>JARUPY010000471.1:2800000-4200000 GCA_029817715.1 Melastoma dodecandrum | reverse complement strand
AACATTTACCTTAACCAAAAAAAAAAAAAAACCCTAAAACCCTAAACCCTAAACCCTAAACCCTAAACCCTAAACCCTAAACCCTAAACCCTAAACCCTAAACCCTAAACCCTAAACCCTAAACCCTAAACCCTAAACCCTAAACCCTAAACCCTAAACCCTAAACCCTAAACAAATGTTAGAGAAATAATGGCAAAAGTATTTGACCATGTTGCAGAATTCTTAACTTTCCATTGAGAATCTTATCAAAATAAAAAGAACTCCATTTACAAGGCCATCAAAGAAGAATACTTATGGATCTTCAATACTGTTCATAAACCATAATTGACATGCTGCTGCCAAGAGATGGACATTAATTCAAAAGCAACAGCAGCATGCATCTCATTCTTAAGTTATCATTTGGCAAGGGCACTCAGATGCAGGATTGTCACGTCAACAATCAGATAAATCAAATAATAAATTGTTATCTATTGACAAACAGTATTCAACTCACGAAGTGCAGTCCAATCCTTCTCCCCAAACACACCTCTTTCGACATTTTTAACATGCATAAGCAAATATTTCTTAAGGAAGGTAAAGTCTGTGTTCACTCTACATGATTTGGATGCATGATGGAAATAACTTGCATGTTTACCATTTCTGAAAAGTATCGGAGGCGGGCATCTTCAGCACTCTACGGAGTCAGCAGGAAAACGTTCAAAAACCTGTATGGAAAGTGCGTGTTAGAAGCAAGAGGATTGGGTGCGTGTACTCTAAAATTGCAAATTATTTTCACATCTTCGACAACAACCATGACCAATGAGTCGAAAAGACACTTGACTATGGAAACAGTCAAGTATAAAAATTTTCCCAATTCAACGTTACAAACCATATGAAGAACTGGTGTGAAACACCTAAGTGGACTCAAAGCTTTTTAGAAACTTCATTTAATGCATTCAACGAGTTGCAGCAAAAGGATGTGTTTTAACATTGATACCATCTTTCAAATTAGAAATGCAAAAAAATGTAACAGTTGATTAGTAATAGCAATAGAAACAAAGTCAAGCTAAGAACATTCTTGCAAAATTATCTCAAAGATGAACAGCAAAAGAAATGCAGAAATGACAACCCTGCTCCTCGTTATGCTAAGTTGAAAAACAAAATAAATAATAAATGACCATGATAAGGGTAAAAGCACCAGTCGGACTTGAAGCAACACTTTTGAGAGGACACCTTTATACTCGCATACTAACTTCACCTGTACAAACAAGAAGTCTGTTATCAAGGTTTTCTTTGGCTATTTTCTTAGAGAAAATGAAAAACTCTGAATATTATAAGGCACTTGTATAAAGCCGGATTAATGTGCTATCAACTTCTAAATAAGAATTAAAGCAGCCCAGCAATCTCCTTCGGCATGGATCACCTATTTACAAACTAAGGGAAGTGCTTAAACCTTCATTTGTCTTTTGGCCATCTAACTAGAGTATAGGGGTTGACAGAAAATGCCTGGTTTATCAAGGCTAAATACTGTAATCAGTAGTATAGGGGTTGACAGAAAATGCCTGGTTTATCAAGGCTAAATGCAGTTATCAGTCAATCTTCTACAGTACTAATAAACAGGGAAAATACGACTCTCACTTAAGGTGTGTTCGAGAATTCAGGAAAAGAGTGGAAAAGGAAAGGAGTGGATTAAATTTTAGTAGGAGATTTTTTTTGGGGAAATGTGTTTTCCCGATTTTCCATCCTTTTCCACCGAAAAAAACAAAGCAAAATAGCATGACAAAGATGCATTTGTGTGAAGGCTTATAAAGAGCACACACAGTTGTCAAAGCAACAGCTATTCAGAAGACATTACAGCCTCCTATAGGAAGAACAAATAATTAATTAGAAAGAAAAATCACAAACCTTTCCTTCGTAATTGACAAAATTGCGATTGAACAATGCATTCATATCTGCGAATATAAAACACAGTGAGTTTGTATACGACCCGTAGAAAACATCATGTGATTTCATAAAACAAGGGAATTATCTACCATGAGTTTGCAGTGAACATCGTCATGAAACAACCAAATCACTATGATGCATGCCCATACAGGTCAAATGGTTTGTCTAGGTGCTAGGCAGTTGACCAGTTTATTGCTCGAGGCCCTAGACAAGGAACCCTTCTCAGAAAAACAAAGTGCTAATTTAGCCTACAGTAATATAGTTATAATACTAGCATGGAGTCAGCTAAACCCTAAATCCTAAGCCCTAAGCCTTAAGCCCTAAGCCCTAATCCCTAACCCCTAACCCCTAAGCCCCAGGCCCCAGGCCCCCGGCCCTAAGCCCCAGGCCCTAACCTTACACCCCAGGCCCCTGGCCCCAGGCCCCAGGCCCCAGGCCTTCTGCCCTAAACCCTAAACCCTAATTATATTAATCGATCCCAATATTAAAGACAAAAAACTCGTTTTAATGTTGTTTATATTCGGACACAAAAGAATATTGTCAATCGTAAGTGGGAAGTAAGAAACAGAAGACTATCATTTACCAACTCTAAATAATTCAAGTTTCTGATTTAGCAAAATTTGCTGCCACCTCCCCTTGGTCCTACAAAATCGGACCAAAACTAAGGCTCTTCGTGAGATAATGCCACCACAGGAAGAAGTACTTCCAGTTTCCGCTTACATTAGGGGGGAGGAGAACGCTCTAACAGAAAACGAAGACACTCTTATCTGATGTCACCATCCGCTTGGCTTATGCGGAGCCAACGATTCTCTCAAGCTGGAAGTACCAACAAGCAAACAAGCATACACCGATTCAGTTGAATCTTAATAGCATTTGATGAATGAAGATGGGTCCAGATTCAAGACAATTGCCAGAAAGAGATGGGAATTTACCCTAAAGTGATCGAAACGAGAGAAAAGCACCCAGCACGTCATCTCCTCGGAACCCTCGAGCAAGTTCACAATATGTGGTAAAAAGATTACCAAGAAAGTGAATGAAAAGAAGCACTAAAGTGTGAGCTGATGAAACACCAGGCTAATTCCCTAACCTCTGGGTAGAACTCCTTCCTTTCAGGCAAGGAATATATTATTAGACTTTTTATCCCTCAAATCTGCACAGCAGAAAATCACGTATTTCAAACAGCTTCCAAACAGGCTCACATTGACTATCTTTTGCATGGCTAATGACCTTATATCTGTGGAAGAAGTGAGCTCTCTCGGTATACAACATGATTTTCTGGGTTCCTTCAAAGAACCATAACCTCGATCATGAAATGTCCCTCTGTTATGTATACCTATAAATCAACATAATTTAAAGCCAAAACAACAAATGGGACATACAATAGAATTAATGTAGAATAATTGCAAGTCCTTACTCCCCTAGTAGACCGAAAGATGCACTTTGTGATTTCCGGAAACTTCGAAGCCGAACGAACTCGGAGTAAGAGCTTGTGAAGAGCATAACCCCTCCCTGTGTAAAATTTACCAAGCATGTAAAAGAATATCAGAGAAAGCATCGTAGCGAGTAATATGACAGAAACCCCATGCAACTGTTGACCATCTATGCAAACAAAACACTTCTGAGTTACTTGCCATTTTCCCTTTCATGGGATTCTATTTTTTTCTCTAAGACAACTAAATATAAACATATTAGAATTCCTTTCAGGTCATCCATTCATTATATTAGCTCTACTTCAACATATTAATTGACTCTAGTCAGTTTCCTTACCATTTTACTTCAACATCGTTAATGGTGGAACTATATGCATATGCAAATCCTGTATACCTGTGTAAAATCTTTGATCTTGGGGAAGACCTACATCAGAACAATCAGCGACACAAATGTTAGAGAAATAATGGCAAAAGTATTTGACCTTGTTGCAGAATTCTTAACTTTCCATTGAGAATCATATCAAAACAAAAAGAATTCCATTTACAAGGCCAGCAAAGAAGAATACAGATGGATCTTCAAGACTGTTCTCAAACCGTAATTGACATGGTGCTGCCAAGAGATGGACATTAATTCAAAAGCAACAGCAGCATGCATCTCATTCTTAAGTTATCATTTGGCAAGGACACTCAGATGCATGACTGTGACGTCAACAATCAGATAAATCAAATAATAAATCGTTATCTATTGACAAACAGTATTTCACTCACGAAGTGCAGTCCAATCTTACTCCCCAAACACACCTCTTTCGACATTTTTAACATGCATAAGCAAATATTTCTTAAGGAAGGTAAAGTTTGTGTTCACTCTACATGATTTGGATGCATGATGGAAATAACTTGCATGTTTACCTTTTCTGAAAAGTATCGAAGGCGAGCATCTTCAGCACTCTCTACGGAATCAGCAGCAAAACATTCATAAACCTGTATGGAAAGTGCGTCTTAGAAACAAGAGGATTGGGTGCGTGTACTCTAAAATTGCAAATTATTTTCACATCTTCGACAACAACCATGACCAATGAGTCGAAAAGACACTTGACTATGGAAACAGTCAAGTATAAAAATTTTCCCAATTCAACGTTACAAACCATATGAAAAACTGGTGTGAAACTCCTAAGTGGACTCAAAGCCTTTTACAAAACTTCATTTAATGCATTCAACGAGTTGCAACAAAAGGATGTGTTTTAATATTGATACCATCCTTCAAATTAGAAACGTAAAAAAATGTAACGTTGATTAGTAATAGCAATAGACACAAAGTCAAGCTAAGAACATTCTTACAAAATTATCTCAAAGCTGAACAGCAAAAGAAATGCAGAAATGACAACCCTGCTTCTCGTTTTGCTAAGTTGAAAAACAAAATAAATAATAAATGACCATGATAAGGGTAAAAGCACCCGTCGGACTTGAAGCAACACCTTTGAGAGGACACCTTTGTACTCGCATACTAACTTCACCCGTACAAACAAGAAGTCTGTTATCAAGGTTTTCTTTGGCTATTTTCTTAGAGAAAATGAAAAACTCTGAATATTATAAGGCACTTGTATAAAGCCAGATTAATGTGCTATCAACTTCTAAATAAGAATTAAAGCAGCCCAACAATCTCCTTCTGCATGGATCACCTATTTACAAACTAAGGGAAGTGCTTAAACCTTCATTTGTCTTTTGGCCATCTAACTGAAGTATAAGGGTTCACAGAAAATGCTTGGTTTATCAAGCTAAATGCTGTAATCAGTAGTATAAGGGTTGACAGAAAATTCTTGGTTTATCAAGCTAAATGCTGTAATCAGTCAATCTTCCACAGTACTAATAGATAGGGAAAATACGTAATGTGTATTGAGGCATGAAAATGAATCTCACTTAAGGTGAGTTCGAGAATTGAGGAAAAGAGTGGAAAAGGAAAGAAGAGTAGAGAAAATTTTAGTGAGAGAATGTTTTTGGAGAAATGTGTTTTCCCGATTTTCCATCCTTTTCCACCGAAAAAAAACAAAGCAAAATAGAGTGGCAAAGATGCATTTGTGTGAAGGGTTATAAAGAGCACACACAGTTGTCAAAGCAATAGCTATTCAGAAGACATTACAACCTCCTATAGGAAGAACAAATAATTAATCAGAAAGAATAGAAAGAAAAATCACAAACCTTTCCTTCGTAATTGACAAAATTGCGATTGAACAATGCATTCATATCTACGAATATAAAACACAGTGGTTCCCCAAATGCTTCCCAAACTATTCAAAATTGGAGTTCTAAATTCGACATTCGGGTCCCTTTCGTTACACAAAGAGGAAAACTTATGGAAAGTTGTGTATCACGCATGCTCCGAACCTTGGTGCTTCCGAACTTGCATTTTCCGAAGCCTAAATGATGCCCAAATGCTTCCCAAACTATTCAAAATTAGAGTTCTACATTCGACATTCGGGTCCCGTTCCATGCACAATGAGGAACCCCGCGCACAACTTACGCAAAGTTGTGCATCACGCATGCTCCGAACCTTGGTACTTCCGAATTTGCATTTTCCGAAGCCTAAATGATCCCCAAATGCTTCCCAAACTATTCAAAATTGGGGTTCTACGTTTGACATTTGGGTCCCTTTCGTTGCACAATGAGGAACCCCGCGCACAACTTACGCAAAGTTGTGCATCACGCATGCTCCGAACCTTGGTGCTTCCGAACTTGCATTTTCCGAAGCCTAAATGATCCCCAAATGCTTCCCAAACTATTCAAAATTAGAGTTCTACATTCGACATTCGGGTCCCGTTCCATGCACAATGAGGAACCCCGCGCACAACTTACGCAAAGTTGTGTATCACGCATGCTCCGAACCTTGGTGCTTCCGAACTTGCATTTTCCGAAGCCTAAATGATCCCCAAATGCTTCCCAAACTATTCAAAATTGGAGTCCTACATTCGACATTCGGGTCCCGTTCGATGCACAATGAGGAACACCACGCACAACTTACGCAAAGTTGTGCATTTCGCATGCTCCGAACCTTGGTGCTTTCGAACTTGCATTTTCCGAAGCCTAAATGATCCCCGAATGCTTCCCAAACTATTCAAAATTGGGGTTCTACGTTTGACAACCCGTAGAAAACATCATGTGATTTCATAAAACAAGGGAATTATCTACAATGAGTTTGCGGTGAACATCGTCATAAAACAACCAAATCACTATGATGCATGCCCATAAAGGTCAAATGGTTTGTCTAGGTGCTAGGCAGTTGACCAGTTTATTGCTCGAGGCCCTAGACAAGCAACCCTTCTCAGAAAAACAAGGTGCTACTTTAGCCTACAGTAATATAGTTATAATACTAGCATGGAGTCAGCTAAACCCTAAACCCTAAGCCCTAATCCGTAACCCCTAACCCCTCCGCCCCAGGCCCTAACCCTAAGCCCCTGGCCCCAGGCCCCAGGCCCTAAGCCCCAGGCCCTAACCCTAAGCCCCAGGCCCCAGGCCCCAGGCTCCAGGCCCTAGGCCCTCCGCCCTAAACCCTAAACCCAGATTATATTAATCGATCCCAATATTAAAGACAAAAAACTCGTTTTAATGTTGTTTATATTCGAACACAAAAGAATATTGTCAATCGTAAGTGGGCTGTAAGAAACAGAAGACTATCATTTACCAACTCTAAATAATTCAAGTTTCTGATTTAGCAAAATTTGCTGCCACCTCCCCGTGGTCCTACAAAATCGGACCGAAACTAAGGCTCTTCGTGAGATAATGCCACCACAGGAAGAAGTACTTCCAGTTTCCGGTTACATTAGGGGGGGAGGAGAAGGCTCTAACAGAAAACGAAGACACTCTTGTCTGATGTAACCATCCGCTTGGCTTATGCGGAGCTAATGATTCTCTCAAGCTGGAAGTGCCAACAAGCAAACAAGCATGCACCGATTCAGTTGAATCTTAATAGCATTTGATGAATGAAGATGGGTCCAGATTCAAGATAACTGCCAGAAGGAGATGGGAATTTACCCTAAAGTGATCGAAACGAGAGAAAAGCACCAAGCACGTCATCTCCTCGGAACCCTCGAGCAAGTTCACAATATGTGATAAAAAGATTACCAAGAAAGTCAATGAAAAGAAGCACTAAAGTGTGAGCTGATGAAACACCAGGCTAATTCCCTAACCTCTGGGTAGAACTCCTTCCTTTCAGGCAAGGAATATATTATTAGACTTTTTATCCCTCAAATCTGCACAGCAGAAAATCACGTATTTCAAACAGCTTCCAAACAGGCTCACATTGACTATCTTTTGCATGGCTAATGACCTTATATCTGTGGAAGAAGTGAGCTCTCTCGGTATGCAACATGATTTTCTGGGTTCCTTCAAAGAATCGTTTATGACTGCAAATTCTTATGATAACATCTATTTTCAACCCAATAAAAAAAATCTTGCCATGGAATGAACGAAACCTTTCGGTCAAACAAACACAAATGAAGGAAACCTGAATTTTTCCATCGGAACAGATCGTCTTCACCGGTTCACTCCAATGTCAAAGGAATTCAATACAGAAATATCTACCATGTGGGAGTAATTGCATTATATTTCCAAGCATGCATTATGCTTACTTACTGCTTTTTGAAATAAAACAACAAACGAGCAAATTCAAACTACCTAGGTTCAAATAATGCCCAAGAAGAATTGACTGTCGATAAAATCTAGCATTTCCATCCAAGTACCTGTGACAATAAACAAAATGAGATCAGTTTTTTCCATATAACACTTACTTTGATGATTGATTGTTAGCTTCAAAATCTAGTGACTCAAAAACTATGATTGAACAAGTGGTTGGGCAAAAATAAAGAAGATATACCAAACTTAAAGGGAGAATACAAGGTCATTTATATCACGAGTAAAAGGGAATCTCAAACTGAGGAAAATGTGAAACGGTTACAGGTCCTAATGATATCACATAATGTTAAGTCCAAATAGCATACCACGGTCTTACACGCATCACATCAGTTCCATGCTATTTCGATGGTAACTAATTGAATTGTTCAACAACAGTCTTAACATGCGCTCAATTGTACAAAACTTTCAAAGAATGGTTATTGAAAAAAAAGGACAAAGAAAGTGAGTTGATGTATTGCAAATAATTAAAAGTTTGATGCACTTGCGTAGCGATTACGTCTACATAATCTATTATGAGAACCCGTTGTCATTCAGAAAATTGTAGTTGTGAGAACAAAATTTTTTGCTTATGGTGGAACAAAAACATTGTGCAAACAAGCTTAAATTGGTGTTAAAACTAACCAAGTAAATTGGCGTACCTCTACAAAAGATAGGTCGTCGACATTTTTCTCTTTCTCCCTTTCAGCCTCCCCTATTTTCTACCAGTTGTCATTTTGAGCTTGTTTAAGAATTGATTTCGAAGTTAAGAAGGCAGCAACAGTAAAATATTTAACCAAAGAAACTTTGAACAATATATATTCTCTAGAATGGTCCATTCTCTCAATGGAAGCCTTCTCATTTCTACACCTATGCAAACAAAGGGACTAAAGGAACTCGGATAACAAGGCAATACTTATCAAAGAAAAAAGAAAAGAATAGCAAACAAGCTGCAAAGAAAATGAAGAAAACAGTTACAAAGTAGGTCAAGCATATTTTACCAAACACATAAATGAATACCAAAGGTCCCTTGTTGTTCAAATACTTTCACATTAATAACAACGATGCTCAAAATTAAGGTCAGCACTTTAAGCACAAACTGCAAAATTAAGGACGAACAAGAATGATACTCAAACCTTTATCCTACTTGGGGGTGATAACCTAATATGCTCTAGAACTTATCCTTATGAACATAAATTATTACTGGGGAGGCCATTGTGACTCAAAGAGTTGTAAACCAAAATAATGCTACATTGAGAACCAATGAGTCCACCTTTATTTATTTCTTTATATAGACTTGCGGTTGTGAACAGTGAGTTCACCTTTACGTCAATTTGGCTCGTTGTTAACAAAAACGAATTCTTTGTAGAAGTAAGCACGTTGTTGTTAACGAGTTAAGAATGATATTTCAGGAATTTTTGAACGTTCTACCTTATTTGACAAACTTTTTTTTGTCAACTAACCATTCCAGGAGCAAACCTCATAAGTGTTGTCAAATACAGGCAAGATTGCTTACAGTTATCAAGCCAAAGAGATGCCACAATCATGTCCGACTTATAGAAATCATTGTAAAGCTTAATGCTTTTCCTGAAAATAAAAACAGGGATATTAATCAATAGAATGATAAGACATTGCAAGAGAGTAACATCAAAAAGAATGTTATCTCATCCCAATGCATTTTGAATGTAGATCATTCTAAAACTAACCCGTCATACTTTGTGACTTAGCAGAACTAGCAAAAGTTTGACAGCTAATTGGAGGTCACTAAGAACTTATCTAGAGGAAAATGATTTTCAACGACGATAAGAAAAATGAACAATATTAACTGGAAAGGGTATAACATGAATAGATGACCCTTAAACTGCCACATGAAATACTAGTGAACTTTTTGTAGAAACCCCATATATATGCCATATATTTCCTTAAATAAAAATATACGATTGCGCCTCAAGAAGTTAGAACCCAAAGAAACTGGGATAAATGCTTAGCCTCCTTGATAGAAGTATGATAGAAGCAAGTCTAATTTCATCAAACAAGCGAATGATAGCACCAATAGATACACAATGGGAAAGTTAGATGACAATAACCTGGTAAATTTAATCCCAATCATGAAGTGATCATCAGTATTTCCATTGAATAGTGCTGTAAAGTCTGATGGTTTTGAAGACTTCTGGCCAGGACCATTCACCTCATCAGGGTCCTCATTTTCATCGGCCCCTCCACCAAAATCCTCCATAAATCGTGCCATGTGCTCAACATTAACCTATTACTAGGAAGTTGACCAATTCAATATTTACGTCAGAAGACTAATTCCACTACTGAGGTTAAACTTGTGGAAGAACAATACCCGTGCTTCAATTTGCTACAAGATGACAATAAATGAAAGTAAGATAACAATGAACAGATCAATACCTTGTGGGAGGAAGGCACAAGCTGAATTAGCCTTCGAACGACTCGATACGCAATTCTTCGTAGTGGCAGCAAAATCAACACCCGCATTTCAGCAGTGGGAGTAATAACGCGAAACAGTAAACAAAGAAACACCGATAAAAAAAGACTGTTGGTGCTTATGCAAAAGCTGAACTTGGATCAAATGGGGTTAACAATGAGCTCTCTTGTATCTCTTTCAAGCTATTTCATTACGTTAAGTTAAAAATAAGATTTTGTGGTCAAAACTACCCAATCACACAAATTATCTATGTCTCCCCTTGTCATTTTACCACAGAATGATTAAGTGCAATCTTGATAAAAGTAAGAGTTATAGGTAAAGTGAATAGTAGTAATTGTTCAAAAAAAACTCTTTAATGGAATTTACAATTTTCCAAGCAAATCAACTAGATTGAATTTTAAACTTAGTTTGAAGTGATTTTCCAGCAAGAAAATGTAAAACCACATAGATCGAACAAAACTATGTTCACACGTTTTAGTATATACCATCCATCCCCCCTCTCCTCTAACAAAAAGGAGGAGAAATAAGCTTAAAAAGGATTCATGCCAGAACAAAAAAAAAACAGACAAAGAAAAATATGGTTTAACTTAGATCGAGCAAACCCCTGATCAAGAAACATTTCATTATTATGAAGCAAATCCACCTCTATGGACTCTTGATTCTTGGACAATTTTGAGTCATTCTTAGTCACAAGATCCCGAGTCTTAAATATATGATTTAACTGCAAAACTCATATAGTTAAGATATTCTACTTTTGGTTTGAAAATATAAAATAATCTTAAAAGAGAGTGGATGACAAAAGAATTTGAAGGGTTGAAATCCAAAGGAATGAAGGATAAGATCATACCGAATGCATGATGTAGGCATTCATGGTACTTGAATCTTCTCTCTGGCCCTTGAGGTAAAAAGGTTTTTTGTCGCAGTTCAAGACATCTCGATAGCTGTTGACTGATACAAAGATTCCAAAACAAGTTAACACCTGAATCGTGAAATTATATGAAAATATCTTCCGGTACGGGAAGGATCATTGGTCAACATTTGTTTGAGCAGATAAATATTGCGAATAACACTATTTTCGTGCCATCCAAGAAAAAATTTCACTCAGTTTGTTGTTTGCACAATGTGGTGACTTCATTCAGATACAACAAATACCAATTTATGATTAATCAACTGGTTTTTGACTTCTCCAATTGAAAAATACTGCAAATACCAGTTTCAAATAAAGCCACTTCATAAAAAATGAATCTTACTTAAACCAATAAATAAAATAGAATCATTCGCCACAAAAGTTTGCAATCGTGCGACCATAACTCGTGATAACATGACATTACAATTTGAAAACACACTCCTCATCACAAATCATTCAAAATAGATGTACGTTAGTTGTCTATCAAACAGACACTTTGAATGGTATAACACCAGAAAAGTTTTGTACCAAAAATGAAAGCATTGACATCACCATATAAACATTATTGGACGAGCAAGCAACCACCAGTTTTGAAGTCCACCACATCAAGAAAACAACGACAAGTAAAATAAGATTAAACATTGCTGATCACTTGAGAAAAGAGTTTAAAGATGGTCGCTTACATATAGAAAAAAGCATTCTTTCCTTGGATGCATGAAATGTATGGCCTCCAGATTCCTTATATGTACTCAACCAGTGCTTAAACAATGATTGCTTCATATTAAATTCAAATATCGAGTTTTCGTCCTGCAAAGAAGACATTATATTATGGCCCATTGATACCCATATGACATAATAAACTTATTCTTCTCTTAATTGGGAATAAGAAGACAAAAAACAAATGCAGTTCTAAGGACGATGTTAGGCTTAAAACGACAACTGATTCACCTCAATATCTCTTTCACTCAATCTATTATGACCATCGAGCTTCAAATGGAGAAGCACCAACACGGTGAATAAAAAATCCTCATTATGGAGTCGAGCCATTTTGCAAACGCTTACAATGACAAATATAATGCTACTTACACAGAGAATGGATCCCTTTCAAAGCCACACAAGCCAATCAGGGTCTCTGATTAACATCATACCAAGTGTAACTTTATTTTTTTATATCAATTATCCAAAATATAAAGGTAAATACAAAGAAAATATCGTGTATAAAGTACTAGGTCAAATCTTGAATTAAAACTTCATTATTAAAAATCAAATTTCAAAAAAATAAAATAAAATTGTCATTTGTCTACCAATGCACAGGTCAATAAGATATGCAGTAAATATATCTTCATAATTAAACCAATCCAAAAATAAAGAAAGAACTTACCGGTCTAAGCATTCTCTTGTTCCGATCCTTTTGCAATTTAGCAAGTCGGGAGCAGGAACCTCCCAATTATATTTTTGTCTCTTCTTCGAGACTTCATTAAGCTCTTCGTTGGACAATTTGTGCCACATATGTGAACTAAACGAATTGCAAAATCATCCATGTTAGAAAGAAAGGAATCGGCAGTTGAAAAGCATCGGTGAATTCAAAATAAGGATTTCACGGGAACACTCAGTAATTCAAACTACTTCTTTCAGATACATAATTTCACAAAGTTAAGAATTTAAGGGCTGACCAAAAGGCACGACTTGTAAGGGACAAGGAATAAAACTTTCCTAGCATGCAAAAAGAAGCACTTACCTGATCAAAACAAAATTCATTTATATCCTTGAGCTCCTTTCAAAATCCGTTTCGACACCATCAGATGTCAAATACGATGGAGATGTGGGAAAATCCACCGGTAGTTTGTGGAGACGTGGCAAGATCGGATTAATAAGGTGGTGCCGCTTGTTTGGGAGTCTCGCTTGAAATACTCCAAATGGTATGCGATGCACATCAAGCAACATATATCACTGGCTCTATGATAGGCACTATGGTAAGCCGTTTACATTTTCCTTTATATTTTCCTAGAATAACCTATATTCAGTTGTGTCGTGCTTATTTGTGATATAGCTAAGGAATTTTCAAAGGATTAAGCTTCGCTCCAACCAACCGGATATCGTGTCTATTGCCGAAGAATCTATGGAGTTGACGAGGGAGTATGCACCGGTACGATTGTATGGTCGCACCGGCGGCCTGGAAGATCAACCTACGTACGAGTTCATGCCGCCACATGGTGGACAATCTATGGATGAAAATGATCCTCACATGGACGAAGAGGAGGACGCAAAACAGGGGAATGAAGATGAAGAGGTGCCACTGGCATATAAGGACTCCACATTTGACGAGGAGGCCCATGAAGTTCGAGAAGGTATGCTCATCTCTCAAGTAACACAGCTAGATGTCGATTACTGCACAACTCACTCTGAAAGCTGGTTCTAGTTCGACCACGGGAGCTGCGATGAAAGGGACGAGAGAATTCAGATATGTCCACTACAACTTTGATGTTCGTTTGAGTTAAACTTCGAAACTCAACTAATATAATATTTTCAGGTAAAACCATTCATATCAAGGAGAATGACCTTCTCAAATCACGCAACTGTATTCAGAGGATTCATCGAGGCCGCCTCGCGTCCTAGATTCCGTGATCATGCCTTATGTGAGGAGATCGACTAGGCGTAGGCAGAATTAGTGATGTTAAGCACATTGTATTTCGCTTTTGGATATTGTTCGACTTTTATGTTACATATTTTTAGACTTTTATGTTTTCAAACATGGATTGTGTCGTCGTTTGGATTTTTTTGTTGTTGAAACGGGGGTTCAAATTAATTATTTTTTTATGTAAAATATTTCTCCTAATACCCGCCCCTTCTTTGGTGATTTTCACCAAGTATTGAAGGGTCGCGTTTTGAAAACCCTCCCCTTGTTCATCACTAAAGGGGGACAAAACTTCACCCCGCTTTGGCGAAGAATTTTGCCAAGTGTTGGAGGGGCGGGTTCTGGAAGACTCGTTTTGAAAATACGCTAGGCATGAAGGCGAATTTTCAAACGCGCCTTCATGCGGATAATGGGAAACCCTGCCATGCATATTTACCTGGAGGGTGGGTTTTCAAAACCCATCCTGTTTGTATTTTAAGGAGCACGTTTTCGACGATAAAACCGGTATTTTACGAAACACAAACCGTATTTCGCAAATTTTTTTCAAACCATCCGTATTACCATACAAAACTTTTTACCCTCTATTTTTTAATTACTAGGATTTTGCGGGAGAGATAAAAAGATTAAAAAACTTCCGAATTAAAATATATGAATAAAAAAAAGTGTTAAAACATATTACGTATTAATTTTTTTTAGGAATTCAATGTATACACATTCCAAACAGTAGTCCATTATTTATGTACCTCGCTGTGTATAATTATTTCTTACAAAGAACCCCTCGGGAATAATCTCAATTTTAAGTCCACCTCGTTTTGATGATTGCGAATAAATTATTTTTTAAAAAATTATTATGAACAAATCCGATCCATGGAGAGAATATTATATTTTTTTTTTCTCTGGAAAAAAATTACATTAGGAATAGATCAAATACAGTTTTCTTGAGTAATATAAAAATTTAACCTTTTTGACTTGAGAATTTACGGATAACTAAAATCCTTTGCTGATATGAACGTTCACGTTCTCCATTTTATCAGATTATTTATCTTGCAGGTTCCTTAATTTGAGGACAATCTGACTAAATCTATTTTAATATTTAGCCACGTTGTAAGATAATCTGATTTGCTAAGTTATAAATCCTGGAGTTATAAACCAACGTCTGCCAAGTTATCAAGGAAGACAAGAGCATCTTCTTGTTTTCACAGACATGGTTTGCACCTTGTGCCATGGATGAGCCTTTATCTGCAGAAACTTGTACTCAGAGTAATTTGGGTTCAGGCACTTAATCTCTTCTTTTGTGGGTGTCCCAATTATCTGGATAGTTTCACTTCGTTTAAGATAATATGTAAATGAAAGTTAATCCCAAAAACAAATGCACAAGTAGAAACATAACAAACCTTGATAATTTCAATGAGCTGATCAACGCCAATTTCTCCTTGAAATAGGGGCTGCAGCAGTTTGATACAAACAGATGGCTTACATCAGGAAAGTATGATCAGGTCGCTAATAAACAATAAAACGAATGGAGTCGTCGTGATCCAAAAGACAAAATAACCAAGTTCCGATGCAGATTTGTGCAGTCATGGGGAACAATTGCAAGAGGAGAGAATTTTGGGGATGAGATCCTCACACGTCCGAGAAGAAGCTCGGCCACGACGCAACCAGCTGACAACATGTCAACAGCAGTTGTATACTCCGCAGCACCTAATATCAGTTCCGGCGCTCTATAGTATCGAGAGCAGATATAAGAAATATTAGGCTCATTCGGAACCTACAACATATATTATGCATGCTTAAGCTTCTTCCGCGTTGAGTGAACGATCTGTGAAATTTTCCGAAAGCAGAAGTGGACCTACCAACTTCTTAGCACTGCCGAAGTCGCAAATCTTTAATTGATGAATGAGAGGGTTCACCTGCACGAACAGCTGGCATTAGAATTGATTAAAGTCCTGTGAAACGACAAATTAAAAAAAGAAACAAAGCACTGCAACATTGCATCCTTCATGTTCAAAGGTAGATACGGGAAAATTCAAAAGCTGTTGACATATACCAGCAAATTTCGAGGCTTAATGTCACGATGACACACCCCAACGACGTTATGTAGATAATTCAAACCACGAAATATCTGAAAGAGAGAGACTTGGTCAAGCAGTTTGCGAAGGAAAAGCTAAGCATGAGGAACAGGATAAATTCATTCAACCTGGTACACGTACAGCTGCACATAAAAAGTAGGCACATGCTGATTCATTCTGACATAGCGCTTTAAAGCTCGATGGACCGTTTCGGATACATAATCCAAAACAAGGTTGAGATACACTTCATCCTTATCAGAAGCCGAGTAGAAGCAATGTTTAAGATGAAGAACATTGGGATGATTGAGTACGCGCATTATCTGTAGCTCCCTGTTCTTATACCTCTTATCCTGTAACACCTTTTTAATCGCAACAGTTTCCCTTGTTTCTAAACATCTCGCCTACAGCACGCATCCACTAGTCAGATGCAAGGTACGTTTAACAACACCTGGTCCAGCAACTTTAAAGTTGCCGATGAGAAAGAACCTGAAAGACGACACCAAAGGAACCAGTGCCCACCACGCGCTCTGCCATATACGAGATAGTCTACAGTAAAGGTAGTAAAATCAGATTTTTTTTCTTAGATCGACAAAAACCAGCAGCTCAAGAATTCATCAAAAGGAAGGAAACATTTGTACCGCAGTAGAAAAATATTTGGGCTACAGATTTGAGCTCAACTAATCTGCTGGTATAATAAAGCAATTTCACTTTATACCTAGAAGAAGAGTACTCTCATAATGATAGTACCGTAAAAGTGGGAGAACAGCATTTGGCAAACGTTTCTCAAGAGGCTGCTCGTTGGGCTGAAAATCATCAGCATACACCTCACCATTTTCAGGATCTGTTGCATTCAGTTCATGTTTGGTTATAGCCTGCTCACTATCAGCATGACTTTGGGTAGCGGCATTGCTGTGGAGCCCCCTTGGAGTGCTTGGCTCTTCCATATCCATCACAGACGATTACCATTATCATTAGCTGTTTCTGACGAAGAAGCTCCTCGATTCAACTCTGAAGTTTCACAGATTTCCTCCAGTGCATTGTCCTCATTGCAATGAGATCTGCAATTTAGTTTCTCAGCAGGGCATCTTTCTTCCTCATTATGGCTTTCTGAGTATTCTAGACTCAGGTCTGCAACACCTTAGGTCAACCTCTCTAACCTTTCTTGGGAGAAGATGCCGTTGAATTTCAGACAGGCGGAAATGATTAATACATCAAAATATTAGTGCCAAATTCTATATACTTGTAAACATTTCACCGAATATAACCAGTACAACCAAACATACTATTTTTGCTGATAAAAACTGCAAAAAGGAACCAGGTTCCATAAAGTCAGAACTGTCAAAATCCTAATAATGTCAAGGCACACACCTTATCGAGACACTTAGTCCTACCGACAACTCCTTTTCTATGATTTTTCATCACAACATGCATCCGATGGCTTGATTATTTGCATTACAAGCAGTAATGTACAATCAATCAAAATACTAAACACGAGACATAACGATTCTATCGGCATTGAACTTCCACAAAAAAAAGAAAAAGAAAATGTTACCTATTTAGAACACCAAAATGTAGTTCGAAAAAAAGAAGTCTAGACAGGATGCAGTAGCATCTTCGTATATTCAATATATGACGGCTCATAGGAGGGGCATATTGTTTATCAGATACCATGGAAATTAAACCAGAAGGTCTTTGAATGAACTCATCCACTAGCACACAGCAACCGTACAAAGTTGAATCATCAGCTACCTGAGGAAAAGGTAACAGGATATGCTGAATTCAGCCAGATCATCAACATAACCTAGAAGAGAAAGCAGTTTGAGCAATTGAACATAAAACTAGCAATTCAGCCCACAACCCAGACATTAGACAAAACTGATTCCAATACGTGCTTGACGGACATTTCAGTTGACAAAATATGTTGAAGCCACCTGTTCTATATCATGGGAATAGTATAATGCAAGTGGTGATTCCATTGAATACATTCCAATCACAAGTAACTGGTTTCCTTGTGCTGCTAGACAGAGCCCACTCAGAACAAAACTAAAATTGGGAACGCCTCTTGTGAAGTTCGATACAGAAATTGTCGCATGGTCTATGAAAACTATGGAAAAAAGAAGTGCACAATTCTTCATAATAATGCCAATACCTGCAACCGGAATACGAAGGAGAGGTCACTTTGTTTCAAGTGTTCCTGCATGCAAATCAATCATTATCAGGTCAGGACTGCAAGAAAGCTGAGAGCATAATAGTCATGTGGCTATAAAACATTCGCATATAATGCACAACATTTTCGTAAGATTGATGTAACAGTGCATTGTGTTAGTATGCAATTTTATGATAATCTTGGGAGTAAGTGGACGTATCAACAGGAAAATAGGTATATCCACAAGAAGGCTACATGGAAAGTATATGTTAAAGTTGCATCGGACAGTGCAAATCCATGTCCAACAAAGAGAACAACGGTGTCCTTTACATGAGGAAGATTGCCAAATATAAGGCTGTCCTTCAGGAAAAGATGGTTTTTCAGGATACATTTATGTAGAATTAAATAACATAGTCCTATAAGACAAACATAGTCACACATGCCCACATGTCAAGATAACACAATAGATTTGAATATATGCTTGCAAATGTCATTGTATTTGGCAACAATGAGAAAACACATAATTAGGCACGTATCCAAGAAGGACTTCCCTTAAATCACTCATGCTAGGAGTCCTCTCAACAGCATGAACCTGCCATCAGTTAAAAGTAAATTTAAGAACTTTTGGACATCTCTGCCAAAGATAGGAAAAAGTTGATCAACCAGATGCAGTTGGGCATAGGACGTGAGATTACAAAACAGTTAACAGAGGATTAAGAGTTTGAAAAAAAACCACTAAGAGCAGCTAATCAATTCCATCCCACTTAAAATTTTTAGCTGATGAATGAAAACCAAGACATGTAATGCACAGGTAAAGGTTGAACAGGATAAAAAATGTTCCAATGACCAAGTACTTTACTTGCAAACAACTCCATTTCGCATAAGAGAAAGGACAATGTAAAAACTAATAACTTGCCTACCTCTACACCTCCTGGGAAGCAAAATGACAGAATATCCTTGTATTTGAGGGGCAGAGGCTTCTCAGGTGGGTACACAATCAAAACCTTTAAACAAAAGATAAAGTAATGTAAGGTACAAAAAAAAATAATGGCCAAAATTGGAAGGCTTTCAGTAGTGACATTCTTTAAAAAAAGAAATGAATAACGCAGAAAACAGAAAAAGCACACACCTGAGGTTCAAGATTGGGTTCAACCCGGGATTGATGCTGACCAATCACAGAGTTTCGCAACTTCCCCGGATTATCTGGCCTTTTAGCAACATATCGCTTGTGGAGAGCCTGCATGTCACAGTTTGGATGAAGTCCAACGACCACCATGCTCTCAAAGAGCCTTGATGGCTCTTTTATAGACCTGTGGTCCTGTCATCATACAGAAGAAGCATATCCAATTACCTTGAGGAAGAACAAGCAGGCCACAGGTAGGACATTATTCGACCTGAATACATCTCCAATTTCCACATAACTAAGATAATCCGTGCCAAGTACTGTAACTGACAGCTTGTCCACTGACACTTCTGGCTTGTGAGAATCTCAGGGTTATAGACAGAATACTTCACCTCTGGAGGTGTGGAGAATCCTTTCACTACGCTGGAGACATTGCGCCGCAGCTTCTGAAGTGGACTCCCACTAGCTTCTCTGTCTGAAATGACCACAGATGGACGTGGGGAATGAGTGGCAGTTGCAGTAGCTGAAGCAGCAGCGACAGCTCTTGCAATATCTTCAGTAGTTTGCATAAAAAAAGATGCACTCCATCCAGGACTACAGGTGTCTTCCTCCATAATCGCGAAAAACCAACAGGTTCTGATTGAATCCTACAGATTATCATCACACAAACACCATAAAAACAAGGGACAACAAACAAATATTTTCATCTTCCATCAAAGAAATTGATCGCCTGAAGAAGACAGATAAACAAGATCCCTTTCCCCTGATCCATGTATAAGAGAAATTCCCCATCCAGGCAAAAACTACCCAATCAATAAACTCAGAGGAAAGGTTGTCTCTGTCTCCCATTCCCAAAGAAGGGAAAGACATAATCATATTTCAGGGCAACGCCTCTCACATCCAATCCACCATAACATCTGAACCAAACAAAAATACCACAGGTCGAAAACCCAAAACCCAGAAAGAAAAACTAAACCAGGATTCCCCGAAAGCCGCTTCAATCACTCAAGAAATATGACTAATTTTTTTTAAAGGAACATCAACCCACCCACAAACACAAAATCTCAGGAGATAACAGAACGAAAAAGAGACGAGAGACAGACGGACGAGTTCTTCTTCAAGGATATCAAGAATGAAAAAAAAAAAACTCACCTTTATTTAGCAATAATCGGAAGCCCCACAAAAATAAATAACAAAATAATCGTAATTTACGATATACGAACTTATTACCCAAATTCCAAAAACTATTTCATGAACCCGGCCTTCCCTTTTTTAACCCCTTTTAGATCACGTTGTTGGGTAAAAAAAAAAGTAATCGAATAAATCAAACCCATCGTACCCATCAAACCCTATCCCCCTCCCCACATCGGGAAACACCCACAAAATGCCTTCGACATCGGACGCGGCGCAGGCGACCGACCACTGCCGCCCGCGGGGGTCGAGCAACGCCGAGCGGTCTGCTTACTTTGCCAGGTGGGAGGTGGCGAAGGTGCTCCGGAGCGTGCTCCAGGGAGACAGTCGGCGCCGAGCGGTCGGTTCCATCAAGTCACTCATCAACAGCCCTTCCGTCCGCAACAAGAAGGCCACCTTCGCTCTCAGTTTGTCAAACCCTGAAATGTAATCCGATTTCTTTGGCGGTGATGTGATGTCGCGATTCGTAGTGCGGCTTTGGTTTTAGGTGCTTGGAGTAGGAACAGGAGTTGAATTTTTGTTTTTCTCGTCTTGTGTAATGGTTTCATGTATGGAGTGCTTAGACATGAGTTAGTGGTTTTTCATATTGCAGCTTTAGTTTTAGGTGCTTGGAGTAGGAACAGGAGTTGAATGTGTTTTTCTCGTCTTCTGTAATGGTTTCATGTATGGAGTGCTTAGACATGAGCTAGTGTTTTTCAGATCTTCCTGTCATTAAGGCTGTACTGGAGGATTCTCGAGTATTGATTAGCAAATGGAAGGTGAGTGGCTTAAGTTTGTGCATACAGATTGAGTTGCTAAGCCCGAGCACGGATGGCTTATTGGTGTTACGATTGTTTAACTGCAGCGGAAGGAAGAATTGGTTTACATTGTGACATATAATGTTCTCTTCGGCCAGGTAAATTATTTTTGAAGATCGTGTTTCGATACACAGTTTTGCCCAAAAAAGAAATGGGAGGGAAGGGATTATCTTAAGGTTTTGCCTACTATGTGTCTTGAATTTGCTCAGATTTTAGTGCAATGAATGATAATACCAGCAGTGCAGCCCCGCTGCAGGCAATGGCAAGTCCCTGGACCCGTTCGAGGATCGCGTCTTGTGGTGATTTGTTTATGGAAATAATAGTCCCTTCAGGAAATACAACCACTAGTGCCGGCAGCAGCAATACCTCGCAGAGTAATGTTGCAGCGGATGTAGTAGGGTTTATTTATTACTCAAATTCCAAATTTCTCTGACATGTTGGGCTTCCACACAGACGCCAGCATTTCCCGCCGCCGACAGCGTCTTCTCTCAATTACCCCTTACCGGCGTCGGTGGGCGTCAGCTTACCTTCGAGTGCTGCTATGGGGATGAGTAGTCATCGCCAGCGAGGTGGGTTTCTGTTGCGTTCTTTCTTTTTGTCATTGAGCGACAGTTCTTTAGGTTATAGGGAATTGTGAAGTTGTCCGCTGGATTGGTGTGTGAAATTTGTCGACAAATTTCACACACCAATCCAGCGGACAACTTCACAATTCCCTATAACCTAAAGAACTGTCGCTCAATGACAAAAAGAAAGAACGCAACAGAAACCCACCTCGCTGGCGATGACTACTCATCCCCATAGCAGCACTCGAAGGTAAGCTGACGCCCACCGACGCCGGTAAGGGGTAATTGAGAGAAGACGCTGTCGGCGGCGGGAAATGCTGGCGTCTGTGTGGAAGCCCAACATGTCAGAGAAATTTGGAATTTGGGTAATAAATAAATCCTACTACACCCACTTTTATGTGAGTACGAAATAGTTTAAAATATATATATAAAATACTGCTCGTATTTCGTAAATTACGATTTCACCTTAGTTTTTTTTTTTTTTGTTGTTTATTTTTCTAGGTCTTCCATTATTGCTAAGTAAAGGTGAGTTTTTTTTCATTCTTGATATCCTTGATGAAGAACTCGTCCGTCTGTCTCTCGTCTCTTTTTCCTTATGTTATCTCCTGAGATTTTGTGTTTGTGGGTGGGTTGATGTTCCTTTAAAAATAATTAGTCATATTTCTCGAGTGATTGGAACCGCTTTCGGGGAATCCTGGTTCAGTTTTTCTTTCTGGGTTTTGGGTTTTCGACCTGTGGTATTTTTTTTTTGTTGAGGATGGTTGGCGGTTTGAGGGTTGATGTTGAGAAAAGACAATGGTTACTTCCCGGAAGCGAGTGTGGGTGAACAAGTTTTTTATTGCGTTCTAATCAGACCGGCGAGGGGGACTACTTAATTTCCGTTCTTGGGAGATTAGTCTTCAAAAGGGACCGGTTGCTATTTTCTGTTTTTTATAGTTCTGGTTAAAAGGTGGGCGTTTTACTCGTAGATGGTTTAAGTTTTGGGGCCAGATTGAAGCAAGGGAATGACAATGGATGTTATGGTGGATTGGATGTGTGAGGCGTTGCCCTGAAATATGATTATGACTTTCCCTTCTTTGGGAATGGGAGACAGAGACAACCTTTCCTCTGAGTTTATTGATTGGGTAGTTTTTGCCTGGATTGGGAATTTCTATGATATAAGGATCAGGGGAAAGGGATCTTGTTTATCTGTCTTCTTCAGGCGATAAATTTCTTTGATGGAAGATGAAAATATTTGTTGGTTGTCCCTTGTTTTTATGGTGTTTGTGTGATGATAGTCTGTAGGATTCAATCAGAACCTGTTGGTTTTTCGCGATTATGGAGGAAGACACCTGTAGTCCTGGATGGAGTGCATCTTTTTTTATGCAAACTACTGAAGATATTGCAAGAGCTGTCGCTGCTGCCGCAGCTACTGCAACTGCCACTCATCCCCCACGTCCATCTGTGGTCTTTTCAGACAGAGAAGCTAGTGGGAGTCCACTTCAGAAGCTGCGGCGCAATGTCTCCAGCGTAGTGAAAGGATTCTCCACGCCTCCGGAGGTGAAGTATTCTGTCTATAACCCTGAGATTCTCACAAGCCAGAAGCGTCAGTGGACAAGCTGTCAGTTACAGTACTTGGTACGGATTATCTTAGTTCTGTGGAAATTGGAGATGTATTCAGGTCGAATAATGTCCTATCTGTGGCCTGCTTGTTCTTCCTCAAGGTAATTGGATATGCTTCTTTTGTATGATGACAGGACCACAGGTCTATAAAAGAGCCATCAAGGCTCTTTGAGAGCATGGTGGTCGTTGGACTTCATCCAAACTGTGACATGCAGGCTCTCCATAAGCGATATGTTGCTAAAAGGCCAGATAATCCGGGGAAGTTGCGAAACTCTGTGATTGGTCAGCTTCAATCCCGGGTTGAACCCAATCTTGAACCTCAGGTGTGTGCTTTTTCTGTTTTCTGCGTTATTCATTTCTTTTTTTAAAGAATGTCACTACAGAAAGCCTTCCAATTTTGGCCATTATTTTTTTTTGTACCTTACATTACTTCATCTTTTGTTTAAAGGTTTTGTTTGTGTACCCACCTGAGAAGTCTCTGCCCCTCAAATAGAAGGATATTCTGTCATTTTGCGTCCCAGGAGGTGTAGGGGTAGGCAAGTTGTTAGTTTTTACATTGTCCTTTCTCTTATGGGAAATGGAGTTGTTTGCAAGTAAAGTACTTGGTCATTGGAACATTTTTTATCCAGTTCAACCTTTACCTGTGCATTACATGTCTTGGTTTTCATTCATCAGCTAAAAATTTTAAGTGGGATGGAATTGATTAGCTGCTCTTAATGGTTTTTATTCAAACTCTTAATCCTCTGTTAACTGTTTTGTAATCTCACATCCTGTGCCCAACTGCATCTGGTTGATCAACTTTTTCCTATCTTTGGCAGAGTTGTCCAAAAGTTCTTAAATTTACTTTTAATTGATGGCAGGTTTATGCTGTTGAGAGGACTCCTAGCATGAGTGATTTAAGGGAAGTCCTTCTTGGATACGTGCCTAATTATGTGTTTTCTCATTCTTGCCAATTACAATGACATTTGAAAGCATATATTCAAATCTATTGTGTTGTCTTGACATGTGTGTGACTATGTTTGTCTTATAGGACTATGTTATTTAATTCTACATAAATGTATCCTCAAAAACCATCTTTTCCTGAAGGACAGCCTTATATTTGGCAATCTTCCTCATGTAAAGGACACCATTGTTCTCTTTATTGGACATGGATTTGCACTGTCCGGTGAAAATTTAACATATACTTTCCATGTAGCCTTCTTGTGGATATACCTATTTTCCTGTTGATACGTCCACTTACTCCCAAGATAATCATAAAATTGCATACTAACACAATGCATTGGTACATCAATCTTACGAAAAGGTTGGCCATTATATGCGAATGTTTTATAGCCACATGACTTTTTTGCTCTCAGCTTTCTTGCAGTCCTGACCTGATAATGATTGATTTGCATGCAGGAACACTTGAAACAAAGTGACCCCTCCTTCGTATTCCGGTTGCAGGTATTGGTATTATTATGAAGAATTGTGCACTTCGTTTTTCTATAGTTTTCATAGACCATGCGACAATTTCTGTATCGAACTTCACAAAAGGCGTTCCCAATTTTAGTTTTGTTCTGTGTGGGCCCTGTCTAGCAGCACAAGGAAACCAGTTACTTGTGATTGGAATGTATTCAATGGAATCACCACTTGCATTATACTATTCCCATGATATAGAACGGGTGGCTTCATCATATTTTGTCAACTGAAATGTCCGTCAAGCACGTATTGGAATCAGTTTTGTCTAATGTCTGGGTTGTGGGCTGAATTGCTATTTTTATGTTCAATTGCTCAAACTGCTTTCTCTTCTAGGTTATGTTGATGATCTGGCTGAATTCAGCATATCCTGTTACCTTTTCCTCAGGTAGCTGATGATTCAACTTTGTACGGTTGCTGTGTGCTAGTGGATGAGTTCATTCAAAGACCTTCTGGTTTAATTTCCATGGTATCTGATAAACAATATGCCCCTCCTATGAGCCGTCATATATTGACAATACGAAGATGCTACTGCATCCTGTCTAGACTTCCTTTTTTCGAACTACATTTTGGTGTTCTAAATAGGTAACATTTTCTTTTTCTTTTTTTGTGGAAGTTCAATGCCGATAGAATCGTTATGTCTCGTGTTTAGTATTTTGATTGATTGTACATTACTGCTTGTAATGCAAATAAACAAGCCATCGGATGCATGTAGTGATGAAAAATCATAGAAAAGGAGTTGTCGGTAGGACTAAGTGTCTCGATAACGTGTGTGCCTTGACATTATTAGGATTTTGACAGTTCTGACTTTATGGAACTTGGTTCCTTTTTGCATTTTTTATCAGCAAAAATAGTATGTTTGGTTGTACTGGTTATATTCGGTGAAATGTTTACAAGTATATAGAATTTGGCACTACTATTTTGATGTATTAATCATTTCCGCCTGTCTGAAATTCAACGGCATCTTCTCCCAAGAAAGGTTAGAGAGGTTGACCTAAGGTGTTGCAGACCTGAGTCTAGAATACTCAGAAAGCCATAATGAGGAAGAAAGATGCCCTGCTGAGAAACTAAATTGCAGATCTCATTGCAATGAGGACAATGCACTGGAGGAAATCTGTGAAACTTAAGAGTTGAATCGAGGAGCTTCTTCGTCAGAAACAGCTAATGATAATGGTAATCGTCTGTGATGGATATGGAAGAGCCAAGCACTCCAAGGGGGCTCCACAGCAATGCCGCTACCCAAAGTCATGCTGATACTGAGCAGGCTATAACCAAACATGAACTGAATGCAACAGATCCTGAAAATGGTGAGGTGTAGGCCGATGATTTTCAGCCCAACGAGCAGCCTCTTGAGAAACGTTTGCCAAATGCTGTTCTCCCACTTTTACGGTACTATCATAATGAGAGTACTCTTCTTCTAGGTATAAAGTGAAATTGCTTTATTATACCAGTAGATTAGTTGATCACTGAATTTGAAGTTTCCCGTTCATAATTGTGGCAATTTACACTCGATCACTTTGTGGGTTGAACTTTTTCTTTCATCAGTGGCCGTGATGGACATACCTTCGAGGAATTATAAATCTTAGCGCGATTTTCAAAATCCGTCCACTTTGTATTTTAAGATTTTCAAAATCGAGTAAGTACCCTTTATGAGTGTTTTTTAATTGTCCTTTGTAATTAAAGAGGTTCGACTAAGATGGAAAAGAGTTCCAACAACCACTAACAAGGGCGTATCATCCGGGGCATCGAGCCAATACACATCATAATCCCTTAGAAACATCTTAATTTCCAGAACAACAGGTAGGAATGACTTCCCCAACCAACAGCCGCCAAACAATGTACCAATCATCCCCTCAAAGAGCAAGCATAGTCATACTTCGATAAACATGCACCTCAAATAACGAAACTAGAGCTCAACAATCAACAACCTTCCAGATCTTCTCAGACACTAGATCTCTCTCCAAAATCCACCCCGTCCAAAGAAGCAATGATCACGAACACCGGAAGACGGAACCACAAAAATAAATTCTCTTTACCAGCGCTGCCGGTGGTAGGAGGATCCTTCTGGAGATCCTTGAGCTCCTTCAAGATCAGTTTTGACACCATCGGATGTCAAATAAGGTGGATATGTGGGAAGATCCACCGGGAGTTTATGGAGATGTGGCAAGATCGCATGAATAAGGTGGTGCTGCTTGTTTGAGAGTCTCGCTTGAAATACTCCAAATGGCATGCGAGGCACATCAAGCAATATATATCACACACCGGCTCTATGTTAGGCACTATGGTAAGCCGTTTACATTTTCCATTATATTTTCCTAGAATAACCTATATTCAGTTGTGTCGTGGTTATTTGTGATATAGCTAAGGAATTTTCGAAGGTTTAAGCTTCGCTCCAACCAACCCGATATCGTGTCTATTGCCGAAGAATCTATGGAGTTGACGAGGGAGTATGCACCGGTACGATTGTATAGTCGCATCGGTGGCCTGGAAGATCAATCTACGTACGAGTTCATGCCGCCACATGGTGGACAATATATGGATGAAGATGATCCTCACATGGACAAAGAGGATGACGTAGAACAGGGGAATGAAGATGAAGAGGTGCCATTGACATATAAGGACCCCGTATTTGACGAGGAGGGCCATGAAGTTCGAGAAGGCATGCTCATCTCTCTAGTAACACAGCTAGATGTCGATTACTGCACACCTCACTCTGAAAGGTGGTTCTAGTTCGACCACGGGAGCTCCGATGAAAGGGATGAGAGAATTCAGGTACGTCCACTACAATTTTGATGTTCGTTTGAGTTAAACTTCGGAACTCAATTAATATAAGATTTTCAGGTAAGACCATTCATATTAAGGAGAATGACCTTCTCAAATTACGCAATTATATCCAGAGGATTCATCGCGGCAGCCTCACGTCCCAGATCTCGTGATCATGCCTTATGTGAGGAGATCGACTAGGCGTAGGCAGAATTAGTGATTTTAAACACCTTGTATTTCACTTTTGGATATTGTTCGACTTTTATGTTACATATTGTTCAACTTTTATGTTTTCAAACATGGATTATGTCGTCGTTTGGATTTTGTTGTCGTTGAAACGTGCGTTTAAATTAATTAATTTTTTTTGTGTATAATATTTCTCCTAATACACGCCCCTTCTTTGGTGATTTTTTCACCCAGTATTGAAGGGCCACATTTTGAAAGCCCTTCCCTTGTTCATCACTAAAGGGGGACGCAAAACTTCACCCCCCCTTTGGCGAAGAATTTTGCCCAGTGTAGGAGGGGCGGGTTTCGAAAGTCTTGTTTTGAAAACACGTCTCGGCATGAAGTCGGATTTTCAAACGCGCCTTCATGCGGATCATGGGAAAACCCTGCCCTGTTTGTATTTTAAGAGGCACGTTTTCAATGATAAAACCGGTATTTTACGAAACACAAACTGTATTTTACAAATTTTTTTCAAACCATCCGTATTTCGCTTTTACCCTTTATTTTTTAATTACTAGGATTTTGCAGGAGAGATAAAAAGATTAAGAAACTTCTGAATTAAAATATATTAATAAAAGAAAAGTGTTAAAACATATTACGCATTAATTTTTTTTAGGAATTTAATGGATACACAGTCCAAAGAGTAGTCCATTGTTTATGTACCTCACTGGGTATAATTATTTATTACAAAGATCGGGAATAATCTCAATTTTAAGTCCACCTTGTTTTGATGATTGCGAATAAATTATTATGAACAAATCCGATCCATGGAGAGAATATTATATTTTTTCTCCGGAAAAAATTACATTAGGAATAAATCAAATATAATTTCCCGAGTAATATAAAAATTTAACCTTTTTGACTTGAGAATGTAACGGATAACTAAAATCCTTTGCTGATATGAACATTCACGTTCTCCATTTTATCGTATTATTTTGCAGGTTGCTTAATTTGAGGAGAATTTGACTAAATCTATTTTTAATATTTAGCCACGTTGTAAGATAATCTAATTAGCTGAAAATGTATTTTAATATATTTTCACTTTTAGATAATATTTATATTAAATCAAAGATCTCGAGGGCTCTTCAATATATTAGATCTTCGTGAGACAGATTGAAGATATTTTATATAAAATCTATATCTTTTCTCGTAACATATAGATTTTCTCGAGAGGCTCTTCCAATCAAATATTCTTTCTCGAGACATTCTTTTGGACCTTTTCCAACATCGAGATACTAGTCAAAGATCTTTCTCGAGAGTGACATGCTCTTCTCGAGAAAGGCAGAAATTTCCATGTGTCAACAACAGGCAAAGATAAAAAAGCTTCGGCAAGATAAGTTATTTGTAAAACGAATCCGAATAATGTTTGAAATTTAATCTGATGACGTAGTAATGGGAAAAATAGATGCAATGCAGAGTTTATTTCGAGAAAACGTAGAAATAAAACATCATGTATAAATTAATGTTATACTTCTTAAAATATCAAGATTAAGAGGGGGTGAATTAGTGTTAAATTTCAATTGAGGATTTTTAACTCCTTTTCAACTAGCCCAGTAGCGGAAGGAAGCTTCTATATGGAGGGTCGACATATTTTGTTCAGAACTGGGCAAGCTTCTATATAGAGGGTCAACATTAAGCTTTCCAATGATTTCTATAAGTCCGGACATGATTGTGGCATCTCTTCTTGGCTTGATAACTGTAAGAAATCTTGCTTCCATGGCACATTGTATTTTACTACAATTGTAGGGTAGTCCCATGTAGAATAGTAAAATACACCGTGTATTATTTGAGGAATTCCACGCTACACCGTCTGGTTACTCCCACACATCACACCTGACCACCCAATGAGTCTGAAGCGTCTCTGAGCTCTTTCCTTTTTTTCTTTCTTTCTTTTTTTGCGAGAAAAAAAATTTACATAATGCTGCTGCCTGTGTAGTATAACACTTCTCCAGTGTGATACAACGAGAAGCCGCCAACTCTCGTGTTTCGTCGTCGTCCATGTTTATACTTCCGCCTCCCCCATCCTGGGTTTGAGTATGTTAAGCTTGCATAGAGTGCATATTGCGTTGATGAACAGCCACTTGTCGATGCAATTGCTGTGGAAGTGATGCCCGCAAGGCAGTTGCCTCAGCTCCGATCCGTCCTCGTATGCACACAGGCAGATGCAGCATTCCTGTAACGTTAATGGCGTCCTCATCCCTGTTAAGTATCTCTCTTCACAACTGAGAGGTTGGATATGTGCTAAATCGTAATGGTACTTACAGCGTCCTCCCGGGAAAGTGTGTGTTACTTTGGCGTGCTGCTGTTGCATTCCGTGATGATGCCCCCGGAAGAATCCACTTCTCCACAATCAACTATTCTTCGGAATTGAATTTCTGCAGCCATTCAATCTCTTCCCGGGTTGCTCCTTCCTGAAATTATTCAAAGGAGTGCCTCCTTAGGTCTTAGAAGTCTCAGGTAAGGTTGTCGAGAGAGGTGGAAACATGAAGCACTGCCTGGTCAGCCACTGCATACAAGATCGCAATTATACATGGCAGGAAGCAGCAAACAGTGATGCCAATCAGGTACGTAATCGCAACGAAGAGAGCAACAAATATGATATCAAATGTAAGAAACAACATGCAGACCCTGCACGACTAGGAATGATGCTTGACCTAATAAGGATTTACCAGTAAAGCTCAGGAGAATCACGCATAAGATCGGGGCTCACAGCAAATATCCAGTGAGCCCCAACGACCCACCAGACGCATGAGAACATGTGTTGGTCGACTCTGCATGCTTCAGAACGATGAAGTTCACATGGCAGAATCCATCAGGAACCAAAAACCCACCAAATAAACATGGGAAGAATATATACGAGAACTGAAATCAATTCACAGGAAATACCACACATCCCGACCCTGAACTTATATACATAAGAACTTTCTGGGAAAACCACGAAAAAGCACAACCATTGGCACCCATCACTGGGCAAGTGATTAGAACTTCGAGCAAGCTTTGATCAATCAACATATAATCATACAGATGCCCAAATATCTTCAACTCACAACCCAATCCTGAATTTTCCTAAAAGAAAAAAGCAACATTCTTCTCTTTAAGGAATGTAAACATCTATCTGGGATGTCTGTGGAAAGTGACAGAGAATCAATATCCTCAAAGCAATATAAAGAAACCATCGATCTAATCCAATCAAGTGCTTGGTGGACCGTAAAAGAACGAACCTAGTTTGAGTTCCTCCGTGTTCTTCATCGGAATCATAATCCAAAACCTCATCACTCCTCCTTTGCCTCTCCCTACACTCCGCCACGACGCACGCCACGTGAACGACGCACGTCACGTGAACAACGCACCCTATCCCGTACCCGGCCACCCAAACCCCAATCAGCGCAAAGTCGTCGTCGTCCTCTTCGGCACCGAGGCTGCTCAGCAATACGGCATAGAGTGCCACCCCGATGAGCACGAGGTTGAGTACGACGTCGAGAGCCACCACCGGCTTCGAGTAGGACCAATCGTTGCGGTGTTGTTCGAGCTGGTCAGCGGCATTCTCACGGACGAGGAAGGAAGGGGAGCTAAGCATCATCCGCCTGGCGAGGAGGCGGCGGAGGTCCACGGCGGAGCACCCGGCGTCTCCGGCGGCGAAAAAGGAGAGGGGAAGGCGCATCGGAGGAGGATTGGGGAGGTGGGGTGGGTTCCATCGGAAGCACAACAACCTGGGAAAGAGATGGAAGCTATCAACTATGTGTTATTCCGTGTGTAAGAATGTAAGAAGGTCAAAATAAAGGAGAGACAGCTTTACTACTATATTACTGAAACGAGGTAACCCAATTACTCTTTCAAGGCTGCTCCATTGCCAGCCAGACAAGTAACCAACCAACGTTTCCCATTCTCACATTCAATTCAATCATCTTCAACTGGGGTTAATTCCCACATTACAATTAACAGGTTCACAATTAGCAAAAGGAAGCTCATACGATCAATTGTTAGTTAGCCTTTTTGCTGTAAAATCTATCAAGCGTGAGGGTAAGATCTTGTTGGAACAGAGCCCCCTTTCTCGTCACTTTGTGTTGTGGTCGAGTGGTTAGAAAGGAATGATTGATTCGGCGGATGTAAGGACGAAAACCAGCCCGGCAGCAGCCCAGGCCGAGGCAATAAGAACTCCCGGATTTACACACTTCCTATCTAATCTCTTGGCTGCAGGGTTAGATGAGTTCAGTCCATGGCATGCTCTGGTATGAGCATGCGACGGAGATCAGGCGATGCGCCGGACACTTCTGATAGCACAATTCTGAAAGGGGCGTGCTTAGCATTATTAAGTTACGACTTCATACTCACAGCAGTGCAACGAAGCTTCGGCGAATACTGAAGTAATCTCGATACCAGATCCACTACCTCAGGAGGCATTCTCTTGTCAAACACCTGCCATGAGTACATTAAATCCTGGAGTTATAAACCAACGTCTGCCAAGTTATCAAGGAAGACAAGAGCATCTTCTTGTTTTCAGAGACATGGTTTGCACCTTGTGCCATGAATGAGCCTGTATCTGCAGAAACTTGTACTCAGAGTAATTTGGGTTCATGCACTTAATCTCTTCTTTTGTGGGTGTCCCAATTATCTGGATAGTTTCATTTCGTTTAAGATAATATATAAATGAAAGTTAATCCCAAAAACAAATGCACAAGTAGAAAGATAACAAACCTTGATAATTTCAATGAGCTGATCAACGCCAATTTCTCCTTGAAATAGGGGCTGCAGCAGTTTGATACAAACAGATGGCTTACATCAGGAAAGTATGATCAGGTCGCTAATAAACAATAAAACGAATGGAGTCGTCGTGATCCAAAAGACAAAATAACCAAGTTCCGATGCAGATTTGTGCAGTCATGGGGAACAATTGCAAGAGGAGAGAATTTTGGGGATGAGATCCTCACACGTCCGAGAAGAAGCTCGGCCACGACGCAAGCATTTACGTATTGCACGAATAACAGAGACCAGCTTCTACACCCGAAGACCTGTTCTTCTGTACACTTAAATAGCACATTAGCAATACATAACCTTTGTCATCATCAAAACCAGATTATATCAACAAGAAGCTCGGCCACGACGCAACCAGCTGACCACATGTCAACAGCAGTTGTATACTCCACAGCACCAAATATCAGTTCCGGGGCTCTATAGTATCGAGAGCAGATATAAGAAATATTAGGCTCATTCGGAACCTACAACATATATTATGCATGCTTAGCTTTTTCCGCGTTGACTGAACAATCTGTGAAATTTTCCGAAAGCAGAAGTGGACCTACCAACTTCTTAGCATTGCCGAAGTCGCCAATCTTTAATTGATGAATGAGAGGGTTCACCTGCACGAACAGCTGGCATTAGAATTGATTAAAGTCCTGTGAAACGACAAATTAAAAAAAGAAACAAAGCACTGCAACATTGCATCCTTCATGTTCAAAGGTAGATACTGGAAAATTCAAAAGCTGTTGACATATACCAGCAAATTTCGAGGTTTAATGTCACGATGACACACCCCAACGACGTTATGTAGATAATTCAAACCACGAAATATCTGAAAGAGAGAGACTTGGTCAAGCAGTTTGCGAAGGAAAAGCTAAGCATGAGGAACGGGATAAATTCATTCAACCTGGTACACGTACAGCTGCACATAAAAAGTAGGCACATGCTGATTCATTCTGACATAGCGCTTTAAAGCTCGATGGACCGTTTCAGATACATAATCCAAAACAAGGTTGAGATACACTTCATCCTTATCAGAAGCCGAGTAGAAGCAATGTTTAAGATGAAGAACATTGGGATGATTGAGTATGCGCATTATCAGTAGCTGCCTGTTCTTATACCTCTTATCCTGTAACACCTTTTTAATCGCAACAGTTTCCCCGGTTTCTAAACATCTCGCCTACAGCACGCATCCACTAGTTAGATGCAAGGTACGTTTAACAACACCTGGTCCAGTAACTTTAAAGTTGCCGATGAGAAAGAACCTGAAAGACGACACCAAAGGAACCAGTGCCCACCACGCGCTCTGCCATATACGAGATAGTCTACAGTAAAGGTAGTAAAATCAGATTTTTTTTCTTAGATCGACAAAAACCAGCAGCTCGAGAATTCATCAAAAGGAAATGGTATGGCCAGCTTACGTTCCATGGCCAGCTTCCATTCCATTTCCATTAATGACAGTCGGCTCATCGTCCTGAATAAAATTTTTAATTCATTACAAAGGAAAAGAAACAAAATACGATAACATGAACAGAGCATCATTCTAAGGTGCACTTCTGTAAAATTTGCCCGAAACACCCAAGAACCTTTTTCCTACACCAATCTGGACGCCTCTTGCGATTAGCAGAGGCAAAAATATTGGTAATTCTGCCCTCTGGGACGCATTGTAACGATCCTCATTTCTACTCTGGTTAACATAATTGCTTTCCTGAAAGTTTCAGCGCTCAAACGCTAAAGCAGCTAATAGGCACCGAATATCCACACATCACCTCAGAACTCACGTGTGTCTAGAGTAATTAAGGTGTGGCAGGTCTTACCTTATCATCATAATCATACACCACCGTGCCCTTCGACTCGTGTGGCCCAGCATGAAGCCGGGACTTACTCAGTGGTCTGGCTATCGAGGCAACCCGGGAAGTATGGCCAATGCGTTCTAATGATGTTGAGGCCATGTCATGCTCGAGACCTGTGGCCCCTCTTTCGATGGTGCGGGAATCCAGCTCTGCATCATTCTTCCCGTTGGACCCTTGATCCATCTTAGCCCTCTTAGTGCTAGAATCACCACCCTATAACTAAAGGAAGTAAATGCGTCAATATTATGAAAAAAAAAAGAAAAAAAAATCTCCCAGGAGTTTGAATCGGGAAAATGTCGACCATCCGGATCAAATTTGCTCCCAATCAAGTTTCACGGCGACACCGTTGACAATAACCTGGTAAATTTAATCCCAATCATGAAGTGATCATCAGTATTTTCAATGAAAAGTGCTATAAAGTCTGATGGTTTCGAAGACTCCTGGCTAGGACCATTTACCTTATTAAGGTCCTCATTTTCATCGGCCTCTCTACCAAAATCCTCCATGACCTATGCCATGTGCTCAACATTCACCTATTACGAAGAAGTTGACCAAGTTTAATATTTATGCCAGAACGCTTATTCCACTACTGAGGTTAAACTTGTGGCAGAACAATATCAGTGCTTTAATTTGCTACAAGGTGGCATCAAATGAAAGTAAAATAACAATGAACAGATCAATACCTTGTGGGAGGAAGGCAAAAGCTGAATTAGCCTTCGAACGACTCGACACGCAATGCTTCGTAGAAGTAGCAAAATCAACACCTGCATTTCAGCATTGGGAGTAATAATGCAAAACAGTAAACAAAGAAACATCCTTCATCAACTAGGACAAGAAAATACATGATAAAACAACGATCGAAAAGGACTTTTTGTTTATGTAAAAGCTGAACTTGGATCAAATGGGGTTAACAAGGAGCTCTCTTGTATCTCTTTCAAGCTATTCCATTACGTTAAGTTAACAATAAGATTTTGTGGTCAAAACTACCCAATCACACAATTTATCTATGTCCTCCCTGTCATTCTACCATAGAATGATTAAGTGCAATCTTGATAAAAGTAAGAGTTATAGGTAAAGTGAATAGTAGTAAATGTTTAAATAAAACTCTTTCCCAAGCAAATCAACTAGATTAAATTTTAATCTTAGTTTGAAGTGATTATCTAGCAAGAAAATATAAAACCACATAGATCGAACAAAATTACGTTCACACACCTTTTAGTACTTCCCATCCATTCCCCCACTCCTCTAATAAACAGGACAAGAAATAAGCTTAAAGAGGATTCTCGCCGGAACAAAAAAACAACAGACAACGATAAATATGGTTTATCTTAGCTCGAGCAAACCCCTGATCAAGAAACATTTCATTATTATGAAGCAAATCCCCCTTTGTGGACCCTTGTTTCTTGGACAATTTTGAGTCATTCTTAGTCACAAGATCCCGAGTCTTAAATATATGATTTAACTGAAAAACTGATACAGTTAAGACATTCTTCTTTTGGTTTGAAAATACATAATAATCTTAAAAGATAGTGGATGACGGAAGAATTTGAAGGATTGAAATCCAAAGGAATGAAGGATAAGACCATACGAAATGCATGATGTTGGCATTCATGGTACTTGAATATTTTCTCTGGCCCTTAAGGTAAAAAGGTGTTGTGTCGCAGTTCTAGACATCGCAATAGCTCTTGACTGATACAAGGATTCCAAAACAAGTTAACACATGAATCGTGAAATTATATGAAAATATCTTCTAGTAAAGGATGGATTATTGGTCAACATTTGCTTGAGTGGATAAACATTGCGAATAACATTGTTTTCGTGCCATCCAAGCAAAACTTTCACCCAGTTTGTTGTTTGCACAATGTGGTGACTTCATTCAGATACAACAAATACAAATTTATGATTAATCAACTGGTTTATGACTTGGAAAAATGCCGCAAATACCAGTTTCAAATTAAGCTACTCCATAAAAAATGAATCTTACTTATACCAATAAATAAAAGAGAATCATTCACTACAAAAGTTTGCAATCATGCGATAATAACTCCTGATAACACGACATTACAATTTGAAAACAAACCTCCTCGTAAGAAATCTTTTAAAATAGATGTACATTAGTTGTCTATGAAACAAACACTTTGAATGGTATAACACCAGAAAAGTTTTGTACCGAAATTGAAAGCATTGATATCACCATATAAACATTATTGGACGAGAAACCAGCCACGAGTTTTGAAGTCTACTACATCAAGAAAATAAGGACATGTAGAAGAGGATTAAACATTGCTGATCACTTGAGAAAGAGTTTAAAGATGGTCGCTTACAAATAGAAAAAAGCATTCTTTCCTTGGATGCATGAAATGTATGGCCTCCAGATTCATTATATGTACTCAATCAGTGCTTAAAAAAAAAATCTTCAATCAGTCTCAAACGACTCCCCCGTTCGTGCCCCTTGACCGCCCCCGCACCGCCCCGTGTCCCCGGGGTCGCCCCCTGCGTCGGCGTGGACGGCCCTTCCACGCCCCCCGCCGTCGCCCACACCGACCTCGGGCCCACCCTCCGACCTTGCGTGGGCACGGCCGCTGCCCCCCCACCGCCCCCTCCATGCCCCAGGGGACCAACTTGGACGGAAAAAAGCAATAACGGGAGGGGGGCAAACATCTTTTTTTTTCGATTTCTGACCTGGACAATCCCCTTCGGAGTTTGGTTAATCAGTTATATTTTTATTTAAGGAAATATATTTAGCCCTTCGGAGGCTAAGCATTTATCCCAGTATCTTAAAGGATAAATATATTTTAGCTGAGGTACTCTGGATCTTTGGGTTAAAACTTCTTGAGGCGCAATCGTATATTTTTATTTAAGGAAACACATAGCATATATTAGGGGTTTCTATAAAATGTTCACTGGTACTTTATGTGGCAGTTTAAGGGTCATCTATTCATATTATACCCTTTCCAGCAAATATTGTTCATTTTTTCTTTCGTTATTGAAAAACTTTTCCACTAGATAAGTTCTTAATGACCACCAATCAGCTGTCAAACTTTTGCTAGTTCCGCTAAGCCACAATGTATGACGGATTAGTTTTAGAATTATCTACGTTCAAAATGGATTGGGATGGGATAACATTCCTTTTGATGTTACTCTCTTCCAATGTTATAATATCCCTGTTTTTGTTTCCAGGAAAAACAAAGCTTTGCAATGATTTCTATAAGTCGGACATGATTGTGGCATCTCTTCTTGGCTTGATAACCGTAAGAAATCTTGAATCCATGGCACATTGTATTTTCCTACACTTATGAGGTTTGCACCTTAGAATGGTCAGTTGACAAAAAAAATGTCAAATATGGTAGAACATTCCAAAATTCCTGAAATATCGTTCTTAAAACGTTGTTAACAACAACGAGCTTACTTCTATAAAGAATCTGTTTTTGTTAACAACGAGCCCAATTAACGTAAAGGTCAACTCACTGTTCCCAACCGCAAGTTTATATATGAAAATAAATTTTCCTTGTAAACTCGTTGTCGAGGACAACGATTGTTTTTGAAAACTAAGCTCACCTTTTTGAAGAGCAAGTTAGGGGGACTAAAACATTTCTCAACCTTCTGCCATATCTGATAAATGATTTCCTGTCCTATGGTAGTGGGGAACAAAGCTCCTGTACTTCTACGGTAGCTTTTTCAATGATTTGCATGACGCATGTATGGAAAACATTTCTCTCCCTAGATCTGGTCATCTTGTCTGAGTTCTCTCATTCCTCAATGTAGCATTGTTTTGGTTTTCAACTCTTTGAGTCACAATGGTCTCCCCAATAATAATTTATGTTCATAAGTAAAAGTTCTAGAGCATATTAGGTTATCACCCCCAAGTAGGATAAAGGTTCGAGTATCGTTGTTATTCGACCTTAATTTTGCAGTTTGTGCTTAAAGTTCTGACCTTAATTTCGAGCATCGTTGATATTAATGTGGAAGTATTTGAGCAACTAGTGACCTTTGGTATTCATTTTTGTGTTTGATAAAAGATGCTTCACCTACTTTCTAAATATTTTCTTCATTTTCTTTGCAACTTACCTGTTATACTTTTCTTTTTTCTTTGATAAGTATTGCCTTGTGTTGTTATTTTCTACATAGGTGTAGAAAATAGAAGGCTTCCATTGAGTGAATGGATCATTGTAGAGAATATGTATTGTTCTTGTTTTCTTTGGTTAAATAATTTACTATTGTTGCCTTTTTAACTTAGAAAACAATTCTAAAACAAGCACAAAATGACAACTAACAGAAAATAAGGGAAGCTGAAAGGGAGAATGAGAAAAATGTCAAGTACCTTTCTTCTATAGAGGTACATCAATTTACTTGGATTGTTTTAAGACCAATTTAAGCTCGCCTGCACAATGCTTTTGTTCCATCATAAGCAGAAAACAGACAACTTCAATTTTCTAAATGACAACAGGTTCTCATAATAGATTATGTAGACGTAATCGCTATGCAGGTGCATCAAACTTTTAACTCTTTGAAATACATCAACTCACTTTCTTTGTCCTTATTTGTTAATAACCATTCTTTGAAAGTTTTGTAGAAATGGTTACATGTGAAGACGATTGTTGAACCATTGAATCAGTTACCATCGAAACAGCTTGGAACTGATGTGATGCGTACAAGTTGAAAGTCGAAGTTGGACTGTAGTTATTGATGCTATTAAGAATCTGTAAAATCGATGAAGGCCGAATGATGGCTCTATTCTGGGGTTACTACTACGTGTAAGGTGGATTGCACGACGATGCAATGAAAGGTTAGAACTCAACTGCTATAGGAGAAATGTTAGACAATATTAAGGTCTTGTTTGGTTATCTCAAAGTAAAATCCAAGATTGGCCAAAATCAATATAAAAACAAAAGTTAGCGACAAAATCGTATAACAAACTAAGTTTTTGACAAAACAGAAAGTTTCGTAATGGTTTTTGAAATTATCATACATTTTGCCATTGAATTTTAAAAGATTTTGGCGAAATTCGATTCGAAATTGTAAAATCACGCAAATGTCACAACCATGACCCTCATGTTATAAAGAAAACAAGCTTCTCAACAGCGACACTATATCAATGGCGCGGCTAGAAACCCTGTCTTTTTACCTAATCATCCCACATAAAAATGTTGTCCAGAACCACGTCATTGATTTCCTATTGTAATCGCGGTTCTGGACTGCATATTCTCGAAATTTCCACACCAAAAAAGGGAACTGTTATTTCAAACCACCACACTCCTCTCACTATGAGCGTGAAAGTATTAATATCCCCGAAGACCGACACCAACATCCACCTGTTGTCATTTTATTTCTCCTTAGCATTGGTCGTAAAAACATTTTGAGACTCAAACTCGACTTTACTACTTTAAAAAACTTTAATGGTTAGAAAAAATTTTACTATAATTTTAGTTGGAAAAGGAATTACCAAAGAAGTGATATTCAAGATTTCATTTCCAAATCCTATCCAAACACAAAAAAAGTCATATTTCTTAAAATTTTAATTCTAATCCATATCATTTCAATATACCAATGTTAGCCTTGGCTTTGATGATGAGCTTGAGAAGCTAGTCGCTGTAACACTTCGCTTATTCTTAGTGATAAGTTTGAGAAATGTGTTGCTGAACCACAGCGAGTAACAGTTGCAGATTGCTGCGTTACATCAAGCTGTTACTGTGATATTACGCATAAACATTGAAAATATGGAAACATATTTTTCAATATTTATATTTTACTTTGGCCTATTCGTCTGAGTGTCCAAGTTAGTTTAATTTGACTTAATGGTCTCATTATATATATTTAGGCAACTAAATATCGTGAGATTAGCTTTCCAAGTTTATTTTTGGAAACAAAATATTTCTCTGATATCCTTCAGCAATGTTACGCTGTAGTAAGAGAAAGTATCAAATCAAATATCTGGTGAAGGAAGTTACCGTTGGGGACTTTCCTTCTGTGGCACAGCGAACCGTTGAGCAGAGTGTTGCTGAGCCTGAGTTGTACGTGGCTACACTGCAGCAAGTTGATACTGCTTCGCTACGCCTTTTGGAAACTTGGAAATATTATTTCCTTTTGAAAAATATTTCGGATTATTTCGAAATAAATTTCTTGAAAGACAATGGATTTTTCAAATCCTTTCATTAGGCAACACAATAGCAAAATGTTGCCTTCCCAATTAAAGATTTGGAATCGTCCTAATGTACCTGGACACCTTCTACGAGGTCTTTCCATAATTAGACAAGGCATTCTGATATTATTCTGACATATGCGTAAGAAATGCATTGCTAAACAATCTGAGAAGTATGTTCCTACGATTCAGAAATATCTTGCTGCATTACAGCGAAGCGGTTCTGCGTTACTACGCTGATGAAGGAATAATTATTATTCCAAATTTGCTTATTGCAATCTAATCATATTTAATGATTAAATATGTTACCTGATTCTAATAACCACGTGTTATTATCAGACAATAACGTTTGAGAAAGATTTTGACAAGGAAATTCTATTTCCTATCCTATCTCAATTAATATTAAGGAATTTAGTTATTCCATATTTACGTGACTAATGATTTCAATAATCACTATGCAATCTGATATAGTTTAGATCAGATTATACGTATGGGGAATATCATTAATGATTTCCTTCCCTTCTTGGTCATTATGACCGTTGAACATCCTGTTGCCGATCCACGATTACAGCTTCATGTATTCTGATTTTAGGAAACAAATTATTCGTTTTTGGGAAACATATTATTTGTTTCGTTCCTTCTTATACCAGACGACCCTCACATAATCTCTTGACGTTTTCGAATGTTTTCTAAGTGGGCTGAGTGGCTGAGTGGTCTGAGTGGTCTAAGTGGTCGACGGAGAGCGGAAGGTGCTAAGTGTCTCCTGGTTCTTATTGCTCGCAAACTGCGTGCGAGGGTGTCAAGGGGCTGAGTTCATATTCCTTGATCGTCGTGAGAGGGACCAGGTGTCCTCGGTGCATTCAACGAGCAGCCGGCGAATCGTCTAAGGGAAGCTAAGTGAATACCTGTGCTGATTGTAGTAACGGGTTGCTGACCCATCGGTAAGAAGCCGTTCTTGTCGTGTCTTTTCGCAGGGAAGTCTCGAGCCTATGGAGTTTGAGCAGTTAGACACGCACTTGCGGGTGCGCGCCAGAAGCCTCGTGCCTGCAGGGTAGAGCAGGAGTTGGGAACGCCGCCGGAGTGGAAAGAGGTCCTCCCGAGCACAGGGGTGCTGTGCAGAAGTCTTGAACGCCTGATACAGAGGGTTAGTAAAGCAGGTTGCGCGGAAGCCAACGGATCGGAAAATTCCACCCTAGGCACTGGGTGTGCAGTTCAGTGAGTCACGGCTGTGGTACCCGTGCACGTCCGAACTGAGTGTAGGACGGATACCTTCTAAGTGGCTTTGTGGTTTTCTTTGTGATCTTTGTGGTTCTTATCTTCGTGATCTTTGTAATTCAACTTTGTGGTTGTCTCTTAAGCAAGTGCAGGCTTATCTTAAGGAGAGACAAGATCTGTGTGGAAATCCTTTGCTGAACGACTAAGTGCTGAAGCAATCCTTCGCTGTGAAACAGAAACGAGCTACTCTCTGAGAAGCTATTCTTCATTGTAAGGGATTATCTGTGAGGATTTATACTATAACATAACGTTGTCTGTGTTCTTTGATAAGTCAGGATAATATTAAGCGACAACGAGCTGTGTGGAATCCATTGAGCTACCAACTGCTGAGGATAAGCATCATTCTACTGGAAACGAGAAGACGTCCACTGTGTGAGGAGCTGACCGTTGCCAGGAGTGATCATCTATTGTACGGGATTCTAAATCTCACTTTGTGAGAGGAACATACGCCTAGTGCAAGGGCTTTTTGCACTCGTTATTTTATATAGTGGAATCACCTTGTTGGTGGAAAGTGGACGTAGGTCAATTAAGGCCGAACCACTATAAATCACTGTGTCCATTACGATCGCGCAACACTAGTACGAAAACCTACTCGACAAAATCGTAACAGTTACAGTAAAGTATTTCTCATTCTGAGAAACGCTCTGTTGTGATACTGTACGCTTCTGCTTACACCAAGAAAGGGCGAAAAGGTGAAAAACACTAATTTACCCCCCTCTTAGTGTTCCTGAACGATCCAAGAATTGGTATCAGAGCGGGTTTACTGGAAAGCTTTTTGTGTGATTGCTAGTACAGAACTTTGTTGCTGAACCAAAACAGCTTGTTGCTGAAAGTCTTACATTAAGCACAGTAAGGTGCTGCTGAGTACTGAACAGAATGTCAATGCTCTTGACTGATGGTCATTCGACCGAACGTCCACCGCTCTTTGCAGGACAACACTTCTCATATTGGAAAATGAGAATGGAGTTGTTCATTGGAGCAAGAGAAGCCGATTGCTGGCATATTATTATGGAAGGAGATCTAATAGTTCCTCCACCTAATCCAAACGACATTCGGCATGAAAATGAAAGAAAGAGAACTATTTCTCTCAATACTAAAGCAAGGCACTATTTAGTGCGCGCTCTTGGTGGAAACGAATTCAATCGCGTCTCTACTTGTAAGACGGCGAAAGAAATGTGGGATAGACTTGCTTTGATCTATGATGGAACAGAACAAGTCAAGGAATCCAAAGTGAATGCATTAGTAACTCAATACGAAGCATTCAAGATGAAAAAGGATGAGTCAATAAATCAAATGTTTGATAGACTCACCGAAATCACTAATGCCATGGAATCACTTGGCAAAACAATTTTTAATTCTGAGTTGGTCAGAAAGATACTTCGCTCTTTGCCTAAAACTTGGGAAGCCAAGAAAACGGCAATCGAAGAAGCAAAGGACTTAACGAGCTTAAGTCTTCAACAGCTACTTGGTTCTCTTGTCGCTTATGAGAATGAGAACAAGTTTGCTGAAGAAAAGAAATCCAATGCTGTTGCATTTAAAGGAAGTATTGAAATGTCCGATGAATCTGAGGATGAATCTTCATCTGATTCTGAGGATGAAGTCTCCTTGATGGCAAGGAAATTCAAAAGGTATCTTTGCAAAAATCGCTTTAAGGGAAAGCGAGATATTAAAAAGAAGAATACTAAACCACACCAAAGTAAAGGTGGTGTATGCTATGAGTGCAACAAACCTGGTCATATGCGACCAGATTGCCCACTTTTGAATGAGAAGGGCAAATCTTCAAAATACAAGAAAAATGCCATGATGGCATCTTGGAGTGATAGCGATGAGGAATCAGATCAGGATGACGAAACAGCAAACATTTGCTATATGGCGCAAACTGATGCTGAAACTGAGAAGGTAAATGCTTTCTCACCTTCTGATCTATCTGCTGAAGATATTGAGAATCTTTTCTCTGAACTCTATGATAAAATTGAGTCTTTATCCGCAAACAATAAAGCCCTTAAGAAGGAGAATAAATTCTTGAGTACTGAGAACGCTTCTCTTAAGGAAGAGTTATCAGCAAAGGCTAAGAAAGCGGTAAAGAATCTTTCTCAATCCAAATCAAAGATTGAGGAACTGCAGCAGCAACTTGATGCTGCAAACAGCAAAACGGATTTATGTATGCATAAGATGCATGATTCTGGAAATGAGAAACATTCACCTCATGGGAAATATGTTCCTCCTCATGTTAGGAATGGCGAGTCTCATTATATTATTCAAAGGCTACCTAGACTTTGCTACTACTGTAGAAGGCCAGATCATTTCATTAAAAATTGCCATGTGCGGCGAAATGATATGCGTGGCATTTCTTCTAAAGTTGATGGTTCTATTGTCAAATGGAAAGAACGACTTACTTAAGTTCTTTCTCTATTTCAGGGATGCTTCAAGTCCATCGCTAAGGACCATGTATGGTACTTAGATAGTGCCTATTCGAGGCACATGTCAGGAGATGTCTCCTTATTCTCCACACTGGTTTTCCAGGATGGTGGTGCTGTCACTTTTGGTGATAATGGAAAAGGGATGGTTAAAGGAACAGGAACCATTTGCTGTTCTGACTCCCTCACCATTGAAGGAGTTCTCTATGTCAAAGGACTTCAGCACAATTTGATTAGCATTAGTCAATTGTGTGATAAGGGCTATCATGTTGCCTTCACTGAGAAAACATGTACTGTTTCACATGATGATGTTACGTGTTTCATTGGTGAACGCAAGAAAAACATCTATATCTTGTCTTTTAAGAACATCTCCGCTGGAGAAAATTGTCTCATGTCCATTAAGGACGAAGCAACTCTATGGCACCGAAGGTTGGGACACGCAAACTATGACTTGCTGTCCAAACTAGCCAGAAAAGATGCTATTAAGGGATTACCTAAAATCAAGTTTGACAATAACAAGATATGCAATGCTTGTGCTATTGGCAAACAAACAAAGGTATCTTTTAAAAGCAAGAATATGATTTCAAGCAAGACTCCGCTTGAATTACTTCATATGGACTTATTTGGTCCAACAAGGACTCAAAGTCTTGGAGGTAAACGTTATGGATTAGTTGTGGTAGATGACTTTTCCAGATTCACTTGGGTTAAATTCTTAGCTCACAAAAGTGATGCGTTTGCAACCTTTGAAACTTTGGTCAAACAACTTCAAAATGAGAAAGTGTTTCTCTACGAAGCATAAGAACGGATCATGGTACTGAATTTGAGAATCATGACTTTGCTCATTTTGTGATGAATATGGTATCAATCATAATTTCTCTGCTCCATACACTCCACAGCAAAATGGAGTTGTAGAGCGAAAGAATCGAACCTTACAAGACATGGCGAGAACCATGTTGCTGGAAAGTGAAGTTGCTAAAAATCTTTGGGCTGAAGCTGTAAGCACAGCATGCTACATCTCAAATCGTATTCATTTGAGACACTCATTAGGGAAAACTCCTTATGAGTTATATAAAGGCAGAAAGCCTAATATCTCATACTTTCATCCATTTGGAAGTAAGTGCTATATCTTGAGACCCATCAAAGATGGTGTCGGAAAGTTTGATGCTCGATCTGATGAGGGCATATTCTTAGGATACTCCCTTACGAGCAAAGCATATAGAGTTTTTAATAAAAGAACTCTAACTGTTGAAGAGTCCATTAATGTTAAGGTTGATGATTCTCTGACACAGGAGGAAGTTGTTGTGGAAGCAGCAGCACAATCCTCAACAACAGTATCAAATGAAACATCTCAGCATATGTTTGCTGAAAATAATCCGAACGGAAATACTGTAGCAGATGTACAGCAAGTGCCTACTGCACACACTGAAAATGATTCTGGTGGTTTCCAGGATATACAGATAGAGGATCGTATTCCTCCTTTATATAAGAAAAGACATCCTATTAACCAAGTAATAGGATCATTGCACACAGGAGTGCGAACCCGACATACAACAAGTCTGTACTGTGAACACTCTGCTTTTATCTCTCAAGATGAACCTCAAGGCATTGATGATGCGCTTGATAATCCTAATTGGATTCTTGCAATGCAAGAAGAATTGAACCAATTTGAGAGAAACAAAGTTTGGAGTTTAGTACCTAGACCCAATGATCGTTCCATTATTGGAACAAAATGGGTTTATCGAAATAAACTTGATGAGTCGGGAAATGTTGTAAGAAACAAAGCTAGACTTGTAGCAAAAGGTTACTCTCAAGAAGAGGGTATTGATTATGATGAGACGTTTGCTCCTGTAGCACGTCTTGAGGCAATACGTCTACTCTTAGCGTATGCTTGCTATAATGACTTTAAGTTATTTCAAATGGATGTGAAAAGTGCATTCCTTAATGGTGATCTAAAAGAGGAAGTGTATGTTGAACAACCTCCTAGATTCACCGATCCAAAGTATAGTAATCATGTTTATAAGCTTTCTAAAGCCTTGTATGGGCTTAAGCAAGCACCAAGAGCATGGTATGAAAAGCTTAGTTCTTTTCTCATTGAGAAATGATACAAGCGTGGAAAAATAGATACAACCTTGTTTCTTAAGAAACATGATGCTGATCTGTTAGTTGCTCAAATATATGTAGATGACATTATATTTGGTTCAACTAATGAAAAACTATGTACCGAATTCTCTGATCTAATGAAAGGAGAATTTGAAATGAGTCTCATGGGAGAACTAACCTTCTTTCTTGGACTTCAAATCAAACAAACCAAAGATGGAATCTTTATCCATCAAGAAAAATACAGCAAACAGTTGCTCAAGAAATTTAATCTTGAGAAAGCTAAACCTCTGTCAACTCCAATTGGCAGTAATACCAAAATTGAGAAAGATGAGGATGGAAAGGAAGTTGATTCCAAATCATGTAGGAGCATGATAGGATAATTACTCTATCTTACAGCTTCGAGACCTGATATCATGTTTAGCGTATGCTTATGCGCTAGATATCAGTCTGCTCCAAAAGAGTCACATCTTGCTGCAGTTAAGAGGATCCTTCGATACCTCGTAGGAACTGTTAGCTTAGGCCTGTGGTATCCCAGAGGATCATTGCTGGATCCTATAGGATATTCATATGCTGACTACGCTGGATGTCACATTGATAGAAAAAGCACATCCGGTACTTGTCAATTACTAGGAAATATGTTGATTTCCTGGTTCTCTAAAAAGTAGACATCTGTTGCTTTATCAACAGCAGAGGCTGAATATGTCGCAGCAGCGAGTTGCTGTGCTCAATTACTTTGGATGCGACAACAACTTGAAGATTACGATCTTCATTTTGATGGTATTCCAATAATGTGTGACAACACAAGTGCAATTAATTTATCACGAAATCCTGTCTATCACTCAAGATCTAAGCATATTGAGTTGAGACACCACTTTCTACGTGACAATGTACAAAGCGGCAAAGTTGATATTCAGTATGTAAATACTGAGCAACAGCTTGCTGATATTCTTACCAAACCACTTGACAAGGAAATGTTTGAGTATTTACGAAGTGAATTAGGGATATGTAATCCTAATATCTAAGATGATGATATTCTCATCTAATAATTTTGAGAAATTTTTGGAATATAAAAATTTCCTAAAATAGGAAGAGATCTTCTTACCTTGTTGAGCGCAAGGGAACTTCCAAGAAATGGTCACAGTCTGTGACTGCTTCCGGCCAGCAACTCCCTGTTGTGGAGAATCCTTCTCTCATTGAGGGGGAGTCATCGGGACTGTATGTCCCAGCTCCGGTGGTCACTGAGACCAAGGAGACACCTGCTGTTGTTCCTGTTAAGGAAAATGTGGCTACAATTGTTGATGCCACAGTTCTTGTCGAATCTGAAGTTGCTGCGGAGAAAACCCTCGCTGTTGAGGAAGAAACTACTGCACCAGAGGAGGTTACCAAGTCTATAACAGGCATGTTCGAGTCTATTGACAAAGCGGACACCTCCCTCACTCCGCATCTAGAACTCTCTAATGATGAGAGTAAGGAAAGTGAGGATCTTGATGCTACCCAATCCGTGGATGAACAGGACTCTTCTGCTGAGAAGACCCCTGCTGCGGATGACACTATGTAGGTAGTTGGCTCTGCTATTCAGAATCCTCCTGTTCGCTCTTCTCTGGGTATTGCTTCTCGCACCAGGATGAAGTGATCTTTCGCTGATATGAAGGATGATATGCCTTCTAGCTCTCCTGGTCATAGGATGAGTGTCAGCATGTATTTGCTGCAATATAACTGCCACTTGCTTTAATCATTTCTTTTTGATATGACAAAAAGGGGGAGAAGAATAAGTTAAGGGGGAGCTTGCTTACTGTTTACTTTTAGGGGGAGTTGAGTTTGTGTTTCAAGCTCTATGATCTATTCCCTATGATCTAACTTCAAGCTTCGTGTTTTGTCATCATCAAAAAGGGGGAGAATGTTAGCCTTGGTTTTGATGATGAGCTTGAGAAGCTAGTCGCTGTAACACTTCGCTTATTCTTAGTGATAAGTTTGAGAAATGTGTTGCTGAACCACAGCGAGTAACAGTTGCAGATTGCTGCGTTACATTAAGCTGTTACTGTGATATTACGCATAAACATTGAAAATATGGAAACATATTTTTCAATATTTATATTTTACTTTGGACTATTCGTCTGAGTGTCCAAGTTAGTTTAATTTGACTTAATGGTCTCATTATATATATTTAGGCAACTAAATATCGTGAGATTAGCTTTCCAAGTTTATTTTTGGAAACAAAATATTTCTCTGATATCTTTCAGCAATGTTACGCTGTAGTAAGAGAAAGTATCAAATCAAATATCTGGTGAAGGAAGTTACCGTTGGGGACTTTCCTTCTGTGGCACAGCGAACCGTTGAGCAGAGTGTTGCTGAGCCTGAGTTGTACGTGGCTACACTGCAGCAAGTTAATACTGCTTCGCTACGCCTTTTGGAAACTTGGAAATATTATTTCCTTTTGAAATATATTTCGGATTATTTCGAAATAAATTTCTTGAAATACAATGGATTTTTCAAATCCTTTCATTAGGCAACACAATAGCAAAATGTTGCCTTCCCAATTAAAGATTTGGAATCGTCCTAATGTACCTGGACACCTTCTACGAGGTCTTTCCATAATTAGACAAGGCATTCTGATATTATTCTGACATATGCGTAAGAAATGCATTGCTGAACAATCTGAGAAGTATGTTCCTACGATTCAGAAAGATCTTGCTGCATTACAGCGAAGCGGTTCTGCGTTACTGCGCTGATGAAGGAATAATTATTATTCCAAATTTGCTTATTGCAATCTAATCATATTTAATGATTAAATATGTTACCTGATTCTAATAACCACGTGTTATTACCAGACAATAACGTTTGAGAAAGATTTTGACAAGGAAATTCTATTTCCTATCCTATCTCAATTAATATTAAGGAATTTAGTTATTCCATATTTACGTGACTAATGATTTCAATAATCACTATGCAATCTGATAAAGTTTAGATCAGATTATACGTATGGGGAATATCATTAATGATTTCCCTCCCTTCTTGGTCATTATGACCGTTGAGCATCCTGTTGCTGATCCACGATTACAGCTTCCTGTATTCTGATTTTAGGAAACAAATTATTCATTTTTGGGAAACAGATTATTTGTTTCGTTCCTTCTTATACCAGACGACCCTCACATAATCTCTTGACGTTTTCGAACGTTTTCTAAGTGGGCTGAGTGGCTGAGTGGTCTGAGTGGTCTAAGTGGTCGACGGAGAGCGGAAGGTGCTAAGTGTCTCCTGGTTCTTATTGCTCGCAAACTGCGTGCGAGGGTGTCAAGGGGCTGAGTTCATATTCCTTGATCGTCGTGAGAGGGACTAGGTGTCCTCGGTGCGTTCAACGAGCACCCGGCGAATCGTCTGAGGGAAGCTAAGTGAATACCTGTGCTGATTGTAGTAACCGGTTCCTGACCCATTGGCAAGAAGCCGTTCTTGTCGTGTCTTTTCACAGGGAAGTCTCGAGCCTACGGAGTTTGAGCAGTTAGACACGCACTTGCGGGTACGCGCCAGAAGTCCCGTGCCTGCAGGGTAGAACAGGAGTTGGGAACGCCGCCGGAGTGGAAAGAGGTCCTCCCGAGCACAGGGGTGCTGTACAGAAGTCTTGAACGCCTGATACAGAGGGTTAGTAAAGCAGGTTGCGTGGAAGCCAACGGATCGGAAAATTCCACCCTAGGCACTGGGTGTGCAGTGCAGTGAGTCACGGCTGTGGTAACCGTGCACGTCCGAACTGAGTGTAGGACGGATACCTTCTAAGTGGCTTTGTGGTTTTCTTTGTGATCTTTGTGGTTCTTATCTTCGTGATCTTTGTAATTCAACTTTGTGGTTGTCTCTTAAGCAAGTGCAGGCTTATCTTAAGGAGAGACAAGATCTGTGTGGAAATCCTCTGCTGAACGACTAAGTGCTGAAGCAATCCTTCGCTGTGAAACAGAAACGAGCTACTCTCTGAGAAGCTATTCTTCATTGTAAGGGATTATCTGTGAGGATTTATACTCTAACATAACGTTGTCTGTGTTCTTTGATAAGTCAGGATAATATTAAGCGACAACGAGCTGTGTGGAATCCATTGAGCTGCCAACTACTGAGGATAAGCATCATTCTGCTGGAAACGAGAAGGCGTCCACTGTGTGAGGAGCTGACCGTTGCCAGGAGTGATCATCTATTGTACGGGATTCTAAATCTCACTTTGTGAGAGGAACATACGCCTAGTGCAAGGGCTTTTTGTACCCATTATTTTATATAGTGGAATCACCTTGTTGGTGGAAAGTGGACGTAGGTCAATTAAGGCCGAACCACTATAAATCACTGTGTCCATTACGATCGCGCAACACTAGTACGAAAACCTACTCGACAAAATCGTAACAGTTACAGTAAAGTATTTCTCATTCTGAGAAACGCTCTGCTGTGATACAGTACGCTTCCGCTTACACCAAGAAAGGGCGAAAAAGTGAAAAACACTAATTCACCCCCCCTCTTAGTGTTCCTGAACGATCCAACAACCAAACATAGCAATTATGCCCTGATCCCCAGCTTATATTAATCGATCCCAATATTAAAGACAAAAAACTCGTTTTAATGTTGTTTATATTCAAACACAAAAGACTATTGTCAATCGTAAGTAGGCTGTGAAGAAACAGAAGATGATCATTTACCAACTCTAAATAATTCAAGTTTCTGATTTAGCAAAATTTGCTGCCACCTCCCCGTGGTCCTGCAAAATCGGACCAAAACTAAGGCTCTTCGTGAGATAATGCCACCACAGGAAGAAGTACTTCCAATTTCCGCTTACATTAGGGGGGGAGGAGAAAGCTCTGACAGGAAAAGAAGACACTCTTGTTTGATGTCACCATCCGCTTGGCTGATGCGGAGCCAACGATTCTCTCAAGCTGGAAGTACCAACAAGCAAACAAGCATACACCGGTTTAGTTGAATCTGAATAGCATTTGATGAATGAAGATGGGTCCAGATTCAAGACAATTGCCAGAAAGAGATGGGAATTTACCCTAAAGTGATCGAAACGAGAGAAAAGCACCAAGCACGTCATCTCCTCGGAACCCTCGAGCAAGTTCACAATATGTGGTAAAAAGATTACCAAAAAAGTCAATGAAAAGAAGCACTAAAGTGTGAGCCGACGAAACACCAGGCTAATTCCCTATCCTCTGGGTAGAACTCCTTCCTTTCAGGCAAGGAATATATTATCAGACTTTTTATCCCTCAAATCTGCCCAGCCGAAAATCACGTGTTTCCAATAGCTTCCAAACAGGCCCACATTGACTATCTTTTGCATGGCTATTGACCTTATATCTGTGGAAGAAGTGAGCTCTCTCGGTATACAACATGATTTTCTAGGTTCCTTCAAATAACCATAACCTTGATCGCGAAATGTCACTCTGCTTTGTGTACCTATGAATCAACATAATTTAAAGCCAAAACAACAATTGGGACTTACAATTGAATTAATGCAGAATAATTGCAAGTCCTTACTCCCCCAGTAGACAGAAAGATGCACTTTGTGATTTCAGGCAACTTCGAAGTCGAACGAACTCAAAGTAAGAGCTTGTGAAGAGCATAACCCCTCCCTGTGTAAAATTTACCAAGCATGTAAAAGAATATCAGAGAAAGCATCGTAGCGAGTAAAATAACAGAAACCCCATGCAAATGTCGACCACCTATGCAAACAAAACACTTCCGAGTTACTTGCCATTTTCCCTTTCATGTGATTTCTCCGAGACATCTAAATATAAACATATTAGAATTCCTTTCAGGTCATTCATTCATTATATTAGCTCTACTTCAACATATTAGTTGACTCTAGTAAGTTTTCTTGCCATTTTCCCTTTCTATGCTTTCCGCTTATGTTGCATGTACATGGTACTTAAACATCGTTAATGGTGGAACTATATGAATATGCAAATCCTGTATACCTGTGTAGAATCCTTGATCTTGGGGAAGACCTACATCAGAACAATCAGCAACACAAATGTTAGAGAAAGAATGGCAAAAGTATTTGACCCCGTTGCAGAATTCTTAACTTTCCATTGAGAATCTTATCAAAATAAAAAGAATTCCATTTACAAGGCCAGCAAAGAAGAATACATATGGATCTTCAAGACTATTCTCAAATCATAATTGACATGGTGCTAGAGATGGACATTAATTCAAAAGCAACAGCAGCATGCATCTCATTCTTAAGTTATCATTTGGCAAGGACACTCAGATGCAGGACTGTCACGTCAACAATTAGATAAATCAAATAATAAATTGTTATCTATTGACAAATAGTAGTCAACTCACGAAGTGCAGTCTAATCTTACTCCCCAAACACACCTCTTTCGACATTTTTAACATGCATAAGGAAATTTTTCTTAAGCATGGTAAAGTTTGTGTTCACTCTACATGATTTGGACGCATGATGGAAATAACTTGCATGTTTACTTTTTCTGAAAAGTATTGGAGGCGGGCATCTTCAGCACTCTCTACGGAGTCAGCAGGAAAACGTTCATAAACCTGTATGGAAAGTGCGTCTTAGAAGCAACAGGATTGGGTGCGTGTACTCTAAAATTGCAAATTATTTTCACATCTTTGACTAACAATCATGACCAATGAGTCGAAAAGACACTTGACTATGGAAATAGTCAAGTATAAAAATTTTCCCAATTCAACGTTACAAACCATATGAAGAACTAGTGTGAAACACCTAAGTGGACTCAAAGCTTTTTAGAAACTTCATTTAATGCATTCCATGAGTTGCAGCAAAAGGATGTGTTTTAACATTGATATCATCCTTCAAATTAGAAACACAAGAAAATGTAACCGTTGATTAGTAATAGCAGTAAAGACAAAGTCAAGCTAAGAACATTCTTACAAAATCATCTCAAAGATGAACAGCAAAAGAAATGCAGAAATGACGACCCTGCTTCTCGTTATGCTAAGTTGGAAAACAAATAAATAATAAATGACCATGATAAGGGTAAAAGCACCTGTCGGACTTGAAGTACCACTTTTGAGAGGACGCCTTTATACTCGCATACTAACTTCACCGGCACAAACAAGAAGTCTGTTATCAAGGTTTTCATTGGCTATTTTCTTAGAGAAAATGAAAAACTCTGAATATTATAAGGCACTTGTATAAAGACAGATTAATGTGCTATCAACTTTTAAATAAGAATTAAAGCAGCCTAGCAATCTCCTTCGGCATGGATCACCTATGGGAATTATCTACCATGAGTTTGCAGTGAACATCGTCATAAAACAACCAAATCACTATGATGCATGCCCATACAGGTCAAATGGTTTGTCTAGGTGCTAGGCAGTTGACCAGTTTATTGCTCGAGGCCCTAGACAAGGAACCCTTCTAAGAAAAACAAGGTGCTAATTTAACTTACAGTAATATAGTTATAATACCAGCATAGAGTCAGCTAAGCCAATTGGCTGGTGTAACAATACATTTCTAATTCTGGGAGATAAAAAAAATTATTTGTTCACAAAGGCCGCATACACCCTTGGATAGGCAACTTAGAAGATGATAAACAATCCAAATTATGCAGTCGAATTTGATGTACCAACTATAACTTTCATATATTATTTTAAAGAATATAGCTTTCTCAGCTAAAAATGTTAAGACTGATAACACGATGTATAAACCGTTTATGACTGCAAATTCTTATGATAACATCTATTTTCAACCCAATAAAAAAAATCTTGCCATGGAATGAACGATCTAACCTTTTGGTCAAACAAACACAAATGAAGGAAACCTGAATTTTTCCATCAGTTAAGATCGTCTTCAACGGTTCACTCCAAGGTCAAAGGAATTAAATACAAAAATATCTACCATGTGGGAGTAATTGCACTATATTTCCAAGCATGCATTATGCTTACTTAGTGCTTTTTGAAATAAAACAACAAACGAGCAAATTCAAACTACCTGGGTTCAAGTAATGCCCAAGAACAATTGACTATCGATAAAATCTAGCATTTCCATCCAAGTACCTATGACAATAAAAAAAAAGAGATCATTTTTTTCCAGATAACACTTACTTTGATGATTGATTGTTAGCTTCAAAATCTAGTGACTCAAAAACTATGATTGAACAAGTGGTTGGGAAAAAATAAAGAAGATATACCAAACTTGAAGGGAGAATACAAGGTCCTTTATATCATGAGTAAAAGGGAATCTCAAACTGTGGAAAACGTTAAATAGTTATAGGTTCTAATGATATCACATAATGTTAAGTCCAAATAGCATACCACGGTCTTACACGCATCACATCAGTTCCAAGCTGTTTCCATGGTAACTGATTCAATTGTTCAACAACCGTCTTCACAGGTGCCCAATTCTACAAAACTTTCAAAGAACGGTTATTGACAAATAAGGACAAAGAAAGTGAGTTGATGTATTGCAAATAATTAAAAGTTTGATGCACAGGTGCCCAATTCTACAAAACTTTCAAAGAATGGTTATTGACAAATAAGGACAAAGAAAGTGAGTTGATGTATTGCAAAGAATTAAAAGTTTGATGCACCTGCATAGCGATTAGGTCTACATAATCCATTATGAGAACCTATTGTCATTCAGAAAATTGAAGTTGTCAGACTAATATTTTCTACTTATGGTGGAACAAAAACATTGTGCAAACAAGCTTAAATTGGTCTTAAAACTATCCAAGTAAATTGACGTACCTCTATAGAAGAAAGGTAGTCAACATTTTTCTCCTTCTCCCTCTCAGCCTCCCCTATTTTTTGCCAGTTGTCATTTTGAGCTTGTTTTATAATTGATTTCGAAGTTAAGAAGGTAGCAACAGTAAATTATTTAACCAAAGAAAACATGAACAATATATATTTTCTAGAATGGTCCATTCTCTCAATGGAAGCCTTCTCATTTCTACACATATGAAAAAAATACCAAGGGGACAAAAGGAACTTGGATAACAAAACAAGGCAATACTTATCAAAGAGAAAAGAAAAGAATAGCAGGCAAGCTGCAAAGAAAATGAAGAAAACAGTTAGAAAGTAGGTGAAGCATCTTTTACCAAACACATAAATGAATACCAAAGGTCCCTAGTTGCTCAAATACTTCGACATTAATAACAACGATGCTCCAAATTAAGGTCAGATTTTTAAGCACAAACTGCAAAATTAAGGTCGAACAAGAATGATACTCGAACCTTTATCCTACTTGGGGGTGATAACCTAATATGCTCTAGAACTTCTACTTATGAACATGAATTATTATTGGGGAGACCATTGTGACTCAAAGAGTTGAAAACCAAAACAATGCTACATTGAGGAACAATGAGTTCACCTTTATTTATTTCCTTATATAAACTTGCGGTTGTGAACAATGAGTTCACCTTTACGTTAACTTGGCTCGTTGTTAACAAAAACGAATTCTTTATAGAAGTAAGCTCGTTGTTGTTAACAACGAGTTAAGAACGATATTTCAGGAATTTTTGAACGTTCTACCTTATTTGACAAACATTTTTTTGTCAACTAACCATTTGACAGAGCAAACCTCATAAGTGTTGTCAAATACAATATGCCATGGAGGCAAGATTGCTTACAGTTATCAAGCCAAGAGGAGATGCCACAATCATGTCCGACTTATAGAAATCATTGTAAAGCTTAATGCTTTTCTTGAAAACAAAAACAGGGATATTAATCAATAGAATGATAGGACATTGCAAGAGAGTAACATCAAAAGGAATGTTATCCCATCCCAATCCATTTTGAAAGTAGATCATTCTAAACTAACCCGTCACACTTTGTGGCCTAGCAAAACGAGCAAAAGTTTGACAGCTGATTGGTGGTCACTAAGAGCTTATCTAGTGGAAAAGGATTTTCAACGACGATAAGAAAAATGAATATTATTAGCTGGAAAGGGTTTAACATGAATAGATGACCCTTAAACTGCCACATGAGGTACCAGAGAATTTTTTTATAGAAACCCCATATATATGCCATATATTTCCTTAAATAAAAATATACGATTGCGCCTCAAGAAGTTAAACCCAAAGATCCAGAATACCTCAGCTAAAATATATTTATCCTTTAAGAAATTGGGATAAATGCTTGGCCTCTTTGATAGAAGTGTGATTGAAGCAAGTCTAATTTCATCAAACAGACGAATGACAGCACCAATAGATACACAATGAGAAAGCTAGATGACAATTACCTGGTAAATTTAATCCCAATCATGAAGTAATCATCAGTATTTCCATTGAATAGTGCTGTAAAGTCTGATGGTTTTGAAGACTTCTGCCCAGGACCATTCACCTTATCAGGGTCCTTATTTTCATTGGCCCTTCCACCGAAATCCTCCATAAACCGTGTCATGTGTTCAACATTAACCTATTACGAAGAAGTTGACCAATTCAATATTTAAGTCAGAAGACTAATTCCACTATTGAGGTTAAACTTGTGGGAGAACAATACCAGTGCTTCAATTTGCTACAAGATGACATTACATGAAAGTAAGATAACAATGAACAGATCATTACCTTGTGGGAGGAAGGCACAAGCTGAATTAGCCTTCGAACCACTCGATGCGCAATGCTTCGTAGAGGCAGCAAAATCAACACCTACATTTCAGCAGTTGGAGTAATAACGCAAAACAGTAAACAAAGAATCAAAAAAGACTTTGTGCTTATGCAAAAGCTGAACTTGGATCAAATGGGGTTAACAAGGAGCTCTCTTGTATCTCTTTCAAGCTATTTCATTACGTTAAGTTAACAATAAGACTTTGTGGTCAAAACTACCCAATCACACAAATTATCTTTGTCCCCCTCATTCTACCACAGAATGATTAAGTGCGATCTTGATAAAAGAAAGAGTTATAGCTAAAATGAATAGTAGTAATTGTTCAAATAAAACTCTTTAATGGAATTTACAATTTCCCAAACAAATCAACTAGATTAAATTTTAAACTTAGTTTGAAGTGAGTTCAAACAAAACCACATAGATCGAACAAAACTATGTTCGCAATTTTTAGTACTTCCCATCCATCCCCCCTCTCCTCTAATAAAAAGGAGGAGAAATAAGCTTAAAGAGGATTCTTGCTAGAAAAAAAAAAAAAGAAAACAGACAAAGAAAAATATAGTTTACCTTAGATCGAGCAAACCCCTCATCAAGAAACATTTCATTATTATGAAGCAAATCCTCCTCTATGGACTCTTGATTCTTGGACAATTTTGAGTCATTCTTAGTCACAAGATCCCGAGTCTTAAATATATGATTTAGCTGCAAAACTGATACAGTTAAGACATTCTTCTTTTGGTTTGAAAATAGAAATAATCTTAAAAGATAGTGGATGATAGAAGAATTTGAAGGGTTGAAATCCAAAGGAATGAAGGATAAGATCATACGGAACGCATGATGTAGGCATTCATTGTACTTGAATCTTCTCTCTGGCCCTTGAGGTAAAAAGGTTTTTTGTCGCAGTTCATGACATCTCGATAGCTGTTGACTGATACAAGGATTCCAAAATAAGTTAACACCTGAATCATGAAATTATATGAAAATATCTTCTGGCAAGGGAGGATCATTGGTCAACATTTGCTTGAGCAGATAAATATTGCGAATAACACTGTTTTCGTGCCATCCAAGTAAAAATTTCACCCAGTTTGTTGTTTGCACAATGTGGTGACTTCATTCATATACAACAAATACCAATTTATGATAATCAACTGTTTTTTGACTTCTCAATTGGAAAAACACCGTAAATACCAGTTTCAAATAAAGCTACTTCATAAAAAATGAATCTTACTTATACCAATAAATAAAACAGAATCCTTCACTACAAAAGTTTGCAATCATGCGACAATAACTCGTGATAACCCAGCAATACAATTTGAAAACAAACTTCCTCATCACAAATCATTCAAAATAGATGTACATTAGTTGTCTATCAAACAGACACTTTGAATGGTATAACACCAAAAAAGTTTTGTACCGAAAATGAAAGCATTGACATCACCATATAAACATTACTGGACGAGCAAGCAGCCACCGGTTTTGAAGTCTACCACATCAAGAAAACAAGGACAGGTAAAAGAGGATTAAACATTGCTGATCACTTGAGAAAAGAGTTTAAAGATGGTCGCTTACATATACAAAAAGCATTCTTTCCTTGGATGCATAAAATGTATGGCCTCCATATTCCTTATGTGTACTCAACCAGTGCTTAAACAATGATGGCTTCATACTAGATTCAAATATCGAGTTTTTGTCCGGGAAAGAAGACATTATATTATGGGCCACTGACACCCATATGACATAATAAACTTATTCTTCTCTTAATTGGGAACAAGAAGACAAAACGCAAATGTAGTTTAATCGATTTCACAGGTAGAAGATACTTTCACATTGAGTAAATTCGTTAGCAAAACTTTAGTCTTTGATTGTCCATTATCACATCATTCGGAGTGAAATTTCATTTATTTATTATCCACTATCTTTCAATTTGAGATAGTGTCACGAAAATACTTTGTAAAGGAAAAACAAAACTTAAGGACGATGTTAGGCTTAAATGACAATTGATTCACCTCAATATCTCTTTCAATAAATCTATTACGACCATCGAGCTTCAAATGGACAAGCACCAACACGGTGAATAAAAAATCCTCATTATGGAGTCGAGCCATTTTGCAAACGCTTATAGTGACAAATATAATACTACTTACACAGAGAATGGATCCCTTTCCTAGCCACCCCAGCCAACCAGGGTCTCTAATTAACATCATACCAAGTGTAACTTTATTTATTTATATCCATTATGCAATAAATAACGGTAAATACAAAGAAAATATCGTGTATACAAGTACTAGGTCAAATCTTGACTAAAACTTCATTATTAAAAAACCAATTTTAAAAAAAATAAAATAAAATTGTCATGTGTCTACCAATGCACGGGTCAATAGGACATGCATTTCATATATCTTCATGATTAAACCAATCCAAAAATAAAGAAAGAACTTACCGGTATCTTTAAGCATTCTCTTGTTCCGATGCAATTTGGCAGGTTAGGAGGAGGAGCCTCCCAATTATATTTTTGTCTCTTCTTCGAGACTTCGTTAATCTCTTCGTTGGACAATTTGTGCCACATATGTGAGCTAAACGAACTGCAAACTCATCCATGTTAGAAAGAAAGGAATTAGCAGTTGAAAAGCATCGGTGAATTCATAATAAGGATTTTACAGGAACACTCATTAATTCAAACTACTTCTTTGAAGGGCTGACTAAAAGGCACGACTTGTAAAGCACAAGGAATAAACTTTCCTAGCATGCAAAAAGAAGCACTTGCCTGATCAAACAAAATTCATTTATAAATATTTTGTCCAAGATAATGATTACAGACTACTTTTTAAATAACAATAGTTTAGCTCCGTAATTTTTGTATTCCAAGGGCAAAAAATGTGCAATATGCATGCATGTCATTTGCAACAAGGATAAAAATGCATGTGCTTGGTTTGCAACAGTGGACAAAAAGATTATTTCCCAGCGTCAAGAAACATGCATTTGACAACAAAGATAAGACTCACGAGAAATGCTATTCAGAAAAGAATTTCAAAAAGAATTAATCTCAGTAAGAAACAGCTAATTTGGATACATCATTGCAGGTTACAATCTCTTAACAGTACAACAATAAAACAATGTATATTACAATATCCAGTAATCTACATATAGTGATGTGAAAATTAGCTCTGAAAATAAAACAAGCTTTGCAAGTAGAATAATGGCAATCAATAGCAAATTGCACATGATAAGACTATCGAAATTAGGAAAAGGTTTAACCTCAGGAAAATCGAATGTGCAGTCCCACTACAAGATTCTTCCATATGATATTCTTCCTTCGAGTCTGAGGACTCACAACCATCCTCAGCGTCTGTTTCTTCACTCTCTATGGAATTATTATCAACACTGTCAATCCCTTCAACTGTACCGGATTCTTCACCAGCAGATTCATCTTCAGTTTCTGAAAGAGAACTGACAAGGCCTAACATCTCAAAGTGAAAAAGCTTGACCACTAAATAACAACCTGTAAAACAAACTTGTCCACAAAAATTTCACAACTAATCCCTGTAATGTATTCCATTGGCCGCAACATAAATGAAAAAATCACATAATAAACAACATTTGTTTTCAAAGAAGTGAAGGTCCCCCTACTACCTATTCTCCCAACAAGCTAGCTCGGTGAGAAAGGATTGGTGTTCGACTATTAACTGTAAACCATAGCAGTTACAGTCACTCGATGGAAATGTTTGCTTTTCGAATTTAACTGACAAATCCCTTACAATGAGACAACCAATGTAAAAGTCTATATAGTGTAACTTTATGATAGAATCTTTTTTCTTAATCTTCTCTATTCCAGTATCACAACCTGATACTGCTTGTTGCGGACGGAAGGGCTGTAGACGAGCGACTTGATGGACCCAACCGCTCGGCGCCGACTGTCTCCCTGGAGTACGCTCCAGAGCACCTTCGCCGCCTCCCTCCTGACAAAGTAAGCAGATTGCTCGACATTGCTCGACCCCCACGGGCGGCAGTGGTCGGTCGCCTGCGCCGCGTCGGATGTCGAAGGCATTTTGTGGGTCGTTTCCCGAGGTGGGGAGGGGGATAGGGTTTTCCAGTATGGCCGAACAGTTTTTAAATTCGCCGGTTTGATTGGACCGAGCCTGAACCGGTTTTGTTTGGATTCTCATCAAGCAGCCGATGAAAAGCCAAGCCCATTTAAATGACATGGGCTTGATTAGGCCCTAAAATTACCGGAAGCTCCAAAAGTGCAAAATGTATCACGAATATGCCTTACACAATTGAGTCCAATTAGCTGCGCCTATGAGGAGTAAATAAACGGAATTGCTTATGAACTGTTCAAGCTCGGCTCGTAGAATAAATCTATAGTCGAAATATCTACTTTTCTTTTCAAGTTAAAATTTGAATTAATAATTTTAAAAAACATTACATCTCGCTCAAATCCAAACTCCACGTAAATAAACAAATCCGAAAGTTAAAATCAACAATTTGAAATATCGATCTATCCTACGACCTGGTGATCTCGAGGCTCTTCATCTGTGATGGGAATCACGCTAGTGTGAATTCCAAACAACCTGGTGATATGGAAAGACCAAGAAAACAAACAGTTACCTTCCTGTACGGCCACCGTTTAACTCAACCCCTCCTGCATATCTTCTTAATTACAGTAGGGCACATCGCCAGCCTCTTAGAAGCCTTCTCGATGGGCATGTCGAAGTATGCTGCAATGTCGAGGACTGTCATCAGGGCCGCTCTTTCCCTCTGCATGGAAGGCTTCACGAAAAATCGATCTAGAACCAGCTCATCGAAGGGAATGTTGCAACCAATCAATTGCATATTCTGTACCTGTTCGATGAGCGATTGCCTCTTCTGTGGAGAACTCTTCCTCGACTGCGCTCCCATGTCCGTCTGACTGACCTCATTACCATCTGATAAGAAAACCAGCAACAATCGCAAGTTCTTGACCAATTTTCATGATCTGAAAGCCTTTCAAGACTACGGGGAAACAGTAATATTACCGGAAGAGGACACGTCGAAGAAGTCCTCAGAGTTTACCATATCCTCGACTAGTCCAACCCAAACTGCCTCGTAGTACGGCGTCAATGGATCCTGCATCAACATGTACTTGCCCAGCCTCTTTTCCTTCATGTATTGCCGCTGGAATTCCTTCACCTGTTCCAAGCTGTAATTCATGAAACTGAAAAAACAGAACATTTCCGTCTCTCACACCCTCATTCTTACAGTCCAGGAACAAATCGAGTGCAACAACAACGGGAAGGAAAAAGGAACTGCAGGTAAAAGGCGGCGTACTAGAACATCTCATAAGGACAGGCTCCACGCGGCATCCCGTGAAAGTATCTGTTCTCGAGTATTCCGTGGCTGATGACCCCGAGCTTCCTGTGCAGTACGAGTTTTGCCGTGTGATTCCCCCAGTAATGGAATATTTACCATTTGGACATTTCATACGGATAAACCAATCAATGTAAATAACACGATGGTTTGGCAAATGAGGAAAAAGGCGGTTTTAGTGGGTTCTCGTTGGCGTTTCTTGTGACAACTTCAGTTTTATTTCACGTGTTCTTTTTTTAAAATAAATTTTAGATGCATTTCTCAAAACTCGAGTGTTGTTTTGGGGGTGGGAGGGCGGAGGGCGAGATTCGTGTGTTGTTTTGAGTTTCTTTATTTGGGTATTGATATTTGTTGGCTGGTCCCTCCTTGTTTTCCCACTTACTCCTTTGTCTTTTTTCTACTTGTCGGGCGCCCCCTCCTTTTGTAATAATAATTGTTAGGCAAATTGCTTTTCGCTTAACCTTTGTGGTGGCCTTTGTTCGCTTAAAAGAGTTTCGTTTTAATGAAAAACACCATTCATATGCGTTCGGAATATTTGGAGATTGGTGGTACATACGATTTAACTTAACATATATATCAGGTTCGGACAGAGGGTTGCATCATTTGGAACAGGAGGTGTCGTGGTGGTCATTTGCGGGTGGGTTTTAGCCTGACCCAGCCACTCCCGCCCCCTTCCTCGGGATTCGACATCGTCTGAGGTTATTGTTCCGATCCTAAAAAACTTAGGTAACATGTGAATGTTCGTATAGATAAATTCAGGTTCGAGATTTCAATACATTTTCGCTTTATCGAAAACATAACATGTTTACATGACTCGATTGATTTTGATTGTCGTCCGAACTCCATCATTTAACCAGAAGATAGCAGGTCACATCCTTCACTTAATGAAGACCATAACTCCATCATTTAGCCAGTAAGTAATTGAAGAATTTGATTGAATGCAAACAGTTTTTACAAGAAGTAAAGAAAGCTTACAGCCATAAAAATAAAAATAAGGACGGTGGTACGGTCGTAGACTGGCTACAGCGCTCCATAGACTTGGAGCGTCGTTGTACACTTGATGGCAGAGCGTTGTAGACATGCGCTCTTCGGGCGGCAGGACTTAGCTGCTGGGCTTGGTGAACTGGGTGCGGTCGGGTGTTGAGGCAGGTGTGGATACCAAGGCTGCGGTGGCTGACCCTGGCGATGGTATCGAAGGCGGAGATGCGTACCGGGACTACGGTGGCTCGTCCTGGCGTTGGAGTCGAAGGCGGAGGTGTGTATCGAGACTACGGTGGCTCGTCCTGGCGTTGGAGTCGAAGGCGGAGGGCTGTTATCGGGACTACGGTGGCTCACTCTGATGGTGGAAGTGAAGACCAATGAAACCTTAAGGGTTTCTCCCAGGTAGGGGAATCCTAACAACTACGCTAAGGGGGTGACGAGCAAGATAAGCTTCTGTTGGCTGATTTGATCGTGATTTTCTCTGAAAGAGATCTTCTCCTTTTATACCCGGTCTGTTACGACCTTCTGAAGATTTTCCAGACTCAACTCACCCCAAGAATCTTGGAGCTAACTGATTTCCATTCGTCTGATCGTGGGTCGTAGGCTCCTCTGACTTCGGGTTTAATTGGTTGTCTTTTAAGACGTGCACTGATGTATGCGTGGGTAACAAGTCCTAATTATCTCGGGGCTATGGAACCGTTTTCCTTTGACACGTGTCTTTTGCAGGTGCATGCCTGTAGACTTTGTATTCCAGGCGCAAGCCAGTAGACTTGGTGTTCCAGGCACAAGCTTGTAGACTTAGTGTTCCAGGCGCATGCCTGTAAACTTTGTGTCCGTTGGAGGTGCAGGCTTGTAGACTTTCCTTGATTACAAGGTTACTACTCTGTCTCTGTAGACTTCCTTTACCACGTAGTCTATATAGACTGCAGGCGCAGGCCTGATGTGTTTAACTCGGCTATGGGCTTTTATGGTTTTTTCAGAATTAGGCCCAAGATTTTCTATAGTGTCAACGTAAGCTCCCCTTTTTTGCTGAGGGGACTTCTGTCGCCTGAGCATCTCTGACAACACTTGCGTCACAAGAAAACCCTTCGTCTCCTGCGTTAAGAAGACTCTTTATCTCCGCGTTTAAAGAAACCCTTTGTCTTCTTGCCGAAGAAAACTCTTTCGTCTTCTTCTCTGTTGGTTTTCTGGAAAAATCCTTCTCACGCCTTTCGAAACCCTAGTTTCTTGACGATGTCTAAGCTTTCTTCCTTCCAATGGCATGCCCACCGCACTGTTCCTTATGGCGTGGTCCAATCGGGCGAGAATGGGCTGACGCTGGGTCCTATTCTTGATCCTTCTCTTTTTCCTGAGACGGTTCCCCACGAGTATCTGCTTACAGAGTCCTCCATCCCCATCTGCCGTGAGGACTTTACAGATCCTCTAAACTGGGAGAAGAAAGGCGGCTTCCTTTGCTTTCCATATGTGGATAAACTAACGTTGCACAAGTGGTTCGACACCTGGCTTGCGAAACTGGAGTACGGGCTGAAGATTTATGGCCTGTGGTCATTTGTTCGACTGTCGATCACCGGGAAGCGCTGTGACCCCGGGTATGTGCGAGTCTTCTTCCTTTCCGGAATGAATCGGTTAATTGTTTTTACTTCCCTGAGGGACCCATGAGTGTGACCTTGGAAGATATTTACTTCTTGACGGGAAGTTACGTGTCGGGCAACCCTGTTCGTCTTCATCCCTCTGATGAAGACTACAAGCCCCCTGAAATGCTCCAGATTCTGAGCACGGCCAAAAGACATTTGGAGAAGTCATCTAGTAACTGGGGGAGGGTTGAGGAGGTGGAGTTTTACAGTGTTTGGCTGAGTAAGTATGTCTTCTGTTTTGCCAGCAAGAGCGTGCCGAAGTTGGTCTATGGGATAGCCAATTTTTTAAGCTCAGCACTGCCCAAACCAATTGCCTAGCCCCGTTCTTATTAGGGTTAGTCTACCAGGGTTTGCACAAGGCGACGACGTGTGGCAATCCTTTTCCAAAGTACCAAGTTGGTGGCCCTCTATGGCTTGTCCACCTATAGTCTTGCGTGTGGATGCCCGGGCTTACAGCGTATAAGATGCCCTCCGGTGCAACCTCAGTTGCATGTTATGGAATACACATGCTGGAAGCATGTTGCCGTGCCAAGGATCAGTGACTGCCGGCTTCTGTGACGGGACACATGCGACTCATCACGGACACTGGCCGCGTCGAGCGTCGCAATTGGGTACCCTTTCCAGCTGGCCATCAAATTCTGAAGCGTCGCCAGAAGCTCACTTCAAGCCTATACTGGAACTAGGTGTTGACCTGTAGAGACCTTATCTGCGTGGCGGAGGGAGGCTTCTCCTTCGAAGTCTACAATCCCCAGCTCTGTGCTCGACAGTTGGGATTTGTGCAGAGTTCTTCGGTGCCTTTTGCTGACACGTGCAACCTTAATCTCCAAACGAGGATCACTATATCCTATCCAAAGGAAACCCTTGAGTCCACTTTGGCTAAGAAAGCGGAGCTCCGGCGCATAGAATTTCTTCTCGAGTCTACCCCAGTGTTTGCCACAGAGCTTTTCTCTATTCAGTGGGCGATTTCTTTTGACATCTTGCTGAAACAGATGTCTTTTCTCCGGACTTCAACAGAACCTGACCTCCACCTTACTCCTACTATGATGATTAAAGCGGGGTACAAGTTACCTCAAGGTAAACATTTAAGTTTTTCCCTTGGTTTGAATTCAGAGCTCCTTGTTAACAATGAGTTACAGTTCTGGATGTAGATTATGAGGATTCCTCATCGGAAAGCGACTCTCCTCCTCCTGTCAGGCGTCGAACTCGCCAGAGCCGACTTGCTATTGCCTCTAAGGGCAAACAGGTTAGGAAGGAAGCAACTAGCAAGCGCAAGGCCCCTATCCTTGAGTCGTCTGACTCTGATGAGGTTCCAATTTTGACCTCCTTCAAACGCCCTCGTCCTGCTGTTCCAGCTCCGGTTCCCATTTCTACTAAGGCTCCAGAGCCCTCTCTGAGAGGTAGCCCACGCTTTTTATTGCTAAATGGTGAGATTCCGCCTGCGTTAACTGTGTAATATTGTTTGCAGTAAATCAGTTAGAACCCCACGTTCGTCCCCTGTGATCACTCAAGCAACTGAGCCTCTATAGAAAATGGTATGACCCTGCGTCTACATATTCCCTTATCTTTTATAGCCTAATTGCCCTTCTCTTACTCAGAGCCTAGACATATCTGAGGACTTTGACCCAGAGGAAGAAGCTTTTGAGGAAGCTGGTCTTCCTCCTCTTGCTGAGGTAATGGAATCAGACTTTAGTGGACTTTAATAGTTTGAACTTTGTACTGTCTGGTCTACTTTTCATTTTAGCCAACTCCTGCCACTGCTTCTGTAATCCTTCCTACCCCAACTACGGAGGAGCCGCTGGAGACCCCTGCTGTTACAACAGAGGCCGTTGTTTCAGAGGCAGCAAGCATTGTTCAGCCTTCGGCTGCCACGAGTTTGATGCTCGTCAGCCATCCCCTGGTTCAGGCGTCAAGAGTGTTACCCAGTGAAGGTGCAAACATTTTAGCGACTACGACCGCCTAATGCAGCTTGTGGACCGCGTCGGAGAGATCCTTCACCTTGAAGCCTAATTTGAAGACCAGTTTAAGGTCCTTTAGGATTGCATTAAAGAGATTGAGGACTCTCCAGTCGGCACTATTGAGATGCAGGCGGCGTGTGAGGAATTCAGGTGGCGTTTCTGGCCTGACTTGTCAACATACATGCAAGACATTGCAGCGGTTGACAATGCCCAGTCTAGGATCGCTAGCGTTTTGAAGAAACGCGCAGAAGAAGAGGCTGACCTACAACTTCTCAGAGGGCAGAAAGAGGATTTGGCTTGCAAGCTAGCGCAGGTCCAGGCTAAGATAGCGGACCTTATGGCCATGGAGAGGGATCTTAAGGATCGAGCTTCTACGGTGGAATCCCTGCTTACAGAAAGATCTGCCACCGCCTCTGTGCAGCAGGATCAAGACGAGCTGAAGTCTTGGTTTCACCAGAGGAATGCAGTCACCGTTAAGAGGACCCAGGCCAAGGTCTTGACTCTTTTGTTTACGGATGCAGCGTGTGGAGTGCTCGGACCAAGCATGACGAGGATAATGTAGTTCGTTCTTTTCTTGTATCAATGAATGATACCCTTGAACTTTTCTCTTTAGCTGTAGACTTCAGTTCCAACATTTCAGTCTACAGTAATAAAGTTTTGCTTGATTAGCTTTTCACTATCTGTTCCCATAAAAATGGGCAGCGCTTGCTCAGAATCTTGCTATGCGATTTCCAGATAGTCTTTCTATAAAGCTTCAAATACTTGCCATTGATCTTTAAGGTTGCTTAACTCCATCGAGAGTTGACAACCTATAGCTATTCGCTGAAAAAGTCTCACTGCCTTGATAAGGTCCTTGAGACCACTTTCCAAGAATTTGGTCTCTAGCCCTTAGTGGTAGGATCATTTTCCAGACCAAGTCGCCAACTTGAAAGTGTTTGTGAACAACTTTCTTATTGTAATGGCGGGCTATTCTTCGCTTGTGCACCTTTATTCTGTCTACAACCTCCAGCCTTTTCTTCTCTAACTCTTCCAAGGCTATGTACATGGCTTCGTCTTGTAGACAAGGCTGGCTGACGCGGAGTGATTTATACCTCATCTCAATAGGTAATACTGCGTCGTGGCCATAGACTAATGCGAATGGAGTTTCTCCGGTGCTTTCACGCTTGGCAACTCTTAGAGCCTAGAGGGTATCATCTAATACTTCATGCCATTTCCTCGGATTAAGCCCGACCATCTTCTGGATGTTGTTCTTGATCAGTTTATTGGAAGCTTCGGCCTGTCCATTGGCCTGAGGGTAATACGGGGTGGAATTCAGGACTGAGAAACCAAATTCTTCGGCGAATTCCTTTACTTTTAAATTATTAAAAGCTGTTCCATTGTCCACGACAATGTTCTGAGGAATGCCAAAGCGGTAGATGATGTTAGTCCGTAAGAAGCTAATGACCTCACTATGGTCAACTTTCTTGTAGACTTGTGCTTCTACCCATTTGGTGAAATAATCTATCGCTACCAAGATGTATCCACCCCCCCGGCTAGAATGAGGGTATATCTCTCCTATGACATCTAATGCCTAGGTCCTAAATGGCCAAGGATTAATTATAGGAGTTAGTTCGATTGCTGGGGCACGAGTTATCGGACCATGTCGTTGGCATTCCTGACATCTTTTGGCCATTTCAATGCAATTTTTCATCATTGATGGCCAATAAAACCCATGTCTAAGAATGATCCAACACATCTTTATCCCTGCTTGGTGCGATCCGCAGAGTCCTTCGTGGGTTTTCAACATTATTAGAATAGCTTCATCCAAGTCTACACATCTTAAGAGAACTCCGTTTGTGTCATTTCTGTAGAGTACACCGTCCAAAAGGACATATGACAGAGCCTGAACCTTAACTCGCTGTTTGGCCTTTTGGTTGGGATCCGCTAAAAAGTCAGCTATTGGTTTCCTCCGGTCACTCTCTAGTTCCATTATGTCTACGGCCATAATTTTATTTTCAGACTGTAGATGTGAACTTATTTCGAGTATATTTCCATGAGCCAACATGGTTTTATATCCAGATGCTAACTGAGCCTAAACCCAGGCTATTAGCCACCACATTCTCCTCACGCCCTACGACTTGGAACGAGATGAGTTCGAAACCCGTAATGAGTCGCTGGACTATTTCTAAATAAGGTAATAGTCTGCCTTGACAGGTGCATTCTTCGTTAACTTGGTTAATGACTAGCTGCGAATCTCCTTTGATACGGGCATGTTTCGCCTTTAGCGGTAAGAGTTCCTTTAATACTGTTATCAATGCTTCGTATTCCGTCGCATTGTTGGTAGGTATTACCCGGAGGCGAAAAGCTAACCTGATGTCTTTGCCCATTGGGGAAATTATATGAATTCCTATCCCAGCTCCATTCTTAGTGGATGAGCCATCAAACTAAGCTTGCCAAACCTCCTCAGTCGCTTCTCCTTATAGATAAGGCTGGGTCGTAGTCGACTAGAAAATCAGCCAATGCTTGTCCTTTAATTGACTGCTGAGATTTGTATCTCAAGTCGTACGGGGACAAGATTTGGCTCCATTTACTAATTCGACCGCTTATCAATGGACTTCGATAACAGTTTTGATTGATTGCAAACAGTATAAAGCACATGTATAAAGCCGGATTATTAGATCAAATCAAGGTTTTCTTTGGCTATTTTCTTAGAAAAAATGAAAAACTCTGAATATTATAAGGCACATGTATAAAGCCGGATTAATGTGCTATCAACTTCTAAATAAGAATTAAAGTAGCCCAGCAATCTCCTTCGGTATGGATCACCTATTTACAAACTAAGGGAAGTGCTTAAACCTTCATTTGTCTTTTGGCCATCTAACTAGAGTATAAGGGTTGACAGAAATGCCTGGTTTATCAAGCTTAATGCAGTAATCAGTCATTCTTCTACAGAACTAATAGACAGGGAAAATACGTAATGTGTATTGAGGCATGAAAACGACTCTCACTTAAGGTGTGTTCGAGAATTGATGAAAAGAGTGGAAAAGGAAAGAAGAATAGAGAAAATTTTAGTGAGAGAATTTTTTTGGGGAAATGTGTTTTCCCGATTTTCCATCCTTTCCACCGAAAAAACAAAGCAAAATTGAGTGACAAAGATGCATTTGTGTGAATGGTTATAAAGAGCACACACAGTTGTCAAAGCAACAGCTATTCAGAAGACATTACAGCCTCCTATAGGAAGAACAAATAATTAATCAGCAAGAATATAAAGAAAAATCACAAACCTTTCCTTCGTAATTGACAAAATTGCGATTGAACAATGCATTCATATATGCGAATATAAAACACAGTGAGCTTGCGTACGACCCGTAGAAAACATCATGTGATTTCATAAAACAAGGGAATTATCTACCATGAGTTTGCAGTGAACATCGTCATAAAACAAACAAATCACTGTGATGCATGCCCAAACAGGTCAAATGGTTTGTCTAGGTGCTAGGCAGTTGACCAGTTTATTGCTCGAGGCCCTAAACAAGGAACCCTTCTAAGAAAAACAAGGTGCTAATTTAACTTACAGTAATATAGTTATAATACTAGCATAAACTCAACTAAGCCAATTGGCTGCTGTAACAAAACATTTCTAATTGCTGGGAGATAAAAAAAAAATTATTTGTTCACAAAGGCCACATACACCCTTGGATAGGCAACTTGGAAGATGATAAACAATCCAAATTATGCAGTCGAATTTGATGTACCAACTATAACTTTCATTTATTATTTTAAAGAATATAGCTTTCTTAGCTAAAAATGTTAAGACTGATAACACGATGTATACACCGTTTATGACTGCAAATTCTTATGATAACATCTATTTTCAACCCAATAAAAAAAAATCTTGCCATGGAATGAACGATCTAACCTTTTGGTCAGACAAACACAAATAACGGAAACCTGACTTTTTCCATCAGAACAGATCGTCTTCAACGGTTCACTCCAAAAATATCTACCATGTGGGAGTAATTGCACTATATTTCCAAGCATGCATTATGCTTACTTAGTGCTTTTTGAAATAAAACAACAAATGAGCAAATTCAAACTACCGGGGTTCAAATAATGCTCAAGAACAATTGATTGTCGATAAAATCTAGCATTTCCATCCAAGTACCTATGACAATAAAAAAAATAGATCATTTTTTTCGGGATAACACTTACTTTGATGATTGATTGCTAGCTTCAAAATCTAGTGACTCAAAAACTATGATTGAACAAGTGGTTGGGAAAAAATAAAGAAGATATACCAAGCTTGAAGGGAGAATACAAGGTCCTTTATATCACAAGTAAAAGGGAATCTCAAACTGAGGAAAATGTTAAACAGTTATAGGTTCTATTGATATCACATAATGTTAAGTCCAAATAGCATACCACGGTCTTACACGCCTCACATCAGTTCCAAGCTGTTTCCATGGTAGCTGATTCTATTGTTCAACAACCGTCTTCACATGTGCCCAGTTCTACAAAACTTTTAAAGAATGGTTATTGACAAATAAGGACAAAGAAAGTGAGTTGATGTATTGCAAAGAATTAAAAGTTTGATGCACCTGCATAGCGATTAGGTCTACATAATCTATTATGAGAACTTTTTGACATTCAGAAAATTGAAGTTGTTAGAGTGATGTTTTCTACTTATGGTGGAACAAAAATATTGTGCAAACAAGCTTAAATTGGTATCCAAGTAAATTGACGTACCTCTATAGAAGAAAGGTAGTCGACATTTTTCTCCTTCGCCCTTTCAGCCTCCCCTATTTTCTGCCAGTTGTCATTTTGAGCTTGTTTGAGAATTGATTTCGAAGTTAAGAAGGCAGCAACAGTAAATTATTTAACCAAAGAAAACATGAACAATATATATTCTCTAGAATGGTCCATTCTCTCAATGGAAGCCTTCTCATTTCTACACCTATGCAAAAAATAACAAGGGGACAAAAGGAACTCGGATAACAAAACAAGGCAGTACTTATCAAAGAAAAAAGCAAAGAATAGCAGGCAAGCTGCAAAGAAAATGAAGAAAACAGTTAGAAAGTAGGTGAAGCATCTTTTACCAAACACATAAATGAATACCAAAGGTCCCTAGTTGCTCAAATACTTCGACATTAATAACAACAATGCTCAAAATTAGGGTCAGAACTTTAAGCACAAACTGCAAAATTAAGGTCGAACAAGAATGATACTCAAACCTTTATCCTACTTGGGGATGATAACCTAATATGCTCTAGAACTTCTACTTATGAACATGAATTATTATTGGGGAGACCATTGTGACTCAAAGAGTTGAAAACCAAAACAATGCTACATTGAAGAACATGAGTTCACCTCTATTTATTTCCTTATATAAACTTGCAGTTGTGAACAGTGAGTTCACCTTTACGCTAATTTGGCTCGTTGTTAACAAAAACGAATTCTTTGTAGAAGTAAGCTCGTTGTTAACAACTAGTTAAGAACGATATTTCAGGAATTTTTGAACGTTCTATCTTATTTGACAAACATTTTTTGTCAATTAACCATTTGAAGGAGCAAACCTCATAAGTGTTGTCAAATACAATATGCCATGGAGGCAAGATTGCTTATAGTTATCAAGCCAGGAGGAGATGCCACAATCATGTCCGACTTATAGAAATCATTGTAAAGCTTAATGCTTTTCCTGAAAACAAAAACAGGGATATTAATCAATAGAATGATAGGACATTGCAAGAGAGTAACATCAAAAGGAATGTTATCCCATCCCAATCCATTTTGAAAGTAGATCATTCTAAAACTAACCCGTCATACTTTGTGGCTTAGCAGAAGTAGCAAAAGTTTGACAGCTCATTGGTGGTCATTAGTGGAAAAGGATTTTCAACGACGATAAGAAAAATGAATATTATTAGCTGGAAAGGGTATAACATGAATAAACTGCCACATGAAGTACCAATGAATTTTTTATTGAAACCCCAGATATATGCCATATATTTCCTTAAATAAAAATATACGATTGCGCCTCAAGAAGTTAAAACCCAAAGATCCAGAATACCTCAGCTAAAATATATTTATCCGTTAAGAAATTGGGATAAATGCTTAGCCTCCTTGATAGAACTATGATAGAAGCAAGTCAAATTTCATCAAATAGACGAATGATAGCACCAATAGATACACAATGGGAAAGTTAGATGACAATAACCTGGTAAATTTAATCCCAATCATGAAGTGATCATCAGTATTTACGTCACAAGAATAATTCCACTACCGAGGTTAAACTTTTGTGAGAACAATACCAATGCTTGAATTTGCTACAAGATGACATCAAATGAAAGTAAGATAACAATGAACAGATCAATACCTTGTGGGAGGAAGGCACAAGCTGAATTAGCCTTTGAACCACTCAATACGCAATGCTTCGTAGAGGCAGCAAAATCAACACCTGCATTTCAGCAGTTGGAGTAATAACGCAAAACAGTAAACAAAGAATCAAAAAAGACACTGTGCTCATGCAAAAGCTGAACTTGGATCAAATGGGGTTAACAAGGAGCTCTCTTGTATCTCTTTCAAGCTATTTCATTACGTTAAGTTAACAATAAGACTTTGTGGTCAAAACCACCCAATCACACAAATTATCTTTATCCCCCCTTGTCATTCTACCACGGAATGATTAAGTGCAATCTTGATGAAAGAAAGAGTTATAGATAAAGTGAATAGTAGTAATTGTTCAAATAAAACTCTTTAATGGAATTTACAATTTCCCAAAGAAATCAACCAGATTAAATTTTAAACTTAGTTTGAAGTGACTTCAAACAAAACCACATAGATCGAACAAAACTATGTTCACACTTTTTAATACTTCCCATCCATCCCCCTCTCCTCTAATAAAAAGGAGGAGAAATAAGCTTAAAGAGTATTCTTGCCAGAACAAAAAAAAAAACAGACAAAGAAAAATATGGTTTACCTTAGATCGAGCAAACCCCTGATCATGAAACATTTCACTATTATGAAGCAAATCCTCCTCTATGGACTCTTGATTCTTGGACAATTTTGAGTCATTCTTAGTCACAAGATCCCGAGTCTTAAATATATGATTTAACTGCAAAATTGATACAGTTAAGACATTCTTCTTTTGGTTTGAAAATACAAAATAATCTTAAAAGATAGTGGATGATAGAAGAATTTGAAGGGTTGAAATCCAAAGGAATGAAGGATAAGATCATACAGAATGCATGATGTAGGCATTCATGGTACTTGAATCTTCTCTCTAGCCCTTGAGGTAAAAAGGTTTTTTGTCGCAGTTCAAGACATCTCGATATCTGTTGACTGATACAAAGATTCCAAAATAAGTTAACACCTGAATCGTGAAATTATATGAAAATATGTTCCGGTAAGGGAAGGATCATTGGTCAACATTTGCTTGAGCAGATAAATATTGCGAATATCACTGTTTTCGTGCCATCCAAGCAAAAATTTCACCCAGTCTGTTGTTTGCACAATGTGGTGACTTCATTCATATAAAACAAATACTAATTTATGATAATCAACTGTTTTTTTACTTCTCCAATTGGAAAACACCGCAAATACCAGTTTCAAATAAAGCTACTTCATAAAAAAATGAATCTTACTTATACCAATAAATAAAACAGAATCATTCACTACAAAAGTTTGCAATCATGCGACAATAACTCGTGATAACCCAACAATACAATTTGAAAACAAACTTCCTCATCACAAATCATTCAAAATAGATGTACATTAGTTGTCTATCAAACAAACACTTTGACTCGTATAACACTAGAAAAGTTTTGTACCGAAAATGAAAGCATTGACATCACCATATAAACATTATTGGACGAGCAAGCAGCCACCAGTTTTGAAGTCCACCACATCAAGAAAACAAGGACAGGTAAAAGAGGATTAAACATTATTGATCACTTGAGAAAAGAGTTTAAAGATGGTCGCTTACATATATAAAAAAGCATTCTTTCCTTGGATGCATAAAATGTATGGCCTCCAGATTCGTTATATGTACTCAACCAGTGCTTAAACAATGATGGCTTCATATTACATTCAAATATCGAGTTTTCGTCCTGCAAAGAAGACATTATATTATGGCCCATTGACACCCATATGACATAAGAAACTTATTCTTCTCTTAATTGGGAACAAGAAGACAAAATGCAAATGCAGTTCTAATCGATTTCACAGGCAGAAGATACTTTCACATTGAGTAAATTCTTTAGCAAAACTTTAGTCTTTGATTGTCCATTATCACATCATTCGGAGTGAAATTCCATTTATTTATTATCCACTATCTTTCAATTTGAGATAGTGTCACGAAAATACTTTGTAAAGGAAAAACAAAACTTAAGGACGATGTTCGGCTTAAATGACAATTGATTCACCTCAATATCTCTTTCAATCAATCTATTACGACCATCGAGCTTCAAATGGACAACCACCAATATGGTGAATAAAAAATCCTTATTATGGAGTCGAGCCATTTTGCAAACGCTTATAGTGACAAATATAATACTACTTACACAGAGAATGGATCCCTTTCCTAGCCACACCAGCCAACCAGGGTGTCTCTAATTCACATCATACCAAGTGTAACTTTATTTATTTATATCCATTATCCAAAAAATAAAGGTAAATACAAAGAAAATATCGTGTGTACAAGTACTAGGTCAAATCTTGACTAAAACTTCATTATTAAAAAACCAATTAAAAAAAAATAAAATAAAATTGTCATGTGTCTACCAATGCACGGGTCAATAGGACATGCATTTCATATATCTTCATGATTAAACCAATCCAAAAATAAAGAAAGAAATTACCGGTATCTTTAAGCATTCTCTTGTTCCGATGCAATTTGGCAGGTTAGGAGGAGGAGCCTCCCAATTATATTTTTGTCTCTTCTTCGAGACTTCGTTAATCACTTCGTTGGACAATTTGTGCCACATATGTGAGCTAAACGAACTGTAAACTCATCCATGTTAGAAAGAAAGGAATTAGCAGTTGAAAAGCATCGGTCAATTCATGATAAGGATTTCACGGGAACACTCATTAATTCAAACTACTTCTTTGACGGATAATTTCACAAAGTTAAGAATTTAAGGGCTGACTGTAAGCGAATTAATCGCTAACCCAAGATCTCCGCAGTCGATTTGGAACACCAAAAGAGAGAGAAAACAGAAGCATACCTGTTTGCGCCATAATCCCCAATACAAAAGCGGAAGCCAAGATCCGTAAGTACGATATACAAGAACAATCAAGAAAGTGCCCTAGGTCTTCCCCTCCCTCCTAACGAGACGGCCGATGGAACTATCTAATTAATTCATCAGTGGGAGAGGGGACCTAGCGCTATTATAAACGTGATATGCCCTTCCATCACGGGTTTATGTCAACATTAGGCCTACACCGAGTTACCGTCCAGCCCACATCAATAACAACCTGAGATGTTGCAAAAGCCCATAGATCACCCAAAACCAAAAGGGGCTATCATGCATTGTCCCGTAATTAACATACAGCTCGATTTTAAAATAAACAAAACAATTAATTATAGCACAAATGAATTTTAAAATAAAGAAATAAAATAAAATAAAATATTTATAAAAATTCCAACACTGACTAAAAGGCACGACTTGTAAGGCACAAGGAATAAAACTTTCCTAGCATGCAAAAAGAAGCACTTGCCTGATCAAAATAAAATTTATTTATAAATATTTTATCCAAGATAATAATTATATACTACTTTTTAAATAACAATAGTTTAGCTCCGTAATTTTTGTATTTTTAGGGCAAAAAATGTGCAATATGCGCACGTCATTTGCAACAAGGATAAAAATGCATGTGCTTGGTTTGCAATAGTGCACAAAAAGCTTATTTCCCAGCGTCAAGAAACAGGCATTTGACAACAAAGATAAGACTCACGAGAAATGTTATTCAAAAAAGAATTTCAATAAGAATTAATCTCAGTAAGAAGCAGCTAATTTGGATACATCATTGTAGGTTACGCTCTCGTAACAGTGCAACGTAAAACAATGTATATTACAATATCCAGTAATCTGCATATAGTGATGTGAAAATTAGCTCAGAAAATAAAACAAGCTTTGCAAGTAGAATAATGGCAATCAATAGCAAAATGCACAAGACTATCGAAATTAGGAAAAGGTTTAACCTCAGGAAAATCGAATGTCCAGTCCCACTACAAGATGCTTCCATATGATATTCTTCCTTCGAGTCTGAGGACTCACAACCATCCTCAGCGTCTGTTTCTTCACACTATGAAATTATTATCAACACTGTCAATCCCTTCAACTATACCGGATTCTTCACTAGCAGATTCATCTTCAGTTTCTGAAAGAGAACTAACAAGGCCTAAGATCTCAAAGTGAAAAAGCTTGACCACTAAGTAACAACCTGTATAAAACACAACAAACAAACTTGTCCACAAAAATTTCACAACTAATCCTTGTAATATAGGCCATTGGCCGCAACAGAAATGAAAAAATTACATAATAAACAACATTTGTTTTCAAAGAAGTGAAGGTCCCCCTACTACCTATTCTCTCAACAAGCTAGCTCGGTGAGAAAGGATTGGTGTTCGACTATTAACTGTAAACCATAGCAGGTACAGTCACTCGATGGAAATGTTTGCTTTTCGAATTTAATTGACAAATCCCTTACAATGATACAACCAATGTAAAAGTCTACATAGTGTAACTTTATGACAGAATCTTTTTTCTTAATCTTCTCTATTATCTAAAAGCAGTATCACAACCTGATACTACTTGTTGCGGACGGAAGGGCTGTAGACGAGTGACTTGATGGACCCAATCGCTCGGCGCCGACCGTTTCCCTGGAGCATGCTCCGGAGCACCTTCGCCGCCTCCCTCCTGGCAAAGTAAACAGACCGCTCGACATTGCTCGACCCCCGCGGGCAGCAATGGTCGGTCGCCTGTGCCGCGTCCGATGTCGAAGGCATTTTGTGGGTCGTTTCCCGAGGTGGGGAGGGGGATAGGGTTTTCCAGTATGGCTGAACAGTTTTTAAATTCGCCGGTTCGATTGGACCAAGCCTGAACCGGTTTCGTTTGGATTCTCATCAAGCAGCCGGTGAAAAGCCAAGCCCATTTAAATGACATGGGCTTGATTAGGCCCTAAAATTACCGGAAGCTCCAAAAGTGCCAAATGTATCACGAATATGCCTTACCCAATTGAGTCCAATTAGCTGCGCCTAAGGAGTAAATAAACGGAATTGTTTAAGAACTGTTCAAGCTCGGCTAGTAGAATAAATCTATAGTCGAAATATCTACTTTTCTTTTCAAGTTAAAATTTGAATTAATAATTTAAAAAAAAAATTACATCTCGCTCAAATCCAAACTCCACATAAATAAACAAATCCGAAAGTTAAATTCAACAATTTGAAATATCGATCTATTCTACGACCTGGTGATATCGAGGCTCTTCATCTGTGATGGGAATCACGCTAGTGTGAATTCCAAACAACCTGGTGATATGGAAAGACCAAGTAAACAAACAGTTACCTTCCTGTACGGCCACCGTTTAACTCAACCCCTCCTGCATATCTTCTTAATTACAGTAGGGCACATCGCCAGCCTCTTAGAAGCCTGTATGCTGCAATGTGGAGGACTGTCATCAGGGCCGCTCTTTCCCTCTTCACGGAAGGCCTCATGAAAGATCGGTCTAGAATCAGCTCATCGAAGGGAATGTTGCAACCAATCAATTGCATATTCTGTACCTGTTCGATGAGCGATTGCCTCTTCTGTGGAGAACTCTTCCTTGACTGCGCTCCCATGTCTGTCTGACTGACCTCATTACCATCTGATAAGAAAACCAGAAACAATCGCAAGTTCTTGACCAATTTTCATGATCTGAAAGCCTTTCAAGACTACGGGGAAACACTAATATTACCGGAAGAGGACTCGTCGAAGAAGTCCTCGGAGTTTACCATATCCTCGACTAGTCCAACCCAAACTGCCTCGTAGTATGGCGTCAATGGATCCTGCATCAACATGTACTTGCCCAGCCTCTTTTCCTTCACTTGTTCCAAGCTGTAATTCGTGAAACTGAAAAAACAGAACATTTCCGTCTCTCAGACCCTCATTCTTACAGTCCAGGTACAAATCGAGTGCAACAACAACGGGAAGGAAAAACGAACTGCAGGTAAAAGGTGGCATGCTAGAACATCTCATATGGACAGGCACCACGTGGCATCCCGTGAAAGTATCTGTTCTCGAGTATTGGGTGGCTGATGTCCCCGCGCTTCCTGTGCAGTACGAGTTTTGCCGTGTGATTCCCCCAGTAATGGAATATTTACCATTTGGACATTTCATACGGATAAACCAATCAATGTAAATAACACGATGGTTTGGCAAATGAAGAAAAAGGCGGTTTTAGTGGGTTCTCGTTGGCGTTTCTTGTGACAACTTCACTTTTATTTCACCTATTCTTTTTTTAAAATAAATTTTAGATGCATTTCTCAAAACTCGAGTGTTGTTTTGGGGGTGGGAGGGCGGAGGGCGAGATTCGTGTGTTGTTTTGAGTTTCCTAATTTGGGTATTGATATTTGTTGGCTGGTCCCTCCTTGTTTTCCCACTTACTCCTTTGTCTTTTTTCTACTTGTCGGGCGCCCCCCCCCCCTTTGTAATAATAATTGTTAGGCAAATTGCTTTTCGCTTAACCTTTGTGGTGGCCTTTGTTCGCTTAAAAGAGTTTCGTTTTAATGAAAAACACCATTCATATGCGTTCTGAATATTTGGAGATTGGTGGTACATACGATTTAACTTACATATATATCAGGTTCGGACAGAGGGTTGCATCATTTGGAACAGGAGGTGTCGTGGTGGTCATTTGCGGGTGGGTTTTAGCCTGACCCAGCCACTCCCCCCCTCCTTCCTCGGATTCGACATCGTCTGAGTTATTGTTCCGGTCCTAAAAAACTTAGGTAACATGTGAATGTTCGTATAGATAAATTCAGGTTCGAGATTTCAATACATTTTCGCTTTATCGAAAACATAACATGTTTACATGACTCGATTGATTTTGATTGTCGTCCGAACTCCATCATTTAGCCAGAAGATAGCAGGTCACATCCTTCACTTAATAAAGACCATAACTCATTCTTAGTATTGATCAGACTCAACCGTTCGTCAAGAAAAGAGTAATATGTTTCAATTCATCCGATTACTTGAGGACACAGACAAAATGTTGAATATAGGTTTTGATGATGAGCCTTGACCTTTTGCATAACAAAAGTCAAACATCTACTCTACAGAAGCTACTCACGTTGAGAACTTGCTGTAAGAAATATTTTTTGTGATTAATTGATTGGTTAATGATTAATTAATCATGAAATGATTAGGATTTGATCAAGATATTATCTGATCAATTTTAAACCGATTACGTTTCCAAATAACCCCACTAGGGATTATATTTTTCATAAAATGAAATATAATCTTCTATTTATGACAAGGTTCTGTAAGGTTGTCTATAACCTTCTGTGGTGTTATACGATCACCATATGACCGTTATTTGGGATGTCAATCATTACCATCTGTATGGATACATTCATTATTTGGAAGTTAATATTTGATTATTTCCATTTACAGAAGGTTGCTGACTAAATTCAGCGAGAACCTTCTGTAACGCGGTATTCATGGGAATTATATTATATCTTGATCATATTTGGTATGATTGATTAACTAAACGAATATATAGAGTGAAGAATTTGTTAATTATTTATTGTATTATAATCTGATTCTTTGTTTTCCATGTTTGTAGAAGGCTGATCGTTCAAATTACCTTCTATGATTAAGCCTAGACTATTTTGTACAAATAGGGACATTTAGCCACGTTTCTTAAAAATCCATTGTACTACTCAATTGTTGTAAATCCAGATAGCGTATCCTGAGAGCTTGTATCTTTGGTTTTCGTTTGAGTTAGTCACACACGAGGGACGTTAGCCGCAGAAGGCTGCATCGTTGGTGAAATCTTCTGGGAGAGTGACTCGGGGGCTACGAGGGACTCGGTTGGATCTGCAGGAGACGTTGGTGGGAAGCGCGACTGGAGGCTGTGTGGCCAACGTGCAGTGGGCCGGACAGAAGGGCTGAATCCCGGGCGCACAGAAGGTGAGGGACTAACCAACTTCTGTGGTGTATTGTTCTGTGTGTGCAGGATAACCTTGGGCAAGCGTTCTGTGTTTGCTTAGCCATAGTCTCGAGGGACCACGCAGGAAAACATTGGGCAAGAGTTTTGTGTTTACTCAGTTGAGATCACGAGGGATCGCGCAAGGGAAGTCCCAGCTGGGTGCTGTGCAGGTGGAGACGCCGCCGAAGTGAAAAGTCTCGGAGGAAATCACGGCAGGTCGTTGTGCAGGAGAGAACACCGCCTGAAGGAAACATGCGACAACCGGTTACATTTGTTAGTCACCACAATACAGAACCTTATGATCTGTGCTTTGAAAATCAGTCACCTTTGATACAGAACTTTACGGTCTGTGCTGTAGAGGGTCGACATCTTTGGTACAGAACCTTTTATGTCTGTGTTATAGAGGGTCGACATATTTTGTTTAGAACCTTACGGTCTGTGCTATAAAACCTAGTCATCTCTGGTACCGAACCTTTTGGTCTGTGCTATAAAGGTTTGACATATTTGGTACAAAATCTTTTGGTCTATGCAGTTGAGGGTTGACATATTTGGTACATAACCTTCTGGTCTGTGCTATAAAAGGTCCATTATTGATCATCTTCTGTAATCGTTACGAAATTAAATCTGAGTGAATACCATCCAAATTCTAGATGAAGAGTGGATGTAAGCTAGTTGTTGAACCACTATAAAAAGTCTTGTGTGCATCAAATAAATCGTGAAATCACATTCTTACGTTCTATCTTACAGAAACCTGTATCTACGGTTCTGTTTTACATAAGCTTCCTTCCGCTATTGGGCTAGTTGAAAAATAGTTAAAAATCCTCAATTGGAATTTAACACTAATTTACCCCCTCTTAGTGTAACACAAACCACGATACTTTAAGAAGTACAACATTAATTTATACATGATGTTTTATTTCTACGTTTTCTCGAAATAAACTCTGCATTGCATCTATTTTTCCCATTACTACGGCATCAGATTAAATTTCAAACATTATTCGTATTCGTTTTACAATTAACTTATCTTGCCAAAGCTTTTTTACCTTTGCCTGCTGTTGACACATAGAAATTTCGGCATTTCTCGAGAAAAGCGTGTCACTCTCGAGAAAGATCTTTGACTAGTATCTCGAGTAAGGAAAAGGTCCTCCCAAAGAATGTCTCGAGAAAGAATATTTGATTGGAAGAGCCTCTCGAGAAAATCTATATGATACGAGAAAAGATATAGATTTTATATAAAATATCTTCAATTAGTCTAACGAAGATCTAATATATTGAAGAGCCCTTGAGATCTTTGATTTATTATAAATACTATCTAAAAGTGAAAATATATTAAAATATATTTTCAGCAAATCAGATTATCTTATAACGTGGCTAAATATTAAAATAGATTTAGTTAGATTCTCCTCAAATTAAGGAACCTGCAACTGCCCCTGATAAATAATCTGATAAAATAGAGAACATATCAGCAAAGAATTTTAGTTATCCATAAATTCTCAAGTCAGAAAGGTTAAATTTTTATATTACTCAGAAAACTGTATTTGATCTATTCCTAATGTAATTTTTTCGGAAAAAAAAATATAATATTCTCTCCATGGATCGGATTTGTTCATAATAATTTTTTAAACAATAATTTATTCGCAATCATCAAAACGAGGTGGACTTAAAATTGAGATTATTCCCGAGGGGTTCTTTGTAATAAATAATTATACACAGCGAGGTATATAAACAATGGACTACTCTTTGGAATGTGTATACATTGAATTCCTAAAAACAATTAATACGTAATATGTTTTAACACTTTTTTTTATTCATATATTTTAATTCGGAAGTTTCTTAATCTTTTTATCTCTCCCGCAAAATCCTAGTAATTAAAAAATAGAGGGTAAAAAGTTTTGTATGGTAATACGGATGGTTTGAAAAAAATTTACGAAATACGGTTTGTGTTTCGTAAAATACCGGTTTTATCGTCGAAAACGTGCCCCTTAAAATACAACAGGATGGGTTTTGAAAACCCACCCTCCAGGTAAATAGGCATCGCGGGGTTTTCCCATTATCCGCATGAAGGCGCGTTTGAAAATCCGCCTTCATGTCGAGACGTATTTTCAAAACGAGTCTTCCGGAACCTGCCCCTCCAACACTTGGCAAAATTCTTCGCCAAAGGGGGGTGATGTTTTGCGTCCCCCTTTAGTGATGAACAAGGGGAGGGTTTTCAAAACGCGACCCTCCAATACTTGGTGAAAATCACCAAAGAAAGGGCGGGTATTAGGAGAAATATTTTACATAAAAAAATAATTAATTTAAACCCTTGTTTCAACAACAAAAAAATCCAAACGACGACACAATCCATGTTTGAAAACATAAAAGTCGAACAATATGTAACATAAAAGTCGAACAATATGTAACATAAAAGTCGAACAATATCCAAAAGCGAAATACAATGTGCTTAACATCACTAATTCTGCCTACGCCTAGTAGATCTCCTCACATAAGGCATGATTACGGAATCTGGGACGCGAGGCGGCCTCGATGAATCCTCTGAATATAGTTGCGTGATTTGAGGTCATTCTCCTTGATATGAATGGTCTTACCTGAAAATCTTATATTAGTTGAGTTTCGAAGTTTAACTCAAACGAACATCAAAGTTGTAGTGGACATACCTGAATTCTCTTGTCCCTTTCATCGCAGCTCCCGTGGTCGAACTAGAACCAGCTTTCAGAGTGAGGTGTGCAGTAATCGACATCTAGCTGTGTTACTTGAGAGATGAGCATGCCTTCTCGAATTTCATGGGCCTCCTCGTCAAATGTGGGGTCCTTATATACCAGTGGCACCTCTTCATCTTCATTCCCCTGTTCTGCGTCCTCCTCTTCGTCCATGTGAGGATCATCTGCATCCATAGATTGTCCACCATGTGGCGGCATGAACTCGTACGTAGGTTGATCTTCCAGGCCGCCGGTGCGACCATATAATCGTACCGGTGCATACTCCCTCGTCAACTCCATAGATTCTTCGGCAATAGACACGATATCCGGTTGGTTGGAGCAAAGCTCAATCCTTTGAAAATTCCTTAGCTATATCACAAATAAGCACGATACAACTGAATATAGGTTATTCAAGGAAAATATAATGGAAAATGTAAACGGCTTACCATAGTGCCTAACATAGAGCCGGTGTGTGATATATATTGCTTGACGTGCCTCGCATACCATTTGGAGTATTTCAAGCGAGACTCCCAAACAAGCGGCACCACCTTATTAATCCGATCTTGCCACATCTCCACAAACTCCCGGTGGATCTTCCCACATCTCCACCTTATTTGACATCCGATGGTGTCGACACGGATCTTGAAAAGAGCTCAAGGATATAAACGAATTTTGTTTTGATCACGCAAGTGCTTCTTTTTGCATGCTAGGAAAGTTTTATTCCTTGTCCCTTACAAGTCGTGCCTTTTGGTCAGCCCTTAAATTCTTAACTTTGTAAAATTATCTGTCTGAAAGAAGTAGTTTGAATTACTGAGTGTTCCCGTGAAATCCTTATTTTGAATTCACCGATGCTTTTCAACTGCTGATTCCTTTCTTTCTAACATGGATGAGTTTGCAGTTCGTTTAGTTCACATATGTGGCACAAATTGTCCAACGAAGAGATTAATGAAGTCTCGAAGAAGAGACAAAAATATAATTGGGAGGTTCCTGCTCCTGACCTGCCAAATTGCAAGTAAGTTCTTTCTTTATTTTTGGATTGGTTTAATCATGAAGATATATTTACTGCATATGCTATTGACCTGTGCATTGTTAGACAAATGACAATTTTCTTTTATTTTTTTGAAATTGGATTTTTAATAATGAAGTTTTAATTCAAGATTTGACCTAGTACTTTACACACGATATTTTCTTTGTATTTACCTTTATATTTTGGATAATGGATATAAAAAAATAAAGTTACACTTAGTATGATGTTAATCAGAGACCCTGGTTGGCTGGTGTGGCTTTGAAAGGGATCCATTCTCTGTGTAAGTAGTATTATATTTGTCACTGTAAGCGTTTGCAAAATGGCTCGACTCCATAATGAGGATTTTTTATTCACCGTGTTGGTGCTTGTCCATTTGAAGCTCGATGGTCATAATAGATTGACGGAAAGAGATATTGAGGTGAATCAGTTGTCATTTTAAGCCTAACATTGTCCTTAAGTTTTTTTTTTCCTTTACAAAGTATTTTCATGAGACTATCTCAAATTAAAAGATAGTGGATAATAAATAAATGAAATTTCACTCCGAATGATGTGATAATGGACAATCAAAGACTAAAGTTTTGCTAAAGAATTTACTCAATGTGAAAGTATCTTCTGCCTGTGAAATCGATTAGAACTGCATATGTGTTTTGTCTTCCTGTTCCCAATTAAAAGAAGAATAAGTTTATTATGTCATATGGGTGTCAATGGGCCATAATATAATGTCTTCTTTGCAGGGCGAAAACTCGATATTTGAATCTAATATGAAGCCATGAGTATATATAAGGAATCTGGAGGCCATACATTTCATGCATCCAAGGAAAGAATGCTTTTTTCTATATGTAAGCGACCATCTTTAAACTATTTTCTCAAGTGATCAGAGATGTTTAATCCTATTTTACTTGTCGTTGTTTTCTTGATGTGGTAGACTTCAAAACTGGTGGCTGCTTGCTCGTCCAATAATGTTTATATGGTGATGTCAATGCTTTCATTTTCGGTACAAAACTTTTATGGTGTTATACCATTCAAAGTGTCTGTTTGATAGACAACTAATGTACATCTATTTTGAATGATTTGTGATGAGGAAGTGTGTTTTCAAATTGTAATGTCGTGTTATCACGAGTTATTGTCGCATGATTGCAAACTTTTTTAGTGAATGATTCTATTTTATTTATTGGTTTAAGTAAGATTCATTTTTTATGAAGTGGCTTTATTTGAAACTGGTATTTGCGGTATTTTTCAATTGGAGAAGTCATAAACCAGTTGATTAATCATAAATTGGTATTTGTTGTATCTGAATGAAGTCACCACATTGTGCAAACAACAAACTGGGTGAAATTTTGGCTTGGATGGCACGAAAACAGTGTTATACGCATTATTTATCTGCTCAAACAAATGTTGACCAATGCTCCTTCCCTTACTGGAAGATATTTTCATATAATTTCACGATTTAGGTGTTAACTTGTTTTGGAATCCTTGTATCAGTCAACAGCTATCGAGATGTCTTGAACTGCGACAAAAAACCATTTTACCTAAAGTGCCAGAGAGAAGATTCAAGAACCATGAATGTCTACATCATGCATTCTGTATGATCTTATCCTTCATTCCTTTGGATTTCAACCCTTCAAATTCTTTTGTCATCCACTGTCTTTTGAGATTATTTTGTATTTTCAAACCAAAAGTAGAATGTCTTAACTGTATGAGTTTTGCAGTTAAATCATATATTTAAGACTCGGGATCTTGTGACTAAGAATGACTCAAAATTGTCCAAGAATCAAGAGTCCATAGAGGTGGATTTGCTTCATAATAATGAAATGTTTCTTGATCAGGGGTTTGCTCGATCTAAGGTAAACCATATTTTTCTTTGTCTGTTTTTTTTTTATTCTGGCATGAATCCTCTTTAAGCTTATTTCTCCTCAGTTTTATTAGAGGAGAGGGGGGATGGATGGGATGTACTAAAAAGTGTGAACATAGTTTTGTTCGATCTATGTGGTTTTACATTTTCTTTCTGGAAAATCACTTCAAACTAAGTTTAAAATTCAATCTAGTTGATTTGCTTGGAAAATTGTAAATTCCATTAAAGAGTTTTATTTGAACAATTACTACTATTCACTTTACCTATAACTCTTACTTTTATCAAGATTGCACTTAATCATTCTGTGGTAGAATGACAAGGGGTGACATAGATAATTTGTGTGATTGGGTAGTTTTGACTTCAAAATCTTATTGTTAACTTAACGTAATGAAATAGCTTGAAAGAGATACAACAGAGCTCCTTGTTAACCCCATTTGATCCAAGTTCAGCTTTTGCATAAGCACCAACAGTCTTTTTTTATCGGTGTTTCTTTGTTTACTGTTTTGCGTTATTACTCCCACTGCTAAAATGCAGCGGTTGATTTTGCTGCCACTACGAAGAATTGCGTATCGAGTCGTTCGAAGGCTAATTCAGCTTTGCCTTCCTCCCACAAGGTATTGATCTGTTCATTGTTATCTTACTTTCATTTATTGTCATCTTGTAGCAAATTGAAGCACGGGTATTGTTCTCCCATAAGTTTAACCTCTATAGTGGAATTAGTCTTCTGACGTAAATATTGAATTGGTCAACTTCTTCGTAATAAGTTAATGTTGGGCACATGGCACGATTTATGGAGGATTTTGGTGGAGGGGCCGATGAAAATGAGGACCCTGATAAGGTGAATGGTCCTGGCCAGAAGTCTTCAAAACCATCAGACTTTACAGCACTTTTCAACGGAAATATTGATGATCACTTCATGATTTGGATTAAATTTACTAGGTTATTGTCAACTAACTTTCCTATTGTGTATCTATTGGTGCTATCATTCGTTTGTTTGATGAAATTAGACTTGCTTCTATCATACTTCTATCAAGGAGGCTAAGCATTTATCCCAGTTTCTTTGGGTTTTAACTTCTTGAGGCGCAATCGTATATTTTTATTTAAGGAAATATATGGCATATATATGGGGTTTCTATAAAAAGTTCACTGGTACTTCATGTGGCATTTTAAGGGTCATCTATTCATGTTATACCCTTTCCAGGTAATATTGTTCATTTTTCTTATCGTCGTTGAAAATCCTTTTCTTCTAGATAAGTTCTTAGTGACCACCAATTAACTGTCAAACTTTTGCCAGTTCTGCTAAGTCACTAAGTATGACGGGTTAGTTTTAGAATGATCTACATTCAAAATGGATTGAGATGAGATAACATTCCTTTTGATGTTACTCTCTTGGAATGTCCTTTCATTCTATTGATTAATATCCTTGTTTTTGTTTTCCGGAAAAGCATTAAGCTTTACAATGATTTGTATAAGTCGAACATGATTACGGCATCTCCTCTTGGCTTGATAACTGTAAGCAATATTGGTTAGTTGACAACAAAAAGTTTGTCAAATAAGGTAGAACGTTCAAAAGTTCCTGAAATATCATTCTTAACTCGTTAACAACAACGTGCTTACTTCTACAAAGAATTCGTTTTTGTTAACAACGAGCCAAATTGACGTAAAGGGAACTCACTGTTCACAACCGCAAGTTTATATAAAGAAATAAATAATGGTGAACTCACTATTTCTCAATGTAGCACTATTTTGGTTTTCAACTCTTTGAGTCACAATGGTCTCCCCAGTAATAATTCATGTTCATAAGTATAAGTTCTAGAGCATATTAGGTTATCACCCCCAAGTAGGATAAAGGTTCGAGTATCATTCTTGTTCGTCCTTAATTTTGCAGTTTGTGCTTAAAGTTCTGACCTTAATTTTGAGCATCATTGCTATTAATGTGAGAGTATTTGAGCAACAAGGGACCTTTGGTATTCATTTATGTGTTTGGTAAAATATGCTTGACTTACTTTGTAACTGTTTTCTTCATTTTCTTTGTAGCTTGCTTGCTATTCTTTTCTTTTTTCTTCGATAAGTATTGCCTTGTTATCCGAGTTCCTTTTGTCCCTTTGTTTGCATAGGTGTAGAAATGAGAAGGCTTCCATTGAGAGAATGGACCATTCTAGAGAATATATATTGTTCATGTTTTCTTTGGTTAAATATTTTACTGTTGCTGCCTTCTTAACTCAAAATCAATTCTTAAACAAGCTCAAAATGACAACTGGCAGAAAATAGGGGAGGATGAAAGGGAGAAAGAGAAAAATGTCGACCACCTTTCTTCTGTAGAGGTACGTCAATTTACTTGGATAATTTTAACACCAATTTAAGCTTGTTTGCACAATGTTTTTGTTCCACCATAAGCAGAAAACATTGTTCTGACAACTTCAATTTTCTGAATGTCAACGGGTTCTCATAATAGATTATGTAGACGTAATCGCTATGCAGGTGCATCAACTGTGTGTGCTCTTTATAACCCTTCTGAATAGCTGTTGAGCAACTGTGTGTGCTCTTTATAACCCTTCTGAATAGCTGTTGAGCAACTGTGTGTGCTCTTTATAACCCTTCACACAAATGCATCTTTGTCACTCTATTTTGCTTTGTTTTTTTCGGTGGAAAAGGATGGAAAATCGGGAAAACACATTTCCCCAAAAAAAATCTCTCACTAAAATTTTCTCTACTCTTATTTCCTTTTCCACTCTTTTCCTCAATTCTCGAACACACCTTAAGAGAGAGTCGTTTTCATGCCTCAATACACATTACGTATTTTCCCTGTCTATTAGTACTGTAGATTGACTGATTACTGCATTTAGCTTGATAAACCAGGCATTTTCTATCAACCCTTATACTCTAGTTAGATGGCCAAAAGACAAATGAAGGTTTAAGCACTTCCCTTAGTTTGTAAATAGGTGATCCATGCCGAAGGAGATTGCTGGGCTGCTTTAATTCTTATTTAGAAGTTGATAGCACATTAATCCGACTTTATACAAGGGCCTTATAATATTCAGAGTTTTTCATTTTCTCTAAGAAAATAGCCAAAGAAAACCTTGATAACAGACTTCTTGTTTGTACTGGTGAAGTTAGTATGCGAGTATAAAGGTGTCCTCTCAAAAGTGTTGCTTCGAGTCCGACTGGTGCTTTTACCCTTATCATGGTCATTATTATTTATTTTGTTTTTCAACTTAGCATAACGAGAAGCAGGGTTGTCATTTCTGCATTTCTTTTGCTGTTCATCTTTGAGATAATTTTGTAAGAATGTTCTTAGCTTGACTTTGTGTCTATTGCTATTACTAATCAACGGTTACATTGTTTTGCATTTCTAATTTGAAAGATGGTATCAATGTTAAAACACATCCTTTTGCTGCAACTCGTTGAATGCATTAAATGAAGTTTCTAAAAAGCTTTGAGTCCACTTAGGTGTTTCACACTAGTTCTTCATATGGTTTGTAACGTTGAATTGGGAAAAATTTTATACTTGACTGTTTCCATAGTCAAGTGTCTTTTCGACTCATTGGTCATGGTTGTTGTCGAAGATGTGAAAATAATTTGCAATTTTGGAGTACACGCACCCAATCCTCTTGCTTCTAACACGCACTTTCCATACAGGTTTTTGAACGTTTTCCTATTGATTTCGTAGAGAGTGCTGAAGATGCCCGCCTCCGATACTTTTCAGAAATGGTAAACATGCAAGTTATTTCCATCATGCATCCAAATCATGTAGAGTGAACACAAACTTTACCTTCCTTAAGAAATATTTGGTTATGCATGTTAAAAATGTCGAAAGAGGTGTGCTTGGGGAGTAAGATTGGACTGCACTTCGTGAGTCAAATACTGTTTATCAATAGATAACAATTTATTATTTGATTTATCTGATTGTTGACGTGATAGTCCTACATCTGAGTGTCCTTGCCAAATGATAACTTAAGAATGAGATGCATGCTGCTGTTGCTTTTGAATTAATGTTCATCTCTTGGCAGCACCATGTCAATTATGTTTTGAGAACAGTCTTGAAGATCCATATGTATTCTTCTTTGATGGCCTTGTAAATGGAATTCTTTTTATTTTGATAAGATTCTCAATGGAAAGTTAAGAATTCTGCAACAGGGTCAAATACTTTTGCCATTCTTTCTCTAACATTTGTGTTGCTGATTGTTCTGATGTAAGGGTTCCCCAAGATCAAAGATTCTACACAGGTATACAGGAATTGCATATGCATATAGTTCCACCATTACGATGTTGAAGTAAAATGGCAAGAAAACTTACTAGAGTTAATTAATATGTTGAAGTAGAGCTAATATAATGAATGGATGACCTGAAAGGAATTCTAATATGCTTATATTTAGATGTCTCAGAGAAAAAAATAGAATCCCATGAAAGGGAAAATGGCAAGTAACTCAGAAGTGTTTTGTTTGCATAGGTGGTCAACAGTTGCATGGGGTTTCTGTCATTTTGCTCGCTACGATGATTTCTCTGATATTCTTTTACATGCTTGGTAAATTTTACACAGGGAGGGGTTATGCTCTTCACAAGCTCTTACTTTGAGTTCGTTCGGCTTCGAAGTTTCCTGAAATCAAAGTGCATCTTTCTGTCTACTGGGGGAGTAAGGACTTGCAATTATTCTGCATTAATTCTATTGTATGCCCCATTTGTTTTTTTGGCTTTAAATTATGTTGATTCATAGGGTACACAAAGCAAAGTGACATTTCGCGATCGAGGTTATGGTTCTTTGAAGGAACCCAAAAAATCATGTTGTATACCGAGAGAGCTCACTTCTTCCACAGATATAAGGTCACTAGCCATGCAAAAGATAGTCAATGTGAGCCTGTTTGGAAGCTGTTTGAAACACGTGATTTTCTGCTGTGCATATTTGATGGATAAAAAGTCTGATAATATATTCCTTGCCTGAAAAGAAGGAGTTCTACCCAGAGGTTAGGGAATTAGCCTGGTGTTTCGTCGGCTCACACTTTAGTGCTTCTTTTCATTGACTTTTTTGGTAATCGTTTTACCACATATTGGGAACTTGCTCGAGGGTTCCGAGGAGATGACGTGCTCGGTGTTTTTCTCTCGTTTCGATCACTTTAGGGTAAATTCCCATCTCTTTCTGGCAATTGTCTTGAATCTGGACCCATCTTCATTCATCAAATGCTATTCAGATTCAACTGAATCGCTGTATGCTTGTTGCTTGTTGGTACTTCCAGCTTGAGAGAATCGTTGGCTCCGCATCAGCCAAGCGGATGGTGACATCAGACAAGAGTGTCTTCGTTTTCTGTTAGAGCTTTCTCCTCCCCCTTTAATGTAAGCGGAAACTGGAAGTACTTCTTCCTGTGGTGGCATTATCTCACGAAGAGCCTTAGTTTTGGTCCGATTTTGCAGAACCACGGGGAGGTGGCAGCAAATTTTGCTAAATCAGAAACTTGAATTATTTAGAGTTGGTAAATGATAGTCTTCTGTTTCTTCACAGCTTACTTACGATTGACAATATTCTTTTGTGTTCGAATATAAACAACATTAAAACGAGTTTTTTGTCTTTAATATTGGGATCGATTAATATAAGCTGGGGATCAGGGCATAATTGCTATGTTTGGTATAGAGAAATGATATGGATTAGAATTAAAATTTTAAGAAATATGACTTTTTTTTGTGTTTGGATAGGATTTGAAAATGAAATTTTGAATATCACTTCTTTGTTAATTCCTTTTCCAACTAAAATTCTAGTAAAAGTTTTTCTAACCATTAAAGTTTTTGAAAGCAGTAAAGTCGAGTTTGAGTCTCAAAATGTTTTTACGACCAATGCTAAGTAGAAATAAAATGACAACAGGTGGATGTTGGTGTCGGTCTTCGGGGATATAATATTTTCATGCTCATAGTGAGAGGAGTGTGATGGTCTGAAATAATAGTTCCCTTTTTTGGTGTGGAAATTTCGAGAATAGGCGATCGGGAACCGCGATTACAATAGGAAATCAATGACGTGGTTCTGGACAACATTTTTATGTGGGATGACTTAAGTAAAAAAGACAGGGTTTCCAACCGCGCCATTGATCTAGTGTCACTGTTGAGAAGCTTGTTTTCTTTATAAAATGAGCGTCATGGTTGTGATATTTGCGTACTTTTACAATTTCGAATCGAATTTCGCCAAAATCTTTTAAAATTAAATGGCAAAATGTACGATAATTTCAAAAATCATTACGAAACTTTCAACTTGTATGCATCACATCAGTTCCAAGCTGTTTCGATGGTAACTGATTTAATGGTTCAACAATCGTCTTCACACGTAACCAATTCTACAAAACTTTCAAACAAATGTTTATTAACAAATAAGGACAAAGAAAGTGAGTTGATGTATGTCAAAGAGTTAAAAGTTTGATGCACCTGCATAGCAATTACGTTTACATAATCTATTATGAGAACTTATTGTCATTCAAAAAATTGAAGTTGTTTGTTTTCTGCTTATGGTGGAACAAAAGCATTGTGCAGGCGAGCTTAAATTGGTCCTAAAACAATAGAAGTAAACTGATGTACCTCTATAGAAGAAAGGTACTCGACATTTTTCTCATTCTCCCTTTCAGCTTCCCCTATTTTCTGTCAGTTGTCATTTTGAGCTTGTTTTAGAATTAACTTCTAAGTTAAGAATGCAACAATAGTAAATTATTTAACCAAAGAAAACAAGAACAATATATATTCTCTAGAATGGTCCATTCACTCGCTGGAAGCCTTCTCATTTCTACACCTATACAGAAAATAACAACGGGACAAAAGGAACTCGGATAACAACACAAGGCAATACTTATCAAAGAAAAAAAGAAAAGAATAGCAGGTAAGTTGCAAAGAAAATGAAGAAAACATTTAGAAAGTAGGTGAAGCATCTTTTATCAAACACATAAATGAATACCAAAGGTCACTAGTTGCTCAAATACTTTCACATTAATAACAACGACGCTCGAAATTAAGGTCAGAACTTTAGGCACAAACTGCAAAATTAAGGTCAAATAACAACGATACTCGAACCTTTATCCTACTTGGGGGTGATAACCTAATATGCTCTAGAACTTCTACTTATGAACATGAATTATTATTGGGGAGACCATTGTGACTCAAAGAGTTGAAAACCTAAACAATGCTTCAATTAGGAATGAGAGAACTCAGACAAGATGACCAGATCTAGGGAGAGAAAAGTTTTCCATACATGCGTCATGCAAATCATCGACCAGGTCTTAAAAGTCTCAGGTAAGGTTGTCGAGAGAGGTGGAAACATGAAGCACTGCCTGGTCAGCCACTGCATACAAGATCGCAATTATACATGGCAGGAAGCAGCAAACAGCGATGCCAATCAGGTACGTAATCGCAACGAAGAGAGCAACAAATATGATATCAAACGTAAGAAACAACACGCAGATCCTGCAACAGGTTAACATTATTTTTAGGCCACCAAAAGCTAGCAATAACATGAGAAAAGGACTAGGAATGATGCTTGACCCAATTAGGATTTACCAGTAAAGCTCAGGAGAATCACGCATAAGATCGGGGCTCACAGCAAATATCCAGTGAGCCCCAACGACCCACCAGACGCATGAGAACATGGTGTTGGTCGACTCTGCATGCTTCAGAATGATGAAATTCACATGGCAGAATCCATCAGGAACCAAAAACCCACCAAATAAACATGAGAAGAATATATATGAGAACTGAAATCAATTCACAGGAAATACCACACATCCCGACCCTGAACTTATATACATAAGAACTTTCTGGGAAAACCATGAAAAATCACAACCATTGGCACCCATCACTGGGCAAGTGATTAGAACTTCGAGCAAGCTTTGATCAATCAACATATAATCATACAGATGCCCAAATATCTTCAACTCACAACCCAATCCTGAATTTTCCTAAAAGAAAAAAGCAACATTCTTCTCTTTAAGGAATGCAAACATCTATCTGGGATGTCTGTGGAAAGTAACTGAGAATCAATATCCTCAAAGCAGTATAAAGAAACCATCGATCTAATCCAATCAAGTGCTTGGTGGACCGTAAAAGAACGAACCTAGTTTGAGTTCCTCCGTGTTCTTCTTCGGAATCATAATCCAAAACCTCATCACTCCTCCTTTGCCTCTCCCAATACTCCGCCATGACGCACGCCACGTGAACAACGCACCCTATCCCGTACCCGGCCACCCAAACCCTAATCAGCGCAAAGTCGTCGTCGTCCTCTTCGGCACCGAGGCTGCTCAGCACCACGGAATAGAGTGCCACCCCGATGAGCACGAGGTTGAGTACGACGTCGAGAGCCACCACCGGCTTCGAGTAGGACCAATCGTTGCGGTGTTGTTCGAGCTGGTCAGCGGCATTCTCACGGATGAGGAAGGAAGGGGAGCTAAGCATCATCCGCCTAGCGAGGGGGCGGCGGAGGTCCACGGCGGAGCACCCGGCGTCTCCGGCGGCGAAAAAGGAGAGGGGAAGGCGCATCGGAGGAGGATTGGGGAGGTGGGGTGGGTTCCATCGGAAGCACAACAACCTGGGAAAGAGATGGAAGCTATCAACTTTGTGTTATTGCGTGTGTAAGAATGTAAGAAGGTCAAAATAAAGGAGAGACAGCTTTACTACTATATTACTGAAACGAGGTAACCCAGTTACTCTTTCAAGGCTGCTCCATTGCCAGCCAGACAAGTAACCAACCAACGTTTCCCATTCTCACATTCAATTCAATCATCTTCAACTGGGGTTAATTCCCACATTACAATTAACAGGTTCACAATTAGCAAAAGGAAGCTCTTACGATCAATTGTTAGTTAGCCTTTTTGCTGTAAAAACTATCAAGCGTGAGGGTAAGATCTTGTTGGAACAGAGCCCCCTTTCTCGTCACTTTGTGTTGTGGTCGAGTGGTTAGAAAGGAATGATTGATTCGGCGGATGTAAGGATGAAAACCGGCCATGCAGCAGCCCAGGCCGAGGCAATAAGGACTCCCGGATTTACACACTTCCTATCTAATCTCTTGGCTGCAGGGTTAGATGAGTTCAGTCCATGGCGTGCTCTGGTATGAGCATGCGACGGAGATCTGGCGATGCGCCGGACAATTCTGATAGCACAATTCTGAAAGGGGCGTGCTTAGCATTATTAAGTTACGACTTCATACTCACAGCAGTGCAACGAAGCTTTGGCGAATACTGAAGTAATCTCGATACCAGATCCACTACCTCAGGAGGCATTCTCTTGTCAAACACCTGCCATGAGTACATTAAATCCTGGAGTTATAAACCAACGTCTGCCAAGTTATCAAGGAAGACAAGAGCATCTTCTTGTTTTCAGAGACATGGTTTGCACCTTGTGCCATGGATGAGCCTTTATCTGCCGAAACTTGTTCTCAGAGTAATTTGGGTTCATGCACTTAATCTCTTCTTTTGTGGGTGTCCCAAGTATCTGGATAGTTTCACTTCGTTTAAGATAATATATAAATGAAAGTTAATCCCAAAAACAAATGCACAAGTAGAAAGATAACAAACCTTGATAATTTCAATGCGCTGATCAACGCCAATTTCCCCTTGAAATAGGGGCTGCAGCAGTTTGATACAAACAGATGGCTTACATCAGGAAAGTATGATCAGGTCGCTAATAAACAATAAAACGAATGGAGTCGTCGTGATCCAAAAGACAAAATAACCAAGTTCCGATGCAGATTTGTGCAGTCATGGGGAACAATTGCAAGAGGAGAGAATTTTGGGATGAGATCCTCACACGTCCGAGAAGAAGCTCGGCCACGACGCAACCAGCTGACCACATGTCAACAGCAGTTGTATACTCCGCAGCACCAAATATCAGTTCTGGTGCTCTATAGTATCACGAGCAGATATAAGAAATATTAGGCTCATTCGGAACCTACAACATATATTATGCATGCTTAGCTTCTTCCGCGTTGAGTGAACGATCTGTGAAATTTTCCGAAAGCAGAAGTGGACCTACCAACTTCTTAGCACTGCCGAAGTCGCAAATCTTTAATTGATGAATGCGAGGGTTCACCTGCACGAACAGCTGGCATTAGAATTGATTAAAGTCCTGTGAAACGACAAATTAAAAAAAGAAACAAAGCACTGCAACATTGCATCCTTCATGTTCAAAGGTAGATACTGGAAAATTCAAAAGCTGTTGACATATACCAGCAAATTTCGAGGCTTAATGTCACGATGACACACCCCAACGACGTTATGTAGATAATTCAAACCACGAAATATCTGAAAGAGAGAGACTTGGTCAAGCAGTTTGCGAAGGAAAAGCTACGCATGAGGAACGGGATAAATTCATTCAACTTGGTACACGTACAGCTGCACATAAAAAGTAGGCACATGCTGATTCATTCTGACATAGCGCTTTAAAGCTCGATGGACCGTTTCGGATACATAATTCAAAACAAGGTTGAGATGCACTTCATCCTTATCAGAAGCCGAGTAGAAGCAATGTTTAAGATGAAGAACACTGGGATGATTGAGTACGCGCATTATCTGTAGCTCCCTGTTCTTATACCTCTTATCCTGTAACACCTTTTAAACCGCAACAGTTTCCCCGGTTTCTAAACATCTCGCCTACAGCACGCATCCACTAGTCAGATGCAAGGTACGTTTAACAACACCTGGTCCAGTAACTTTAAAGTTGCCGATGAGAAAGAACCTGAAAGACGACACCAAAGGAACCAGTGCCCACCACGCGCTCTGCCATATACGAGATAGTCTACAGTAAAGGTAATAAAATCAGATTTTTTTTCTTAGATAGACAAAAACCAGCAGCTCGAGAATTCATCAAAAGGAAATGGTATGGCCAGCTTCCGTTCCATTTCCATTAATGACAGTCAGCTCATCGTCCTGAATAAAATTTTTAATTCATTACAAAGGAAAAGAAACAAAATACGATAACATGAACAGAGCATCATTCTGTGGCGCACTTCTATAAAATTTGCCCGAAACACCCAAGAACCTTTTTCCTACACCAATCTGGATGCCTCTCCCGATTAGCCGAGGCAAAAATATTGGTAATTCTGCCCTCTGGGACGCATTGTAACGATCCTCATTTCTACTCTGGTTAACATAATTGCTTTCCTGAAAGTTTCAGCGCTCAAACGCTAAAGCAGCTAATAGGCACCGAATATCCACACATCATCTCAGAACTCACGTGTGCCTGGAGTAATTAAGGTGTGGCAGGTCTTACCTTATCATCATAATCATACACCACCGTGCCCTTCGACCCGTGTGGCCTAGCATGAAGCCGGGACTTACTCGGTGGTCTGGCAATCCAGGTGATCGCAAAATTCGCACACCGCAAGTATACGGATCGCAACAAGTAATATAGAAATGAGTAGAGTTATTGTTCCCACGAGGATAGCAATTAAAATACTTTAGCATACACAATTGCAATTTTTATGTAGCCAAGCAAATAGGAAAATTGAGTTTTTAAATCTGAAAATTAAACTAGCAAGAAATAAATATCAAAGCAAAGAATCGGAATTCAATAGACAGAAAAGCCTAGGATCAAGTATCCCGTACTTGTTTCGTTAAACCCCTTCACTCGTTTATCCCAAATTTATTCTAATTCTGTTTACTAACCAGATTCTCATGTCCCTAAGTGCCTCTCCCGAGTTTACAAAGGATTATTCTAAACCACCGTAAACCTATATCCCTATAGTGAATTACGAAGGCCAGAACACATTAAGATTCAATCCTTTATCGGTTACCTATAAGTATATTTCCCGATACTACTTACTAGCCAATTCGCTCCCGCGATATTAACCAAGGCTATTTCGTTCCTGTTCTCTCCTAAAATTCCTCTCCCGAGTTTAAATTAGGATAACAAATCAATACAATTCGGTGATTAGACAAATTGCTTGCATTAAGATCAAACGAAATAAATAAACATCCAAAGTACGAATTTGTTCTAAAACGAGTTCAGGAAATTCAACTACACAATTTGGTTCAACATAATCCTAGCAAAGAAAGTTTAGTCGAGCATTGTTTTCGAGACACAATTCAAAGAAAAGAAAAGCATCCTAAACAATAATCTAACTCCCTTCTTCTCCCTCATCGAAGTCCTTTCTTCGTCGAATCCTATTTTTCTAGCCTTAAGGAACAAAGTCCTTTTATTGTCCTAAAGAAATAAAACCTAGAGAATATCTGAAAATTGAGGATAAAATCTTTTTTTCTTCAATTAGTCCTCCTCCCACGTGTAACCTTCAAGTCTTTTCCCTTGCCAGAATCTTTGTAGATATGCCGAAATCTTCTTGTTTCCATTTTTTGTCTGAAATAAACCCAAAATTCGGCAGGATCCAAATTCTCGAGAGTAATGTAAAATAACCAGAAATAATATGCAATAAGCGCAATATTTTACAAATCTAACAAATTCCAAGTCTGAAATTGACATAAATAAATTTACTTTCATAGAGTTATCACACTCCCAAACCTAAATTTTGCTAGTCCCGAGCAAAGATAAAAACTAAACGACTCTCCTCAGCAAACCCAAGTCACTCAAACGTGGAAACACCTCTCATAACATTCTCAGAAATGGTCGCATCCTTCTCATGCATCTTGATTCCATTCAGTACCTAGCATGCTCAATTAAAAGCTTTAAAATACGATATTTTCATCCCAGCAGGTTGTACACTCAACATTAACAAGCATACACTCTCAATAGTGCATGTCAACCAGGAACTTGCAAAGATCACCACAAACATCCCTCTCCACTTGTCAACTTTTTTTTTTTTTTTACGATTATTACTCTTTGTTTTTCTTTTTACGGTTGCACGACTCTAAATGTATCATCTAATTCCGGCAAAAGCTCATGTAGCAAGCTATCAATCAATGACTCCTAGTTCAGTTGAACCAAGGCATTAGGTGATAAGGCACCCCTCGGATCAATCACTTAAGCTAGCACGTAAGACTCACACCACAAGCACATATTTAGGCAACATCTTTTCTCTATTTTTTTTTTTTTTTTCAATTTTTACCTGAACATTGGTACTCAGAGCCTTTGCAACCTTATTGTTTTTTTTTTCTTTTCTAACACAATGACCAAAGACTTCGTTTCAAGAGATAATTCAGGCTACTCCACTCGTCACTAGTCACCATGCATTTTAAGGAGATGTAACCTACCGCTGCTAAGCACACTTCCCACTGGGAGATCTTTTTTTTTAAATTCGAAAAATTTTGGCACACTAAGCAAAGAATTTCATCTTTCCGCACTTACGAATGCAAACCTTAAGCGCATCATTGAATAAAGACATTCCCTGTTCAAGTTTCTAAGGCTACGCTGAGGAGTACCTAAACATGACTCACCCTTAGTAAATACCACTTCCAAATTTAATACCACTCAATGTCACCCAACACCCCCAAGCCTAAACAAAGCAACGTCCTCGGTGCGTAAGTGAATAAGTGAGATATACTCAAAAAGAGAGAGAGGGTATGTGTACTCACTCCGCTATAGCATCTGAGTCGTTGTCCTCATCGTCCTTATCAAACATTGAGGGTGGAGTTGGTTGCTCGCCAAGATCCGATATATCCACATTTAGTGCTGCAACGAGTCGCCGTTGAATTTTTGCAGACCTCTGATGGCAAGCAATTGACAATTCCATGAATTCATCCATCCTCGTCCAGTTATCTCGGGCATTAGACGTGTTAGCAGACGGGATGGCAGCGACTTGGTAGCGATGGTGGCGACGACGGCTGCTTCGTAATTTTGGGTGTGTGATCACTTCCCTGGAAAAGAGAAATAAATGGATTAGGGTAAGAAGGAACAATTGCCCGAGGTTTTTAATTTTAATTAACTAATTATAATTATTATTTTTTAATTTTGGTACAGCTGCACGAGATTTCCGATGCAGCTGCACGAAGTTTCTGTGCATTTGAGGTCGTCATGGTGTAGCTGCATGAGATTTCCGTGCAGTTGCACAAAGTGCTATGGTTCTGTGCTCTCGGCGGTGCAGCTGCATGAAATTTTGATGCAGCTGCACAAAGTTTCTGTGGTTTCCCATCCGTCTGCAATGCAGCTGCCCGACTTTGCTGCTTTTCACCACTAAACATGACAATTGAAGACATTAAATTGAAATAGCAATCAAAATGAAAGTAATTAGACCTACGAAAACGAAAAAAATAAGAAAGAACTTGGGTTGCCTCCCAAGAAGCGCTTGGTTTTACGTCCTCGGCTTGACGTTCCCAAGTAATCATGCTTCGCTCATCAACAATGTCGTTTGACCTTGATCGACACTTCTTTCTAAATAGTGCTTCACTCTACTTGCATTTACTTTGAACTTACCTTGATCATTCAACCTCTCCAATTCAAGAGCTCCATACGGAAACATTTGGGTAATCTTGAACGGCCCTGACCAACAAGATTTCAATTTGCTAGGAAACAATTTTAAACGTGAATTAAAAAGTAAAACGAGCTGGCCTGATTTGAACTGTCGATCTTTGATGCGTTGGTCATGCCATTTCTTTGTTTTATCTTTATAGATCCTGGAATTCTCATATGCATCTAGCTGAAATTCTTCAAGTTCATCGAGTTGAAGTAATCGTTGTTTACCTGCAATTTCAAGATCAAGATTAAGCTTCTGAATTGCCTAAAACACTTTGTGCTCTAGCTCAACGGGTAAGTGACAAGCTTTCCCGTAAACCAATTTGTACGGTGATGTCCCAATTGGAGTCTTGTAAGCTGTCCTATAAGCCCATAAAGCATCATCCAATTTGCGCGACCAATCCTTCCAATTTGGGCTAACCTTCTTTTCCAAGATTCTTTTGATTTCTCTGTTGGATACCTCAACTTGGCCACTCGTCTGAGGATGATAAGCCAATGCTACCTTGTGCATCACGCCATATTTCTTCATGAGGGCATTGAATTTGACATTGCAGAAGTGTGAACCTCCGTCACTTAATATTGCACGCAGTGTCCCGAATCGTGTGAATATCTGCTTTAGAAACTTCAAAACTCCACTAGCATCGTTAGTAGGCAAAGCAATAGCTTCTACCCATTTAGACACGTAATCCACAGCCACAAGAATATATCGGTTTCTAAATGATTCAACGAATGGTCCCATGAAATCAGTCCCCCATACGTTAAAAATTTCAACTTCTAAAATATTTTTCAAAGGTATTTCATCGCGGCGAGATATATTACCAACACGTTGACAGCAATCACAATGAGCAACAAATTGGTGTGCATCCTTAAATAGTGAAGGCCAGAAAAAACCTGATTGAAGAACCTTCGTCGCGGTTTTGTGGCCACCGTGGTGCCCACCATAAGGCGATGCATGGCACTGTTCCAATATCTTTTGCATTTCCTCCTCCGGTACACATCTTCGAATGATTTGATCTGCACACTTTTTGAATAAAAGTGGTTCATCCCAAAAGTAATATATAACATCATGTAAAAACCTTTTCTTTTGTTAGTATGACTGATCTAGTGGTAGGATATCAGCTACAATGTAGTTCACGTAATTAGCATACCATGGTGTAGCCACATCAACCACAAACAGTTGTTCGTCAGGAAACACATCATTTATAAGTGTTCCGTCTGGGCTCCTGTTGTCGTTTTCTAGCCTTGATAAATGGTATGCCACCTGATTGTCTGCTCCTTTCCTCTGCACAATCTCAAGATTGAATTCTTGAAGCAATAACACCAATCGGATTAGTCGCGGTTTTGCACTAGCCTTTGAAATTAAATATCTTATTGCTGCATGGTCAGTGTGTACAATAACTTTCGATCCAATAAAATAAGATCTGAATTTATCAAAAGTATGAACTATGGCTAACATTTCTTTCTCTGTGGTTGTGTAATTTACCTGTGCACTATCCAAGGTTTTACTATAATAATAAATTGCATGGAATACCTTCTCTTTCTTCTGGCCAAGCACAGCTCTCATAGCAAAGTCACTTGCATCACACATTAGCTCAAAAGGCATTGACCAATCTGGTGCAACAATAATTGGTGCAGAAACTAACCTCTTTTTAACCTCTATGAATGCCTCCATGCATTTGCCATCAAAGACAAAAGCTGTATCCTTCTCCAACAGGTTGCAAAGTGGTTTCGTTATCGTGGAGAAATCCTTGATAAATTGTCTATAAAAACCTGCATGACCAAGAAAACTACGCACTCCCTTCACATATGAAGGTGGTGGTAAGCGTTCAATTGTTTCCACCTTAACTTTGTCGACTTCAATTCCGCTTTCTGAAATTTGGTGGCCTAAAAAAATTCCTTCACGAACCATAAAGTGACGTTTCTCCCAATTGAGAACAAGATTAGTTTCTTCGCATCGAGTAAGCACCACAGATAAATTATCAAGGCAATTCTCGAAAGATAATCCAAAAACAGAGAAATCGTCCATAAATACCTCAATACTTTGTTCGATCATATCATAAAAAATTGCAGTCATGTATGTACCTTTGAAAAGTGGCAGGTGCGTTACACAATCCGAAAGGCATCCGGCGGAAGGCGAACGTTCCATAAGGGCAGGTGAATGTTGTCTTTTCCTGGTCTTCCGGTGTGATCGCGATTTGATTGTAACCCGAATATCCATCAAGAAAACTATAAAAAAATTTTCCAGCCAAACGATCGAGCATTTGATCAATAAAAGGTAAAGGAAAATGATCTTTGCAGGTAGCTGCATTTAGTTTTCGATAATCCATGCAAAATCTCCAACAGGTGACTGTTCGCATTGGGATGAGCTCGTTCTTTTCGTTTTCCACCACGGTCATGCCACCTTTCTTTGGAACGCACTGAACTGGACTCACCCACGAACTGTTTGAGATGGGGTATATGATTCCTGCATCTAATCACTTTATTATTTCTTTTCTTATCACTTCTTTCATATTCGGGTTGAGCCTCCTCTGTTGCTTGATAGAAACTTTCTTGTTGTCTTCAAGCCTGATCTTGTGCATGCATAGCGCAGGACTAATTCCCTTAATGTCTGCAATGCTCCATCCAAGAGCTGTTTTGTGTTCTCGAAGCACTCACAATAGTTCCTCTTCCTGTTTGTTAGATAGTGCAGCCGAAATAATAACTGGAAGAGTACTAGCTGAACCTAAAAATGAATACCTTAGGTGCTCCGGTAGCGGTTTAAGTTCTAACTTCGACGGATCTTCTATTGATTGTTTTGCTGCAGAGATGGGGCGTTCCAATGGTTCAGCCCGTGGCACAGGACGCATATACGCAGCCTGCTCTATCTCAGCTTCTTCACTCTTCGTTACAACACCTTCTGGTTCATCCTCTTGTAGCCACTCATCAATTAATGCAACCACGTATTTTTCAAATAATTCTCCATAGAAGATTTCATCATTCACATCCACGAAGCTGCATTCATCAATCTCGTTAGGAATATTCATGGCATTACATATGTTAAAAGTTACCTCTTGATCATGGACACGCATGGTAAGTTCACCCTTTTGTACTTCAATCAAAGCTCGTCCTGTGGCTAAGAAAGGTCTTCCCAATATGATTGGAATTTCTCGATCTTCTTCATAATCTAAAATTACAAAGTCAGTTGGAAAAATAAATTTATCGACCTTTACCAGCACATTTTCAATTACGCCATTTGGATAAGTGTAAGACCGATCAGCTAATTGCAAAGTTAAAGATGTCGGTTTTACCTCCCCGATGTTCAACTTCTCAAAGATGGAAAATGGCATCAAATTGATGCTTGCACCTAAATCACAAAGGGCATAACATGAAAATTGAGTTCCAATGCTACAGGGGATTATGAACTTACCTGGGTCCTTTAATTTCGGTGGTAGCTTCTTTTTCAAAATGGCACTGCACTCCTTAGTAAGTGCAATTGTCTCATGCTCACTGATTCTTCTCTTCCTTGACAACACCTCCTTCATGAATTTGGCATATTTGGGCATTTGCTCCAAAGCTTCCGCAAATGGAATATTAATCTGCAATTGCTTAAAGACATCTAGAAACTTTCTGAATTGATGCTTGTCGGTAGATTTTTAAGCCTTTGCGGCAAAAGGAATTTTGGGTAAAGATGGTGGTTTTGAGGTGTGTACCTTTGTGGTTGTGACATCAGTTGATTCCTTATCATTTGTCTCGCCTCCTCCTTCGCTTGTTTTCTGTTTGTGGCATTTCTCTCTAGCTTGTTCCTTCTCCACCTCCATCTTCTCGAAGGCTTCTTCGAAATCACGACCATTGCAAAGGGTGACGGAGTTGCAATGCTCTCTTTTAGGATTTACCTATGTGTTGCTTGGTAAAGTTCCATAAGGTCTGCTGGTAATAGAACTTGCAATTTGCCCCATTTTCACTTCCAATTGTTTAATGGACGTAGCATGGTCCTTTAGAATCGTCTCTTGACGCTTTAGAACCACCTCTTGTTGTTTCCGGGTTTCTTCCTGACTGGCAAGCAACCGGGTTAGTAATTCATCAACATTAGGCCTATTCTCACCTGCAGGTGACTGTTTTGTGGTCATAAAACCAGGAGGCTGATTCATCCTCGGTTGACTTGGTTCTTGTGGCCCTGCATTGTTTCTCCATGAGAAGTTTGGGTGATTTCTCCATCCAGGATTGTAGGTGTTGGAAAACAGGTTGTTCCGTGGATTGGAGCCTACATAATTTACTTCTGGCGCTTCTACCTGGTCCTCGTCTGCCTGCACATCATAATACATGCTATTAGATATTGGTTTTGGAGTTCGGAGAGCAGCGACTTCCCTGGTGAGCTTCTCAAGCTGAGCGTTTATAGATGTCACTGTATCCATTTGATGCAGCCCGGCGACTCCTCTTGTTGATGTTTTACGCTGACCGTTGTTGGCGATTTGTTCGAACAACTCCAAGGATTCCTTAGGTGTCTTGTTCATCAAAGTTCCTCCTGCAGCAGGATCCACTGTGGATTGAAGCTGATCTGCCAACCCATCGTAGAAGTTTTGCACGAGCATCCACTTCGGGATCTCATGGTGTGGGCATAGACGTAATAGTTCTTTGAAACGCTCCCAAGCTTCATACATGGATTCAGTTGAATGTTGACGGAAGGTTGTGATCTCGTTCCTGATCCTTATGGTTTGGCCCGGTGGGAAGTACTTGGCCAAGAATAGCTTCGAATGATCCTCCCATGGTCGGACTGCCTCTTCCGACAAGGAATAAAGCCTGATCGAGCCTTATCCCATAAGGAAAATGGAAACAATATCATTCGGACTGCCTCGGCTGACACTCTATTGCATCTAAACGTGTCAAATAAATCCTCGAAGCGAGTGAGGTGCCAGTGAGGGTCTTCGTTTGTCAAGCCTCCAAAACTTGAGTTCTCAATCATGTGGAGTATGGATGGCTTGATCTCAAAATTCTGAGCCTCAGTTGCGGGACGAAGAAATCTGGTGGGCTCATGGGGAGTAGGTTGAGCGAAGTCTCGCATCGTCCTTCTCGGAGCTGGCAGATCAACTTGTTGAATCTCGTTGTTGTTGCCATTGTTCTAATTTCTATCTGCCATCGTGCTCTGTTGACTCCTTCTGAGTGCTCGAAATGTCCTCTCAATCTCAGGATTGAACGCGAATAAATCTTCGCTATGTGAGCGGCGCATACACCTGAAAAAGAGAGAAAGAAAAAAAAAATAAACTACTTGACCAACACAAATTGCTTTCGTTGCAAGTAAAAGATTCTAAAATCTATCCCCGGCAGCGGCGCCAAAAACTTGATCGTAAAATTCGCACACCGCAAGTATACGAATCGCAACAAGTAATATAGAAATGAGTAGGGTTATCGTTCCCACGAGAATAGCAATTAAAATCCTTTAGCATACACAATTGCAATTTTTCTGTAGCCAAGCAAATAGGAAAATTGAGTTTTTAAATCTAAAAATTAAACTAGCAAGAAATAAATATCACAGCAAAGAATCGGAATTCAATCGACGGAAAAGCCTTGGATCATGTATCTCCTCCTTGTTTCGTTAAACCCCTTCACTCGTTTATCCCAAATTTATACTAATTATGTTTACTAACCAGATTCTCATGTCCCTAAGTGCCTCTCCCGAGTTTACAAAGGATTATTCTAAACCACCGTAAACCTATATCCCTATAGTGAATTACGAAGGCCAGAACACATTAAGATTCAATCCTTTATCGGTTACCTATAAGTATATCTCCCGATACTACTTACTAGCCAATTTGCTCCCGCGATATTAACCAAGGCTATTTCGTTCCTGTTCTCTCCTAAAATTCCTCTCCCGAGTTTAAATTAGGATAACAAATCAATACAATTCGGTGATCAGACAACTTGCATGCATTAAGATCAAACGAAATAAATAAACATCCAAAGTACGAATTTGTTCTAAAACGAGTTCAGGAAATTCAACTATATAATTTGGTTCAACATAATCCTAGCAAAGAAAGTTTAGCCGAGCATTGTTTTCGAGACACAATTCAAAGAAAAGAAAAGCATCGTAAACATTAATCTAACTCCCTTCTTCTCCCTCGTCGAAGTCCTTTCTTCGTCGAATCCTGTTTTTCTAGCCTTAAGGAACAAAGTCCTTTTATTGTCCTAAAGAAATAAAACCTAGAGAATCTCTGAAAATTAGGGATAAAATCTTTTTCTCTTCAATTAGTCATCCTCCCACGTGTAACCTTCAAGTCTTTTCCCTTGCCAGAATCTTTGTAGATATGCCGAAATCTTCTTGTTTCCATTTTTTATCCGAAATAAACCCAAAATTCGGCAGTTTCCAAATTCTCGAGAGTAATGTAAAATAACAAGAAATAATATGCAATAAGCGCAATATTTTACAAATCTAACAAATCCTAGGTATGAAATTGACATAAATAACTCTACTTTCATAGAGTTATCACGAGGCAACCCGGGAAGTATGGCGAATGCGTTCTAATGATGTTGAGGCCATGTCATGCTCGAGACCCGTGGCCCCTCTTTCGATGGTGCGGGAATCCAGCTCTGGATCATTCTTCCCGTTGGATCCTTTATCCATCTTAGCCCTCTTAGTGCTAGAATCACCTCCCTATAACCAAAGGAAGTAAATGCGTCAAGATTCTGAAAAAAAAAAAGAAAAAAAAAAATCTCCCAGGAGTTTGAATCGGGAAAATGTCGACGATCCGGATCAAATTTGCTCCCAATCAAGTTTCACGGTGACACCGTTGACAATAACCTAAATTTAATCCCAATCATTAAGTGATCATTAGTATTTTCAAAGAAAAGTGCTATTTAATCCCAATCATTAAGTGATCATCAGTATTTTCAAAGAAAAGTGCTATAAAGTCTGATGGTTTCGAAGACTCCTGGCTTGGACCATTTACCTTATTAAGTTCCTCATTTTCATCAGCCTCTCTACCAAAATCCTCCATGACCTATGCCATGTGCTCAACATTCGCCTATTACGAAGAAGTTGACCAAGTTTAATATTTACGCCAAAAGGCTTATTCCACTACTGAGGTTAAACTTGGGGCAGAACAATATCAGTGCTTTCATTTGCTACAAGGTGGCATCAAATGAAAGTAAAATAACAATGAACAGATCAATACCTTGTGGGAGGAAGGCAAAAGCTGAATTAGCCTTCGAACGACTCGACACGCAATGCTTCGTAGACGTAGCAAAATCAACACCTGCATTTCAGCATTGGGAGTAATAATGCAAAACAGTAAACAAAGAAACACCCTTCATCAACTAGGACAAGAAAATACATGATAAAACAACTATTGAAAAGGACTTTTTGTTTATGTAAAAGCTGAACTTGGATCAAATGGGGTTAACAAGGAGCTCTCTTGTATCTCTTTCAAGTTATTCCATTACGTTAAGTTAACAACAAGATTTTGTGGTCAAAACTACCCAATCACACAATTTATCTATGTCCCCTCTTGTCATTCTACCACAGAATGATTAAGTGCAATCTTGATAAAAGTAAGAGTTATAGGTAAAGTGAATAGTAGTAAATGTTTAAATAAAACTCTTTCCCCAGCAAATCAACTAGATTAAATTTTAAACTTAGTTTGAAGTGATTATCCAGCAAGAAAATAAAAAACCACATAGATCGAACAAAAGTACGTTCACACACCTTCTAGTACTTCCCATCCATTCCCCACTCCTCTAATAAACAGGACAAGAAACAGGCTTAAACAAGATTCTTGCCAGAACAAAAAAAAAAAAAACAACAAACCGACAAAGAAAAATATGGTAAACCTTAGATCGAGCAAACCCCTCATCAAGAAACATTTCATTATTATGAAGCAAATCCCCCATTGTGGACTCTTGTTTGTTGGACAATTTTGAGTCATTCTTAGTCACAAGATCCCGAGTCTTAAATATATTATTTAATTAAAAACTGATACAGTTAAGACATTCTTCTTGTGGTTTGAAAATACATAATAATCTTAAAAGATAGTGGATGACGGAAGAATTAGAAGGATTGAAATCCAAAGGAATGAAGGATAAGACCATACGAAATGCATGATGTTGGCATTCATGGTACTTGAATATTTTCTCTGGCCCTTAAGGTAAAAAGGTTTTGTGTCGCAGTTCTAGATATCGCGATAGCTCTTGACTGATACAAGGATTCCAAAACAAGTTAACACATGAATCGTGAAATTATATGAAAATATCTTCTAGTAAAGGAAGGATTATTGGTCAACATTTGCTTGAGCAGATAGACATTGCGAATAACATTGTTTTCGTGCCATCCAAGCAAAACTTTCACCCAGTTTGTTGTTTAGTTTGTTGTTTGCACAATGTGGTGACTTCATTCAGATACAACAAATACAAATTTATGATTAATAAACTGGTTTATGACTTCTCCAACTGGAAAAATGCCGCAAATACCAGTTTCAAATTAAGCTACTCCATAAAAAATGAATCTTACTTATACCAATAAATAAAACAGAATCATTCACTACAAAAGTTTGCAATCATGCGATAATAACTCGTGATAACACGACATTACAATTTGAAAACAAACCTCCTCATCAGAAATCTTTTAAAATAGATGTACATTAGTTGTATATCAAACAAACACTTTGAATGGTATAACACCAGAAAAGTTTTATACCGAAATTGAAAGCATTGACATCACCATATAAACATTATTGGACGAGAAAGCAGCCACGGGTTTTGAAGTCAACTACATCAAGAAAATAAGGACATGTAGAAGAGGATTAAACATTGTTGATCACTTGAGAACGAGTTTAAAGATGGTCGCTTACAAATAGAAAAAAGCATTCTTTCCTTGGATGCATGAAATGTATGGCCTCCAGATTCATTATATGTACTCAATCAGTGCTTAAAACAAATCTTCAATCCGTCTCAAACGACTCCCCCGTTCGTGCCCCTCGACCGCCCCCGCACTGTCCCCTGCGTCCCCGGGGTTGCCCCCTGCGTCGGCGTGGACGGCCCTTGCACGCCCCCCGCCGTCGCCCACACCGACCTCGGGCCCACCCCCCGACCTTGCGTGGCCACGGCCGCAGTCCCCCCACCGCCCCCTCCCTGCCATAGGGGGCCAACTTGGACGGAAAAACTCAAAAACGGGAGGGGGGCAAACGTCTTTTTTTTCGATTTCCGACCTGGACAAACCCCTTCGGAGTTTGGTTAATCAGTTATATTTTTATTTAAGGGAATATATTTAGCCCTTCGGAGGCTAAGCATTTATCCCAGTTTCTTAAAGGATAAATATATTTTAGCAGAGGTACTATGGATCTTTGGGTTAAAACTTCTTGAGGCGCAATCGTATATTTTTATTTAAGGAAACATATAGCATATATTAGGAATTTCTATAAAATGTTCATTGGTACTTCATGTGGCAGTTTACGGGTCATCTATTCATGTTATACCCTTTCCAACTAATATTATTCATTTTTTCTTTCGTCATTGAAAAACCTTTTCCACTAGATAAGTTCTTAATGACCACCAATCAGCTGTCAAACTTTTGCTAGTTCCGCTAAGCCACAATGTATGACGGATTAGTTTTAGAATTATCTTCATTCAAAATGGATTGGGATGGGATAACATTCCTTTTGATGTTACTCTCTTCCAATGTTATAATATCCCTGCTTTTGTTTCCAGGAAAAACAAAGCTTTACAATGATTTCTATAAGTCGGACATGATTGTGGCATCTCTTCTTGGCTTGATAACTGTAAGAAAACTTGCTTCCATGGCACATTGTATTTTCCTACACTTATGAGGTTTGCTCATTAGAATGGTTAGTTGACAAAAAAAAAATGTCAAATAAGGTAGAACATTCCAAAATTCCTGAAATATCATTCTTAACTCGTTGTTAACAACAACGAGCTTACTTCTGTAATGGTTTTTGAAACTAAGTTTATCAATATAAAAACAAAAGTTAGCGACAAAATCGTTTAACAAACTAAGTTTTTTATGAAACAGAAAGTTTCGTAATGGTTTTTGAAATTATCGTACATTTTGCCATTTAGTTTTAAAAGATTTTGGCGAAATTCGATTCAAAATTGTAAAATTACGCAAATATCACAACCATGACCCTCATGTTATAAAGAAAACAAGCTTCTCAACGGCGACACTATATCAATGGCGCGGTTGGAAACCCTGTCTTTTTACTTAAATCATCCCACATAAAAATGTTGTCCAGAACCACGTCATTGATTTCCTATTGCAATCGCGGTTCCGGACTACATATTCTCGAAATTTCCGCACCAAAAAAGGGAACTTTATTTCAGACCACCACACTCCTCTCACTATGAGCATGAAAATATTATATCCCTGAAGACCGACACCAACATCCACCTGTTGTCATTTTATTTCTACTTAGCATTGGTCGTAAAAACATTTTGAGACTCAAACTCGACTTTACTACTTTCAAAAACTTTAATGGTTAGAAAAACTTTTACTAGAATTTTAGTTGGAAAAGGAATTATGTTACACTAAGAGGGGGTGAATTAGTGTTAATTACCAAATTCGGATTTTAACACTTTTTCGTTTTACCCCGCAGCGGAAAGGAAGCTTCTGTCAAACAGAACCGTAGATAGGTTTCTGTACAACAGAACGTTCGAGTGTGTTCGCAATTTGTTTGATTGGACACAAGGATTTTTATAGTGGTTCAGCAAATTGCTTACGTCCACTCTTCACCCAGATATTTGGATGGTTTCCACTCAAATGTATCTCAGTACAAGTTGCACAAATGATATCAACTAAAAGCAGACCCGAAGGTTCTGTACAATAGAGGTTTGAGTGGCAGAGCCCAGACCAGAAGGTTCTGTACCGTAGAGGCTTGTTACGTAGCACAAACACTAAGGTTCTGTACTATAGTAACTAAGGCTCAATACAGACCAGAAGGTTCTGTATCGTAGAGAGTAAGGCGCAACACAGACCAGAAGATTCTGTGTCGAAGAAAGTAAGGCACAACACAGACCAGAAGGTTCTGTGTCGAAGAAGGTAAGCACAACACAGACCAGAAGGTTCTGTGTCGAAGAAGGTAAGCACGACACTGACCAGAAGGTTCTGTGTCAGATGTGTTAGCCTTCTATAGCACAGATCAAGAGATTCTGTACTGTAAGCGTCAACCTTCTATAGAACAGATCCAAGGACTCTGTCTTACAGAAAGTGTTGTACAGACCGTAAGGTTCTCTAACAAGAGTGTCAATCCACAACAGAAGGTTCTGTATAGGAAATTACTTAATTATAAAACACAGATCTGAAAGATTCTGTGTCAAGAGTTGTCGATCTTCTACTAAACAGACCGTAAGGTTCTGTAGTAAAGGTGACAAAGAAAATGTATGCACAGACTGTAGAGTTCTGTGCTACAGAGGGTTGCACACGTGAGTGTGACTATCAAAGGTAACAAAATGCGCAATCCTCTCAAGGATACGACCTCGTGGCGTACCCCACGCGAGCACGTAGCGAACCCTACGCAAGCGAACAGCGACCTCTGTTCAAGGATGGATTTTCCCTCCGGCGGCTCCACACAACCTGCACGATCTCCTCGAGATAGCAACTATGTGGCGTACCCCACACAAGCACGTAGCATACCCTACGCAAGCACGCAGCAGACCCTGCGCAAGCACGCGGCAAACCCCACGCAAGCAGATGGCGGCCTCCGTCCTAGGTTCCTGCACACAGAGCTCTACACAACAGAAGCTAGTTAGTCCCTCACCTTCTGTGCTCCCGAGGTTCAGCCCTTCTCTCCGGCCCGCTGCACGTTGCCCACATACACACGCTTCCAACAACGTCTCCTGCAGCTTCCAACCGAGTCCCTCAAGCCCCCGAGTCACTAACCCAGAAGGCTTCACCAACGATGCAGCCGTCCATCGCTAGTGCTCCTCGTGTGACTAACTCAAACTAATGAAAGAACTAAAGCTCACGCTTTCAGTCAGAAAAGAACTAGTAATAATTATTTTCTCTTTTTTTTTAGAAGGCGTGGCCCTTTTATACACAAAGTTCAAAGAAGAAAATGCAAAAAGGAAAAGATAAATTAACAACAATCTGCAAAATAAGAAATTAAAGGTTAGTAGACAAAATGAATAATAACATACACGTTCAAGTATTCAGATAGAAAATAAATCAGAATAAGATCATGATATATTTTCCATGAATAGTGTATCATAGAAGGTATCGCAGAAGGTTCTGCTCGATAACCTTCTCCAGATGGAAATAATCGTTGATTTACTTCCATATGGGTAATGATTCATTCCATCCTGATGAAGACACATGTGAGAATGTATCTGGACAGGTGGTGGTGATTTGCAACCAAATAACGGTCATGTAGAGGTCGTAAAAGCTTACAGAAGCCTGTAGACCATCTAGTAGAACCTTTCCATATATAGATAGATACATTTCCTTCTATAAAAATATTATCTCCAATATGGTTATTTGGTGACTAATCATATGATTCGATCAGATAATTATCCTGATCGATGGGATTGTATTTCATAATTAAATAATCATCAACTAATCATTTAATTAAAAAATGATTCTTACATAAAGCCCTTAATATAAGAAGCTTCTGTAGAATAGAATGTTCGACCTTCTGTAGTACAGAGGATCCGGTTCATCATCAAAACCGTCCCAACAAATTACCAAAGAAGTGATATTCAAGATTTCATTTCCAAATCCTATCCAAACACAAAAAAAAAGTCATATTTCTTAAAATTTTAATTCTAATCCATATCATTTCTATATACCAAACATAGCAATTATGCCCTTATCCCCGGCTTATATTAATTGATCCCAATATTAAAGACAAAAAACTCGTTTTAATGTTGTTTATATTCCAACACAAAAGAATATTGTCAATCGTAAGTAGGCTGTGAAGAAACAGAAGACTATCATTTACCAACTCGAGCAAGTTCACAATATGTGGTAAAAAGATTACCAAAAAAGTCAATGAAAAGAAGCACTAAAGTGTGAACCGACGAAACACCAGGCTAATTCCCTAAACTCTGGGTAGAACTCCTTCCTTTTAAGCAAGGAATATATTATCAGACTTTTTATCTCTTGAATCTGCACAGCAGAAATTCACGTGTTTCAAACAGCTTCCAAACAGGCTCACATTGACTATCTTTTGCATGGCTAATAACCTTATATCTGTGGTAGAAGTGAGCTCTCTCGGTATACAACATGATTTTCTGGGTTCCTTCAAAGAACCATAACCTCGATCGTGAAATGTCACTCTGCTTTGTGTACTTATGAAACAACACAATTTAAAGCCAAAACAACAAATGGGACTTACAATAGAATTAATGCAGAATAATTGCAAGTCCTTACTCCCCCAGTAGACAGAAAGATGTACTTTGTGATTTCAGGCAACTTCAAAGCCGAACGAACTCAAGGTAAGAGCTTGTGAAGAGCATAACCCCTCCCTGTGTAAAATTTACCAAGCATGTAAAAGAATATCAGAGAAAGCATCGTAGCGAGTAAAATGACAGAAACCCCATGCAACTGTTGACCACCTATGCAAACAAAACACTTCTGAGTTACTTGCCATTTTCCTTTTCATGGTATTCTATTTTTTTCTCTGAGACATCTAAATATAAGCATATTAGAATTCCTTTCAGGTCATCCATTCATTATATTAGCTCTACTTCAACATATTAATTAACTCTAGTAAGTTTTCTTGCCATTTTGCTGCATGTTGCATGTAACATGGTAAATTTAGTCCCAATCATGAAGTAATCATCGGTATTTCCATTGAATAGTGCTGTAAAGTCTGATGGTTTTGTAGACTTCTGGCCAGGACCATTCACCTTATCAGGTCCTCATTTTCATCGGCCCCTCCACCAAAATCCTCCATAAACCGTGTCATGTGCTCAACATTAACCTATTACGAAGAAGTTGACCAATTCAATATTTACGTCAGAAGACTAATTCCACTAGGAAGGTAAAACTTGTGGGAGAATAATACCAGTGCTTGAATTTGCTACGAGATGACATCAAATGAAAGTAAGATAACAATGAACAGATCAATACCTTGTGGGAGGAAGGCACAAGCTCAATTAGCCTTCGAACCACTCAATACGCAATGCTTCGTAGAGGCAGCAAAATCAACACCTGCATTTCAGCAGTTGGAGTAATAACGCAAAACAGTAAACATAGAAACACCGATCAAAAAAGACTTGGTGCTTATGCAAAAGCTGAACTTGGATCAAATGGGGTTAACAAGGAGCTCTGTTGTATCTCTTTCAAGCTATTTCATTACGTTAAGTTAACAATAAGATTTTGTGGTCAAAACTACCCAATCACACAAATTATCTATGTCTCCCCTTGTCATTCTACCACAGAATGATTAAGTGCAATTTTGATAAAAGTCTTTAATGGAATTTACAATTTCCCAAACAAATCAACTAGATTAAATTTTAAACTTAGTTTGAAGTGAGTTCAAACAAAACCACATAGATCGAACAAAACTATGTTCACAATTTTTAGTACTTCCCATCCATCCTCCCTCTCCTGTAATAAAAAGGAGGAGAAATAAGCTTAAAAAGGATTCTTGCCATAACAAAAAAAAAAATGGACAAAGAAAAATATGGTAAACCTTAGATCGAGCAAACCCCTGATCAAGAAACATTTCATTATTATGAGGCAAATCCCCCTTTGTGGACTCTTGTTTCTTGTACAATTTTGAGTCATTCTTAGTCACAAGATCCCGAGTCTTAAATATATGATTTAACTGAAAAACTGATACAGTTAAGACATTCTTCTTATGGTTTGAAAATACATAATAATCTTAAAAGATAGTGGATGACGGAAGAATTAGAATGATTGAAATCCAAAGGAATGAAGGATAAGACCATACGAAATGCACGATGTTGGCATTCATGGTACTTGAATATTTTCTCTGGCCCTTAAGGTAAAAAGGTTTTGACTGATACAAGGATTCCAAAACAAGTTAACACATGAATTGTGAAATTATGTGAAAATATCTTCTAGTAAAGGAAGGATTATTGGTCAACATTTGCTTGAGCAGATAGACATTGCGAATAACATTGTTTTCGTGCCATCCACGCAAAACTTTCACCCAGTTTGTTGTTTAGTTTGTTGTTTGCACAATGTGGTGACTTCATTCAGATACAACAAATACAAATTTATGATTAATCAACTGGTTTATGACTTCTCCAACTGGAAAAATGCCGCAAATACCAGTTTCAAATTAAGCTACTCCATAAAAAATGAATCTTACTTATACCAATAAATAAAACAGAATCATTCACTACAAAAGTTTGCAATCATGCGATAATAACTCGTGATAACACGACATTACAATTTGAAAACAAACCTCCTCATCAGAAATCATTTAAAATAGATGTACATTAGTTGTATATCAAACAAACACTTTGAATGGTATAACACCAGAAAAGTTTTGTACCGAAATTGAAAGCATTGACATCACCATATAAACATTATTGGACGAGAAAGCAGCCACGGGTTCTGAAGTCAACTACATCAAGAAAATAATGACATGTAGAAGAGGATTAAACATTGTTAATCACTTGAGAACGAGTTTAAAGATGGTCGCTTACAAATAGAAAAAAACATTCTTTCCTTGGATGCATGAAATGTATGGCCTCCAGATTCATTATATGTACTCAATCAGTGCTTAAAAAAAATCTTCAATATGTCTCAAACGACTCCCCCGTTCGTGCCCCTCGACCGCCCCCGCACCGTCCCTTGCGTCCCCGGGGTCGCCCCCTGCGTCGGCGTGGACGGCCCTTGCACGCCCCCTGCCGTCGCCCACCCCGACCTCGGGCCCACCCCCCGACCTTGCGTGGCCACGGCCGCTGTCCCCCCACCGCCCCCTCCTGCCCCAGGGGGCCAACTTGGACTGAAAAATGCAATAACGGGAGAGGGGCAAATGTCTTTTTTTTCGATTTCTGACCTGGACAAACCCCTTCGGAGTTTGGTTAATCAGTTATATTTTTATTTAAGGAAATATATTTAGCCCTTCGGAGGCTAAGCATTTATCCTAGTTTCTTAATGGATAAATATATTTTAGCTGAGGTACTATGGATCTTTGGGTTAAAACTTCTTGAGGCGCAATCGTATATTTTTATTTAAGGAAACATATAGCATATATTAGGAATTTCTATAAATTGTTCACCGGTACTTCATGTGGCAGTTTAAGGGTCATCTATTCATGTTATACCCTTTCCAACTAATATTATTCATTTTTTCTTTCGTCATTGAAAAACCTTTTCCACTAGATAAGTTCTTAATGACCACCAAGCAGCTGTCAAACTTTTGCTAGTTCCGCTAAGCCACAATGTATGACAGATTAGTTTTAGAATTATCTTCATTCAAAATGGATTGGGATGGGATAACATTCTTTTTGATGTTACTCTCTTCCAATGTTATAATATCCCTGCTTTTGTTTCCAGGAAAAACAAAGCTTTACAATGATTTCTATAAGTCGGACATGATTGTGGCATCTCTTCTTGGCTTGATAACTGTAAGAAAACTTGCTTCCATGGCACATTGTATTTTCCTACACTTATGAGGTTTGCTCATTAGAATGGTTAGTTGACAAAAAAAAAAATGTCAAATAAGGTAGAACATTCCAAAATTCCTGAGCTTACTTCTGTAATGGTTTTTGAAACTAAGTTTATCAATATAAAAACAAAAGTTAGCGACAAAATCGTTTAACAAACTAAGTTTTTTATGAAACAGAAAGTTTCGTAATGGTTTTTGAAATTATCGTACATTTTGCCATTTAGTTTTAAAAGATTTTGGCGAAATTCGATTCAAAATTGTAAAATTACGCAAATATCACAACCATGACCCTCATGTTATAAAGAAAACAAGCTTCTCAACGGCGACACTATATCAATGGCGCGGTTGGAAACCCTGTCTTTTTACTTAAATCATCCCACATAAAAATGTTGTCCAGAACCACGTCATTGATTTCCTATTGCAATCGCGGTTCCGGACTACATATTCTCGAAATTTCCACACCAAAAAAGGGAACTGTTATTTCAAACCACCACACTCCTCTCACTATGAGCATGAAAATATTATATCCCCGAAGACCGACACCAACATCCACCTGTTGTCATTTTATTTCTACTTAGCATTGGTCGTAAAAACATTTTGAGACTCAAACTCGACTTTACTACTTTCAAAAACTTTAATGGTTAGAAAAACTTTTACTAGAATTTTAGTTGGAAAAGGAATTACCAAAGAAGTGATATTCAAGATTTCATTTCCAAATCCTCTCCAAACACAAAAAAAAGTCATATTTCTTAAAATTTTAATTCTAATCCATATCATTTCTATATACCAAACATAGCACTTATGCCCTGATCCCCGGCTTATATTAATCAATCCCAATATTAAAGACAAAAAACTCGTTTTAATGTTGTTTATATTCCAATACAAAAGAATATTGTCAATCGTAAGTAGGCTGTGAAGAAACAGAAGGCTATCATTTACCAACTCGAGCAAGTTCACAATATGTGGTAAAAAGATTACCAGAAAAGTCAATGAAAAGAAGCACTAAAGTGTGAGCCGACGAAACACCAGGCTAATTACCTCACCTCTGGATAGAACTCCTTCCTTTTAGGCAAGTAATATATTATCAGACTTTTTATCCCTCGAATCTGCACAACAGAAAATCACGTGTTTCAAACAGCTTCCAAACAGGCTCACATTGACTATCTTTTGCATGGCTAATAACCTTATATCTATGGTAGAAGTGAGCTCTCTTGGTAAATAACATGATTTTCTGGGTTCCTTCAAAGAACCATAACCTCGATCGTGAAATGTCACTCTGCTTTGTGTACCTATGAATCAACATAATTTAAAGCCAAAACAACAAATGGGACTTACAACAGAATTATTGCAGAATAATTGCAAGTCCTTACTCCCCCAGTAGACAGAAAGATGTACTTTGTTATTTCAGGCAACTTCAAAGCCGAACGAACTCAAAGTAAGAGCTTGTGAAAAGCATAACCCCTCCCTCTGTAAAATTTACCAAGCATGTAAAAGAATATCAGAGAAAGCATCGTAGCGAGTAAAATAACAGAAACCCCATGCAATTGTTGACCACCTATGCAAACAAAACACTTCGGAGTTACTTGCCATTTTCCCTTTCATGGGATTCTATTTTTTTCTCTGAGACATCTAAATATAAACATATTAGACTTCCTTTCAGGTCATTCATTCATTATATTAGCTCTACTTCAACATATTAGTTGACTCTAGTCAGTTTTCTTGCCATTTTGTTGCATGTTGCATGTGACATGGTAAATTTAATCCCAATCATGAAGTAATCATCGGTATTTCCATTGAATAGTGCTGTAAAGTCTGATGGTTTTGTAGACTTCTGGCCAGGACCATTCACCTTATCAGGGTCCTCATTTTCATCGGCCCCTCCACCAAAATCCTCCATAAATCGTGTCATGTGCTCAACATTAACCTATTACGAAGAAGTTGACCAATTCAATATTTACGTCAGAAGACTAATTCCACTACCGAGGTTAAACTCGTGGGAGAACAATACCAGTGCTTCAATTTACTGCAAGATGACATCAAATGAAAGTAAGATAACAATGAACAGATCAATACCTTGTGGGAGGAAGGCACAAGCTGAATTAGCCTTCGAACCACTCGATACGCAATGCTTCGTAGAGGCAGCAAAATCAACACCTGCATTTCAGCAGTTGGAGTAATAACCCAAAACAGTAAACAAAGAATCAAAAAAGACTTTGTGCTTATGCAAAAGCTGAACTTGGATCAAATGGGGTTAACAAGGAGCTCTCTTGTATCTCTTTCAAGGTATTTCATTACGTTAAGTTAACAATGAGACTTTGTGGTCAAAACTACCCAATCACATAAATTATCTTTGTCCCCCCTTGTCATTCTACCACAGAATGATTAAGTGCAATCTTGATAAAAGAAAGAGTTATAGATAAAATGAATAGTAGTAATTATTCAAATAAAACTCTTTAATGGAATTTACAATTTCCCAAACAAATCAACTAGATTAAATTTTAAACTTAGTTTGAAGTGAGTTCAAACAAAACCACATAGATCGAACAAAACTATGTTCACAATTTTTAGTACTTCCCATCCATCCCCCCTCTCCTCTAAAAAAAAGGAGGAGAAATAAGCTTAAAGAGGATTCTTGCCGGAACAAAAAAAAAAAACGGACAAAGAAAAATATGGTTTACCTTAGATCGAGCAAGCCCTGATCAAGAAACATTTCATTATTATGAAGCAAATCCTCCTCTATGGACTCTTGATTCTTGGACAATTTTGAGTCATTCTTAGTCACAGGATCCCGAGTCTTAAATATATGATTCAACTGCAAAACTGATACAGTTAAGACATTCTTCTTTTGGTTTGAAAATAGAAAATAATCTTAAAAGATAGTGGATGATAGAAGAATTTGAAGGGTTGAAATCCAAAGGAATGAAGGATAAGATCATACGGAATGCATGATGTAGGCATTCATGGTACTTGAATCTTCTCTCTGGCCCTTGAGGTAAAAAGGTTTTTTGTCGCAGTTCAAGACATCTCGATAGCTGTTGACTGATACAAGGATTCCAAAATAAGTTAACACCATATGAAAATATCTTCCGGTAAGGGAAGGATCATTGGTCAACATTTGCTTGAGCAGATAAATATTGCGAATAACACTATTTTCGTGCCATCCAAGCTCGACCCCCTCGGGCGGCAGTGGTCGGTCGCCTGCGCCGCGTCCGATGTCGAAGGCATTTTGTGGTCGTTTCCCGAGGTGGGGAGGGGGATAGGGTTTTCCGGTATGGCCAAACAGTTTTTAAATTCGCCGGTTCGATTGGACCGAGCCTGAACCGGTTTTGTTTGGATTCTCATCAAGCAGCCGATGAATAGCCAAGCCCATTTAAATGACATGGGCTTGATTAGGCCCTAAAATTACCGGAAGCTCCAAAAGTGCCAAATGTATCACGAATATGCCTTACCCAATTGAGTCCAATTAGCTGCGCCTAAGGAGTAAATAAACGGAATTGAAAAATTACATCTCGCTCAAATCCAGACTCCACATAAATAAACAAATCCGAAAGTTAAATTCAACAATTTGAAATATCGATCTATTCTACGACCTGGTGATATCGAGGCTCTTCATCTGTGATGGGAATCACGCTAGTGTGAATTCCAAACAACCTGGTGATATGGAAAGACCAAGTAAACAAACAGTTACCTTCCTGTACGGCCACCGTTTAACTCAACCCCTCCTGCATATCTTCTTAATTACAGTAGGGCACATCGCCAGACTCTTGGAAGCCTTCTCGATGGGCATGTCGAAGTATGCTGCAATGTCGAGGACTGTCTTCAGGGCCGCTCTTTCCCTCTGCACGGAAGGCCTCATGAAAAATCGATCTAGAATCAGCTCATCGAAGGGAATGTTGCAACCAATCAATTGCATATTCTGTACCTGTTCGATGAGCGATTGCCTCTTCTGTGGAGAACTCTTCCTTGACTGCGCTCCCTTGTCTGTCTGACCTCATTACCATCTGATAAGAAAACCAGCAACAATCGCAAGTTCTTGACCAATTTTCATGATCTGAAAGCCTTTCAAGACTACGGGGAACCACTAATATTACCGGAAGAGGACTCGTCGAAGAAGTCCTCGGAGTTTACCATATCCTCGACTAGTCCAACCCAAACTGCCTCGTAGTACGGCGCCAATGGATCCTGCATCAACATGTACTTGCCCAACCTCTTTTCCTTCACGTATTGCCGCAGGAATTCCTTCACTTGTTCCAAGCTGTAATTCGTGAAACTGAAAAAACAGAACATTTCCGTCTCTCACACCCTCATTCTTACAGTCCAGGTACAAATCGAGTGCAACAACAACGGGAAGGAAAAAGGAACTGCAGGTAAAAGGCGGCGTACTAGAACATCTCATAAGGACAGGCTCCACGCGGCATCCCGTGAAAGTATCTGTTCTCGAGTATTCCGTGGCTGATGTCCCCACACTTCCTGTGCAGTACGAGTTTTGCCGTGTGATTCCCCTAGTAATGGAATATTTACCATTTGGACATTTCATACGGATAAACCAATCAATGTAAATAACACGATGGTTTGGCAAATGAGGAAAAAGGCGGTTTTAGTGGGTTCTCGTTGGCGTTTCTTGTGACAACTTCACTTTTATTTCACGTGTTCTTTTTTTAAAATAAATTTTAGATGCATTTCTCAAAACTCGAGTGTTGTTTTGGGGGTGGGAGGGCGGAGGGCGAGATTCGTGTGTTGTTTTGAGTTTCTTTATTTGGGTATTGATATTTGTTGGCTGGTCCCTCCTTGTTTTCCCACTTACTCCTTTGTCTTTTTTCTACTTGTCGGGCGCCCCCCTCCTTTTGTAATAATAATTGTTAGGCAAATTGCTTTTCGCTTAACCTTCGTGGTGGCCTTTGTTCGCTTAAAAGAGTTTCGTTTTAATGAAAAACACCATTCATATGCGTTCGGAATATTTGGAGATTGGTGGTACATACGATTTAACTTACTTATATATCAGGTTCGGACAGAGGCTTGCATCATTTGGAACAGGAGGTGTCGTGGTGGTTAGGGGTGTAAATGATCAGAACGGTTCGAGAACGGTTCGCAAACGGCTCGAGAAAAGTTCGAGCTCGGCTCGATTATAAACGAGCCGAGCTCCAGCTCGAGCTCGACTTGAATGTAAACGAGCTCGAGCTCGAGCCTTAAAATTATTATTAGAACTATTCGTGAGCTTATATGAACAAAAAATATTTAATAGTCTAGATGGTAGAAGTTTTGTTACCTAACCAATAGGTAAGGGGTTCGAACCCCACGGGCCACGGCACCACACTAGCTAGTAGTTTCTTTCCTCTTTTATAAGAAAGAATCGTCCCAGTTAAATCATAAATTATAAATTCAATATATTAAATCCGAAATGTTAAATATTGAACAATAAATTTCAAGAAACTATGTTGGAACACTACTTTGATACTTGGTTTTGCTTACGTTCTCATATATTGAAGATTATTAAGATTATTTGGGACTTTCATAGTTATTCAGAGATGTTATATGCTTAATCATGCCACTTTAATCTATTGTTATATGGCTTTATGAGGTAATTTTGAGTTTCATTTTGGTTATCAATTAATATCGAGCTTAAAAAGAGCTCGAGCTCGAGTTCTAATCGAGCCCTAAACGAGCCCCAGCTCCAAAAAAATAAACGAGCTCGAGCTCGAGCTCGTATATACGAATTTTATCGAGCTCGAGCTCGAGCTCGTATATACGAGTTTTTATCGAGCTCGAGCTCGAGCTCGAGCCTAGGAGTTCTCTGACGAGCCCGAGCCCGAGCCCACCACTGTTCGGGCTCGGCTCGGCTCGTTTACACCCCTAGTGGTGGTCATTTGCGGGTGGGTTTTAGCCTGACCCAGCCACTCCCGCCCCCTTCCTCGGTATTCGACATCGTCTGAGGTTATTGTTCCGGTCCTAAAAAACTTAGGTAACATGTGAATGTTCGTATAGATAAATTCAGGTTTGAGATTTCAATACATTTTCGCTTTATCGAAAACATAACATGTTTACATGACTCGATCGATTTTGATTGTCGTCCGAACTCCATCATTTAACCAGAAGATAGCAGGTCACATCCTTCACTTAATGAAGACCATAACTCCATCATTTAGCCAGTAAGTAATTGAAAAATTTGATTGAATGCAAACAGTTTTTACAAGAAGTAAAAAAAGCTTACAGCCATAAAAATAAAAATAAGGACGGTGGTACGGTCGTAGACTGGCTACAGCGCTCCGTAGACTTGGAGCGTCGTTGTAGACTTGATGGCAGAGCGTTGTAGACTTGCGCTCTTCGGGCGGCAGGACTTAGCTGCTGGGCTTGGTGAACTGGGTGCGGTCGGGTGTTGAGGCAGGTGTGGATACCAAGGCTGCGGTGGCTGACCCTGGCGATGGTATCGAAGGCGGAGATGAGTACCGGGACTACGGTGGCTCGTCCTGGCGTTGGAGTCGAAGGCGGAGGTGTATATCGAGACTACGGTGGCTCGTCCTGGCGTTGGAGTCGAAGGCGGAGGGCTGTTATCGGGACTACGGTGGCTCACTCTGATGGTGGAAGTGAAGACCAATGAAACCTTAAGGGTTTCTCCCAGGTCGGGGAATCCTAACAACTACGCTAAGGGGGTGACGAGCAAGATAAGCTTCTGTTGGCTGATTTGATCGTGATTTTCTCTGAAAGAGATCTTCTCCTTTTATACCCGGTCTGTTACGACATTCTGAAGATTTTCCAGACTCAACTCACCCTAAGAATCTTGGAGCTAACTGATTTCCACTCGTCTGATCGTGGGTCGTAGGCTCCTCTGACTTCGGGTTTAATTGGTTGTCTTTTAAGACGTGCACTGATGTATGCGTGGGTAACAAGTCCTAATTATCTCGGGGCTATGGAACCGTTTTTCTTTGACACGTGTCTTTTGCAGGTGCAGGCCTGTAGACTTTGTATTCCAGGGGCAAGCCTGTAGACTTGGTGTTCCAGGCGCAAGTCTGTAGACTTGGTGTTCCAGGCGCATGCCTGTAAACTTTGTGTCCGTTGGAGGTGCAGGCTTGTAGACTTTCTTTGATTACAAGGTTACTACTCTGCCTCTGTAGACTTCCTTTACCACGTAGTCTATATAGACTGCAGGCGCAGGCCTGATGTGTTTAACTCGGCTATGGGCTTTTATGGTTTTTTCAGAATTAGGCCCTAGATTTTCTATAGTGTCAACATAAGCCCCCTTTTTTGCTGAGGGGACTTCTGTCGCATGAGCATCTCTGACAACACTTGCGTCACAAGAAAACCCTTCGTCTCCTGCGTTAAGAAGACTCTTTATCTCCGCGTTTAAAGAAACCCTTTGTCTTCTTGCCGAAGAAAACTCTTTCGTCTTCTTCTCTGTTGGTTTTCTGGAAAAATCCTTCTCACGCCTTTCGAAACCCTAGTTTCTTGACGATGTCTAAGCTTTCTTCCTTCCAATGGCATGCCCACCGCATTGTTCCTTATGGCGTGGTCCAATCGGGCGAGAATGGGCTGACGCTGGGTCCTATTCTTGATCCTTCTTTTTTTCCTGAGACGGTTCCCCACGAGTATCTGCTTACAGAGTCCTCCATCCCCATCTGCCGTGAGGACTTTACAGATCCTCTAAACTGGGAGAAGAAAGGCGGCTTCCTTTGCTTTCCATATGTGGATAAACCAACGTTGCACAAGTGGTTCGACACCTGGCTTGCGAAACTGGAGTACGGGCTGAAGATTCAGAAGGGCGGCATGTACTCCTCCTCAAGCACCGAACCTCCCCCAGAAGTTCGTAGGAGTGACTGCTCCTGGCCCCGGGGCAGTGATTTTATAAGATAAGAGGTGGAGTCGGTTAACTCTCCGAATAGGTTGGTTCTAGTTCGTTATCCTCAACTTTAACCCCCCCGTAATGGAATATTTACGGACGCAGCTAACGGTACGTGCACGTAAGGCTTATGTAATTTACTAATTACTACTAACTTTTTTAATAAATTTTACTAAAAGTTGACCATTACAACTAAAGTCAACGCAAAATTAAAAAAAAATAGTAAAATTTCCTAAAAACTGGTCTTTTTTTATTAAAGTCAACGCAAAATTAGTAAAAAAGTATGGAAATTTTACTCCTTTTTTACTGTCCAAAGAAGTGAAAGTTTACTAATTTTACGGTGACTTTACTAAAACTTTTTTTTTAGTAAATTCGACCGGTTCCTCCTCTTCGACCTTCGCCCGATATCCGCTCTCCTACTTGGGACGACGACGACATCAGGTGTTCCTCCTCTTCCTTTTTCTCCTTTGTTTTTTCTGCGATTAGGGCCGAAAACCCTAATCGTCGAATGTCGAAGTTCCAAAACCTACCAGCGTAACCCGTCTCCTCCGATGCAGTAAGTGAACTAACGTTGGTTTTATTGTCGTGCATTCTCTCCTCGTCCTTGGTTTAGGTGAATCGCTCGAGTTTTATAGTTAGGATTTATGTTTTTCGCGTGTGATTTGGATTTTGTTTTTCTGGAATCCGTCTTCCTTACCGGTCATAATCCGTCGTCTATGAAGATAACTCAGTTCATCCTCCAAACATTTCAAGGTTCTAGTTGCTTGGAGAGTCTACCTGCCTCTGTGTTGACTTGGCTGCTCAAAATTTAGTATCCATGTTCTGTTTAATGAGGCGGCTTTAACTGTTTAATGACTATGGCCATTTCCGTCCAATCTAGTTTTCCCCGTAAACTGCATTACTCGTCTGAGAATAGAAGTCTTGTCTGAATTTTTATTATTTTTCCCCATTTGAAACAGATTCATCCTTCTTGGTGTTAGTTGTGGGGCCAACATCGCTGACTATGTGGCAAGAAAAGCTGTAGAAGCAGGCAAATTAATGGACCCTGTTAAAGTGGTCGCGCAAGTCCTCATGTATCCGTTTTTCATGGGCAGCGTTTCAACTCATTCTGAGATAAGGCTTGCAAACTCCTATTTTTATGACAAATCCACGTGTCTGCTTGCTTGGAAGCTCTTCTTACCTGAGGAAGAGTTCAGCATTGATCATCCTGCTGCAAATCCACTTATGCCTGATAGAGGACCGCCTCTAAAGCTCATGCCTCCTACACTAACAGTAATTGCAGAACATGATTGGATGAGGGACAGGGCAATTGCTCTCTCTGAAGACCTACGGAAAGTCAATGTCTACGCTCCTGTATATGACTATAAGGATGCTGCTCATGAATTTTTGACTCTTGACATGCTTCTCAAGGCCCCGCAAGCCCAAGCTTGTGCCGAGGACATCGCTATATGGGTGAAGAAATATATCTCACTTCGGGGACATGAATTTTCATACTGAAGGAGTATAGGGATTGATGATGAGTTATACCTGGTTGAGCACAACTGCTAGAGCCTTCTGTGAATGGTTTCTGTGTAATTGTGGGTCATATATGGACTTGGATAGTTTTGGCGTGCCCTTTTGTAGTATAGTTTCCAACAATGAGGATGTTTATCTTCTGCATTTGTTTTTTGGCTGTGTATGATTATTTTGAATGAACATATTACTTCATTCAACTTGTAAGTTCATTTGGCAAAGCACATTTTCACCAGATGCCTGTGGTGCAAAACTTCTTCTACGAGGTTGGTATTAGCAGCTAGTCTGAATACAAATCTGAACAGGTGATACAAAACCATTCTCCTAGGTGCCTCGATTTCTTACCTAAAAGAAAAAAGCAACATTCTTCCCTTTAAGGAATGCAAACATCTATCTGGGATGTCTGTGGAAAGTGACAGAGAATCAATATCCTCAAAGCAATATAAAGAAACCATCGATCTAATCCAATCAAGTGCTTGGTGGACCGTAAAAGAACGAACCTAGTTCCCCACCAACTGTAGCGGCACCATTTGCTAAAATTTGTCCAATTCTTCCATAACATAAGGGGGCGGAAATTTGTCCAATTCTTCCATAACATAGGGGGGCGGGTTTGCACGCGAGCCGATTGACGTAGGTGTGATTTCTTGGAACTGGGGTTTATTCGTTTTGAGTTCCTCCGTGTTCTTCATCGGAATCATAATCCAAAACCTCATCACTCCTCCTTTGCCTCTCCCTACAGTCCGCCACGACGCACGCCACGTGAACAACGCACCCATCCCGTACCCGGCCACCCAAACCCTAATCAGCGCAAAGTCGTCGTCGTCCTCTTCGGCACCGAGGCTGCTCAGCACCACGGCATAGAGTGCCACCCCGATGAGCACGAGGTTGAGTACGACGTCGAGAGCCACCACCGGCTTCGAGTAGGACCAATCGTTGCGGTGTTGTTCGAGCTGGTCAGCGGCATTCTCACGGACGAGGAAGGAAGGGGAGCTAAGCATCATCCGCCTGGCGAGGGGGCGGCGGAGGTCCACGGCGGAGCACCCGGCGTCTCCGGCGGCGAAAAAGGAGAGGGGAAGGCGCATCGGAGGAGGATTGGGGAGGTGGGGTGGGTTCCATCGGAAGCACAACAACCTGGAAAAGAGATGGAAGCTATCAACTTTGTGTTATTGCGTGTGTAAGAAGGTCAAAATAAAGGAGAGACAGCTTTACTACTATATTACTGAAACGAGGTAACCCAATTACTCTTTCAAGGCTGCTCCATTGCCAGCCAGACAAGTAACCAACCAACGTTTCCCATTCTCACATTCAATTCAATCATCTTCAACTGGGGTTAATTCCCACATTACAATTAACAGGTTCACAATTAGCAAAAGGAAGCTCTTACGATCAATTGTTAGTTAGCCATTTGGCTGTAAAAACTATCAAGCGTGAGGGTAAGATCTTGTGGGAACAGAGCCCCCTTTCTCGTCACTTTGTGTTGTGGTCGAGTGGTTAGAAAGAAATGATTGATTCGGGAGATGTAACGACGAAAACCGGCCCGACAGCAGCCCAGGCCGAGGCAATTAGAACTCCCGGATTTACACACTTCCTATCTAATCTCTTGGCTGCAGGGTTAGATGAGTTCAGTCCATGGCGTGCTCTGGTATGAGCATGCGACGGAGATCAGGCGATGCGCCGGGCAATTCTGAAAGGGGCGTGCTTAGCATTATTAAGTTACGACTTCATACTCACAGAGGTGCAACGAATCTTCGGCGAATACTGAAGTAATCTCGATACCAGATCCACTACCTCAGGAGGCATTCTCTTGTCAAACACCTGCCATGAGTACATTAAATCCTGGAGTTATAAACCAACGTCTGCCAAGTTATCAAGGAAGACAAGAGCATCTTCTTGTTTTCAGAGACATGGTTTGCACCTTGTGCCATGGATGAGCCTTTATCTGCAGAAACTTGTACTCAGAGTAATTTGGGTTCATGCACTTAATCTCTTCTTTTGTGGGTGTCCCAATTATCTGGATAGTTTCACTTCGTTTAAGATAATATATAAATGAAAGTTAATCCCAAAAACAAATGCACAAGCAGAAAGATAACAAACCTTGATAATTTCAATGAGCTGATCAACGCCAATTTCTCCTTGAAATAGGGGCTGCAGCAGTTTGATACAAACAGATGGCTTACATCAGGAAAGTATGATCGGGTCGCTAATAAACAATAAAACGAATGGAGTCGTCGTGATCCAAAAGACAAAATAACCAAGTTCCGATGCAGATTTGTGCAGTCATGGGGAGCAATTGCAAGAGGAGAGAATTTTGGGGATGAGATCCTCACACGTCCGAGAAGAAGCTCGGCCACGACGCAACCAGCTGACCACATGTCAACAGCAGTTGCATACTCCGCAGCACCAAATATCAGTTCCGGTGCTCTATAGTATCGAGAGCAGATATAAGAAATATTAGGCTCATTCGGAACCTACAACATATATTATGCATGCTTAGCTTCTTCCGCATTGAGTGAACGATCTGTGAAATTTTCCGAAAGCAGAAGTGGACCTACCAACTTCTTAGCACTGCCGAAGTCGCAAATCTTTAATTGATGAATAAGAGGGTTCACCTGCACGAACAGCTGGCATTAGAATTGATTAAAGTCCTATGAAACGACAAATTAAAAAAAGAAACAAAGCACTGCAACATTGCATCCTTCATGTTCAACGGTAGATACTGGAAAATTCAAAAGCTGTTGACATATACCAGCAAATTTCGAGGCTTAATGTCACGATGACACCCCCCAACGACGTTATGTAGATAATTCAAACCACGAAATATCTGAAAGAGCGAGACTTGGTCAAGCAGTTTGCGAAGGAAAAGCTAAGCATGAGGAACGGGATAAATTCATTCAACCTGGTACACGTACGGCTGCACATAAAAAGTAGGCACATGCTGATTCATTCTGACATAGCGCTTTAAAGCTCGATGGACCGTTTCGGATACATAATCCAAAACAAGGTTGAGATACACTTCATCCTTATCAGAAGCCGAGTAGAAGCAATGTTTAAGATGAAGAACATTGGGATGATTGAGTACGCGCATTATCTGTAGCTCCCTGTTCTTATACCTCTTATCCTGTAACACCTTTTTAATCGCAACAGTTTCCCCGGTTTCTAAACATCTCGCCTACAGCACGCATCCACTAGTCAGATGCAAGGTTCGTTTAACAACACCTGGTCCAGTAACTTTAAAGTTGCCGATGAGAAAGAACCTGAAAGATGACACCAAAGGAACCAGTGCCCACCACGCGCTCTGCCATATACGAGATAGTCTACAGTAAAGGTAATAAAACCAGATTTTTTTTCTTAGATCGACAAAAACCAGCAGCTCGAGAATTCATCAAAAGGAAGGAAACATTTGTACTGCAGTAGAAAAATATTTGGGCTACAGATTTGAGCTCAACTAATCTGCTGGTATAATAAAGCAATTTCACTATATACCTAGAAGAAGAGTACTCTCATAATGATAATACCGTAAAAGTGGGAGAACAGCATTTGGCAAACGTTTCTCAAGAGGCTGCTCATTGGGCTGAAAATCATCAGCATACACCTCACCATTTTCAGGATCTGTTGCATTCAGTTCATGTTTGGTTAATAGCCTGCTCACTATCAGCATGACTTTGGGTAGCGGCATTGCTGTGGAGCCCCCTTGGAGTGCTTGGCTCTTCCATATCCATCACAGACGATTACCATTATCATTAGCTGTTTCTGACGAAGAAGCTCCTCGATTCAACTCTGAAGTTTCACAGATTTCCTCCAGTGCATTGTCCTCATTGCAATGAGATCTGCAATTTAGTTTCTAAGCAGGGCATCTTTCTTCCTCATTATGGCTTTCTGAGTATTCTAGACTCAGGTCTGCAACACCTTAGGTCAACCTCTCTAACCTTTCTTGGGAGAAGATGCCGTTGAATTTCAGACAGGCAGAAATGATTAATACATCAAAATAATAGTGCCAAATTCTATATACTTGTAAACATTTCACCGAATATAACCAGTACAACCAAACATACTATTTTTGCTGAAAAAACAGCAAAAAGCAACCAAAGTTCCATAAAGTCAGAACTGTCAAAATCCTAATAATGTCAAGGCACACACCTTATCGAGACACTTAGTCCTACCGACAACTCCTTTTCTATGATTTTTCATCACAACATGCATCCGATGGCTTGATTATTTGCATTACAAGCAGTAATGTACAATCAATCAAAATACTAAACACGAGACATAACGATTCTATGGGAATTGAACTTCCACAAAAAAAGAAAAAGAAAATGTTACCTATTTAGAACACCAAAATGTAGTTTGAAAAAAGGAAGTCTAGACAGGATGCAGTAGCATCTTCGTATAGTCAATATATGACGGCTCATAGGAGGGGCATATTGTATATCAGATACCATGGAAATTAAACCAGAAGGTCTTTGAATCAACTCATCCACTAGCACACAGCAACCGTACAAAGTTGAATCATCAGCTACCTGAGGAAAAAGTAACAGGATATGCTGAATTCAGCCAGATCATCAACATAACCTAGAAGAGAAAGCAGTTTGAGCAATTGAACATAAAATAGCAATTCAGCCCACAACCCAGACATTAGACAAAACTGATTCCAATACGTGCTTGACGGACATTTCAGTTGACAAAATATGTTGAATAGTATAACGCAAGTGGTGATTCCATTGAATACATTCCAATCACAAGTAACTGGTTTCCTTGTGCTGCTAGACAGAGCCCACACAGAACAAAACTAAAATTGGGAACGCCTCTTGTGAAGTTCGATACAGAAATTGTCGCATGGTCAATGAAAACTATGGAAAAAAGAAGTGCACAATTCGTCATAATAATGCCAATACCTGCAACCGGAATACGAAGGAGAGGTCACTTTGTTTCAAGTGTTCCTGCATGCAAATCAATCATTATCAGGTCAGGACTGCAAGAAAGCTGAGAGCATAAAAGTCATGTGGCTATAAAACATTCGCATATAATGCCCAACATTTTCGTAAGATTGATGTAACAATGCATTGTGTTAGTATGCAATTTTATGATAATCTTGGGAGTAAGTGGACGTATCAACAGGAAAATAGGTATATCCACAAGAAGGCTACATGGAAAGTATATGTTAAAGTTTCATCGGACAGTGCAAATCCATGTCCAATAAAGAGAACAACGGTGTCCTTCACATGAGGAAGATTGCCAAATATAAGGCTGTCCTTCAGGAAAAGATGGTTTTTCAGGATACATTTATGTAGAATTAAATAACATAGTATAAGACAAACATAGTCACACATGCCCACATGTCAAGACAACGCAATAGATTTGAATATATGCTTGCAAATGTCATTGTATTTGGCAAGAATGAGAAAACACATAATTAGGCACGTATCCAAGAAGGACTTCCCTTAAATTACTCATGCTAGGAGTCCTCTCAACAGCATGAACCTGCCATCAGTTAAAAGTAAATTTAAGAACTTTTGGACATCTCTGCCAAAGATAGGAAAAAGTTGATCAACCAGATGCAGTTGGGCATAGGACGTGAGATTACAAAACAGTTGACAGAGGATTAAGAGTTTGAATAAAAACCACTAAGAGCAGCTAATCAATTCCATCCCACTTAAAATTTTTAGCTGGTGAATGAAAACCAAGACATGTAATGCACAGGTAAAGGTTGAACAGGATAAAAAATGTTCCACCGACCAAGTACTTTACTTGCAAACAACTCCATTTCCCATAAGAGAAAGGACAATGTAAAACCTAATAACTTGCCTACCTCTACACCTCCTGGGAAGCAAAATCACAGAATATCCTTGTATTTGAGGGGCAGAGGCTTCTCAGGTGGGTACACAAACAAAACCTTTAAACAAAAGATAAATTAATGTAAGGTACAAAAACAAAATAATGGCCAAAATTGGAAGGCTTTCAGTAGTGACATTCCTTAAAAAAAGAAATGAAAGTTCAAGATTGGGTTCAACCCTGGATTGATGCTGACCAATCAGAGAGTTTCGCAACCTCCCCGGATTATCTGGCCTTTTAGCAACATATCGCTTATGGAGAGCCTGCATGTCACAGTTTGGATGAAGTCCAACAACCACCATGCTCTCAAAGAGCCTTGATGGCTCTTTTATAGACCTGTGGTCCTGTCATCATACAAAAGAAGCATATCCAATTACCTTGAGGAAGAACAAGCAGGCCACAGGTAGGACATTATTCGACCTGAATACATCTCCAATTTCCACAGAACTAAGATAATCCGTACCAAGTACTGTAACCGACAGCTTGTCCACTGACGCTTCTGGCTTGTGATAATCTCAGGGTTATAGACGGAATACTTCACCTCCGGAGGTGTGGAGAATCCTTTCACTGCGCTGGAGACATTGCGCCGCAGCTTCTGAAGTGGACTCCCACTAGCTTCTCTGTCTGAAAAGACCACAGATGGACGTGGGGAATGAGTGGCAGTTGCAGTAGCTGCGGCAGCAGCGACAGCTCTTGCAATATCTTCAGTAGTTTGCATAAAAAAAGATGCACTCCATCCAGGACTACAGGTGTCTTCTGCATTATCGTGAAAAACCAACAGGTTCTGATTGAATCCTACAGATTATCATCACACAAACACCATAAAAACAAGGGACAACCAACAAATATTTTCATCTTCCATCAAAGAAATTGATCGCCTGAAGAAGACAGATAAACAAGATCCCTTTCAGCTGATCCATGTATCAGAGAAATTCCCCATCCAGGCAAAAACTACCCAATCAATAAACTCAGAGGAAAGGTTGTCTCCGTCTCCCATTCCCAAAGAAGGGAAAGACATAATCATATTTCAGGGCAACGCCTCTCACATCCAATCCACCATAACATCTGAACCAAACAAAAATACCACAGGTCGAAAACCCAAAACCCAGAAAGAAAAACTAAACCAGGATTCCCCGAAAGCCGCTTCAATCACTCAAGAAATATGACTAATTTTTTTTAAAGGAACATCAACCCACCCACAAACACAAAATCTCAGGAGATAACAGAACGAAAAAGAGACGAGAGACAGACGGACGAGTTCTTCTTCAAGGATATCAAGAATGAAAAAAAAAAAAAAAAACTCACCTTTATTTAGCAATAATCGGAAGACCCAGAAAAATAAATAACAAAATAATCGTAATTTACGATATACGAACTTATTACCCAAATTCCAAAAACTATTTCATGAACCCGGCCTTCCCTTTTTTAACCCTTTTAGATCACGTTGTTGGGTAAAAAAAAAAGTAATCGAATAAATCAAACCATCAAACCCTATCCCCCTCCCCACATCGGGAAACACCCACAAAATGCCTTCGACATCGGACGCGGCGCAGGCGACCGACCACTGCCGCCCGCGGGGGTCGACCAACGCCGAGCGGTCTGCTTACTTTGCCAGGAGGGAGGCGGCGAAGGTGCTCCGGAGCGTGCTCCAGGGAGACAGTCGGCGCCGAGCAGTCGGGTCCATCAAGTCACTCGTCTCCAGCCCTTCCGTCCGCAACAAGAAGGCCACCTTCGCTCTCGTTTGTCAAACCCTGAAATGTAATCCGATTTCTTTGGCGGTGATGTGATGTCGCGATTCGTAGTGCGGCTTTGGTTTTAGGTGCTTGGAGTAGGAACAGGAGTTGAATTTGTGTTTTTCTCGTCTTGTGTAATGGTTTCATGTATGGAGTGCTTAGACATGAGTTAGTGGTTTTTCAGATTGCAGCTTTGGTTTTAGGTGCTTGGAGTAGGAACAGGAGTTGAATGTGTTTTTCTCGTCTTGTGTAATGGTTTCATGTATGGAGTGCTTAGACATGAGTTAGTGGTTTTTCAGATCTTCCTGTCATTAAGGCTGTACTGGAGGATTCTCAAGTATTGTTTAGCAAATGGAAGGTGAGTGGCTTAAGTTTGTGCATACAGATTGAGTAGCTAAGCCCGAGCACGAATGGCTTATTGGTGTTACGATTGTTTAACTGCAGCGGAAGGAAGAATTGGTTTACATTGTGACATATAATGTTCTCTTCGGCCAGGTAAATATTTTATGAAGATCGTGTTTCGATAAACAGTTTTGCCCAAAAAAGAAATGGGAGGGAAGGGATTATCTTAAGGTTTTGCCTACTATGTGTCTTGAATTTGCTCAGATTTTATTGCAATGAATGATAATACCAGCAGTGAACTTGTGAAATGTGGTTCAGGCACGATGCCCGGCTGATGATGTAGAGAAGTTTGTTTTACGGAACAAAAAGGCATTACAGGCTGCTTTACATTCACTTCTGAGGAAAAGGAAAGTCGAAAGTGTCGATGACTTAACATTAGTTCATCGTATTTCGGGTGCATAATTCTTCACCTTTCCTTTATAATGATTGTTTGATGGTCCAAGGAGTACTATGTTTGGGATGTACCTGTGCCAGTCTATGGCGAAAGAATGATATTGCCCGTCTCTCTGAATGCTGAATTCTTTACCATTTACAGAGCTTTTCCTTGGCTAATATGAGGGCTGGGAGAGAATGTTGAATAGTTATTTTAGATTTTACTGGGTATTCAAGATCTTGACTTTTTTAATATCTATAGGATATCTTAAGCTGTTTATTGTATGGACTCTTTTCTCCATCTATAAAATGTTTGATATTATGCTCTCATGTTGCAATTCTGTATTCTTGTTATAGAGTAAGTAACCATTATAGGTGTTCTTTAGTTGTCCTTTGTAATTAATGGGATGAGTTTCTACGGTCCCAAGTCTACTCATTTATATTCTTATAGCATGTGTCAATTTCGATCTGGACTCATTGTTGTTATTATGATCAGGTTGTGATTCTGCTTTTAGATAAATAGAGAAGATTACAAAAAAAGATTTTGTCATAAAGTTACACTATGCAGACTTTTACATTGGATGTCTCATTGTAAGGGATTTGTCAGTTAATTCGAGAAGCGAACATTTCCATCGAGTGACTGTAACTGTTATGGTTTACAGTTAATAGTCGAACACCAATCCTTTCTCACCGAGCTAGCTTGTTGAGAGAATAGGTAGTAGGGGACCTTCACTTCTTTGAAAACAAATGTTGTTTATTATGTGATTTTTTTATTTCTGCTGCGGCCAATGGCCTATATTACATGGATTAGTTGTGAAATTTTTGTGGACAAGTTTGTTTGTTAAGTTTTATATAGGTTGTTACATAGTGGTCAAGCTTTTTCACTTTGATATCTTAGGCTTTGTCAGTTCTCTTTCAGAAACTGAGGATAAATCTGCTGGTGAAGAATCTGGTACAGTTGAAGGGATTGACAGTGTTGATAATAATTCCATAGAGAGTGAAGAAATAGATGCTGAAGATGGTTGTGAGTCCTCAGACTCGGAGGAAGAATACTTGATGGAAGCATCTTGTAGTGGGACTAGACATTCGATTTCCCTGAGGTTAAATCTTTTCCTAATTCCGCTAGTCTTATTATGTGTATTTTGCTATTGATTGTCATTCTTCTACTTGCAAACCTTGATTTATTTTCTGAGCTAATTTTCACATCAGCATATGCAGATTACTGGATGTTGTAATATACGTTGTTTTATAGTTACACTGTTACGAGAGCGTAACATGCAATGATGTGTCCAAATTAGCTGTTTCTTACTGAGATTAATTCTTATTGAAATTCTTTTCTGAATAGCATTTCTGGTAAGTCTTATCTTTGTTGTCAAATGCCTCTTTCTTGATGCTTGGAAATAATCTGTTTGTGCAATGCTGCTGACCAAGCACATGCATTTTTATCCTTGTTGTAAATGACATGCATGCATATTGCACATTTTTTTCCCTAGGAATACAAAAATTTCGGAGCTAAACTATTGTTATTTAAAAAGTAGTCTATAATCATTATCTTTGACAAAATATTTATAAATGAATTTTGTTTTGATCAGGCAAGTGCTTCTTTTTGCATGCTAGGAAAGTTTTATTCTTTGTCCCTTACAAGTCGTGCCTTTTGGTCAGCCCTTAAATTCATAACTTTGTGAAATTATCTGTCTGAAAGAAGTAGTTTGAATTACGGAGTGTTCCCGTGAAATCCTTATTTTGAATTCACCGATGCTTTTCAACTGCTGGTTCCTTTCTTTCTAACATGGATGAGTTTGCAGTTCGTTTAGTTCACATATGTGGCACAAATTGTCCAACGAAGAGATTAATGAAGTCTCGAAGAAGAGACAAAAATATAATTGGGAGGTTCCTGCTCCTGACCTGCCAAATTGCAAGTGGATCGGAACAAAAGAATGCTTAAAGATACCGGTAAGTTCTTTCTTTATTTTTGGATTGGTTTAATCATGAAGATATATGAACTGCATGTCCTATTGACCTGTGCATTGGTAGACAAATGACAATTTTATTTTATTTTTTTTAAAATTAGATTTTTAATAATGAAGTCTTTAATCAAGATTTGACCTGGTACTTGCATACATGATATTTTCTTTGTATTTACCTTTATATTATGGATAATGTATATAAAAAAATAAAGTTACACTTGGTATGATGTTAATCAGAGACCCTGGTTGGCTGGTGTGGCTTTGAAAGGGATCCATTCTCTGTGTAAGTAGTATTATATTTGTCACTGTAAGCGTTTGCAAAATGGCTCGACTCCATAATGAGGATTTTTTATTCACTGTGTTGGTGCTTGTCCATTTGAAGCTCGATGGTCATAATAGATTGATTGAAAGAGATACTGAGGTGAATCAGTTGTCATTTTAAGCCTAACATCGTCCTTAAGTTTTATTTTTCTTCCTTTACAAAGTATTTTCATGGCACTATCTCAAATTAAAAGATAATGGATAATAAATAAATGAAATTTCACTCCGAATGATGTGATAATGGACAATCAAAGACTAAAGTTTTGCTAAAGAATTTACTCAATGTGAAAGTATCTTCTGCCTGTGAAATCGATTAGAACTGCATTTGTGTTTTGCCTTCTTGTTCCCAATTAAGAGAAGAATAAGTTTATTATGTCATATGAGTGTCAATGGGCCATAATATAATGTCTTCTTTGCAGGACGAAAACTCGATATTTGAATCTAATATGAAGCCATCATTGTTTAAGCACTGGTTGAGTACATATAAGGAATTTGGAGGCCATACATTTCATGCATCCAAGGAAAGAATACTTTTTTCTATATGTAAGCCTCCATCTTTAAACTCTTTTTTCAACTGATCAGCGATGTTTAAATCTCTTTTATTTGTCAATGTTTTCTTGATGTGGTAGACTTCAAAACTGGTGGCTGCTTGCTCGTCCAATAATGTTTATATGATGATGTCAATGCTTTCATTTTCGGTACAAAACTTTTCTGGTGTTATACCATTCAAAGTGTCTGTTTGGTAGACAACTAATGTACATCTATTTTGAATGATTTGTGATGAGGAAGTGTGTTTTCAAATTGTAATGTCGTGTTACCTCGAGTTATTGTCGCATGATTGCAAACTTTTGTAGTGAATTATTCTATTTTATTTATTGGTTTAAGTAAGATTCATTTTTTATGAAGTGGCTTTATTTGAAACTGGTATTTGCGGTATTTTTCAATTGGAGAAGTCAAAAAACAGTTGATTAATCATAAATTGGTATTTGTTGTATCTGAATGAAGTCACCACATTGTGCAAACAACAAACTGAGTGAAATTTTTGCTTGGATGGCACGAAAACAGTGTTATTCGCAATATTTATCTGCTCAAACAAATGTTGACCAATGATCCTTCCCTTACCGGAAGATATTTTCATATAATTTCACGATTCAGGTGTTAACTTGTTTTGGAATCCTTGTATCAGTCAACAGCTATCGAGATGTCTTGAACTGCGACAAAAAACCTTTTTACCTCAAGGGCCAAAGAGAAGATTCAAGTACCATGAATGCTTACATCATGCATTCCGTATGATCTTATCCTTCATTCCTTTGGATTTCAACCCTTCAAATTCTTTTGTCATCCACTATCTTTTAAGATTGTTTTGTATTTTCAAACCAAAAGTAGAATGTCTTAACTGTATGAGTTTTGCAGTTAAATCATATATTTAAGACTCGGGATCTTGTGACTAAGAATGACTCAAAATTGTCCATGAATCAAGAGTCCATAGAGGTGGATTTGCTTCATAATAATGAAATGTTTCTTGATCAGGGGTTTGCTCGATCTAAGGTAAACAATATTCTTCTTTGTCTGTTTTCTTTTTGGTTCTGGCATGAATCCTCTTTAAGCTTATTTCTCCTCCTTTCTATTAGAGGAGAGGGGGGATGGATGGGATGTACTAAAAAGTGTGAACATAGTTTTGTTCGATCGATGTGGTTTACAGTTTCTTGCTGAAAATCACTTCAAACTAAGTTTAAATTTTAATCTAGTTGATTTGCTTGAAAAATTGTAAATTCCATTAATGAGTTTTATTTGAACAATTACTGCTATTCACTTTACCTATAACTCTTACTTTTATCAAGATTGCACTTAATCATTCTATGGTAGAATGACAATGGGGGACATAGATAATTTATGTGGTTGGGTAATTTTGACCACAAAATCTTATTGTTAACTTAACATAATGAAATAGCTTGAAAGAGATACAAGAGAGCTCCTTGTTAACCCCATTTGATCCAAGTTCAGCGTTTGCATAAGCACCAACAGTCTTTTTTGATCGGTGTTTCTTTGTTTACTGTTTTGTGTTATTACTCCCACTGCTGAAATGCAGGTGTTGATTTTGCTGCCTCTACGAAGCATTGCGTATCGAGTCGTTCGAAGGCTAATTCAGCTTGTGCCTTCCTCCCACAAGGTATTGATCTGTTCATTGTTATCTTACTTTCATTTATTGTCATCTTGTAGCAAATTGAAGCACGGGTATTGTTCTCCCACAAGTTTAACCTCAGTAGTGGAATTAGTCTTCTCACGTAAATATTGAATTGGTCAACTTCTTCGTAATAGGTTAATGTTGAGCACATGGCACGATTTATGGAGGATTTTGGTGGAGGGGCCGATGAAAATGAGGACCCTGATAAGGTGAATGGTCCTGGCCAGAAGTCTTCAAAACCATCAGACTTTACAGCACTATTCAATGGAAATACTGATGATCACTTCATGATTGGGATTAAATTTACCAGGTTATTGTCATCTAACTTTCCCATTGTGTATCTATTGGTGCTATCATTCGTCTGTTTGATGAAATTAGACTTGCTTCTATCTTACTTCTATCAAGGAGGCTAAGCATTTATCCCAGTTTCTTTGGGTTTTAACTTCTTTAGGTGCAATCGTATATTTTTATTTAAGGAAATATATGGCATATATATGGGATTTCTATATAAAGTTCACTGGTACTTCATGTGGCAATTTAAGGGTCATCTATTCATGTTATACCCTTTCCAGCTAATTTTGTTCATTTTTCTTATCTTCGTTGAAAATCCTTTTCCTCTAGATAAGTTCTTAGTGACCACCAATTAGCTGTCAAACTTTTGCTAGTTCTGCTAAGCCACAAAGTATGACGGGTTAGTTTTAGAATGATCTACATTCAAAATGGATTGGGATGAGATAACATTCCTTTTGATGTTACTCTCTTGCAATGTCCTATCATTCTGTTGATTAATATCCCTGTTTTTGTTTTCAGGAAAAGCATTAAGCTTTACAGTGATTTCTATAAGTCGGACATGATTGTGGCATCTCCTCTTGGCTTGATAACTGTAAGCAATCTTGCCTGTATTTGACAACACTTATGAGGTTTGCTCCTTGGAATGGTTAGTTGACAAAAAAAAGTTTGTCAAATAAGGTAGAACGTTAAAAAATTCCTGAAATATCATTCTTAACTTGTTAACAACAATGTGCTTACTTCTACAAAGAAATCGTTTTTGTTAACAACAAGCCAAATTGACGTAAAGGTGAACTCACTGTTCACAACCGCAGGTTTATATATGGAAATAAATAAAGGTGAACTCACTGTTTCTCAATGTAGCGTTATTTTGGTTTTCGACTCTTTGAGTCACAATGGTGTTCCCAGTAATAATTCATGTTCATAAGTATAAGTTCTAGAGCATATTAGGTTATCACCTCCAAGTAGGATAAAAGGTTCGAGTATCATTCTTATTCGTCCTTAATTTTGCAGTTTGTGCTTAATGTTCTGACCTTGATTTTGAGCATCGTTGTTATTAATGTGAAAGTATTTGAGCAACAAGGGACCTTTGGTATTCATTTATGTGTTTGGTAAAATATGCTTGACCTACTTTGTAACTGTTTTCTTCATTTTCTTTGCAGCTTGCCTGCTATTCTATTCTTTTTTCTTTGATAAGTATTGCCTTGATATCCGAGTTCCTTTTGTCCCTTTGTTTGCATAGGTGTAGAAATGAGAAGGCTTCCATTGAGAGAATGGACCATTCTAGAGAATATATATTGTTCATGTTTTCTTTGGTTAAATATTTTACTGTTGCTGCCTTCATAACTTCGAAATCAATTCTTAAACAAGCTAAAAATGACAACTGGCAGAAAATAGGGGAGGCTGAAAGGGAGAAAGAGAAAAATGTCGACTACCTTTCTTCTGTAGAGGTACGTCAATTTACTTGGGTAGTTTTAACACCAATTTAAGCTTGTTTGCACCAGTGTTGTTAAGGCGCTAAGGCGCCACCAAGGCGAGAAGGGCTTCCATCGCCCGAGGCGCTAGACGCTAGGCGAGGCGCTCGCCTTTTGTTTTAAGGCGCTCTCCTCTCCGAACTCTCCTTTAGTCCTTAAACAAACTGAAGGACAAGTTACAATGCCGCTTAGGGAAAGGCAAAAAACATGGTTTGTGGGAACTCACAAGAACAGGGGCTGGCCGCTCAGACGACAGGTGCGGATGGCGGTTTTTTCTGGTATGGGGATGACGGGTTGAATCAAGACGGTGGGCGCAAGGGGCTGGGAAGTGGGAATGGACGTCGGGTTGAATCGGTCTGAAGGGGAGCGGCCAGGGTAGGAGTTGTTTTATTTTTTGGTAAATAGGGTAGGAGTTGTTGGGGTAGAAAGAAATAAAATTGGGTTAAAACTAAAAAGACTTTAGAGGGGGTGGATAGGATGGGACTAGTCGGGGCAAAAAGAAATAAAATAGGGTGTTAGAGGGGGTGGCTAGGATGAGACTAGTCGGGGCAGAAAGAAATAAAATAGGGTGTTAGAGAGGGTGGGGGATAGGGGTCACCCAGAAACGCCTTTATAGCGCCCTAGTGCCTGAGGGCCTCAACCAAGGCGAGCGCCTAGGCGGCGCCTAGTGCATGGCGCCCGCCCGAGCCCTAAATAGGCGAGAGGGCCTCGCCTCGCCTCACCTGAGCGCCTAGGCGAGCGAGGCGTGGCGCCTTGACAACACTGGTTTGCACAATGTTTTTGTTCCAGCATAAGCAGAAAACATTGTTCTGACAACTTCAATTTTCTGAATGACAACAGGTTCTCATAATAGATTATGTAGACGTAATCGCTATGCAGGTGCACCAAACTTTTAATTATTTTCAATACATCAACTCACTTTCTTTGTCCTTTTTTGTCAATAACCAATCTTTGAAAGTTTTGTAGAATTGGGCGCATGTGAAGACTGTTGTTGAACAATTGAATCAGTTACCATCGAAACAGCTTGGAACTGATGTGATGCGTGTAAGACCGTGGTATGCTATTTGGACTTAACATTATGTGATATCATTAGGACCTATAACTATTTCACATTTTCCTCAGTTTGAGATTCCCTTTTACTCGTGATATAAAGGATCTTGTATTCTCCCTTCAAGTTTGGTATATCTTCTTTATTTTTGCCCAACCCCTTGTTCAATCATAGTTTTTAAGTCACTAGATTTAGAAGCTAACAATCAATCATCAAAGTAAGTGTTATCTGGAAAAAAATGATCTCTTTTTTTTTATTGTCACAGGTACTTGGATGGAAATGCTAGATTTTATCGACAGTCAATTATTCTTGGGCATTATTTGAACCCAGGTAGTTTGAATTTGCTCGTTTGTTGTTTTATTTCAAAAAGCACTAAGTAAGCATAATGCATGCATGGAAATATAGTGCAATTACTCCCACATGGTAGATATTTCTGTATTTAAATCCTTTGACCTTGGAGTGAACAGGTGAAGACGTTCTGTTGTGATTTAAAAATTCAGGTTTCCTTCATTTGTGTTTGTTTGACCGAAAGGTTTCGTTCATTCCATGGCAAGACTTTTTTTATTGGGTTGAAAATAGATGTTATCATAAGAGTTTGCATTCATAAACGGTTTATACATCGTGTTATCAGTCTTAATATTTTTAGCTAAGGAAGCTATATTCTTTAAAATAATATATGAAAGTTACAGTTGGTACATCAAATTCGACTACATATTTTGGATTGTTTATCATCTTCTAAGTTGCCTATCCAAGGGTGTATGCGGCCTTTGTGAACAAATAATTTTTTTTATCTCCCAGCAATTAGAAATGTATTGTTACAGCAGCCAATTGGCTTAGCCGACTCTGTGCTAGTATTATAACTATATTAATGTAAGTTAAATTAGTACCTTGTTTTTCTTAGAAGGGTTCCTTGTCTAGGGCCTCGAGCAATAAACTGGTCAACTGCCCAGCACCTAGACAAACCATTTGACCTGTATGGGCATGCATCATAGTGATTTGGTTGTTTTATGACGATGTTCACTGCAAATTCATGGTAGATAATTCCCTTGTTTTATGAAATCACATGATGTTTTCTACGGGTCGTACACAAGCTCACTGTGTTTTATATTCGCAGATATGAATGCATTGTTCAATCGCAATTTTGTCAATCACGAAGGAAAGGTTTGTGATTTTTCTTTCTATTCTTTCTGATTAATTATTTGTTCTTCCTATAGGAGGCTGTAATGTCTTCTGGATAGCCGTTGCTTTGACAACTATGTGCGCTCTTTATAACCCTTCACACAAATGCATCTTTGTCACTCTATTTTGCTTTGTTTTTTTCAGTGGAAAAGGATGGAAAATTGGGAAAACACATTTCCCCAAAAAAATTCTCTCACTAAAATTTTCTCTACTCTTTTTTCCTTTTCCACTCTTTTCCTCAACTCTCGAACACACCTTAAGTGAGAGTCGTTTTCATGCCTCAATACACATTGCGTATTTTCCCTGTCTATTAGTACTGTAGAAGATTGACTGATTACTGCATTTAGCTTGATAAACCAGGCGTTTTCTATCAACCCTTATACTTTAGTTAGATGGCCAAAAGACAAATGAAGGTTTAAGCACTTACCTTAGTTTGTAAATAGGTGATCCATGCCGAAGGAGATTGCTGGGCTGCTTTAATTCTTATTAAAAGTTGATAGCACATTAATCTGGCTTTATACAAGTGTCTTATAATATTCAGAGTTTTTCATTTTCTCTAAGAAAATAGCCAAAGAAAACCTTGATAACAGACTTCTTGTTTGTACAGGTGAAGTTAATTTGCGAGTATAAAGGTGTCCTCTCAAAAGTGTTGCTTCAAGTCCGACAGGTGCTTTTACCCTTATCATGGTCATTTATTATTTATTTTGTTTTTCAACTTAGCATAACGAGAAGCAGGGTTATCATTTCTACATTTCTTTTGCTGTTCATCTTTGAGATAATTTTGTAAGAATGTTCTTAGCTTGACTTTGTGTCTATTGCTATTACTAATCAACGGTTACATTTTTTTGCGTTTCTAATTTGAAAGATGATATCAATGTTAAAACACATCCTTTTGCTGCAACTCGTTGAATGCATTAAATGAAGTTTCTAAAAAGCTTTGAGTCCACTTAGGTGTTTCACACCAGTTCTTCAGATGGTTTGTAACGTTGGATTGGGAAAATTTTTATACTTGACTGTTTCCATAGTCAAGTGTCTTTTCGACTCATTGGTCATGGTTGTTGTTGAAGATGTGAAAATAATTTGCAATTTTAGAGTACACGCACCCAATCCTCTTGCTTCTAAGACGCACTTTCCATACAGGTTTATGAACGTTTTCCTGCTGACTCCATAGAGAGTGCTGAAGATGCCCGCCTCCGATACTTTTCAGAAAAGGTAAACATGCAAGTTATTTCCATCATGCGTCCAAATCATGTAGAGTGAACCCAAGCTTTACCTTCCTTAAGAAATATTTGCTTATGCATGTTAAAAATGTTGAAGGAGGTGTGTTTGGGGAGTAAGATTGGACTGCACTTCGTGAGTCGAATACTTTTTGTCAGTAGATAACAATTTATTATTTGATTTATCTGATTGTTGGTGTGACAGTCCTGCATCTGAGTGTCCTTGCCAAGTGATAACTTAAGAATGAGATGCATGCTGCTGTTGCTTTTGACTTAATGTCCATCTCTTGGCAGCACCATGTCAATTATGGTTTGAGAACAGTCTTGAAGATCCATATGTATTCTACTTTGCTGGCCTTGTAAATGGAATTCTTTTTATTTTGATAAGATTCTCAATGGAAAGTTAAGAATTCTGCAACAGGGTCAAATACTTTTGCCATTATTTCTCTAACATTTGTGTTGCTGATTGTCCTGATGCAGGTCTTCCCCAAGATCAAAGATTCTACAGAGGTATACAGGATTTGCATATGCATATAGTTCCACCATTACGATGTTGAAGTAAAATGGCAAGAAAACTGACTAGAGTCAACTAATATGTTGAAGTAGAGATAATATAATGAATGAATGACCTGAAAGGAATTCTAATATGTTTATATTTAGATGTCTCAGAGAAAAAAATAGAATCCCATGAAAGGGAAAATGGCAAGTAACTCAGAAGGGTTTTGTTTGCATAGGTGGTCAACAGTTGCATCGGGTTTCTGTTATTTTACTCACTACGATACTTTCTCTGATATTCTTTTACATGCTTGGTAAATTTTACACAGGGAGGGGTTATGCTCTTCACAAGCTCTTACTTTGAGTTGGTTCGGCTTCGAAGTTTCCTGAAATCACAAAGTGCATCTTTCTGTCTACTGGGGGAGTAAGGACTTGCAATTATTCTGCATTAATTCTATTGTATGTCCCATCTGTTGTTTTGGCTTTAAATTATGTTGATTCATAGGTACGCATAGCAGAGTGACATTTCGCAATCGAGGTTATGGTTTTAAAGGAACCCAGAAAATCATGTTGTATACCGAGAGAGCTCACTTCTTCCACAGATATAAGGTCTTAGCCATGCAAAAGATAGTCAATGTGAGCCTGTTTGGAAGCTGTTTGAAACACGTGATTTTCTGCTGTGCAGATTCGAGGAATAAAAAGTCTGATAATATATTCCTTGCCTGAAAGGAAGGAGTTCTACCCAGAGGTTAGGGAATTAGCCTGGTGTTTCGTCGGCTCACACTTTAGTGCTTCTTCTCATTGACTTTTTTGGTAATCGTTTTACCACAGATTGTGAACTTGCTCGAGGGTTCCGAGGAGATGACGTGCTCGGTGCTTTTCTCTCGTTTCGATCACTTTAGGGTAAATTCCCATCCCTTTCTGGCAATTGCTTTGAATCTGGACCCATATTCATTCATCAAATGCTATTCAGATTCAACTGAATCGGTGTATGCTTGTTTGCCTCTTGGTACTTCCAGCTTGAGAGAATCGTTGGCTCCGCATCAGCCAAGCGGATGGTGACATCAGACAAGAGTGTCTTCGTTTTTTGTTAGAGCTTTCTTCTCCCCCCTAATGTAAGCGGAAACTGGAAGTACTTCTTCCTGTGGTGGCATTATCTCACGAAGAGCCTTAGTTTTGGTCCGAATTTGCAGGACCACAGGGAGGTGGCAGCAAATTTGCTAAATCAGAAACTTGAATTATTTAGAGTTGGTAAATGATAGTCTTCTGTTTCTTCACAGCCAACTTACGATTGACAATATTCTTGTGTTAGAATATAAACAACATTAAAACGTGTTTTTTGTCTTTAATATTGGGATCGATTAATATAAGCTGGGGATCAGGGCATAATTGCTATGTTTGGTATATAGAATTGATATGGATTGGAATTAAAATTTTAAGAAATATGACTTTTTTTTGTTTGGATAGGATTTGGAAATGAATATCACTTCTTTGTAAATTCCTTTTCCAACAAAAATTCTGGTAAAAGTTTTTCTAACCAAGTTTTTGAAAGCAGTAAAGTCGAGTTTGAGTCTCAAAATGTTTTTACGACCAATGCTAAGTAGAAATAAAATGACAACAGGTGGATGTTGGTGTCGGTCTCCGGGGATATAATATTTTCATGCTCATAGTAAGAGGAGTGTGGTGGTCTGAAATAACAGTTCCCTTTTTGTGTGGAAATTTCGAGAATATGCAGTCGGGAACCGCGATTACAATAGGAAATCAATGACGTGGTTCTGGACAACATTTTTATGTGAGATAACTTAAGAAAAAAAGACAAGGTTTCCAACCGCGCCATTGATCTAGTGTCGGAAGCTTGTTTTCTTTATAAAATGAGAGTCATGGTCGTGATATTTGCGTACTTTTACAATTTCAAATCGAATTTCGCCAAAATCTTTTAAAATTAAATGGCAAAATGTACGATAATTTCAAAAACCATTACGAAACTTTCTGTTTTGTCAAAAACTTTGTTTGTTATACGATTTTGTCGCTAACTTTTGTTTTTATATTAATTTTGGCCAATCTTGGATTTTACTTTGAGAAAACAAAACAAGACCTTAATATTACATAACATTTCTCCTATAGCAGTTGAGTTCTAACCTTTCATTGCATCGTCGTGCAATCCACCTTACACGTAGTAACCCCACAATAGTGTCATCATCCGACCTTCATCGATTTTACATATTCTTAATAACATCAATAACTACAGTCCAATTTCGACTTTCAACTTATACGCATCACATCAGTTCCAAGCTGTTTCGATGGTAACTGATTCAATGGTTCAACAGTCGTCTTCACATGTAACCAATTCTACAAAACTTTCAAACAAATATTTATTAACAATTAAGGACAAAGAAAGTGAGTTTATGTATTTCATAGACTTAAAAGTTTGATGCACCTGCATAGCGATTACGTCAACATAATCTATTATGTGAACCTGTTATCATTCAGAAAATTGAAGTTGTCTGTTTTCTGCTTATGGCGGAACAAAAACATTGTGCAGGCGAGCTTAAATTGGTCTTAAAACAGTCCAAGTGAATTGATGTACCTCTATAGAAGAAAGGTACTTGACATTTTTCTCATTCTCCCTTTTAGCTTCCCTTATTTTCTGTCAATTGTCATTTTGAGCTTGTTTTAGAATTGACTTCTAAGTTAAGAAGGCAACAATAGTAAATTATTTAACCAAAGAAAACAAGAACAATATATATTCTCTAGAATGGTCCATTCACTCAATGGAAGCCTTCTCATTTTTACACCTATGTAGAAAATAACAACGGGACAAAAGGAACTCGGATAACAACACAAGGCAATACTCATCAAAGAAAAAAAGAAAAGAATAGCAGGTAAGTTGCAAAGAAAATGAAGAAAACATTTAGAAAGTAGGTGAAGCATCTTTTATCAAACACATAAATGAATACCAAACGTCACTAGTTGCTCAAATACTTCCACATTAATAACAACGATGCTCGAAATTAAGGTCAGAACTTTAAGCACAAACTGCAAAATTAAGGTCGAATAACAACGATACTCGAACCTTTATCCTACTTGGGGGTGATAACCTAATATGCTCTAGAACTTCTACTTATGAACATGAATTACTATTGGGGAGACCATTATGACTCAAAGAGTTGAAAACCAAAACAATGCTTCAATGAGGAATGAGAGAACTCAGACAAGATGACCGGGTCTAGGGAGAGAAAAGTTTTCCATACATGCGTCATGCAAATCATTGAAAAAGCTACCGTAGAAGTACATGAGCTTTATTCCTCACTACCATAGGACAGGAAATAATTTATTAGATATGGCAGAAGGTTGAGAAATGTTTTAGTCCCCCTAACTTGCTCTTCAAAAAGGTAAGCTTAGTTTTCAAAAACAATCGTTGTCCTCGACAACAAGTTTACAAGGAAAATTTATTTGCTTATATAAACTTGCGGTTGTGAATAGTGAGTTCACCTTTACGTTAATTGGACTCGTTGTTAACAAAAATGGATTCTTTATAGAAGTAAGCTCGTTCTTGTTAACAACGAGTTAAGAACAATATTTCAGGAATTTTGGAATGTTCTTCCTTATTTGAAAATGAGGACCCTGATAAGGTAAATGGTCCTGGCCAGGAGTCTTCAAAACCATTGGACTTTACTGCACTTTTCATTGGAAATATTGATGATCATTTCATGATTGTGATTAAATTTACTAGGTTATTGTCATTTAACTTTCCAATTGAATCTCTGTTGGTACTATCATTCGTTTGTCTGATGAAATTAGACTTGCTTCTATTATACTTATGTCAAGGAGGCTAAGCATTTATCCCAGTTTCTTAAAGGATAAATATATTTTAGCTGAGGTACTCTGGATCTTTGGTTTAAAACTTCTTGAGGCGCAATCGTATATTTTTATTTAAGGAAATATATAGCATATATCAGGGGTTTCAATAAAATGTTCACTGGTACTTCATGTGGCAGTTTAAGGGTCATCTATTCATGGTATACCCTTTCCAGTTATTATTCTTCATTTTTTCTTTCGTATTTTTTATTGCGTTCTAATCAGACCGGCGAGGGGGACTACTTAATTTCCGTTCTTGGGAGATGAGTCTTGAAAAGGGACCGGTTGCTTTTTTCTGTTTTTTATAGTTCTGGTTAAAAGATGGGCGTTTTACTCGTAGATGGTTTAAGTTTTGGGGTCAGATTGAAGCAAGAAAAACCTTTTCCATAAGTTCTTAATGACCACCAATCAGCTGTCAAACTTTTGTTAGTTCTGCTAACCCACAAAGTATGACGGATTTGTTTTATAATTATCTACTTTCAAAATGGATTGGGATGGGATAACATTCCTTTTGATGTTACTCTCTTGCGATGTTAATCATTCTATTGATTAATATTCCTGTTTTTTTTTCAGGAAAAACATTAAGATTTCCAATGATTTCTACAAGTCGGACGTGATTGTGGCATCTCTTCTTGGCTTGATAACTGTAAGAAATCTTGCTTCCATGGCACGTTGTATTTTACTACACTTGTAGGGTAGTCCCATGTAGAATAGTAAAATGCACCGTGTATTATTTGAGGAATTCCACGCTACACCGTCTGGTTAGTCCCACACATCACACCTGACCTCCCGATGAGTCTGAAGCGTCTCTGAGCTCTTTCCTTTTTTTCCTTCTTTTTTTTGCGAGGAAAATAAAATTACATAATGCTGTTGCCTGTGTAGTATAACACTTCTCTAGTGTCATACAACGAGCGGCCGCCAACTCTCGTGTTTTGTCGTCGTCCATGTTTATACTTCCTCCTCCCCCATCTGGGGTTTGAGTATGTTAAGCTTGCATAGAGGGCATATTGCGTTGATGAACAGCCAATTGTCGATGCAATTGCCGTGGAAGTGATGCCCGCAAGGCAGTTGCCTCAGCTCCGATCCGTCCTCGTATGCACACAGGCAGATGCAGCATTCCTGTAACGTTAATGGCGTCCTCATCCCTGTTAAGTATCTCTCTTCACAACTGAGAGGTTCGATATGTGCTAAATCGTAATGGTACTTACAGCGTCCTCCCGGGAAAGTGTGTGTTACTTTGGCGTGCTGCTGTTGCATTCCGTGATGATGCCCCCGGAAGAATCCACTTCTCCACAATCAGCTATTCTTCGGAATTGAATTTCTGCAGCCATTCGATCTCTTCCCGGGTTGCTCCTTCCTGAAATTATTCAAAGGAGAGCCTCCTTAGGTCTTAAAAGTTTCAGGTAAGGTTGTCGAGAGAGGTGGAAACATGAAGCACTGCCTGGTCAGCCACTACATACAAGATCGCAATTATACATGGCAGGAAGCAGCAAACAGCGATGCCAATCAGGTACGTAATCGCAATGAAGAGAGCAACAAATATGATATCAAACGTAAGAAACAACACGCAGACCCTGCAACAGGTTAACATTATTTTTTAGGCCACCAAAAGCAAGCAATAACATGAGAAAAGGACTAGGAATGATGCTTGACCCAATAAGGATTTTCCAGTGAAGCGCAGGAGAATCACACATAAGATCGGGGCTCACAGCAAATATCCAGCGAGCCCCAACGACCCACCAGACGCATGAGAACATGGTGTTGGTCGACCCTGCATGCTTAAGAACGATGAAATTCACATGGCAGAATCCATCGGGAACCAAAAGCCCACCAAATAAACATGGGAAGAATATATATGAGAACTGAAATCAATTCACAGGAAATACCACACATCCCGACCCTGAACTTATATACATAAGAACTTTCTGGGAAAACCATGAAAAATCACAACCATTGGCACCCATCACTGGGCAAGTGATTAGAACTTCGAGCAAGCTTTGATCAATCAACATATAATCATACAGATGCCCAAATATCTTCAACTCACAACCCAATCCTGAATTTTCCTAAAAGAAAAAAGCAACATTCTTCCCTTTAAGGAATGCAAACATCTATCTGGGATGTCTGTGGAAAGTGACAGAGAATCAATATCCTCAAAGCAATATAACGAAACCATCGATCTAATCCAATCAAGTGCTTGGTGGACCGTAAAAGAACGAACCTAGTTCCGCACCAACTGTAGTGGCACCATTTGCTAAAATTTGTCCAATTCTTCCATAACATAAGGGGGCGGGTTTGCGCGCGAGCCGATTGTTACGGAAAAACCAGGAATCAACTAAGACACGGCTGAATCTCCTCCGCCGGTCGGATGATTACGAAGATTAACGGAGCTCCACCACACTCCGGTGGATTCTACCAGAAAAGAAAAACAACCCCCACTCACACCGCTCCCCACACAAACGTACTCGCACCAACACACCTCAATTCCTAATCATTTTTCTCTGTCCTCTAACAGAAGTGCACACCCCGCTATATCTAATTCTCGTATCCCCTCTTCCAGTCGAACCTCCTTCACATGGCTTAGTCTCTTCTCTCTAGATGGGCCAACCTTAAATCGGCCCAGTTGCTTCTTGACCCGTTCCCAAGATGTCGTCCCTTGTCATCCTTAATTCATGCATCAATACCTCCCCCACAAAATCACCCTTGTCCTCAAGGGTGACATTTGGAAATAGGTACTTCATTGCTGGGTGGAACAACCTTTGCAAGCAATAATTCAGCTTCTCGGCCACTCTCATTTCCTTTTTGGCTTCCATGACGAACCGTGCGACTCCCAGCATCGTATGCTTGATCGCGGATGTCGTTGTCTGTAGAGGAGCCATATCCCTATCCATGAACGCATGAGACAACATAAAAGTCACCTTGTATATTTGGTTCTTGCCTCTTTCACCGATATACTCAGACCAGAGTAGTAGTGATTTGAACACGTCGTTCTGCACCTTAAGCCCCGGAATATTGTACTCGTTCATTAAAACAGAAAGGACCTTGATTGGCGGCCTTGTTTCTGCAGCGATCTCGACGGTGACAATTTTACACACACGATTCTGCAGCTTTGGACCCGTGTTCAATGGAATTTCAGGGACATACTGCAGTCCAATAGCTTTGATGATATAATCAAATATGTCAACCGTAACAAGATAGACTCCCTTTAAATTGCTCTGCAGCATGTCGAGAAGCCCACAGCTTACCCATATCCATTCTCTAGCTGGAACATGCTTAGCTTTACGGTCAACAATGTGACCAACGGGGTCTGTATAACCTTCCTGAACCTTCTTATGTCTCTTCATCAACATTAGAGTCAATCGGAAAAACAAGTAATTACAGAAGAGTAGCACCCTTGTCATAATGATCTCCTGCTCCTCCTGGCAATGCTTCATGATGAAGACAATTATAGAATTAAGATCTACAGCTCTCGATCTCACATTCACACTCTTAATGTTGAGCCCCCACTTGTTGGTACCACATATATAAGGTAGGTAGAGTTTAACTCGTTGTCTAATGGAACTGACAACAACACCAAAAACATTGAGCATCAAATCGGCATAATCGCTGGTCTTAGACGAGAGTGAATATGCAGAGGCGCCTTTACTGTCAGGCCCAACAAACTTCCTTTCGATCCCGGAAACCCTCAGCATCTTGGGGTTAAGGAGCAATGCTCCTGAGACATCACCCCACCACTCGACATTTGCCACATATTCTTCCATTATCTTCTGTAAACCCACCTTCCAATGTGTCTTCGCAGCCAAACCCATATTTTGCCATAACTTCTTGCTCTGACACATGGTTTCTAAGATTGTCAACAATTCAAGAATTCCAATAACAGAGGCAACAACACCAAAAACCTTAGCCACATAATTTCTCACGTACTCCTTGACGTTATCATTATCAAGACATATAGCCGCAAAAATGGCAGCGAGACCGGCAACCTTCCTAAGATTGGATATGATGTCTCTTCCCTCAACACAAGCATAGTAATCCTCATACAATAGAGACGTAAGGTATTGGTAGTCCTCCGGCTTTATGAAAGGAAGACCACCGAGCGATTCCTTAGAGACATCAAACAATTGTTCCTTACTCTCCTTATGAGTTGTATAGAGTGGTGTTCCAATAGAAATTGGGGTCACTAAATATCCCAGGTACACCGATAATGCCGAGTCAACTGCACTTCCACCAGCCACCACCGTATTGGATTCAAGCGTCCTTTCGAAAATTAGTGAAGCATTAGGATGAACTCTCTCAATCTCAGCCAACATATAATCATTAACACCTCTAAGGATCAAGGAAGCTGTATTGGCTGTCTTAGCCCCTTCCATGTCAATTGGGAAACCCCAGGTTGCATAAGGAGCCTTGGCAACATGACGCATTTCCTCCTTCCGCACACGTCTAACATGAATTGCAGAGGCCTCTACAAGGTACTTCAGTGACATGTCATCAATCCCTTTCGTGGACAAAAAGACATTTGCCCAAGCCTTAAGCAACTTCTTAATTCTTTCCTTTGCCACCTCCATTTCTCGGGTTTCTTCTAGTCCTCTTGGATCAATAACAACTACTTGAACACTCATATGCCTTTTAGTCTTCTGGAGATGGAAATCAAGGCACACTATTTTAGCAGGGTAAACTCTAATTGACATTCTTTGTGTTGCATGTCCAGTGTTCATATTCACCAAATAGCTATCCTTGACACTTTTCCAGCAAGCTTCTAAAATTTCAGTGTCGATGAGGCACTTGGCTTCATCACGAGCATTTGTGGACTCCAACTTCAACCAAGTTCGCGAAAAAGTCGTGATAACCGGCGATCAACTTGAATGACAAACTTGTCTTAGGATAGTTGATAAAGAACTCCTTCCCCATCTTGTCATCCTTCACTATAAATTCCTCTTCCACATACTTACTGACTTCCGTCATTCCATTACTGACCTCTTTGTCCTGTAACTCAGCCAACTCCCCCAAAACCTTGACAATCGGATGTTCATCTTCCAGGATTTTTAGTGCGGTAGCCCCGTCGGCCTCATCATCCATGATGTTCTTGTCGCCGATATCGTCAACCAATTTCTCGTTGAAGTCGACAGGATCGAGCGAGGACTTAATGATGTTGGCCACAGCTTGACCAACTACCACTTGCTAGGTTCGTACATCCTGAACAGACAGATGCTCGTTGAGGATGTCTAGTGTTGGAGCCCTTTTCTCGTTAATCCCTACCATAGAGGGATGAATTGCTTCCGGGGCGGAATTTGCAAGGCCAACCTCACTCAAAGGAGCGACACCAGGCGTGAAAGTCGCCGCAGAAGTGGTACCAGCATGAGTCGACTCCGACGGCTTAGAGGTGACATCCCAGGTCATCCTAGCATGAGTCGCACCCACCATCGCCTCCGCATTGACTGCCCTACCCGGGTTAGGTGTCTTCATCCCGCTGTTCCCCCTTTTCCCGGTAGGGTTTGCGTCGCCAACCTTCCCAGAAGTAGGGTTGGCATCACGCCTTCTGATTCCCACTCTGACTTCCATTCTTGTTATTTTCTCATCAAGGCTATTCATCTTATCCCTCACCTTCTGCATCAACTCAAGGATTTCGTCCATCTCCACTTGACTTCGTGCTCGTGTGCCGTCACAACCGGTGTTGTTGCGGAGAAGATCGAGCTGTGGCGCTCTGATACCACTTGTTACGGAAAAACCAGGAATCAACTAAGACACGGCTGAATCTCCTCCGCCGGTCGGATGATTACGAAGATTAACGGAGCTCCACCACACTCCGGTGGATTCTACCAGAAAAGAAAAACAACCCCCACTCACACCGCTCCCCACACAAACGTACTCGCACCAACACACCTCAATTCCTAATCATTTTTCTCTGTCCTCTAACAGAAGTGCACACCCCGCTATATCTAATTCTCGTATCCCCTCTTCCAGTCGAACCTCCTTCACACGGCTTAGTCTCTTCTCTCTAGATGGGCCAACCTTAAATCGGCCCAGTTGCTTCTTGACCTGTTCCCAAGATGTCGTCCCCTGTCATCCTTAATTCATGCATCACCGATTGACGTAGGTGTGATTTCTTGGAACTGGGGTTTATTCGTTTTGAGTTCCTCCGTGTTCTTCATCGGAATCATAATCCAAAACCTCATCACTCCTCCTTCGCCTCTCCCTACACTCCGCCACGACGAACGCCACGTGAACAACGCACCCATCCCGTACCCGGCCACCCAAACCCTAATCAGCGCAAAGTCGTCGTCGTCCTCTTTGGCACCGAGGGTGCTCAGCACCACGGCATAGAGTGCCACCCCGATGTGCACGAGGTTGAGTACGACGTCGAGAGCCAACACCGGCTTCGAGTAGGACCAATTGTTGCGGTGTTGTTCGAGCTGGTCAGCGGCATTCTCACGGACGAGGAAGGAAGGGGAGCTAAGCATCATCCGCCTGGCGAGAGGGCGGCGGAGGTCCACGGCGGAGCACCCGGCGTCTCCGGCGGCGAAAAAGGAGAGGGGAAGGCGCATCGGAGGAGGATTGGGGAGGTGGGGTGGGTTCCATCGGAAGCACAACAACCTGGGAAAGAGATGGAAGCTATCAACTTTGTGTTATTGCGTGTGTAAGAAGGTCAAAATAAAGGAGAGACAGCTTTACTACTATATTACTGAAACGAGGTAACCCAATTACTCTTTCAAGGCTGCTCCATTGCCAGCCAGACAAGTAACCAACCAGCGTTTCCCATTCTCTCATTCAATTCAATCATCTTCAACTGGGGTTAATTCCCACATTACAATTAACAGGTTCACAATTAGCAAAAGGAAGCTCATACGATCAATTGTTAGTTAGCCTTTTTGCTGTAAAAACTATCAAGCGTGAGGGTAAGATCTTGTTGGAACAGAGCCCCCTTTCTCGTCACTTTGTGTTGTGGTCGAGTGGTTAGAAAGGAATGATTGATTCGGCGGATGTAAGGACGAAAACCGGCCCGGCAGCAGCCCAGGCCGAGGCAATAAGAACTCCCGGATTTACACACTTCCTATCTAATCTCTTGGCTGCAGGGTTAGATGAGTTCAGTCCATGGCGTGCTCTGGTATGAGCATGCGACGGAGATCAGGCGATGCGCCGGACAATTCTGATAGCACAATTCTGAAAGGGGCGTGCTTAGCATTATTAAGTTACGACTTCATACTCACAGCAGTGCAACGAAGCTTCGGCGAATACTGAAGTAATCTCGATACCAGATCCACTACCTCAGGAGGCATTCTCTTGTCAAACACCTGCCATGAGTACATTAAATCCTGGAGTTATAAACCAACGTCTGCCAAGTTATCAAGGAAGACAAGAGCATCTTCTTGTTTTCAGAGACATGGTTTGCACCTTGTGCCATGGATGAGCCTTTATCTGCAGAAACTTGTACTCAAGAGTAATTTGGGTTCATGCACTTAATCTCTTCTTTTGTGGGTGTCCCAATTATCTGGATAGTTTCACTTCGTTTAAGATAATATATAAATGAAAGTTAATCCCCAAGAAAGATAACAAACCTTGATAATTTCAATGAGCTGATCAACGCCAATTTCTCCTTGAAATAGGGGCTGCAACAGTTTGATACAAACAGATGGCTTACATCAGGAAAGTATGATCAGGTCGCTAATAAACAATAAAATGAATGGAGTCGTCGTGATCCAAAAGACAAAATAACCAAGTTCCGATGCAGATTTGTGCAGTCATGGGGAACAATTGCAAGAGGAGAGAATTTTGGGGATGAGATCCTCACAAGTCCGAGAAGAAGCTCGGCCACGACGCAACCAGCTGACCACATGTCAACAGCAGTTGCATACTCCACAGCACCAAATATCAGTTCCGGTGCTCTATAGTATCGAGAGCAGATATAAGGAATATTAGGCTCATTCGGAACCTACAACATTATTATGCATGCTTAGCTTCTTCCGCGTTGAGTGAACGATCTGTGAAATTTTCTGAAAGCAGAAGTGGACCTACCTACTTCTTAGCACTGCCGAAGTCGCAAATCTTTAATTGATGAATGCGAGGGTTCACCTGCACGAACAGCTGGCATTAGAATTGATTAAAGTCCTGTGAAACGACAAATTAAAAAAAGAAACAAAGCACTGCAACATTGCATCCTTCATGTTCAAAGGTAGATACTGGAAAATTCAAAAGCTGTTGACATATACCAGCAAATTTCGAGGCTTAATGTCACGATGACACGCCCCAACGACGTAATGTAGATAATTCAAACCACGAAATATCTGAAAGAGAGAGACTTGGTCAAGCAGTTTGCAAAGGAAAAGCTAAGCATGAGGAACGGGATAAATTCATTCAACCTGGTACATGTACAGCTGCACATAAAAAGTAGGCACATGCTGATTCATTCTGACATAGCGCTTTAAAGCTCGATGGACCGTTTCGGATACATAATCCAAAACAAGCTTGAGATACACTTCATCCTTATCAGAAGCCGAGTATAAGCTTTTTCCTACACCAATCTGGACGCCTCTCGCGATTAGCAGAGGCAAAAATATTGGTAATTCTGCCCTCTGGGACGCATTGTAACGATCCTCATTTCTACTCTGGTTAACATAATTGCTTTCCTGAAAATTTCAGTGCTCTAACCCTAAAGCAGCTAATAGGCACCGAATATCCACACATCATCTCAGAACTCACGTGTGTCTAGAGTAATTAAGGTGTTGCAGGTCTTACCTTATCATCATAATCATACACCACCGTGCCCTTCGACTCGTGTGGCCCAACATGAAGCCGGGACTTACTCGGTGGTCTGGCAATCGAGGCAACCCGGGAAGTATGGCCAATGCGTTCTAATGATTTGGCAGCATGCATATCATTCTTAAGTTATCATTTGGCAAGGACACTCAGATGCAGGACTGTCACGTCAACAATCAGATAAATCAAATAATAAATTGTTATCTATTGACAAACAATAGTCAACTCACGAAGTGCAGTCCAATCTTACTCCCCGAACACACCCCTTTCGACATTTTTAACATGCATAAGCAAATATTTCTTAAGCATGGTAAAGTTTGTGTTCACTCCACATGATTTGGACGCATGATGGAAATAACTTGCATGTTTACCTTTTCTGAAAAGTATTGGAGGCGGGCATCTTCAGCATTCTCTACGGAGTCAGCAGGAAAACGTTCATAAACCTGTATGGAAAGTGCGTCTTAGAAGCAAGAGGATTGGGTGCGTGTACTCTAAATTTGAAAATTATTTTCATATCTTTGACCAACAATCATGACCAATGAGTCGAAAAGACACGACTATGGAAACAGTCAAGTATAAAAATTTTCCCAATTCAACGTTACAAACCATATGAAGAACTAGTGTGAAACACTAAGTGGACTCAAAGCTTTTTAGAAATTTCATTTAATGCATTCAACGAGTTGCAGTAAAAGGATGTGTTTTAACATTGATATCATCTTTCAAATTAGAAACACAAAAAAATGTAACCGTTGATTAGTAATAGCAGTAGACACAAAGTCAAGCTAAGAACATTCTTACAAAATTATCTCAAAGATGAACAGCAAAAGAAATGCAGAAATGACAACCCTGCTTCTCGTTATGCTAAGTTGGAAAACAAAATAAATAATAAATGACCATGATAAGGGTAAAAGCACCTGTCGGACTTGAAGTAGCACTTTTGAGAGGACGCCTTTATACTCGCATACTAACTTCACTTGTACAAACAAGAAGTCTGTTATCAAGGTTTTCTTTGGCTATTTTCTTAGAGAAAATGAAAAACTCTGAATATTATAAGGCATTTGAATTAAGCCAGATTAATGTGTTATCAACTTCTAAATAAGAATTAAAGCAGCCCAGCAATCTCCTTCGGCATGGATCACCTATTTACAAACTAAGGGAAGTGCTTAAACCTTCATTTGTCTTTTGGCCATCTAACTAGAGTATAAGGGTTGACAGAAAATGCCTGGTTTATCAAGCTTAATGCAGTAATCAGTCATTCTTCTACAGTACTAATAGACAGGGAAAATACGTAATGTGTATTGAGGCATGAAAATGACTCTCACTTAAGGAGTGTTCGAGAATTGAGGAAAAGAGTGGAAAAGGAAAGAAGAGTAGAGAAAATTTTAGTGAGAGAATTTTTTTGGGGAAATGTGTTTTCCCGATATTCCACCCTTTTCCACGAAAAAGAACAAAGCAAAATAGAGTGACAAAGATGCATTTGTGTGAAGGTTTATAAAGAGCACACACAGTTGTCAAAGCAACAGCTATTCAGAAAACATTACAGCCTCCTATAGGAAGAATAAATAATTAATCAGAAAGAATAGAAAGAAAAATCACAAGCATTTCCTTCGTAATTGACAAAATTGCGATTGAACAATGCATTCAGATCTGCGAATATAAACCATAGTGAGCTTGTGTACGACCCGTAGAAAACATCATATGATTTCATAAAACAAGGGAATTATCTATCATGAGTTTGCAGTGAACATCGTCATAAAACAACCAAATCACTATGATGCATGCCCATACAAGTCAACCGGTTTGTCTAGGAGCTAGGCAATTGACCAGTTTATTGCTCGAGGCCCTAGACAAGGAACCCTTCTAAGAATAAACAAGGTGTTAATTTAACTTACAATAATATAGTTATAATACTAGCATAAAGTCAGCTAAGCCAATTGGCTGCTGTAACAATATATTTCTAATTCTGGGAGATAAAAAAAATTATTTGTTCACAAAGGCCGCATACACCCTTGGATAGGCAACTTAGAAGATGATAAACAATCCAAATTATGCAGTCGAATTTGATGTACCAACTGTAACTTTCATATATTATTTTAAAGAATACAGCTTTCTCTACTAAAAATGTTAAGACTGATAACACAATATATAAATCGTTTATGACTGCAAATTCTTATGATAACATCTATTTTCAACCCAATAAAAAAAAATCTTGCCATGGAATGAACGATCTAACCTTTTGGTTAAACAAACACAAATGAAGGAAACTTGAATTTTTCCATCAGAACAGGTCGTCTTCGACAGTTCACTCCAAGGTCAAAGGAATTAAATACAAAAATATCTACCATGTGGGAGTAATTGCACTATATTTCCAAGCATGCATTATGCTTACTTAGTGCTTTTTAAAATAAAACAACAAACGAGCAAATTCAAACTACCTGGGTTTAAATAATGCCCAAGAACAATTGATTGTCGATAAAATCTAGCATTTCCATCCAAGTACCTATGACAATAAAAGAAAAAAGAGATCATTTTTATCCATATAACACTTACTTTGATGATTGATTGTTAGCTACAAAATCTAGTGACTCAAAAACTATGATTGAACAAGTGTTTGGGAAAAAATAAAGAAGATATACTAAACTTGAAGGGAGAATACAAGGTCCTTTATATCCTGAGTAAAAGGGAATCTCAAACTGAGGAAAATGTTAAACAGTTATAGGTTCTAATGATATCACATAATGTTACGTCCAAATAGCATTCCACGGTATTATACGCATCACATCAGTTCCAAGCCGTTTCCATGGTAACTAATTCAATTGTTCAACAACCGTCTTCACATGTGCCCAATTCTACAAAACTTTCAAAGAATGGTTATTGACAAATAAGGACAAAGAAAGTGAGTTGATGTATTGCAAAGAATTAAAAGTTTGATGCACCTGCATAGCGATTAGGTCTACATAATCTATTATGAGAACCTGTTGTCATTCAGAAAATTGAAGTTGTCAGACTAATGTTTTCTACTTATGGTGGAACAAAAACATTGTGCAAACAAGCTTAAATTGGTCTTAAAACTATCCAAGTAAATTGACGTACCTCTATAGAAGAAAGGTAGTCGACATTTTTCTCCTTCTCCCTTTCAGCCTCACCTATTTTCTGCCAGTTGTCATTTTGAGCTTGTTTTATAATTGATTTCGAAGTTAAGAAGGCGGCAACAGCAAATTATTTAACCAAAGAAAACATGAACAATATATATTCTCTAGAATGGTCCATTCTCACAATGGAAGCCTTCTCATTTCTACACATATGCAAAAAATAACAAGGGGACAAAAGGAACTTGGATAACAAAACAAGGCACTTATCAAAGAAAAAAGAAAAGAATAGCAGGCAAGCTGCAAAGAAAATGAAGAAAACAGTTAGAAAGTAGGTGAAGCATCTTTTACCAAACACAAATGAATACCAAAGGTCCCTTATTGCTCAAATACTTCGACATTAATAACAACGATGCTCAAAATTAAGGTCAGAACTTTAAGCACAAACTGCAAAATTAAGGCCGAACAAGAATGATACTCGAACCTTTATCCTACTTGGGGGTGATAACCTAATATGCTCTAGAACTTCTACTTATGAACATGAATTATTATTGGGGAGACCATTGTGACTCAAAGAGTTGAAAACCAAAACAATGCAACATTGAGGAACGGTGAGTTCACCTTTATTTATTTCCTTATATAAACTTGCGGTTGTGAACAGTGAGTTCACCTTTACGTTAATTTGGCTCGTTGTTAACAAAAATGAATTCTTTGTAGAAGTAAGCTCGTTGTTGTTAACAACGGGAGGAATTTTTGAACGTTCTACCTTATTTGACCATTTTTTTGTCAACTAACAATTTGAAGGAGCAAACCTCATAAATGTTGTCAAATACAATATGCCATGGAGGCAAGATTGCTTACAGTTATCAAGCCAAGAGGAGATGCCACAATCATGTCCGACTTATAGAAATCATTTTAAAGCTTAATGCTTTTCCTGAAAACAAAAACAGGGATATTAATCAATAGAATAATAGGACATTGCAAGAGAGTAACATCAAAAGGAATGTTATCCCATCCCAATCCATTTTGAAAGTAGATCATTCTAAACTAACTCGTCATACTTTGTGGCTTATCAAAACTAGCAAAAATTTGACAGCTGATTGGTGGTCACTAAGAGCTTATTTAGTGGAAACGGATTTTCAACGACGGTAAGAAAAATGAATATTATTAGCTGGAAAGGGTATAACATGAATAGATGACCCTTAAACTGCCACATGAAGTACCAGAGAATTTTTTATCAGAAACCGCAGATATATGCCATATATTTCCTTAAATAAAAATATAGGATTGCGCCTCAAGAAGTTAAAACCCAAAGATCCAGAATGCCTCAGCTAAAATATATTTATCCTTTAAGAAATTGGGATGAATGCTTGGCCTCCTTGATAGAAGTATGATTGAAGCAAGTCTAATTTCATCAAACAGACGAATGATAGCACCAATAGATACACAATGGGAAACTTAGATGACAATAACTTGGTAAATTTAATCCCAATCATGAAGTAATCATCAGTATTTCCATTGAATAGTGCTGTAAAGTCTGATGGTTTTGTAGACTTCTGGCCAGGACCATTCACCTTATCAGGGTCCTCATTTTCATCGGCCCCTCCACCAAAATCCTCCATAAACCGTGTCATGTGCTCAACATTAACCTATTACGAAGAAGTTGACCAATTCAATATTTACGTCAGAAGACTAATTCCACTACTGAGGTTAAACTTGTGGGAGAACAATACCAGTGCTTCAATTTACTACAAGATTACATCAAATGAAAGTAAGATAACAATGAACAGATCAATACCTTGTGGGAGGAAGGCACAAGCTGAATTAGCCTTCGAACCACTCGATACGCAATGCTTCGTAGAGGCAGCAAAATCAACACCTGCATTTCAGCAGTTGGAGTAATAACCCAAAACAGTTAACAAAGAATAAAAAAAGACTTTGTGCTTATGCAAAAGCTGAACTTGGATCAAATCGGGTTAACAAGGAGCTTTCTTGTATCTCTTTCAAGGTATTTCATTACGTTAAGTTAACAATAAGACTTTGTGGTCAAAACAACCCGATCACATAAATTATCTTTGTCCCCCCTTGTCATTCTACCACAGAATGATTAAGTGCAATCATGATAAAAGAAAGAGTTATAGATAAAATGAATAGTAGTAATTATTCAAATAAAACTCTTTAATGGAATTTACAATTTCCCAAACAAATCAACTAGATTAAATTTTAAACTTAGTTTGAAGTGAGTTCAAACAAAACCACATAGATCGAACAAAACTATGTTCACAATTTTTAGTACTTCCCATCCATCCCCCCTTTCCTCTAAAAAGAAGGAGGAGAAATAAACTTAAAGAGGATTCTTGCCGGAACAAAAAAAAACGGACAAAGAAAAATATGGTTTACCTTAGATCGAGCAAGCCCTGATCAAGAAACATTTCATTATTATGAAGCAAATCCTCCTCTATGGACTCTTGATTCTTGGACAATTTTGAGTCATTCTTAGTCACAGGATCCCGAGTCTTAAATATATGATTCAACTGCAAAACTGATACAGTTAAGACATTCTTCTGTTGGTTTGAAAATAGAAAATAAACTTAAAAGATAGTGGATGATAGAAGAATTTGAAGGGTTGAAATCCAAAGGAATGAAGGATAAGATCATACGGAATGCATGATGTAGGCATTCATGGTACTTGAATCTTCTCTCTGGCCCTTGAGGTAAAAAGGTTTTTTGTCGCAGTTCAAGACATCTCGATAGCTGTTGACTGATACAAGGATTCCAAAATAAGTTAACACCTGAATCGTGAAATTATATGAAAATATCTTCCAGTAAGGGAAGGATCGTCAATCAACATTTGCTTGAGCAGATAAATATTGCGAATAACACTGTTTTCGTGCCATCCAAGCAAAAATTTCACCCAGTTTGTTGTTCGCACAATGTGGTGACTTCATTCATATACAACAAATACCAATTTATGATAATCCCCTGTTTTTTGATTTCTCAATTGGAAAAACACCGCAAATACCAGCTTCAAATAAAGCTACTTAGGTAACATGTGAATGTTCATATAGATAAATTCAGGTTCGAGATTTCAATACATTTTCGCTTTATCGAAAACATAACATGTTTACATGACTCGATTGATTTTGATTGTCGTCCGAACTCCATCATTTAGCCAGAAGATAGCAGGTCACATCCTTCACTTAATAAAGACCATAACTCATTCTTAATATTGATCGGACTCAACCGTTCGTCAAGAAAAGAGTAATATGTTTCAATTCATCCAATTACTCGAGGACACAAAGACAAAATGTTGAATATAGGTTTTGATGATGAGCCTTGACCTTCTGCGTAACAGAAGCCAAATATCTACTCTACAGAAGCTACTCACGTTGAGAACTTGCTGTAAGAAATATTTTTTGTGATTAATTGATTGGTTAATGATTAATTAATCACGAAATGATTAGGATTTGATCAAGATATTATCTGATCAATTTTAAACCGAGTACGTTTCCAAATAACCCCACTAGGGATTATATTTTTCATAAAAGGAAATATAATCTTTTATTTATGACAAGGTTCTATAAGGTTATCTATAACCTTCTGTGGTGTTATACGATCACCATATGACAGTTATTTGGGATGTCAATCATTACCATCTGTATAGATACATTCATTATTTGGAAGTTAATCTTTGATTATTTCCATTTACAGAAGGTTGCTGACTAAATTCAGCGAGAACCTTCTGTAACGCGGTACTCATGGGAATCCGCATCCTCGGGAGGGCGACGGAGGTGGCGGCTATAGCTCTTCCCTGTCACAAGAAAGAAAAACGATTAGGGTTGTCTAGCAAAAAGGCCCGATTTTGTTTTCTTATTTTTTATTTTTTATTTTATTTTTGATTTTTTTTAATCTCCCGTGCAGCTGCACGAGATTTTCGTGCACAAAGTTTCTGTGCATTTTGTGTTCCAAGCGGTGCAGCTGCACCAAATTTTCGTGCAGCTACACGAAGTTTCTGTGCATTTTGGGTTCGCGTGTGTACGCGCGCCCTCCGGCCTAGCACGCGCGCTGCGGCTCCGGCGACGCGAGGATCTGGGCCCGCTCCCCGAGGCCCAATCCGGTCGGCGTCGCGACTCGAGCGTCAGACGCTGCGGAAGGGCATCGAGTTGAATCCTCCCTTGGTTCCCGAGGGGATCTGCGGGGTGTTTCGCCGACCGTCTCCAGTCCTTGAAGGCGACGGGCGAAAGGCTGCGTTAAGACCTCGCTTGGGAAATTCTGGGAGGATCCAGGAAGCGGCTCGTGTCGCCGTTACCCATCCAAAATGGCTCCGTTTTGTAAAAGTGTTGTTGCTTAACCTAGGTAAGCTATTACGGAGTCGCCACCGACTTTTTATTTAAAAAAAACTGTTAAGTCGGAAAAACTGTTCGTTGGTATCCATTTCTGGGCGTTAGGAGCAGCCACCACCCTACCTGAACGGGTGATGAGTTCAACTTCTGGGGTTGATGAGGCGCAGCTGGGCCTGATCACGACGGGAATCCTTGGTTCCTTCGCCAGCGAGCCTTCTGCCTGGGAGGGCGCCCCGGTCTGTGTCTCTCCGAGCGGAACGTATACATATGGCGCCTTGGGCCTCCGAGGATTTATTATTGTGAAGCCGTCCGGTAGTGCTGTAGTTGCTGACACCGGGCGGATCCCCGTGTTGGGCTGACTTCGGCCCTGGTTTCGACCTCGACCTCGACCTCGGCCTCGTCCTCGGCCGGCGTGTACCACGTTGACATGCTCTGTAGGTGCCATCTCACATTCGTACATGTGGATTTCTTCTTCTTGATTGGTCAACGACGCGAAGGAGTTAATACCGACATAGTTCACGTGCTCAGGCAAAGGATTGCTCTTGACGTTGGGAGTGGTGGCTGGTGCAGCGAAGGTGATTACGTCGTCGTCCAACAAATTCTGAATTTTAAAGCGGAGGGCGATGCAATCCTTGGTGTCATGCCCCAGTGCCCCAGAATGATACTGACAAACCGCCTTGGGGTTGTAGCCAATAGATGAGGGATTGGTCGCCTTGGCCTCCACGGGCTTGATGAAGCCCATGTCTCTCAGTCGGACGAACATGACATCCAACGGGTCAGGAGTGGGGGTAAGGTCTTCCAACCTGCGCTTCGGGCGCTCCTGTTGAACCGGCCTCGGTTGGGAGTACATCATCACGGGTGCGGGAGCTCTGGGGCGAGCGGTGGCGGGCGCTGGTGGCCTGGCAGCTGCCGCCACGTACGACCTTGGCGCATACGTGGTAGGGGGTGGTGTAGCCCTCATTGACTGCCTACTGTGTTCGGCTGTTGCAATGAGCTCCTTGGGTTTCGGCCTGATCATCGGCTTTGGCGGTGCGGTCGGAATGAGGCCATCTCTGCTGGCGTCATCGAGCTGGCTCGCGGCAATGACTGCCTGGGCGAATGTGAGCGGTGCCCGTCCGCCAATCATGAATGGTTCATATTCACGCGGCAGCAACTGTAGGAATTCAGTGATGAGATCTCGCTCCTGCATGGGGGGCTTGACCTGCGTCGCCATCTCCCGAAAACGGTGCGCGAAGGTCTTGATTGACTCTCCCCGGAACCTCCGCAGCTTGCGGATGTCCGACAACATTGGTGCCATTTCGACGTTAAAGCTGTAGTAATTCAAGAAATCAAGCGCCAACTCCTTGAACGTGGCGAACTGCCTCAGGTCCTTGGAATAGTACCACTGAAGCGCCGACTCCGCCAGGCTTTCTTGAAACATTGTGATGCGGAGTTTATCATCTGCCGGATAGACCGACATCTTGTGGCAAAAATGTTTGAGGTGCAGTTCAGGACATCCGGTGCCCTTGAATTTTTCGAACTCCGGGGGCTTGAATTTGGGGGGAACTTGAAAGTGGGGAACCTGGAAGTCGTTGTACTCCCATGTCCGAGCCTGGTAACCTTGGAGGGCGTTAATGCGTTCTTCGAGCCTCGCAATGTGTTTAGCCTCAGCTTCCTGCATTGATGATATCTTGGCTTCGAGCCTTGTCTCGAATGAGCTCATTTGTCCCTTCTCCCCCAACAATTCATCTACTATGGTCGCGTTGCGGGTTCTTGGACTGGGCGGGGTTGGCCTTGCATGTGGGGCCGAGGGACCAGCGGTAGATTGTGGCACTGGAGCGCTGACAGGGAAGTAAGAGACCGGCATTCCTTCCAGGGGAGTTGGCCCGACTGCGGCTGGCATGTAGGGAGTTGGCCTCGGGGCTGGCGGTTGTGAGTAGTAAGGCGGCACCTGTGGTTGTGCCGAGGTCATAGAAGCGGGTGGCATGCGCATGTATGGGTTGTAAAGGGAAGCAATACTGGTGGAGGCGGCTGGCCCAGGCATGGCCGGGTGGTATAATGGTGATATGCCTGAGGGAGTGCCCAAGCCCGGCTGTGAGAAAGGATCATGTGGCATCGCCGTGGTTGTCGGTGCGGCGGACCCTGGCATGACAGGGGGAAGATGGGGATTCTGGGTGGTAACGGGAGTTGGAGTTACCGAGAGTTGCCGTTGAAGTAACTCTGCCATCATCGTCTTTAGGGCAGATAGTTCTGCGGTAAGGGACTCGACCTTGCCTCCCAGGGATGTGGTGTCGACGCCTTGGGCCGGTGTGGACGGGTTGGGAATGAATGGGGGGACACCAAGGTCTGCACTGCTGGCGTTGTGAAGGCCGCCAAAGGTGGTATATATGCCGGAGACATGCGGGCCTGAGGATTGCCCAACAGCGAAGGTCGGGGCTTGAGAGAAAAGCGGGGGAAATGCCACCGCGTCAAGGGAGAAAGTTGGAGAGGGGGTCACGTCTGTGGCTTCGCTGGCGGTTGGAGGAAGGTCTCCTTCTTCTTCAATTGTCGTAGAAGCTACCACGCGTCCTGGGGATGTATCCGCCATTACTGTCCTGAGAGATCGGAATCTTGGACGTTTGTTGGGCGCAATCGTTTGGTACCTTAAAAGGCGAGGATCAAAAGAACATTCGATCAGCATCAAGCGGTGATTCTATGGATGAATGACATGTAATGATGCATGGCATGTCTAATGTAGGGATTGGATTGTTGTTACCGAATTTAACCCCAAAAGAAAAGAAGCGAATTAGGTAGAAGCATATAAGTTCTACATCGTCATAAAAGTTAAAGTACAGTTAACCGAAAGAAAGATAGAATGGGCCCGCAGGCCCGATACTGGTGTGTCGGCAGTCAGACACGGTCCCACTGAATGTGACGTTTCCTCCAGAAACGCTGAGACTGAGCCACACGATCGTTCTCCTCGGGTTCTGGTGGGAGTTCGCAGACTTCTTCCGTGAGGGTCATCCATATGCGGGAGATGTGTGCGATCACCCTCTGGAGTGATGTCTTCACCGTCCTATCGTCGAGGCTGATCGGTCGAAAGAGTCGCTGTGGGGGTGCTCTGGTCTTCGGAGTCAATCCCAGTTGGTGTCGGACTTGAAATGGCGCGTAGTAGGAAGTTCCTCCGAACCCCATGATTGGGATGAAGTATTCGTCCGTCGAGGAAGTGATGGCATCGTCCGTATCGAAGCAGGGGGCTCTCTGGTAGAAGTCGGCAGGCTCTAGAGAACGGAATAGCGCGTCAACTCCAACGAAGGTGCGTATGGGGAGGCGGGCACGCTCCATGATGCGGGCCAGCAATCCCGATGTGTGCTCTCTTGTGAAGGCTTCTCCTGTGATCCCGAGATGCGTGTAGAACCACACCTGCAGTAGGGCTGGACAGAAGGTCATTCGGTGGTTGCGAACTCCTCGCCTGGCTTCATGCACAATGTTGGTGAGGCTGAAGTTGGTTTCTCCGATTAGGTTGGGTAGGAAAGGAGCGTCTTCCAAAATGGCTTTGGTGATGTAGACGGCTCGCCTATTGATTGTCTTCTCATTCTGCGGGTACAGTATCGTTCCGACGAATAGCAGGATGAACGCTCGTGCTGATCCTTGCCCTTCTCCCATGCGTGGGTTGTACGGCGTCAGTTGCAGGTCGATGATGCCATTGACGCTGATGTCTCCTTGGGAATTGAACAGTCCGGGTATACTTGCCGATGGAATTTGGAGAAGCCTCGCCATGTATTCTTTCGGCTTGTCAATCCGGGGCAAGGGCAGTATTCCTGTGCGGTGGGACATCTCAGCAAGGTGGATGTACTCTTTGTAGAGTGGCGCCAGTTTCAAATCTCCGAAGCGGAAGACGAAGGAATCCGGATCCCAGCGCGCCACCAGGTTCTGCAGGAGAGCCCAATCCAACTCCAAGCGAATGAGGTGGAAGAGTCCTCTGAGTTTGGATTGCACGAACTCGAGCTCGGAAGGCCTTAACAGTGGCAGCCATTGGCGGAGGTGGTAGACGTCAGGCATGTTCTTCTGTCGCAACGCAACGGGCTCCATGAAGTCTTCCTGCATAATGGGGTGTCATCCGGAGATGATAACATTCCAATCCCTAATCCTAGTACATTATGATTTGGCACGCGATTTGTGCAGTAAATAGAGTGTATGATACTACTAGAATAATTGTGAATTGAAATGCATTCACGCGATTACAGATGCATATGGATGCATTAAGGCGGTAAAAGGAGGTAGAGAAGGGAAAAAAGAAATTTGGGAACCCCGTGATCAACCCAGATTACTGCAAAAAATGAACAAAGTTAGTGTTACAGTTATTACACACAAAGTGTACCTGACACCTGTCCCTGCGCAAGTAGCAGTCACTTAGCAACACGCAAATGCACGTGCGGCGTCTGGTACCTGTAGTGAGCAATCAATTCTAGACTCGGATGGAGGCTTCTAAGACCTCCCTCGGACTAAGGGAGGCGGGTCCCGGTCCATAGCCTACAAGCCGCAGGAAGCAGCGAGGCCGTGCCTTTCGGTGACCCCCTAAAAATCCTAGTCTCGGGTATAGGGACTTACCTAAGTATGCCTAAGGAAGCGGTAAACAGACACAGACATGAGCGCAGACAAAAGGCACCGAGCCAAACAAGTACATGCGCAAACAGGAACCCCTCTCTACATGTGGACGAGTGTAAAGACGTTTCGATAAAAATCCACATGCAGAGTCCCCAGCGGAGTCGCCATCCGGGATGTACGCGCGCCCTCCGGCCTAGCACGCGCGCTGCGGTTCTGGCGACGCGAGGATCCGGGCCCGCTCCCCGAGGCCCAATCCGGTCGGCGTCGCGACTCGAGCGTCAGACGCTGCGGAAGGGCATCGGGTTGAATCCTCCCTTGGTTCCCGAGCGGATCTGCGGGGTGTTTCGCCAACCGTCTCCAGTCCTTGAAGGCGACGGGCGAAAGGCTGCGTTAAGACCTCGCTTGGGAAATTCTGGGAGGATCCAGGAAGCGGCTCGTGTCGCCGTTACCCATCCAAAATGGCTCCGTTTTGTAAAAGTGTTGTTGCTTAACCTAGGTAATCTATTACGGAGTCGCCACCGACTTTTTATTTAAAAAAAACTATTAAGTCGGAAAAACAACTTGTTCGGGGATTTCTACTTACTAGTCTTTACACTCTAAACATGCGAAGAGGTGGCGTTTGCTCTAAAAGAGTTTGGCTTTTGATTAACGAGCGTTGGACCCGATCCGGGCATGACTCCGGACTCATGTCACTGTTTTACGGGCGTTGGACCCGATTCGAGCCTTTCGGGCTCGAACTCATGTGTATTTAGCAAATAGCATGCGACGATAAACCTACGGGCCTAAAGCATGCGAACAACCTCAACCAATTATCGAGATCAAAGAGAGCGGGAAAGGGCGTTGATCGTGAGCCTATGCACTTGGGCTCACGACCCGTTACATGTGGAAATAAAAAAGGACGGGAAGCTCGCACTTCCCTCATGTACCTGAGATGACGGTTGATGCCGCTTTACTTCGAAGCTAGCGCCTTCGAGCTTTCTGTCTTCGTGATATTGCTTTGTCGGGATCCCATAAAGCTCAGTTGATTTTTCATGTAAAAATCAAAATACCACAGGAAGACGATATTCAGAAAATTCCAAAATACATGGGATGATTTTGAAATTAACTGGTGAGTAAGAATGATTACTCACCGGGCGTTGTGTGGCCCGTTGACGTTGATTCTTCATGATGTTGAAAGATATTCTCTCGTTGTTTTAACATGCAAAACAAAGGATAAAAACAAAGGATAGCAGTGGTATGAGTAACGATTAAATCAACGTATATTTAATCGTACTGAAAAGTAAGGCATGACTTACCGTTTGAGGTAGTTGAGTTGATTGGGGATTTTTGTAGCTCGTTGATGTTGGTCTTCCAAGATTGTACACTTGTGTACTAATTTCGAGATTGCTCGAGAATATCCGCCAGAGTCCCATTGTATTTTCGAGAAGGACAAAGAAATAGGCATTAGCGACATTCAATAAGAAAAAGCTCTCATAAGCCCACCAAAATCAAACGTTAAAGAAAATGGAAGAATAGAGAAACTTACCTTCTGTTACGCGTATGCTCCTGATTTGATTGATTTTTTTTTAATATTTATTAAAAAACAAATAAAAATAAAAATAATAAAATAAAAAGAAAAGGAGGGGCGGGAACGAATTTGCTCTGACATGCCCCCTCCCCCACGCTTGTCCCTTCTGCATTCTTGCGAACTTCTCCCAGCTCCGAAAGGGGAGGCGACCATCTGCCTCTTGCGACCGGGTCGAAGGAGAGGGCGGTGATCCCGCAGCTCAATCGAGCGGACGACGGACCCACATGCAGCCGGAGGGGGAGGCGAGCTCTGTCCGGGGTCCGATGCTTGCGTGAGGAGGGGAAGCCGGATTTGGATCGGCGTCGGGAGGGTTCGTCGTGGCTGCCGTCGCGCCCGATCGGGCCTGCCATGGGGAGAGCGAGTCGGCCGCACCCTAGTTGCCTCGGCCGCGTCTGGATCTGGGCGCGAGGGAGGTGGCCGCCTTGGGGAAGAGGAGCCCTTCGACCGGGCTGCCCTGGTGCTGGAAGTGGCCGGTCGATCGCGTCCAAAACTCTGCCTGGACGCAAATATAAGATAGGTTAGAGAAAAATGGAGGGCCTCTCGCAACGCTTAAGCGTGTTCGCGAGGAGCTCGGTCGCAGTTTTCGACCGGGAGGGGCGATGAGATATGGCCAGGCTATCTAGAGGGAGTTTGCTCCCGTTGAGCGTCGTCGCCGCCGCGTCCAGAAGAGCTGAGGCCCGCTGCGATAGGAGGTAAGCCTTCCTTCTTGTTGTTGCTGTTGACTGCTTCGCTTGGGTCGATCACCAAAGGGGGGTTTCTTTGACGCTGGTCCCTGCTTACCTTGGGCAGATTCTGGTCGGGAGGGGGATTGATCAGACGGGTTCTTCGACGAGCTGAAAGGTCGGTGGCTTGTTCTCTGTTGCTGGGAAGAGTTTCCGGAATAGAAAACAAAGGAGAAGAGGAAGAAGTTCTGAAGTCAGGTGCCCCCCCCTCGACCCCTTCTGTTCTTTCCTATTTATAGAAGAATTCCCCCCCGACTGTGATCAAACGGGCACGCGCGTCAAGGCGGAGCCTCAACGTTTCAGGTTGCCCTGTAGGTGGGTCCCGACTAATTGTCATCGGTTGCCTCCTCTTCTCTCCTGCTTTTTGTTGTCGAGTTCTTTGCTCCTGTTTCCCATTCTGTGTCTGGCCTCCTTTCTTTTTAACACGTGCAGGCGGGGCTCTGCAAGGGGTAGCCGCAAGGTCCATGGCAAAGTAGGGCGGTGCGAAATCATTGCCATCTGCGGTAGAGACAGCAGGCTGGGGTTGGATGCCAAGGGCGGTGCAGCAGGGGAGGCAGGGGAGCCTGGCGCTTGCAAGTGGGATCACGTGGGGGTGACTGTACCCGTTCCCTGCGTTATGGATGAGATGGCGATCCGACAGCCTCTGTCAGGTAACCCTGGGCATGCTGCATTGGAGCCGTCGGGCGGCAGCCATGCAGGTAAGAGGTTTGGCTTCTTCCTTTTGTTTTTGTTAGGCCGTGGGAGGTGGGGAAAACGTCATTGCTGCTGTGCTGCTGCTGGTGCTGACGCTATTGCAGGAATGGTGTTGCTGCTGGCGTTGTTGTAGGCTGCAGTCGGGGAGGGGGGCCACCATTGTCCTCTAGTTTGCTGGAAGTATTTGGGCTGGGTTCTTCCAATCTCGACGGGGCTTTGGCATCGGGCTGGGCAGGAAGGCAGATGGCCCTGAACTAGCTTAGTTCGCCTGACCACCGGCTGGGCTTTGAAATTTGAGGTGTTGTCTGCAAGTCTACTCTCCTGGCGAACGGAAGAAACGACTGGTCCTCTGTTGTCTTCATTTATATTTTTGTAAGATTTGGACTGGGTGAACGAATTCTTCACACCCCCTTTTTTTTCGAATTGATCCTGTCATGAATAATCACAAATCCCCCCCTCAAATTTCAAAGTATTCTCTCGGATGAGTCCAACTATATATCGACCGATCCTATATACAATTTGGGGGATCTACAGCGTGGTGCAGCTGCACGAGATTCCTTGTAGTTGCACGAACTTCCTTGGGTTGAAATCCAAAGGAATGAAGGATAAGATCATACGGAATGCATGATGTAGGCATTCATGGTACTTGAATCTTCTCTCCGGCCCTTGAGGTAAAAAGGTTTTTTGTCGCAGTTCAAGACATCTCGATAGCTGTTGACTGATACAAGGATTCCAAAATAAGTTAACACCTGAATCGTAAAATTATATGAAAATATCTTCCGGTAAGGGAAGGATCGTTGGTCAACATTTGCTTGAGCAGATAAATATTGCGAATAACATTGTTTTCGTGCCATCCAAGCAAAAATTTCACCCAGTTTGTTGTTCGCACAATGTGGTGACTTCATTCATATACAACAAATACCAATTTATGATAATCCCCTGTTTTTTGATTTCTCAGTTGGAAAAACACCGCAAATACCAGCTTCAAATAAAGCTACTTCATAAAAAATGAATCTTACTTATACCAATAAATAAAACAGAATCATACACTACAAAAGTTTGTAATCATGCGACAATAACTCGTGATAACCCAACAATACAATTTGAAAACAAACTTCCTCATCACAAATCATTCAAAATAGATGTACATTAGTTCTCTGTCAAATAGACACTTTGAATGGTATAACACCAGAAAAGTTTTGTACCGAAAATGAAAGCATTGACATCACGATATAAACATTATTGGACAAGCAAGCAGCCACCAGTTTTGAAGTCTACCACATCTAGAAAATAAGGACAGGTAAAAGAGGATTAAACATTGCTGATCACTTGAGAAAAGAGTTTAAAGATGGTCGCTTACATATACAAAAAGCATTCTTTCCTTGGATGCATAAAATGTATGACCTCCATATTCCTTATATGTACTCAACCAGTGCTTAAACAATGATGGCTTCATACTAGATTCAAATATCGAGTTTTCGTCCTGCAAAGAAGACATTATATTATGGGCCACTGACACCCATATGACATAATAAACTTATTCTTCTCTTAATTGGGAACAAGAAGACAAAACGCAAATGCAGTTCTAATCGATTTCACGGGCAGAAGATACTTTCACATTGAGTAAATTCTTTAGCAAAACTTTAGTCTTTGATTGTCCATTATCACATCATTCGGAGTGAAATTTCATTTATTTATTATCCACTATCTTTCAATTTGAGATAGTGTCACGAAAATACTTTGTAAAGGAAAAACAAAACTTAAGGACGATGTTAGGCTTAAATGACAATTGATTACCTCAATATCTCTTTCAATCAATTTATTACGACCATCGAGCTTCAAATGGACAATCACCAATACGGTGAATAAAAAATCCTCATTATGGAGTCGAACCATTTTGCAAACGCTTATAGTGACAAATATAATACTACTTACACAGAGAATGGATCCCTTTCCTAGCCACACCAGCCAACCAGGGTGTCTCTAATTCACATCATACCAAGTGTAACTTTATTTATTTATATCCATTATCCAAAAAATAAAGGTAAATACAAAGAAAATATCGTGTGTACAAGTACTAGGTCAAATCTTGACTAAAACTTCATTATTAAAAAACCAATTAAAAAAAAAATAAAATAAAATTGTCATGTGTCTACCAATGCACGGGTCAATAGGACATGCATTTCATATATCTTCATGATTAAACCAATCCAAAAATAAAGAAAGAACTTACCGGTATCTTTAAGCATTCTCTTGTTCCGATGCAATTTGGCAGGTTAGGAGGAGGAGCCTCCCAATTATATTTTTGTCTCTTCTTCGAGACTTGGTTAATCTCTTCGTTGGACAATTTGTGCCACATATGTGAGCTAAACGAACTGCAAACTCATCCATGTTAGAAAGAAAGGAATTAGCAGTTGAAAAGCATCGGTGAATTCATAATAAGGATTTCACGGGAACACTCATTAATTCAAACTACTTCTTTGACGGATAATTTCACAAAGTTAAGAATTTAAGGGCTGACTAAAAGGCACGACTTGTAACGCACAAGGAATAAAACTTTCCTAGCATGCAAAAAGAAGCACTTGCCTGATCAAATAAAATTCATTTATAAATATTTTGTCCAAGATAATGATTATAAACTACTTTTTAAATAATAATAGTTTAGCTCCGTAATTTTTGTATTCATAGGGCAAAAAATGTGCAATATGCATGCATGTCATTTGCAACAAGGATAAAAATGCATGTGCTTGGTTTACAACAGTGCACAAAAAGATTATTTCCCAGCATCAAGAAACAGGCATTTGACAACAAAGATTAGATTCACGAGAAATGCTATTCAGAAAAGAATTTCAATAAGAATTAATCTCAGTAAGAAACAACTAATTTGGATACATCATTGCAGGTTACGCTCTCGTAACAGTGCAACAACAAAACAATGTATATTACAATATCTAGTAATCTGCATATACTGATGTGAAAATTAGCTCAGAAAATAAACAAGCTTTGCAAGTAGAATAATGGCAATCAATAGCAAAATGCACATGATAAGACTAGCGGAATTAGGAAAAGGTTTAACCTCAGGGAAATCGAATGTCCAGTCCCACTAAAGATGCTTCCATCTGATATTCTTCCTTCGAGTCTGAGGACTCACAACCATCCTCAGCATCTGTTTCTTCACTCTCTATGGAATTATTATCAACATTGTCAATCCCTTCAACTGTACCGGATTCTTCACCAGCAGATTCATCTTCAGTTTCTGAAAGAGAACTGACAAGGCCTAAGATCTCAAAGTGAAAAAGCTTGACCACTAAGTAACAACCTGTATAAAACTTAACAAACAAACTTGTCCACAAAAATTTCACAACTAATCCCTGTAATATAGGCCATTGGCCGCAACAGAAATGAAAAAATCACATAATAAACAACATTTGTTTTCAAAGAAGTGAAGGTCCCCCTACTACCTATTCTCTCAACAAGCTAGCTCGGTGAGAAATGATTGGTGTTCGACTATTAACTGTAAACCATAGCAGTTACAGTCACTCGATGGAAATGTTTATTTTTCGAATTTAACTGACAAATCCCTTACAATGAGACAACCAATGTAAAAGTCTACATAGTGTAACTTTATGACATAATCTTTTTTCTTAATCTTCTCTATTATCTAAAAGCAGTATCACAACCTGATACTGCTTGTTGCGGACGGAAGGGCTGTAGAAGAGTGACTTGATGGACCCAACCGCTCGGCGCCGACCGTTTCCCTGGAGCACGCTCCGGAGCACCTTCGCCGCCTCCCTCCTGGCAAAGTAAGCAGAGCGCTCGACATTGCTCGACCCCCACGGGCGGCAGTGGTCGGTCGCCTGCGCCGCGTCCGATGTCGAAGGCATTTTGTGGGTCGTTTCCCGAGGTGGGGAGGGAGATAGGGTTTTCCGGTATGGCCGGACAGTTTCTAAATTCGCCGGTTCGATTGGACCGAGCCTGAACCGGTTTTGTTTGGATTCTCTTCAAGCAGCCGATGAAAAGCCAAGCCCATTTAAATAACATGGGCTTGATTAGGCCCTAAAATTACCGGAAGCTCCAAAAGTGCCAAATGTATCACGAATATGCCTTACCCAATTGAGTCCAATTAGCTGCGCCTAAGGAGTAAATAAACGGAATTGTTTATGAACTGTTGAAGCTCGGCTCGTAGAATAAATCTATAGTCAAAATATCTACTTTTCTTTTCAAGTTAAAATTTGAATTAATAATTTAAAAAAAAAATTACATCTCGCTCAAATCCAAACTCCACATAAATAAACAAATCCGAAAGTTAAATTCAACAATTTGAAATATCGATCTATTCTACGACCTGGTGATATCGAGGCTCTTCATCTGTGATGGGAATCACGCTAGTGTGAATTCCAAACAACCTGGTGATATGGAAAGACCAAGTAAACAAACAGTTAACTTCCTGTACGGTCACCGTTTAACTCAACCCCTCCTGCATATCTTCTTAATTACAGTAGGGCACATCGCCAGCCTCTTAGAAGCCTTCTCGATGGGCATGTCGAAGTATGCTGCAATGTCGAGGACTGTCATCAGGGCTGCTCTTTCCCTCTGCACGGAAGGCCTCATGAAAAATCGATCTAGAATCAGCTCATCGAAGGGAATGTTGCAACCAATCAATTGCATATTCTGTACCTGTTCGATGAGCGATTGCCTCTTCTGTGGAGAACTCTTCCTCGACTGCGCTCCCATGTCTGTCTGACTGACCTCATTACCATCTGATAAGAAAACCAGCAACAATCGCAAGTTCTTGACCAATTTTCATGATCTGAAAGCCTTTCAAGACTACGGGGAAACACTAATATTACTGGAAGAGGACTCGTCGAAGAAGTCCTCGGAGTTTACCATATCCTCGACTAGTCCAACCCAAACTGCCTCGTAGTACGGCGTCAATGGATCCTGCATCAACATGTACTTGCCCAGCCTCTTTTCCTTCATGTATTGCCGCAGGAATTCCTTCACTTGTTCCAAGCTGTAATTCGTGAAACTGAAAAAACAGAACATTTCCGTCTCTCACACCCTCATTCTTACAGTCCAGGTACAAATCGAGTGCAACGACAACGGGAAGGAAAAAGGAACTGCAGGTAAAAGGCGGCGTACTAGAACATCTCATAAGGACAGGCTCCACGCGGCATCCCGTGAAAGTATCTGTTCTCGAGTATTCCGTGGCTGATGTCCCCGCGCTTCCTGTGCAGTACGAGTTTAGCCGTGTGATTCCCCCAGTAATGGAATATTTACCATTTGGACATTTCATACGGATAAACCAATCAATGTAAATAACACGATGGTTTGGCAAATGAGGAAAAAGGCGGTTTTAGTGGGTTCTCGTTGGCGTTTCGTGTGACAACTTCACTTTTATTTCACGTGTTCTTTTTTTAAAATAAATTTTAGATGCATTTCTCAAAACTCGAGTGTTGTTTTGGGGGTGGGAGGGCGGAGGGCGAGATTCGTGTGTTGTTTTGAGTTTCCTTATTTGGGTATTGATATTTGTTGGCTCCCTCCTTGTTTTCCCACTTACTCCTTTGTCTTTTTTCTACTTGTCGGGCGCCCCCCTCCTTTTGTAATAATAATTGTTAGGCAAATTGCTTTTCGCTTAACCTTTGTGGTGGCCTTTGTTCGCTTAAAAGAGTTTCGTTTTAATGAAAAACACCATCCATATGCGTTCTGAATATTTGGAGATTAGTGGTACATACGTTTTAACTTACATATATATCAGGTTCGGACCGAGGGTTGCATCATTTGGAACAGGAGGTGTCGTGGTGGTCATTTGCGGGTGGGTTTTAGCCTGACCCAGCCACTCCCCCCCTCCTTCCTCGGGATTCGACATCGTCTGAGGTTATTGTTCCGGTCCTAAAAAACTTAGGTAACATGTGAATGTTCGTATAGATAAATTCAGGTTCGAGATTTCAATACATTTTCGCTTTATCGAAAACATAACATGTTTACATGACTCGATTGATTTTGATTGTCGTCCGAACTCCATCATTTAGCCAGAAGATAGCAGGTCACATCCTTCACTTAATAAAGACCATAACTCATTCTTAATATTGATCGGACTCAACCGTTCGTCAAGAAAAGAGTAATATGTTTCAATTCATCCGATTACTCGAGGACACAAAGACAAAATGTTGAATATAGGTTTTGATGATGAGCCTTGACCTTCTGCGTAACAGAAGCCAAACATCTACTCTACAGAAGCTACTCACGTTGAGAACTTGCTGTAAGAAATATTTTTTGTAATTAATTGATTGGTTAATGATTAATTAATCACGAAATGATTAGGATTTGATCAAGATATTATCTGATCAATTTTAAACCAAATACGTTTCCAAATAACCCCACTAGGGATTATATTTTTCATAAAAGGAAATATAATCTTTTATTTATGACAAGGTTCTATAAGGTTGTCTATAACCTTCTGTGGTGTTATACGATCACCATATGGCCGTTATTTGGGACGTCAATCATTACCATCTGTATAGATACATTCATTATTTGGAAGTTAATCTTTAATTATTTCCATTTACAGAAGGTTGCTGACTAAATTCAGCGAGAACCTTCTGTAACGCGGTACTCATGGGAATTATATTATATCTTGATCCTGTTTGGTATGATTGATTACCTAAACGAATATATCTATGGAGTGAAGAATTTTTTAATTATTTATTGTATTATAATCTGATTCTTTGTTTTCCATGTTTGTAGAAGGCTGATCGTTCAAATTACCTTCTATGATTAAGCCTAGACTATTTTGTATAAATAAGGACATTTAGCCACGTTTCCTAAAAATCCACTGTACTACTCAATTGTTGTAAATCCAGAGAGCGTGTGCTGAGAGTTTGTATCTTTAGTTTTCGTTTGAGTTAGTCACACACGAGGGACGTTAGCCGCAGAAGGCTGCATCGTTGGTGAAATCTTCTAGGAGAGTGACTCGGGGGCCACGAGGGACTCGGTTGGATCTGTAGGAGACGTTGGCGGGAAGCGCGACTAGAGGTTATGTGGCCAACGTGCAATGGGCCGGACAGAAGAGCTGAATCCCGAGAGCACAGAAGGTGAGGGACTAACCAACTTCTGTGGTGTATTGTTCTGTGTGTGCAGGATAACCTTGGGCAAGCGTTCTGTGTCTGCTTAGCCGTAGTCTCGAGGGACCACGTAGGAAAACATTGGGCAAGGATTTTGTGTTTGCTCAGTCGAGATCACGAGGGATCGCGTAAGGGAAGTCCCAGCAGGGTGCTGTACAAGTGGAGACGCCGCCGGAGTGAAAAGTCTCGGAGAAAATCACGGCAGGTCGCTGTTCAGGAGAGGACATCGCCTGAAGGAAATGTCTGACAACCGGTTACATTTGTTAGTCACTATAGTACATAACCTTATGGTCTGTGCTTTGAAAATCAGTCTCCTTTGATACAGAACTTTACGGTCTGTGTTGTAGAGGGTCGACATCTTTGGTACAGAACCTTTTAGGTCTGTGTTATAGAGGGTCGACATATTTTGTTCAGAACCTTACGGTCTGTGCTATAAAACCAAGTCATCTCTGGTATCGAACCTTTTGGTCTGTGCTATAAAGGTTTGACACATTGGGTACAGAATCTTTTGGTCTATGCAGTAGAGGGTTGACATATTTGGTACAGAACCTTCTGGTTGACTGAATACCATCCAAATTCTAGATGAAGAGTGGAGGTAAGCTAGTTGTTAAACCACTATAAAAAGTCTTGTGTGCATCAAACAAATCGTGCAATCACATTCTTACGTTCTGTCTTACAGAAACCTGTATCTACTGTTCTGTTTTACAGAAGCTTCCTTCAGCTATTGGGCTAGTTGAAAAAGAGTTAAAAATTCTCAATTGGAATTTAACACTAATTTACCCCCCTCTTAGTGTAACACAAACCTCGATACTTTAAGAAGTATAACATTAATTTATACATGATGTTTTATTTCTACGTTTTCTCGAAATAAACTCTGCATTGCATCTATTTTTTCCCATTACTACGGCATCATATTAAATTTCAAACATTATTCGTATTCGTTTTACAAATAACATATCTTGCCAAAGCTTTTTTACCTTTGCCTGCTGTTGACAAATGGAAATTTCGGCCTTTCTCGAGAAGAGCGTGTCACTCTCAAGAAATATCTTTGACTAGTAGCTCGAGGAAGGAAAATGTCCTCGAGAAGAATGTCTCGAGAAAGAATATTTGATTGGAAGAGCCTCTCGAGAAAATCTATATGTTACGAGAAAATATATATATTTTATATAAAATATGTTCAATCAGTCTCACGAAGATCTAATATATTGAAGAGCCCTTGAGATCTTTGATTTATTATAAATATTATCTAAAAGTGAAAATATATTAAAATATATTTTCAGCAAATCAGATTATCTTACAATGTGGCTAAATATTAAAATAGATTTAGTCAGATTCTCCTCAAATTAAGGAACCTACAACTGCCCCTGATAAATAATCTGATAAAATGGAGAACGTGAACGTTCATATCAGCAAAGGATTTTAGTTATCCGTAAATTCTCAAGTCAAAAATGTTAAATTTTTATATTACTCAGAAAACTATATTTGATATATTCCTAATGTAATTTTTTCCGGAGAAAAAAACTATAATATTCTCTCCATGGATCGTATTTGTTCATAATAATTTTTTTAAAAATAATTTATTTGCAATCATCAAAACGAAGTGGACTTAAAATTGAGTTTATTCCCGAGGGTTTCTTTGTAATAAATAATTATACACAGCGAGGTACATAAACAATGGACTACTCTTTGGAATGTGTATACATTGAATTCCTAAAAGAAATTAATACGTAATATGTTTTAACACCTTTTTTTATTCATATATTTTAATTCAGAAGTTTCTTAGTCTTTTTACCTCTCCCGCAAAATCCTAGTAATTAAAAAATAGAGGGCAAAAGTTTTGTATGGTAATACGGATGGTTTGAAAAAAATTTGCGAAATACAGTTTGTGTTTCGTAAAATACTGGTTTTATCGTCGAAAACGTGCCCCTTAAAATACAAACAGGATGGGTTTTGAAAACCCACCCTCCAGGTAAATAGGCATGGCGGGGCTTTCCCATTATCCGCATGAAGGTGCGTTTGAAAATCCGCCTTCATGCCGAGATGTATTTTCAAAACGAGTCTTCCGGAACCCGCCCCTCCAACACTTGGCAAAATTCTTCGCCAAAGGGGGGTGAAGTTTTGCGTCCCCCTTTAGTGATGAACAAGGGGAGGGTTTTCAAAATGCAACCCTTCAATACTTGGTGAAAATCACCAAAGAAGGGGCGGGTATTAGGAGAAATATTTTACATAAAAAAATAATTAATTTAAACCCCCGTTTCAACAACAAAAAAATCCAAACGACGACACAATCCATGTTTGAAAACATAAAAGTTGAACAATATGTAACATAAAAGTCGAACAATATCCAAAAGCGAAATACAATGTGCTTAACATTACTAATTCTGCCTACGCCTAGTCGGTCTCCTCACATAAGGCATGATCACGGAATCTGGGACGCGAGGCGGCCTCGATGAATCCTCTGAATACAGTTGCGTGATTTGAGAAGGTCATTCTCCTTGATATGAATGGTCTTACCTGAAAATCTTATATTAGTTGAGTTTCGAAGTTTAACTCAAACGAACATCAAAGTTGTAGTGGACATACCTGAATGCTTTTTTCTATATGTAAGCGACCATCTTTAAACTCTTTGTCACGTCGAAAACGTGTTCACCACGCAAGTGCACGCGATCGTACAAGTAATAAAGTGTAAGTAAGATATCGTTCTCACGAGGACTGATATAAACTTCTCCCAATTATTAAAATACCGTCAATCCCTATTATCCAACAAAGCGAGTCGAGAATTAATCAAACTAAATGTAAAGCTAAAGAAATCGAGTAAGTAAATTGAATTAAAATTCAAATGAGAAAAGCACCTAGGGCAACGATTTCACCGGACAATTAATCGCAAGTCATATATCAATCCACACGCTTAAGATGATCTGGTTGATAATCTGGAATTCGGTTATCTTCCTACGCCCCTCCCGAGGTCATAAGAACGTACATCTCTGTAAATAGTAATCACTCTATTCCTAGGTAGATTAACTATCGAGTGCCCCTTAAGAATCAATTCCAATTCGATTACCTAGGACGATTGGGTATATTCCTATCCCGCTCGTTAATAATCCCGTCTTCCGACCAAGTTTAACCTAGGTTATTCCTATCCCCGTGCTTAATCTAGGATTCCCCTTCCGAGTTCACCTAAATTCACTATTCAATCCTATTGGTGATCAGGCAATAAGAAAGCGTTAAGAACGAATAGGAATAATCTAACCACAATCATTCAAGTGTGTCAAAAGAGATAAACTCTTGACTAATTGTCAAGATCCATCTTAACCCTAGGCAAAGAAAATTAGTTCATAACAGAAGTAAATGAAAACATCAAATCCATCGTAAACAATAAAAACGACATAAAGAAAACTAAAAGAAAAAACTGGTGAAGTCTCTGTCGACGGCTCCCTGTTACCAGCAGCCACCCCCCTTTACCCCAATAAAGGTAAAATAAAATGTTTTTATAATCCCCCCTAAACCTATAGAATCTCTGAAAATAAGAATAGAAAATCTTTTCTTTTCTCCCCATCGTAGCTTTAGGTCTTGCAAGAGCATCCAAAGATCTTCCCTCTGCACTAAGTCTTCATAATTACGCCGAGATCCCCTTTTCTTCATATTTATCCTGAAGTAGACCAGAAAACTCGGCAGTAATCCATTTCTCGGGAATAATGTGAAATAACCAGGAATATTATGTAATGAACGCAATATTTCCCAAATCTAACAAAATCTAAGTATGAAATTTCCCTAAATAACTCTACTTTTATAGAGTTATCACACCCCCAAACCTAAATTTTGCTAGTCCCGAGCAAAGATAAAGAAAATAAAAATTAAAAGACTCTCCTCGACCACCCCAAATCCGTCAAACGTAGAAGCATCTTTTAGAGATAATTCAAGCTACTCTACTCACCACTAGTCACCATGCATTCTGAGGAGATGTAACCCGTTGCTACTAAGCACACTTCCTACTGGGAGATCTTTTCAAAATTAAACGAAAGATTTTAGCATACTAAATGAAGAATTTCATCTTTCCACACTTGAAGAATGTAACCCATATGCTCATCATCGAAAACAGACATTCCACATCGACTTTCTACGGTTCCGTCGAGGAAAAATGACCCAAAGAATGAAAAATAAGACCTAAACAAGACTCACACTAACAATTAATAACAAAGAATCACCACACCACACCCCCAAACCTAACCAGAGCAACGTCCTCGGTGCTTAAGATAATACAAGTAGAAAACGGGAGTACAAGGATATGTCGGTGACCGAAATGTGCCGATGTGTAGCTCCCGACTGCCTTGGTGTAAGACTAAACTGTATCATCGGAATCCGCATCCTCGGCGGCTGTGGCTCGGGAGGGCGACGGACGTGGCGGCTATAGCTCTTCCCTGTCACAAGAAAGAAAAACGATTAGGGTTGTCTAGCAAAAAGGCCCGATTTTGTTTTCTTATTTTTTATTTTTTATTTTATTTTTGATTTTTTTTTAATCTCCGGTGCAGCTGCACGAGATTTTCGTGCACAAAGTTTCTGTGCATTTTGTGTTCCAACCAGTGCAGCTGCACCAAATTTTCGTGCAGCTGTACGAAGTTTATGTGCATTTTAGGTTCGCGTGGTGCAGCTGCACGAGATTCCTTGCAGTTGCACGAACTTGCTGCTTGCTCTTGCATCCCCCGCTATCTTTTCCCCTAATAAAACAAAAGAAATAAAAACAATTAAAAGAAAATAACTTGGGTTGCCTCCCAAGAAGCGCTTGGTTTATAGTCTACGGCTCGACTCTTGATATCCATCACGTGTCTCTCAATGTTGCCGCGGCAACTACCCTTTCAATGTTTCCTCCCCAATAGTGTTTCAGCCTCTGTCCATTAACCTTGAATGTATGTTCTGAACTTGGATTTCGTATTTCTACGGCACCATAGGGGAAGACCTGAATTACCTGAAATGGTCCAGACCACCGTGATTTGAGCTTTCCTGGGAATAATCTTAGTCTGGAATTGAACAATAATACTTGTTGTCCAGGATCAAATCTCCGCTCAATGATCTTTTTATCATGCCACTGTTTCGTCTTCTCCTTTTAAATCCTCGCATTTTCATATGCTTGAAGCCGAAATTCATCAAGTTCATTCAATTGGAGCAACCTCTTCTGTCCAGCCTTCTCAAGATCAAAATTCAATTTCTTAATCTCCCAGAATGCTTTGTGCTCCAATTCTACTAGCAAGTGACATGCTTTCCCATAAACTAGCTTAAACGGAGACATTCCAATTGGCGTTTTGTAGGCTGTTCGATAAGCCCACAATGCATCCTCTAGCTTCAGTGCCCAATCCTTCCGTGATGTGTTTACTGTTTTCTCGAGAATTCTCTTAATTTCTCGATTTGATACTTCCACTTGCCCACTGGTCTGAGGATGGTATGCTACAGCGACCTTGTGATTTATTCCATACTTGTTTAACAAAGTTGCGACTTGTTTATTGCAAAAGTGAGATCCCCCATCGCTGATGATTGCTCTTGGGGTACAGAACCTTGTAAACACCTGCTTCTTCAAAAACTTAACCACTGTTTTAGCCTCGTTAGTGGGCAAAGCTTTTGCTTTAACCCATTTAGACACGTAATCCACAGCAACTAAAATATAACGATTTTTGAAAGACGAAACAAATGGTCCCATGAAATCAATACCCCAAACATCGAAAATCTCTACCTCCAGAATGTTGTTTAAGGGCATTTCGTGTCGCCTTGATATGTTTCCTGTTCGTTGGCATCTGTCACATTTAGCAATAAAATTGTACGCGTCCTTAAATAAAGAGGGCCAGAAGAAACCTGATTGTAAAATCCGAGCAGCTGTTTTATCTCCTCTAGAATGTCCGCCGTAAGGTGATGAATGACATTGCCACAAAATTTGGTCCCATTCTTCTTCAGGTATGCATCTTCTAAGAATCTGATCTGCACATTGCTTGAACAAGAACGGTTCATCCCACACATAATTCTTAACATCATGTACAAACTTTTTCTTTTGTTGCGCATTCAATTCAGTGGGTATGAAATTCGAAACAAGAAAATTAACAAAATCTGCATACCACGGAACTTGCGTGTGACTAATCGAGAGCAGCTGTTCATCGAGAAAAGATTCATTTATAGCTACCTGGTTGAGCTTGGTGTCGCTTTGACCATCTAGCCTTGACAAGTGATCAGCTACTTGATTCTCTATTCCTTTTCTGTCCTTGATTTCCAGATCAAATTCTTGTAGTAAGAGAACCCATCTTATCAATCGTGGTTTTGCATCTTTTTTCTCAATCAAGTACTTGATCGCGGAGTGATCTGTGAACATTATGACTTTCGAACCCACAAGGTAAGATCGAAATTTATCGAAAGCAAATACGATAGCTAGTAACTCCTTTTCAGTGGTTGCGTAATTTACCTGTGCATCGTCCAAAGTTCTACTAGCATAGTAAATCACATGAAAAACCTTATTCTTACATTGCCTAAACCCTAAACTCAAAGTAAGAGCTTGTGAAGAGTATAACCCCTCCCTGTGTAAAATTTACCAAGCTTGTAAAAGAATATCAGAGAAAGTATCGTAGTGAGTAAAATAACAAAAACCCCATGCAACTGTTGACTACCTATGCAAACAAAACACTTCTGAGTTACTTGCCATTTTCCCTTTCATGGGATTCTATTTTTTTCTCTGAGATATCTAAATATAAACATATTAGAATTCCTTTCAGGTCATCCATTCATTATATTAGCTCTACTTCAGCATATTAATTGACTCTAGTCAGTTTTCTTGCCATTTTACTTCAATATCGTTAATAGTGGAACTATATGCATATGCAAATCCTGTATACTTGTGTAGAATCTTTGATCTTGGGGAAGACCTACATCAGAACAATCAGCAACACAAATGTTAGACAAATAATGGCAAAAGTATTTGACCCTGTTGCAGAATTCTTAACTTTCAATTGAGAATCTTATCAAAATAAAAAGAATTCCATTTACAAGGCCATCAAAGAAGAATACATATGGATCTTCAAGACTGTTCTCAAACCATAATTGACATGGTGCTGCCACGATATGGACATTAATTCAAAAGCAACAGCAGTATGCATCTCATTCTTAAGTTATCATTTGGCAAGGACACCTTTATCCTCACATACTAACTTCACCTGTACAAACAAGAAGTCTGTTATCAAGGTCTTCTTTGGCTATTTTCTTAGAGAAAATGAAAAACTCTGAATATTATAAGGCACTTGTATAAAGCCGGATTAATGTGCTATCAACTTCTAAATAAGAATTAAAGCAGCCCAGCAATCTCCTTCGGCATGGATCACCTATTTACAAACTAAGGGAAGTGCTTAAACCTTCATTTGTCTTTTGGCCATCTAACTAGAGTATAAGGGTTGACAGAAAATGCCTGAATGCAGTAATCAGTCAATCTTATACAGTACTAATAGACAGGGAAAATACGTAATGTGTATTGAGGCATGAAAACGACTCTCACTTAAGGTGTGTTCGAGAATTGAGGAAAAGAGTGGAAAAGGAAAGAAGAGTAGAGAAAATTTTAGTGAGAGATTTTTTTTTGGGGAAATGTGTTTTCCCGATTTTCCATCCTTTTCCACGGAAAAAAAAACCAAAGCTAAATAGAGTGACAAAGATGCATTTGCGTGAAGGGTTATAAAGAGCACACACAGTTGTCAAAAGCAACAGCTATTCAGAAGACATTACAGCCTCCTATAGGAAGAACAAATAATTAATCAGAAAGAATAGAAAGAAAAATCACAAACATTTCCTTCGTAATTGACAAAATTGCGATTGAACAATGCATTCATATCTGTGAATATAAAACACAGTGAGCTTATGTACGACCCGTAGAAAACACATGTGATTTCATAAAACAAGGGAATTATCTACCATGAGTTTGCAGTGAACATCGTCATAAAACAATCAAATCACTATGATGCATGCCCATACAGGTCAAATGGTTTGTCTAGGTGCTAGGCAGTTGACCAGTTTATTGCTCGAGGCCCTAGACAAGGAACTCTTCTCAGAAAAACAAGGTGCTAATTTAACTTACAGTAATATAGTTATAATACTAGCATGGTGTCAGCTAAGCCAGTTGGCTGCTGTAACAATACATTTCTAATTGCTGGGAGATAAAAAAAATTATTTGTTCACAAAGGCGGCATACACCCTTGGATAGGCAACTTAGAAGATGATAAACAATCCAAATTATGCAGTCGAATTTGATGTACCAACTGTAACTTTCATATATTTTTTTAAAGAATATGGCTTTCTTAGCTAAAAATGTTAAGACTGATAACACAATGTATAAACCGTTTATGACAACAAATTCTTATGATTACATCTATTTTCAACCCAATAAAAAAAATCTTGCCATAGAATGAACGAAACCTTTCGGTAAAACAAACACAAATGAAGGAAACCTGAATTTTTCCATCAGAACAGATCATCTTCACCGGTTCACTCCAAGGTCAAAGGAATTAAATACAGAAATATTTACCATGTGGGAGTAATTGCACTATATTTCCAAGGATGCATTATGCTTACTTAGTGCTTTTTTTAAAAAAAATCAACAAACGTGCAAATTCAAACTACCTGGGTTCAAATAATGCCCAAGAATAATTGACTGTGGATAAAATCTAGCATTTCCATCCAAGTACCTGTGATAATAAAAAAAAGATATCATTTTTTTCCAGATAACACTTACTTTGATGATTGATTGTTAGCTTCAAAATCTAATGACTCAAAAACTATGATTGAACAAGTGGTTAGGCAAAAATAAAGAAGTTATACCAAACTTGAACGGACAATACAAGGTCCTTTATATTACGAGTAAACGGGAATCTCAAAGTGAGAAAAATGTGAAATAGTTACAGGTCCTAATGATATCACATAATGTTAAGTCCAAATAGCATACCACGGTCTTACACGCATCACATCAGTTCCATGCTGTTTCGATGGTAACTGATTTAATTGTTCAACAACAGTCTTCACATGCGTCCAATTCTACAAAACTTTCAACGAATGGTTATTGACAAAAAAGGACAAAGAAAGTGAGTTGATGTATCGCAAATAATTAAAAGTTAGATGCACCTGCATAGCGATTACGTCTACATAATCTATTATGAGAACCCGTTGTCATTCAGAAAATTGAAGTTGTCAGAACAATGTTTTCTGCTTATGGTGGAACAAAAACAATGTGCAAACAAGCTTAAATTGGTGTTAAAACAATCCAAGTAAATTGACTTACCTCTACGGAAGAAAGCGACATTTTTCTCTTTCTCCCTTTCAGCCTCCCCTACTTTCTGCTAGTTGTCATTTTGAGCTTGTTTAAGAATCGATTTCGAAGTTAAGAAGGCAGCAACAATATCTTTAAGTATTCTCTTGTTCCGATCCACTTGCAATTTAGCAGGTCAGGAGCAGGAACCTCCCAATTATATTTTTGTCTCTTCTTCGAGACTCCATTAGTCTCTTCGTTGGACAATTTGTGCCACATATGTGAACTAAACGAACTGCAAACTCATCCATGTTAGAAAGAAAGGAATCAGTAGTTGAAAAGCCTCGGTGAATTCAAAATAAGGATTTCATGGGAACACTCAGTAATTCAAACTACTTCTTTCAGACAGATAATTTCACAAAGTAAAGAATTTAAGGGTTGACCAAAAGGCACGACTTCTAAGGGACAAGGAATAAAACTTTCCTGGCATGCAAAAAGTAGCACTTGCCTGATCAAAACAAAATTCATTTATATCCTTGAGCTCCTTTCAAGGTCTGTTTCGACACCATCGGATGTCAAATAAGGTGGAGATGTGGGAAGATCCACCGGTAGTTTGTGGAGATGTGGCAAGATCGGATTAATAAGGTGGTGCCGCTTGTTTGGGAGTCTCGCTTGAAATACTCCAAATGGTATGCGAGGCACTTCAAGCAATATATATCACACACCGGCTCTATGTTAGGCACTATGGAAGTCGTTTACATTTTCCATTATATTTTACTAGAATAACCTATATTCAGTTGTGTCGTGCTTATTTGTGATATAGGTAAGGAATTTTCAAAGGATTAAGCTTTGCTCCAACCAACCGGATATCGTGTCTATTGCCGAGGAATCTATGGAGTTGACGAGGGAGTATGCACCGGTACGATTGTATGGTCGCACCGGCGGCCTGGAAGATCAACCTACGTTTGAGTTCATGCCGCCATATGGTGGACAATCTATGGATGCAGATGATCCTCACATGGACGAAGAGGAGGATGCAGAACAGGGGAATGAAGATGAAGAGGTGCCACTGGCATATAAGGATCCCACATTTGACGAGGAGGCCCATGAAGTTCGAGAATGTATGCTCATCTCTCAAGTAACACAGCTAGATGTCGATTACTACACACCTCACTCTGAAAGCTGGTTCTAGTTCGACTACGGGAGCTGCGATGAAAGGGACGAGAGAATTCAGGTATGTCCACTACAACTTTGATGTTCGTTTGAGTTAAACTTCGAAACTCAACTAATATAAGATTTTTAGGTAAGACCATTCATATCAAGGAGAATGACCTCAAATCACGCAACTGTATTCAGAGGATTCATCGAGGCCGCCTCGCGTCCCATATTCCGTAATCATGCCTTATGTGAGGAGATCGACTAGGCGTAGGCAGAATTAGTGATGTTAAGCACATTGTATTTCGCTTTTGGATATTGTTCGACTTTTATGTTACATATTGTTCGACTTCTATGTTTTCAAACATGGATTGTGTCATCGATTGGATTTTTTTGTTGTTGAAACGAGGGTTTAAATTAATTATTTTTTTATGTAAAATATTTCTCCTAATACCCGCCCCTTCTTTGGTGATTTTCACCAAGTATTGAAGGGTCGCGTTTTGAAAACCCTCCCCTTGTTCATCACTAAAGGGGGACGCAAAACATCACCCCCCTTTAGCGAAGAATTTTGCCAAGTGTTGGAGGGGCGGGTTCCGGAAGACTCATTTTGAAAATACGTCTCGGCATGAAGGCGGATTTTCAAACGCGCCTTCATGAGGATAATGGGAAAACCCCGCCATGCCTATTTACCTGGAGGGTGGGTTTTCAAAACTCATCCTGTTTGTATTTTAAGGGGCACATTTGCGACGATAAAACCGGTATTTTACGAAACACAAACCATATTTCGCAAATTTTTTTCAAACCATCCGTATTACCATACAAAACTTTTTACCCTCTATTTTTTAATTAGCAGGATTTTGCAGGAGAGATAAAAAGATTAAGAAACTTCTGAATTAAAATATATGAATAAAAAAAAAGTGTTAAAACATATTACGTATTAATTTTGTTAGGGATTCAATGTATACACATTCCAAAGAGTAGTCCATTGTTTATGTACCTCGCTGTGTATAATTATTTATTACAAAGAACCCCTCGGGAATAATCTCAATTTTAAGTCCACCTCATTTTGATGATTGCGAATAAATTATTTTTTAAAAAATTATTATGAACAAATACGATCCATGGAGAGAATATTATAGTTTTTTTCTCCAGAAAAAATTACATTAGGAATAGATCAAATATAGTTTTCTGAGTAATATAAAAATTTAACATTTTTGACTTGAGAATTTATGGATAACTAAAATCCTTTGCTGATATGAACGTTCACGTTCTCCATTTTATCAGATTATTTATCAGGGGCAGTTGCAGGTTCCTTAATTTGAGGAGAATCTCACTAAATCTATTTTAATATTTAGCCACGTTATAAGATAATCTGATTTGCTGAAAATATATTTTAATATATTTTCACTTTTAGATAATATTTCGAATAAATCAAAGATCTCGAGGGCTCTTCAATATATTAGATCTTCGTGAGACTGATTGAAGATATTTTATATAAAATCGATATCTTTTCTCGTAACATATAGATTTTCTCGAGAGGCTCTTCCAATTAAATATTCTATCTCGAGACATTCTTCTCGAGGACCTTTTCCTTCCTCGAGCGACTAGTCAAAGATCTTTCTCGAGAGTGACACGCTCTTCTCGAGAAAGGCCGAAATTTCCATGTGTCAACAGCAGGCAAAGGTAAAAAAACTTTGGCAAGATAAGTTATTTGTAAAACGAATATGAATAATGTTTGAAATTTAATCTGATGTCGTAGTAATGGGAAAAAATAGATGCAATGCAGAGTTTATTTCGAGAAAACGTAGAAATAAAACATCATGTATAAATTAATATTATACTTCTTAAAGTATCGAGGTTTGTGTTACACTAAGAGGGGGGTAAATTAGTGTTAAATTCCAATTGAGGATTTTTAATTCTTTTTCAACTAGCCCAATAGCGGAAGGAAGCTTCTGTAAAATAGAACCGTAGATACAGGTTTCTGTAAGACAGAACGTAAGAATGTGATTGCACGATTTGTTTGATGCACACAAGACTTTTTATAGTGGCTCAACAACTAGCTTACATCCACTCTTCATTTAGAATTTGGATGATATTCACTCAGATTTAATTTCGTAACGATTACAAAAGATGATCAATAATAGACCTTTTATAGCATAGACCAGAAGGTTCTGTACCAAATATCTCAACCTTCTACTGCATAAACCAAAAGATTCTGTACCAAATGTGTCAAACCTTTATAGCACAGACCAAAAGGTTCGGTACCAGAGATGACTTGGTTTTATAGCACAGACTGTAAGGTTCTGAACAAAATATGTCGACCCTCTATAACACAGACCTAAAAGGTTCTGTACCAAAGATGTCGACCCTCTACAGCACAGACCGTAAAGTTCTGTATCAAAGGTGACTGATTTTCAAAGCACAGACCATAAGGTTCTGTACTGTAGTGACTAACAAATGTAACCGGTTGTTGGACGTTTCCTTCAGGCGGTGTCCTCTCCTGCACAGCGACCTGCCGTGATTTCCTCCGAGACTTTTCACTCCGGCGGCGTCTCCACCTGCACAGCACCCAGCTGGGACTTCCCTTGCGCGATCCCTCGTGATCTCGACTGAGCAAACACAAAACCCTTGTCCAATATTTTCCTGCATGGTCCCTCGAGACTACGGCTAAGCAGACACAGAACGCTTGCCCAAGGTTATCCTGCACACACAGAACAATACACCACAGAAGTTGGTTAGTCCCTCACCTTCTGTGCTCCCGGGATTCAGCCCTTCTGTCCGGCCCATTCACTTTGGCCACACAGCCTCCAGTCGCGCTTCCCACCAACGTCTCTTGCAGATCCAATCGAGTCCCTCGTGGCCCTCAAGTCACTCTCCCAGAAGATTTCACCAACGATGCAGCCTTCTGAGGCTAACGTCCCTTGTGTTTGACTAACTCAAACGAAAACGAAAGATACAAGCTCTCAGCACACGCTCTCTGGATTTACAACAATTGAGTAGTACAGTTGATTTTTAAGAAACGTGGCTAAATGTCCCTATTTATACAAAATAGTCTAGGCTTAATCATAGAAGGTAATTTGAACGATCAGTCTTCTACAAACATGGAAAACAAAGAATCAGATGATAATACAATAAATAATTAACAAATTCTTCACTCCATAGATATATTCATTTAGGTAATCAATCATTCCAAATAGGATCAAGATATAATATAATTCCAATGAATACCGCGTTATTCCCGAGGGGTTCTTTGTAATAAATAATTATACACAGCGAGATACATAAACAATGGACTACTCTCTGGAATGTGTATACATTGAATTCCTAAAAAAAATTAATACGTAATATGTTTTAACACTTTTTTTTATTCATATATTTTAATTCGGAAGTTTCTTAATCTTTTTATCTCTCCCGCAAAATCCTAGTAATTAAAAAATAGAGGGCAAAAAGTTTTGTATGGCAATACGGATGGTTTGAAAAAAATTTACAAAATACGGTTTGTTTTTCGTAAAATACCGGTTTTATCGTCGAAAACGTGCCCCTTAAAATATAAACAGGATGGGTTTTGAAAACCCACCCTCCAGGTAAATAGGCATGGTGGGGTTTTCCCATTATTCGCATGAAGGCGCGTTTGAAAATCCGCCTTCATGCCGAGACGTATTTTCAAAACGAGTCTTCCGGAACTCGCCCCTCCAACACTTGGCAAAATTTTTCGTCAAAGGGGGGGTGAAGTTTTGCGTCCCCCTTTAGTGATGAACAAGGGGAGGGTTTTCAAAATGCGACCCTTCAATACTTGGTGAAAATCACCAAAGAAGGGGCGGGTATTAGGAGAAATATTTTACATAAAAAAATAATTAATTTAAACCCCCGTTTCAACAACAAAAAAATCCAAACGACGACACAATCCATGTTTGAAAACATAAAAGTCGAACACTATCCAAAAGTGAAATACAATGTGCTTAACATCACTAATTCTGCCTACGCCTAGTCGATCTCCTCACATAAGGCATGATCACGGAATCTGGGACGCGAGGCGGCCTCGATGAATCCTCCGAATACAGTTGCGTGATTTGAGAAGGTCATTCTCCTTGATATGAATGGTCTTACCTGAAAATCTTATATTAGTTGAGTTTCGAAGTTTAACTCAAACGAACATCAAAGTTGTAGTGGACATACCTGAATGCTTTTTTCTATATGTAAGCGACCATCTTTAAACTCTTTGTCACGTCGAAAACGTGTTTACCACGCAAGTGCACGCGATCATACAAGTAATAAAGTGTAAGTAAGATATCGTTCCCACGAGGACTGATCTAAACTTCTCCCAATTGTTAAAATACCGTCAATCTCTATTATCCAACAAAGCGAGTTGAGAATTAATCAAACTAAATGTAAAGCTAAAGAAAACGAGTAAGTAAATTGAATTATAATTCAAATGAGAAAAGCACCTAGGGCGACGATTTTACCGGACAATTAATCGCAAGTCATATCTCAATCAACACGCTTAAGATGATCTGGTTGATAATCTGGAATTCGGTTATCTTCCTATGCCCATCCCGAGGTCATAAGAACGTACATCTCTGTAAATAGTAATCACTCTATTCCTAGGTAGATTAACTATCGAGTGCCCCTTAAGAATCAATTCAAATTCGATTACCTAGGACGATTGGGTATATTCCTATCTCGCTCGTTAATAATCCCGTCTTCCGACCAAGTTTAACCTAGGTTATTCCTATCCCCGTGCTTAATCTAGGATTCCCCTTCCGAGTTCACCTAAATTCACTATTCAATCCTATTGGTGATCAGGCAATAAGAAAGCGTTAAGAACGAATATGAATAATCTAACCAAAATCATTCAAGTGTGTCAAAAGAGATAAACTCTTGACTAATTGTAAAGATCCATCTTAACCCTAGGCAAAGAAAATTAGTTCATAACAGAAGTAAATGAAAACATCAAATCCATCGTAAACAATGAAAACGACATAAAGAAAACTAAAAGAAAAGCCTGGTGAAGGTTATGTCGACGGCTCCCTGTTACCAGCAGCCTCCCCCCTTTCCCCCACTAAAGGTAAAATAAAATGTTTTTATAATCCCCCCTAAACCTAGAGAATCTCTGAAAATAAGAAAAGAAAATCTTTTCTTTTCTCCCCATCGTAGCTTTAGGTCTTGCAAAAGCATCCAAAGATCTTCCCTCTGCACAAAGTCTTCATAATTACGCTGAGATCCCATTTTCTTCATATTTATCCTGAAATAGACCAGGAAACTCGGCAGTAATCCGTTTCACGGGAATAATGTGAAATAACCAGGAATATTATGTAATGAACGCAATATTTCACAAATCTAACAAAATCTAAGTATGAAATTGCCCTAAATAACTCTACTTTTTCTGCAAAATAGCACTACATTCTTCAGTTAAGGCAACAGTCTCAAACTCACCGAGACGTCTCTTTTTAGATAATATATCTTTCATGAATTTAACGTAGCTCGGCATCTTCTCCAATTGTTCAGCAAAGGGATGTTGATGTGTAGCTTTTTAAAGATTTCTAAGAATTTCAGGAAGTCTTTCTCATCATTCTGCTTACTAGCTCGCTGTGGAAAAGGAAGAGGTGGATATACGAGTTTATCTTTTCCAATAGTAGCATTTTCCATACCTTCTTTTGGTTGCGAAAGTTGCTGGCTCGACTGAACAGAAGGTTCGTTGCCTTTGTGCGCAGCTTCTGGTGTAGTTGCAACGACGTGCTTGAACTTTGAGGCCTTAGGAAGTGTTCTCCCATTCCGCAGAGTGATAGCTTGCATTTGTGCATTCCCTTCATTCCTTGGATTCACCTCAGTATTGCTCGGAAGAGTGCCTTCAGGTCGATTATTAATTGCTTGTGCCAATTGACCGACTTGGGCTTCCAAACTCCGAAGTGAAGCCGATTGGTTCTACAAAAGGGTGTCGGTTTTCGAAATATATTTGACTAAAAGTTATTCAATACCTGACATTTTTTCTTGCGCTCGTGGCTTTTGTTGACGTGGTCCTGGTGGAGGAGTTGGCTTTGCTGATTGTTGATTTCCCCACGAGAAATTCGGTTGGTTCCTCCATCCCGGATTGTAAGTATTCAAAAAGGGGTTGTTCCTCGAGTTGGCTCCCAAGTAGTTGGCTGACTCGGCACCAGTGAAACATTGACCAGGAGCATGATTTTCTCCACACCTCTCACACGGATAATGAATGGGATGACTAGGACCCTTTAATGCATTCAGCTCCCGAGTTAACGCATCCACTTTAGCATTGAGGGCAGCAACTTCATCAACTGAATGTACTCCAGCTACTCCTCGGGCACGCGATACTCCATGACCGTTATTAGCCATCTACTCGAATAACTCCATTGCTTCCTCCGGCTGCTTGTTTAATATTGTTCCCCCTGCAGCTGCATCTATCGTTGAGCGAAGTGCATCAGTTAATCCATCATAAAAAATTTGCACCAACATCCATTGAGGTATCTCCTGATGTGGGCACACTCGTAAAAATTCCTTAAATCTCTCCCACGCCTCATAAAGTGACTATGTTCCATGTTGTCGAAACGAAGTGATGTCATTCCGCATCTTGATAGTCTTGCTAGGTGGGAAATACTTTGATAGGAATTTTCCGGACATCTCTTCCTAGTTTGTGATGGATCCTTCTGGCAAAGAGTAGAGCCATGTTCGTGCTTTGTCCCTCAACGAGAATGGGAAGAGTCTCATCCGAATGGCCTCGCTCGATACTCCGTTATAGCGGAAAGTGTCGCAAATTTCCAGAAAGTTGGTGATGTGCCCATGTGGATCCTCTGATGGAGAACCCCCGAAACTCGAATTTTGTAGCATAGTGATAACTGCCGGTTTGATTTCAAATGTGTTGGCTTGGATAGTCGGCTTCACCATGCTAGAGCGTTCATGCACATGGGGCTGGGCATAATCACGCATGATTCTCGGTTTAACTTCTTGATTGTTATTCTCCATTGTTTATTGGCGTGTGGCTTCCTTTTACTCTCTTAGACGTAACCGAAAGGTTCTTTCTATTTCCGGATCAACAGGAACCACTTCTCTACTGCGCATGCAACGTTAAGATTTTTCCTGCAAATAGATCAAAAATCAAGATTAAAGTTGAATTAATAAAGATTTGATTGAAATTAATATTGGCTGAAAATCTAGAAAACAGTCTACCGCAACGGCGCCAAAAATTGTCACGTCGAAAACGTGTTCACCACGCAAGTGCATGCGATCGTACAAGTAATAAAGTGTAAGTAAGATATCGTTCCCACGAGTACTGATCTAAACTTCTCCCAATTGTTAAAATACCGTCAATCTCTATTATCCAACAAAGCGAGTTGAGAATTAATCAAGCTAAATGAAAAGCTAAAGAAAACGAGTAAGTAAATTGAATTATAATTCAAATGAGAAAAGCACCTAGGGCGACGATTTCACTGGACAATTAATCGCAAGTCATATCTCAATCAACACGCTTAAGATGATCTGGTTGATAATCTGGAATTCGGTTATCTTCCTATGCCCATCCCGAGGTCATAAGAACGTACATCTCTGTAAATAGTAATCACTCTATTCCTAGGTAGATTAACTATCGAGTGCCCCTTAAGAATCAATTCAAATTCGATTACCTATGACGATTGGGTATATTCCTATCCCGCTTGTTAATAATCCCGTCTTCCGACCAAGTTTAACCTAGGTTATTCCTATCCCCGTGCTTAATCTAGGATTCCCCTTCTGAGTTCTCCTAAAATCACTATTCAATCCTATTGGTGATCAGGCAATAAGAAAGCGTTAAGAACGAATAGGAATAATCTAACCAAAATCATTCAAGTGTGTCAAAAGAGATAAACTCTTGACTAATTGTCAAGATCCATCTTAACCCTAGGCAAAGAAAATTAGTTCATAACAGAATAAACGAAAACGTCAAATCCATCGTAAACAATGAAAACGACATAAAGAAAACTAAAAGAAAAAACTGGTGAAGTCTCTGTCGACGGCTCCCTGTTACCAGCAGCCTACCCCCTTTCCCCCACTAAAGGTAAAATAAAATGTTTTTATAATCCCCCTAAACCTAGAGAATCTCTGAAAATAAGAAAAGAAAATCTTTTCTTTTCTCCCCATCGCAGCTTTAGGTCTTGCAAGAGCTTCCAAAGATCTTTCCTCTGCACAATGCCTTCATAATTACGCCGAGATCCCCTTTTCTTCATATTTATCCTGAAATAGACCAGGAAACTTGGCAGCAATCCGTTTCTTGGGAATATTGTGAAATAACCAGGAATCTTATGTAATTAACACAATATTTCACAAATCTAACAAAATCTAAGTATGAAATTGCTCTAAATAACTCTACTTTCATAGAGTTATCACTCTTTTCTCAAGTGATCAGCGATGTTTAATCCTATTTTACTTGTCGTTGTTTTCTTGATGTGGTAGACTTCAAAACTGGTGGCTGCTTGCTCGTCCAATAATGTTTATTTGGTGATGTCAATGCTTACATTTTCGGTACAAAACTTTTCTGGTGTTATACCATTCAAAGTGTCTGTTTGATAGACAACTAATGTACATCTATTTTGAATGATTTGTGATGAGGAAGTGTGTTTTCAAATTGTAATGTCGTGCTATCACGAGTTATTTCCGCATGATTGCAAACTTTTGTAGTGAATGATTCTATTTTATTTATTGGTTTAAGTAATATTCATTTTTTATGAAGTGGCTTTACTTGAAACTGATATTTGCGGTATTTTTCAATTGGAGAAGTCAAAAACCAGTTGATTAATCATAAATTGGTATTTGTTGTATCTGAATGAAGTCACCACATTGTGCAAACAACAAACTGGGTGAAATTTTTGCTTGGATGGCACGAAAACAGTGTTATTCACAATATTTATCTGCTCAAACAAATGTTGACCAATGATCCTTCGCTTACCGGAAGATATTTCATATAATTTCACGATTCAGGTCATAACTTGTTTTGGAATCCTTGTATCAGTCAATAGCTATCGAGATGTCTTGAACTGCGACAAAAAACCTTTTTACCTCAAGGGCCAGAGAGAAGATTCAAGTACCATGAATGCCTACATCATGCATTCCGTATGATCTTATCCTTCATTCCTTTGGATTTCAACCCTTCAAATTCTTTTGTCATCCACTGTTTTTTAAGATTATTTTGTATTTTCAAACCAAAAGTAGAATGTCTTAACTGTATGAGTTTTGCAGTTAAATCATATATTTAAGACTCGGGATCTTGTGACTAAGAATGACTCAAAATTGTCCAAGAATCAAGAGTCCATATAGGTGAATTTGCTTCATAATAATGAAATGTTTCTTGATTAGGGGTTTGCTCGATCTAAGGTAAACCATATGTTTCTTTTGTCTGTTTTTTTTTTTCTGGCATGAATCCTCTTTAAGCTTATTTCTCCTCCTTTTTATTAGAGGAGAGTGGGGATGGATGGGATGTACTAAGAAGTGTGAACATAGTTTTGTTCGATCTATGTGGTTTTACATTTTCTTGCTGGAAAATCACTTCAAACTAAGTTTAAAATTAAATCTAGTTGATTTGCTTGGAAAATTGTAAATTCCATTAAAGAGTTTTATTTGAACAATTACTACTATTCACTTTACCAATAACTCTTACTTTTATCAAGATTGCACTTAATCATTATGTGGTAGAAGTCTCCAAAACCATCAGATTTTACAGCACTATTCAATGAAAATACTGATGATCACCTCATGATTGGGATTAAATTTACCAGGTTATTGTCATCTAACTTTCCCATTGTGTATCTATTGGTGATATCATTCGTCTGTTTGATGAAATTAGACTTGCTTCTATCATACTTCTATCAAGGAGGCTAAGCATTTATCCCAGTTTCTTTGGGTTTTAACTTCTTGAGGCGCAATCATATATTTTTATTTAAGGAAATATATGGCATATATATGGGGTTTCTATAAAAAGTTCACTGGTACTTCATGTGGCAGTTTAAGGGTCATCTATTCATGTTATACCCTTTCCAGTTAATATTGTTCATTTTTCTTATCATCGTTGAAAATCATTTTCCTCTAGATAAGTTCTTAGTGACCACCAATTAGCTGTCAAACTTTTGCTAATTCTACTAAGTCACAAAGTATGACGGGTTAGTTTTAGAATGATCTACATTCAAAATGGATTGGGATGAGATAACATTCCTTTTGATGTTACTCTCTTGCAATGTCCTATCATTCTATTGATTAATATCCCTGTTTTTGCTTTCAGGAAAAGCATTAAGCTTTACAATGATTTCTATAAGTCGGACATGATTGTGGCATCTCCTCTTGGCTTGATTAATATAAGCAATCTTGCCTGTATTTGACAACACTTATGAGGTTTGCTCCTTGGAATGGTTAGTTGACAAAAAAAAGTTCGTCAAATAAGGTAGAACGTTCAAAAATTCCTGAAATATCGTTCTTAACTCGTTAACAACAATGTGCTTACGTCTACAAAGAATTCGTTTTTGTTAACAACGAGCCAAATTGACGTAAAGGTGAACTCAATGTTCACAACCGCAAGTTTATATAAGGAAATAATTAAAGGTGAACTCACTGCTTCTCAATGTAGCATTATTTTGGTTTTCAACTCTTTGAGTCACAATGGTCTCCCCAGTAATAATTCATGTTCATAAGTATAAGTTCTAGAGCATATTAGGTTATCACCCCCAAGTAGGATAAAGGTTTGAGTATCATTCTTGTTCGTCCTTAATTTTGCAGTTTGTGCTTAAAGTTCTGACCTTAATTTTGAGCATCGTCGTTATTAATGTAAAAGTACTTGAGCAACAAGGGACCTTTGGTATTCATTTATGTGTTTGGTAAAATATGCTTGACCTACTCTGTAACTGTTTTCTTCGTTTTCTTTGCAGCTTGCTTGCTATTCTTTTCTTTTTTCTTTGATAAGTATTGCCTTCTTATCCGAGTTCCTTTTGTCCCTTTGTTTGCATAGGTGTAGAAATGAGAAGGCTTCCATTGAGAGAATTGACCATTCTAGAGAATATATATTGTTCATGTTTTCTTTGGTTAAATCTTTTACTGTTGATGTAACATTAACTTCGAAATCAATTCTTAAACAAGCTCAAAATGACAACTGGCAGAAAATAGGGGAGGCTGAAAGGGAGAAATAGAAAAATGGCGACCACCTTTCTTCTATAGAGGTACGTCAATTTACTTGGATAGTTTTAACATCGATTTAAGCTTGTTTGCAGAATGTTTTTGTTCCACCATAAGCAGGAAACATTGTTCTGACAACTTCAATTTTTTGAATGACAACGGGTTCTCATAACAGATTATGTAGACGTAATCGCTATGCAGGTGCATCAAACTTTTAATTATTTGCAATACATCAACTCACTTTCTTTGTCCTTTTTTGTCAATAACCATTCTTTGAAAGTTTTGTAGAATTGGGCGCATGTGAAAACTGTTGTTGAACAATTAAATCAGTTACCATTGAAACAGCATGGAACTGATGTGATGCGTGTAAGACCGTGGTATGCTATTTGGACTTAACATTATGTGATATCATTAGGACCTGTAACTGTTTCACAGTTTCCTCAGTTTGAGATTCCCTTTTACTCATGATATAAAGGACCTTGTATTCTCCCTTCAAGTTTGGTATATCTTCTTTATTTTTGCCTAACCACTTATTCAATCATAGTTTTTGAGTCACTAAATTTTGAAGCTAACAATTAATCATCAAAGTAAGTGTTATCTGGAAAAAAATGATCTCTTTTTTTTTATTGTCACAGGTACTTGGATGGAAATGCTAGATTTTATCGACAGTCAATTATTCTTGGGCATTATTTGAACCCAGGTAGTTTGAATTTGCTCATTTGTTGTTTTATTTCAAAAAGCACTAAGTAAGCATAATGCATGCTTGGAAATATAGTGCAATTACTCCCACATGGTAGATATTTCTGTATTTAATTCCTTTGACCTTGGAGGGAATCGGTGAAGACGATCTGTTCTGATGGAAAAATTCAGGTTTCCTCCATTTGTGTTTGTTTGACCGAAAAGTTTCGTTCATTCCATGGCAATATTTTTTTTATTGGGTTGAAAATAGATGGTATCATAAGAATTTGCAGTCATAAACGGTTTATACATCGTGTTATCAATCATAACATTTTTAGCTAAGAAAGCTATATTCTTTAAAATAATATATGAAAGTTACAGTTGGTACATCAAATTCGATTGCATAATTTGGATTGTTTATCATCTTCTAAGTTGCCTATCCAAGGGTGTATGCGGCCTTTGTGAACAAATAATTTTTTTTTATCTCCCAGCAATTAGAAATGTATTGCTACAGCAGCCAACTGGCTTAGCTGACTCCATGCTAGTATTATAACTATATTAGTGTAAGTTAAATTAGCACCTTGTTTTTCTGAGAAGGGTTCCTTGTCTAGGACCTCGAGCAATAAACTGGTCAACTGCCTAGCACCTAGACAAACCATTTGACCTGTATGGGCATGCATCATAGTGATTTGGTTGTTTCATGACGATGTTCAATGCAAACTCATGGTAGATAATTCCCTTGTTTTATGAAATCACATGATGTTTTCTACGGGTCGTACATAAGCTCACTGTGTTTTATATTCTCAGATATGAATGCATTGTTCAATCGCAATTTTGTCAATTGCGAAGGAAAGGTTTGTGATTTTTCTTTCTATTCTTTCTGATTAATTATTTGTTCTTCCTATAGGAGGCTGTAATGTCTTCTGAATAGCTGTTGCTTCGACAACTGTGTGTCCTCTTTATAACCCTTCACACAAATGCATCTTTGTCACTCTATTTTGCTTTGTTTGTTTTCGCTGGAAAAGGATGGAAAATCGGGAAAACACATTTCCTCAAAAAAAATCTCTCACTAAAATTTTATCTACTCTTCTTTCCTTTTCCACTCTTTTCCTCAATTCTCGAACACACCTTAAGTGAGAGTCGTTTTCATGCCTCAATACGCATTACGTATTTTCCTTGTCTATTAGTACTGTAGAAGATTGACTGATTACTGCATTTAGCTTGATAAACCAGGCATTTTCTGTCAACCCTTATACTCTCGTTAGATGGCCAAAAGGTAAATGAAGGTTTAAGCACTTCCCTTAGTTTGTAAATAGGTGATCAATGCCGAAGGAGATTGCTGGGCTGCTTTAATTCAGAGTTTTTCATTTTCTCTAAGAAAATAGCCAAAGAAAACCTTAATAACAGACTTCTTGTTTGTACAGGTGAAGTTAGTATGCGAGTATAAAGGTGTCCTCTCAAAAGTGTTGCTTCAAGTCCGACATGTGCTTTTACCCTTATCATGGTCATTTATTATTTATTTTGTTTTTCAACTTAGCATAACAAGAAGCAGGGTTGTCATTTCTGCATTTCTTTTGCTGTTCATCTATGAAATAATTTTGTAAGAATGCTTTGTGTCTATTGCTATTACTAATCAACAGTTACATTTTTTTGCGTTTCTAATTTGAAAGATGGTATCAATGTTAAAACACATCCTTTTGCTGCAACTCGTTGAATGCATTAAATGAAGTTTCTAAAAAGCTTTGAGTCCACTTAGGTGTTTCACACCAGTTCTTCATATGGTTTGTAACATTGAATTGGGAAAATTTTTATACTTGACTGTTTCCATAGTCAAGTGTCTTTTCGACTCATTGGTCATGGTTGTTGGTCGAAGATGTGAAAACAATTTGCAATTAACTGACTAGAGTCAATTAATATGTTGAAGTAGAGCTAATATAATGAATGGATGACCTGAAAGGAATTCTAATATGTTTATATTTAGATATCTCAGAGGAAAAAATAGAATCCCATGAAAGGGAAAATGGCAAGTAACTCGGAAGTGTTTTGTTTGCATAAGTGGTCAATAGTCGCATGGGATTTCTGTCAATTTACTCGCTACGATGCTTTCTCTGATATTCTTTTACATGCTTGGTAAATTTTACACCGGGAGGGGTTATGCTCTTCACAAGCTCTTACTTTGAGTTCGTTCGGCTCCGAAGTTTCCTGAAATCACAAAGTGCATCTTTCTGTCTACTGGGGGAGTAAGGACTTGCAATTATTCTGCATTAATTCTATTGTATGTCCCACTTGTTGTTTTGGCTTTAAATTATGTTGATTCTTAGGTACACATAGCAGAGTGACATTTGGCGATCGAGGTTATGGTTCTTTGAAGGAACTCAGAAAATCATGTTGTATACCGAGAGAGCTCACTTCTTCCACAGATATAAGGTCATTAGCCATGCAAAAGATAGTCAATGTGAGCCTGTTTGGAAGCTGTTTGAAACACGTGATTTTCTGCTGTGCAGATTTCTGGGATAAAAAGTCTGATAATACATTCCTTGCCTGAAAGGAAGGAGTTCTACCCAGAGGTTAGGGAATTAGCCTGGTGTTTCGTCGGCTCACACTTTAGTGCTTCTTTTCATTGACTTTTATGGTAATCGTTTTACCACAGATTGGGAACTTGCTCGAGGGTTCTGAGGAGATGACGTGCTTGGTGCTTTTCTCTCGTTTCGATCGCTTTAGGGTAAATTTCCATCTCTTTCTGGCAATTGTCATGAATCTGGACCCATCTTCATTCATCAAATGCTATTCAGATTCAACTGAATCATTGTATGCTTGTTTGCTTGTTGGTACTTCCAGCTTGAGAGAATCGTTGGCTCCGCATCAGCCAAGTGGATGGTGACATCAGACAAGAGTGTCTTCGTTTTCTATTAGAGCTTTCTCCTCCCCCCCTAATGTAAGCGGAAACTGGAAGTACTTCTTCCTGTGGTGGCATTATCTCACAAAGAGCCTTAGTTTTGGTCCGATTTTGCAGGACCACGAGGAGGTGGCAGCAAATTTTGCTAAATCAGAAACTTGAATTATTTAGAGTTGGTAAATGATAGTCTTCTGTTTCTTCACAGCCTACTTATGATTGACGATATTCTTTTGTGTTTGAATATAAACAACATTAAAACGAGTTTTTTGTCTTTAATATTGGGATTGATTAATATAAGTTGGAGATCAGGGCATAATTGTTATTTTTGGTATATAGAAATGATATGGATTAAAATTAAAAATTTAAGAATTATGACTTTTTTTTGTGTTTGGATAGGATTTGGAAATGAAATTTTGAATATCACTTCTTTGGCAATTCCTTTTCCAACTAAAATTCTAGTAAAAGTTTTTTTTAAAGTTTTTGAAAGCAGTAAAGTCGAGTTTGAGTCTCAAAATGTTTTTACATCAATGCTAAGTAGAAATAAAATGACAACAGGTGGATGTTGGTGTCGGTCTTCGGGGATATAATATTTTCATGCTCATAGTGAGAGGAGTGTGGTGGTCTGAAATAAAGTTCCCTTTTTTGGTGCGGAAATTTCGAGAATATGCAGTCGGGAACCGCGATTACAATAGGAAATCAATGACGTGGTTCTGGACAACATTTTTATGTGGGATGACTTAAGTAAAAAAGACAGGGTTTCCAATCGCGCCATTGATCTAGTGTCGCTGTTGAGAGGCTTGTTTTCTTTATAAAATGAGGGTCATGGTTTTCTTTATAAATTGTTTTCTTTACAATTTCGAATCGAATTTCGCCAAAATTTTTTAAAATTAAATGGCAAAATGTACGATAATTTCAAAAACCATTACAAAACTTTATGTTTTGTCAAAAACTTTGTTTGTTATACGATTTTGTAGCTAACTTTTATTTTTATATTGATTTTGGCCAATCTTGGATTTTATTTTGAGAAAACCAAACAAGACCTTAATATTGTCTAACATTTCTCTTAAGCAGTTGAGTTCTAACCTTTCATTGCATCGTCGTGCAATCCACCTTACACGTAGTAGTAACCCCACAATAGAGCCATCATCCGACCTTCATCGAATTTACAGATTCTTAATAGCATCAATAACTACAGTTCAACTTCGACTTTCAACTTATACGCATCACATCAGTTCCAAGCTGTTTTGATGGTAACCGATTCAATGGTTCAACAATCGTATTCACATGTAACCAATTCTACAAAACTTTCAAACAAATGTTTATTAACAAATAAGGATAAAGAAAGTGAGTTGATGTATTTCAAAGAGTTAAAAGTTTGATGCACCTGCATAGTGATTACGTCTACATAATCTATTATGAGAACCTGTTGTCATTCAGAAAATTGAAGTTGCCTGTTTTCTGCTTATGGTGGAACAAAAGTATTGTGCAGGCGAGCTTAAATTGGTCTTAAAACAATCCAACTAAATTGATGTACCTCTATAGAAGAAAGGTACTTGACATTTTTCTCATTCTCCCTTTCAGCTTCCCCTATTTTCTGTCGGTTGTCATTTTGAGCTTGTTTTAGAATTGACTTCTAAGTTAAGAAGGCAACAATAGTAAATTATTTAACCAAATAAAACAAGAACAATATATATTCTCTAGAATGGTCCATTCACTCAATGGAAGCCTTCTCATTTCTACACCTATGCAGAAAATAACAATGGGACAAAAGGAACTCGGATAACAACACAAGGCAATACTTATCAAAGAAAAAAGAAAAGAATAGCAGGTAAGTTGCAAAGAAAATGAAGAAAACATTTAGAAAGTAGGTGAAGCATCTTTTATCAAACACATAAATGAATACCAAAGGTCACTAGTTGCTCAAACACTTCCACATTAATAACAACGATGCTCGAAATTAAGGTCAGAACTTTAAGCACAAACTGCAAAATTAAGGTCGAATAACAACGATACTCGAACCTTTATCCTACTTGGGGGTGATAACCTAATATGCTCTAGAACTTCTACTTATGAACATGAATTATTATTGGGGAGACCATTGTGACTCAAAGAGTTGCAAACCAAAACGATGCTTCAATGAGGAATGAGAGAACTCGGACAAGATGACCAGATCTAGGGAGAGAAAAGTTTTCCATACATGCGTCATGCAAATCATTGAAAAAGCTGCCGTAGAAGTACATGAGCTTTGTTCCTCACTACCATACGACAGGAAATAATTTATTAGATATGGCAGAAGGTTGAGAAATGTTTTAGTCCCCCTAACTTGCTCTTCAATATTTTAGCTGAGGTACTCTGGATCTTTGGGTTAAAACTTTTTGAGGCGCAATCGTATATTTTTATTTAAGGAAATATATAGCATATATCAGGGGTTTCAATAAAATGTTCACTGGTACTTCATGTGGCAGTTTAAGGGTCATCTATTCATGTTATACCCTTTCCGGTTAATATTGTTCATTTTTTGTTTCGTCTTTGAAAGACCTTTTCCACTAGATAAGTTCTTAATGACCACCAATCAGCTGTCAAACTTTTGTTAGTACTGCTAAGCCACAAAGTATGACGGATTAGTTTTATAATTATCTACATTCAAAATGGATTGGGATGGGATAACATTCCTTTTGATGTTACTCTCTTGCGATGTTAATCATTCTATTGATTAATATTCCTGTTTTTGTTTTCAGCAAAAACATTAAGATTTCCAATGATTTCTAGAAGTCGGACATGATTGTGGCATCTCTTCTTGGCTTGATAACTGTAAGAAATCTTGCTTCCATGGCACGTTGTATTTTACTACACTTGTAGGGCAGTCCCATGTAGAATAGTAAAATGCACCGTGAATTATTTGAGGAATTCCATGCTACACCGTCTGGTTAGTCCCACACGTCACACCTGACCTCCCGATGAGTCTGAAGCGTCTCTGAGCTCTTTCCTTTTTTTCCTTCTTTCTTTTTTTGCGAGAAAAAAAAAATTACATAATGCTGCTGCCTGTGTAGTATAACACTTCTCTAGTGTCATACAACGAGCGGCCGCCAACTCTCGTGTTTTGTCGTCGTCCATGTTTTTACTTCCTCCTCCGCCATCCGGGGTTGCTCCTTCCTGAAATATTCAAAGGAGAGCCTCCTTAGGTCTTAAAAGTCTCAGGTAAAGTTGTCGAGAGAGGTGGAAACATGAAGCACTGCCTGGTCAGCCACTGCATACAAGATCGCAATTATACATGGCAGGAAGCAGCAAACAGCGATGCCAATCAGGTACGTAATCGCGACGGAGATCAGGCGATGCGCCGGACAATTCGGATAGCACAATTCTGAAAGGGGCGTGCTTAGCATTATTAAGTTACGACTTCATACTCACAGCAGTGCAACGAAGCTTCGGCGAATACTGAAGTAATCTCGATACCAGATCCACTACCTCATGAGGCATTCTCTTGTCAAACACCTGCCATGAGTACATTAAATCCTGGAGTTATAAACCAACGTCTGCCAAGTTATCAAGGAAGACAAGAGCATCTTCTTGTTTTCAGAGACATGGTTTGCACCTTGTGCCATGGATGAGCCTTTATCTGCAGAAACTTGTACTCAGAGTAATTTGGGTTCATGCACTTAATCTCTTCTTTTTTGGGTGTCCCAATTATCTGGATAGTTTCACTTCGTTTAAGATAATATATAAATGAAATTTAATCCCAAAGAAAGATAACAAACCTTGATAATTTCAATGAGCTGATCAACGCCAATTTCTCCTTGAAATAGGGGCTGGAGCAGTTTGATACAAACAGATGGCTTACATCAGGAAAGTATGATCAGGTCGCTAATAAACAATAAAACGAATGGAGTCGTCGTGATCCAAAAGACAAAATAACCAAGTTTCGATGCAGATTTGTGCAGTCATGGGGAACAACTGCAAGAGGAGAGAATTTTGGGGACGAGATGCTCACACGTCCGAGAAGAAGTGTTGTTATAGGATGCACTAAGAAGGGGGGGTTGAATTAGTGCCGTAAGAGTTATGACACTTTTTCGTTCACAGAAGCGTGGTTTTGTCAGCTCACAGAGACTGGATCTGAGCAACAGATTCCCAGTTCTGAGATGAAATATCTTATGTGCAAGACACAAAGATTTATAGTGGTTCGGCAAACAATGCCTACGTCCACACTCCCAGCTCTCACCCCAAGTAGGGCGTATTCACTATGATTGACTATGAGACTTTACAGATGCACACTTCTGTCAGAAATATGACTAACAAGTTTGCACGTAATCACGTGCCTCACCCCGCACACAATGTGTATGACTCCGGCTCCTCACTGAGCCTGTGGCTTACAGGCTACCACCCGCCTTCCGTGGCTTACAGGCTACCACCCGCCAAACGTGGCTTACATGCTATCACCCGCCTTTCCTGGCTTACAGGCTACCACTCGCCTTTGCACACAACCTGTGTGACTAACAACCTGCACAAAGCAAGATTAGTAACTACAGTACTAACCTTCTGCAGTTAGAGAAGACGCTCTCTGTCAGCGGTGATCGGCTCGGTGAATGCACGACGGACGCTCTCAGCTTTTGCAACGGTGAAGGCACAAGGATTCTGGTAAGCTTTCTGTAAAACGACGACTTGGAATCATTGCTTCACTCTTGCTTTATAAGCTTGTCCGTAAAGGTGAAGTTTCCCAATCAATCCCAATGGCTAGTTGATTCACTTGCCATAATCTCCGTGATTTGATCCTATGGGAAGACTTCCAAAAGCATAAAGCATTACCCTTGGTCATGTCAAATAATAATAAAACAAAGTTATTGCTCAACAAGAGATAATGTCTTCTGCTCAGAAGTTGTTTTCTGCGACAGCAGAACTAGCACCTTTCCTTATACGAATTTGGCATTGGGATTATAAGTTTCCATAATATGAAAACATTCCTTTCGTAGAATTATTCTAACCATATAGGGAGATCTCAACCTGATAAGATTGATGCCAAATATATATGATCACGTTAGTTAAGGAAACAAATCTTTCCAAATAACTTAAGGTCCATAGATGAACCTAGACGTGATCTAGTAAGGATGTGTGAGATAAATATTTCACATGCTCGCATATAGGACAATCTCCAATAAGGAAATCGTCACTCACAGAAATATCATTCTGTAAACCATAGCAAGTACTCCAGCAAGGAGAGTTATAGCAACTGTGACACAGATGCTCGTCTCTGTAACAGAGATAGTGGACTCGATAGTAGATCTTGTCCTCAGAACACCTTTTCTGATGGCTAGATCATTTCCCCTGTTGAAGTACTCCACATAACTCTTTTACGTATTGCATGAATAACAGAGACTAGCTTCTACCCGAAGACCTGTTCTTCTGTAAATAGCACATTAGCAATACATAACCTTTGTCATCATCAAAACCAGATTATATCAACAATCTCCCCCTTTTTGATGATGTCAAAACCATGCTCATCTGGAGAATAATAATTAAAGAGTTTTCATGGTCTTACAGATTTCCTTGTTGCGAGATGGTTGACACAGAAGCTACTTTCTGTAGTAACTCCCCCTGAATCTAAGCGAATTAATTTCGATCGAAATTATTGCTAGCTCATACCAGTGATAGTTCAAAGATGAAATTGCGAGCATTTTTATGATTTGATCAAATCAATGCTCATGATTGCAATAACATGCATTCTGGACAGAAGTACTGTTCTGTCATAGCTCCCCCTGAACAGGTGAGTAGTTCTAAGATAAACTTTTGATCAGAGTTCAGAACGTCACACAGAAGTGATATTCTTACCCAAATAAGAGGAGATAATGTTCTCTAACTCCCCCTGAGTTTAAGCAATTCTGCTTATACCCAAGTTGATCTCAACCAGAAGTATCGTTCTGGCGAGGAATTTCTCAAAACAGAAAATGATTCTGCTGAGACCTCCATTACACTGAGGAAATCTCCTCAGCGTCTTCTCAACCTGCAAATAGAAAACGCATGACCAAAACCAAAAACTGCAGAGACCCTGTCATGAAACTAAAAATTCCTAGGTCTGGGTCTCACAGAACACCTGTCCTAAAACATAAAATACCTGTCCTAGAACTAAAAATTCTCCAGGGAGCTACTTCTCCCCCTTTTTGCATCAACAAAGAAAACAGATTCCATATAATCAAAAAGAAGGTTCAGTCATGCATCAGGATAGTTAAAAGAGTGAGTTTTGAAACACAGATTCTGGGTTTTCAGTTTTTCAGAAATCACATTCTAAGTGGACTGGTCAGTCACTTTCTTTTGCAGAAGGAGAGGAGGATGCATCATCCTTGCCCTTGATATAAGCCGCGAGATCAGCAAGAAGTATATCCAATTACCTTGAGGAAGAACAAGCAGGCCACAGGTAGGGCATTATTCGACCTGAATACATCTCCAATAAAGGGGGACAAAGATAATTTGTGATTGGGTAGTTTTGACCACAAAGTCTTATTGTTAACTTAACGTAATGAAATTGCTTGAAAGAGATACAAGAGAGCTCCTTGTTAACCCCATTTGATCCAAAGTTCAGCTTTTGCATAAGCACAAAGTCTTTTTTGATTCTTTGTTTACTGTTTTGCATTATTACTCCCACTGCTGAAATGCGGGTGTTGATTTTGCTGCCACTACGAAGAATTGCGTATCGAGTCGTTCGAAGGCTAATTCAGCTTGTGCCTTCCTCCCACAAGGTATTGATCTGTTCATTGTTATCTTACTTTCATTTGATGTCATCTTGTATCAAATTGAAGCACCGGTATTGTTCTCCCACAAGTTTAACCTCAGTAGTGGAATTAGTCTTCTGACGTAAATTTTGAATTGGTCAACTTCTTCGTAATAAGTTAATGTTGAGCACATGACACGGTTTATGGAGGATTTTGGTGGAGGGGCCGATGAAAATGAGGACCCTGATAAGGCGAATGGTCCTGGCCAGAAGTCTTCAAAACCATCAGACTTTACAGCACTATTCAATGGAAATACTGATGATTACTTCATGATTGGGATTAAATTTACCAGGTTATTGTCATCTAAGTTTCCCATTGTGTATCTATTGGTGCTATCATTCGTCTGTTTGATGAAATTAGACTTGCTTCAATCATTCTTCTATCAAGGAGGCCAAGCATTTATCCCAATTTCTTAAAGGATAAATATATTTTAGCTGAGATATTCTGGATCTTTGGGTTATAACTTCTTGAGGCGCAATCCTATATTTTTATTTAAGGAAATATATGGCATATATCTGGGGTTTCTATAAAAAATTCTCTGGTACTTCATGTGGCAGTTTAAGGGTCATCTATTCATGTTATTCCCTTTCCAGCTAATAATATTCATTTTTCTTATCGTCGTTGAAAATCCTTTTCCACTAGAAAAGCTCTTAGTGACCACCAATCAACTGTCAAACTTTTGCTAGTTTTGCTAAGCGACAAAGTATGACGAGTTAGTTTAGAACGATCTACTAAAAAAATGGATTGGGATGGGATAACATTCCTTTTGATGTTACTCTCTTGCAATGTCCTATCGTTCTATTGATTAATATCCCTGTTTTTGTTTTCAGGAAAAACATTAAGCTTTAAAATGATTTCTATAAGTCGGACATGATTGTGGCATCTCCTCTTGGCTTGATAACTGTAAGCAATCTTGCTTCCATGGCATATTGTATTTGACAACACTTATGAGGTTTGCTCCTTCAAATGGTTAGTTGACAAAAAAATGTTTGTCAAATAAGGTAGAACGTTCAAAAATTCCTGAAATATCGTTCTTAACTCGTTGTTAGCAACAACGAGCTTACTTCTACAAAGAATTCGTTTTTGTTAACAACGAGCCAAATTAACATAAAGGTGAACTTACTGTTCACAACCGCAAGTTTATATAAGGAAATAAATAAAGGTGAACTCACTGTTCCTCAATGTAGCATTTTTTTGGTTTTGAACTCTTTGAGTCACAATGGTCTCCCCAATAATAATTCATGTTCATAAGTAGAAGTTCTAGAGCATATTAGGTTATCACCCCCAAGTAGGATAAAGGTTCGAGTATCATTCTAGTTCAGCCTTAATTTTGCAGTTTGTGCTTAAAGTTCTGACCTTAATTTTGAGCATCGTTGTTATTAATGTCGAAGTATTTGAGCAACTAGGGACCTTTGGTATTCATTTATATGTTTGGTAAAAGATGCTTGACCTACTTTCTAACTGTTTTCTTCATTTTCTTGGCAGCTTGCCTGCTATTCTTTTCTTTTTTCTTTGATAAGTGCCTTGTTTTGTTATCCAAGTTCCTTTTGTCCCCTTGTTATTTTTTGCATATGTGTAGAAATGAGAAGGCTTCCATTGAGAGAATGGACCATTCTAGAGAATATATATTGTTAATGTTTTCTTTGGTTAAATAATTTACTGTTGCTGCCTTCTTAACTTCGAAATCAATTATAAAACAAGCTCAAAATGACAACTGGCAGAAAATAGGGGAGGCTGAAAGGGAGAAGGAGAAAAATGTCGACTACCTTTCTTCTATAGAGGTACGTCAATTTACTTGGATAGTTTTAAGACCAATTTAAGCTTGTTTGCACAATGTTTTTGTTCCACCATAAGTAGAAAACATTAGTCTGACAACTTCAATTTTCTGAATGACAACAGGTTCTCATAATAGATTATGTAGACCTAATCGCTATGCAGGTGCATCAAACTTTTAATTCTTTGCAATACATCAACTCATTTTCTTTGTCCTTATTTGTCAATAACCATTCTTTGAAAGTTTTGTAGAATTGGGCACATGTGAAGACGGTTGTTGAACAATTGAATCAGTTACCATGGAAACAGCTAGGAACTAATGTGATGCGTGTAAGACCGTGGTATGCTATTTGGACTTAACATTATGTGATATCATTAGAACCTATACCTGTTTAACATTTTCCTCAGTTTGAGATTCCCTTTTACTCATGATATAAAGGACGTTGTATTCTCCCTTCAAGTTTGGTATATCTTCTTTATTTTTTCCCATCCACTTGTTCAATCACAGTTTTTGAGTCACTAGATTTTGAAGCTAACAATCAATCATCAAAGTAAGTGTTATCGGGAAAAAAATGATCTCTTTTTTTTTATTGTCATAGGTACTTGGATGGAAATGCTAGATTTTATCGACAATCAATTGTTCTTGGGCATTATTTGAACCCAGGTAGTTTGAATTTGCTCGTTTGTTGTTTTATTTCAAAAAGCACTAAGCAAGCATAATGCATGCTTGGAAATATAGTGCAATTACTCCCACATGGTAGATATTTTTGTATTTAATTCCTTTGACCTTGGAGTGAACCGTTGAAGACGATTTGTTCTGATGGAAAAATTCAGGTTTCCTTCATTTGAGTTTGTTTGACCAAAAGGTTAGATCGTTCATTCCATGGCAAGATTTTTTTTTATTGGGTTGAAAATAGATGTTATCATAAGAATTTACAGTCATAAATTGTTTATACATCGTGTTATCAGTCTTAACATTTTTAGCAGAGAAAGCTATATTCTTTAAAATAATATATGAAAGTTGCAGTTGGTACATCAAATTCGACTGCATAGATTGTTTATCATCTTCTAAGTTGCCTATCCAAGGGTGTATGCGGCCTTTGTGAACAAATAATTTTTTTTATCTCCCAGAATTAGAAATGTATTGTTACAGCAGCCAATTAGCTTAGCTGACTCTATGCTAGTATTATAACTATATTAGTGTAAGTTAAATTAGCACCTTGTTTTTCTTAGAAGGGTTCCTTGTCTAGGGCCTCGAGCAATAAACTGGTCAACTGCCTAGCACCTAGACAAACCATTTGACCTGTATGGGCATGCATCATAGTGATTTGGTTGTTTTATGACGATGTTCGCTGCAAACTCATGGTAGATAATTCCCTTGTTTTATGAAATCAGATGATGTTTTCTACGGGTCGTACGCAAGCTTACTGTGTTTTATATTCGCAGATCTGAATGCATTGTTCAATCGCAATTTTGTCAATTACGTAGGAAAGGTTTGTGATTTTTCTTTCTATTCTTTCTGATTAATTATTGTTCTTCCTATAGGAGGCTGTAATGTTTTCTGAATAGCTGTTGCTTTGATAACTGTGTGTGCTCTTTATAAACCTTCACACAAATGCATCTTTGTCACTCTATTTTGCTTTGTTCTTTTTGTGGAAAAGGATGGAAAATCGGGAAAACACATTTCCCCAAAAAAATTCTCTCACTAAAATTTTCTTTACTCTTCTTTCCTTTTCCACTCTTTTCCTCAATTCTCGAACACACCTTAAGTGAGAGTCGTTTTCATGCCTCAATATACATTACGTATTTTCCCTGTTTATTAGTACTGTAGAAGAATGACTGATTACTCTAGTTAGATGGCCAAAAGACAAATGAAGGTTTAAGCACTTCCCTTAGTTTGTAAATAGGTGATCCATGCCGAAGGAGATTGCTGGGCTGCTTTAATTCTTATTTAGAAGTTGATAACACATTAATCTGGCTTTATACAAGTGCCTTATAATATTCAGAGTTTTTCATTTTCCCTAAGAAAATAGCCAAAGAAAACCTTGATAACATACTTCTTATTTGTACAGGTGAAGTTAGTATGCGAGTATAAAGGCGTCCTCTCAAAAGTGTTACTTCAAGTCCGACAGGTGCTTTTACCCTTATCATGGTCATATTTTATTTATTTTGTTTTCCAACTTAGCATAACGAGAAGCAGGGTTGTCATTTCTGCATTTCTTTTGCTGTTCATCTTTGAGATAATTTTGTAAGAATGTTCTTAGCTTGACTTTGTGTCTACTGCTATTACTAATCAACGATGGCGGGCATTCTTACAAAATTAGTAATAGCAGTAGATAAGGGTGTAGTCACATGTCCAGTCAAGGAAGTTGCGCCCAGCCTTTGCTGTTGGCATATGGATGACACGCACACCACAGACAGGTGTAACACATTCAGGAAATATTTGCAGAACAATCAGGGAGATACCTGGTACGACCTGACCCCACTTGAGGAGGTAGCAATGGGGATAGTTCCCCCAAATTCGCGAAGCGCTTCCAACAATTCACAAAGGGGATTCAAAAGCCCCCCAAGCGCAGAGCGCAGACCAGCATCCCGGAGAGGAAGAGGTGACCCTCATGGTCGAGGCAGAGCATCTGAACAACACCCCATGCACAGAACGTCCTAGACGACACTTGGAATTTAATGATTCATCTTCCCAACAAGGGGAAAAGCCAGGACAAGAAAGACGTGGCCATCCTGGCAAATCTCGCTCCAGAACCACAGAAGGAGACAACCCGGGCAGAGCCCAACGGTCTGAAAAACCGCAGGAGAAAACGAACAAGCCGAAACACGGAATGCCTAGAGTAGACATCCAGGCGATCCGGACAGGCCTGTCAATAGCTTAGTTCCTTGACGAGAAGATGCTCTGTCAGAAATGCAAGCTTATAGCTCAAAACAGAATCCTGATCACTCAGCTTTGCACCTCCTGTTGCTTCATCTACTTCCTCAAGCTTGTAGACTTGTCCTCAAATGGGGAAATCGTGGTCAAACCCACGCGCTCTACGGCTACAGGTACTTGTGAAACGAACAACACGTGTTTAGAATCACAACAGATACCAACGCAGACAGTAGTAGGGTATGACCCATCCGTAGGAGACTTTGTGGAGGTACGTCAAATTCTCCTTGGTTCTAAGAGATCAAGGGTGATTAAAGCGGTTAACCCTTCAAAATATTGGTAGAACGCAGTGGGCAAGACCACTTTGCCACCAAGGGCTCGCAAGAGAAGGGACAGACATCTAAGTCACGTCGCTAAGAGGCCTAGGCCTACCCTCTCAGGAGCTGTTCTATCGGCTAGGGCGCCTGCAAAGGGAGTAAACGTCGAAGCAGAACACATTGAGTCTACGGACCACTCGGAAGAGCCTGGCTCGAGCTTCGACTATACCCCACTCCGGAGCGAAATCCCAAGCGATGTCGACGAAGAGATGAGGCCAGTCGTGAGCTGCTATGCTCTTACCCTGCCTGTAGACTTCGCTTGTAAGGGAGATATGGGGACCCTGAGAGGTAAAGTGCCTCTTCCTTGTTCTCCAGCTTACCCAGCGGGCTTTCCATTAAATTGGTTGGAAAAGTCGTCTGATAGTATGAAACAACACATGCATTCTCTATACATAACTGCTACCTTTGATGGTACAGTGGTGAGTCGAGTTCTTATAGACAACGGGGCTACTATAAATGTGCTTCCTTTGACCAGGTTTAAAATGCTTGGGTATAAGCCTCATGACTTGGTTAAAACCAATGTCGCAGCGAGTGATTTTAATGGTAGGAAATCCGAGTGCTTAGGGGTTTTCTCTGTGCACCTCGAGGTAGGTCGCCAGGAAAGGGACACCGCTTTCTTTATGATAGACATAATTCCTACCTTTAATGCGTTGTTGGGCCGCGACTGGCTCCATAATGCTGCAGCTATTCCTTCCACTTTGCATAGAGAGTTGATGCTTTGGGTTGACTCTGAGATTGAAATTATCAAGGTAGATGAATATTCCAGTTGTGACAAAGGTATCTTGCATACAGAGATAAGCAAGACTGTCAAAGATCTCACACTGGAACAACGCTATAAGCTTGGCGACCCTAATGTTGGACCCCTTGGCCAACCATCTGGAAAGTTCGACTACATCGTAAACTACGGAACATCACACCCCAAGCCAAACACAGGGCCAATCATTCCAACTGGATGGGGAGACGAGCTGTCTGCCAAGGACATAGAGGAGGTTCTCCAAGAAGTCAACTCGGGGGAAAACCTTGTAGTGACTGGCGAAGTAAAAGAAGAAGCAGTAGAGAAAGACCAGCAAAATGCTGTTATGGAGTTGGAGCACGATAGACTCCTAAAGGAAGGGACCTATGGACTAGAATGAAGGAATGACTAAAGCAGTCGCTGATGTCCTTCGACGGCTTCAAGTCTACTTGGGAAATCGCTGCTGTAGACAACCTATCTCTTGGTTTTCAATAAACTCAGAAGCGCTTAGAGCGCCTAATGCTTGTAATAAGCTTGTGTCTACCGACTTAGGTGGTACACAGGAACGTGAGTCTTTGATGACTCCATGCGACCCATTGGTTAGCATTAACCTAGGAAGTGAGTCTTCTCATAGGATTCTTTTCATTAGTTATTCTGTAAATAAAGAACTTTTTAATGCGATTAAGGGAGTACTTGAGGAATTCAAGGATTGTTTCGCCTGGGATTACACTGAGATGCCACGATTAGACCGTAGACGAGTAGAACACACCCTTCTCATCAAGAAGGATTTTAAACCAGTGCAGCAAGCACCAAGGCGCATGACTAAGGAAATCACACAGTTAGTCTTTGAAGAAGTCAAAAAGCTTTTTCGAGTAGGTTATATAAGGACTTCGCCCTATACAGAATGGATTTCTAGCATCGTGCCCGTCCTTATAAAGAATGGTAAAATCAGAGTCTGTATAGAGTTTAGAGATTTGAATCGCGCCACCCCAAAGGATGAATACCCTATGCCCATCGCAGACTATCTTATAGACAAGACAGCAGGGCATCAGATTATGTCATTCATGGATGGTTTTTCTGGTAACAACCAAATCTTCATCGCAGAAGAAGATATACATAAAATGGCATTAAGATGGCCCTTAGGAATTTTCGAATGGGTAGTAATGTCATTTGGGTTAAAGAATGCCGGCGCTACCTATCAGCGCGCAATGAACACTATATTTGACGCCTTTCTTGGCAAGACAGTTGAGGCCTTGATATAGTGGTTAAGTTGACAAAAGAAGAATTTCATGTAGACCATCTAAAAAATGCCTTTATGAAGATAAGAAAGCATCAACTTAAGCTAAACCCGCTTAAATGCACTTTTGGCGTCAAAGCTGGGAAATTTCTGGGCTTTTTAGTGCATCAACGCGGTATTGAGGTTGATCAGAATAAGACAAAAGCCATCTAGAATTTGGCGGCACCAAGAAACAAAAAGGAACTACAAGCTTTCCTTGGAAGGGTGAATTACCTGCGTAGGTTCATCGGGAATATCGCAGGAAAGACCGAGGCATTCTGCACCCTATTAAGGGGACAAAACGACTTCAGGTGGACTGAGAATCACGAAGAAGCATTCAATGCTTTAAAGAAGTATTTAACGCATCCACCAGTTTTAATGCCCCCTCAACTAAGGAAACCTTTCATTCTCTATGTAGCGGCCACCGAAACAACCATAGGAGCTATGCTAGCCCAGATGGACGAAAACGGACGTGAAAGGGCCGTCTACTACTTGTCAAGACAGCTGACCCCAATCGAGGTCAGATATGCTCCGAAAGAAAAGTTGTGTCTATCAGTATTCTACGCTGTCATGAAACTGAGGCACTACATCGGGAGCAGTGAAGTCTACGTTATGTCTAAGTCACCCATTATTAAGTACTTCTTCAAGAGTCCATTGTTAAGCGGACGAATTAGCAAATGGAGCCTAATCTTGTCCTTTTATGATCTGAGATACAAGTCTCAGCAGTCGGTTAAGGAACAAGCAATGGCTGATTTTCTAGTCGACCATGACCCAGCCTTGTCTATAGAACAAGAAGAACTAACCGAAGAGGTTTGGCAGGCGTGGTTTGACGGCTCGTCCTCTAAGAATGGAGCCGGGATAGGAATTCATATAATATCCCCAATGGGTAATGACATTAGGCTAGATTTTCTCCTCCAGGTAATACCTACTAACAATGCGATGGAATACGAAGCATTGATAACAATGTTAAAGGAGCTCTTGGCGCTAAAGGCGAAACAAGCCCGTATTAAGGGAGATTCGCAATTGGTTATTAACCAGGTCAACAAAGAATGCACCTATCAAGGCAGGTTACTGCCCTATTTCGAAATAGTCCAGCGGCTCATTACGGGTTTTGAAGATATCACGTTCCAATTTATAGGACGTGAGGAAAATATAGTGGCTAATAGTCTGGCACAGCAGCATCAGGCTACAAAACCAGGATAGGGCAGGAAAATATACCCGAAATAGGCTCGCATCTACAGCTAGAGGATAAAATCATGGTTGTAGACGTAATGAAACAAGAGAAAGACTGGAGGAAACCAATAGCTGACTTTTTGTCGGATCCCGGGCAAGATGCTAAGCAGCGGGTTAAGGTCCAAGCGCTGTCATATGTCCTTTTGGACGGCGTGCTTTACAGAAAAGATACAAGCGGAGTCCTCTTAAGATGCGTAGACTTGGATGAGGCCACTCCAATAAGGACTCATGAAGGACTCTGCGGATCGCACCAAGCAGGGATAAAAATGTGTTGGATTATTCGTAGACATGGTTTTTATTGGCCATCGATGATGAAGAATTGCATCGAAATGGCCAAGGGATGTCAAGAATGCCAACGACATGGCCCCATAACTCGCGCCCCAGCAGTTGAATTTACTCCTATAATCAAACCCTTGCCTTTTAGGACCTGGGCATTGGATGTAATAGGAGAGATTCACCCTCACTCTAGTCGAGGATATGCATATATTTTGGCAGCGATAGATTACTTCACCAAATGGGCAGAGGCACAAGTCTAGAAGAAAGTTGATCATAGTGAGGTCATCAATTTCTTACGGACTAACATCATCTATCGTTTCGGCATTCCCCAGAACTTTGTCGTAGACAATGGAACGGCTTTTAATAACTTAAGAGTGAGGGAATTTGCCGAGGAATTTAGCTTTTCAGTCCTGAATTCCTCTCCGTATTACTCTCAGGTGAATGGACAGGCTGAAGCTTCCAATAAACTAATCGAGAACAACATCCAGAAGATGGTCGGGCTTAATCCGAAAAAGTGGCATGAAGTATTAGATGACACGCTCTGGACTTTGAGAGTCACTAAGCGCGAAAGCATCAGAGAAACTCCGTTCGCATTAGTCTATGGCCACGACGCGGTGTTGCCTATCGAAATGAGGTACAAATCACTCCGTGTTAGCCAGCCTTGTCTACAGGACGAAGCCATGCATATAGCCTTGGAAGAGTTAGAAAGAAAAAGGCTTGAGGTTGTAGACAAGATAGAAGTACACAAGCAAAGGATAGCCCGCCATTACAACAAGAAAGTTGTTCATAAACACTTTCAAGTTGGCGACTTGGTCTGGAAAATGATCTTATCCCTTAGGACCAAAGACCAGATCCTTGGAAAATGGTCTCCAAACTGGGAAGGACCGTACCAAGTCAGCGAGACTTTCTCAGCGAATAGCTATAGGTTGTCGACACTAGATGGAGTCAAACAACCTTTGGAGATCAACGGCAAGTATTTGAAGCATTATAGAATAACTATCTGGGAATCGTACAGCAAGATTCTGAGCAAGCACTTCTCATTTATATGGGAACAGATAGCGAAAAACTGATCAAATGAAAATTTTATAGCTGTAGACTCGAGAGTTCTATAAAAGGGCGTCAACCCTAAAGTGGTCTACAGCTAAAGGGAAAGTTCGGGTGTCATCTCTTGATACCCCTAAAAGGAAAAAAAAATATAACTAAACCATCCTCATCATACTTGGTCCGGGCTCCCCGCGTGCTGCGTCCATGAACAGAAGAGTCAAGATCTTGGCCTGGGTCTTCTTGACGGTGACTGCATTCCTCTGTCGAAACCAAGACTTCAATTCGTCCTGGTCCTGCTGCTCAGAGCCATGAACTGATCTTTCTGTAAGAAGGGAGTCTACCATAGAAGCCCGATCTTTGAGATCCTTCTCCATGGCCATAAAGTCCGCAATCTTAGCCTGGACCTGCGCTAACTCGTGAGCCAAATCCTCCTTCTACCCCTGGAGAAGCTGCAGGTCAGTCTCTTCCTCTGTGCGCTTCTTCAGAGCATCGGTAATCCTCGACTGAGCGTTGTCGACTGCTGCAATATCCTGCATGTATGTCGACCAATCAGACCAGAATCGCCCCATGAATTCTTCACACGCCGCCTGCATCTCAATAGTGGCAGTTGGGGAATCCTCTATCTCCTTATTGCAATCCTGAAGAACCTTAAATTGGTCTTCAAAAAAAGTTTCGTAGCCAAGGATTTCCCCAACGCGATTCGCATGCAGCTTGGAGCATCTTCCCTGGGCATCTCGGCAGCTGGCTTAGAGGATGGCTGACCAGCGACAGGCTTGCAGCAGCCGAAGACTAGGCCACACTTGCTGCATCTGAAGCAACAACCTCTGATGTAACAGCAGGGGATTCCAACTCCTCAGTAGCCGGGGCAGATGGGACTACAGGGACAGATGCTAGAATTGGCTACAATTAAGAGTAGATTAGTCAGCACAAAGATTAAACGATCAAAGTCCACAACTAAAGTCTACTTCTATTACCTCATAAAGAGGAGGCAGACCAGCTTCCTCAAAAGTCCCTTTTTCGGGGTCAAACTCCTCGGATAGAGTTGGACTCTGAGTAAAAAGGAGGATAATTAGGCCATAAAAGACAAAAGATAGTATAGACACCAGGTCATACCATCCTCCGAGGAGACTCAGTTGCTTGGGTAGTCACAGGGGATGGACGTGGAGCCTTGGTTGATTTACTGGAAACAACACCACACAATTAACGCAGGCGGAATCTCATTATTCATTGGTAAGAGCGTAACCTACCTCGCATGAGAGGGTTCCGGGGCCCTCACAGAAATGGGAGTCGGATCTTGGACAGTAGGCCGGCGGCGCTTGAAAGAGACCGAGATTGGCAATTCCTCATAATCAGAGGACTCAGGGACAAGAGCCTTACGCTTACTGGCTGCCCCCTCCTCAACCCGTTTGCTCTTAGAAGCAAGGGGCAGTCGACTATGTCGAGTTCGACGCCTAACAGGAGGAGGAGAGTCGCTCTCCGGTGAAGAATCCCCAGAATCTACATCCAAAACTGTAACTCACTGGTAGTAAAGGACTAAAAGTTCAAAATAGGGATGAGGAAAAGTATTTACCAAGAGATGGCCGTTGCCCTGCCTTCAACATCATGTCATGGGTGAGGTAGTAGTCAGGCTCCTATGAAGTCTGGAGGAAAGACATCTGCTTCAGCAAGATGTCGAAAGTGATCGCCCATTGAATAGAGAAAATCTCTGTGGCAAACACCGGGGTAGATTCAAGGGGAAACTCCATGCGCATGAGCTCCGCCGTCTTGGCCAAAGAAGACTCAAGGATTTCCTTGGGATAAGATATGGTAACCCTTGAGTGGAGACTGAGGTTGGGAATATCAGAGAAAGGCGCCGAGGAGCTCTGCACAAAGCCTATATGTCAGGCACAAAGCGGTGGATTGTAGACTTCAAAAGTGAAGCCTCCCTCTGTCACGCAGATTAGATCTCTACAGGTCAATACTGAGTCCCAGTATAGACCCGGAGTGAGCTTTTGACGACGTCCAGTGTCTACGATGAGACGGATGTGTCCCGTCATAGAAGCGTGCAACCACTGGTCCTTGGAGTGACAACATGCTTCCAGTATGTGTTTCCCGTAGCATGCGACTGGAGTTGCGCCAGAGGGCATCTGATACACTGTAAGTCCATGCATCCACACGCAAGACCATAAATGAACAAGCCACAAAGGGCCACCAACTGGATACTTCGGAAAGGGACAGCTACACGTTGTCGCCTTGTGCAGTTCCTGGTAAACCAACCCTAAAAGGAATGGGGTCCAAGCAATCTGTTTGGAGGGCGCTGAACTCAAGAAGGTTGCCACCCCGTAGACCAACTTCGGTACGCGTTTTCCAGCAAAGCAGAAAACATATTTACTCAGCCAGACGCTAAAAAACTCTACCTCTTCGGCTTTACCCCAATCACTGGAGGACATTTCCAGGTGCTTCTTGGCAGTGCTCAGAATCTGGAACATCTCGAGGGGTTGATAGTCTTCATCGGGAAGATGAAGACGGACAGGAACACCGACCACATGGCTCCTCGTCAAGAAGTGAATGTCTTCCAGAGTCACGGTCATGGGACCCTCAGGGAAGTAAAAACAGTTGACCGAGTCATTCCAGAAAGGGAGGAGACTCGCACATACCCGAGGGTCACAGCGCTTCCCGGCCAGCGACAGTTGGAAAAACGACCACAGACCATAGATCTTCAGCCTGTGCTCCAGCTTCGCGAGACAAGTGTCAAACCACTTGTGCACCACTGGCTTCTCCACGAACGGGAAGCAAAGAAAGCTACTCTTCTTCTCCCAGTTTAGAGGGTCTGTGAAACCCTCGCGGCAGATAGGGATGGTAGTCTCTATAATTAGGTACTCGTGGGGAACCGTATCGGGAAAAAGGGTGGGGTCAAGAACATGACCCAATGTCAGCCCGTTGCTGTTTGGACCACGCCATAAGGACCGGCGAGGTGGGCGTGCCATTGGAAAGCAGGAAGGTTGGACATTGCCGAGAAACTAGGGTTTCAGAAGGTGAGAAAAGGATTTTCCAGAAATCCTAGAGAGAAGAAGACGAAGGATTTTCTTCAACAAGAAGACAAAAGGTTTTCTTTAAACGCGAAGATAAAGAGTCTTCTCTCAGCACAGGAAACGAAGGGATTTCTTGTGACGCAAGCGATGTTAGAGATGCTCAGGCGACAGAAGTCTCTTCAGTAAAAAAGAGGGGCTTATATTGACACAATAGAATATCTTGGGCCTATTTCTGACTGAGCCCATAATAAGCACGAAGCAAACGGCGAAGTTAAACACAACAGGCCTGGGTCTGTAGTCTACGCAGACTAAATGACTGAATAGTAACCCTGTAATCAGGGAAGTCTACGAGCCTGCGCCTGTACAGGACACACGTCAAAGGGAACGGTTTTGTAGTCCTGAGATAAATGGGACTTGCAACCCACGTCTATGCTGGCGGACGTCTTAGAAGACAATCGTTTAAACCCGAAGTCAGAGGAGTCTACAACCCACGTCTACACGAGTGGAAGTTTGTTGGCTCCGAGATTCTTGGGAGTGGTTGAGTCTGGAAGATCTTCAGAAGGTCGTAACAGACTGGGTAGAAAAGAGAGAAGATCTCCCTCAGAGAAAATCACGATCAAATCAGCCAACAGAAGCTTATCTTGCTCGTCACCCTTAGTTTAGTTGTTAGGATTCCCCGGCCTGGGCGAAACCCCTAAGGTTTCATTGGTCTTCACTTCCACCATCAAAGTGAGCAATCGTAGCTCTGATAACAAATCCCCGCCTTCACTTCCACCATCAGAGTGAGCAACCGTAGCTCTGGTAACAAGCTTCCGCCTTCGATTCCAACACCAGGACGAGCAACCGTAGTCTCGGTACACTTCTCCGCCTTCGACTCCAACGCCAGGACGAGCCACCGTAGTCCCGGTACACGGTGTGCCACCGCAGCCTTGGTATCCACATCCGCCTCCACATTCGACCACATTCCGTCCACTAAGCCCAACAGCTAAGTCCTGCCAACCGAGGAGCGCAAGTCTACAGTGTTCTGCCATCAAGTCTATGACCACGCTGACCAGATTCTCAAGTCCAGAGTGCCCAGCATTAAGTCCGCAACCTGTTTTAACGTTCAAGTCTACGACCCCGCACCGAGTCTACGGAGCCCAATAGCCAGTCTAAAACCTTACCACCATCCTTGTTTTTATTGTTATGGCTGTAAGCTTTCTTTACTTAGTGTAAAACTGTTTGCATTCAATCATATTCACTCAATTACTTACTGGCGACCACATCTACGATCCCTGTGAGCCTTATTGCCAAATATTTTCGGCGTGATCCATTTTCTATGCGAACAGGGAGGCGGCGAAGGTGCTCCGGTGCGTGCTCCAGGGAGACAGTCGACGCCGAGCGGTCGGGTCCATCAAGTCACTCGTCTATAGCCCTTCTGTCCGCAACAAGAAGGCCACCTTCGCTCTCGTTTGTCAAACCCTGAAATGTAATCCGATTTCTTAGGCGGTGATGTGATGTCGCGATTCGTAGTGCGGCTTTGGTTTTATGTGCTTGGAGTAGGAACAGGAGATGAATTTGTGTTTTTCTCGTCTTGTGTAATGGTTTCATGTATGGAGTGCTTAGACATGAGTTAGTGGTTTTTCAGATTGCGGCTTTGGTTTTAGGTGCTTGGAGTAGGAACATGAGTTGAATGTGTTTTTCTCGTCTTCTGTAATAGTTTCATGTATGGAGTGCTTAGACATGAGTTAGTGGTTTTTCAGATCTTCCTGTCATTAAGGCTGTACTGGAGGATTCTCAAGTATTGATTAGCAAATGGAAGATGAGTGACTTAAGTTTGTGCCTACAGATTGATTAGCTAAGCCCGAGCACGAATGGCTTATTGGTGTTACAATTGTTTAACTGCAGCGGAAGGAAGAATTGGTTTACATTGTGACAGATAATGTTCACTTCGTCCAGGTAAATTATTTCTGAAGATCGTGTTTCGATAAACAGTTTTGCCCAAAAAAGAAATGGGAGGGAAGGGATTATCTTAAGGTTTTGCCTACTATGTGTCTTGAATTTGCTCAGATTTTATTGCAATGAATGATAATACCAGCAGTGGAATTGTGAAATGTGGTTCAGGCACGATGCCCGGCAGATGATGTAGAGAAGTGTATTTTACGGAACAAAAAGGCAATACAAGCTGCTTTACATTCACTTCTGAGGAAAAAGAAAGTCAAAAGTGTCGATGACTTAACATTATTTCATCGTATTTCGGGTGCATAATTCTTCCCCTTTTCTTTTATAATGATTGTTTGATGGTCCAATGATTACTATGTTTGGGATATACCTGTGCCAGTCTATGGCGAAAGAATGATATTGCCCGTCTCTCTAAATGCTAATTTCTTTACCATTCACAGAGCTTTTCCTTGGCTAATATGAGGGTTGGGAGAGAATGTTGAATAGTTATTTTAGATTTTACTGGATATTCAGGATCTTGACTTTTTAATATCTATAGAATATCTTAAGCTGTTTATTGTATGGACTCTTTTCTCCATCTATAAAATGTTTGATATTATGCTCTCATGTTGCAATTCTTTATTATTGTTATAGAGTAAGTACCCATTATGGGTGCAAGGGGATGAGTTTCTACAGTCCCAAGTCTACCCATTTCTATTCTTATAGCAAGTGTCAATTTCGACGTGGACTTATTGTTGTTATTATGATCAGGTTGTGATACTGCTTTTAGAGAAATAGAGAAGATTAAGAAAAAAGATTATGTCATAAAGTTACACTATGTAGACTTTTAGATTGGTTGTCTCATTGTAAGGGATTTGTCAGTTAATTCGAGAAGCGAAGATTTCCATCGGGTGACTGTAACTGTTATGGTTTACAGTTAACAGTCGAACACTAATCCTTTCTCACCGAGCAAGCTTGTTGAGAGAATAGGTAGTAGGGGGACCTTCACTTCTTTGAAAACAAATGTTGTTTATTATGTGATTTTTTCATTTCTGTTGCGGCCATTGGCCTATATTACATGGATTGGTTGTGAAATTTTTGTGGACGAGCTTGTTTGTTAAGTTTTATACAGGTTGTTATAGAGTGGTCATGCTTTTTCACTTTGAGATCTTAGGCCTTGTCAGTTCTCTTTCAGAAACTAAAGATGAATCTGCTAGTGAAGAATCTGGTACAGTTGAAGGGATTGATAGTGTTGATAATAATTCCATAGAGAGTGAAGAAATAGATGCTGAAGATGGTTATGAGTCCTCAGACTCGGAGGAAGAGTACCAGATGGAAGCATCTTGTAGTGGGACTGGACATTCGATTTCCCTGAGGTTAAACCTTTTCCTAATTCCGCTAGTCTTACATGTGCATTTTGCTATTGATTGACATTCTTCTACTTGCAAAGCTTGTTTTATTTTCTGAGCTAATTTTCACATCAGTATATGCAGATTAGTGGATGTTGTAATATACATTGTTTTACAGTTACACTGTTACGAGAGCGTAACATGCAATGATGTGTCCAAATTAGTTGTTTCTTACTGAGATTAATTCTTATTGAAATTCTTTTCTGAATAGCATTTCTGGTGAGTCTTATCTTTGTTGCCAAATGCCTGTTTATTGATGCTGTAAAATAATCTTTTTGTGCACTGTTGCTAACCAAGCACATGCATTTTTATCCTTGTTGGAAATGACATCCATGCATATTGCACACTTTTTTCCCTAGGAATACAAAAATTACGGAGCTAAACTATTGTTATTTAAAAAGTAGTCTATAATCATTATCTTTGACAAAATATTTATAAATGAATTTTGTTTTGAACAGGCAAGTGCTTCTTTTTGCATGCTAGGAAAGTTTTATTACTTGTCCCTTACAAGTCGTGCTTTTTGGTCAGCCCTTAAATTCTTAACTTTGTGAAATTATCAGTCTAAAAGAAGTAGTTTGAATTACCGAGTGTTCCCGTGAAATCCTTATTTTGAATTCACCGATGCTTTTCAACTGCCGATTCCTTTCTTTCTAACATGGATGAGTTTGCAGTTCGTTTAGTTCACATATGTGGCACAAATTGTCCAACGAAGAGATTAATGAAGTTTCGATGAAGAGACAAAAATATAATTGGGAGGTTCCTGTCCCTGACCTGCCAAATTACAAGTGGATCGGAGCAAGAAAATGCTTAAAGATACCGGTAAGTTCTTTCTTTATTTTTGGATTGGTTTAATCATGAAGATATATATGAACTGCATGTCCTATTGACCTGTGCATTGGTAGACAAATGACAATTTTTTTTTTTTTGAATTTGGATTTTTAATAATGAAGTTTTTAGTCAAGATTTGACCTAGTACTTGTATACCCAATATTTTCTTTGTATTTACCTTTATTTTTTGGATAATGGATATAAATAAATAAAGTTACACTTGGTATGATGTTAATCAGAGACCTTGGTTGGCTGATGTGGCTTTGAAAGGGATCCATTCTCTGTGTAAGTAGTATTATATTTGTCACTGTAAGCGTTTGCAAAATGGCTGGACTCCATAATGAGGATTTTTTATTCACTGTGTTGGTGCTTGTCCATTTGAAGCTTGATGGTCATAATAGATTGATTGAAAGGGATATTGAGGTGAATCAGTTGTCATTTTAAGCCTAACATCGTCCTTAAGTTTTTTTTTCCTTTACAAAGTATTTTCATGACATTATCTCAAATTAAAAGATAGTGGATAATACATAAATGAAATTTCACTCCGAATGATGTGATAATGGACAATCAAAGACTAAAGTTTTGCTAAAGAATTTACTCAATATGAAAGTATCTTCTGCCTGTGAAATCGATTAGAACTGCATTTGTGTTTTGTCTTCTTGTTCCCAATTAAGAGAAGAATAAGTTTATTATGTCATATGGGTGTTAGTGGGCCATAATATAATGTCTTCTTTGTAGGACGAGAACTCGATATTTGAATCTAATATGAAGCCATCATTGTTTAAGTACTGGTTGAGTACATATAAGGAATCTGGAAGGCCATACATTTCATGCATCCAAGGAAAGAATGCTTTTTTCTATATGTAAGCGACCATCTTTAAACTCTTTTCTCAAGTGATCAGCGATGTTTAATCCTCTTTTACTTGTCGTTGTTTTCTTGATGTGGTAGACTTCAAAACTGGTGGCTGCTTTCTCGTTCAATAATGTTTATATGGTGATGTCAATGCTTTCATTTTCGGAACAAAACTTTTCTGGTGTTATACCATTCAAAGTGCCTGTTTGATAGGCAACTAATGAACATCTATTTTGAATGATTTCTGATGAGGAAGTTTGTTTTCAAATTGTAAAGTCACGTTATCACGAGTTATTATCACATGATTGCAAACTTTTGTAGTGAATGATTCTGTTTTAATTATTAGTATAATAAGTAAGATTCATTTTTTATGAAGTAGCTTTATTTGAAACTGGTATTTGCGGTATTTTTCAATTGGAGAAGTCAAAAAACAGTTGATTAATCATAAATTGGTATTTGTTGTATCTGAATGAAGTCACCACATTGTGCAAACAACAAACTGGGTGAAATTTTTGCTTGGATGGCACGAAAACAGTGTTATTCGCAATATTTATCTGCTCAAGCAAATGTTGACCAATGATCCTTCCCTTACCGAAAAATATTTTCATATAATTTCACGATTCATGTGTTAACTTGTTTTGGAATCTTTGTATCAGTCAACAGCTATCGAGATGTCTTGAACTGCGACAAAGAACCTTTTTACCTCAAGGGCCAGAGAGAAGATTCAAGTACCATGAATGCCTACATCATGCATTCCGTATGATCTTATCCATCATTCCTTTGGATTTCAACCCTTCAAATTCTTTTGTCATCCACTATTTTTTAAGAGTATTTTGTATTCTCAAACCAATAGTAGAATGTCTTAACTGTATGAGTTTTGTAGTTAAATCATATATTTAAGACTCGGGATCTTGTGACCAAGAATGACTCAAAATTGTCCAAGAATCAAGAATCCATAGAGGTGGATTTGCTTCATAATAATGAAATGTTTCTTGATTAGGGGTTTGCTCGATCTAAGGTAAACCATATTTTTCTTTGTCTTTTTTTTTCTGGCATGAATCCTCTTTAAGCTGATTTCGCCTCCTTTTTATTAGAGGAGAGGGGGGGATGGATGGGATGTACTAAAAAGTGTGAACATAGTTTTGTTCGATCTATGTGGTTTTACATTTTCTTGCTGGAAAATCACTTCAAACTAAGTTTGAAATTTAATCTAGTTGATTTGCTTGGGAAATTGTAAATTCCATTAAAGAGTTTTATTTGAACAATTACTACTATTCACTTTACCTATAACTCTTACTTTTATCAAGATTGTACTTAATCATTCTGCGGTAGAATGACAAGGTGGGAGATAGATAATTTGTGTGATTGGGTAGTTTTGACCACAAAATCTTATTGTTAACTTAACGTAATGAAATAGCTTGAAAGAGATACAAGAGTGCTCCTTGTTAACCCCATTTGATCAAAGTTCAGCTTTTGCATAAGCACAAACAGTCTTTTTTTATCGGTGTTTCTTTGTTTACTTTTTTGCTTTGTTTACTTTTTTTTGCATAAGCACAAACAGCTTTTGATGCATGTAAGACCGTGGTATGCTATTTGGACTTAACATTATGTGATATCATTAGGACTTGTAACTGTTTCACATTTTCCTCAGTTTGAGATTCCCTTTTACTCGTGATATAAAGGACCTTGTATTCTCCCTTCAAGTTTGGTATATCTTCTTTATTTTTGCCCAACCACTTGTTCAATCAAAGTTTATGAGTCACTAGATTTTGAAGCTAACAATCAATCAACAGAGTAAGTGTTATCTAGAAAAAAATGATCTCATTTTTTTTATTGTCACAGGTACTTGGATGGAAATGCAAGATTTTATCGACAATCAATTATTCTTGGGCATTATTTGAACCCAGGTAGTTTGAATTTGCTCATTTGTTGTTTTATCTCAAAAAGCACTAAGTAAGCATAATGCATGCTTGGAAATATAATGCAATTACTCCCACATGGTAGATATTTCTGTATTCAATTCCTTTGACCTTGGAGTGAACCGGTGAAGACGATCTGTTCTGATGGAAAAATTCATGTCTTCTTCATTTGTGTTTGTTTGACCGAAAGGTTTCGTTCATTCCATGGCAAGATTATTTTTTATTGGGTTGAAAATGGATGTTATCACAAGAATTTGCAGTCATAAATGGATTATACATCGTGTTATCAATCTTAACATTTTTAGCTGAGAAAGATATATTCTTTAAAATAATATATGAAAGTTACAGTTGGTACATCAAATTCGACTGCATAATTTGGATTGTTTATCATCTTCTAAGTTGCCTATCCAAGGGTGTATGCGGCCTTTGTGAACAAATAATTTTTTTATCTCCCAGCAATTAGGAATGTATTGTTACAGCAGCCAATTGGCTTAGCTGACTCTATGCTAGTATTATAACTATATTACTGTAAGTGAAATTAGCACCTTGTTTTTCTTAGAAGGGTTCCTTGTCTAGGGCCTCGAGCAATAAACTGGTCAACTGCCTAGCACCTAAACAAATCATTTGACCTGTATGGGCATGCATCATAGTGATTTGGTTGTTTTATGATGATGTTCACTGCAAACTCATGGTAGATAATTCCCTTGTTTTATGAAATCACATGATGTTTTCTACGGGTCGTATGCAAGCTCAATGTGTTTTATATTCGCAGATATGAATGCTTTGTTCAATCTCAATGTTATCAATTACGAAGGAAAGGTTTGCGATTTTTCTTTTCTATTCTTTTTGATTAATTATTTGTTCTTCCTATAGGAAGCTGTAATGTGTTCCGAATAGCAGTTGCTTTGACAACTGTGTGTGTTCTTTATAACCCTTCACACAAATGCATCTTTGTCACTCTATTTTGCTTTGTTTTTTTGGGTGGAAAAGGATGTAAAATCGGGAAAACACATTTCCACAAAACAATTCTCTCACTAAAATTTTCTCTACTCTTCTTTCCTTTTCCACTCTTCCTTAAGTGATAGTCGTTTTCATGCCTCAATACACATTACGTAGTTTCCCTGTCTATTAGTACTGTAAACGAATGACTGATTACTGCATTAAGCTTGATAAACCAAGCATTTTCTGTCAACCCTTATACTCTAGTTAGATGGCCAAAAGACAAATGAAGGTTTAAGCACTTCTCTTAGTTTGTAAATAGGTGATCCATGTTGAAGGAGATTGCTGGGCTGCTTTAATTCTTATTTAGAAGTTGATAGCACATTAATCTGGCTTTATACAAGTGCCTTATAATATTCAGAGTTTTTCATTTTCTCTAAGAAAATAGCCAAAGAAAACCTTGATAACAGATTTCTTGTTTGTACAAGTGAAGTTAGTATGCGAGTATAATTGCGTCCTCTCAAATGTGTTACTTCAAGTCCGACAGGTGCTTTTACCCTTATCATGGTCATTTATTTTTTATTTTGTTTTCCAACTTAGCATAACGAGAAGCAGGGTTGTCATTCTGCATTTCTTTTGCTGTTCATCTTTGAGATAATTTTGTAAGAATGTTCTTAGCTTGACTTTGTGTCTACTGCTATTACTAATCAACGATTACCTTTTTTTTTGTGTTTCTAATTTGAAAGATGATATCAATGTTAAAACACATCCTTTTCCTGCAACTTGTTGAATGCATTGAATGAAGTTTCTAAAAAGCTTTGAGTCCACTTAGGTGTTTCACACTAGTTCTTCATATGGTTTGTAACGTTGAATTGGGAAAATTTTTATACTCGACTGTTTCCATAGTCAAGTGTCTTTTCGACTCATTGGTCATGGTTGTTGGTCGAAGATGTGAAAACAATTTGCAATTTTAGAGTACACGCACCCAATCCTCTTGCTTCTAAGAGGCACTTTCCATACAGGTTTATGAACGTTTTCCTGCTGAATCCGTAGAGAGTGCTGAAGATGCCCGCCTCCAATACTTTTCAAAAAAGGTAAACATGCAAGTTAATTCCATCATGCGTCCAAATCATGTAGAGTGAATACAAACTTTACCATCCTTAAGAAATATTTGCTTATGCATGTTAAAAATGTCGAAAGAGGTGTGTTTGGGGAGTAAGATTGGACTGCACTTCGTGAGTTGACTACTGTTTGTCAATGGATAACAATTTATTATTTGATTTATCTAATTGTTGACGTGACAGTCCCGCATCTGAGTGTCCTTGCTAAATGATAACTTAAGAATGATATGCATGCTCCTGTTGCTTTTGAATTAATGTCCATCTCTTGGCAGCACCATGTCAATTATTGTTTGAGAACAGTCTTGAAGATCCATATGTATTCTTCTTTGCTGGCCTTGTAAATGGAATTCTTTTATTTTGATAAGATTCTCAATGGAAAGTTAAGAATTCTGCAACAGCGTCAAATACTTTTGCCATTCTTTCTCTAACATTTGTGTTGCTGATTGTTCTGATGTAGGTCTTCCCTAAGATCAAAGATTCTACACAGGTATACAGGATTTGTATATGCATATAGTTCCACCATTAACGATGTTTAAGTACCATGTACATGCAACAAAAGCGGAAAGCATAGAAATAAAAAATAGCAAGAAAACTGACTAGAGTCAACTAATATGTTGAAGTAACTCAAAAGTGTTTTGTTTGCATAGGTGGTCAACAATTGCATGGGGTTTCTGTTATTTTACTCGCTACGATGCTTTCTCTGATATTCTTTTACATGCTTGGTAAATTTTACACCGGGAGGGGTTATGCTCTTCACAAGCTCTTACTTTGAGTTTGTTCGGCTTTGAAGTTTCCTGAAATCACAAAGTGCATCTTTCTGTCGACTCGGGGAGTAAGGACTTGTAATTATTCTGCATTAATTCTATTGTAAGTCCCATTTGTTGTTTTGGCTTTAAATTATGTTGATTCATAGGTACACAAAGCAGAGTGACATTTCGCGATCGAGGTTATGGTTCTTTGAAGGAACCCATAAAATCATGTTGTATACCGAGAGAGCTCACTTCTACCACAGATATAAGGTTATTAGCCATGCAAAACATAGTCAATGTGAGCCTGTTTGGAAGCTGTTTGAAACACGTGATTTTCTGCTGTGCAGATTCGAGGGATAAAAAGTTTGATAATATATTCCTTGCCTGAAAGGAAGGAGTTTTACACAGAGGTTAGGGAATTAGCCTGGTGTTTTGTCGGCTCACACTTTAGTGCTTCTTTTCATTGACTTTTTTGGTAATCTTTTTACCACAGATTGTGAACTTGCTCGAGGGTTCCGAGGAGATGACGTTCTTGGTGCTTTTCTCGTTTCGATCACTTTAGGGTAAATTCCCATCTCTTTCTGGCAATTGTCTTGAATCTGGTCCCATCTTCATTCATCAAATGCTATTCAGATTCAACTGAACCGGTGTATGCTTGTTTGCTTGTTGGTACTTCCAGCTTGAGAGAATCGTTGGCTCCGCATCAGCCAAGCGGATGGTGACATCAGACAAGAGTGTCTTCGTTTTCTGTTAGAGCTTTCTCCTTCCCCCCTAATGTAAGCGGAAACTGGAAGTACTTCTTCCTGTGGTGGCATTATCTCACGAAGAGCCTTAGTTTTGGTCCGATTTTGCAGGACCACGGGGAGGTGGCAGCAAATTTTGCTAAATCAGAAACTTGAATTAGTTAGAGTTGGTAAATGATAGTCTTCTGTTTCTTCACAGCCTACTTACGACTGACAATATTGTTTTGTGTTTGAATATAAACAACATTAAAACGAGTTTTTTGTCTTTAATATTGGGATCGGTTAATATAATATGGGGATCAGAGCATAATTGTTATGTTTGGTATATAGAAATGATATGGATTAGAATTAAAATTTTAAGAAATATGACTTTTTTTTGTTTGGATAGGATTTGGAAATGAAATTTTGAATATCACTTCTTTGGTAATTCCTTTTTCAACTAAAATTCCAGTAAAAGTTTTTCTAACCATTAAAGTTTTTGAAAGCAATAAAGTCGAGTTTGAGTCTCAAAATGTTTTTATGACCAATGCTAAGTAGAAATAAAATGACAACAGGTGGATGTTGGTGTCGGTCTTCGGGGATATAATATTTTCATGCTCATAGTGAGAGGAGTGTGGTGGTCTGAAATAACAGTTCCCTTTTTTGGTGTGAAAATTCGAGAATATGCAGTCGGGAACCGCGATTACAATAGGAAATCAATGACGTGGTTATGGACAATGTGGGATGATTTAAGTAAAAAAGACAGGGTTGCCAACCGCGCGATTGATCTAGTGTCGTTGTTGAGAAGCTTGTTTTCCTTATAACATGAGGGTAATGGTTGTGATATTTGCATAATTTTACAATTTCGAATCGAATTTCGCCAAAATCTTTCAAAATTAAATGGCAAAATGTACGATAATTTCGAAAACCATTACGAAACTTTCTGTTTTGTCAAAAACTTAGTTTGTTATACGATTTTATCGCTAACTTTTGTTTTTATATTGATTTTGGCCAATCTTGGATTTTACTTTGAGAAAACCAAACAAGACCTTAATATTATCTAACATTTCTCCTATAGCAATTGAGTTCTAACCTTTCATTGCATCATCGTGCAATCTACCTTACACGTAGTAGTAACCCCACAATAGAGCCATCATCCGGCCTTCATCGATTTTACAGATTCTTAATAGCATCAATAACTGCAGTCCAACTTCGACTTTCAACTTGTACGTATCACATCAGTTCCAAGCTGTTTCGATGGTAACTGATTCAATGGTTCAACAATCGTCTTCACATGTAATCAATTCTACAAAACTTTCAAAGAATGGTTATTAACAAATAAGGACAAAGAAAGTGAAATGATGTATTTCAAAGAGTTAAAAGTTTGATGCACCTGCATAGCGATTACGTCCACATTATCTATTATAAGAACCTGTTGTCATTCAGAAAATTGAAGTTGTCTGTTTTCTGCTTATGGTGGAACAAAAGCATTGTGCAGGCGAGCTTAAATTGGTCTTAAAACAATCCAAGTAAATTAATGTACCTCTATAGAAGAAAGGTACTCGACTGTTTCTCATTCTCCCTTTCAGCTTCCCCTATTTTCTGTCAGTTGTCATTTTCAGCTTCCATTGAATTCACTCAATGGAAGGCTTCTCATTTCTACACCTATGTAGAAAATAACAACGGGACAAAAGGAACTCGGATAACAACACAAGGCAATACTTATCAAAAAAAAAAAATAACAGGTAAGTTGCAAAGAAAATGAAGAAAACATTTAGACAGTAGGTGAAGCATCTTTTATCAAATACATAAATGAATACCAAAGGTCTTGCTCAAACTTTGAATTTCTGAAGCCATTCGATCTCTTCCCGGGTTGCTCCTTCCTGAAATTATTCAAAGGAGAGCCTCCTTAGGTCTTAAAAGTCTCAGGTAATGTTGTCGAGAGAGGTGGAAACATGAAGCACTGCCTGGTCAGCCACTGCATACAAGATCGCAATTATACATGGCAGGAAGCAGCAAGCAGCGATGCCAATCAGGTACGTAATCGCAACGAAGAGAGCAACAAATGTGATATCAATTAACATTATTTTTAGGCCACCAAAAGCTAGCAATAACATGAGAAAAGGACTAGGAATGATGCTTGACCCAATAAGGAATTACCAGTAAAGCTCAGGAGAATCACGCATAAGATCGGGGCTCACAGCAAATATCCAGTGAGCCCCAACGACCCACCAGACGCATGAGAACATGGTGTTGGTCGACTCTGCATGCTTCAGAACGATGAAATTCACATGGTAGAATCCATCAGGAACCAAAAACCCACCAAATAAACATGGGAAGAATATATATGAGAACTGAAATCAATTCACAGAAAATACCACACATCCCGACCCTGAACTTATATACATAAGAACTTTCTGGGAAAACCATGAAAAATCACAACCATTGGCACCCATCACTGGGCAAGTGATTAGAACTTCGAGCAAGCTTTGATCAATCAACATATAATCATACAGATGCCCAAATATCATCAACTCACAACCCAATCCTGAATTTTCCTAAAAGAAAAAAGCAACATTCTTCTCTTTAAGGAATGCAAACATCTATCTGGGATGTCTGTGGAAAGTAACAGAGAATCAATATCCTCAAAGCAGTATAAAGAAACCATCGATCTAATCCAATCAAGTGCTTGGTGGACCGTAAAAGAACGAACCTAGTTTGAGTTCCTCCGTGTTCTTCTTCGGAATCATAATCCAAAACCTCATCACTCCTCCTTTGCTTCTCCCAATACTCCGCCATGACGCACGCCACGTGAACAACGCACCCTATCCCGTACCCGGCCACCCAAACCCTAATCAGCGCAAAGTCGTCGTCGTCCTCTTCGGCACCGAGGCTGCTCAGCACCACGGCATAGAGTGCCACCCCGATGAGCACGAGGTTGAGTACGACGTCGAGAGCCAACACCGGCTTCGAGTAGGACCAATTGTTGCGGTGTTGTTCGAGCTGGTCAGCGGCATTCTCACGGACGAGGAAGGAAGGGGAGCTAAGCATCATCCGCCTGGCGAGAGGGCGGCGGAGGTCCACGGCGGAGCACCCGGCATCTCCGGCGGCGAAAAAGGAGAGGGGAAGGCGCATCGGAGGAGGATTGGGGAGGTGGGGTGGGTTCCATCGGAAGCACAACAACCTGGGAAAGAGATGGAAGCTATCAACTTTGTGTTATTGCGTGTGTAAGAAGGTCAAAATAAAGGAGAGACAGCTTTACTACTATATTACTGAAACGAGGTAACCCAATTACTCTTTCAAGGCTGCTCCATTGCCAGCCAGACAAGTAACCAACCAGCGTTTCCCATTCTCTCATTCAATTCAATCATCTTCAACTGGGGTTAATTCCCACATTACAATTAACAGGTTCACAATTAGCAAAAGGAAGCTCATACGATCAATTGTTAGTTAGCCTTTTTGCTGTAAAAACTATCAAGCGTGAGGGTAAGATCTTGTTGGAACAGAGCCCCCTTTCTCGTCACTTTGTGTTGTGGTCGAGTGGTTAGAAAGGAATGATTGATTCGGCGGATGTAAGGACGAAAACCGGCCCGGCAGCAGCCCAGGCCGAGGCAATAAGAACTCCCGGATTTACACACTTCCTATCTAATCTCTTGGCTGCAGGGTTAGATGAGTTCAGTCCATGGTGTGCTCTGGTATGAGCATGCGACGGAGATCAGGCGATGCGCCGGACAATTCTGATAGCACAATTCTGAAAGGGGCGTGCTTAGCATTATTAAGTTACGACTTCATACTCACAGCAGTGCAACTAAGCTTCGGCGAATACTGAAGTAATCTCGATACCAGATCCACTACCTCAGGAGGCATTCTCTTGTCAAACACCTGCCATGAGTACATTAAATCCTGGAGTTATAAACCAACGTCTGCCAAGTTATCAAGGAAGCAAGAGCATCTTCTTGTTTTCAGAGACATGGTTTGCACCTTGTGCCATGGATGAGCCTTTATCTGCAGAAACTTGTACTCAGAGTAATTTGGGTTCATGCACTTAATCTCTTCTTTTGTGGGTGTCCCAATTCTCTGGATAGTTTCACTTCGTTTAAGATAATATATAAATGAAAGTTAATCCCAAAAACAAATGCACAAGTAGAAAGATAACAAACCTTGATAATTTCAATGCGCTGATCAACGCCAATTTCTCCTTGAAATAGGGGCTGCAGCAGTTTGATACAAACAGATGGCTTACATCAGGAAAGTATGATCGGGTCGCTAATAAACAATAAAACGAATGGAGTCGTCGTGATCCAAAGGACAAAATAACCAAGTTCCGATGCAGATTTGTGCAGTCATGGGGAACAATTGCAAGAGGAGAGAATTTTGGGGATGAGATCCTCACACGTCCGAGAAGAAGCTCGGCCACGACGCAACCAGCTGACCACATGTCAACAGCAGTTGCATACTCCGCAGCACCAAATATCAGTTCCGGTGCTCTATAGTATCGAGAGCAGATATAAGAAATATTAGGCTCATTCGGAACCTACAACATATATTATGCATGCTTAGCTTCTTCCGCATTGAGTGAACGATCTGTGAAATTTTCTGAAAGCAGAAGTGGACCTACCAACTTCTTAGCACTGCCGAAGTCGCAAATCTTTAATTGATGAATGCGAGGGTTCACCTGCACGAATAGCTGGCATTAGAATTGATTAAAGTCCTGTGAAACGACAAATTAAAAAAAGAAACAAAGCACTGCAACATTGCATCCTTCATGTTCAAAGGTAGATACTGGAAAATTCAAAAGCTGTCATTCTACCCTTGTCATTCTACCACAGAATGATTAAGTGCAATCTTGATAAAAGTAAGAGTTATAGGTAAAGTGAATAGTAGTAAATGTTTAAATAAAACTCTTTCCCAAGCAAATCAACTAGATTAAATTTTAAACTTAGTTTGAAGTGATTATCCAGCAAGAAAATATAAAACCACATAGATCGAACAAAAGTACGTTCACACACCTTTTAGTACTTCCCATCCATTCCCCCACTCCTCTAATAAACAGGACAAGAAATAAGCTTAAAGAGGATTCTTGCCGGAACAAAAAAAAAAAAACAACAGACAACGATAAATATAGTTTATCTTAGCTCGAGCAAACCCCTGATCAAGAAACATTTCATTATTATGAAGCAAATCCCCCTTTATGGACTCTTGTTTCTTGGACAATTTTGAGTCATTCTTAGTCACAAGATCCCGAATCTTAAATATATGATTTAACTGAAAAACTGATACAATTAAGACATTCTTCTTTTGGTTTGAAAATACATAATAATCTTAAAAGATAGTGGATGATGGAAGAATTTGAAGGATTGAAATCCAAAGGAATGAAGGATAAGACCATACGAAATGCATGATGTTGGCATTCATGGTACTTGAATATTTTCTCTGGCCCTTAAGGTAAAAAGGTTTTGTGTCTGATAACTCTATGTATGTAGAGTTATTTGGGACTCTTAACGAGGCTTTACATGGCTAGTTAGACGAGTTTATGTTAGAGTTTTACAAGTTTTTATCGTGTTTTTACTTCATTTTAGTTTTAAGTTACTTTTGTTATTTTATTAAATAATTGGAATCTAGTTGATGCATCTTAGATTTGTTTTGATTTGATGTAGGTAAATGAAGAGAATCATAAGGTTGGCAAGTGAAAATTGGACGAAATTTGATAAAGTGCTGAAAACCTACAGAGAGCGGAAGGACGCATCCTTCAATCTCAAGGACGCGTCCGTGAGGAATCAGAAACCTACAGAGAGCAGAGGGACGCATCCCTCAATCTCAAGGACGCGACCTTCGACAATCTGCACAAGATCTCGCCAAATCACTTGATTTCTTCATTATCACGATTTGAAGAGAGAGGGGGCATCAATTAGTTACCATTTTATTATTCTTAGGATATTTTGGTATTTATTTATTTTCTTAGGTTCTTTAGGATCTTAGAGAATATTAGGAAATCTTTTAAGGGAACAATATATTCTCTAAGATAGCCAAGAATGAGAGAGAGTTTTTCAGAGAGTTTTACTTTTTTTTTAGACTTTTGCTCTGAGGAGAAAGGAGAGGTGCCGACTAGGGTTCGAGAGAAGATCCGGACGAGGCGACTACCAACCAGATTGGGAGATCGGGAGGGCGTTCCTTATCCATTTTTCTTGATATCTTTATGTCAATGCTATTTTCTTCTGAACTTTGGATGTGAACTAATTTTCTTATCTAGGGTGCTAAATTTGCGAGACTTGTCAAGGTGATTTTGAACGTGATTTATTTTATTTGAAAGTCTGATGTTCTTTGATGTGCTTGCGTGTTTATGTTTCTGAAATACGATTGGCGTCGATTTCTGAAATAACTCGTATTACCTTAGCATCGGGAGGTGTAAGATTAATTCGAGAGGAAAATCAAAGAACAGGTTAATAGAAACCGTAGATAGAGATATCACGGTTAATGTTAATTGAATCGAATGCTAGGAGTTAATTGAATATAGATCGTAGGGATACGTCTAATATATAAAAGAGCATGATTCAAATCTTCGGACAATTTTATCTAAACGTTCGATTGATCCATGACAAGTTAAGTAAATTTAGTTGCCCTAGGCTTTCTCATTGATATTTTCTCGTGATCCTTGCTTATTTTATTTTAGTAATTTTCGTTTAATCCATCGTTTATTCGATTAGTCTAGATAATATTTAGTGGTTTAATTGGTATTCAGGAACAATTAGTCCTCGTGGGAACGATATCTTAAGTGCTATAATCGATTCGTGTGTATACTTGCGCACAACACATTTTTAGCAGGACAAGTTTTTGGCGCCGTTGCCGGGGACTAATTGTTATTTCTTGATATCATAGCAGACTCACTGATATTAGACTAGATTTTTTTTTTTCACTTTTCTTTCTTTGATTTTTTTTCAGGATTACTCTCGGTGGATACGACGTAGCCGAAGTGCTAATTCTTTGGAGTATAACCCCGAGATCGAGCGGACGTGTCGTGCTCTAAGGAAAGAAGCAAAGCTTAGAAAACAACAAGAAAAGATGGCTCTTGAAAATAGAGAAATGGAGAATCATAAGGCACTTGGAGACTATGCAATTCCATCCGTGGGTGATGTCCAGATAGGTATTCGAAGACCCGCAATAGCAGCAAATAATTTTGAGATCAAGCCGGCCATCATCCAACTGGTGCAGAATCAATGTCAATTTGGTGGAAATGTTAGCGATGAGCCGAATGCCCATATTGCGAGGTTTCTCGAGATCTGCGATACATTTAAGAGCAATGGTGTGTCTGATGACGTGATCCGACTGAGATTGTTCCCATTCAGCTTACGGGACAAAGCGAAGGCGTGGTTATATTCTCTCACGCCAGGTTCAATTACGACATGGGATGACTTAGCTCGAGAGTTCCTCACCAAGTTCTTTCCACCTATGAAGACGGTGAAGTTGAGGCGAGATATTACTACTTTTATGCAAATCGACGGGGAGAGCTTGTACGAGGCATGAGAGCGATACAAGGAATCACTCCGGAAGTGTCCACATCACGGCCTTCCGAAGTGGCTGATCGTGCAGACATTTTATAACGGATTGCTACCTACAGTTCGGACATCGATTGACGCAGCAGCTGGTGGAGCATTAATGGCAAAACCAACCGATGAGGCGTACACTTTGCTGGAAAATATAGCGATCAACACCTACCAATGGGGCAATGAACGAGGACAGATGAGACAACAAGGCATGATGAATGTGGATTCGCTGACACATATAAACGCCAAGATTGATGCTCTCACAAAGATGATGCAAGGGCAACTGAAGATGAATTTTATGAGTTGCGAGGTCTGCGGAGGAGAACACAACTCTGGTGAATGTGTGGAGACGGCAAATTATATGGGCAACTTCAACCGAGGGGCAGGTAATCCGTTTTCTAATACTTACAATGCAGGTTGGAGAAACCATCCCAATTTTTCTTGGAGAGAGACACAACAACATGGACAGCCTGCTGGACCAAGCTCAAACATGCACATGAAGCAAAATTTTGAGCCTCCAGGGTTTCAAGCACAGCCACAACAAGTTGCAAAGGAAAAGGTAAGCATTGATGGCATGTTACAATTGATTTCTTTACAAAACTCTTCTATAAAAAGTCTTGAAGCATCGATGAGGACCATGGAGAACCAGATGGGTCAACTTGCATCTACGATCGCCTCGAGGCCACCGGGAAACTTACCGAGTGACACCGAGATCAATCCAAGGTTAAAGGAACAATGTAAGGCAATGAACCTCAGAACCGGAAAGGTAATCAACGAATATATTGGTTCCTCAAGCCAAGAAAACAAGGCGTCGTTTGAGGAGGAACTCGGACAAGGGGACATCAAGCAATCTGTAGATGAAAGAAGTGCATCTGAGCAAAATCTTCCCGAGGTTTCTCCTTCAAAAAATATACCCAACAAGGTGATAGCGGATCTCAATGAAGGACAAGAAGAAAAGAGAAGTTCTGAACTCATTAAGGAGCTGAAAGCATGGAACCGTGAATGGCGTAAGAAACCAGCCCAGCCGCAACAAGTGACTTATCCGCCACCACCGTTTCCACAGCGATTGAAAAGAATGGAGGACGAGAAGTAATTCATGAGATTCCTGGAGCTTTTCAAACAGCTACACATCAACATTCCATTAACGGAAGCAATCGACAAGATGCCCACGTACGCAAAATTTCTCAAGGATATTTTATCAAAGAAGCGAAGTTGGGAGAAATTTGAAGTGATTCCGTTGTCAAAGGAGTGCAACATGGCATTGCATCAATCACTTCCGCCAAAGCTTGCCGATCCTGGGAGTTTTACTATCCCTTGTCGCATTGGTTCTAAAAGTTTTAGTAAAGCTTTATGTGATCTTGGTTATTCAATTAACTTAATGCCTTACACGATTTTTCAGGAACTAGGACTTGAAGGAGCAAAGCCAACAACAGTCACACTACAACTGGCGGATCGATCGATTACACACCCATGGGGAGTAGTGGAGGACGTGTTAATTAACGTAGCTGATTTGATTTTGCCAGCAGATTTTTTAATTCTAAAGATGGAGGCTGATAAAGAGGTGCCGATTATACTTGGTCGACCGTTCCTTGCAACTGGTCGAACATCCATTGATGTAGCAGATGGAATTCTAAAAATGCGAGTTCCTGATCAGGAAGTGACTTTCAACATTTTTAATACTCTAAAATACATTGATACTGCTGATGAATGTTTTACTGATGACAAAGAGCAGAGTTTCCTGATTCAAGTGAAAGAGCATGATGATTTCTCGCCGATGATAGAAGAAGATTCCATGGAAGTGAAGTACATTCAACAAATTGAACCTCTCGGAGTCGACCTCTCAAAATCTTCAATGAAGCCATCCATCATAGAGCCTCCCGTGCTGGAACTCAAACCCCTGCCTTCACATTTGAAATATGCATTTTTGGGTGAATCGAATACTTTACCAGTAATTGTTTCTAATCGTTTAGATGACATGCAGTTGAATCAATTATTGGACTTACTACGAGCACATAAAGAGGTAATCGGTTGGAGTTTAGCGGACCTCAAGGGGATTAGTCCATCAATTTGTATGCATAAGATCCGACTGGTGGACGAAGAAAAGCGAGTGGTCGAAGCACAACGACGACTTAACCCAATAATGAAAGAGGTAGTAAAGAAAGAAGTTCTGAAATGGCTCGATGCAGGTATAATCTATCCTATCTCTGACAGTAATTAGGTGAGTCCCGTTCAATGTGTTCCAAAGAAAGGAGGTATGACTGTAGTTTCCAATGATAAGAATGAATTGATTCCTACTCGGACAATAACAGGTTGGCGCATATGCATGGATTATCGCAAGCTGAATAATCTGACCAAGAAGGATCACTTTCCGTTACCCTTCATCGATCAAATGCTTGATAGATTAGCTGGACATTCATTTTATTGTTTCCTTGATGGGTATGCAGGTTATAATCAAATTGCTATAGCGCCGGAGGACCAAGAGAAAACTACTTTTACGTGTCCATATGGAACATTTGCCTTCAGGAGAATGCCATTTAGATTCTGCAATGCCCCAAGCACCTTTCAAAGGTGTATGATGGCAATATTCTCCGATATGGTGGAGAAAGATATCGAGGTATTTATGGATGATTTTTCTGTTTTCGGTGACACTTTTGATCTATGTCTCTAGAATGTAGAGAAAGTGCTCACACGTTGCAAAGCGACCAACCTCGTGCTGAACTGGGAAAAGTGCCACTTCATGGTAAACGAAGGTATTGTGTTAGGCCACAAGGTATCTGAGAAAGGACTTGAAGTAGACATGGCGAAAATCGAAGCCATTGAGCAGATGCAACCTCCGACAAATGTTAAGGCTGTTCGAAGTTTTCTAGGACACGCTGGTTTTTACAGAAGTTTTATTAAAGATTTCTCAAAGATTGCTAAGCCTCTTAGTAAATTACTCGAGAATGATGTTCGTTTTGAATTTACTGATGAATGTCTACAGGCCTTTCAGGAGTTAAAAGGGCGTCTAGTCACCGCACCTATAGTGATAGCTCCGAATTGGAGTTTACCGTTCGAGATTATGACAGATGTGAGTGATTTTGCTGTTGGAGTCGTTCTTGGCCAAAGAAAGGATAAGGTGTTTCACACCATATACTATGCCAGCAAGACGTTATCGGATGCCCAGCTCAATTATGCAACAACGGAGAAAGAGTTTCTTGATGTTGTTTATGCTTTTGATAAATTTCGTTCTTATCTTCTCGGTACACATGTTGTGGTTTATACAGATCATTCGGCAATCAAATACTTGATGGAGAAGAAAGACGCAAAACCGAGATTGATAAGGTGGATTCTACTACTCCAAGAGTTCGACATTGAGATTCACGATAGGAAGGGGGTTGAGAATCCAGTTGCAGATCATCTTTCAAGATTGGAATCTATAAAGGCCGAAACCGAATTGAGCAAAAGAAAGGATGAAAAGCAGGTGGATGACAATTTTCCAGACGAACATTTATTTTCCATAATTGCAGCGATGACTTCAAGCACTCCATGGTACGCAGATTTCGTCAACTTTATTGTGAGTAATGAACTTCCTCCAAACTTAAATTTCCATCAGCGAAAAAAATTTCTTCATGATGTGCGATATTATTTTTGGGATGAACCTTACTTGTTTAAGTTGGGAAAATTTGTTTCGACGATGTGTCCCAGAAGAGGAACAACTCTTGATACTTACAGGTTGTCATGCAAGCTTGTATGGAGGTCATTTTGGAGGCATAAAAACAGCCTCAAAGGTACTTCAAAGCGGATTTTATTGGCCGACTCTTTTTAAAGATGCTCGTGAGTTTGTCATGAAATGTGATGAATGTCAAAGGGTTGGAAATATTTCTCGAAGGCATGAGATGCCATTGACTAACATTCTTGAGGTTGAATTGTTTGATGTTTGGGGAATAGACTTTATGGGTCCATTTCCCTCGTCGTTTAGGAATTCTTACATTCTGGTTGCAGTGGATTATGTCTCAAAGTGGGTGGAAGCATGTGCATGCCCCAAGAATGATGCACAGGTGGTGATACGATTCTTGAAGAGGAACATATTCACTCGTTTTGGTACTCCAAAAGCTATCATAAGTGATGGAGGTACGCATTTTTGTAACAAATTATTTGAGAAGTTCCTTTTGAAATATGGAGTGAAGCATAAGGTCACAACGGCATACCACCCGCAAGCCAACGGACAAGTAGAAGTGACAAATCGGGAGATCAAGCGGATCTTGGAGAAAATCGTTAATCCATCTCGCAAGGACTGGGCAATGAAGCTAGACGATGCACTTTGGGCTTATCGAACAGAATTCAAAACACCCATTGGGATGTCACCATACCAACTGGTTTTCGGAAAGAGTTATCACTTACCGCTGGAACTCGAACACAAGGCATATTGGGCGGTAAGAAAGTTGAATTTAGATCCACAATTGGCTTTTCAGAAACGTCTTTTGCAGGTACATGAGCTAGAAGAGTTCCGCTTACAAGCACACGAGAGTTCACGGATATACAAAGAGAAAACGAAATTGTGTCATGACAAGAAGATCTTGAACAAAGAATTCCAAAAAGGGCAGCAAGTTCTTCTTTATAACTCTCGTCTTAAACTTTTTCCTGGAAAATTTAAGTCACGGTGGTCTGGACCATTTGTGGTTAATCGTGTGTTACCTTTTGGAGCTGTGGAATTGCAGGGAAACGAAGGACTTTTCATGGTGAATGGATAACGTCTCAAGCCATATTTTGGAGGAATAATTGAGCGGCAACCCAGCATGGCCACACTTGCCGAGCCAACTTATACATGAAAAGGGAGACAAGAGTCAAGTCGACCAGCTACCCCAGGGGAGTATTACGTTCCATTATTCTTTTATGCTTTAAATTACATCGGGACGATGCACAATCTAGGTTTGGGGGTGTCGACTTTTTTCTTGTCTGATTTGCATTGATTTTGTGGTTCTTGTGATAGTTTATTTTGAGTTTGAATGATCTGTAGAAGTGCACTTTTACTTTCGCTTTCAATATTTCTTAGTCGTTTTTCTATGTTGAGTCAAGTTTGTCAATCTCCTCAGTGAAACTTGATGAAATCTTTAATGAGCTGACCCTGATTCAAGGATGACTATTAATGCATTTGCTCACAACCTATGGAATAGTTAAAAAAAACGAATCTTAATTATTGATTGGATTTAAAGTGTTTTTATTTTAATTGAATAATTTCTCGGTATGAAATGTTAGTGAATGAAAACAATTTTAGAAATCTAATAACGCATGGTAGTTGGCGTTGAGTGGTGCTAGTCACACATTGACTGAAAACGAGTCTTGGTTAAAGAAAAAGAAAAAAAAAAGAAGAAAGCAAAGAGCGGTTACCAAGGGTCTGAGTACCAATGTTTATGTGCGCAAAAAAAAAAGAGAAAAGTTGTTTGATTTGCGCCTAATTATGTACTTGTGGTGTGAGTCCTTTTTGGTGTACTCGAGCATGGGATCCGAGGGGTGCTTCATCACCTAGTGCCTTGGTCCAACTGGACTGAGAGTCATTGATTGAAGGCTCGTTACATGGGTGCACTAGATTGTGAAGATACATTTAGAGTCGTGTAACCAAAATAAAATTTTGGCAAAGAAAGTGATGAAAAAAAAAGAACAACCTATGGATGAGTGGACGGTTGGTGATTGACGTGTTTTCCGCAAAGTGCTAATCTAGTGTGTTTTATTGGAAGTCTTTAATTGTTGATTTCACTTCATGACATACCGACTTGATCATTTTTGGGAAATTGAATAAAGTTTTTTTTTCAATAAATGACTTGACTATGGGAAGTGAGTAGATGCATTCTTGAGAATATAATGGGAGTGCTTCGAAGGGATTGGTTCGGGTGTTGCTGAGGAGCGTCGTTAGCTTTATTTTTGTGTTTTGTTTCTATGCATTTGCTCGAGGACTAGCAAATATTAGGTTTGGGGGTGTTGATAACTCTATGTATGTAGAGTTATTTGGGACTCTTAACGAGGCTTTACATGGATAGTTAGACGAGTTTATGTTAGAGTTTTACAAGTTTTTATCGTGTTTTTACTTCATTTTAGTTTTAAGTTACTTTTGTTATTTTATTAATTAATTGGAACCTAGTTGATGCATCTTAGATTTGTTTTGATTTGATGTAGGTAAATGAAGAGAATCATAAGGTTGGCAAGTGAAAATTGGACGAAATTTGATAAAGTGCTGAAAACCTACAGAGAGCAGAAGGACGCATCCTTCAATCTCAAGGACGCGTCCGTGAGGAATCAGAAACCTACAGAGAGCAGAGGGACGCGTCCCTCAATCTCAAGGATGCGACCTTCGACAATCTGCACAAGATCTCGCCAAATCACTTGATTTCTTCATTATCACGATTTGAAGAGAGAGAGGGCATCAATTAGTTACCATTTTATTATTCTTAGGATATTTTGGTATTTATTTATTTTCTTAGGCTCTTTAGGATCTTAGAGAATATTAGGAAATCTTTTAAGGGAACAATATATTCTCTAGGATAGCCTAAGAAGGAGAGAGAGTTTTTCAGAGAGTTTTACTTTTTTTTAGACTTTTGCTCTGAGGAGAAAGGAGAGGTGCCGACTAGGGTTCGAGAGAAGATCCGGACGAGGCGACTACCAACCAGATTGGGAGATCGGGAGGGCGTTCCTTATCCATTTTTCTTGATATCTTTATGTCGATGCTATTTTCGTCTGAACTTTGGATGTTTTCTTATTTTAGTATGAACTAATTTTCTTATCTAGGGTGCTAAATTTGCGAGACTTGTCAATGTGATTTTGAACGTCATTTATTTTATTTGAAAGTCTGATGTTCTTTGATGTTCTTGCGTGTTTATGTTTCTGAAATACGATTGGCGTCGGTTTCTGAAATAACTCGGATTACCTTAGCGTCGAGAGGTGTATGATTAATTCGAGAGGAAAATCAAAGAACAGGTTAATAGAAACCGTAGATAGGAATATCACGGTTAATGTTAATTGGATCGAATTCTAGGAGTTAATTGAATATACATCGTAGGGATACGTCTAATATATAGGAGAGCATGATTCAAATCTTCGGACAATTTTATCTAAACGTTCGATTGATCCACGACAAGTTAAGTAAATTTAGTTGCCCTAGGCTTTCTCATTGATACTTTCTCGTGATCCTTGCTTATTTTATTTTAGTAATTTTCGTTTAATCCATCGTTTATTCGATTAGTCTAGATAATATTTAATGGTTTAATTGGTATTCAGGAACAATTAGTCCTCGTGGGAACGATATCTTAAGTGCTATAATCGATTCGTGTGTATACTTGCGCACAACACATTTTTAGCAGGACAGTGTCGCAGTTCTAGACATCGCGATAGGCCTTGACTGATACAAGGATTCCAAAACAAGTTAACACATGAATCGTGAAATTATATGAAAATATCTTCTAGTAAAGGAAGGATTATTGGTCAACATTTGCTTGAGCAGATAGACATTGCGAATAACATTGTTTTCGTGCCATCCAAGCAAAACTTTCACCCAGCTTGTTGTTTGCACAATGTGGTGACTTCATTCAGATACAACAAATACAAATTTATGATTAACCAACTGGTTTATGACTTCTCCACCTGGAAAAATGCCGCAAATACCAGTTTCAAATTAAGCTACTCCATAAAAAATGAATCTTACTTATACCAATAAATAAAATGGAATCAGTCACTACAAAAGTTTGCAATCATGCGATAATAACTCGTGATAACACGACATTACAATTTGAAAACAAACCTCGTCATCAGAAATCTTTTTAAATAGATGTACATTAGTTGTCTATCAAACAGACATTTTGAATGGTATAACACCAGAAAAGTTTTGTACCGAAATTGAAAGCATTGACATCACCATATAAACATTATTGGACGAGAAAGCAGCCACGAGTTTTGAAGTCTACTACATCAAGAAAATAAGGACATGTAGAAGAGGATTAAACATTGCTTATCACTTAAGAAAGAGTTTAAAGATGATCGCTTACAAATAGAAAACAAGCATTTTTTCCTTGGATGCATGAAACGTATGGCCTCCAGATTCATTATATGTACTCAATCGGTGCTTAAAAAAAATCTTCAATCAGTCTCAAACGACTCCCCCGTTCGCGCCCCTCGACCGCCCCCGCACTGCCCCCTGCATCCCTTCCTGCACTGCCCCCTGCGTCCCTTGGGTCGCCCCCTGCGTCGGCGTGGACGGCCCTAGCATGCCCCCCGCCGTCGCCCACACCGACCTCGGGCCCACACCCCGACCTTGCGTGGCCACGGCCGCTGCCCCCCACTGCCCCCTCCCTCCCCAGGGGGCCAACTTGGACGGAAAAACGCAATAACCGAAGGGGGGGTGGGGCAAACGTCTTTTTTTTTTCGATTTCTGACCTGGACAAACCCCTTCGGAGTTTGGTTAATCAGTTATAATTTTATTTAAGGAAATATATTTAACCCTTCGGAGGCTAAGCATTTATCCCAGTTTCTTAAAGGATAAATATATTTTAGCTGAGGTACTCTGGATCTTTGGGTTAAAACTTCTTGAGGCGCAATAGTATATTTTTATTGAAGGAAATATATAGCAAATATTAGGGGTTTCTATAAAATGTTCACCGGTACTTCATGTGCCAGTTTAAGGGAAGCGGCTAACGGTACGTGCACGTAACGGTTACGTAGTTTACTAATTAATACTAACGAAAAGTAGTAAATTTTACTAAAAGTTGACCGTTGCTAATTAATACTAACGAAGTCAACGCATATTTAGTAAAAAATGTAGTAAAATTTACTACTTTCCGGTCAACTTTTAGTAAAGTCAACGCAAACTTAGTAAAAAAGTACGGAAATTTTACTACTTTTTCACTGTTCATTCCGGTTCAAGTTTACAACTTTTGCGCTGACTTTACTAAAACATTTCCGTTAGTAACGTCAACGCAGAATTAGTAAAAAAAGTAGTAAAATTTACTCCTTTTTTACAAATTTTGCGTTGACTTTACTAACTTTTTTTCGTATTTTAGTAAAGTCAAACCAGTTTTAGTAAAAAAATGAGTAAATTTACTACTTTTTTTACTAATTATGCGTTGATGTTACTAACGGAAATGTTTTAGTAAAGTCAGCGTAAGGTTAGTAAAAAACGTAGTAAATTTTACTACTTTTTACTGTACGAATTATGCTGATAATTAGTAACCATTTTACTAATTTTGACATGTTTTTACTAAAAAAAGTAGTAAACTGTTATTAAAAAATGAAGGTGTTTACTAACGAATTTACTAATTAGAACAGTATTTCCGAACCTATTACGAACTTATTTATGTAGTGAAATTACCGTTTTACCCCAGTTACTAATCAGTAAAATCCGAACCTATTTACGAACCTAATTTCTCTCCTGTAACGGGGGTAAACCGGTAATTTCACATCAAAAATAGGTTTGGAGTTAGGTTTAAACACTTTTGTCAAAAGTGTTACTTCAAGTCCGACAGGTGCTTTTAAACTTATCATGGTCATTTATTGTTTATTTTGTTTTCCAACTTAGCATAACGAGAAGCAGGGTTGTCATTTCTGCATTTCTTTTGCTGTTCATCTTTGAGATAATTTTGTAAGAATGTTCTTAGCTTGACTCAAAAGTGTTACTTCAAGTCCTACAGGTGCTTTTAAACTTATCATGGTCATTTATTGTTTATTTTGTTTTCCAACTTAGCATAACGAGAAGCAGGGTTGTCATTTCTGCATTTCTTTTACTGTTCATCTTTGAGATAATTTTGTAAGAATGTTCTTAGCTTGACTTTGTGTCTACTGCTATTACTAATCAACGGTTACATTTTTTTGTGTTTCTAATTTGAAAGATGATATCAATGTTAAAACACATCCTTTTGCTGCAACTCGTTGAATGCATTATATGAAGCTTCTAAAATGCTTTCAGTCCACTTAGGTGTTTCACACCAGTTCTTCATATGGTTTGTAACGTTGAATTGGGAAAATTTTTATACTTGATTGTTTCCATAGTCAAGTGTCTTTTCGACATGTGAAAATAATTTGCAATTTTAGAGTACACGACCCAATCCTCTTGTTTCTAAGACACTTTCCATACAGGTTTATGAACGTTTTCCTGCTCACTCCGTAGAGAGTGCTGAAGATGCCCGCCTCCAATACTTTTTAGAAAGGGTAAACATGCAAGTTATTTCCATCATGCGTCCAAATCATGTAGAGTGAACACAAACTTTACCATCCTTAAGAAATATTTGCTTATGCATGTTAAAAATGTCGAAAGAGGTGTGTTTGGGGAGTAAGATTGGACTGCACTTCGTAAGTTGACTACTGTTTGTCAATAGATAACAATTTATTATTTGATTTATCTGATTGTTGACGTGACAGTCCTGCATCTGAGTGTCCTTGCCAAATGATAACTTAAGAATGAGATGCATGCTGCTGTTGCTTTTGAATTAATGTCCATATCTTGGCAGCGCCATGTCAATTATGGTTTGAGAACAGTCTTGAAGATCCATATGTATTCTTTTTTGCTGGCCTTGTAAATGAAATTCTTTTTATTTTGATAAGATTCTCAATGGAAAGTTAAGAATTCTGCAACAGGGTCAAATACTTTTGCCATTCTTTCTCTAACATTTGTGTTGCTGATTGTTCTGATGTAGGTCTTCCGCAAGATCAAAGATTCTACACAGGTATATAGGATTTGCATACGCATATAGTTCCACCATTAACGATGTTTAAGTACCATGTACATGTAACAAAAGTGGAAAGCATAGAAAAGGAAAATGGAAGAGAAAATTGACTAGAGTCAACTAGTATGTTGAAGTAGAGCTAATATAATGAATGAATGACCTGAAATGAATTCTAATTTGTTTATATTTAGATGTCTCAAAGAAAAAATAGAATCCCATGAAAGGGAAAATGGCAAGTAACTCATAAGTGTTTTGTTTGCATAGGTGGTCAACAATTGCATGGGGTTTCTGTTATTTTACTCGCTACGATGCTTTCTCTTATATTCTTTTACATGCTTGGTATTTTTGACACAGGGAGGGGTTATGCTCTTCGCAAGCTCTTACTTTGAGACCCGACTCCGCTGCCATGAGGGACCGCCAGGCCGAGAAGAGGCGCATCTACAACAAGGCTCGCAAGTCTGAAATCAAGACTCGAATGAAGAAGGTATGACCCCTCTCTTGCTTTTGTTTGTTTACCCTCCCTCTGATTGTGATTATGACATGTGCCCAGAAATCTGAGTGAGTTGCTGGTGCTTGATTCGAGTCCTCACCTTCGTGGGCTCTGGAATTAAGTGTTATTTCTCTAATGCCAGGCTTTGGAAGAATTAGATGAACTGAAGAAGAAAACCGATGCGCAGTTTGAGGAGATCCTCCCAATAAAGAAATTGATCGGCGAGGCATATTCGGTCATAGACAAGGCTGTGAGGGTCGGGACGCTGCACAGGAACACTGGTGCAAGGAGAAAATCCTGACTTGCGAGAAGGAAAAAGGCAGTGGAAATTCACCACGGGTGGGTACACCCCTGCTCCTGCTCCGAGTGCTTGACGGCCTTATTGATACAGGGAGACGGCAAAGAATATATGATTCCTAAACCGAAAACGAATGGGAACGTCACTGAACAAGGTGCGGAATGGAGTGGCGTTGGTATGGACGGAAAGTGTGTGGGGTAGGCGGCTGAATGATGAAAAGGAAGGGTTGAGATCAACCTCCACGGATACAGATGCACCACCGTGAAAGAAGACTCGGGTAGACTCGTTTGACCGTGGATACAGATACACCACCACGAACAAGACGAGGGCGAGGCACAACACGGAGGATACAGATACACCACCACCGGTTGATACACTCTACTCAATCCGCACTTGGAAATCCACCAAATGAAGAACGAGGTTTGAAGGAGAATCCACTCACTTCGGATAAAAGACACTAAGTCTGATAAGGGTTTATAATTTGATTAAAAGCTGTTTTTCAAATGAGTAAAAGGTGCCCATTATATAGGGAACACCTGAAGAAGAACTTAAATGCATGGAAATGAACCTAGGCTAGATGTATGCAAGGCCAGATTCATGAATGAGCCATAATTGGCTTATTGTAAATGCAACAAAGTAAATGCAAAGCATGAATGATAAATGCATGAATGAGGAATGCGAATCGATTCAGCTTCCTCGAGGCTCTTCATCTTCGAGACTCTTGGCTTGGGCGACTCTTCGTTGATCAATCGCTGATGTCATCAAGTCGCACCTCCTTGCGTCGCGTCGACTTGCACCTCCTTTCGTCGCGTCGACTTGCACGTCCTTGCGTCGCGTCGACTTGCAACTCCTTTCGTCGCGATCGTAGCTCAGTCGCAAGCGAGCAAAGTGACGCCTCTCTTGCTACGCGTCGACGGGAATAAGTTGTCGTCCTTCTTTGTATCATCCTCCCCTTGTTGAAAAGAGTTTGTCCTCAAACTCTCGTCGTCGTCATCTTCCACAAATGGCATGAGATCCTGGACGTTGAATGTGGCAGAAATGCCTTAGTCACCTGGAAGATCAATTTTGTAGGCGTTGTCGTTGATGCGCTCGATGATCTTGAATGGTCCTTCAGCGCGCGGCATGAGCTTGTTCTTCCTCTTGCCTGGGAATCGCTCCTTGCGCAAATGAATCCAAACTAAGTCTCCTGGCTGAAATATCTTCACTCTTCTTCCGCGATTGGCTCTTTCTGCGTAACGTTGATTGGCCTTCTCGATCTGCGCTCGAGTCTTCTCATGGAGCAATCGCATCTCCTTAGCGCGCTCTTCAGCATCTCGACTAACTGATCTCAAATCGCTCGCAGGCATTAGTTCAACAGGGACTAAAGGATCGAGTCCGTAAACTACCTTGAAGGGTGATGACTTCGTTGTCGAACTCCTTGGAATGCATAGCTTCGAGTCGCGAAACAAGAATCCATTCACCTAGTGGAATCGATCGATGGCTTGCTGGGCGCATTGGACGAAGATCGCTCCAAAATCTTCATCGTCCTTGTACAACTCCTTCAAATACCCAAATCCAATCAGCTTTGTCTCCATCGCAGATAGTAAAATAATTTTCCTCGAGAGAACATCTGCGACTACATTCTTCGCGCCTGGTTTGTGCTTCAAGACAAAGTTGAATGCCTGTAGAAACTCTACCCACTTCGCATGTCGGCGACTAAGCTTGTGCTGACCATTAATGTACTTGAGAGCTTCATGATCGGTGTGCAACACAAACTCTCTGGGCAGCAAGTAATGACTCCAAGTCTCGAGTACTCGAACAATTGCTAAGAACTCCTTGTCATATGTCGAGTAGTTCAATTTGGCGCCATTAAGCTTCTCGCTGAAATAAGCGATGGGTCTTCCCTCCTGCAGCAAAACTCCTCCAATTCCTACTCCCTATGCATCACATTCCACTTCGAACATCTTCGCAAAGTCGGGTAAAGCTAGAACTGGGGCTGCGCTTAGACACTCCTTCAGTCGCTCGAAACTAGCTTGTGCGACTGGTGTCCACTCGAATTTGTCTCCCTTCAAACATTCGGTGAGTGGGGCTGCGATTGAGCTAAATCCTTGAATGAACCTCCGATAGAACGACGCCAAGCCATGGAAGCTGCGAACGTCGTGGAAACTCCTTGGAGACGGCCACTCCTTGATCGCTTCAATCTTGCTCTCGTCCACCTTAATTCCTTCTGCTGAGACGACAAATCCAAGAAATATTACACTCGGTTGGAAGAACTCACATTTCTTGAGATTTCCATATAGCTTTTCCTCCCGAAGTGTGTTGAACACAGCTCGCAAATGATTGATATGCTCCTCATTGCTCCGGCTGTAGACAAGAATATCGTCGAAGTAGACGACCACAAACTTCCCCATGAATGGTCGCAATACATGGGTCATTAGTCGCATGAACGTGCTGGGCGCGTTGGACAATCCAAATGGCATCACCAACCACTCGTACAACCCGTACTTAGTCTTGAAGGCTGTCTTCCACTCGTCGCCTTCTTTCATCCGGATCTGGTGATAACCACTTCGCAAATCCACTTTGGAAAACACCTGCGCTCCATGCAACTCATCCAACATATCATCCAGTCGAGGGATAGGAAAGCGATACTTTACTGTAATTTTGTTGATCGCTCGACTGTCCATGCACATTCTCCATGTGCCATCCTTCTTCGGCACCAATATGGCTGGAACCGAACATGGGCTCAAACTTTCTCGAACTGATCCCTTGTTGACAAGCTCGTCGACTTGCCTCTGCAACTCCTTCGCCTCCTCTGGATTGCATCGATAGGCTGGTCTATTTGGTAGCGACGCCCCTGGAACCAAGTCGATTTGATGTTGTATGCTCCGCATCGGTGGTAATTCGACTGGTAGCACCTCTGGAAATACGTCCTTGAACTCCTCAAGAATGGAAGCGGCCTGAGGATGGCTCGTCGCTTGACCTGGGGCAGATTCGACAAGAACCACAAAATAAGCCTTCTCACCTTCTTGAATCGCTCGAACTAGCTGAACTCCCTTGAGAGGCTGGTCGCTAAGTCGATCCTGGGTCGCGATTGTAGGCTGACTAGTGAGGGGCATCAAAGTGACCTTCTTCTCTCCGACGTGGATGGAATAGGTATTGCGATACCCGTCGTGTTGCGCGCGTCGATCAAACTGCCACGGTCTCCCCAATAGTAGGTGACATGCATCCATGGGAATGACGTCGCAAGCGACTTCATCCTTGTAGCTCTTCCCAATGGAAAATGGAACTCGCGCTCGCTGTGTGACTCGAAAATCACTCTTCTTGTTGAGCCATTGTAGACGGTAGGGATGTGGGTGCGCTTCGATGGGCAACTTCAGCTTTTCAACCATCGTCCTTGACACGGCGTTGGTGCAGCTACCACTATCCACAATCACCAAACATACCTTTCCTGCGACTGTGCACCTAGTATGGAAGATGCTCTCCCTTTGACTTTCCTCTTTCGCAGGTGTAACACTTAAAGCCTTTCGGACGACCAACAGTTCTCCTTCGTCCGGATACTCCTCTGTCTCTTCGGCATCCCAAACAGGGTCGGCGTTCTCCTCGAACTCTTCTTCTTCATCAGATAACTCTCTGATGACAACGTTCCTTCTCGTCGGACACTCAGAAGCCATATGTCCTATTCCTTGGCACTTGAAACATCGTCGAATGATGTCTCGCTCGTGCGACTTGACTTCAGGTCTTGTAGTCGACGGTGGGGCTCTCTTCACTGTTGTTGTTGACGGCGGCTTCGCCTGGGAGCTACTCCCCTTGTTGAAAGGCGCGGCCTTCACAAATGGGCGGGTAGTCACTCTCCTTGCTTGCTGCTGCTCCACCTTGTGCGCCAATGCTCGCACGTCGTTGAAACTCCAATATTGTTGTAAGTCGACGGCATCTACGATTTGGGGCTTAAGTCCTCGAAGATACCTGGCAATGGTTTGCTCTGGGGCTTCTTGGACATCACATTGCAGCAACAGTCTCTCGAACTCCCATGTATACTCCGATACACTTGAGACTTGTTGTAGCGACTGCAATTTGAGGTAGAGATCTCGTCTATGATGCTCCGGTAGAAATCTCTTCGTCATGGACCTCTTCATTTTTTACCACGTACGAATTTTATCACGCCCTTCCCTACGGCGCTGCTGGTTGGTGTTCTCCCACCACAAACTCGCGTACTTCTTTAATTTCAAGGCAGCCAGTTTCACCTTTCGATCCTCGGGCACTTCCTCGTAATCAAAGATGCGCTCCACGGTGTGCATCCAATCGATGAACTCGTTGGGGTCCAAGTTTCCTTCGAACTCCGGAATCTGAATGCTCATCGTCGGGGCTCTTCTTTCCTGTCTACGATTCTCCGGTGAAGAACCTCGTTGAGACTCCTCACGCCATGGGTTTTCCTCATCATCGCTCTCTATTCGACTGCGAGAAGTCGATGCATGGTGTGTCCGTAACGACTGTAGTTGCTGCTGAAGATCGGCTATCTGCTCCTCAAGCCGAGCAACTTGTGCTTCGTCTAGAGTCATACCGCGTTGAAATCTTCCGGCCATTGACAACCTAGGGCAACCTGGGCTCTGATACCAAGATGATACGGGGAGACGGCAAAGAATATATGATTCCTAAACCGAAAACGAATGGGAACGTCACTGAACAAGGTGCGGAATGGAGTGGCGTTGGTATGGACGGAAAGTGTGTGGGGTAGGCGGCTGAATGATGAAAAGGATGGGTTGAGATCAACCTCCACGGATACAGATGCACCACCGTGAAAGAAGACTCGGGTAGACTCGTTTGACCGTGGATACAGATACACCACCACGAACAAGACGAGGGCGAGGCACAACACGGAGGATACAGATACACCACCACCGGTTGATACACTCTACTCAATCCGCACTTGGAAATCCACCAAATGAAGAACGAGGTTTGAAGGAGAATCCACTCACTTCGGATAAAAGACACTAAGTCTGATAAGGGTTTATAATTTGATTAAAAGCTGTTTTTCAAATGAGTAAAAGGTGCCCATTATATAGGGAACACCTGAAGAAGAACTTAAATGCATGGAAATGAACCTAGGCTAGATGTATGCAAGGCCAGATTCATGAATGAGCCATAATTGGCTTATTGTAAATGCAACAAAGTAAATGCAAAGCATGAATGATAAATGCATGAATGAGGAATGCGAATCGATTCAGCTTCCTCGAGGCTCTTCATCTTCGAGACTCTTGGCTTGGGCGACTCTTCGTTGATCAATCGCTGATGTCATCAAGTCGCACGTCCTTGCGTCACGTCGACTTGCAACTCCTTTCGTCGCGATCGTAGCTCAGTCGCAAGCGAGCAAAGTGACGCCTCTCTTGCTACGCGTCGACGGGAATAAGTTGTCGTCCTTCTTTGTATCACTTATCTGTGCTTTTTTTGCCAGGAGGAGGTCGATGGGATAGAAGGTGCGACTTGAACTCTGCCCGCTTTTAGTTTTTCCTATTCAACTTGAGAAGTCAATTGAAATGCTTGTCTATCTTTCGGTTGAGCTGCGATTCCAAATTGTTGGGTTCATATCAGGGCTCGAGAGGGAGCAAAAGAAGTCTTGTGTGATCAGTCTTAGGACAGGAATTTGCATTCGACCAAATAGCTACACCATTACATGAAGGGCAGATGGAATAGGGAAAGGACAAAGCCAGTCGATGCCATGTTTCCTTTTCAAATGAAGAGTAGCACTAGAGAAGCCTAACTCTTCCGATCCGTACATGTCTCCACGATCTGATTCCTGTTAAGCAAAGGGTTTGGAAAACAGGGGAGTTGAAAACGTTGCTTCCCTCCGAAATCCTCCCTTCATCTCGTGCCACACTCGCCTTCAGATCTCCGCTTCCCCCACTAGCTTGTTACGGTGTGACCACATTGAGAGTTTCTGAAATGCAGCCAGATCTAACTCCAGCCCAATCTCCTTCCTTGTCTTGCAGAATATATCATTGTACCTTCTTGGCAGAAAAACATATGCCTCCTCATCATCAGGTCCTAGTCTCGCTGACATCCTCACGAAGAAAATATTTCCTCCTCCTACGCCCGCTCGGACAACCTGTAGGGCGGTCATTTCATTACCATTTCGTTTGATCACTGCAATGACGAAATCGCCAGTGAGAAGCGATCTCTCAAACTCCTAGACCGAGGATGGACACAGCAGGCCCACTCCCTTAAAGAAAAAACATAAAAGCAACCCTTTAACTGCAATGGAGCATCCTAGTATACAAATCATGCAGGAGGGCATTACAGAATCCCACGAATGCAACAGTTAAAACTAAGGCAAGAACAATCCTGTGGTTGGGATCCTTACCTGAGACCTACTGGGAAGATCCCGATTCGAACTCGAATATGACAGTCTTCCTTCTTCCCCACCATCCCGGTTCGAAGCAGGTCAAGCGCAGATCTCCTCCCATCGATTGGTCTGGGCCCATCAACTGGGCCGGTCCTAGACAGATAACCTCGTATATTTTAATGTTAGATTAAACACTCTTTTAATTAATTTTTGAGTGCGTGTTACGTCCCCAACACCACAAGGTCCCGGTCCATTATTTATATATATATTTTAAAGTGGGGTGGGGAGGGGAGAATCTTATTTCATTGGCGAACGTTCCTTTTCTCGTCCTTTCCCCCCAAAATACAACTCCCCCCCGGGGTTAAAAGCAAGGGGGGGGGGGGGGGAGCGTACTCTTTTTTTAACATAAAAAATAATAATTATTATAATATTCTCATTTGGCCGTGTTGGAATCGCACCATGAAGATGGAGACATCCATTTTTTGTGATTAAAAAGAAAAAAAATCTACATTAATTCAAGAAGAAATAATGTTGGGGGAGTGTCCGACCAACCCCAGATGCAGCCTCGTTTTGCCCGACCATCATCATCATCCAACGAATTGTAGGCCCCGAGGCCGCCCTCATCTCGCATTCCATTATTATTATTATTATTAACTGAGTTATTAGCGTCTGTCTCCCCTTTTTGGGATCTTGACCGGCATAATTCACGGGTGTGTTTACTCGTTCGGACAAGGAAATGAAGTCGAGATTTAACCGGGAACTAATGGTTTGACGGCCGTGTGATGTCGGGGGGGTTAAATATCTCGGACCCAACATTTTACTTGGACACCACGACGTTTTTAAATCTTATTTACACACGGTATTTACTGGTCAGGTCAGAAGGAAGGAAGGAAGGAAGCAGCCGTCTAGCCGCCCTGCAAATCACAACAATCAGCCCTAGGATATCGACACGCGTCAACGACAGCTGAATCACGACCGTAGGATTCGTGGAAGACCCGTTCAAAAAGCTTTAGCCCTTTCTTTTCCTTTTACTTTTTGGTCGCCGTTGTTACCCCCGAGCGCGCGGAAGGAAAGGAGGAGGAAAGACTTTAAAAATAAAAAAAGGGGCTTTTTCTTTTTCTTTTTTTTTAATCTGGGGACGGTGAGTATTAAAATAATATTAGTAATAATTAAAAATTGTAAGCCGGATGTGACTGCCGGCCTCCGAGCAGAGCGAGGGGTTGGGTTGGGGGGCATCGTCGTCAACTTCTGCAATTTTAACCTAATACTTAGATGGGCTTCGAAGTTTCCTGAAATCACAAAGTGCATCTTTCTGTCTAGTGGGGGAGTAAGGACTTGCAATTATTCTGCATTAATTCTATTGTAAGTCCCATTTGTTGTTTTGGCTTTAAATTATGTTAATTCATAGGTACACAAAGCATGGGGACATTTCGCGATCGAGGTTATGGTTCTTTGAAGGAACCGAGAAAATCATGTTGTATACCGAGAGAGCTCACTTCTACCACAGATATAAGGTTATTTGCCATGCAAAAGATAGTCAATGTGAGCCTGTTTGGAAGCTGTTTGAAACACATGAATTTTAACCTGTGCAGATTCGAGGGATAAAAAGTCTGATAATATATTCCTTCCCTGAAAGGAAGGAGTTCTACCCAGAGGTTAGGGAATTAGCCTGGTGTTTCGTCGGTTCACACTTTAGTGGTTCTTTTCATTGACTTTTTTGGTAATCTTTTTATCACAGATTGTGAACTTGCTCGAGGGTTCCAGGGAGATGACGTGCTCGGTGCTTTTCTCTCGTTTTGATCACTTTAGGGTAAATTCCCATCTCTTTCTCGCAATTGTCTTGAATCTGGACCCATCTTCATTCATTAAATGCTATTCAGATTCAACTGAACCGGTGTATGCTTGTTTGCTTGTTGGTACTTCCAGCTTGAGAGAATCGTTGGCTCCGTATCAGCCAAGCGGATGGTGACATCAAACAAGAGTGTCTTCGTTTTCTGTTAGAGCTTTCTCCTCCCCCTAATGTAAGCGGAAACTGGAAGTACTTCTTCCTGTGGTGGCATTATCTCACGAAGAGCCTTAGTTTAGGTCCGATTTTACAGGACCACGGGGAGGTGGCAACAAATTTTGCTAAATCAGAAACTTGAATTATTTAGAGTTGGTTAATGATAGTCTTCTGTTTTTTCACAGCCTACTTACGATTGACAATATTCTTTTGTGTTTGAATATAAACAACATTAAAATGAGTTTTTTGTCTTTAATATTGGGATCGATTAATATAATGGGGATCAGGGCATAATTGTTATGTTTGGTATATAGAAATGATATGGATTAGAATTAAAATTTTAAGAAATATGACTTTTTTTTGTGTTTGGATAGGATTTGGAAATGAAAATTTGAATATCAATTCTTTGGTAATTCCTTTTCCAACTAAAATTCTAGTAAAAGTTTTTCTAACCATTAAAGTTTTTAAAAGCACTAAAGTTGAGTTTGAGTCTCAAAATGTTTTTACTACCAATGCTAAGTAGAAATAAAATGACAACAGGTGGATGTTGGTGTCGGTCTTTGGGGATATAACATTTTCATGCTCATAGTGAGAGGAGTGTGGTGGTCTGAAAGAACAGTTCCCTTTTTTGGTGTGGAAATTTCAAGAATATGCAGCCGGGAACCGCGATTACAATAGGAAATCAATGAGGTGGTTCTGGACAACATTTTTATGTGGGATGATTTAAGCAAAAAAGACAGGGTTTCCAAACACGCCATTGATCTAGTGTCGCTGTTGAGAAGCTTGTTTTCTTTATAACATGAGGGTCATGGTTGTGATATTTGCGTAATTTTACAATTTCGAATCGATTTTCGCCAAAATCTTTTAAAATTAAATGGCAAAATGTACGATAATTTCAAAAACCATTACGAAACTTTCTGTTTTGTGAAAAACTTAGTTAGGTATACGATTTTGTCGCTAACTTTTGTTTTTATATTGATTCTGGCCAATCTTGGATTTTACTTTGAGAAAACCAAACAAGACCGTAATATTGTCTAACATTTCTCCTATAGCAGTTGAGTTATAACCTTTTATTGCATCGTCGTGCAATCCACCTTACATGTAGTAGTAACCCCACAATAGAGCCATCATCCGGCCTTCATCGATTTTACAGATTCTTAATAGCATCAATAACTGCAGTCTAACTTCGACTTTCAAGTTGTACACATCACATCAGTTCCAAGCTGTTTCGATGGTAACTGATTCAATGGTTCAACAATCGTCTTCACATGTAATCAATTCTACAAAACTTTCAAAGAATGGTTATTAACAAATAAGGGCAAAGAAAGTGAAATGATGTATTTCAAAGAGTTAAAAGTTTGATGCACCTGCATAGCGATTACATCCACATAATCTATTATGAGAACCTGTTGTCATTCAGAAAATTGAAGTTGTTTGTTTTCTGCTTATGGTGGAACAAAAGCATTGTGCAGGCGAGCTTAAATTGGTCTTAAAACAATCCAAGTAAGTTGATGTACCTCTATAGAAGAAAGGTACTCGACATTTTTCTCATTCTCCCTTTCAGCTTCTCCTATTTTTTGTCAGTTGTCATTTTGAGCTTGTTTTAGAATTGACTTTTAAGTTAAGAAGGCAATAATAGTAAATTATTTAACCAAAGAAAATAAGAACAATATATATTCTCTAGAATGGTCCATTCACTCAATGGAAGCCTTCTCATTTCTACACCTATGTAGAAAATAACAACGGGACAAAAGGAACTCGGATAACAACACAAGGCAATACTTATCAAAGAAAAAAGAAAAGAATAGCAGGTAAGTCGCAAAGAAAATGAAGAAAACATTTAGAAAGTAGGTGAAGCATCTTTTATCAAACACATAAATGAATACCAAAGGTCACTAGTTCCTCAAATACTTTAAGGTCACTAGTTGCTCAAACATTAATAACAACGATGCTCGAAATTAAGGTCAGAACTTTAAGGACAAACTGCAAAATTAAGGTCGAATAATAACGATACTCGAACCTTTATCCTACTTGGGGGTGATAACCTAATATGCTCTAGAACTTCTACTTATGAACATGAATTATTATTGGAGAGACCACTGTTACTAAAAGACTTGAAAACCAAAACAATGCTACATTGAGGAATGAGAGAACTCAGACAAGATGATTAGATCAAGGGCGAGAAAAGTTTTCCATCCATGCGTCTTGCAAATCATTGAAAAAGCTACCGTAGAAGTACAGGAGCTTTGTTCCTCACTACCATAGGACATGAAATAATTTATCAGATATGGCAGAAGGTTGAGAAATGTTTTAGTCCCCCTAACTTGCTCTTCAAAAAGGTGAGCTTAGTTTTCAAAAACAATCGTTGTCCTCGACAACGAGTTTACAAGGAAAATTTATTTCCTTATATAAACTTGTGGTTGTGAACAGTGAGTTCACCTTTATGTTAATTGGACTCGTTGTTAACAAAAATGGATTCTTTATAGAAGTACGCTCGTTGTTGTTAACAACGAGTTAAGAACGATATTTCAGGAATTTTGGAATGTTCTACCTTATTTGACATTTTTTTGTCAACTAACCATGCTAAGGAGCAAACCTCATGAGTGTAGGAAAATACAATGTGCCATGGAAGCAAGATTTCTTACAGTTATCAAGCCAAGAAGAGAAGCCACAATCATGTCCAACTTATAGAAATCATTGTAAAGCTTTGTTTTTCCTGGAAACAAAAATAGGGATATTAATCAATAGAATGATTAACATTGCAAGAGAGTAACATCAAAAGGAATGTTATCCCATCCCAATCCATTTTGAAAGTAGATAATTCTAAAACTAATACGTCATACTTTGTGGCTCAGCGGAACTAGCAAAAGTTTGACAACTGATTGGTGGTCATTAAGAACTTATCTAGTGGAAAAGGTTTTTCAATGACGAAAGAAAAAAGGAACAATATTAGCTGGAAAGGGTATAACATGAATATATGACCCTTAAACTGCCACATGAAGTACCGGTGAACATTTTATAGAAACCCCTAATATGTGCTATATATTTCCTTAAATAAAAATATACGATCGCGCCTCAAGAAGTTTTAACCCAAAGATCCAGAGTACCTCAGCTAAAATATATTTATCCTTTAAGAAACTGGATAAATGCTTAGCCTCCGAAGGGCTAAATATATTTCCTTAAATAAAAATATAACTGATTAGCCAAACTCCGAAGGGGTTTGTCCAGGTCAGAAATCGAAATAAAAGACATTTGCCCCCCCCCCCCCTTATTGCGTTTTTCCGTCCAAGTTGGCCCCCTGGGGCAGGGAGGGGGCGGTGGGGGGGCAGCGGCTGTAGCCATCCAAGGTCGGGGGGTGGGCCCGAGGTCGGTGTGGGCGACGGCGGGGGCCGTGCAAGGGCCGTCCATGCCGACACAGGGGCGACTCCGGGGACACAGGGGGCGGTCGAGGGGCGCGAACTTGGGAGTCGTTTGAGACTGATTGAAGATTTTTTTTAAGCACTGATTGAGCACATATAATGAATCTGGAGGCCATACATTTCATGCATCCAAGGAAAGAATTTTTTTTTCTATTTGTAAGCGACCATCTTTAAACTTTTCCTCAAGTGATCGGCAATGTTTAATCCTCTTACATGTCATTATTTTCTTGATGTAGTAGACTTCAAAACTCGTGGCTGCTTTCTCGTCCAATAATGTTTATATGGTGATGTCACTACTTTCAATTTCGGTACAAAACTTTTCTGGTGTTATACCATTCAAAGTGTCTGTTTGATAGACAACTAATGTACATCTATTTTAAAAAATTTCTAATGAGGAGGTTTGTTTTCAAATTGTAATGTCGTGTTATCACGAGTTATTATCGCATGATTGCAAACTTTTGTAGTGACTGATTCTGTTTTATTTATTGGTATAATTAAGATTCATTTTTTATGGAGTAGCTTAATTTGAAATTGGTATTTGCAGCATTTTTCCAGTTGGAGAAGTCATAAACCAGTTGATTAATCATAAATTTGTATTTGTTGTATCTGAATGAAGCCACCATATTGTGCAAACAACAAACTGGGTGAAAGTTTTGCTTGGATGGCACGAAAACAATGTTATTCGCAATGTCTATCTGCTCAAGCAAATGTTGACCAATAATCCTTCCTTTACTAGAAGATATTTTCATACAATTTCACGATTCAGGTGTTAACTTGTTTTGGAATCCTTGTATCAATCAACAGCTATCGAGATGTCTTGAACTGCGGCACAAAACCTTTTTACCTTAAGGGCCAGAGAAAATATTCAAGTACCATGAATGCCAACATCATCCATTTCGTATGGTCTTATCCTTCATTCCTTCGGATTTCAATCCTTCAAATTCTTCTGTCATTCACTATCTTTTAAGATTATTATGTATTTTCAAACCAAATGAAGAATGTCTTAATTGTATCAGTTTTGCAGTTAAATCATATATTTAAGACTCGGGATCTTGTGACTAAGAATGACTCAAAATTGTCCAAGAAACAAGAGTCCACAAAGGGGGATATGCTTCATAATAATAAAATGTTTCTTGATCAGGGGTTTGCTCGAGCTATGATAAACCATATTTATCGTTGTCAGTTGTTTTTTTTTTTTTTTTGTTCTGGCAAGAATCCTCTTTAAGCTTATTTCTTGTCCTGTTTACTAGAGGAGTGGGGGAATGGATGGGAAGTACTAAAAGGTGTGTGAACGTAATTTTGTTCGATCTATGTGGTTTGATATTTTCTTGCTGAATAATCACTTCAAACTAAGTTTAAAATTTAATCTAGTTGATTTGCTTGGGAAAGAGTTTTATTTAAACATTTACTACTATTCACTTTACCTATAACTGTTACTTTTATCAAGATTGCACTTAATCATTATGTGGTAGAATGACAAGGGGGACATAGATAAATTGTGTGGTTGGGTAGTTTTTACCACAAAATCTTATTGTTAACTTAACATAATGGAATAGCTTGAAAGAGATACAAGAGAGCTCCTTGTTAACCCCATTTGATCCAAGTTCAGCTTTTGCATAAACAAAAAGTCCTTTTCGATCGTTGTTTTATCATGCATTTTCTTGTCCGAGTTGATGAAGGGTGTTTCTTTGTTTACTGTTTTGCATTATTACTCCCAATGCTGAAATGCAGGTGTTGATTTTGCTACCTCTACGAAGCATTGCGTATCGAGTCGTTCAAAGGGTAATTCAGCTTTTGCATTCCTCCCACAAGGTATTGATCAGTTCATTGTTATTTTACTTTCATTTGATGCCACCTTGTAGCAAATTAAAGCACTGATATTGTTCTGCCACAAGTTTAACCTCAGTAGTGGAATAAGCTTTCTGGCGTAAATATTAAACTTGGTCAACTTCTTCGTAATAGGTTAATGTTGAGCACATGGCACAGGTCATGGAAGATTTTGGTAGAGGGGCCGATGAAAATGAGGACCCTGATAAGGTAAATGGTCCTGGCCAGGAGTCTTCAAAACCATCAGACTTTATAGCACTTTTCATTGGAAATACTGATGATCACTTCATGATTGGGATTAAATTTATCAGGTTATTGTCAACGGTGTTGCTGTGAAACTTGATTGGGAGCAAATTTGATCCGGATCGTTGACATTTTCCCGATTCAAACTCCTGGGAGATTTTTTTTTCTTTTTTTTCTGGATCTTGACGCATTTACTTCCTTTGGTTATAGGGTGGAGATTCTAGCACCAAGAGGGCTAAGATGGATCAAGGGTCCAACGGGAAGAATGATGCAGAGCTGGATTCCCGCACCATCGAAAGAGGGGCCACGGGTCTCGAGCATGACATGGCCTCAACATCATTAGAACGCATTGGCCATACTTCCCGGGTTGCCTTGATAGCCAGAACACCGAGTAAGTCCCGGCTTCATGCTGGGCCACACGAGTCAAAGGGCACGGTGGTGTATGATTATGATGATAAGGTATAAGACCTGCCACACCTTAATTACTCTAGACACACGTGAGTTCTGAGATGATGTGTGGATATTCGGTGCCTATTAGCTGCTTTAGTGTTTGAGCGCTGAAACTTTCAGGAAAGCAATTATGTTAACCAGAGTAGAAATGAGGATCGTTACAATGCGTCCCAGAGGGCAGAATTACCAATATTTTTGCCTCTGCTAATCGCGAGAGGCGTCCAGATTGGTGTAGGAAAAAGGATCTTGGGTGTTTCGGGCAAATTTTATAGAAGTGCGACTTAGAATGATGCTCTGTTCATGTTATCGTATTTTGTTTCTTTTCTTTTGTAATGAATTAAAAATTTTATTCAGGACGAAGAGCCGACTGTCATTAATGGAAATGGAACGGAAGCTGGCCATACCATTTCCTTTTGATGAATTCTCGAGCTGCTGGTTTTTGTCGATCTAAGAAAAAAATCTGATTTTATTACCTGTACTGTAGACTATCTCGTATATGGCAGAGCGCGTGGTGGGCACTGGTTCCGTTGGTGTCGTCTTTCAGGTTCTTTCTCATCGGCAACTTTAAAGTTACTGGACCAGGTGTTGTTAAACATACCTTGCATCTGACTAGTGGATGCGTGCTGTAGGCGAGATGTTTAGAAACCGAGGAAACTGTTGTGATTAAAAAAGTGTTACAGGATAAGAGGTATAAGAACAGGGAGCTACAGATAATGCGCGTACTCAATCATCCCAATGTTCTTCATCTTAAACATTGCTTCTACTCGGCTTCTGATAAGGATGAAGTGTATCTCAACCTTGTTTTGGATTATATATCTGAAACTGTCCATCGAGCTTTAAAGCGCTATGTCATAATGAATCAGCATGTGCCTACTTTTTATGTGCAGCTGTACGTGTACCAGGTTGAATGAATTTATCCCGTTCCTCATTCTTAGCTTTTCCTTCGCAAACTGCTTGACCAAGTCTCTCTCTTTCAGATATTTCGTGGTTTGAATTATCTACATAACGTCGTTGGGGTGTGTCTTCGTGACATTAAGCCTCGAAATTTTCTGGTATATGTCAACAGCTTTTGAATTTTCCAGTATCTACCTTTGAACATGAAGGATGCAATGTTGCAGTGCTTTGTTTCTTTTTTTAATTTGTCATTTCCCAGGACTTTAATCAATTCTAATGCCAGCTGTTCATGCAGGTGAACCCTCGCATTCATCAATTAAAGATTTGCGACTTCGGCAGTGCTAAGAAGTTGGTAGGTCCACTTTTGCTTTCGGAAAATTTCACAGATCGTTCACTCAACGCGGAAGAAGCTAAGCATGCATAATATATGTTGTAGGTTCCGAATGAACCTAATATTGCTTATATCTGCTCTCGATACTATAGAGCACCGGAACTGATATTTGGTGCTGCGGAGTATACAACTGCTGTTGACATGTGGTCAGCTGGTTGCGTCGTGGCCGAGCTTCTTCTCGGACGTGTGAGGATCTCATCCCCAAAATTCTCTCCTCTTGCAATTGTTCCCCATGACTGCACAAATCTGCATCGGAACTTGGTTATTTTGTCTTTTGGATCACGACGACTCCATTCGTTTTATTGTTTATTAGCGACCTGATCATACTTTCCTGATGTAAGCCATCTGTTTGTATCAAACTGCTGCAGCCCCTATTTCAAGGAGAAATTGGCGTTGATCAGCTCATTGAAATTATCAAGGTTTGTTATCTTTCTTTGGGATTAAATTTCATTTATATATTATCTTAAACGAAGTGAAACTATCCAGATAATTGGGACACCCACAAAAGAAGAGATTAAGTGCATGAACCCAAATTACTCTGAGTACAAGTTTCTGCAGATAAAGGCTCATCCATGGCACAAGGTGCAAACCATGTCTCTGAAAACAAGAAGATGCTCTTGACTTCCTTGATAACTTGGCAGACGTTGGTTTATAACTCCAGGATTTAATGTACTCATGGCAGGTGTTTGACAAGAGAATGCCTCCTGAGGTAGTGGATCTGGTATCGAGATTACTTCAGTATTCGCCGAAGCTTCGTTGCACTGCTGTGAGTATGAAGTCGTAACTTAATAATGCTAAGCACGCCCCTTTCAGAATTGTGCTATCAGAATTGTCCGGCGCATCGCCTGATCTCCGTCGCATGCTCATACCAGAGCACGCCATGGACTGAACTCATCTTACCCTGCAGCCAAGAGATTGGATAGGAAGTGTGTAAATCTGGGAGTTCTTATTGCCTCGGCCTGGGCTGCTGCCGGGCCGGTTTTCGTCCTTACATCTCTACCAAAATCCCCCGTTCGCGCCCCTCGACGGCCCCCGCACCGCCCCCTGCGTCGGCTTGGATGGCCCTTGCACGTCCCCCGCCGTTGCCCACGCCGACCTCGGGCCCACCCCCCGACCTTGCGCGGCCCCGGCCGCTGCCCCCCGCCCCAGGGGGCCAACTTGGACGGAAAAACGCAAAAAAGAGGGGGCAAACATCGTTTTTTTTCGATTTCTGACCTAGGCAAACCCCTTCGAAGTTTGGTTAATCAGTTATATTTTTATTTAAGGAAATATATTTAGCCCTTCGGAGGCTAAGCATTTATCCCAGTTTCTTAAAGGATAAATATATTTTAGCTGAGGTACTCTGCATCTTTGGGTTAAAACTTCTTGAGGCGCAATCGTATATTTTTATTGAAGGAAATATATAGCAAATATTAGGGGTTTCTATAAAATGTTCACCGGTACTTCATGTGCCAGTTTAAGGGTCATCTATTCATGTTATACCCTTTCCAGCTAATATTGTTCATTTTTTCTTTCGTCATTGGAAAACCTTTTTCACTAGATAAGTTCTTAATGACCACCAATCAGCTGTCAAACTTTTGCTAGTTCTCCTAAGCCACAAAGTATGACGGATTAGTTTTAGAATTATCTACTTTCAAAATGGATTGGGATGGGATAACATTCCTTTTGATGTTACTCTCTTGCAATGTTAATCATTCTTTTGATTAATATCCCTGTTTTTGTTTCCACGAAAAACAAAGCTTTACAATGATTTCTATAAGTCGGACATGATTGTGGCATCTCTTCTTGGCTTGATAACTGTAGGAAATCTTGCTTCCATGGCACATTGTATTTTCCTACACTTGTGAGGTTTGCTCCATAGAATGGTTAGTTGACAAAAAAAATGTCAAATAAGGTAGAACATTCCAAAATTCCTGAAATATCTGGAATGGTTCTTCTGGGATTCGATGATCGGAGAAGAACAAGAATGGAGCAGGACTGATCAGAGAGAACCCAGCCAAAACTCTCATTCAAGGAAAACTTGCTGAGCACAAGCGATAACAGAACAGGAAGGGAAACGGTTTACAACACACTACAACTGACTCTAACTTCTCTACTCCTTTTTATAGCTAATACAATGTAACTGCTTGTAGCTAACTCAATCAAATAGTTACAACATTTATTCTCTTCACTCTCTGCAACTTCGCTCTTCTCTGCTTCCAACAGCATTCGACTCTTCTGATCTCCGCATAACAGTTTCTTCCCCTCATCCCATATCAATATCATTCTTAACTCGTTAGCAATAACGAGCTTACTTCTATAAAGAATCCGTTTTTGTTAACAACGAGTCCAATTAACGTAAAGGTGAACTCACCGTTCACAACCTCAAGTTTATATAAGGAAATAAATTTTTCTTGTAAACTCGTTGTCGAGGACAACGATTGTTTTTGAAAACTAAGCTCACCTTTTTGTAGGGGGACTAAAACATTTCTCAACCTTCTGCCATATCTCATAAATTATTTCCTGTCCTACGGTAGTGAGGAACAAAGCTCATGTACTTCTACGGTAGCTTTTTCAATGATTTGCATGACGCATGTATGGAAAACTTTTCTCTCCCTAGATCTGGTCATCTTGTCTGAGTTCTCTCATTCCTTATTGTAGCATTGTTTTGGTTTTCAACTCTTTGAGTCATAATGGTTTCCCCAATAATAATTCATGTTCATAAGTAGAAGTTCTAGAGCACATTAGGTTATCACCCCCAAGTAGGATAAAGGTTCGAGTATTGTTGTTATTCGACCTTAATTTTTTGCAGCTTGTGCTTAAAGTTCTGACCTTAATTTCGAGCATCGTTGTTGTTAATGTAGAAGTATTTGAGCAACTAGTAACCTTTGGTATTCATTAATGTGTTTGATAAAAGATGCTTCACCTACTTTCCAAATGTTTTCTTCATTTTCTTTGCAACTTACCTGCTATTCTTTTCTTTTTTCTTTTATAAGTATTGCCTTGTGTTGTTATCCGAGTTCCTTTTGTCCCGTTGTTATTTTCTACATAGGTGTAGAAATGAGAAGGCTTCCATTGAGTGAATGGACCATTCTAGAGAATATATATTGCTCTTGTTTTCTTTGGTTAAATAATTTACTATTGTTGCCTTCTTAACTTAGAAGTCAATTCTAAAACAAGCTCAAAATGACAACCAACAGAAAACAGGGGAAGCTGAAAGGGAGAATGAGAAAAATGTCGAGTACCTTTCTTCTATAGAGGTACATCAAGTTACTTGGATTGTTTTGAGACCAATTTAAGCTCGCCTGCACAATGCTTTTGTTCTACCAAAAGCAGAAAATAGACAACTTCAATTTTCTGAATGACAACTGGTTCTCATAATAGATTATGTGGACGTAATCGCTATGCAGGTACATCAAACTTTTAACTCTTTGAAATACATCAACTCACTTTCTTTATCCTTATTTGTTAATAACCATTCTTTGAAAGTTTTGTAGAATTGGTTACATGTGAAGACGATTGTTGAACCATTGAATCAGTTTCCATCGAAACAGCTTAGAACTGATGTGATGCGTATAAGTTGAAAGTCGAAGTTGGACTGGAGTTATTGATGCTATTAAGAATTTGTAAAATCGATGAAGGCCGCATGATGGCCTATTTTGGGGTTACTACTACGAGTAAGATGGATTGCACGACGCTGCAATGAAAGGTTAGAACTCAACGGCTATAGGGGAAATATTGGACAATATTAAGGTATTATTTGGTTTTCTCAAAGTAAAATCCAAGATTTGCCAAAATCAATATAAAAACAAAAGTTAGCGACAAAATCGTATAACAAACTAAGTTTTTGACAAAACAGAAAGTTTCATAATGGTTTTTAAAATTATCGTACATTTTGTCATTTAATTTTAAAAGATTTTGGCGAAATTCGATTCGAAATTATAAAATTACGCAAATATCACAACCATGACCCTCATGTTAAAAAGAAAATAAGCTTCTCAACAGCGACACTAGATCAATGGTGCTGTTGGAAACCCTGTCCTTTTTACTTAAATCATCCCACATAAAAATGATGTCCAGAACCACGTCATTGATTTCCTATTGTAATCGCGGTTTCCGACTGCATATTTTCGAAATTTCCACCCCAAAAAAGGGAACTGTTATTTCTCAGACCACCACACTCCTCTCACTATGAGCATGAAAATATTATATCCCCGAAGACGGACACCAACATCCACCCGTTGTCATTTTATTTCTACTTAGCATTGATCGTAAAAACATTTTGAGACTCAAACTCGACTTTACTACTTTCAAAAACTTTAATGGTTAGAAAAACTTTTACTCGAATTTTAGTTGGAAAAGGAATTACCAAAGAAGTGAATTTAAAATTTCATTTCCAAATCCTATCCAAACACAAAAAAAAAAGTCATATTTCTTAAAATTTTAATTCTAATCCATACCATTTCTATATACCAAACAAAGCAATTATGCCTTGATCCCCAGCTTATACTAATCGATCCCAAAATTAAAGACAAAAAACTCGTTTTAATGTTGTTTATATTCAAACACAAAAGAATAATGTCAATCATAAGTACGCTGTGAAGAAACAGAAGACTATCATTTACCATCTCTAAATAATTCAAGTTTCTGATTTAACAAAATTTGCTGCCACCACCCCATGGTCCTACAAAATCGGACCAAAACTAAGGCTCTTCGTGAGATAATGCCACCACAGGAAGAAGTACTTCCAGTTTCCGCTTACATTAGGGGGGAGGAGAAAGCTCTAACAGAAAACGAAGACACTCTTGTCTGATGTCACCATCCGCTTGGCTGATGCGGAGCCAACGATTCTCTCAAGCTGGAAGTACCAACAAGCAAACAAGCATACACCGGCTTAGTTGAATCTTAATAGCATTTGATGAATGAAGATGGGTCCACATTCAAGACAATTGCCAGAAAGAGATGGGAATTTACCCTAAAGTGATCGAAACGAGAGAAAAGCACCGAGCACGTCATCTCCTCGGAACCCTCGAGCAAGTTCACAATCTGTGGTAAAAAGATTACCAAAAAAGTCAATGAAAAGAAGCACTAAAGTGTGAGCCGACGAAACTCCAGGCTAATTCCCTAACCTCTGGGTAGAACTCCTTCCTTTCAGGCAAGGAATATATTATCAGACTTTTTATCCCTCGAATCTGCACAGCAGAAAATCATGTGTTTCAAACAGCTTCCAAATAGGCTCACATTGACTATCTTTTGCATGGCTAATAACCTTATATCTGTGGTAGAAGTGAGCTCTCTCGGTATACAACATGATTTTCTGGGTTCCTTCAAAGAACCATAACCTCGATCGCGAAATGTCACCCTGCTTTGTGTACCTATGAATCAACATAATTTAAAGCCAAAACAACAAATGGAACATACAATAGAATTAATGCAGAATAATTGCAAGTCCTTACTCCCCCAGTAGACAGAAAGATGCACTTTGAGATTTCAGGAAACTTCGAAGCCGAACGAACTCAAAGTAAGAGCTTGTGAAGAGCATAACCCCTCCCTGTGTAAAATTTACCAAGCATGTAAAAGAATATCAGAGAAAGTATCGTAGTGAGTAAAATGACAGAAACCCCATGCAACTGTTGACCACCTATGCAAACAAAACACTTCTGAGTTACTTGCCATTTTCCCTTTCATGGGATTCTATTTTTTTCTCGGAGGCATCTAAATATAAACATATTAGAATTCCTTTCAGGTCATTCATTCATTATATTAGCTCTACTTCAACATATTAGTTGACTCTAGTCAGTTTTCTTGCCATTTTCCTTTTCTATGCTTTCCGCTTATGTCGCATGTACATGGTACTTAAACATCGTTAATGGTGGAAATATGCATATGCAAATCCTGTATACCTTTGTAGAATCCTTGATCTTGGGGAAGACCTACATCAGAACAATCAACAACACAAATGTTAGAGAAAGAATGGCAAAAGTATTTGACCCTGTTGCAGAATTCTTAACTTTCCATAGAGAATCTTATCAAAATAAAAAGAACAATGCATATGGATCTTCAAGACAGTTCTCAAACTATAATTGACATGGTGCTACCAAGAGATGGACATTAATTCAAAAGCAACAGCAGCATGCATCTCATTCTTAAGTTATCATTTGGCTAGGACACTCAGATGCAGGACTGTCACGTCAACAATCGGATACATCAAATAACAAATTGTTATCTATTGACAAATAGTAGTAAACTCACAAAGTGCAGTCCAATCTTACTCCCCAAACACACCTATTTCGACATTTTTAACATGCATAAGCAAATATTTCTTAAGGATGGTAAAGTTTGTGTTCACTCTACATGATTTGGATGCATGATGGAAATAACTTGCATGTTTACCTTTTCTGAAAAGTATTGGAGGCGGGCATCTTCAGCACTCTCTACGGAGTCAGCAGGAAAACGTTCATAAACCTATATGAAAAGTGCGTCTTAGAAGCAAGAGGATTGGGTGCGTGTACTCTAAAATTGCAAATTATTTTCACATCTTTGACCAACAACCATGACCAAAGAGTCGAAAAGACACTTGTCTATGGAAACAGTCAAGTATAAAAATTTTTCCAATTCAACGTTACAAACCATATGAAGAACTGGTGTGAAACACCTAAGTGGACTCAAATCTTGTTAGAAACTTCATTTAATGCATTCAACGAGTTGCAGCAAAAGGATGTGTTTTAACATTGATATCATCTTTCAAATTAGAAACACAAGAAAATGTAACCGTTGATTAGTAATAGCAGTAGACACAAAGTCAAGCAAACAACATTCTTACAAAATTATCGCAAAGATGAACGGCAAAAGAAATGCAGAAATGACAACCCTGCTTCTCGTTATGCTAAGTTGGAAAATAAAATAAATAATAAATGACAATGATAAGGGTAAAAGCACCTGTCGGACTTGAAGTAACACTTTTGAAAGGACGCCTTTATACTCGCATACTAACTTCACCTGTATAAACAAGAAGTTTGTTATCAAGGTTTTCTTTGTCTATTTTCTTAAAGAAAATGAAAAACTCTGAATATTATAAGGCACTTGTATAAAGGCAGATTAATATGCTATCAACTTCTAAATAAGAATTAAAGCAGCCCAACAATCTCCTTCGGCATGGATCACCTATTTACAAACTAAGGGAAGTGCTTAAACCATCATTTGTCTTTTGGCCATCTTACTAGAGTATAAGGGTTGACAGAAAATGCCTGGTTTATCAAGCTTAATGCAGTAATCAGTCATTCTTCTACAGTACTAATAGACAGGGAAAGTACGTAATGTGTATTGAGGCATGGAAACGACTCTCACTTAAGGTGTGTTCGAGAATTGAGGAAAAGAGTGGAAAAGGAAAGAAGAGTAGTGAAAATTTTTGCGAGAATTTTTTTGGGAAATGTGTTTTCCCGATTTTCCATCCTTTTCCACCGAAGAAAACAAAGCAAAATAGAGTGACAAAGATGCATTTCTTTGAAGGGATATAAATAGCGCACACAGTTGTCAACAACAGCTATTCAGAAGATATTACAGCCTCCTATAGGAAGAACAAATAATTAATCAAAAAGAATAGAAAGAAAAATCACAAACCTTTCCTTCGTAATTGACAAAATTGCGATTGAACAATGCATTCATATCTGCGAATATAAAACACAGTGAGCTTGCGTACGACCCGTTGAAAACATCATGTGATTTCATAAAACAAGGGAATTATCTACCATGAGTTTGCAGTGAACATCGTCATAAAACAACCAAATCACTATGATGCATGCCCATACAGGTCAAATGGTTTGTCTAGGTGCTAGGCAGTTGACCAGTTTATTGCTCGAGGCCCTAGACAAGGAACCCTTCCAAGAAAAACAAGGTGCTAATTTAACTTGCAGTAATATAGTTATAATACTAGCATAGAGTCAGCTAAGCCAATTGGCTGCTGTAACAATACATTTCTAATTGCTGGGAGATAAAAAAAAATTATTTGTTCGCAAAGGCCGCATACACCCTTGGATAGGCAACTTCGAAGATGATAAACAATCCAAATTATGCAGTTGAATTTGATGTACCAACTGTAACTTTCATATATTATTTTAAAGAATATAGCTTTCTCAGCTAAAAATGTTAAGACTGATAACACGATGTATAAACCGTTTATGACTGCAAATTCTTATGATAACATCTATTTTCAACCCAATAAAAAAAATTTTTGCCATGGAATGAACGAAACCTTTCGGTCAAACAAACACAAATGAAGCAAACCTGAATTTTTCCATCAGAACAGATCGTCTTCACCGGTTCAATCCAAGGTCAAAGGAATTAATTACAAAAATATCTACCAAGTGGGAGTAATTGCACTATTCCAAGCATTATGCTTACTTAGTGCTTTTTGAAATAAAACAACAAACGAGAAAATTCAAACTACCTGGGTTCAAATAATGCCCAAGAATAATTGACTGTCGATAAAATCTAGCATTTCCATCCAAGTACCTGTGACAATAAAAAAAAAAAAAGAGATCATTTTTTTCCAGATAACACTTACTTTGATTATTGATTGTTAGCTTCAAAATCTAGTGACTCAAAAACTATGATTGAACAAGTGGTTGGGCAAAAACAAAGAAGATATACCAAACTTGACGGGAGAATATAAGGTCCTTTATATCACGAGTAAAAGGGAATCTCAAACTGAGGAAAATGTTAAACAGTTATAGGTCCTAATGATATCACATAATGTTAAGTCCAAATAGCATACCACGGTCTTACACGCATCACATCAGTTCCAAGCTGTTTCGATGGTAACTGATTCAATTGTTCAACAACAGTCTTCACATGCGCCCAATTCTACAAAACTTTCAAAGAATGGTTATTGACATATAAGGACAAAGAAAGTGAGTTGATGTATTGCAAATAATTAAAAGTTTGATGCACCTGCATAGCGATTACGTCTACATAATCTATTATGAGAACCTGTTGTCATTCAGAAAATTGAAGTTGTCAGAACAATGTTTTCTGCTTATGGGGGAACAAAAACATTGTGCAAACAAGCTTAAATTGGTGTTAAAACTATCCAAGTAAATTGACGTACCTCTATAGAAGAAAGGTAGCCGACATTTTTCTCTCTCTCCCTTTCAGCCTCCCCTATTTTCTGCCAGTTGTCATTTTGAGCTTGTTTTAGAATTGATTTCGAAGTTAAGAAGGCAGCAACAGTAAAATATTTAACCAAAGAAAACAGGAACAATATATGTTCTCTAGAATGGTCCATTCTCTCAATGGAAGCCTTCTCATTTCTACACCTATGCAAACAATAACAATGGGACAAAAGGAACTCGGATAACAAATCAAAGAAAAAGAAAAGAATAGCAAGCAAGCTGCAAAGAAAATGAAGAAAATAGTTACAAAGTAGCTGAAGCATATTTTACAAAACACATAAATGAATACCAAAGGTCCCTAGTTGCTCAAATACTTTCACATTAATAACAACGATGCTCAAAATTAAGGTAGAACTTTAAGCACAAACTGCAAAATTAAGGACGAACAAGAATGATACTCGAACCTTTATCCTATTTGGGAGTGATAACCTAATATGCTCTAGAACTTATGCTTATGAACATGAATTATTATTGGGGAGACCATTGCGACTCAAAGAGTTGAAAACCAAAATAATGCTACATTAAGAAACAGTGAGTTCACCTTTATTTATTTCCTTATATAAACTTACAGTTATGAACATTGAGTTCACCTTTACGTCAATTTGGCTCGTTGTTAACGAGTTAAGAACGATATTTCAGGAATTTTTTAACGTTCTACCTTATTTGACAAACTTTTTTTTGTCAACTAACCATTCCAAGGAGCAAACCTCATAAGTGTTGTCAAATACAGGCAAGATTGCTTACAGTTATCAAGCCAAGAGGAGATGCCACAATCATGTCCGACTTATAGAAATCATTGTAAAGCTTAATGCTTTTCCCGGAAAAAAAAAAAACAAGGATATTAATCAACAGAATGATAGGACATTGCAAGAGAGTAACATCAAAAGGAATGTTATCTTATCCCAATCCATTTTGAAAGTAGATCATTCTAAATCTAACCCATCATACTTTATGGCATAGCAGAACTAGCAAAAGTTTGACAGCTGATTGGTGGTCACTAAGAACTTATCAAGTGGAAAAGGATTATCAACGACGATAAGAATAAATGACCCTTAAACTGCCACATGAAGTACCAGTGAACTTTTTACAGAAACCCCAGATATATGCCATATATTTCCTTAAATAAAAATATACGATTGCGCCTCAAGAAGTTAAAACCCAAAGAAACTGGGATAAATGCTTAGCCTCCTTGATAGAAGTATGATAGAAGCAAGTCTAATTTCATCAAACAGACGAATGATAGCACCAATAGATACACAATGGGAAAGTTAGATGACAATAACCTGGTAAATTTAATCCCAATCATGAAGTGATCATCAGTATTTTCATTGAAAAGTGCTGTAAAGTCGGATGGTTTTGAAGACTTTTGGCCAGGACTAATCACCTTATCAGGGTCCTCATTTTCATTGGCCCCACCACCAAAATCCACCATAAACCGTGCCATGTGCTCAACATTAACCTATTACGAAGAAGTTGACCAATTCAATATTTACGTCAGAAGACTAATTCCACTACTGAGGTTAAACTTGTGGGAGAACAATACCAGCGCTTCAATTTACTACAAGATGACATCAAATGAAAGTAAGATAACAATGAACAGATTAATACCTTGTGGGAGGAAGGCACAAGCTGAATTAGCCTTCGAACGACTCCATACGCAATGCTTCTTAGAGGCAGCAAAATCAACACCTGCATTACAGCAGTGGGAGTAATAACACAAAACAGTAAACAAAGAAACACCGATCAAAAAAGACTGTTTGTGCTTATGCAAAAGCTGAACTTGGATCAAATGGGGTTAACAAGGAGCTCTCTTGTATCTCTTTCAAGCTATTTCATTACGTTAAGTTAACAATAAGATTTTGTGGTCAAAACGACCCAATCACACAAATTATCTATGTCCCCCCTTGTCATTCTACCACAGAATGATTAAGTGCAATCTTGATAAAAGTAAGAGTTATAGGTAAAATGAATAGTAGTAATTGTTCAAAAAAAAACTCTTTAATGGAATTTACAATTTCCCAAGCAAATCAACTATATTAAATTTTAAACTTAGTTTGAAGTGATTTTCCAGCCAAAAAATGTAAAACCACATAGATCGAACAAAACTAAGTTCACACGTTTTAGTACATCCCATCCATGCCCCCTCTCCTCTAATAAAAAGGAGGAGAAATAAGCTTAAAGAGGATTCATGCCAGAACAAAAAAAACAGACAGAGAAAAATATGGTTTACCTTAGGTCGAGCAAACCCCTGATCAAGAAACATTTCATTATTATGAAGCAAATCCACCTCTATGGACTCTTGATTCTTGAACAATTTTAAGTCATTCTTAGTCACAAGATCCCGAGTCTTAAATATATGATTTAACTGCAAAACTCATACAGTTAAGACATTCTACTTTTGGTTTGAAAATACAAAATAATCTTAAAAGATAATGGATGATAAAAGAATTTGAAGGGATGAAATCCAAAGGAATGAAGGATAAGATCATACGGAATGCAAGATGTAGGCATTCATGGTACTTGAATCTTCTCTGTGGCCCTTGAGGTAAAAAGGTTTTTTGTCGTAGTTCAAGACATCTCGATAGCCGTTGACTGATACAAGGATTTCAAAACAAGTTAACACCTGAATCGTGAAATTATATGAAAATATCTTCCGGTAAGGGAAGGATCATTGGTCAACATTTGCTTGAGCAGATAAATATTGCGAATAACACAGTTTTCATGCCATCCAAGCAAAAATTTCACCCAGTTTTTGTTGCACAATGTGATGACTTCATTCAGATACAACAAAATACCAATTTATGATTAATCAACTGTTTTTGACTTCTCCAATTGAAAAATACCGCAAATACCAGTTTCAAATAAAGCTACTTCATAAAAAATGAATCTTACTTATACCAATAAATAAAACAGAATCCTTCACTCCAAAAGTTTGCAATCATGCGACAATAACTTGTGATAACACGACATTACAAATCATTCAAAAGAAACTTCCTCATCACAAATCATTCAAAATAGATGTATATTAGTTGTCTATCAATCATACACTTTGACTGGTATAACACCAGAAAAGTTTTGTACCGAAAATGAAAGCATTGACATCACCATATAAACATTATTAGACGAGCAAGCAGACGCCAGTTTTGAAGTCTACCACATCAAGAAAACAACGACAGGTAAAAGAGGATTAAACATTGCTGATCACTTATGAAAAGAGTTTAAAGATGGTCGCTTACATATAGAAAAAAGCATTCTTTCCTTGGATGCATAAAATGTATGGCCTCCAGATTCCTTATATGTACTCAACCGGTGCTTAAACAATGATGGCTTCATATTAGATTCAATTATCAAGTTTTCGTCCTGCAAAGAAGACATTATATTATGGCCCACTGACACCCATATGACATAATAAACTTATTCTTCTCTTAATTGGGAACAAGAAGACAAAACACATGCAGTTCTAATCGATTTCACAGGCAGAAGATACTTTCACACTGAGTAAATTCTTTAGCAAAACTTTAGTCTTTGATTGTCCATTATCACATCATTCGAAGTGAAATTTCATTTATTTATTATCCACTATCTTTTAATTTGAGATAGTGTCATGAAAATACTTTGTAAAGGAAAAAAAAAACTTAAGGACGATGTTAGGCTTAAAATGACAACTGATTCACCTTAATATCTCTTTTAATCAATCTATTATGACCATCGAGCTTCAAATGGACAAGCACCAACACAGTGAATAAAAAATCCTAATTATGGAGTCGAGCCATTTTGCAAACGCTTACAGTGACAAATATAATACTACTTACACAGAGAATGGATCCCTTTTAAAGCCAAACATCATACCAAGTGTAACTTTATTTATTTATATCCATTATCCAAAAAATAAAGGTAAATACAAAGAAAATATCGTGTATACAAGTACTAGGTCAAATCTTGACTAAAAACTTCATTATTAAAAATCCAATTTCAAAAAATAAAATAAATTGCCATTTGTCTACCAATGCACAGGTCAATAGGACATGCAGTTCATATATCTTCATGATTAAACCAATCCAAAAATAAAGAAAGAACATACCGGTATCTTTAAGCAGTCTCATGTTCCGATCCACTTGCAATTCGGCAGGTCAGGAGCAGGAACCTCCCAATTATATTTTTGTCTCTTCTTCGATACTTCATTAATCTCTTCGTTGGACAATTTGTGCCACATATGTGAACTAAACGAACTGCAAACTCATCCATGTTAGAAAGAAAGGAATCAGCAGTTAAAAAGCATTGGTGAATTCAAAATAAGGATTTCACGGGAACACTCAGTAATTCAAACCACTTTCAGACGGATAATTTCACAAAGTTAAGAATTTAAGGGCTGACCAAAAGCCACGACTTGTAAGGGACAAGGAATAAAACTTTCCTAGCATGCAAAAAGCACTTGCCTGATCAAAACAAAATTTATTTATAAATATTTTGTCAAAGAAAATGATTATAGACTACTTTTTAAATAATAATAGTTTAGCTCCGTAATTTTTGTATTCCTAGGGCAAAAAATGTGCAATATGCATGCATATCATTTCCAAGGATAAAAATGCATGTGCTTGGTCAACAACAGTGCACAAAAAGATTATTTCTCAGCGTCAAGAAACAGGCATTTGACAACAAAGATAAGACTCACCAGAAATGCTATTCGGAAATGAATTTCAATAAGAATTAATCTCAGTAAGAAACAGATAATTTGGACACATCATTGCATGTTACGCTCTCGTAATAGTGTAACTATAAAACAATGTATATTACAATATCTAGTAATCTGCATGTACTGATGTGAAAATTAGCCCAGAAAAAAAAACAAGCTTTGCAAGTAGAAGAATGGCAATCAATAGCAAAATGCACAAGATAAGAGTAGCGGAATTAGGAAAAGGTTTAACCTCAGGGAAATCGAATGTCCAGTCACACTACAAGATGCTTCCATCTGGTATTCTTCCTCCGAGGCTGAGGACTCACAACCATCTTCAGCATCTGTTTCTTCACTCTCTATGGAATTATTATCAACACTGTCAATCCCTTCAACTGTACCAGATTCTTCACCAGCAGATTCATCTTCAGTTTCTGAAAGAGAACTGACAAGGCCTAAGATCTCAAAGTGAAAAAGCTTGACCACTATGAAACAACCTATATAAAACTTAACAAACAAACTTGTCCACAAAAATTTCACAACTAATCCATGAAATATAGGCCATTGGCCGCAGCAGAAATGAAAAAATCACACAATAAACAACATTTTTTTTCAAAGAAGTGAAATGGGTAGAGTTGGGACTATAGAAACTCATCCCATTAATTACAAAGGACAATTAAAGAACACCTATAATGGGTACTTACTCTATAACAAGAATAGAGAATTACAACATGAGAGCATAATATCAAACATTTTACAGATGGAGAAAAGAGTCCATAAAATAAACAGCTTAAGATATCCTATAGATATTAAAAAGTCAAGATCCTGAATATCCAGTAAAATCTAAAATAACTATTCAACATTCTCTCCCAACCCTCATATTAGCCAAGGAAATGTTCCGTGAATGGTAAAGAATTCAGCATTCAGAGAGACGAGCAATATCATTCTTTCGCCATAGACTGGCACAGGTACATCCCAAACATAGTACTCCTTGGACCATCAAACAATCATTATAAAGGAACAGGATAAGAATTATGCACCCGAAATACGATGAACTAATGTTAAGTCATCGACACTTTTGACTTTCTTTTTCCTCATAAGTGAATGTAAAGCAGCCTGTAATGTCTTTTCGTTCCGTAAAACAAACTTCTCTACATCATCAGCCGGGCATCGTGCCTGAACCACATTTCACAATTTCACTGCTGGTATTATCATTCATTGCAATAAAATCTGAGCAAATTCAAGACACATAGTAGGCGAAACCTTAAGATAATCCCTTCCCTCCCATTTCTTTTTTGGGCAAAACTGTTTATCGAAACACGATCTTCAGAAATAATTTACCTGGCCGAAGAGAACATTATATGTCACAATGTAAACCAATTCCTCCTTCCGCTGCAGTTAAACAATCGTAACACCAATAAGCCATTCGTGCTCGGGCTTAGCTACTCAATCTGTATGCACAAACTTAAGCCACTCACCTTCCATTTGCTAATCAATACTCGAGAATCCTCCAGTACAGCCTTAATGACAGGAAGATCTGAAAAACACTAACTCATGTCTAAGCACTCCATACATGAAACCATTACAGAAGACGAGAAAAACACATTCAACTCCTGTTCCTACTCCAAGCACCTAAAACCAAAGCCGCAATCTGAAAAACCACCAACTATTGTCTAAGCACTCCATACATGAAACCATTACACAAGACGAGAAAAACACATTCAACTCCTGTTCCTACTCCAAGCACCTAAAACCAAAGCCGCAATCTGAAAAACCACTAACTCATGTCTAAGCACTCCATACATGAAACCATTACACAAGACGAGAAAAACACAAATTCAACTCCTGTTCCTACTCCAAGCACCTAAAACCAAAGCCGCACTACTAATCGCGAGATCACATCACCGCCAAAGAAATCGGATTACATTTCAGGGTTTGACAAACGAGAGCGAAGGTGGCCTTCTTATTGCGGATGGTAGGGCTGTAGACGAGTGACTTGATGGACCCAACCGCTCCGCGCCGACTGTCTCCCTGGAGCACGCTCCGGAGCACCTTCGCCGCCTCCCTCCTGGCAAAGTAAGCAGACCGCTCGGCGTTGCTCGACCCCCACGGGCGGCAGTGGTCGGTCGCCTGCGCCGCGTCCGATGTCGAAGGCATTTTGTGGGTGTTTCCCGATGTGGAGAGGGGGATAGGATTTGATGGGTTTGATTTATTCGATTACTTTTTTTTTACCCAACAACGTGATCTAAAAGGGTTAAAAAAGGGAAGGCCGGGTTCATGAAATAGTTTTTGGAATTTGGGTAATAAGTTCGTATATCGTAAATTACGATTATTTTGTTATTTATTTTTCTGGGTCTTCCGATTATTGCTAAATAAAGGTGAGTTTTTTGTTTTTTTTTTTAATTCTTGATATCCTTGAGGAAGAACTCGTCCGTCTGTCTCTCGTCGCTTTTTCGTTCTGTTATCTCCTGAGATTTTGTGTTTGTGGGTGGGTTGATGTTCCTTTAAAAAAAATTAGTCATATTTCTCGAGTGATTGAAGCCGCTTTCGGGGAATCCTGGTTTAGTTTTTTCTTTCTGGGTTTTGGGTTTTCGACCTGTGGTATTTTTGTTTGGTTGAGGATGGTTGGCGGTTTGAGGGTTGATGTTGAGAAAAGACAATGGTTACTTCCCTGAAGCGAGTGTGGGTGAACAAGTTTTTTATTGCGTTCTAATCAGACCGGCGAGGGGGACTACTTAATTTCCGTTCTTGGGAGATGAGTCTTGAAAAGGGACTGGTTGCTTTTTTCTGTTTTTTATAGTTCTGGTTAAAAGGTGGGCGTTTTACTCGTAGATGGTTTAAGTTTTGGGGCCATATTGAAGCAAGGGAATGACAATGGATGTTATGGTGGATTGGATGTGAGAGGCGTTGCCCTGAAATATGATTGTCTTTCCCTTCTTTGGGAATGGGAGACGGAGACAACCTTTCCTCTGAGTTTATTGATTGGGTTGTTTTTGCCTGGATGGGGAATTTCTCTGATATATGGATCAGGGGAAAGGGATCTTGTTTATCTGTCTTCTTCAGGCGATCAATTTCTTTGATGGAAGATGAAAATATTTGTTGGTTGTCCCTTGTTTTTATGGTGTTTGTGTGATGATAGTCTGTAGGATTCAATCAGAACCTGTTGGTTTTTCGCGATTATGGCGGAAGACACCTGTAGTCCTGGATGGAGTGCATCTTTTTTTATTCGAACTACTGAAGATATTGCAAGAGCTGTCGCTGCTGCCGCAGCTACTGCAACTGCCACTCATTCCCCACGTCCATCTGTGGTCTTTTCAGACAGAGAAGCTAGTGGGAGTCCACTTCAGAAGCTGCGGCGCAATGTCTCCAGCGTAGTGAAAGGATTCTCCACTCCTCCGGAGGTGAAGTATTCTGTCTATAACCCTGAGATTCTCACATGCCAGAAGCGTCAGTGGACAAGCTGTCAGTTACAGTACTTGGTACGGATTATCTTAGTTATGTGGAAATTGGAGATGTATTCAGGTCGAATAATGTCCTACCTGTGGCCTGCTTGTTCTTCCTCAAGGTAATTGGATATGCTTCTTTTGTATGATGACAGGACCACAGGTCTATAAAAGAGCCATCAAGGCTCTTTGAGAGCATGGTGGTCGTTGGACTTCATCCAAAACTGTGACATGCAGGCTCTCCATAAGCGATATGTTGCTAAAAGGCCAGATAATCCGGGGAAGTTGCGAAACTCTCTGATTGGTCAGCATCAATCCCGGGTTGAACCCAATCTTGAACCTCGGGTGTGTGCTTTTTCTGTTTTCTGCGTTATTCATTTCTTTTTTTAAAGAATGTCACTACTGAAAGCCTTCCAATTTTGGCCATTATTTTTTTTTGTACCTTACATTACTTTATCTTTTGTTTAAAGGTTTTGTTTGTGTACCCACCTGAGAAGCCTTTGCCCCTCAAATACAAGGATATTCGGTCATTTTGCTTCCCAGGAGGTGTAGAGTTAGACAAGTTATTAGTTTTTACAAGGAGTTGTTTGCAAGTAAAGTACTTGGTCATTGGAACATTTTTTATCCTGTTCAACCTTTACCTGTGCATTACATGTCTTGGTTTTCATTCATCAGCTAAAAATTTTAAGTGGGATGGAATTGATTAGCTGCTCTTAGTGGTTTTTATTCAAACTCTTAATCCTCTGTTAACTGTTTTGTAATCTCACGTCCTATGCCCAACTGCATCTGGTTGATCAACATTTTCCTATCTTTGGCAGAGATGTCCAAAAGTTCTTAAATTTACTTTTAACTGATGGCAGGTTCATGCTGTTGAGAGGACTCCTAGCATGTGTGATTTAAGGGAAGTCCTTCTTGGATACCTAATTATGTGTTTTCTCATTCTTGCCAAATACAATGACATTTGCAAGCATATATTCAAATCTATTGTGTTGTCTTGACATGTGGGCATGTGTGACTATGTTTGTCTTATAGGACTATGTTATTTAATTCTACATAGATGTATCCTGAAAAACCATCTTTTCCTGAAGGACAGCCTTATATTTGGCAATCTTCCTCATGCGAAGGACACCGTTGTTCTCTTTATTGGACATGGATTTGCACTGTCCGATGAAACTTTAACATATACTTTCCATGTAGCCTTCTTGTGGTTGTGGATATACCTATTTTCCTGTTGATACGTCCACTAACTCCCAAGATAATCATAAAATTGCATACTTACACAATGCTTTGTTACATCAATCTTACGAAAAGGTTGGGCAACATATGCGAATGTTTTATAGCCACATGACTTTTATGCTCTCAGCTTTCTTGCAGTCCTGACCTGATAATGATTGATTTGCATGCAGGAACACTTGAAACAAAGTGACCACTCCTTCGTATTCCGGTTGCAGGTATTGGCATTATTATGAAGAATTGTGCACTTCTTTTTTCCATAGTTTTCATAGACCATGCGACAATTTCTGTATCGAACTTCACAAAAGGCGTTCCCAATTTTAGTTTTGTTCTGTGTGGGCCCTGTCTAGCAGCCCAAGGAAACCAGTTACTTGTGATTGGAATGTATTCAATGGAATCACCACTTGCATTATACTATTCCCATGATATAGAACGGGTGGCTTCAACATATTTTGTCAACTGAAATGTCCGTCAAGCACGTATTGGAATCAGTTTTGTCTAATGTCTGGGTTGTGGGCTGAATTGCTATTTTTATGTTCAATTGCTCAAACTGCTTTCTCTTCTAGGTTATGTTGATGATCTGGCTGAATTCAGCATATCCTGTTACCTTTTCCACAGGTAGCTGATGATTCAACTTTGTAGGGTATCTGTGTGCTAGTGGATGAGTTGATTCAAAGACCTTCTGGTTTAATTTCCATGGTATCTGATAAACAATATGCCCCTCCTATGAGCCGTCATATATTGACTATACGAAGATGCTACTGCATCCTGTCTAGACTTCCTTTTTTCGAACTACATTTTGGTGTTCTAAATAGGTAACATTTTCTTTTTCTTTTTTTGTGGAAGTTCAATGCCGATAGAATCGTTATGTCTCGTGTTTAGTATTTTGATTGATTGTACATTACTGCTTGTAATGCAAATAATCAAGCCATCGGATGCATGTTGTGATGAAAAATCATAGAAAAGGTGTTGTCGGTAGGACTTAGTGTCTCGATAAGGTGTGTGCCTTGACATTATTAGGATTTTGACAGTTCTAACTTTATGGAACTTTGGTTGCTTTTTGCAGTTTTTTCAGCAAAAATAGTATGTTTGGTTGTACTGGTTATATTCGGTGAAATGTTTACAAGTATATAGAATTTGGCACTATTATTCTGATGTATTAATCATTTCCGCCTGTCTGAAATTCAACGGCATCTTCTCCCAAGAAAGGTTAGAGAGGTTGACCTAAGGTGTTGCAGACCTGAGTCTACAATACTCAGAAAGCCATAATGAGGAAGAAAGATGCCCTGCTGAGAAACTAAATTGCAGATCTCATTGCAATGAGGACAATGCACTGGAGGAAATCTGTGAAACTTCAGAGTTGAATCGAGGAGCTTCTTCGTCAGAAACAGCTAATGATAATGGTAATCGTCTGTGATGGATATGGAAGAGCCAAGCACTCCAAGGGGGCTCCACAGCAATGCCGCTACCCAAAGTCATGCTGATAGTGAGCAGGCTATAACCAAACATGAACTGAATGCAACAGATCCTGAAAATGGTGAGGTGTGCTGATGATTTTCAGCCCAACGAGCAGCCTCTTGAGAAACGTTTGCCAAATGCTGTTCTCCCACTTTTACGGTACTATCATTATGAGAGTACTCTTCTTCTAGGTATAAAGTGAAATTGCTTTATTATACCAGTAGATTAGTTGATCACTGAATTTGAAGTTTCCCGTTCATAATTGTGGCAATTTACACTCGATCACTTTGTGGGTTGAACTTTTTCTTTCATCAGTGGCCGTGATGGACATACCTTCGAGGAATTATAAATCTTAGCGCGATTTTCAAAATCCGTCCACTTTGTATTTTAAGATTTTCAAAATTTTACTCTCTTCTTGTTATAGAGTAAGTACCTTTAGCGCGGTCGTCACCAGCGGGTAGAGTTTCCATTTCGTTCTTTCTTTTTGGTCATTGTGCGACGGTTCGTTAGATTTTAGGGAGTTGTGAAGTTGTCCGCTTGATTGGTATGTGATAGTGGTGGTTTTACGCAGATTTTTAAAGAGGAGAAGGACACTAGAGGTTTTTGAAGGGCATGAGAAATCGAGTAAGGGTTCTGAACGGAGGGCAGCAGAGCACTTCAAAAGCATCCGGCATCCTCGTCCTGTGTATAACCACCACTCACCCCGCTGGCGACGACTACTCAGCCCCATAGTAGCGTCGGAAGGTCTGATGATGCTCGCCAACGCCAGCGAAGAGTGATCGATAGAAAACGTTGTCGACGGAGGGAAGTGTTGGCGTCTGTGTGGGAGCCCGTTAACGCGTCGGGTAGCGCTCGCCTGATTCGCCTGGCACTCGCTTCCTGTCCAAAAAAAAACCACCACAATCACGCAACGCCACACAACGACAACATGGCTACAGAAGAATCGATTCCAAAAGTCACGTACGTCCATGATATGGTTCCGCCATATAGCACAATTGTCCACTACGATGTCTGCAATCAAATAACCGAGAATAAAAAATCCCCCCCGGCTGAACTCAAAAAATCTAAAACCCAATTTGGCATCGCCCACCCGCCTGACGACGTCCAACTCCACTGCCGCCGTCAAGTTCTGCCTCAAATAATCCACTGACTCCTGGAGAGTCCGACTCTTCCTCACCAGGCGACAAACAACCTTAACAAACAAACAATCCACTGACTCCTGGGTTTGATTTATTCGAATACTTTTTTTTTTACCCAACAACGTGATTTAAAAGGGGTTAAAAAAGGGATGGCCGGGTCATTCGTACATGACAATTATTGACTTGTTGACTTTGTACCGAATGACAAGTAATTTGCTAGTCGTTTTTCATTAAAACAAAGAAAAACAAGAACTCCAGTGAAATTCGAATATCATTTTATTGATTAAAAAGAAGAAAGGGAAGGGACCCAACATTGGCTATGGAAGCTTCGGATCGGTCTAATCCTTTTTCAATTTATTCTTCTTCTCCTCGTCATAACGAGTGGTGATGATAAGATAACACTTATTGGAAGCATCCGATGACTTTTCCTTTATGTTAAGAGTTGCCTTTTTTTCGCATGTTGGGTTGGGATTAAGAGACGTCCACTTAATTCTAATCAAGTTATAATGACCGAGAGAGAGAGAGAGTATTCCGGTCAAATGTGATTCACACCGAGTCAATCAGTCAGTGAGTCAGTCAGTCTCCCTCACTCAACCAAATCCCTCGTTAGAGTCCCTTGTCATCCCCCCTCTCATTTGTCCGCCTCCTAGTGTCGCAGTTCGCAGCGTAGATGAGCCACGCCTGGCCCCAATATTGTTGGATTCGGGCTCGACTAAATATTACATGTTCGAGTTTTGATTCGACCACAATAATATTTCAAATTGTTGAATTTAGCTTCGAATTTATTTATTTATGTGAAGTTTGGATTCGAGCTATATGTATTTTTTTAAAATTATTAATTCAAATTTTAACTAGAAAAGAAAAGTAGATTTTGGGCTAGTAGATTTATTCTACGACCTGGTGATATCGAGGCTCTTCATCTGTGATGGGAATCACGCTAGTGTGAATTCCAAACAACCTGGTGATATGGAAAGACCAAGAAAACAAACGGTTACCTTCCTGTACGGCCACCGTTTAACTCAACCCCTCCTGCATATCTTCTTAATTACAGTAGGGCACATCGCCAGCCTCTTAGAAGCCTTCTCGATGGGCATGTCGAAGTATGCTGCAATGTCGAGGACTGTCATCAGGGCCGCTCTTTCCCTCTGCACGGAAGGCCTCATGAAAAATCGATCTAGAATCAGCTCATCGAAGGGAATGTTGCAACCAATCAATTGCATATTCTGTACCTGTTCGATGAGCGATTGCCTCTTCTGTGGAGAACTCTTCCTCGACTGCGCTCCCATGTCTGTCTGACTGACCTCATTACCATCTGATAAGAAAACCAGCAACAATCGCAAGTTCTTGACCAATTTTCATGATCTGAAAGCCTTTCAAGACTACGGGGAAACACTAATATTACCGGAAGAGGACTCGTCGAAGAAGTCCTCGGAGTTTACCATATCCTCGACTAGTCCAACCCAAACTGCCTCGTAGTACGGCGTCAATGGATCCTGCATCAACATGTACTTGCCCAGCCTCTTTTCCTTCATGTATTGCCGCAGGAATTCCTTCACTTGTTCCAAGCTGTAATTCGTGAAACTGAAAAAACAGAACATTTCCGTCTCTCACACCCTCATTCTTACAGTCCAGGAACAAATCGAGTGCAACAACAACGGGAAGGAAATAGGAACTGCAGGTAAAAGGCGGCGTACTAGAACATCTCATAAGGACAGGCTCCACGCGGCATCCCATGAAAGTATCTGTTCTCGAGTCTTCCGTGGCTGATGTCCCCGAGCTTCCCGTGCAGTTCGAGTTTTGCCGTGTGATTCCCTTCTATGCAAAAACAAGGAAGTAAAGTCATGGTTCTAATCCAGGCAACAACTTCACCTCTCCGACTCTGATATCTAGTACTTTCGATTTAACTCACCGTCCATGTGAACGATATCCCTCAGCACTTGGCAACATTTGCAGCTGTATGTCGGCAGGGTTTGGGAGAGGATCACAACGGCCTTCTTGCCAGAGCCTTCTTCCGGGGTAGCGTGATGGACAGCGGCAGTTGCAGAATGGCCTGCGACAGCCTTGCCCGCTGCAACATTACTCCGCGAGGTATTGCTGCTGCCGGCGCTAGTGGTTGTATTTCCTGAAGGGACTATTATTTCCATAAACAAATCACCACAAGATGCGATCCTCAAATGGGTCAAGGGACTTGCCATTGCCTGCAGCGGGGCTGGTAAATGGGATGGACGCGTGTTGGACGACAGAGGCATGTTTGGGGATGGCATTCCGGTGCTGAAGCCAGGCGGTGTCCTGGAAATAATTCTTCGGGAGGAGGGAGTTGTTTGACCGGTCAGATCGGCGAGGGTCAGGTTATGGGTCTTGAAGTACTGGAAGAGATGCTCGCCCGCGGGGATGATTCGCTCGTCGGGATCACTGTACTGGACGACCTCCCTCAGATCCGTCATTTATTTCTCGCGATGGCGGCATGTACTCCTCCTCAAGCACCGAACCTCCCCAGAAGTTCGTAGGACTGACTGCTCCCAGTCGACCGGGGCAGTGATTTTGTATGATAAGAGGTGGAGTCGGTTACTTCCTTTCGAAAAAAGAAAGGGTGGCAGGAACGGCGGTTATGTCTGATCATTCGGGACAGTCGTCTCCCTCGGGATAAGAGAAACGGTTTCAATACATTTGAATGTTCATATAGATAAATTCAGGTTCGAGATTTCAATACATTTTCGCTTGATCGAAAACATAACATGTTTAAATGACTCAATTGATTTTGATTGTCGTCCGAACTCCATCATTTAGCCAGAAGATAGCAGGTTACAGCCTTCGCTTAATAAAGACCATAATTCATTCTTAGTATTGATCGGACTCAACCGTTCGTCAAGAAAAGAGTAATATGTTTCAATTCATCCGATTACTCGAGGATACAAAGACAAAAATTTTGAATATAGGTTTTGATTATGAGCCTTGACCTTCTGCGTAACAGAAGTCAAACATCTACTCTACAGAAGCTACTCACGTTGAGAACTTGCTGTAAGAAATTAATTAGGATTTGATCAAGATATTATCTTATCAATTTTAAACTGATTATGTTTACAAATAACCCCATTAGGGATTATATTTTTCATAAAAAAATATAATCTTCTATTTATGACAAGGTTCTGTAAGGTTGTCAATAACCTTCTGTGGTGTTATACGATCACCATATGACCGTTATTTGGGATGTCAATTTTAGATACATTCATTTGAGTGAGCTGAACAGAATGGTTTTGGTTTTAATTCATATGGAAGTTAATCTTTGATTATTTCCATTTACAGAAGGTTGTTGACTAAATTCGGTGAGAACCTTCTGTAACGCAGTATTATTCATGGGAATTATATTATATCTTGATCCTATTTGATATGATTGATTACCTAAACGAATATATCTATGGAGTGACGAATTTGTTAATTATTTATTATATTATAATATTATTATTTGTTTTCCATGTCTGTAGAAGGCTGATTGTTCAAATTACCTTCTATGATTAAGCCTAAACTATTTTGTATAAATAGGGGCATTTAGCCACATTTCTTAAATATCCACTGTACTACTCACTTGTTGTAAATCTAGAGAGCGTGTGCTAAGAGCTTGTATCTTTGGTTTTCGTTTGAGTTTGTCACACACGAACGACGTTAGCCGCAGAAGGCAGCATCGTTGGTGAAATCTTCTGGGAGAGTGACTCGGTGGCCGGGAGGGACTCAGTTGGAAGCTGCAGGAGACGTTGGTGAGAAGCGCGACTGGAGGCGTGTGGCCAACGTGCAGTGCGCCGGACAGAAGGGCTGAATCCCGAGAGCACAGAAGGTGAGGGACTAACCAACTTTTGTGGTATATTGTTTTGTGTGTGTAGTATAACATTGGGCAAGCGTTCTGTGTCTACTTAGCCGTAGTCTCGAGGGATCACGCAGGAGAATCTTGGGCAAGGGTTTTATATTTACTGAGTCGAGATCTCGAGGGATCACGCAAGGGAAGTCCCAGCTGGGTGCTGTGCAGGTGGAGATGCCGCCGGAGTGAAAAGTCTCGGAGGGAATCAAGGCAGGTTGCTGTGTAAGAGAGGACACCGCCTGAGGGAAACATCCGACAACCTGTTACATTTGTTAGTCACTACAGTACATAACCTTACGGTCTGTGTTTTGAAAATGAGTCACCTTTGATACAGAACTTTACGGTCTGTGCTGTAGAGGGTCGACATATTTTGTTCAGAACCTTATGATCAGTGCTATAAAACCAAGTCATCTCTGGTACCGAATCTTTTGGTCTGTGATATAAAGGTTTGACACATTTGATACAGAATCTTTTGGTCTGTGCAGTAGAGGGTTGACGTATTTGGTACAGAATCTTATGGTCTGTGCTATAAAAGGTCTATTATTGATAATCTTCTGTAATCGTTACGAAATTAAATCTGAGTGAATACCATTCAAATTCTAGATGAAGAGTGGACGTAAGATACTTGCCGAACCACTATAAAAAGTCTTGTGTGCATCAAACAAATCGTGCAATCACATTCGTACGTTCTGTCTTACAGAAACATGTCTCTACGGTTCTGTTTTACAGAAGTCTCCTTCCCCTACTAGGCTAGTTGAAAAGGAGTTAAAAATCCTCAATTAGAATTTAACACTAATTTACCCCCTATTAGTGTAACACAAACCTCGATACTTTAAGATGTATAACATTAATTTATACATGATGTTTTATTTCTACATTTTCTCGAAATAAACTCTGCATCTATTTTTTCCCATTACTACGACATCAGATTAAATTTCAAACATTATTTGTATTCGTTTTACAAATAACTTATCTTGCCAAAGCTTTTTACTTTTGCCTGCGGTTGACACATGGAAATTTCGGCCTTTCTCGAGAAGAGCGTCTCACTCTCGAGAAAGATCTTTGACTAGTATCTCAAGAAATGAAAAGGTCCTCGAAAAGAATGTCTCGAGAAAAAATATTTGATTGGAAGAGCATCTCGAGAAAATCTATATGTTACGAGAAAAGATTTAGATTTTATATAAAATATCTTCAATCAGTCTCACGAAAATCTAATATATTGAAGAGCTATCGAGATCTTTGATTTAATATAAATATTATCTAAAAGTAAAAATATATTAAAATATATTTTCAGCAAATCAGATTATTTTACAAGGTGGCTAAATATTAAAATAGATTTAGTCAGATTTTCCTCAAATTAAGGAACCTGCAACTGCCCCTGATAAATAATCTGATAAAATGGAGAACGTGCGTGAACGTTCATATCAGCAATGGATATTAGTTATCCATTACATTCTCAAGTCAAAAAGGTTAAATTTTTATAGTACTCAGAAAACTGTATTTGATCTATTCCTAATATAATTTTTTCCGGAGAAAAAAATATAATATTCTTTCCATGGATCGGATACGTTCATAATAATTTTAAAAAAAATAATTTATTCGCAATCATCAAAACGAGGTGGACTTAAAATTGAGATTATTCCCGAGGGGTTCTTTGTAATAAATAGTTATACACAATGAGGTACATAAACAATGGACTACTCTTTGGAATGTGTATCCATTGAATTCCTAAAAAAATTAATACGTAATATGTTTTAACACTTTTCTTTTATTCACATATTTTAAATCGGAAGTTTCTTAATCTTTTTATCCTCCCGCAAAATCCTAGTAATTAAAAAATAGAGGGTAAAAACCTTTCTCCGCGAATGAGCAGAATACCACACATGGGTTACTAGACAAGCCAATAAGGTGGAGACTTCTAATTATTCAGAACCCGTTCGTTGGAATCATACTGGAGGCGTCTTCACCGGCGGTACTGCAGAACATGTACGAGCAACAAGTGTAGACATATTGCCAACGAATTTATAGTCGATCGAAGACCTTTTTATGCCTTGGTTCCAAATATCTAAAAGATTCGCGATATAACTAGGTAGACGTTTGTCTTTATTTCTCTGTTCCTATTCAGGAGTTAGCAGTAGCAATAAATGCGAGAATATTAACTTCCATAATCTCAGTTGCTTAAATATTATTTAATGGATGAAAATGGGATAATTTCAAATCGTGATCTGCGCCCTGTTCGTTCCTCTCGCAACAATCCAATTAGTTCTCCCGGTAAAAAAACATTAGATATTCCCGAATAAAATATCTGAGCTATCAAATCAATTTAGCAAATGGTGCCGCTACAGTTGGTGGGGAACTCGCTTTGGGTAAAAATGTGGGCCGTGTGGATCTCTAGAAAGCCCAATTCACACATTGTAAAATTATAAGGAATACCCTTCCTTGATTACGGTTTGTGTTTCGTAAAATACCGGTTTTATCGTCGAAAACGTGCCTATTAAAATATAAGCAGGGCGGGGTTTTTCCATGATCCACATGAAGACGCGTTTGAAAATCCGACTTCATGTCGAGACGTGTTTTCAAAACGAGTCTTCCGGAACCCGCCCCTCCAACATTGGGGAAATTCTTCGCCAAAGGGGGGTAAAGTTTTGCGTCCCCCTTTAATGATGAACAAGGAGAGGGTTTTCAAAACGCGGTTGTCCAAGCTTGATCTTCGACCTTTAGCCGAGCAACTCGAGACGAGGCCCTTTTGAGATAGGCCTTAGGCACCCCTCAATACTTGGTGAAAATCGCCAAAGAAGGGGCGTGTATTAGGAGAAATATTATACATAAAAAAATAATTAATTTAAATGCATGTTTCAACAACAAAAAAATCCAAACGACGACACAATCCATGTTTGAAAACATAAAAGTCGAACAATATCCAAAAGTGAAATACAATGTGCTTAACATCACTAATTCTGCCTACGCCTAGTCGATCTCCACACATAAGGCATGATCAAGGGTTTTGGGACATGAGGCTGCCTCAATGAATCCTCTGGATACAGTTGCGTAATTTGAGAAGGTCATTCTCCTTGATATGAATGGTCTTACCTGAATATTAGTTGAGTTCCGAAGTTTAACTCAAACGAACATCAAAGTTAAAGTGGACATACTTGAATTCTCTCGTCCCTTTCATCGGAGCTCCCGTGGTCGAACTAGAACTAGCTTTCAAAGTGAGGTGTGCAGTAATCGACATCTAGCTGTGTTACTTGAGAGATGAGCATGCCTTCTCGAACTTCATGGCCCTCCTTGTCAAATGTGGAGTCCTTATATGCCAGTGGCACCTCTTCATCTTCATTCCCCTGTTCTGCGTCCTCCTCTTCGTCCATGTGAGGATCATCTTCATTCATATATTGTCCACCATGTGACGGCATGAACTCGTACGTAGGTTGATCTTCCAGGCCGTCGGTGCGACCATACAATCGTACCGATGCATACTCCCTCGTCAACTCCATAGATTCTTCGGTAATAGACACGATATCGGGTTGGTTGGAGCGAAGCTTAATCCTTCGAAAATTCCTTAGCTGTATCACAAATAAGTACGACACAACTGAATATAAGTTATTGTAGGAAAATATAATGGAAAATGTAAACGGCTTACCATAGTGCCTAGCATTGAGCCGGTGTGTGATATATATTGCTTGATGTGCCTCGCGTACCATTTGGAGTATTTCAAGCGAGACTCCCAAACAAGCGGCACCACCTTATTCATGCGATCTTGCCACATCTCCACAAACTCCCGGTGGATCTTCCCACATTTCCACCTTATTTGACATCCGATGGTGTCGAAACGGACCTTGAAGGAGCTCAAGAATCTCCAGAAGGATCCTCCTACCTCCGGCAGCGCTGGTAAAGAGAATTTATTTTCGTGGTTCCGTCTTCCGGTGTTCATGATCATTACTTGTTTGGACGGGGTGGATTTTGGAGAGAGATCTGGTGTTGTTTGAGGTCCCCATCGTTGTTTTGAGCTGCGTGTCTGAGAAGATCTGGAAGGTTGTTGATTGTTGAGCTCTAGTTTCGATATTTGAGGTGCATGTTTATCGAAGTATGACTACTTGCACTTTAAGGGGATGATTGTAACAACTCAAACTTTTGTAAATACAAGAATGTAAATATAATGAGTAGACATAATTCGAAGTGTTTGGGAGTAAGAACTCACAACAGTACTATCGAACCCACTTTATGCCAGGAAACTTTTCAGTGGGGGTGCGGGATATTAGGTGTAGAGTAACAAAAAAATTATACTGGCATTGTTATGTTTATTTGGAATCTCATAAAATTCTCCTCTTAAAAATCAAGTTGGGAATGATGAGCAATTCATTAATAATACATTAATTGTTCTGTTTTAAGTCCTGGCCATCATCATGAAACAATACAAGTATGCATGGTATTTGAGGGTTAATTCACGTCCTTTTATACATAGTAGTTATTTTATTTCCAGCAAATCACATATATGATAAATCGATCACGAGATTGTCTATTGTTGTAACGTATGTGTAAGCGGTGGTTTGTGTACAGTAGTTCAATATAATAACAATAAAATAAAGTAAATCTTATTTCCTTATGGCAAGTGGGTGATTACGTTAGGAAAGGAGGAAATTTCGTCTCCCCTTACTAACGAGATGCCCAGGAAGTTTCCGGGAAATAGATTAAATTTATTCCATTAACGGTGTATGTAATGGCGGTGGAAGAAAAAAAAAGGGAAACAAATTATATATTCCTCAATGCCGAGGAAAAAAAAAGAAGAAAGGAGGAAAGAAGCATAATAAGGGGGAAGGGAAGCGGGGAGGAAAAGAGAGCCGTGAGGTTGAATGTACGATTCGTGAAGAAGAGAGTAGACAAGTACGGCTTCTCAAGTGAAGCTTCCGCGTGGAGAGGTGACACGGAGAAGGCGGGAGTTAACAGAGCTTGCGACGGATTCGAGTACGAGGTATGACCCGTTCTCCTTCCTCTTCACATGTTTTCCCTTGACTATAAATTTGTTGCGGTACTGTTATTCGTGTTGTTGTTGTTGGGAGTGATTGATACGTGGACAAGAATGAAAGGACGGGTGGGGGATTCATGCCTTGGAATTTGAGGATAACCACCCGGGATTCCTGTCGTACTAGAGATACCCTTCACGGTCGGATGAGAGGATCTCGACTTAAGCTACTTTTGTGCATTATAATAATTCGTGAATGGTTGTGTACATTGGAGGCTTATATGTGTGTTTGTATGTACAAGGCATATTCTGTTCGAATTTTAGTAAGGCATGATGAAACAAGGGAAGACCGGATAGGGGTTATTTCCTTGGAATTGTATCCGGCCAAACACCGGAAAAGTGGTGTTATGACAGAAACGCTCGGACGGAGATAACTTGAAGAAAATTAATGGAAGGCCGGAAGAAGGCCTCCTTGAGTGGGGATGTAATCGGTACTGGTCGTCCCGGATTTCCTTAATTAATAACGTGTTGGATGATTCACATTATTAACATATAGATAAAGATTTTTTGAACATTCATAGGGTCCTGCTTAGTCTCTCATGACTAATGTGTAACGTCTATGATGTTTTATAGGTTCTAAGGGCTCGAGTATTTACAGTTATTAAAAAAAAAAAAAAAGGTGAACCCGAGGACTTTTCACAGATTGGTACATTGTTTGGCGACTGTTGGTTGGGGAAGTCATTCCTACCTGTTGTTCTGAAAATTAGGATGTTTCTAAGGGATTATGATGTGTATTGGCTCGATGCCCCGGATGATACGCCCTTGTTAGTGGTTGTTGGAACTCTTTTCCATCTTAGTCTAACCTCTTTAATTACAAAGGATAATTAAAAAACACATAAAAGGTACTTACTCTATAACAAGAATAGAGTAAGATTTTGAAAATCTTAAAATACAAAGTGGATGGGTTTTGAAAACCACGCTAAGATTTATAATTCCTCGAAGGCATGTCCATCACGGCAACTGAAGAAAGAAAAAGTTCAACCCACAAAGTGATTGAGTGAAACTTGCCACAATTATGAAAGGGAAACTTCAAATTCAGTGATCAACTAATCTACTGGTATAATAAAGCAATTTCACTTTATACCTAGAAGAAGAGTACTCTCATAATGATAGTACCGTAAAAGTGGGAGAACAGCATTTGGCAAACGTTTCTCAAGAGGCTGCTCGTTGGGCTGAAAATCATCAGCATACACCTCACCATTTTCAGGATCTGTTGCAGTCAGTTCATGTTTGGTTATAGCCTGCTCACTATCAGCATGACTTTGGGTAGCGGCATTGCAGTGGAGCCCCCTTGGAGTGCTTGGCTCTTCCATATCCATCACAGACGATTACCATTATCATTAGCTGTTTCTGACGAAGAAGCTCCTCGATTCAACTCTGAAGTTTCACAGATTTCCTCCAGTGCATTGTCCTCATTGCAATGAGATCTGCAATTTAGTTTCTCAGCAGGGCATCTTTCTTCCTCATTATGGCTTTCTGAGTATTCTAGACTCAGGTCTGCAACACCTTAGGTCAACCTCTCTAACCTTTCTTGGGAGAAGACGCCGTTGAATTTCAGACAGGCGGAAATGATTAATACATCAAAATAGTAGTGCCAAATTCTATATACTTGTAAACATTTCACCGAATATAACCAGTACAACCAAACATACTATTTTTGCTGATAAAAACTGAAAAAAGAAACCAAAGTTCCATAAAGTCAGAACTGTCAAAATCCTAATAATGTCAAGGCACACACCTTATCGAGACACTTAGTCCTACCGACAACTCCTTTTCTATGATTTTTCATCACAACATGCATCCGATGGCTTGATTATTTGCATTACAAGCAGTAATGTAAAATCAATCAAAATACTAAACACGAGACATAACGATTCTATCGGCATTGAACTTCCACAAAAAAAGAAAAAGAAAATGTTACCTATTTAGTACACCAAAATGTAGTTCGAAAAAAGGAAGTCTAGATTCTAGACAGGATGCAGTAGCATCTTCGTATGGTCAATATATGACGGCTCATAGGAGGGGCATATTGTTTATCAGATACCATGGAAATCAAACCAGAAGGTCTTTGAATCAACTCATCCACTAGCACACAGCAACCGTACAAAGTTGAATCATCAGCTACCTGAGGAAAAGGTAACAGGATATGCTGAATTCAGCCAGATCATCAACATAACCTAGAAGAGAAAGCAGTTTGAGCAATTGAACATAAAAATAGCAATTCAGCCCACAACCCAGACATTAGACAAAACTGATTCCAATACGTGCTTGACGGACATTTCAGTTGACAAAATATGTTGAAGCCACCCGTTCTATATCATGGGAATAGTATAATGCAAGTGGTGATTCCATTGAATACATTCCAATCACAAGTAACTGGTTTCCTTGGGCTGCTAGACAGGGCCCACACAGAACAAAACTAAAATTGGGAACGCCTTTTGTGAAGTTCGATACAGAAATTGTCGCATGGTCTATGAAAACTATGGAAAAAAGAAGTGCACAATTCTTCATAATAATGCCAATACCTGCAACCGGAATACGAAGGAGTGGTCACTTTGTTTCAAGTGTTCCTGCATGCAAATCAATCATTATCAGGTCAGGACTGCAAGAAAGCTGAGAGCATAAAAGTCATGTGGCTATAAAACATTCGCATATGTTGCCCAACCTTTTCGTAAGATTGATGTAACAAAGCATTGTGTAAGTATGCAATTTTATGATTATCTTGGGAGTTAGTGGACGTATCAACAGGAAAATAGGTATATCCACAACCACAAGAAGGCTACATGGAAAGTATATGTTAAAGTTTCATCGGACAGTGCAAATCCATGTCCAATAAAGAGAACAACGGTGTCCTTCGCATGAGGAAGATTGCCAAATATAAGGCTGTCCTTCAGGAAAAGATGGTTTTTCAGGATACATCTATGTAGAATTAAATAACATAGTCCTATAAGACAAACATAGTCACACATGCCCACATGTCAAGACAACACAATAGATTTGAATATATGCTTGCAAATGTCATTGTATTTGGCAAGAATGAGAAAACACATAATTAGGTATCCAAGAAGGACTTCCCTTAAATCACACATGCTAGGAGTCCTCTCAACAGCATGAACCTGCCATCAGTTAAAAGTAAATTTAAGAACTTTTGGACATCTCTGCCAAAGATAGGAAAATGTTGATCAACCAGATGCAGTTGGGCATAGGACGTGAGATTACAAAACAGTTAACAGAGGATTAAGAGTTTGAATAAAAACCACTAAGAGCAGCTAATCAATTCCATCCCACTTAAAATTTTTAGCTGATGAATGAAAACCAAGACATGTAATGCACAGGTAAAGGTTGAACAGGATAAAAAATGTTCCAATGACCAAGTACTTTACTTGCAAACAACTCCTTGTAAAAACTAATAACTTGTCTAACTCTACACCTCCTGGGAAGCAAAATGACCGAATATCCTTGTATTTGAGGGGCAAAGGCTTCTCAGGTGGGTACACAAACAAAACCTTTAAACAAAAGATAAAGTAATGTAAGGTACAAAAAAAAATAATGGCCAAAATTGGAAGGCTTTCAGTAGTGACATTCTTTAAAAAAAGAAATGAATAACGCAGAAAACAGAAAAAGCACACACCCGAGGTTCAAGATTGGGTTCAACCCGGGATTGATGCTGACCAATCAGAGAGTTTCGCAACTTCCCCGGATTATCTGGCCTTTTAGCAACATATCGCTTATGGAGAGCCTGCATGTCACAGTTTTGGATGAAGTCCAACGACCACCATGCTCTCAAAGAGCCTTGATGGCTCTTTTATAGACCTGTGGTCCTGTCATCATACAAAAGAAGCATATCCAATTACCTTGAGGAAGAACAAGCAGGCCACAGGTAGGACATTATTCGACCTGAATACATCTCCAATTTCCACATAACTAAGATAATCCGTACCAAGTACTGTAACTGACAGCTTGTCCACTGACGCTTCTGGCATGTGAGAATCTCAGGGTTATAGACAGAATACTTCACCTCCGGAGGAGTGGAGAATCCTTTCACTACGCTGGAGACATTGCGCCGCAGCTTCTGAAGTGGACTCCCACTAGCTTCTCTGTCTGAAAAGACCACAGATGGACGTGGGGAATGAGTGGCAGTTGCAGTAGCTGCGGCAGCAGCGACAGCTCTTGCAATATCTTCAGTAGTTCGAATAAAAAAAGATGCACTCCATCCAGGACTACAGGTGTCTTCCGCCATAATCGCGAAAAACCAACAGGTTCTGATTGAATCCTACAGACTATCATCACACAAACACCATAAAAACAAGGGACAACCAACAAATATTTTCATCTTCCATCAAAGAAATTGATCGCCTGAAGAAGACAGATAAACAAGATCCCTTTCCCCTGATCCATATATCAGAGAAATTCCCCATCCAGGCAAAAACAACCCAATCAATAAACTCAGAGGAAAGGTTGTCTCCGTCTCCCATTCCCAAAGAAGGGAAAGACAATCATATTTCAGGGCAACGCCTCTCACATCCAATCCACCATAACATCCATTGTCATTCCCTTGCTTCAATATGGCCCCAAAACTTAAACCATCTACGAGTAAAACGCCCACCTTTTAACCAGAACTATAAAAAACAGAAAAAAGCAACCAGTCCCTTTTCAAGACTCATCTCCCAAGAACGGAAATTAAGTAGTCCCCCTCGCCGGTCTGATTAGAACGCAATAAAAAACTTGTTCACCCACACTCGCTTCAGGGAAGTAACCATTGTCTTTTCTCAACATCAACCCTCAAACCGCCAACCATCCTCAACCAAACAAAAATACCACAGGTCGAAAACCCAAAACCCAGAAAGAAAAACTAAACCAGGATTCCCCGAAAGCGGCTTCAATCACTCGAGAAATATGACTAATTTTTTTTAAAGGAACATCAACCCACCCACAAACACAAAATCTCAGGAGATAACAGAACGAAAAAGCGACGAGAGACAGACGGACGAGTTCTTCCTCAAGGATATCAAGAATTAAAAAAAAAAACAAAAAACTCACCTTTATTTAGCAATAATCGGAAGACCCAGAAAAATAAATAACAAAATAATCGTAATTTACGATATACGAACTTATTACCCAAATTCCAAAAACTATTTCATGAACCCGGCCTTCCCTTTTTTAACCCTTTTAGATCACGTTGTTGGGTAAAAAAAAAGTAATCGAATAAATCAAACCCATCAAATCCTATCCCCCTCTCCACATCGGGAAACACCCACAAAATGCCTTCGACATCGGACGCGGCGCAGGCGACCGACCACTGCCGCCCGTGGGGGTCGAGCAACGCCGAGCGGTCTGCTTACTTTGCCAGGAGGGAGGCGGCGAAGGTGCTCCGGAGCGTGCTCCAGGGAGACAGTCGGCGCGGAGCGGTTGGGTCCATCAAGTCACTCGTCTACAGCCCTACCATCCGCAATAAGAAGGCCACCTTCGCTCTCGTTTGTCAAACCCTGAAATGTAATCCGATTTCTTTGGCGGTGATGTGATCTCGCGATTAGTAGTGCGGCTTTGGTTTTAGGTGCTTGGAGTAGGAACAGGAGTTGAATTTGTGTTTTTCTCGTCTTGTGTAATGGTTTCATGTATGGAGTGCTTAGACATGAGTTAGTGGTTTTTCAGATTGCGGCTTTGGTTTTAGGTGCTTGGAGTAGGAACAGGAGTTGAATGCGTTTTTCTCGTCTTGTGTAATGGTTTCATGTATGGAGTGCTTAGACAATAGTTGGTGGTTTTTCAGATTGCGGCTTTGGTTTTAGGTGCTTGGAGTAGGAACAGGAGTTGAATGTGTTTTTCTCGTCTTCTGTAATGGTTTCATGTATGGAGTGCTTAGACATGAGTTAGTGTTTTTCAGATCTTCCTGTCATTAAGGCTGTACTGGAGGATTCTCGAGTATTGATTAGCAAATGGAAGGTGAGTGGCTTAAGTTTGTGCATACAGATTGAGTAGCTAAGCCCGAGCACGAATGGCTTATTGGTGTTACGATTGTTTAACTGCAGCGGAAGGAGGAATTGGTTTACATTGTGACATATAATGTTCTCTTCGGCCAGGTAAATTATTTCTGAAGATCGTGTTTCGATAAACAGTTTTGCCCAAAAAAGAAATGGGAGGGAAGGGATTATCTTAAGGTTTCGCCTACTATGTGTCTTGAATTTGCTCAGATTTTATTGCAATGAATGATAATACCAGCAGTGAAATTGTGAAATGTGGTTCAGGCACGATGCCCGGCTGATGATGTAGAGAAGTTTGTTTTACGGAACGAAAAGACATTACAGGCTGCTTTACATTCACTTCTGAGGAAAAAGAAAGTCAAAAGTGTCGATGACTTAACATTAGTTCATCGTATTTTGGGTGCATAATTCTTATCCTGTTCCTTTATAATGATTGTTTGATGGTCCAAGGAGTACTATGTTTGGGATGTACCTGTGCCAGTCTATGGCGAAAGAATGATATTGCCCGTCTCTCTGAATGCTGAATTCTTTACCATTCACGGAACATTTCCTTGGCTAATATGAGGGTTGGGAGAGAATGTTGAATAGTTATTTTAGATTTTACTGGATATTCAGGATCTTGACTTTTTAATATCTATAGGATATCTTAAGCTTTTTATTTTATGGACTCTTTTCTCCATCTGTAAAATGTTTGATATTATGCTCTCATGTTGTAATTCTCTATTCTTGTTATAGAGTAAGTACCCATTATAGGTGTTCTTTAATTGTCCTTTGTAATTAATGGGATGAGTTTCTATAGTCCCAAGTCTACCCATTTCGATTCTTATAGCATGTGTCAATTTCGATCTGGACTCATTGTTGTTATTATGATCAGGTTGTGATATTGCTTTTAGAGAAATAGAGAAGATTAATAAAAAAGATTCTGTCATAAAGTTACACTATGTAGACTTTTACATTGGTTGTCTCATTGTAAGGGATTTGTCAATTAATTCGAGAAGCGAACATTTCCATCGAGTGACTGTAACTGCTATGGTTTACAGTTAATAGTCGAACACCAATCCTTTCTCACCGGGGGCTTGCTTGTTGAGAGAATGGGTAGTAGGGGGACCTTCACTTCTTTGAACCTTACCACCGTTCTTATTTTTATTTTTATGGCTGTAAGCATTCTACTTATTGTAAAACTGTTTGCATTCAATCAATTTCATTCAATTACTTACTGGAGACCACATCTATAATCCATGTGAGTCTTATTGCCAAATATTTCCGACGTGATCCGTTTTTGACGCGAACAGCGGCAGAGCGCTTCTCCCCTGAATTAGCCGTGGTAACACGATCTCGTTGGGACTATTTTACTTTGACTCGAGCTGTTCGTTTTACATGACATTGCCAAGCTTACTCTTTGGGAACAAAGATGAAGATGAAGACGTTTTGGTCGATGCCGGTATGCATAGCCTTCTGTGTATGAAAATCTTTTAATGAAGCTCGGATCTGACAATAAAGTGTTATCAGATGTGTACAGAAGGAGGTACTGCTCTAATTTTTTGTTAATTGGTTTAATATTAATATTGGGGTTTGTCGTTCGACAACGTTATGGTTTTGTTCTTTGTCCCTTGGATAGATTGAGCTAGGAGAAAGGTGAGAGCGACACCGAAGAAGAGGAGGGCAATCCTGATTCATTTGATGACACAGATATTGAACGTTCGAACGAGGGTGAGTTGCTGGTTACCTATTTCTCCATCTATAAAATGCTTGATATTTTGTTCCCATGTTACAACTCTCTATTCTTGTTATAAAGTAAGTACCCTTTATGGGTGTTCTTTAATTGTCCTTTGTAATTAATGGGATGAGTTTCTACAGTCCCAAGTCCAACACATTCTCATTCTTATAACATGTGTCAGTCTCGATCTGGATTCATTGTTGTTATTATGCTTAGGTTGTGATACTGTTTTTAGAGAAATAGAGAAGATTAAGAAAAAAGATTATGTGATAAAGTTACACTATAGACTTTTACATTGGTTGTCTCATTGTAAGGGATTTGTCAGTTAATTCGAGAAGCGAACATTTCCATCGAGTGACCGTAACTGCTATGGTTTACAGTTAATAGTCGAACACCAATCCTTTCTCACCGAGCTAGCTTGTTGAGAGAATAGGTAGTAGGGGGACCTTCACTTCTTTGAAAACAAATGTTGTTTATTATGTGATTTTTTTCATTTTTGTTGCGGCCTTTGGATTATATTATAGGGATTAGTTGTGAACTTTTTGTGAACTAGTTTGTTAATTAAGTTTTATACAGGTTGTCACCTAGTGGTTAAGCTTTTTTACTTTGAGATCTTAGACCTTGTCAGTTCTCTTTCAGAAACTGAAGATGAATCTGCCAGTGAAAAATCTGATACAATTGAAGGAATTGACAGTGTTGATAATGATTCCATAGAGAGTGAAGAAACATAAGCTAAAGATGGTTGTGAGTCCTCATACTCGAAAGAAGAATACTAGATGGAAGCATCCTGTAGTGGGACTGCACATTCAATTTCCATGATGTTAAACTTTCGCCAGTCTTATCATGTGCATTTTGCTATTGGTTGACATTCTTCTACCTGCAAAGATTGTTTTATTTTCTGAGCTAATTTTCATATCAATATATGCAGATTACTGGATGTTGTAATATACATTGTTTTATAGTTATACTGTCACGAGAGAATAACATACAATGATATTTCCAAATCAGCTGTTTCTTACTCAGATTAATGCTTATTGAAATTCTTTTCTGAATAGCATTTCTTGCTAGTGTTATCTGGTTGTCAAATGCCTGTTTCTTGACGCTGGGTAACAATCTTTTAATGCATTGTTGCTGACCAAGCAAATGCATTTTTATCGTAGTTGCAATTGATGCATGCATATTGCACATTTTTTGCCCTAAGAATACAAAAATTACGGAGCTAAACTATTGTGATTTAAAAAGTAGTATATAATCATTATCTTGGGTAATATATTTACAAATGAATTTTGTTTTGATCAGTCAAATGCTTCTTGTATTTGTTAGCCAGTTATTTCAAGGCGCCACCATCGCGAGAATGCCTCTCATCACCCTAGGCGCTAGGCGATGCGTTATGCGCTAGGCTTTAAGGCGCCAATGTATAGGCTATAGAACAATCTTTTGTGAATTACATATCATGAATTACATTAATTCGTCTTCTTAAAGTTGTAATATAATATTTAATCAGATAAACAAATCTTAAGCATTTTTTTCTTTCTTAACGTAAAGTGTTAATTAAGTTTGCAAATCATCCTTGGAAAATAAAAGATGGTTATAAAAGATTGTTCTATAGCCTTTACATTGGCGCCTTAAAGCCTAGCGCATAACGCCTCGTCTAACACCTAGCGCCTCAGGTGATGAGAGGCATTCTCGCGTTGGCGGTGCCTTGAAATAACTGGCTAACAAATAAAAGAAGCACTTGACTGATCAAAACAAAATTCATTTGTAAATATTTTGTCCAACATAATGATTATAGACTACTTTTTAAATAACAATAGTTTAGCTTCGTAATTTATTATTCCTAGGGCAAAAAATATGCAATATGCATGCATGTCATTTGCAACTAGGATAAAAATGCATGTGCTTGGTCAACAACAATGCATTAAAAGATTGTTCCCCAGCGTCAAGAAACATGCATTTGATAACTAGATAAGACTAGCCAGAAATGCTATTCAGAAAAGAATTTCAATAAGCATTAATCTGATTAAGAAATAGCTGATTTGGACACATCATTGCATGTTATTCTCTCGTAATAGTGCAACTATAAAATAATGTATATTACAACATCAAGTAATCTACATATACTGATGTGAAAATTAGCTCAGAAAATAAAACAAGCTTTGCAAGTAGAAGAATGGCAATCAATAGCAAAATGCACATGATAAGACTAGCAGAATTAGGAAAAGGTTTAACCTCAGGGAAATCGAATGTCCAGTCCCGCTACAAGATGCTTCCATCTGGTATTCTTCCTCCGAGTCTGAGAACTCACAACCTTCTTCAACATCTGTTTCTTCACTTTATGGAATTATTATCAACACTATCAATCCCTTCAACTATACCGCCTTCTTCACCAGCAGATTCATCTTCAGTTTCTGAAAGAGAACTGACAAGGCCTAAAATCTCAAAGTGAAAAAGCTTAACCACTAAGAAACAACCTATATAACTTAACAAACTTGTCCACAAAAACTTCACAACTAATCCCTGTAATATAGGCCATTGGCGGCAACAGAAATGAAAAAATCACATAATAAACAACATTTGTTTTCAAAGAAGTGAATGTCCCTTACTACCTATTCTCTCAACAAGCTAGCGCGGTGAGAAAGAATTGATGTTCGACTATTAACTGTAAACAATAGCAGTTACAGTCACTCGATGGAAATGTTTACTTTTCGAATGAACTGACAAATCCCTTACAATGAGATAACCAATGTAAAAGTCTATAGTGTAACTTTATCTCATAATCTTTTTTCTTAATCTTCTCTATTTCTCTAAAAGCAGTATCACAACCTAAGCATAATAACAACAATGAATCCAGATCGAGACTGACACATGTTATAAGAATGAGAATGTGTTGGACTTGGGACTGTAGAAACTCATCCCATTAATTACAAAGGACAATTAAAGAACACCCATAAAGGGTACTTACTTTATAACAAGAATAGAGAGTTGTAACATGGGAGCAAAATATCAAGCATTTTATAGATTGAGAAATAGGTAACCAGCAACTCACCCTCGTTCGAACGTTCAATATCTGTGTCATCAAATGAATCAGGATTGCCCTCCTCTTCTTCGGTGTCGCTCTCACCTTTCTCCTAGCTCAATCTATCCAAGGGACAAAGAACAAAACCATAACGTTGTCGAACGACAAGCCCCAATATTAATATTAAACCAATTAACAAAAAATTAGAGCAGTACCTCCTTCTGTACACATCTGATAACACTTTATTGTCAGATCCGAGCTTCATCAAAAGATTTTCATACACAGAAGGCTATTTATGTATACCGGCATCGACCAAAACGTCTTCATCTTCATCTTTGTTCCCAGAGAGTAAGCTTGGCAATGTCATGTAAAACGAACAGCTCGAGTCAAAGTAAAATAGTCCCAACGAGATCGTGTTACCACGGCTAATTCAGGGGAGAAGCGCTCTGCCGCTGTTCGCGTCAAAAACGGATCACGTCGGAAATATTTAGCAATAAGACTCATAAGGATTATAGATGTGGTCTCCAGTAAGTAATTGAATGAAATTGATTGAATGCAAACAGTTTTACAATAAGTAGAATGCTTACAGCCATAAAAATAAAAATAAGAACGGTGGTAAGGTTGTAGACTGGCAACTGGGCTCCGTAGACTTGGAGCGGGGTCGTAGACTTGAATGGTGAAGTACGTTGTGGACTTGGCGCTAGGCACTCCGGACTCGAGAATCTGGTCAGCGTAATCATAGACTTGATTGCAGAGCACTGTAGACTTGCACTCCTTGGCTGGCAGAACTTTGCTACTGGGCTTGGTGGACGGAACGTGGTCGAATGTAGAGGCGGACGTGGATACCAAGGCTACGATGGTCACCACGTGTGCTTTTTCTGTTTTCTGAGTTATTCATTTCTTTTTTTAAAGAATGTCACTACTGAAAGCCTTCCAATTTTGGCCATTATTTTTTTTGTACCTTACATTACTTTATCTTTTGTTGAAAGGTTTTGTTTGTGTACCCACCTGAGAAGCCTCTGCCCCTCAAATACAAGGATATTCTGTCATTTTGCTTCCCGGGAGGTGTAGAGGTAGGCAAGTTATTAGTTTTTACATTGTCCTTTCTCTTATGGGAAATGGAGTTGTTTGCAAGTAAAGTACTTGGTCATTGGAACATTTTTTTATCCTGTTCAACCTTTACCTGTGCATTACATGTCTTGGTTTTCATTCATCTGCTAAAAATTTTAAGTGGGATGGAATTGATTGGCTGCTCTTACTGGTTTTTATTCAAACTCTTAATCCTCTGTTAACTGTTTTGTAATCTCACTCCCTATGCCCAACTGCATCTGGTTGATCAACTTTTTCCTATCTTTGGCAGAGATGTCCAAAAGTTCTTAAATTTACTTTTAACCGATGGCAGGTTCATGCTGTTGAGAGGACTCCTAGCATGAGTGATTTAAGGGAAGTCCTTCTTGGATACGTGCCTAATTATGTGTTTTCTCATTCTTGCCAAATACAATGACATTTGCAAGCATATATTCAAATCTATTGTGTTGTCTTGACATGTGGGCATGTGTGACTATGTTTGTCTTATAGGACTATGTTATTTAATTCTACATAGATGTATCCTGAAAAACCATCTTTTCCGGAAGGACAGCCTTATATTTGACAATCTTCCTCATGTAAAGGACACTATTGTTCTCTTTATTGGACATGGATTTGCACTGTCCGATGAAACTTTAACATATACTTTCCATGTAGCCTTCTTGTGGATATACCTATTTTCCTGTTGATACGTCCACTTACTCCCAAGATAATCATAAAATTGCATACTAACACAATGCATTGTTACATCAATCTTACGAAAAGGTTGGGCATTATGTGCGAATGTTTTATAGCCACTTGACTTTTATGCTCTCAGCTTTCTTGCAGTCCTGACCTGATAATGATTGCTTTGCATGCAGGAACACTTGAAACAAAGTGACCTCTCCTTCGTATTCCGGTTGCAGGTATTGGCATTATTATGAAGAATTGTGCACTTCTTTTTTCCATAGTTTTCATAGACCATGCGACAATTTCTGTATCGAACTTCACAACAGGCGTTCCCAATTTTAGTTTTGTTCTGTGTGGGCCCTGTCTAGCAGCACAAGGAAACCAGTTACTTGTGATTGGAATGTATTCAATGGAATCACCACTTGCATTATACTATTCCCATGATATAGAACGGGTGGCTTCAACATATTTTGTCAACTGAAATGTCCGTCAAGCACGTATTGGAATCAGTTTTGTCTAATGTCTGGGTTGTGGGCTGAATTGCTATTTTTATGTTCAATTGCTGAAACTGCTTTCTCTTCTAGGTTATGTTGATGATCTGGCTGAATTCAGCATATCCTGTTACCTTTTCCTCAGGTAGCTGATGATTCAACTTTGTACGGTTGCTGTGTGCTAGTGGATGAGTTGATTCAAAGACCTTCTGGTTTAATTTCCAGGGTATCTGATAAACAATATGCCCCTCCTATGAGCCGTCATATAGTGACTATACGAAGATGCTACTGCATCCTGTCTAGACTTCCTTTTTTCGAACTACATTTTGGTGTTCTAAATAGGTAACATTTTCTTTTTCTTTTTTTGTGGAAGTTCAATGCCGATAGAATCGTTAGGTCTCGTGTTTAGTATTTTGATTGATTGTACATTACTGCTTGTAATGCAAATAAACAAGCCATCGGATGCATGTTGTGATGAAAAATCATAGAAAAGGAGTTGTCGGTAGGACTAAGTGTCTCGATAAGGTGTGTGCCTTGACATTATTGGGATTTTGACAGTTCTGAATTTATGGAACTTTGGTTGCTTTTTGCAGTTTTTATCAGCAAAAATAGTATGTTTGGTTGTACTGGTTATATTCGGTGAAATGTTTACAAGTATATAGAATTTGGCACTATTATTTTGATGTATTAATCATTTCCGCCTGTCTGAAATTCAACAGCATCTTCTCCCAAGAAAGGTTAGAGAGGTTGACCTAAGGTGTTGCAGACCTGAGTCTAGAATACTCAGAAAGCCATAATGAGGAAGAAAGATGCCCTGCTGAGAAACTAAATTTCAGATCTCATTGCAATGAGGACAATGCACTGGAGGAAATCTGTGAAACTTCAGAGTTGAATCGAGGAGCTTCTTCGTCAGAAACAGCTAATGATAATGGTAATCGTCTGTGATGGATATGGAAGAGCCAAGCACTCCAAGGGGGCTCCACAGCAATGCCGCTACCCAAAGTCATGCTAATAGTGAGCAGGCTATAACCAAACATGAACTGACTGCAACAGATCCCGAAAATGGTGAGGTGGATGCTGATGATTTTCAGCCCAACGAGCAGCCTCTTGAGAAACGTTTGCCAAATGCTGTTCTCCCACTTTTACGGTACTATCATTATGAGAGTACTCTTCTTCTAGGGATAAAGTGAAATTGTTTTATTATACCAGTAGATTAGTTGATCACTGAATTTGAAGTTTCCCTTTCATAATTGTGGCAATTTTCACTCAATCACTTTGTGGGTTGATCTTTTTCTTTCTTCAGTGGCCGTGATGAACATGCCTTCGAGGAATTATAAATCTTAGCGCTGTTTTCAAAACCCATCCACTTTGTATTTTAAGATTTTCAAAATCTTATTCTATTCTTGTTATAGAGTAAGTACCCTTTATGAGTGTTTTTTAATTATCCTTTGTAATTAAAGAGGTTAGACTAAGATGGAAAAGAGTTCCAATAACCACTAACAAGGGCGTATCATCCGGGGCATCGAGCCAATACACATCATAATCCCTTAGAAACATCTTAATTTCCAGAACAACAGGTAGGAATGACTTCCCCAACCAACAGCCGCCGAACAATGCACCAATCATCCCCTCAGAGAGCAAGTAGTCATACTTCGATAAACATGCACCTTAAATATCGAAACTAGAGCTCAACAATCAACAACCTTCCAGATCTTCTCAGACACGCAGCTCAAAACAACGATGGGGACCTCAAACAACACCAAATCTCTCTCCAAAATCCACCCCGTCCAAACAAGTAATGATCATGAACACCGGAAGATGGAACCACAAAAATAAGTTCTCTTTACCAGCGCTGCCGGAGGTAGGAGGATCCTTCTGGAGATTCTTGAGCTCCTTCAAGATCCGTTTCGACACCATCGGATGTCAAATAAGGTGGAAATGTGGGAAGATCCACCGGGAGTTTGTGGAGATGTGGCAAGATCGCATGAATAAGGTGATGCCGCTTGTTTGGGAGTCTCGCTTGAAATACTCCAAATGGTACGTGAGGCACATCAAGCAATATATATCACACACCGGCTCAATGTTAGGCACTATGATAAGCCGTTTACATTTTCCATTATATTTTCCTATAATAACTTATATTCAGTTGTGTCGTACTTATTTGTGATACAGCTAAGGAATTTTTGAAGGATTAAGCTTCGCTCCAACCAACCCGATATCGTGTCTATTGCCGAAGAATCTATGGAGTTGATGAGGGAGTATGCACCGGTACGATTGTATGGTCGTACCGACGGCCTGGAAGATCAACCTACGTACGAGTTCATGCCGTCACATGGTGGACAATATATGGATAAAGATGATCCTCACATGGACGAAGAGGAGGACGCAGAACAGGGGAATGAAGATGAAGAGGTGCCACTAGCATATAAGGACTTCACATTTGACGAGGAGGGCCATGAAGTTCGAGAAGGCATGCTCATCTCTCAAGTAACACAGCTAGATGTCGATTACTGCACACCTCACTCTGAAAGCTGGTTCTAGTTCGACCACGGGAGCTCCGATGAAAGGGACGAGAGAATTCAGGTATGTCCACTACAACTTTGATGTTCGTTTGAGTTAAACTTTGGAACTCAACTAATATTCAGGTAAGACCATTCATATCAAGGAGAATGACCTTCTCAAATTACGCAACTGTATCCATTTGAGTTCCACCTCATTGGCCATCATTTTATTGTCGAAAGTGACATGTCTTCCAGGATTCATCGACGCAGCCTCGCGTCCCAAAACCCTTGATCATTCCTTATGTGGGGAGATCGACTAGGCGTAGGCAGAATTAGTGATGTTAAGTACATTGTATTTCACTTTTGGATATTGTTCGACTTTTATGTTTTCAAACATGGATTGTGTCATCGTTTGGATTTTTTTGTTGTTGAAACGTGCGTTTAAATTAATTATTTTTTTATGTATAATATTTCTCCTAATACATGCCCCTTCTTTGGCGATTTTCACCAAGTATTAAAGGGTGCCTAAGGCCTATCTCAAAAGGGCCTCGTCTCGAGTTGCTTGGCTTAAGGTCGAAGATCAAGCTTGGACAACCGCATTTTGAAAACCCTCCCCTTGTACATCACTAAAGGGGGATGCAAAACTTCACCCCCCTTTGGCGAAGAATTTCGCCAAGTGTTGGAGGGGCGGGTTCCGGAAGATTCGTTTTGAAAACACGTCTCGACATGAAGTCGGATTTTCAAACGCGTCTTCATGCGGATCAGGGGAAAACCCCACCCTGCTTGTATTTTAAGAGGCACATTTTCGACGATAAAACCGGTATTTTACGAAACACAAACCGTATCATCAAGGAAGGGTATTTCTTATTGTTATTTAACAATGTGTGAATTGGGCTTTCTAGAGATCCACACGGCCCACATTTTTACCCAAAGCGAGTTCCCCACCAACTGTAGCGGCACCATTTGCTAAATTGATTTGATAGCTCAGATATTTTATTCGGGAATATCTAATGTTTTTTTACCGGGAGAACTAATGAGGGAAGTCGGCCTTTCATGTGCCTTTGATTTTTTTTTTTTAATCTTTGAAACTTTTTTTCCCCGGGTAAGGGAAGTCGGCCTTCGTAAGGCCGACTTCCTTATGTGTGCTTTAATTTTTTTTTTTTGCCTTTAAAAATTTTTTTTGCCTAAATGAGGGAAGTCGGCCTTTTCTTCATATGATTGACCTTCGAAATTTTCTTTTTTTTCTTAAGTGTAGGGAAGTCGGCTTTACAAAGGCCGACTTCGGTGGGTTATTAGGCGAATATTGAAACTTAATGCGTCATTTGGCGAAATGTCATTAAGGAACAAAACTCCCCGCAAATGACCACCACGACACCTCCTGTTCCAAATGATGCAACCCTCTGTCCGAACCTGATATATATGTAAGTTAAATCGTATGTACCACCAATCTCCAAATATTCAGAACGCATATGAATGGTGCTTTTCATTAAAACGAAACTCTTTTAAGCGAACAAAGGCCACCACAAAGGTTAAGCGAAAAGCAATTTGCCTAACAATTATTATTACAAAAGGAGGGGGGCGCCCGACAAGTAGAAAAAAGACAAAGGAGTAAGTGGGAAAACAAGGAGGGACCAGCCAACAAATATCAATACCCAAATAAGGAAACTCAAAACAACACACGAATCTCGCCCTCCGCCCTCCCACCCCCAAAACAACACTCGAGTTTTGAGAAATGCATCTAAAATTTATTTTAAAAAAAGAACACGTGAAATAAAAGTGAAGTTGTCACAAGAAACGCCAACGAAAACCCACTAAAACCGCCTTTTTCCTCATTTGCCAAACCATCGTGTTATTTACATCGATTGGTTTATCCGTATGAAATGTCCAAATTGTAAATATTGGATGCGGCTAACGGTACGTACACGTAAGGCTTACGTAGTTTACTAATTACTACTAACTTTTTTAGTTAAATTTTACTAAAAGTTGACCATTACAACTAAAGTCAATGCAAAATTAGTAAAAAAAGTAGTAAATTACTAAGAAAAGCACATTTTTAATAAAGTCAACGCAAATTTAGTAAAAAAAGTAGTAAAATTTACTACTTTTTTACCGTACGAATTTAGGCGATAATTAGTAATTGTTTACTAATTTTGGTGTGATTTTTAGTAAAAAACTCTTTGAGTTAGTAAAACTGTTAGCAAAGTCTTACGATTTTTATGTTACTAATTTTGGCATGTTTTACGAAAAAAGTTAGTAAACTGTTACTAAAAATAAAGTAGTTTACTAATTAATTTACTAATTAGAATAATGTTTCCGAACCTAACTCCGAACCTATTTTTTATGTGAAATCACCGTTTTACCCTGGTTACTAAATTTATTACTAATTTAGTAAACATATTACTAAATTTGTTAGTAATTATTAAGGAAAGTGTTTTTGGTATTCCGTGCATCAAAAGATAATCCGTGCTGTTATCCTTTGTCCTACAAAGGAGTTGGCAGCTCAGACTACTCGAGAGTGCAGGAAATTGACTAGAGGAAGTGTTTTGGGCTTGAACACTAGGAATATATGCGAGAGTTTACCATCAGGGTGGTGCGACTGAGACTGTTGGGAATGAAGGAGAGCTGTTCAGTCCGGGTTTAAGATCTGTTGCAGTGATGGCTGGCTGGGACGTGGAGACGCTTCTGACGGCGAGTCTCATCGATACCCCTGATGACCAGTTCAAACAGAGGAGGCGGAGGCGGACCGAGTCGGGTCTCAAGACTCCTCCTTCGAGTTCAAGAAGGCACTCCTTGATCCACTCTCTCATAACTGCGGCTGTTTGCCGTCATTGGTCTTTTCTCAAGGTTTTGATTCGGTATGGCATTTGTGTGCGTAGTGGGAAGCGACGAAGGGATCCGAGGACCAGTCCTACTGCTATCCCCGCAACTGTTCTGGAGCTCGGTGAGGATGAGGAAGAAAGAAAGCCCAATTCACATGGTATCTCCTCCTACTTCTGTATGTTCTTTGGAAAGGGAAAGTAGTCTTGCCTTGCCTATCTTGCAAACTTGACCCAGTTTCTTGTAAGTTACAAGAAATACGGTCTCTCGGTGGGGGGTTAGGAATACGGTCTCTACTTGTTTCGGCGCCCTCGTTTGAGATTTTTTGAAGAACGCCTAGATTGGATTTTGATCTGATTGGTGAGTGTGGGGGTGAAAGTTTGTGGCTTTGTGATTTGGGTGGCTTTCTTTGCTCTATCTTTGTTGCATCCCCCTCTTTTGATTTGTGGGCTGTTTTTTCCTTTCCTCGCTTTGACCTAATTTGTGGGCAGGGCGTGATTGTTGTTGAGGACCTTGTGGGTGCGATTTGCTGTGGGGTATCTTTTGAGAATCATGGAGATGGGGATGGTTGGGCTGATTATTGATTTAGTCGCGCGACTTTTATATTGAGCTCACTTAGACTTGTAATAATCATGTTGGTGGCTAGCCACACCGGTTTGCTCCTAATGGGAGTGCTGCTACTAGAGATCTTCCCGTGGATGTTTTGCACATTATGTCTTGTTGTTCGTCTGGACGATTGCGTGAGCTTTCTTTGTTTTCTTTCTGTTTCGGATTATTAGTATATGTATGGTCCTCTTTAGTGGATACTTGACTAGTTTGAGGAGTTATTGGTTTGATAAATCTTTTAAATAAACCATTACCCTGCCTCAGCTTCAAACTCCTCTTATCTGGGAACTTCGGTTGTTTGTACTGCTAATCTCCGTATGTTACTTGCCGATGCTTTAGTTATATCTTGGATAACGGATTGCACTTACTGTTCTGTGAAAAGGCCTCTGGAAACTCCATCAGTGTGGACTGCTCATTTTCCTTTGCTTTTTAAGTATTGAAATTCCGAGCTTTCCTTGAGTCCCCACGATACATGCAATCCTAGTTTCTGCAGATGATAGATAGATTATCCCTATCTATCCGTTAATTGTCCAAAATATGCAGCTTTTATATTATTTTTCTTAGGGAATTCTGAGATTCTGCCGCGTGTGTTGAACAGCTGCTAAGGAAAATGCATCTGACAACAAATCCTGTGAGGAGCATGGACATGTGCTAAATCTTCCATGGAACACGGAACACAAGTCAGGGTCTTCCTCTTCCGTCTATGGATTGTCTCAGAGAAGAACTTTCTTGTGCTGTAAGTTTTTAACATCGTCTAGTGACTTGTTACCCTTTCTTCCTTCCTTTTATTTTTTCTTAAAAGCTGGCAATTCTTGTGGCAGATATGTCTGGAGATTTGCTTTGAACCAAGTACAACACCTTGTGGTCACAGGTAAATCAGAAAAAAAGAAAAGTTGATGAGGCCATTGTTTTAAGTACATATATTCTATGTTAGTCAATGGGAAGGAAGTTGAATGTTGCAGTTGGAATCTTGTTTTGCTGCAGCTTCTGTAGGAAATGCCTCAGGTCTGTCGCTGACAAGTGCGGGAAGCGGTGCCCAAAATGCAGACAGCTTATCAGGTATTATGTAAATGGGGCACATATTTCTCTTGACTAATGGCATGAATACAAGGAATTGAACAATCTATTCTGTTAATATGTAGCAGTGGAAGATCTTGCTCAGTGAATACAATTCTTTGGAATACTATCGATCTTCTGTTCCCAGACGAGGTTGAATCCCGGAAGGCTCCAAAAGCTGAAAAAATCATTGCATAAGAAGAACCCAAATGTCATTTGCCTGAAGTGGCAGCATCTAATTCTGCCTGGCCAAGAAGCCTACGTGCAGCAGCAGTCATGAGCAGGGAGTTGCATGAAAGGAGAGCAACACCAAGCATCAGTGAAGTTCCCCAATTTCATGTGCCCGGACGAGGGGAAATTAACAATTATTGGCGGCGAAGTCTTAGGTCAGTGGCTGTTGTGGACAGAGATCTCCATGAGAGGATGAGGAGACTGATTCCAAGCCAGGATGAGGATGCAGCAATGGCATTGAGGCTACAGAGGGAGGAGTTCATGGAAGCTTTTAGAGAAACCAGGGATTCTACCTCTCTTTCCATGGCGAGAGCAAACCTAAGTGCACTCGCTTCCAGGGCTATCGACTTTCGGGCAAGAAATCGAGGCACCTAGGAGAATGGTTTTGTATCACCTGTTCAGATTTGTATTCAGACTAGCTGCTAATACCAACCTCGTAGAAGAAGTTTTGCACCACAGGCATCTGGTGAAAATGTGCTTTGCCAAATAAACTTACAAGTTGAATGAAGTAATATGTTCATTCAAAATAATCATACACAGCCAAAAAACAAATGCAGAAGATAAACATCCTCATTGTTGGAAACTATACTACAAAAGGGCACGCCGAAACTATCCAAGTCCATATATGACCCACAATTACACAGAAACCATTCACAGAAGGCTCTAGCAGTTGTGCTCAACCAGGTATAACTCATCATCAATCCCTATACTCCTTCAGTATGAAAATTCATGTCCCCGAAGTGAGATATATTTCTTCACCCATATAGCGATGTCCTCGGCACAAGCTTGGGCTTGCGGGGCCTTGAGAAGCATGTCAAGAGTCACAAATTCATGAGCAGCATCCTTATAGTCATATACAGGAGCGTCGACATTGACTTTCCGTAGCTCTTCAGAGAGAGCAATTGCCCTGTCCCTCATCCAATCATGTTCTGCAATTACTGTTAGTGTAGGAGGCATGAGCTTTAGAGGCGGTCCTCTATCAGGCATAAGTGGATTTGCAGCAGGATGATCCATGCTGAACTCTTCCTCAGGTAAGAACAGCTTCCAAGCAAGCAGACACGTGGATTTGTCATAAAAATAGGAGTTTGCAAGCCTTATCTCAGAATGAGTTGAAACGCTGCCCATGAAAAACGGATACATGAGGACTTGCGCAACCACTTTAACAGGGTCCATTAATTTGCCTGCTTCTACAGCTTTTCTTGCCACATAGTCAGCGATGTTGGCCCCACAACTAACACCAAGAAGGATGCATCTGTTTCAAATGGGGAAAAATAATAAAAATTCAGACAAGACTTCTATTCTCAGACGAGTAATGCAGTTTACGGGGAAAACTAGATTGGACGGAAATGGCCATAGTCATTAAACAGTTAAAGCCTCCTCATTAAACAGAACATGGATACTAAATTTGGAGCAGCCAAGTCAACACAGAGGCAGGTAGACTCTCCAAGCAACTAGAACCTTGAAATGTTTGGAGGATGAACTGAGTTATCTTCATAGACGACGGATTATGACCGGTAAGGAAGACGGATTCCAGAAAAACAAAATCCAAATCACACGCGAAACACCTAAATCCTAACTATAAAACTCGAGCGATTCACCTAAACCAAGGACGAGGAGAGAATGCACGACAATAAAACCAACGTTAGTTCACTTACTGCATCGGAGGAGACGGGTTACGCTGGTAGGTTTTGGAACTTCGACATTCGACGATTAGGGTTTCCGGCCCTATCGCAGAAAAAACAAAGGAGAAAAAGGAAGAGGAGGAACACCTGATGTCGTCGTCGTCCCAAGTAGGAGAGCGGATATCGGGCGAAGGTCGAAGAGGAGGACCCGGTCGAATTTACTAAAAAAAAAGTTTTAGTAAAGTCACCGCTAAACTTCCACTTCTTTGGACAGTAAAAAAGTAGTAAAATTTCCATACTTTTTTACTAATTTTGCGTTGACTTTAATAAAAAAAGACCAGTTTTTAGGAAATTTTACTATTTTTTTTAATTTTGCGTTGACTTTAGTTGTAATGGTCAACTTTTAGTAAAATTTATTTAAAAAGTTAGTAGTAGTTAGTAAATTACGTAAGCCTTACGTGCACGTACCGTTAGCTGCGTCCGTAAATATTCCATTAAGGGGGGGGGGGTTAAAGTTGAGGATAACGAACTAGAACCAACCTATTCGGAGAGTTAACCGACTCCACCTCTTATCTTATAAAATCACTGCCCCGGGGCCAGGAGCAGTCACTCCTACGAACTTCTGGGGGAGGTTCGGTGCTTGAGGAGGAGTACATGCCGCCCTTCTGAGAAATAAATGACGGATCCGAGGGAGGTCGTCCCGTACAATGATCCCGACGAGCAAATCATCCCCGTGGGCGAGCATCTCTTCCAGTACTTCAAGACCCTCGCCGATTTGACCAGCCAAACAACTCCCTCCTCCCGAAGAATTATTTCCAGGACACCGCCTGGCTTCAGCAGCGGAATGCCATCCCCAAACATGCCTCTGTCGTCCAACACGCGTCCATCCTATTTACCAGCCCCGCTGCAGGCAATGGCAAGTCCCTGGACCCGTTCGAGGATCGCGTCAGGTGGTGATTTGTTCATGGAAATAATAGTCCCTTCAGGAAATACAACCACTAGCGCCGGCAGCAGCAATACCTCGCGGAGTAATGTTGCAGCGGGCAAGGCTGTCGCAGGCCCTTCTGGAACTGCTGCTGTCCATCACGCTACCCGGAAGAAGGCTCTGGCAAGAAGGCTGTTGTGATCCTCTCCCAAACCCTGCCGACATACATCTGCAAATGTTGCCAAGTGCTGAGGGATATCGTTCACATGGACGGTGAGTTAAATCGAAAGTATTAGATATCAGAGTCGGAGAGATGAAGTTGTTGCCTGGATTAGAACCATGACTTTACTTCCTTGTTTTTGCATCGAAGGGAATCACACGGCAAAACTCGAACTGCACGGGATGCTCGGGGCCATCAGCCACGGAATACTCGAGAACAGATACTTTCACGGGATACCGCATGGAGCCTGTCCTTATGAGATGTTCGAGTACGCCGCCTTTTACTTGCAGTTCCTTTTTCCTTCCCATTGTTGTTGCACTCGATTTGTTCCTGGACTGTAAGAATGAGGGTGTGAGAGACGGAAATGTTCTGTTTTTTCAGTTTCACGAATTACAGCTTGGAACAAGTGAAGGAATTCCTGCGGCAATACATGAAGGAAAAGAGGATGAGCAAGTACATGTTGATGCAGGTTCCATTGATGCCGTACTACGAGGCAGTTTGCGTTGGACTAGTCAGGAATATGGTAAACTCTGAGGACTTCTTCGACGAGTCCTCTTCCGGTAATATTAGTGTTTCCCCGTAGTCTTGAAAGGATTTCAGATGATGAAAATTGGTCAAGAACTTGCTGTTGTTGCTGGTTTTCTTATCAGATGGTAATAAGGTCAGTCAGACAGACATGGGAGCGGAGTCGAGGAAGAGTTCTCCATAGAAGAGGCAATCGCTCATCGAACAGGTACGGAATATGCAATTGATTGGTTGCAACATTCCCTTCGATGAGCTGATTCTAGATCGATTTTTCATGAGGCTTTTCGTGCAGAGGGAAAGAGCGGCCCTGATGACAGTCCTTGACATTGCAGCATACTTCGACATGCCCATCCAGAAGGCTTCTAAGAGGCTGGCGATGTGCCCTACTGTAATTAAGAAGATACGCAGGAGGGTTGAGTTAAACGGTGGCCGTACAAGAAGGTAACTGTTTGTTTTCTTGGTCTTTCCATATCACCAGGTTGTTTGGAATTCACACTAGCGTGATTCCCATCACAGATGAAGATCCTCGATATCACCAGGTCGTAGAATAAATCTACTAGCCTAAAAATCTACTTGTTCGCGTAGGAAACAAATCACGTCGGAAATATTTGGCAATAAGACTCATAGGGATTTGAAAATGTGGTCTCCAGTAAGTAATTGAAGATATGTGAATGATTGTAAACGTTTTTACACTAAGTAAAGAAAGCTTACAGCCATAAAATAAAAACAAGGACGGTGGAAAGATCGTAAACTAGCTACTGGGCTCAGTAGACTTGGAGCAGAACGTGGACTTGACCGGCGAAGGCGGATGTGGTCTTGACGCTGGGCACTCCGGACTTGAGAATCTGGTCAGCGTAGTCGAAGACTTGATGGCAGAGCACTGTAGACTTGCACCCCTCAGGTGGCAGGTCTTAGCTACTAGGCTTGGTGTACGGGCTGTGGTCAAATGTAGAGGCGAACGTGGATACCAAGGCTGTGGTGGTTCACCCTGGCGGCGGTGTCGAAGGCGGAGATGTGTAAGGGGGTTGTTACTAGAGCTATGGTTGCTCACTATGATGGTGGAAGTGAAGGCGGAGGGTTGTTACCAGAGCTACAGTTGCTCACTCTGATGTTGGGGTGAAGACCAATGAAACCTTAAGGGTTTCGCCCAGGTCGGGAATCGTAACAACTACACTAAGGGGTGATGAGCAAGATAAGCTTCCGTTGGCTGATTTGACCGTCATTTTCTCTGAGGGAGATCCTCTCCCTTTTATATCCGGTCTGTTACGATTTTCTGAAGATTTTCCAAACTCAACTTACCCCCTTGGAGCTAACTGACTTCCACTCGTGTGATCGTGGGTCGTAGACTCCTCTGACTTCGGGTTTAATTGGTTGTCTTCTACGACGTGCGCTGACATCTGCGTGGTTTGCAAGTCCCATTTATCTCGGGGCTGTGGAACCGTTTCCTTTGACACGTGTCCTTTGCAGGCGCAGGCTTGTAGACTTCCCTGATTATAAGGTTACTACTCTGCCTCTGTAGACTTTCTTTGCCATATAGTTTGTGTAGACTACAAGCGTAGGCCTAATGTGTTTAACTTTGCCATGGGCCTTGTGTCTATTACGGGCTTTTGTCAGAATTATGCCCAAGATTTTCTATCGTGTCAACATAAGCCCCCTTTTTTGCTGAGGGGACTTTTGTCGCTTGAGTATTTCTGACAACGCTTGCATCACAAGAAAACCTTTCGTCTCCTGCGTCGAGAGAAGACTCTTTATTTTCGCGCTTAAAAACACCTTTTGTATTCTCGCCGAAGAAAACTCCTTCGTCTTCCTCTCTATAGGTTTTCTGGAAAACCCTTCTCACGCCTTATGAAACCCTAGTTTCTTGTCGATGTCCAAACTTTCTTCCTTCTAATGGCACGCCCAACGTGCTAGTTCTTATGGCGTGGTTCAATCAGGAGACAACGGGCTGACGCTGGGTCCTGTTCTTGACCCTTCCCTTTTCCCTGAAACGGTTCCTCATGAGTATCTGATTACAGAGTCTCTCATCCCCATCTGTCGCGAGGATTTCACAGACCCTCTAAACTGGGAGAGGAAAAGTGGCTTTCTTTGCTTTCCGTCTGTAGAGAAACCAACGGTGCACAAGTGGTTTGATACTTGGCTTGCGAAACTGGAGCACAGGCTGAAGATCTATGGCCTGTGGTCATTTGTTCAGCTGTCGTTGGCTGGGAAGCGTTGTGACCCCCGGGGTATGGGCGAGTCTCTTCCCTTTCTGGAATGAATCAGTTAATTTACTTCCCAGAGGGTCCTATGACCGTGACCCTGGAAGACATTTACTTCTTGACCGGGAGTTATGTGACGGGCGTTCCTGTTCGTCTTCATCTCTCTGATGTAGACTACTAGCCCCCTGAGATGCTCCAGACTCTGAGCACAGCCAAGAGACACTTGGACATGTCTTCCAACGACTGGGTAAGAGTTGAAGAGGTGGAGTTTTATTGTGTCTAGCTGAGTAAGTACGTTTTCTACTTTGCTGGCAAGCGCGTGCTGAAGTTGGTCTACGGGGTAGCCAACTTCTTGAGTTCAGCACCGCCCAAACAAATTGCCTGGGCCCCATTCTTATTAGGGTTGGTTTACCAGGGTCTGCACAAAGCGACAGCATGTAGCAGTCCCTTTCCGAGGTATCCAGTGGGTGGCGCCTTATGGCTTGTCCATTTATGGTCTTGTGTGTGGATGCCTGGGTTTACAGCATATCGGATGCCCTCTGGCGCGACTCCAGTTTCGTGTTATGGGAAACACATGCTGGAAGCATGTTGTTGCGCCAAGGATTAGTGGTTGCATTCTTCTGTGATGGGACACATGCGACACATCACAGACACTGGACGTAGTGAGCGTCACAATTGGACGCCCTTTCGAGCTGGCCATCAAATTCTAAAGCGTCGCCAGAAGCTCACTCCAAGCCTATACTGGGATTCGGTACTGACCTGCAGAGACTTGATCTGCGTGACGGAAGGAGGTTTTTCCTTCGAGGTCTACAATCCCCAACTCTGTGCTCGACAGCTGGGTTTTGTGCAGAGCTCCTACGTGCCTTTCTCCGACACGCCTAACCTTAGTCTCCACTCAAGGGTCACCGTATCTTATACCCTTGAGTTCACTTTGGCCAAGAAGGTGGAGCTTCAGCGCATGGAATTTCCCCTCGAGTCTACCCAGGTGTTTGCCACATAGATTTTCTCTGTTCAGTGGGCAATCACCTTTGATGTCTTGCTGAAGCAGATGTCTTTCCTCGTGACTTCAGAAGAACCTGTCCTCTACCTCACCTCTGATATGATGATGAAAGCTGGACACAAGTTACCTCAAGGTAAACATTTATGTTCTTCCTTGATTCGAATTCAGAGTTCTTCTTTAATAATGAATTGTAGTTGGATGTAGACTCTAGGGACACTTCATCAGAGAGTGACTCTCCTCCTCCTGTCAGGCGTCGAACTCGTCAGGGTCGACTGACCCTTGCCTCTAAGGGCAAACGAGTCAAGGAGGGGGCAGCCAGTAAGTGCAAGGCTCCCGTCCCTGAGTCTTCTAATTCTGAGGAAGTGCCAATTTCGGCCTCCTTCAAGCGTCGCCGTCCTGCTATCCAAGATCCAGTTCACATTTCTGCTAGGGCCCCAGTACCCTCTCCTGCGAGGTAGGCTGCGCTCTTGTTGCTGAATAGTGAGATTCTGCCTGCATTAACTGTATAATACTGTTTTTCGTAAATCGGCTATAACCCCATGTCCGTCCCCCGTGACCACCCAAGCGACTGAGTCTCTTCGAAGGACGGTATGACCTTGTCTCTATACTTCTTTCTGTCTCTTATAACCTAATTATCTTTCTTTTACTCAGAGTCCGGCCTTATCCGAGGACTTTGACCCCGAGGAAGCGGGTTTTGAAGAAACTGGTCTACTTCCTCTTTCTGAGGTAATAGAAGTAGGCTTTTGTAGACTTTAATCGTTTAACCTTTGTACTGACTGGTTTACTTTTATTTGTAGCCCATTCTGTTTATGGCCCTGTAGTCCCATCTGCCCCAGCTATTGAGGAGCTAGAAGCCCCCGCTATTACATCAGGGGCCATTGCTTCAGAGACAGCAGGCATGGGTCAGCCTTCGGCTGCTGCAAGCTTGATGCTGGTCAGCCATCCTTTAAGTCGGCTGTCCAGAGAGATGATTAGTGAAGGTGCTCCGGGCAGCTTGAGCGACTACGACCGCCTGATGCAACAGGTAGATCGCGTTGGGGAGATCCTTCACCTTGAGGCTTTTTCTAAAGACCAGTTTAAGGTCCTTCAGGATTGCGTTAAAGAGATTGAGGATTCCCCAGTCGCCACTATCGAGATGCAGGCGGCGTGCGAGGAGTTTAGGGAGCGATTCTGGTCCGACTGGTCGACCTACATGCAGGATATTGCAGCAGTCGACAATGCCCAATCCGGAATTGCCAGGCTGATCTGCAACTTCTCAAGGGACAGAGGGAGGATTTGGCTCGTGAGCTAGCGCAGGTCCAAGCTAAGATTGCGGACCTTATGGCCATGGAGAAGGATCTCAAGGATCGAGCTTCTAAGATGGACTCCCTGCTTACAGAAAGATCTGCCAACGCCTATGAGCAACAGGATCAAGACGAACTGAAGTCTTGGTTTTGCCAGAGGAATGCAGTCACTGTTAGGAAGACCCAGACCAAGGTCATGACTCTCTTGTTTACGGACGCAGCGCGCGGGGTGCCCGGACCAAGCACGATGAAGATAGTTTAGCCAGTTCTTTTCTTCGGGGTATCAAGGGACGATACCCTTGAACTTTCTTTTTAACTGTAGACTTGTTTACGTTTGACGCCCTTTTGTAGAACTTTTCTGTCTACAGCTATAAAACTTTTCCTTGATCATTTTTTTGCTATCTGTTCCCATATAAATAGGAAGCACTTGCTCAGAATCTTGCTGTGCGATTCCCAGATAGTCTACCTATAATGCTTTAAATACTTGCCATTGATCTTTAAAGGTCGCTTGACTCCATCAAGTGTTAACAACCTATTGCTATTCGTTGAAAAAGTCTCACTGACTTGGTATGGTCCTTCCCAGCTAGGAGACTACTTTCCAAGAATCTGATCTTGGGTCCTTAGTGATAAGATCATCTTCAAGACCAAGTCGCCAACTTGAAAGTGTTTGTGTTTCTCAGTCCACCTGAAGCCATTTTGTCCCCTCAAGAGGTTGCCGAAAGCTTCGGTCTTTCCTGCGATGTTTTCAATGAACCTACGCAGATAATTCACTTTTTCAAGGAAAGCCTGTAATTCCTTTTTGTTCCTTGGTGCCGCCAAATTCTGGATGGCTTTCACCTTGTTCTGGTCAACCTCAATACCGCGTTGATGCACCAAGAAACCCAGAAATTGTCCAGCTTTGACTCCAAAAGCGCATTTAAGCGGGTTTAGTTTAAGTTGATGCTTTCTCATCTTCATAAAAGCGTTTCTGTCAACTTAACCACTATATCATCAATGTAGACTTCTACTGTCTCGCCAAGAGGGGCATCAAATATAGCGTTCATTGCTCGCTAATAAGTAGCGCCCGCATTCTTCAACCCGAATAGCATCACTACCCACTCGAATATCCCTAAGGGGCAACTGAACGCTATTTTGTGTATGTCTTCTTCTGCGATGAAGATCTGGTTGTAACCAGAAAATCCATCCATAAACGACATAATCTGATGTCCTACTGTCTTGTCTAGGAGATCGTCTGCGATGGGCATAGGATATTCATCCTTCGGAATGGCGCGATTCAGATTTCTAAAGTCTATGCAGACTCTGATATTACCGTTCTTTTTAAGGACGAGCACGATGCTAGAGCTCCATTCTATATAGCGCGAGGTCCTAATATAGCCTACTCGAAAAAGTTTTTTGACTTCTTCGAAGACTAACTGTGTGATTTATGCAGTCATGCACCTAGGTGCTTGCAGCACCGATTTAAAATCCTTCTTGATAGGAAGGGTGCCTTCTACTAGTCTACGATCCAACCCAGGCATCTCAGTGTAATCCCAGGCGAAACAATCTTTGAATTCCTCAAGTACTCACTTAATCGCATTGAAAAGTACTTTATTTACAGAAGAACTAATGAAAAGAACTCTAAGAGAGGACTCGTTTCCTCGATTAATGCTGACAAATTGGACGCATGGTGTCATCAAAGACTCGCGTTCCTCTGAACCACCTAAGTTGGTAGACATGAGCTTATTACAAGCATTAGGCGCTCTAAGGGCTTCTGAGTTTATTGAAAACCAATAGATAGGTTGTCTACAACAGCGATTTTCCTAGACTTGAAGCCGTTGAAGGACATCGGCGACTGCTTCGGTCACTCCTTCATTCTGGTCCATAGGTCCCTTCCTTCAGGAATCTATCGGGCTCCAACTCCGCAGCACCATTTTGCTGATCTTTCTCTACTCCTTCTTCCTTCGCCTCGCCAGTCGCTACGGGGTTTTCCCCCGAGTTGACTTCTCGGAGAACTTCCTCTATGTCCTGGGCAGACAGCTCATCTCCCCATCCAGTTGGAACGATTGACCCTGTGTCCGGTTTGGGGTGCGATGTCCCGTAGTCTACGATATAGTCGAACTTTGCAAACGGTTCGCCAAGGGGTCTAACAGTAAGGTCGCCAAGCTTATAGCGCTGGTCCAGTGTAAGGTCCTTTACAGTCTTGCTTGTCTCTACATGCAAGATACCCGTGTCACAACAGGAATATTCATCAGCCTTGATAATTTCAATCTCAGAGTCAACCCAAAGCATCAACTCTCTATGTAACATGGAAGGAATAGCTGCAGCTTTATGGAGCCAGTTGCGGCCCAACATCGCATTGAAAGTAGGAATTATGTCTATCACGAAGAAGGCGGTTTCTCTTTCTTGGCGACCAACCTCAAGGTGCACCGAGAAAACACCTAGGCACTCGGATTTCCTACCATTAAAACCACTTACTGCGACATTAGTTTTAACCAAGGCGTAAGGCTTGTACCCAAGCATTTTAAACTTGGACAGAGGGAGCACATTTATAGTGGCTCCGTTATCTACATGGACTCGACTCACTACTATACCGTCAAAGGTAGCAGTTATGTATAATGAATGCATGTGTTATTTCATGCTATCAGACGGCTTTTCCAACCAATTTAATGGAAATCCCGCTGGGTAAGCTGGAGAACAAGGAAGGGGCACTTTACCTCTTAGGGTCCCCGTGTCTCGCTTGCAAGCGACGCTTACAGTAAGAAGACCCAGGCCAAGGTCTTGACTCTTTTGTTTACAGACGCAGCGCGCGGGGTGCCCGGACCAAGCACGATGAAGATGGTTTGGCTAGTTCTTTTCTTACGCGTATCATGGCACGATACCCTTGAACTTTCTTTTTAGCTTTAGACTTTTTGACACCCTTTTGTAGAACTTTTCTGTCTACAGCTATAAAACTTTTCCTTGATCATTTTTTTGCTATCTGTTCCCATATAAATGGGAAGCGCTTGCTCAGAATCTTGTTGTGCGATTCCTAGATAGTCTTCCTATAGTGCTTTAAATACTTGCCATTGATCAGTAAAGGTCGCTTGACTCCATCAAGTGTTGACAACCTATAGCTATTCGCTGAAAAAGTCTTACTGACTTGGTATGGTCCTTCCCAGCTAGGAGACCACTTTCCAAGAATCTGGTCTTGGGTCCTTAGTGGTAAGATCTTCTTCAAGACCAAGTCGCCAACTTGAAAGTGTTTGTAAACAACTTTCTTATTGTAATGGTGGGCTATCCTTTGCTTGTGTACCTCTATCTTGTCTACAACCTCAAGCCTTTTTCTCTCTAATTCTTCCAAGGCTATATGCATGGCTTCATCTTGTAGACAAGGCTGGCTTCATTTCGATAGGCAATACTGCGTCGTGACCGTAGACTAATGATCAACTTTCTTGTAGACTTGTGCTTCTACCCATTTGATGAAGTAATCTGTTGCTACCAAAATATATGCATCTCCCCGACTAGAGTGAGGGTGAATCTCTCATATTACATCCAATGCCCAAGTCCTAAAAGGCCATGGTTTAATTATAGGAGAAAGTTCAGCTGCTGGGGCGCGAGTTATGGGGCCATGTCGTTGGCATTCCTGACATCCTCTGGCCATTTTAATGCAATTTTTTATCATTGATGGCAAAAAAAATCATGTCTACGAATAATCCAACACATTTTAATCCCTGCGAGCAGGGCCCTTCATGGGTTTCCAACATTATTGGAGTAGCCTCATCCAAGTCTACACATCTTAGGAGGACTCCGATTACGTCTTCTCTGTAGAGTATGTCGTCCAAGAGGACATATGATAGAGCCTGGACTTTAATTCGGCGCTTAGCTTTCTAACAGGAATCCGCTAAAAAATCAGCTATCGGTTTCATCTAGTCTATTTCTTGCGTCCTAATGTCTACAGCCATGATCTTGACTTCCGGCTGCAAATGTGAGCCTATTTCGGGTATATCTCCCTGTTCCAGCCTGGTTTTATACCCTCACTCTAACTGAGCCAGGCCATTAGCTACCACATTCTCCTCACGCCCTACAAATTGGAACGTGACAACTTCAAAACCTGTGATGAGTCACTGGACCATCTCGAGATAAGGCAATAGCCTGCCTTGACAGGTGCATTCTTTGTTTACCTGGTTAATAACCAGCTACGAATCTCCCTTGATACAGGCGTGTTTCGCCTTTAGCGCTATGAGTTCCTTTAACTGTTATTAATGCTTCGTATTCCGTCGCATTGTTAGTAGGTATTACTTGGAGGCGAAAAGCTAGCCTGATGTCTTTTTCCATTGGGGAGATTATATGAATTCCTATCCCGGCTCCATTGTTAGTGGACGAACCGTCGAACCAAGACTGCCAAACCTCTTCGGTTGCTTCTTCTTGTTCTATAGACAAGGCTGGATCATGGTCGACCAGAAAATCAGCTAGTGCTTGTCCTTTAATCGACTGCTGAGACTTGTACTTCAGGTTGTATGGGGACAAGATTAGGCTCCATTTACTAATTCGTCCGGTTAATAATGGACTCTCGAAGAAGTACTTAATAATGGGCGATTTAGAAGTAGACTTCACTGCTCCCAATGTAATGTCTCAGTTTCATGACGGCGTAGAATACGGACAGACACAACTTTTCTTTCAGGGCGTATCTGACCTCAACTGGGGTCAGCTGTCTTGTTAGGAAATTCTTGAGTAGTCTACTTCCCCTCGAACGCGGAATCCCCTTAAGGGTTGCAATTCAAAAGGGATTTCCTTGTCCATGTACCCCTCCATTTGATTCGATCTTTTAGGTCCTGACATCGCCTCGACAACGGCCATTTCGCGTCCGTTTTCGTCCACTTGGGCTAGCATAGCTCTTATGGATGTTTCAGTGGCCGCTACATAGAATATGTAACGTTTCCCTGATTGAGGGGGTATTAAAACAGGCGGGTGCGTCAAATACTTCTTTAAAGCATTGAACCCTTCTTCGTGTTTCTCAGTCCACCTGAACCCATTTTGTCCCCTCAAGAGGTTGCCGAAAGCTTCGGTCTTTCCTGCGATGTTTCCAATGAACCTACGCAAGTAATTCACTCTTCCAAGGAAAGCCTGTAATTCCTTTTTGTTCCTTGGTGCCGCCAAATTCTGGATGGCTTTCACCTTGTTCTGATCAACCTCAATACCGCGTTGATGCACCAAGAAACCCAGAAATTATTCAGCTTTGACACCAAAAGCGCATTTAAGCGGGTTTAGTTTAAGTTGATGCTTTCTCATCTTCATAAAAGCGTTTCTGAGATGATCTACGTGGAGTTCTTCTCTTGTCGGCTTAACCACTATATCATCAATGTAGACTTCTACTCTCTTGCCAAGAGAGGCATCAAATATAGGGTTCATTGCTCGCTGATAAGTAGCGCCGGCATTCTTCAACCCGAATGGCATGACTACCCACTCTAATATCCCTAAGGGGTAACTGAACGCTGTTTTGTATATGTCTTCTTCTGCGATGAAGATGTGGTTGTAACCAGAAAATCCATCCATAAACGACATATTATGATGCCCTGCTGTCTTGTCTACGAGATCATCTACGATGGGCATAGGATATTCATCCTTCGGAATGGCGCGATTTAGGTCTCTAAAGTCTATACAGACTCTGATTTTACCGTTCTTTTTAAGGATGGGCACGATGCTAGAGATCCATTCTGTATAGCGCGAGGTTTTAATATAGCCTACTCGAAAAAGTTTTTTGACTTCTTCGAAGACCAACTGTGTGACTTCTGTAGTCATGCGCCTAGGTGCTTGCTGCACTGGTTTAAAATCTTTCTTGATAGGAAGGGTGTGTTCTACTAGTCTACGATCCATCCCAGGCATCTCAGTGTAATCCCAGGCGAAACAAGCATTAGGCGCTCTAAGCGCTTCTGAGTTTATTGAAAACCAAGAGATAGGTTGTCTACAACAGCGATTTTCCTGGTAGACTTGAAGCCGTCGAAGGACATCGGAGACTGCTTCGGTCACTCCTTCATTCTGGTCCATAGGTCACTTCCTTTAGGAGTCTATCGGGCTCCAAATCCGCAGCACCATTTTGCTGATCTTTCTCTACTCCTTCTTCCTTCGCCTCGCCAGTCGCTACAGGGTTTTCCCCCGAGTTGACTTCTTGGAGAACTTCCTCTATGTCCTGGGTAGACAGCTCATCTCCCCATCCAGTTGGAACGATCGGCCTTGTGTCCGGTTTGGGGTGCGATGTCCTGTAGTCTACGATATAGTCGAACTTTCTAGACGGTTCGCCAAGGGGTCCAACAGTAGGGTCGCCAAGCTTATAGCGCTGGTCTAGTGTAAGGTCCTTGACAGTCTTACTTGTCTCTGTATGCAAGATACCCTTGTCACAACAGGAATATTCATTAGCCTTGATAATTTCAATCTCAGAGTCAACCCAAAGCATCAACTCTCTATGCAACGTGGAAGGAATAGCTGCAGCTTTATGAAGCCAGTCGCGGCCCAACAGCGCATTAAAAGTAGGAATTATGTCTATCACGAAGAAGGCGGTTTCTCTTTCTTGGCGACCCACCTCAAGGTGCACCGAGAAATCTCCTAGGCACTCGGATTTCCTACCATTAAAACCACTTACTGCGACATTGGTTTTAACCAAGGCGTAAGGTTTGTACCCAAGCATTTTAAACCTGGACAGAGGGAGCACATTTATAGTGGCTCCGTTATCTACACGGACTCGACTCACCACTATACCGTCAAAGGTAGCAGTTATGTATAATGAATGCATGTGTTGTTTCATGCTGTTAGACGGCTTTTCCATCCAATTTAATGGAAATCACGCTGGGTAAGCTGGAGAACAAGGAAGGGGCACTTTACCTCTTAGGGTCCCCGTGTCTCGCTTACAAGCGAAGTCTACAGGCAGGGTAAGAGCATTGCAGCTCACGACTGGTCTCATCTCCCTGTCGACATCACTTGGGATCTCGCTCTGGAGTGGGGTATAGTCAAAGCTAGAGCCAGGCTCTTCTGAATGGTCTGTAGACTAAATGCGCTCTTCCTCGACGTTAAGTCCATTTGTAGGCGCTCTAGCCGGTGGAGCAACTCCTGAGGGGGTAGGCCCGGGCCTCTTAGCGACGTGACTTAGACGTCAGTCCCTTCTCTTGCGTGCCTTTGGTGGCAAAGTGGTCTTGCCCACTGCCTTCTGCCAATATTTTGAAGGGTTAACTGCCTTAATCACCCTTGATCTCTTAGAACCAAGGAGAGACGTACCTCAATATAGTAGCCAACAAGTGTTGTTAGCTTCGCAAGTACCTGTGGCTGTAAAGCGCTCGGGTTTGACCACGATTTCCCCATTCGAGGACAAGTCTACAAGCTTGAGGAAATAGCTGACGCAACAAGAAGTGCAGAGCTGAGTGATCTGGATCCTGTTTTGAGCTATAAGCTTGTATTTCTCACAGAGCATCTTTGCTTTCAAGAACTGAGCTATCGGTGGGCCTGTCCGGAGCGCCTGAATGTCTACCTTTGGCAACTCATGTCTCGGCTTGCTTGCTTTCTCCTGCGGTCTTTCGGATCGTTGGGTTCTGTTGGGGTTATCTGCTTCTGTGCTCCCAGGGCGAGATTCGTCAGAATGGCCAAGCCTTTCTTGCCCTGACTTGGCGCCTTGTTGGGAAGAGGAGTCATTAAACTCCAAGTGTCGCATGGGGCCTTCGGGCGCACGGGGCTGTTGCTCAGGTGCTCGACCTCGACCATGTGGGCCACCTCTTCCTCCTCGAGTTGCTGGCCTGCGCTCTGCGCTTGAAGTGCTTTTAAATCCCCTTTGTGAATTGATGGAGGCGCTTCGTGAGCTTGAGGGCACTATTCCCATTGCTACCTCTTCAAGTGTGGTCAAATCATACAAGGTATCTCCCTGATTGTTCTGGAGATACTTCCTAAACGTGTTGCATCTATCGGTGGTGTGCGTGTCATCCATATGCCAGCAACAAAGGTTCGGCGCAACCTCCTTGACTGGACATGTGACTACACCTTTATCAGCCAGTCGACAAAAGAGGGCATTCGCCACCAAGGTCTCTCCGAGGATCTTTATGTCCTGCAGGGGAAGGTCCATATTAGTTTCGATGAAATTGATGTCCACATCAGCAACATCGAACATATGAATGGCTCTTTCATCGTCAAAAGGCCTATCGTTGACCATAGTGACTTCGTCTACTTCAGGGAAACACAACTCCTTAGACTTTGTAAGGTCCTGGATTATATTTCTGAATGACAGACAATCTCTGGTCATGTGTGTAAACGACCCATGCCATTTGCAGTAGTTTCTAGTCTTTTCCCTTTCTGTCTGGGGGGCTCTATGGCCTGGTTTAAGTTTGATGCGCTTCCTTTGGATAAGCCAATCAAAGATCGCATCTGCCTTGTCTACGTCGAAAGAATACTTTCGTTCTTCGCCAGACTTTTGGGATGCTTTTGCTTTTTGAGTTTTTCCTTGCCATGTCTACCTCAAGGTTTTCCGACTAAAAAGCATGCTTAGACTGCGCGTCCTCCATCAGTAAGTGATGATACTCAATCGCCCTTCTGGACAAGTCATACAGGTCATTAAACCTTTCTCCCTGTAGCTTTTTCTTGAAAGGCATACACAACTCGTTTAATGCGATCATTAACTGATCCCTTTCAGGAATTGCAGGCCTACAGCGCAGTAGCGCATTGCGCAGACGCATGTGGAACTGTCCTTGGTGTTTTCCGGTAGTTTATTTAAGCCGCATCACCTCGAAGATTGACATGGGCGTATCTAAGAGTGCGAATGCCTTCATAAAGGAAGACTGCATCTCCACCCATGACGTTACTGACCCAGGAGGGAGGCTAGCATACCATGTTAAGGCATCTCCTGTAAGAGATTTTGGGAACAGCTTTAGCTTCCAAAAGTCATTGGCTGCAGTGTCTCCTGCCCGATGAGTGAACCGGGCTATATGTTCCACAGGCTTCATCTCATCTTCCCCCGAAAAACGTGTAAAGTCAGGTACTCTGTACCCCCAGGGCAGGGGATATTCCCTGTCGATGTAGGGAGGGTACGGACTCCTGTACAGACCAGGGTCGTCTTGCCTGACTGCCCCAGGTACCATCTGCTCTAAAACCTGAGCGATTGTTTCCCTCAGATTTGGTGGTGGTGGTGGAATGGGATCGAACTGTTCTCGAACATATCCCTATCCCGATCCCAATTTTTCTGGGGGACAGGGCACCCTTAGGGTAGCTCGAGGTGGCTGTGGGTTTACCGAGACGTTAGTGTAGAAGCTCTCTACCCGTGGTAAATTTCCTATAATAAGAGGTTTCCCTGGAGGAATCTCCTCAACAGGCTCTTTACCATGTCGCCGAGGGGGTATAATACTCGCATACCTGTTCGTCTCATCCTGAGCCTCTATCTCGTCATCTACAGGATTCACAACGTACATCGCATTTGCTCTTCAGGTGGGAGATCGGGAGGTCATAGGCCTTGATGGGGACATTTGGTTCCTATTACCGACTTCCGTAGCGCGTGGGTTAGCACCACCCCAAGGCTCATCTCCCTGGAACAACACATTGCGCCTCTCTACGCACCGGGCGTCTGGATATAAACTCAGAAGGAGTATGACCTCCGGAATCGGGTTGATTCGCGGTTACTTGGCTTCCTAGAGTCGCGTTCTCGACATTTAAGTCTGCTGGTGGATGCTGATCATCTCCATCTAATGGAGGAGGAGGACGGTCGCGATTAACTCGGCTCCTGGTATTTTTGCCATCTGAAGACTTTAAGTTTCACGACTCCCACTGTGGTCACCAAAAACGTGTTCGCATAGGAAACGGATCACGTCGGAAATATTTTGCAACAAAACTCACAGGGATTTGAAAATGTGGTCGCCAGTAAGTAATTGAAGATATGTGAATGAATGCAAACGTTTTTACACTAAGTAAAGAAAGCTTACAGCCATAAAATAAAAACAAGGATGGTGGAATGATCGTATACTAGCTACTAGGCTCCGTAGACTCAGAGCAGAACGTGGACTTGAACGGTGAAGGCGGATGTGTTCTTGACGCTGGGGCACTCCGGACTTGAGAATCTGGTCAGCGTAGTCGAAGACTTGATGGCAGAGCGTTGTAGACTTGCACTAATCAGGTGGCATGACTTAGCTGCTGGGCTTGGTGTACGGGCTGTGGTCGAATTAGAGGCGAACGTGGATACCAAGGCTGCGGTGGCTCACCCTGATGGCGGTATCGAAGGCGGAGATGTGTATTGGGACTACGGTGGCTCGTCCTGGCTTTGGAGTCGAAGGCGGCGGGTTGTTACCAGAGCTACGGTTGCTCACTCTGATGGTGGGAGTGAAGACCAATAAAACCTTTAGGGTTTCGCCTAGGTCGGGGAATCCACTACACTAAGGGGTGACGAGCAAGATAAGCAGCTGTTGGCTGATTTGATCGTTATTTTCTCTGAGGGAGATCCTCTCCCTTTTATACCCGGTCTGTTACGACCTTCTGAAGATTTTCCTGACTCAACTTACCCCAAAAATCTCGGAGCTAACTTACTTCCACTCGTGTGATCGTGGGTCGTAGACTCCTCTGACTTCGGGCTTATTGGTTGTCTTCTAAGACGTGCGCTGACATATGAGTGGGTTGCAAATTTATCTCGGGGCTGTGGAACCGTTTCCTTTGACACGTGTCCTTTGCAGGCGCAGGCTTGTAGACTTCCCTGATTACAAGGTTACAACTCTGCCTCTGTAGACTTCCTTTGCCATATAGTTTGTGTATACTACAAGCGCAGGCTTGATGTGTTTAACTTTGCCATGGGCATTGTGTCTATTAGGACCAAGATTTTCTATCGTGTCAACGCTACTTTTCTTTTCAAGTTAAAATTTGAATTAATAATTTTAAAAAAATTACATACTCGCATCCAAACTTCACATAGATAAATAAATTCGAAGCTAAATTCAACAATTTGAAATATTATTGTGGCCGAATCAAAACTCGAACATGTAATATTTAGTCGAGCCTGAATCCAACAATATTGGGGCCAGGCTTGGCTCATCTACGCTGCGAACTGCGAAACTAGGAGGCGGATAAATGAGAACGGGGATGACAAGGGACTTGAACGAGGGATTTGACTGAGTGAGGGAGACTGACTGACTGATTGACTCGGTGTGAATCAAATTTGACCGGAATACTCTCACTCTCTCTCGGTCATTATAACTTGATTAGAATTAAGTGGACGTCTCCTAATCCCAACCCAACATGCGAAAAAAGGCAACTGTTAACATAAAGGAAAAGTCATCGGATGCTCCCAATAAGTGTTATCTTATCATCACCACTAGTTATGACGAGAAGAAGAAGAATAAATTGAAAAAGGATTAGACCGATCCGAAGCTTCCATAGCTAGGAAGCGGCTAACAGTACGTGTACGTAACCGTTACGTTGTTTACTAAAATCAACGAAAATTTTAGTAAACTTTACTAAAAATCGACCTTTTTCAGTAAAATCTTTAGTAAAAGTTGTACCGGGTTTAGTAATCTTTACTAATTTATCACTGTTCGAGTTTTCGGAGACCATGGATCAAGCGACTGATTACTCTGCTGTGGTGGACTCTGTTGTGGTGGTCTTCTGCTGCATGCCTATGTATTAAGTTACTCTGTTGTTGTGTTGATCTCTAGGCCTATGTCTTTTTGGAGTGTTATGGATGGTAGTAAGTAGATCCGAATCTAGGCCAATAGAGTAAGTGTTTTGTTGTTATCTTTAGGGTTAGGCGTGGATTAGGGAGGTGCTGTATAGCCTATGGGCTAACTTTATTTTCAAAATTTTTTTTATTTAAAAAAAAAACCCGAAGCCCTAAACCCAAAACCCTAGGCTCATTTGGTCAGAAATTTTTCTCTCTCTAAACTCCTCCAACTTCTCTCAACGCCCTTCCGGGCGGGGCCTGCGTGGCTCCCGCCTTTGCTCCTGGTTCATGCACATGGAAGGAAGGACGAATGTCATGGATCTGGAGGTCGCCACACTTAGCTCCAAAGTGTGTCTCAACGTACAGCAAGGCTAGCCCTGGAGCACGCCTCAGCAAAGTAGCTCCAAATCAGTAGACAACAACGTCGCGGTTAGGGTTGATGGTAATGCAGGCCCCTCGTTCACAAATGTGTTGAAGGGCACCTCTGCGGCAGCTGACACTGCAAGACCGGGCACGTCTATACCAGCAAACTTAGCTCCCCGACCCTACCCTGAGGAGGACCTCCCGCTCTGCCCTGAATTTGGTGGGGGAGGCAAGCTTCTTATTCCGCCAGCTCTGGAAGATTATGGTGCAAGTAAATGGTGACATACATTGGTGGGCTATTTTCTGGGGAAATCAGCTCCCTACCCTGTCCTCCGGAAAATATGTATGCAGCTATGGCAAAGGAAGGGGCCGGTAGAGGTTGGCACCATTAATAAGGGTGCAATCATTTTGAGGTTTGATAGTGAGCAATACTTGGATGAAATCGTGGGGAAGGCTGATTGGCACCTGGCAGGCTGCCTACTATTATTGCGGAAATGGCAAACGGATGTGGCAATAAATGATGAACCACAAGCTCCACCTTGCTGGATGAGGCTTTATGGCACACCGTTGGAGTTATGGCACCGACGTGGGGTTCAATATCTGGCCAACAGTGTTGGCCAGCTACTGAAGACAGATGCAAAGTCCTTTAGTCCGGCGAATATGGATACGGCCCATAAGGTCCTCTACTGTCGAAGCAATCGACAGTAGAGGCAATCCCTTTAATGTCTCAATTGTGTATGAGACAAAAGCTTTATGCTGCAAGGAGTGTGGAGTTTTTGGCCACGACGAAGGAAGTTGTAATAAGCAGAGGACAGGGGATGGGAAAGGTAAAATGGACCAAGCGGGTAATCCTGTGGGCAAGCGCAACGATAGACATCAACATGTTAGGCAGCGTTGGAGGAGAGCAACCAATGTTGTGGGGCATCCAAAACGAATGGAACAGGCCCCACGGAATGATACAGCAAAGGAAGATGGTGCACCGCCAGTTGTAGCTAAACAGGATCATGATCATGAGCATTGTTCCCATGAATCGGTGGCTGGAAATGCAAGGGAAGATTCGGATGAGGATGATTATGTACCGGAATCAATACTCCAACAACCAGGTGGAGCGGAGGAGGAAGGGGAATGGGATCTACTGGGGGGACAACAGGAATTAGACCGCATGGACAAACTTATCGAAAGGTTGCGGTCAAATGGAAATAAGTTCGAAGAAGATGAGCGGCGCACTCCAGTAACAAAAGAAAGCTGTCTGGATAAGTGGACCAAAATGCAATCCACTGAGAGTGATAGCGCCGGGAGTACAAAAGCCGTCATGGAGAGAGCCAAGAAGGGACGAAGGAAAAGGGACAGGGGGTCCGACCCCCACCTATCTCCCCAATGATACTATCGTGGAATGTAAGGGGATTAAATGACCCCTTACATATTAAAGAGGTTGGAAGACTAGTCAACCTTTACAATATCTATATTGTCCGTCTATATGAAACGAAGTTGAGGAGTAGCATGGAAGAGGCGAATCATGCCCTGTTTCGGCAGCAGTGGAGCTATATACCCACCTATAGAATGAATGGCATTGGTCGCATAAAGATTAGCTGGAATACTAAGAGGTGCAAGGTAGAGGTTATATCCAAGGGTAGTCAATGGGCGCATACCAAAGTTGAGTTGTTTGGTGAGGGTAAAACTTTCTTCCTCACGTTTGTTTATGGAAGTATTGACCGTGCCGAAATGACGAAATTGTGGAGCTACCTTCTTGCTATTGGTCCAATCATGGAGCCGTGGTGTATTCTGGGTGATTTCAATGTCGTCCGCGTGCCAAATGAGAGGTTGGGAGGTAATGAGAAGTGGAGGGAGGCTGACAATATCTTAAATCGTACTATGTACACGCTGGGCATGGATGATCTACGAGGGGTAGGATGCCAGTTCACATGGTCCAATAAAAGGTCACCCCCCATAGTAGCGAATCTGGATCGGATCATTATAAACAAGGAATGGATTGAGGCCTTCAAGCTTTCATAGGCAGATTACCTTCCACCAACGACATCGGATCACTCACCTTGCTTACTGCGCATGGGACTCGGCAGGAGGAAGGCTGGCTCCTTTTAGTTCTTCGATTTTTGGAGACATCACCCTAAATATGAGGAGGCACTCGCTGCTGGTTGGGGGAAGGAATACAGAGGGCTCCATATGTTTAGGTTATGTTGTAAGTTGAAAGATCTGAAGGCAAAACTGAAGAAGCTTAATCGAGACCACCTTCTTGACATCTCGAAGCAGGCGGAGAAAGCCAGGGTAGAGTTGCAAGTCCTGCAACAGGAAAGCTTGAACGGCAGGCCTAAGATGAAGGAAGAAAAGTTAGCGTTGGAAAAGTTTAATAGAATCGCAAGAATGAAGGAGAGTTTTTTCAAGCAAAAGGCCCGTACTACATGGCTGAAACTGGGGGACCGCAACACCTCTTATTTCCATGGGGAAGTCAACAGAAGAGCCAATCGGAATGCCATCACCTCATTGCCGCTAGGTAACAGGGAAAGAGTTACAGATCAGAAACGCATCAAGGCGATATGGTCAAACATTTTGAGGCAATTCTAACTCGAGATGGTACCGAATGCCAGGACGCACCACGAATCTCTAAGCTTCTAAGATCTCGTATTGCGCATGAGCATCAGACAATATTAATCCAGGAAGTGACCAACCAGGAGATCAAGGAGGCTATGTTTGGTATGCCGAGTGGGAAGGCCCTGAGGCCGGATGGCTTCACTGTAGAATTCTACAAGTCCGCATGGAAAAGAGTCGGGTCGGATGTAATTAAAGCAATTAAGGAATTCTTTGCCATAGGACGAATGCTGAGGGAAATCAACTCTACGGTGATCATACTTGTGTCGAAAAAACCCAAGCTGAGAGAATCCAGGACTATCGGCCAATCTCATGCTGCAACGTCATCTATAAATGTATATCCAAGATTATTGCGAATCGGCTTCGGGAAGTCCTACCAGAAATTATAAGTATGAAGCAGGCTGCCTTTGTGCCGGGTAGAAGAATCGTGGACAATGTCCTGCTTGCCCAGGAACTGCTTGCCGGATATAACACGGCTAAAGGCCTGGATAGCTGCGCGATGAAGCTTGATATTGCTAAAGCGTTTGACTCTCTGAATTGGGTCCTAAAGGCTTTTGGGGTGCCAGAGAGAATGGTCATGTGGATCAAGGAATGCATCACAACTCCCTCCTTTTCCCTAAACATAAATGGACAGATGTGTGGTCACTTCCGAAGCACATGTGGGTTGCGGCAAGGAGATCCACTATCCCCATCCCTGTTTGTCATGGCAATGGAGGCTCTCTCAGGCCTCATGAGGGTAAGCGCTGCGAGTCCTGAATTTCAATATCACAGTAGGTGCAGTCGTGCGCAAATCTCCCACCTAATTTTTGCGGATAAGGTTCTACTGCTCGCTAAAGCGGACAAATCCTCAGTGAACATAATTAAGGAAGCCTTGCAAACTTTCTCTTCTATGTCTAGGTTACAGATAAGTAAGGAGAAATGTGACATTCTTTTCGGGAAAGTTGATATGCAATTGCAGCAGGATATCTTATACTGTACTGGTTATCAGATAGGGCAGTTCCCGTTGCGTTATCTGGGAATTCCCCTGGTCTCTAAGCAATTATCAACAAGAGACTGTGGCCCTCTAGTTGATGCTATCACAAAACGGATTTCTAACTGGACAGGCAAGAAGCTCTCATACGCGGCAAGATTACAGTTGGTACGGGCAGTATTATTTTCAATACAGTCGTACTAGGCTTGTATTGTGCCATTACTATTAGAGGTATGTAAGAGGATCGATAGATTAATGGCTAGTTTCCTTTGGGGAGGTGCCATGTCTAGGATAGGGAAAGCAAGAGTCAAATGGACAGATGTATGCTGTCCCTTTGAGGAAGGGGGTCTGGACATCAAGAGGCCATTGGAAAAGAACAGAGTTGCCCGACTAAAGCATATATGGCTACTGCTCTCTGAACCATCGGGTTCTATATGGACGGGCTGGATGCATAAGAAGCTATTGAAATCAAAGAGCATTTGGGCAATACAGCCGCGGACTAAGGACTCCTGACTTTGGAAAAGAATCTTAAAGGTTCGGGGTCTTATGGAAAAAACCTTGTAGCTTGGAAGGTGGCCGATGGAAGTAGAATTTCCTTTTGGCATGAGAAATGGGCTACAGTTGGCCGACTTGATATGGTTATTGACCCTAGGAAGAGAATAAATTCCTGTATCCCCAAGCATGCGACGGTTAAGGAAGTTTTCCAGAGCACGGCCTAGAAACAGTTTACTGATGGCTATATGTCTGAAGGCGGAGAAAAGGATTTCTTTGGGGATTTGGTGCGGTTACTCAAGCCAAGAGACTACCCTACGGCAGGGGCAGACAAATTGGTGTGGCTAAGCAATAACAAAGGGATCTTCTCCATTAAGGAAGCCTGGGACATTCTAAGACCGAAGAAACAGAAGATGGCCTGGAGCGCATGGATCTGGAGCAAATGCATTTCTCCCAGATGTTCATTTCTTGTATGGTTGGTGGCCAAAGGAAGAATTCGTACAGCTCAATTCTGGCATCAGAAAGGGCTGTGGGCTACTGTGGACTGTGTTCTCTATCAGCGCGAAATAGAATCAAGGGATCACCTGTTCTTTCAGTGTGAATTCGTCAGGAAAATATGGGACTACTTAGGAGGAATGTTGCGATACAACTTCATCAGCACTACTTGGGAGGATTTGGAGCAACTACAATCATCTGCTGTTGGAGTGAAAGGGGCGAGCCGTATTGCCAGCGCGGTAGTGATCCTGATGTATCACATATGGAAAGAGCGGAGCAAGAGAAGGATGAACGATGCGACTGGGAGATCCTCTACAGGAAGTATTGCAGTCCGAGTGGTTGGAATGATGAGGAAGCTGGATGGGCTATCGGGCCTGCAACAGCATTTGAGAAATGGCTGGGGAAAACGAAGGCCGGAAGGACAATACGTGGTCTCCAGAATGTCAGCTAGGGAGTGGGCTGACAGGAGCAGGCCTAATGTAGTTTTTGGTACCCAGATCCACTCCGCCAACTGGGTTTTGCATCACGGGCTGTCTGTAAATGGGCTGAACAAGCTAGCTACAGGGGTTAGTTTGGTGAAGATGACTGTGGACACAAGGCTAGGCAGCTGCAGATCAGGCTGGATGGAGCAAACAGGGCCTTCGGGCCTCGCTGCAACCTGGGGTCTGCATCTTGGGCTGCCAGTGAGGGTGGAGTGAAGAGCAAGATTTAGGGTTTCAAGTTTTGAAGTCCTCACCGGACGAGTAACCACGCAGGGCAAACCAAGCTTCACGCAGGGCAAACCAAGCAACATGGTCTTCACTAGGAGGCAAGCGAGGAGTGCAGGGAAATTAGGGGGAGGGGAGTCGGAGAAGGAAACCCAGCAGCCTGCGCAATCCGTTGTTCAGGTAACCTCGGATGACTCTAAAAATAGGAAGAAAACAAGGCCGTGCACAATGTCGGACGAATGTCGTGATCCGTTAGGGAAAGAGGTTTCTCAAGGAAGGGTCCCGAAATGTTCATGGGCTGAACCAACTTTTAAGTGCCCGACCAAGGACTATGACACAGAATGGTTTTCGGGTTGGTCGCAAATTTCCATGGACGAGAACCCGCTTGGAGCAAAGAAAGCGGCAGAGGTAGACAAGAAAAACTATATCAATTATGTCTCCGGCGAAGCAGATACTGTGAGCTCAGTTCATGGGTTTAGGAAAAACTGGAGGTGGGGTGCCCTATACAAAAAGGGACGCAATAAACCAGTGGTCGGCTAGAGGTATGGGGGAGGGAGACCTAAAGAACCGGATGAGTGGGACGACACAGACAACTATAACCAGTGTGGGCACAATGAAAAGATGGCCAGGATGGGCACAATGAAGGATATTCTGCTGGCAAGGATGGCTGAGAAGCCTAACTCGGAGAGGTTATCCACTAGGAGGCGGGGAAGGAAAGAGAAAGACAAGGAAATTACAGAGGATGAAGCGCAACAAACTGAAGCCTGCAATTTGGGCGGAGAAGACGAAGACAAGGGTGCTTCCAAGCAGGACAAAGGTTAAGGTCTTTGCTCTATGGACATGACAGCTGAGGACTGGGAGGACCCAGACTTTTGGAAGGACATCAGATCCTATGAGCAGCTGGCCGGTAGCAGCAGCAAGTCTCCAGCTCCGAGGAAAATGGAAAGCAAATCCTGCCTCTCGGATCCAGATCTCAAGGGAGAGGATACGGATGATACGGACACGAGCTGGGATGAGTGGACTCCGGAAGCGGACTCGGCGGAATACAAGGACTGGAGCAGCCTGCTGATGAAGCCCCTTGCGGAGCCAAGCAGGTCAGCCGGGAGACTGGCCGGGAAGAGTCCTCGTAGTCAATTCTCTCCATAGTAAATAGTTTATGATTTATCCCTGCAAACATTGGACAGGTTGTTGGCACTTGTTCTCTTTTGTGGCCTATGCGGTTATTTGGCATGGGCTGGAAACTTTGGGCTTAGTCTAGGATGGCCTTATATGGTGGATAGGCCTTAGGCAGAGGCAAATTGGGCATACATTAGGTTATTATATTTTTGAAATCGGTTCTGGGCTCTAGGTTAGCATCACGTATAGGCAGTTTAGACATGCCTTCAGAACCACGTAACTAGTTTCTTGTTACCCTCAATCAAATTTATCTTAAAAAAAAATACCCAAAACTCTAAGCCCAAAAAACCTAAACCCTAAACCCTAAACCCTAAATCCGAAACTAACCCATTTTGTTTTCCCAGTTTCTCTCTCTATGGGGGAGCATATCTCTCTAGAGATCTAGGGAGCGGAACTTTGACCGGCCGCCACGGGGGCGTCCCGTCTCTGTTCGGAGTGGGTCAGGTGTAATTGGAATCGTCTTCTTGAGAGCTTTCCAAGACATATTGCGCGTTTTCATCGGATCAACGAGTGCGGAGAAATCGTCGCTTGAAGTTTCGGATTCTCCGGGATGGGGGTTTCGGTTCGTCTGGCACTTTGACCGGCTGCCACGGGGGCGTCGGCTCTCTGTTCTGAGTGGGTCAGATGCCCTTAGAAGCGTCTTCTAGAGAGTTTTCCAAGGACATCTTGTGTGTCCTCACCGGATAAACGGTGCTCAGATCTCGCCGTTCGAAGTTTTGAGTTTTTTGGGTGGCGGGTTTTGGTTCGTTCGGCTTTTAACCGGAAATTATGATCTCGTCCGATCTTCGTTCCGGATGTTCTCTCTTCCGTTACGATCCTCGTCCCGAGAGCTTTTATTTAATATATTGTGGGTTGTCGTTGGTGCACCGGAGAAGCGGCTGGAAACGTCGGAATCTAAGGGAGGCGGCGGAAGGAAAGGTGGCGGCTAGGGTTTAGCTGACCACGTCAGCGAGCAGTCAGCAGCACGTCAGCAGCCACGTTAGCAGGATCGCCCAGTCAGCTGGGCACGTCATCAAGTGACGTCATCAACTGAGACCGGGCCGAAGTTGGGCGCAATTGGTGGGCCGAAGGTGGGCCCGGAAGTTGGGCTCAGATTGGGCCTGGAAGATGGGCCGGGGTCAAGCCCGGCAAGTCAACGCCGGTCAACGGCAGACGGCGCCGGTCAACGGTGACTCCAGACCGATTCAACCGAACCGGTTCAATCAGACCGGTCACGTCCGGTCCAATCAGACCGGTCCGACCCGGTTCAGCCAGACCAGTCTGGTCCGGTCCAATCAGACCGGTCAACGCCGCTCAACGGCCGGCCGGCGACTTTTTCGAGGACTTCAGCAGGCTTCCTATGCTCCGGGGCCTTCTTCTGGGGTGCTTCCTGCGTATGTGGTTAGTCGTACGAGTATTTATAGGAATTTGGTAGGATTTGAGTACTTTTAGTTTAGTTCTAGTTTAAGTCGATTTTTGTTATTTTCGTAGTTTTTTAATCTACTTTGATTTGAATCTTTTATTTTGTTGATGCCTCTTGGTTTGTCATGTTTTAATGTAGGAAAATGAAGGAGATTTTGAAGCTGGAACGAAGTGAATTGGATATGAGCGGAAAGTGGACAGAAAGCTGAAGGACGCGTCCTTCAGTTCTCAGGGACGCGTCCTTGAAGGTTCTGTGGATTCAAGCGACCACCGACGAACCTATTTCCAAATCGCTCAAGGAGTCTTCAAATCTTCCGGAGACTACATTATGAAGACATAGAGGATCAGTTAGGCATTTATTTTGGTAGTTATAGGTTATTTTATTTTATTCTCCCTAGAGATATTATCTAGATATGGAGAATATTATGAAATCTTCCTAGATGGAAACGAGATATTCTGTTTTAGAGGAACTTTAGGGGGATTTATTCAGAGGGGAGAAAAGAGGAGGAGACATTCGACTAAGGAGCAGAGAAGAGGTGACGGCTAGGGTTGAAACAGGGAGCAGAGAAAGAGGCTACTACTTCTCGGATCGGAAGATCGGGAGGGCATTTCTCTTTTTTTCCCCTTGATTTCTATGTCGTTATCGTTTTCTCTTGAACTTGGGATGAATTTCTTTTATGCTATGAACTAATTTCGTTGTCTAGGACTTCAATGGAACTTAACGTTTTTACTTAACGAGTGAATTCTTTTTCTCCGTGTTATTCGAATTCGTGTGGTTACTTATTCATATCTTGATCTTAATGCAGTTAATTGACTGGCCACCAATTAATTTGAACTGGAGATTTAGGTTAAGCTGTGGATTGAATAGCCTAAGTTAGCGTCTCGTTGGTAAACGGAGCTAATTCGCGAAAGGGATAGGAATATACCGAATCGTCTTAGGTAGCCATTTAGGGTTGTTGCATAATGGGTTCCCACTAGTTAAGGAATAGAGTGATTAGCTCGATACAGGGAGTACGTCCTTAAAGCCTTCGGAAGAGGCGTAAGGAGATTATAGAACCCTAGGTTAGTAACTTGAGAATTTGATAATTGGAGAAAGGAAGGAACGAGTTAGATAATTCGTTAGGGGAAATTGATAGTCCTAGGCTTTTAATATTTGATTGAATTATCGTTTATTTGCATTTTATTTCTCTGTTTTACTCTCATTCATCTTGTTTGACTTGACCTCAATATCGTTAAACGTGTGACCGTTAGGAATTTCTTTCTCTGTTGATTCTCTGTGGGATCGACCTCTACTTACCCTATCTACAAGTTAGTTAGGTTTGTTAGAGTATTTAATTCGCCGCCTCGACAAGCGTGATCAACGGGGTGGTGGGAGATCCTAACTTGGCACTTGTGTTGTACGAGGGATAGAGGGACATGGATGCTGTTATATCCGGGGAGGATGAGTATATAGATGGCCTGATTTGTACAGTTGAGTCACCATCTGATAAGGGGAAGAGGCCTGCCTTACAGGCAGGGACGTCTGACTCCTTGGGAAGTTGTGCTCTGAATAAGGAGAAATCCTTGAGCTCTGACTTTTATGAGGACATGCGAGCCTATGGAGATGACACTGTTGATGCTAAATCTCGTCCTTAGTCGAAGCTGACAAAGAAAGAGAAGAAGAAAAAGAGGCAGGCCAAGTTGGTTCGGCAAGTGCCGTCACAGGTGCCTCGGGGGAAGTCCTACGAGACTTCTAGATGATTTATTCTGTTTCTTATGGTGCCTATGTTCGAAGCTTGGAATGTGTGCGGCTTCAATGACCCCTTACATGTCAGTGAGGTACGCAGGCTCATTTCCATTCATAGGTTATCCTTGTTTGCTCTGTTGGAGACTAGAGTGCGGGCTTCGGTTGAGTTACGGAGTCAGAGTTCTTTTCTGTCATCTTGGCGATATGTTGTTTCCCATGGTGCCTCTATGACTGGGAGGATATGGGTATGTTGGGATCCAGTTCGTGTACAGCTGACCGTGGTCGATATGAATCCTCAGTGGGTGCATGCTAGGGTTACATTTGTTGAGACTGGTATTTCTTGTCAGATTACGTTTGTGTATGGTCTGAATGTGGCTAGAGAGCGACGTTATCTCAGGTGGTTCTTGCGAGAAGCTTCAGCTCGATGCTGGGGAGCCTTGGTGTGTTATTGGGGACATGAATGCTGTTCGGACACCATTTGAAAGACAGGATGGTGACTTGAGTTGGCATGGTGAGGATGAGGAGTTCGATGTTGCTGTTAGAGATGCGGAGTTAGAGAATCTACGGTCTACTGGAGAGTTCTTTACATGGACGAATCGTAGAGATGATGCTATACTCCGGAAGTTAGATAGGGTAATGGTGAACATGCAGTGGTTGAGAGACTTCTCCGATTCAGTGGCTTGGTTTTAGGCTCCTGGCTGCTCGGATCATTCTCCGTGCATAGTATGGTTTATGCAGAAATCACAGGGGCGTCGTGTTCCGTTCAAGTTCTTTGCCTTCAGGATGGAACACCCACATTATCAGGGATTGGTTCGACAGGCGTGGTCAGATAGGTATGATGGGCGGCCTATGTACGTGTTATACAGGAGGCTTGCCACTCTTAAAGCGAAATTGAAGATGCTGAATCGGGATGAGCTAGGTGGGTTATCGACGCGGGTTAGCGAGGCAATATCACATCTCGAGGAGGTTCAGTCTGAGTTGATAGCCCAGGGTTCGCATGGTGAGGTGTCGTTTGTAGAGCGGGCTGCCGCAACCAGATTTAATTATTTGGCTAGGCTGGAGGAAAAACCATAATAGTGAGAAACGAAGGCCCGCCTTCCCCAGGAATTTTAATTGCGCTTATATTCATCACTGAAGCATGTTGCGCCAGAAGGCCCGTGTTCGCTGGCTACAGCTCTGGGATCGGAACACGGCCTATTTTTTTAGCATGATGAAGCGGCGTCACAATAGGAACGCGATTTTGTCACTGACGAGAGATGATGGAGTGTTGTTATCTGATCCGTCAGAGGTGAGGGATGAGACGATCCGGTATTTCAGCTCGTTGTTTACAGCAGTACCACGTGAGGTACAGATTAATCGGGATATGGTGAGGACAGTTATATCTGGGACTTTGTCGTCGGAGCCAATTTGTGGTTTGGTGGCTCCGGTTTCAGCAGAGGAGGTGCGCACGGCGATGATTCAGCTTGGACGCCATAAGGCGCCTGGTCCGGATGGATACACGGCAGAATTCTTCAAGGGCTCTTGGGAGGTTGTGGGAGGGGTGGTCACTGAGGCAGTGCAGGACTTTTTTGCTCGTGGTCGTCTTCTTCGCGAGGCGAATACCACTATCATATCGCTCATTCCGAAGACGGCGAACCCGACGGCATTGACGGATTTTAGGCCTATTTCGTGTTGTAACACTATATATAAGTGCATCACTCGTATACTGGCGACGCGAGTCAGGGAGGTACTTCCTGAGATCATCGGTTCGGAGCAGTCGGCGTTTATACCTGGACGACGGATAGTGGATAATATCATGGTAGCACACGAGCTGATTAGGAGCTATCATACGGAAAGGAGTCCTCCGAGGTGTGCTTTGAAGATTGACATAAGAAAGGCATACGACTCAGTCGAGTGGGATTTTCTGCAGGTGGTATTGGAGTGCTTTGGATTTCCACATTCATTCCTCCAGCTTGTCATGGAGTGCGTTACCACGGCCAGATTCTCCATTAATATCAATGGTGAGCTGTAGGGCTTTTTTAGCAGTTCCAGGGGAATTCGTCAGGGCTGTCCTTTGTCGCCATATTTATTTGTGATGGTCATGGAGGTACTTTCTGCCATGTTGAGGAAGGCCACAGAGTCACCGGATTTTGGTTTTCATTCCCGATGTCGGAAGGTACGGTTGTCTCATTTGTGTTTTGTGGATAATATGCTCATATTTTCTAGTGGAAAGCTGTCATCGGTACGTTGTGTCTTGGATACATTGTTGAGATTTCGGGATCAGTCTGGCTTGAGAATGAGTGCACAGAAGAGGGAGATTTTCTTTGGTGGAGTCCCGGAGGAGGTGCAGACGCAGATTTTGGCTGCTTCTGGATTTGTCCGAGGGGAGCTTCCGGTTCGCTATCTTGGTGTGCCTCTTATTACTATGAGGCTATCTTCAGTGAATTGCACGCCGTTGGTAGATGCCATTGCTAGTAGGATTTGTCATTGGACAAGTAGACATATGTCGTATGCTGGGAGGCTGCAGTTAGTGAACTTGGCGTTATTTGCGACTCAGACATATTGGTCGTCTGTATTTCCATTGCCGATGTCGGTTTGCAGGCGGTTGGAGCAGCTCATGTCGAGGTTTTTGTGGTCGGGTCCATCGATGGATCACCACAAGGCCAAGGTAGAGTGGAATACCGTATACAGGCCGAAAGCGCGGGGGGGCTGGGCCTTAAGCGGGTTACAGAGTGGAACCGAGCGGCGACGCTGAAGCACATTTGGCACCTCTTCTCGGATCCGGATGACTCCGTGTGGACTCATTGGGTGAGGACGTATCTTCTGATAGGCAAGTCGTTCTGGCAGGTGAGGCAGCCGAATAGGTGTTCTTGGATTTGGAGATGATTATTGACGGGATACGCAGGGATTTTCAATCCGGGAGATTTGTGGCTGTTTCTGTCAAACCTCAATCACGTTTGCCATGTCGTTTTCAGCTATGTTGCCACGGTTCTCCTTTGTTCTCTGGATGGCCATTCAGAGAAGGCTATACACTTCGGATATGCTCTTTTCTCTGGGTATTTCTTCTTCTTCAACTTGTGCTTTATGTGGATTGAGAAGAGAGCGATTCGACCACCTATTCTTCACATGTTCATACTCAGCGGATGTATGGCAGTACACTCTTGGTCGACTTGTGGCGCCGAATTTTCCACGTAGATTCAGCGTTATTATTAATCTGCTAGTCACACCAGCTGGAGCTACCCTACGACATCGTCAGCCCTTCATTCGGATGTTTGCTGGGTGTGTCCATTATGTGTGGATGGAACGTAATAAGCGTCGCATAGGCGAGCGTATGTTGCCTCCCAGGACACTGGCTACATTTATTCTTGCGTCATTGCCACGTACATAGATTGATTTATTTGTTTTAGGTACGTTGTCCGTCGACTTATTTCGTGGCGTATGGGTGATGGGAGTAGGATTTCCTTCTGGTATTATTCGTGGTCTCCATTGGGTCCTTTGGTGGAGCTCTTTGACGTGAGGAGATCGAGCGGTCAGGGATTCCTTATACGGTTTCTGTGGCAGATTTCTTTTTGGATCCGAGCTGGCGGAGTTATGTTGGTGATGGTGATATGAGGATTTATCGGCATAGGCGTGCGTGCTTTGACATGCTATATGAGCTCCTACCGGTTACATGTTACACATCACCAGGTATACCTGATAAGGTTGTCTAGTCCGTACGGTTCGATGGTGTTTTCACTATTGCTTCTGCATGGAGGTATATTTGCAGCGAATATGAGACTGTTCCTTGGGCTAGTTTTGTCTGGTCTAAGGCAATGTTGCCACGATTCTCTTTTGTTCTCTGGTTGGCCGTTCAGAGAAGAATATAAACTTCGGATATGCTCTTTTCTCTTGGTATTTCTTCTTCTTCAACATGTGCTTTATGTGGATTGAGAAGAAAGTGATTCGACCACCTCTTCTTCACATGTTCATATTCAGCGGAGGTATGGCAGTACACTCTTGGTCGACTTGTGGCGCCAAATTTTCCACATAGATTCAGCGTTATTATTAATCTGCTAGTCTCACCGGCTGGAGCTACCCTACGACATCGTCGGCCCTTCATTCTAATGTTTGCTGGGTGCGTTTATTACGTGTGGATGGAAACGGAATAAGCGTCGCGTTGGTGAGCATTTGTTGCCTCCTGGGACACTGGCAACATTTATTCTTGCATCATTGCCACGTACATAGATTGATTTATTTGTTTTAGGTACGTATATGGGATATACGTTACTTTCGTGACAGCTTAATTTCCAGGGGTATGCCCCTGTGGTTTTTGTACAGACTTTTTTTATGGGTTATGAATTATTACTTATCAAGAAAAAAACCCTAAACCCTAAAATCTAAACCCTAAACCGTCATGGAGTGTGTTACCACGACCAGATTCTCTATTAGTATCAATGGTGAGCGGCAGGGCTTTTTCAACAGTTCCAGGGGAATTCGTCAGGGCTTCCCTTTGTCGCCATATTTGTTTGTGATGGTCATGGATGTACTTTTTGCCATGTTGAGGAAGGCCACAGAGTCACCGGATTTTGGTTTTCATTCCCGATGTCAGAAGGTACGGCTGTCTCATTTGTGTTTTGCGGATGATTTGCTCATATTTTCTAGTGGAAAGCTGTCGCCCGTACGTTGTGTATTGGACACATTGTTGAGATTTGGGGATCAATCTGGCTTGAGAATGAATGCACAAAAGAGTGAGATTTTCTTTGGTGGAGTTCCGGAGGAGGTGCAGACGCAGATTTTGGCTGCTTCTGGATTTGTCCGAGGGGAGCTTCCGGTTCGCTATCTTGGTGTGCCTCTTATTACTATGAGGCTATCTTCAGTGGATTGCACGCCGTTAGTAGATTCCATTGCTAGTAGGATTTGTCATTGGACAAGTAGACATCTGTCGTATGCTGGGAGGCTGCAGTTAGTGAACTTAGCGTTATTTGCGACTCAGACATATTGGTCGTCTGTATTTCCACTGCCGATGTCGGTTTGCAGGCGGTTGGAGCAGCTCATGTCGAGGTTTCTGTGGTCGGGTCCATCGATGGATCACCACAAGGCCAAGGTAAAGTGGAGTACTATATACAGGCCGAAAGCGCAGGGGGGCTGGGCCTTAAGCGGGTTACAGAGTGGAACCGAGCGGCGATGTTGAAGCACATTTGGCACCTCTTCTCGGATCCGGAGGACTCCGTGTGGGCTCGTTGGGTGAGGACCTATCTTCTGAGAGGCAAGTCGTTCTAGCAGGTGAGGCCGCCGGATAGGTGTTCTTGGATTTGGAGACGATTATTGACGTTGAGGCACCTTGTCTGCCGACTTATTTCGTGGCGTATGGGTGATTGGAGTAGGATTTCCTTTTGGTATGATTCTTAGTCACCATTGGGTCCTTTGGCGGATATCTTTGGACATGAGGAGATCGAACGATCAGGGATTCCTTATACGGTTTCTGTGGCAGATTTCTTTTTGGATCCGAGCTGGCAGAGTTATGTTGATGACGGTGATATGAGGATTCATCGGCATAGGCGTGCGTGCTTTGACAGGCTATATGAGCTCCTACCGGTTACATGTTATCCATCACCAGGTATACCTGATAAGGTTGTCTGGTCCTTACGGTCCGATGGTGTTTTCACTATTGCTTCTGCATGGAGGTATATTTGCAGCGAATATGAGACTGTTCCTTGGGCTAGCTTTGTCTGGTCTAAGGTTATGAATTATTACCTATAAAAAAAACCCTAAACCCTAAACCCTTCCACTCTGATATAGAGTTTGATCCGGAGGAGTTCGCTCAAATGAGGATGAAGCAAAGGGAGAAACAAGTCATGGACTCCTAGGATAGCACGGAAGATTCGGACCCCAGCTACTCTGATATAGAGATAATTGACGCTAACACCACTTGTACTCTATATGCGGACGGTAGCTATATTGCCCACAAGGAAGAAGGACTCTTAAGTGGTGTTGTAGACAAGATTGGAGTGCGTTATAAGTTGGAATGGAGGCACACCTATGCATCTGTATGGGTGCGTAGGATACCGGAGTGGGTCTGCTTCTAGAAACCGGAGTGTCAATGTGAGGTGGAAGGGGAAAGGAGAGCCGGTACATCTAGTGAAATAGTCCTGATGCCGATTACACTTAAGAGGAAAGTAAGGGACTGGGCTGTTAGGGAAGCTCGTCAGAAAAGGAGAGCTAGGAGAAAAGGAAAGTTTATAAGAGCTCGAAGATTTGTGGCTGTGATAGAGAGAGGTACCCAAACGGAGTCAAAATTATGTGCTGATGATGCTAGGGTGGTGAAGGATGTACTCCTGGAGTCGAATTTGGGAGAGGAAGATGCGGTTAAGGAAGAGGGGGAGAGAGATAGGAATATGGTGCAAGGGATTGGGGGAAAACAGGACTTTGCAGCAGCGAGTACCGAATGAGGCAGCAGTAGTTGTCCTGAGGCGATAAAGGTTTCGGAGGAGCCTGCGGCTGTTAAGTTCTTGGAGGAGGTTCTAGCACCCAACTGTGTAATGCAAACTGATGAGCTGATGGAAGGGGATATGGCTAAAGAGGGTATCATCCATCTTGAGCACCTTGTCACGAAGATCGTGGATGGGTTCCATGAGGATGTGAGTGAGGATGTTAAGCTGGTTAAATGCCAAGCTCTTAAATTCATCATTGAAAATGTGGGATGTCTTACCATGTAATTCAAGAGTCTTCTAGATGACTTAACGAATCGTATTTGAGATGGTGCTCATCGGAAATTCCTATGCTTGTATGGATGGGTGCGGGGGCATCATCGTTGGGTGATAAGTATGAGCGGGAGAGCATGGAGAAGTATAGGAAGCAGATCCTCTTGGATACATCCCTCATGAAGATGGATGATCGATTGCAATGTCTGATGATGGAAATTGACATAATGGAATCAGCTCCAAAAGGCTTTCTTGGAATTTATGTTATCATGACAGAATGGCGGCCCTACTCAGGACTTTCGAGGCATAGAAGGTGGCGGTAAAGACCAAGAAGGAGTTCTTGAGTGCTCAACTGACGGCATGGGATGGGGCACTGGAGAAAATGGCGAGAAGGATCAAATGTCCTCCATTGAGCGCAAGGGAAATTGCTAACACGATTTCTTTTATGCAGGAAAATTTTGATGCTCACTATGCTGGTACAAGTGCTGCTAGACAACCGCCTCAGAGAGAGATCCCAAACGTTGCCCCACTATCTTTCCTAGAAGTCATCAATCTTCTAACTACTGTCATTGTTGATCCTGTGAAGACCCCTCCTGCACTTGACCTGAAGGCTATCAGAAGGACTATGGCGCAGCTGGATGCAATGGAGGAAGAACCCCGACTAAGGATCTGGAGGCAGAGGTGCATGGAGTTGCGGGAATACCTGGAAGGATTGGAGGGGGTGCCTGCCTATGTGGGGAACTTGCATGAGATACTCCTTTTCTTAGCTGAAAGGGAAGTTCAACATTAACCGGAAGTTCCTCTGCCAAGTTTCCCTGCAGGACCCTTTGAATCTGATGCGGACGCTTCTCTGAATGAGAACTCTGATCCTTGGGAGGATGAGAGAAATGTTGGCTTCTCCCCTCCGAGCCCGAGTGATGAACCAAGCTGGAGCAACAGTTGAAGACTGCTGGCTGTTTGAGGCCTATCCTATTTTAAAGCCTAAAATCTCATATTCCGAGGTAGTTTTTTTTTTTTGTTAAGGTAAATTTAATTGAGGCTAAATAAAATTAGTTACATAGGCCTAATGGCTGCCTAACAGCCCAGAGAGAAGCTAACCTAAGTTTCCAACTAAACTTGTTCAAAAGGATACTTCTAGCTAACCGCCGCCCAAAATCCTATCCGGCATTCCGCTGGAGTACTCTAATAATGCCCAGAGTTGCAGCCCATGACCTCATCGGCCACCCAAAGGACCGAAAGACCCAAAAAGACATGTCCAATGTTTGCAAGCATAAACTTATATACATTGACTAATATTTCAGCTATCTGGGCCGTGCCCGGCCCACCTACCTGCAGATTTGCAGGGTTCCGCAATGGACTTCATCAGTAGGCTGCTCCAATCCTTGTATTCAGCCGAGTCAGCCTCCAGTATCCACTCATCCGAGCTTGTGTCCGATGCGTCCGCTTCCTCCTCCTCTTGAGGATCTGGATCCTGGGTTCCCGTGCTGCAGCTTGCCTTCCCCGAAGTCGGCGTCTTGCTGCTGCTGCCAATCTCATAATGAATGACTGAGCTTCCTAGGGTTTATTTAGTCTTCTTAGGATTAGTCAACTTTCTTTAATTAGTTATTTGTTTTGTGAACCATCTCATGTGTTCAGCACTATGCTGACTCTTTACTATTAATGCACTATTTACCGACCCAAAAAAAACCTTAAAACCCTAAGCCCTAAGCCCTAAGCCCCAAGCCCTAAGCCATAAGCCCCAAGCCCTAAACCCTAAATTCAGGTTCATTCGTCCAGCTCATTAGGAGTGCATGACCACGGCCAAGTTTTCCATTGCTATTAATGGGGAGCTAAAGGCTTTTTCAGTAGTTTCAGGGGACTTCATCAGGTATGTCCACTGTCGCCGTATAGATTTATGATGGTCATGGAGGTGCTTTCTGGCACGTTGAGTAAGGCTATGGAGTCTCCGGATTTTGGATTTCATTCTCGCTATCAGAAGGTACACTTGTCTCACTCGTGTTTTGCGAATGACATATTGATTTTTTCTAGTGGGAGGCTGTCTTCGGTACGTTGTGTTCAGGAGACGTTGTCGAGATTTGGGGATCAGTCTGACTTGTTGATGTATGCATGAAAGAGTGCAATTTTTTTGGTGGAGTACCGGCAAAAGTGGAAATGTAGATTTTGGCGGATTCTGGATTTGTAGGGATAGCTACCGGTTCGATATCTTTGAGTGACCCTCATTACGAGGACGCTTATGTCGGAGGTTGTATGCCATTGGTGGATGACATTTTCAACAAGATTCACCACTGGACAAGCAGGCAACTATCATATGCTGGGAGCTTACAGTTTGTGAGATCGGTATTATTTGCGACCTCGATGTACTGGTCGTCGTTGTTCCCACTTTCGATGTCGATTTGTTGGTTCAAACAGCTAATGTCGCAGCTCTTGTGATCGGGACCATCCATAGACCACCATAAGGTCAAGGTAGCATGGGATACAGTGTGTGGACCGAATGAACGGGGAGGGTTGGGTCTTAAGCGCTTCACAGAGTAGAACCGAGCGACCATGTTAAAGCACATTTTGCATCTCTTTTCGGATCCGGAAGATTTTGTATGGGCTTGATGGCTGAGGACGTATCCTCTGAGGGGTTCCAAAGAAGTCGTACTACACCATCGGGGGAGCTGGGCAAAAGCAGGATTGGGAACTGCGTCTTTTATCTCAATACACCAGGAAAAATTTTTCTCAAGTGCGTGAATGGTGGGGTTCCCAACACCAAATTTCTATTAATGGTGGGGTTTCAAACTGCGCCTTTCCCGTACTTATGAAAAATTTCTCCTAGTGTGTCGAGGTGAAAGACGTGGTTCCTAACCCCGTCTTTGTCCAGTTGCACTTACGCCGCAATTGAAAACCACGTTTTCTTTGTAAATTTAGGGGTACGGTTTCGACCACGTCTTAAGGGTGATATTTTAAGAGTTTTGGAAACATGAGCCGCATTCTACTAATATTTTTTTAAAATTAATCGTATTTTAGTAATCACCTGGTCTAATGGATAAACGCTCGCCTCAAGTACCGACGCCATCGGTTCGTGTTTCTCTTTTTTTGCGTGTGAAAATTCTTCAAAGGCTTTTGCGTTATTAATTAGTTTGGGCCCAATTACTTAGATCCGGAGTCCCCACCACCACCCAGTTCCCAAACCCAACTGGATCTCTTTCAGTTTCTTCCCTGAGAACCTCGCAAACCAAAACCCTAGAGGCACAAACCAACACGCCGTGAGGTAGAAAGAGGATTGTTCTTCGTCACCTATCAGGATCGGCAAGAAGATAGGGGTTGAGCTAAAATCGGGAGGGGTGAAGAAGTTCCATTATTCACTATGGCCATCAAGAGGAAGGAAGATTCCACCCCTCCTGGCTCCAGAGCGTCAAACCACCCGAAAAAACGATCCACGCACCCCCTCAAGCCCCGTCAGAAGGTCGTCCAGGATCCTTTCAAGCAGGAGGATTTGGAGGAGGAGGAGGATGAAAATGAAGAAGAAGGAGAAGAAGACGATGATGATGACGGCGATGATGCCGATGATGATTCCCAGGTGACGGAACCCAAATTTAAAAGAAAGAACAAGAGCAACAGACCCAAGGGGAAGGATGCCTCTATCACGTACGACCACTTTAAGATCTCTATTGTTCAAGAGGATGACTCCGACGATGCGGACGAGCCCCTCTCCAAGATCCTCGAGCCTTTCTCCAAGGACCAACTTACATGCCTCCTCCTAGATGCTGCTGCATCCCACCCCGATGTTGCTGACCGCCTCCATAGGATGGCTGACTCTGATCCCACCCACCGCAAGATTTTCATTCATGGACTTGGCTGGGACACCACCTCGGAAACACTTCTCAATGCGTTCTGCCAGTACGGTGAGATCGAGGATTGCAAGGCGGTTGTTGATAAGGTCTCAGGCCGTTCCAAGGGCTATGGCTTCATCCTCTTCAAGAATCGTCATGGTGCCCGCAATGCCCTCAAGGAACCCCAAAAGAGGATTGGCAACCGTATGACTGCCTGCCAGCTTGCTGCCATGGGCCCTGGACCCAGCCCCACTCCATCTTCCTCTCAGGGTCCCCTTCCTCATTCCATCTCTGAGCATGCCCAACGCAAGATCTATGTCAGCAACGTGGGCACTGATCTGGACCCTCGGAAGCTGTATGATTACTTTACTCAGTTTGGGGAGATAGAGGAAGGGCCTTTGGGGCTGGATCGTTTTACCGGGAAGCCGAAAGGATTCTGCTTGTTCATTTACAAGACCATTGAAGGTGCGAGGAGGGCGTTGGAGGAGTCTCATAAGAACTTTGAGGGACACATGTTGCATTGCCAGAAAGCCATTGAAGGTCCAAAGGTTGGGAAACAGCAGCAGCTTCAGAATCCTCTTCGGTTCCAGAGGAATGACAATGTTGTTGGGTTTCCCGGCGGTGTAGGAGTAGGGCAGTTGGTGGTTGGGCAGCCTGCAGTTGGGGGAATTGGGTTTGCTCAGGGAGCTGCAGTGGCACCTTCTTTGAACCCAGGCCTTGGCCAGGCGATCACAGCTCTGCTTGCTACTCAGGGTGCTGGATTTGATGGGTTGACTAATTTTCTTGGGAGCTTAGGCGCCAGTGCAGCAATCAATCAGGTTTTACCTGCTGCTGGTCAGAGCTTGCAGGCTGCTTATGGTAACCAAGTTAGTGTTAGCCCAGTAGTAATTGGAGGTTATGGGACCCAAAGTGGGTACCCCCATCAGATGGCTCCGGGTGCTTCTGGAAGAGGCCAGAATTCTGCACAATTTGGTGGTACTGGACCATTTATTGGCCATTAGATTGTATACTGCCAGGTTGAGGTACTGCCCCCATCACGTGTTTCATTTACTGATTTTCCCCTTCGCATATTTTTATTGTGTGGTGGCTGGGGTCACTTTCTACAAAGAAATGGTGTGGAAGAGGTGTGGTGTGATTATTCATTACTATGGCGGAAGCAGTGAGGGTTGTCATACACTATTGGCTTTACCCAACATCCCTTTTATGGTGTTATTTTTTTTCCTCCTCTCTAACTATTGCATTTCCATTAGTTTATTAGCCTTATTGAACATTTGGAAAGGGGAACATTGAACATCTTGAGACTGCACATTTTGATTTCTTTCTGCGATGAGTTATAATTTGTGATGATTCCATGAAGGATTCCCATTTTATGGTCTAACAAGGAAATTCTTTAAAAAAAATACTTCGGGGGCTCACATTGGATAGGATAACCAATCACCTACAGAATAAGGAATATTAGAATAGAAGGAAAAATATTTATCATTTAGTCACTGCTAGTGATAAAATTGTTTTGATGAGCCTAAATTAAAACTCGTAATGGAAGGCCTATGGTGCGATGAGGCTATAGACCCACTCATTGGACTTCCCGAATTTTACTAAAATTTCATTTTTTCAGTATATTTTGAGCTTAGTAAAAGCTTAGAACCGGTGCAGGGGCTTTTACTAAATTCGTATAATGAACGGGTAAAATTTACTAAATTTATTAACAGTATTTTACAAAAATGATTACTTTTGCACATTTTACTAAAACAAAGTGACTAAAATTTAGTATTAGTAAAGTGAAAATTTTGTAAATTACTAAACTTTACGAAATTATTGAAGAAATTTTAATAATTTACTAAACAGTGACGTGAATTAGTAGTAATGGTGGGTCATAGGTTCGTCCCCTGTGGTGACTGTCGTACTCACGGTTTATCGCTCATTTAGAAACTCCAAATGGAAAAGTGTCGAATATTTAAAAGAAGGAAACCTGACATTCATTCCCCGAAGCACAAACGCAGGTGGTTGTACATGACGAAAAGTGCAGCCTAACGAATAGCTTTCAGGAAAGCTCCAACTGAAGATTGTCCCGCACCTCAGGCCACCGTCCCATTTCGGCCTGGGAAAAGAACTTTAAAACAGAAAGGCCAACAGTAACAGTAGTTTGCCCGGAATTCATCTCCAGCAATACCAAAACTGATTAGTTTTCTTTTTGGGTGAGGGGTAACATCTCTGCCTAACAAAACATCCTGACACTGACCCTCCGACACTGTGTCATTGGTAAAAGTCCTGTAGCAAGGCGGGAGTTGGACTGGACACCCAACTAACAGGGCACCAGCAGCAGCCTTTGATGTCAAGATTCTTGGCTTTGGTTGCGATTCCAAGCCCCCACCCAATCTTCGACCTTTTAAACGAGGGATTAGACAAATAATGGTACTTTGGAGATGGTGTTTTTGTATCCCGACTCGTTGCCCCTCTACCTCTACTCCTCCGGTTGACCTTCCTTCTTGTATATTAATTAATTTTTCTATTTATTTGCATCCCGCACGGACGCTTCTCCTAACAAACCCCCCCCCCCCCAAAAAAAACCAAAACAAAAAATGAGCGGAGGTGGGGTCACACTCACATATGTTTTATTTTATTTTAGGTAAAATATACGTTGTAACTTCAACTTTTGAGTCAACTTTCTATTTTGTCATTAACTTAGTTTGTTATATAATTTTGTCGCAAACTGTTGTTTTTATTTTGATTTTGGCTAATCTTGAATTTTTCTAGTAAAAGCCAAACAAGACATTCATATAATCTGACTCGTGTCCTATAATAGTGGTTTCGACTTCTCATTTATTTGTCTCATAATCCACTGCAGCCCCCTAATAGAACATCATCCGACATTTATCGATTTTGCATATTTTTTGACAGCATCAATAACTATCGTTAACTTCAGCTTTTTTTCTCTTTTTAGTCGATAAATAAAAATTATCTATTAAGGTTTGTTTGGTTTACGCGCGATAAAAGTTAAGATTGGCTAAAATCAAAATAAAAATAAAAGTTGGTGATAAAATTATATAACAAATTAAGTTTATGACAAAATAGAAAGTGGCTTTAACTTGATGTCATAAATTGAAATTTTGCCTTTTTATTTTAGTACTTTATAAACACCGAAAGCTGATGGAGATGCATGCGTCGTCTTCCTCCTTGGCAAAGTTTTAGCCCACTTTGGCCAAAACTCCCACTCCTCATTTCGTTTTCTTTTTGCTTGGGGGTGGGGTGAATAAGAAAAGATGAGTAGCATAAGCATGGTAGAGGCTGGGCTCCCTCCTGGCTTCAGGTTCCATCCCAGGGATGATGAACTCGTCTGTGACTACCTGATGAGGAAGGTTTCAGGAGCCGACTCCCTCCTGTTGATCGAGGTTGACCTCAACAACTGTGAACCTTGGGATATTCCAGGTAATTCCCTCTCTCCTATCTTCTACACCCCCTCCTTGCTTCCATTCTCTCCTATTTTCGAATTGTTGTGCTCATTCCCTTTCTTTCTTTTAAAATATAAGCGTATACATACATGGCTTCCGATAGACTTGCCAGCTTCCTCTACCCCCCTTATCTTTACTTTCTTCTACCGAAGAAAAGAAAATAAAAAACAAAGAGAAAAGCCTTATGGCCAATTATGCAAAACGCGAATTTGAATGAAACCTTCCTTTGTTGATGAAATGGCCGGCCGTACTCATATTGGTATGCCACTTTTGCCTAGTTTTTTTCTTAAATATTATTTTACACTGATATATATAGCCAACAGCAACGATTCTGCCCATCCCCTGAAATTGACAGCGGTTGGCAGTATTCGGAGGAATCTCCAATCTGGGTCGGGGGTTTATTTATTTTTATCATAACTGACAGAGGTGGCGTGCGTTGAGGGTAAAGAGTGGTACTTCTACAGCCAGCGAGACCGCAAGTACGCCACGGGGTTGAGGACAAACCGGGCGACAGCGAGCGGTTACTGGAAGGCGACGGGGAAGGACAGGCCAGTAGTGAGGAGGGGTACCCTGGTTGGGATGAGGAAGACCCTGGTGTTCTATCTGGGTAGGGCTCCAAGGGGCAGGAAGACCGAGTGGGTCATGCATGAGTTCAGGATCGAGGGAGGCCCTTTCCCTCCCCCACCACCTCCTCCTGCCCTCAAGGTAACCTCCCCCATCATCTTCAGTAAAACAAGAGACCTAAGCCAAACCTAAAAGGCAGTCCCCCTGTTTTCTTCTTGTTGGGGCAGGATGACTGGGTCCTCTGTCGTTTGTTCCACAAGAGCAGAGATGTCGGTGCTGCCGGTGTGGATTTCCCCACTGATTACGCTGACCAAGGTTTGGAGAGTTTCGACCATGACCCCATCCCATCTTTCCCCGATTCCTCCATTTCCCATCAACCCAACACTTTCGACTACCGGCAAGTGTCCTGCTTCTCCATTCTCTCCCGGAACCAGAGTCAATGCCAGGCAGGCCCCAGATTCTTAGGCCAACCCCAATCCTGCAACTTCACTCCTACCTTCGCCTCTCTCTTCGACAATCTCTAATGCTGAAGCCGGAAATCATCAACGGAACTGATTTTTGTCTTTCTCCGAGTCTACGAGGGAGCTCGGAGAGCTACACGTGGGATGTGATGGCGCCCAACTTGTGGAATTAATTATTCATTGTTGTTTCGAATGCTAGAGGAGTTTGAATTTGTCCAAACATTATCCACTTGCTACCTTTTACATCCCCAATCTCATGTAAGACCATGCCAAAAAAAAAAACAGAAAGGAGAATCATCCTAGTCTTGCTTATATTTTTGCATTGGCGTCAGTGACGGTTTATTGTTGGCTTTTGGATCTTGTTGACAATCTCCAGTGTTTTAGGTATATGCATCTATCAGCTTCAATTATTGTAATATCCCGCCGACACTGACTTGTTCTTCTTTTAGAAAGAAAGATTGCGGGGGCACTGACTAGGGGAACTGTGGATAAAGCATGCATCATATGAGATGGCGTAGTATTTTGGTCATGTGCAGCTGTTAGGAGATTGTGATCAAGTAGTGTAGTCATATCTTGGTCAATCATCAGCAGCAGGCGTGACATGTGACTGTCACACCCCAAACACGAGTGGGTGGAGGATGAATGCAGACCTAATTTTCAGCTAGGGGATCGAGAGAATTTTTTTGGTCGGTAAATGATGCTGTAGAAAGAAACAGAGATTTACAGTGTCACGGGTCAAGTCCCGTACTATTCCAAAATGTAATATTGGTCTCTTAGGAGAGATCCAAGAGAACTTTACTGTCAAGGCAAAATCAGTAATCGAGATTTTAGTTATTTCTAACTAAGAATTTATACGCTTCCTAACAATATTAGAAGTCACTCCAACTGAGATTATCATGTAGGCTAAGAGGTGAATATGCAAGGGATTAGAATCCCTGGAAAGTGTCATGCAGGCTTGTCTTTCAAGATGTCTCTGAAAATTTGCAGGCACTGCGATTCATCAAGAAACCTTCCCCTCATAATCTAACAATGACTCGTACTACCGCTCAGGACACATCCTTGACTTTCTTTAGAACATACAAGAAAAGCATCGACTAAAGAATCACAAACCTACTATATGTTACTCAATCTTGAGGTTGCCACCCAAAAGTAGATTGAGAAGCTTAGAATGGTTTACACAGGCGGCTGGATAAGGGAGAGAAGGGGTCATTATTATTCTGATTTAGAAGCCCAAAGAGAGGATCTGGGCCAAGGACCACCACCTCATCCTCGTCAAATCATCATTTTCTTCCATTGGCAATAACAATGAGCCTCGGATTGTTGGGATTTGGCCCATTCACCAAGTCACCATTTTAACTTCGATATAAAAAAAGTTATTAATGAATTTCATTCTTCCTTAAATCCTTAAACCATCACATTAGGAAACCTAAGTTAACTAACAACCCACTACCTTCTATTTCAAAAGTCTCCCGTTAAGGTAAATAATTTTTTTAATAATAATATAAACGTTAAGAAATTGGAAAAGTATAACATGCATTCAATATTTATGTATTTTCATATAAAATTCTTTAAGTTCAGGTCGGACATGATATTAATGAATGATAAGAAAGAAAAAAAAAGAGAAGAACAAAACTTTTACGAAACTTTTTGTTTTGTCAGAAACTTAGTTTGTTATACGATTTTGTCACTAACTTTTGTTTTATATTGATTTTGGTCAATCTTGGATTTTACCATGAGAAAACCAAGCAGGCCTTAATTTATAAATTTCAGTTATTAACTAAAAAATAAAAAAAAAAACGGGTAATAATATTGAAACATTTGCTTTTTATTATAGAATTTTAATAGTTAAATTAAGTAAGTTGGAAGTCGAAGTTGGACGGTAGTTATTGATGTTGTTAAGAATGATGAATGCCGAATGATGGCTCTATTGTAGGGTTACTACTACTTGATTGCAAGACGATGCAATGAGAGGTTGGAACTCAACTACTATAATAATGGAATTTCAACCTCTTATTCATTTGCCTAATAATTCACTTTACCTGTAGTAGCAGTCCCCTAATAAAACATCATCCGACATTCATCGATTTTGTATATTTTTTGACAGCATCAGTAACTATCGCCCAACTTCGGCTTTCAATTCACTTAATTTGTCCATCAAAATTTTAAAATAAAAAATCATATGAGAGGTTTCAATATTATTTCTCATTTTTTGTATTTTTTTTAGTCGATAAATGAAAATTTTTTATTAAGGTCTGTTTGGCGTGATAAAATTCAAAATTGACCAAAATCAAAATAAAAATAAAAGTTTGTGACAAAATTATATAACAAACTAAGTTAATGATAAAATAGAAAGTTGAATCAAAGTTGAAGCTATAAATTAATATTTTGCCTGTCTACGTAGGATTGCTATGTCAAGATACACGTAGGACTCGTAATGATAAGGCGTGACGTTATTACGAATTGGATAGGAAAAAGGTACAATACATAATTATGGACATGTTCATATAACAAAGTAACATGTTAAAAGAGAAGAAAGTTCGACATACGTAAAGCTACAAACGTATACTCCCGATAATAAAACCTAATAAGACTGACATGACACTTCTTTAGATTTAAGTATCTCTCTCGGCTCAATCCTTTTTTTGCAACATGATTCACGTTTATTTATCTAATTATTTAGGTTTTGGACTTTTTACTACCAACGTTTTTCTTTTCCATTTTTTTTTTGGCTTCGCATCACTCCACCCCTCTTTATATGCTACACACACAGAAGCAGAGACGAATTCCCAACAACGTAACCGACACAAGTGTTTAAGTAAAAAAAAAAAAAAAGAATGACGGGAGGTGAGGAGGAGGTGATCCTGCTAGACTTCTGGGATAGCATGTTCGGGATGAGATGCAGGCTGGGTCTGACCCTCAAGGGGATCAATTACGAATACAGAGAGGAGGACCTCCGCAACAAGAGCCCCCTCCTCCAGATGAATCCCATCCACAAGAAGATCCCTGTCCTCGTCCACAACGGCAGGCCTGTCTGCGAGTCCCTCATCATCCTACACTACATCGACGAGTGCTTGCCTGATACCTACCCGCTCCTCCCCTCCGACCCATATGAGAGGTCCCAGTCGAGGTTCTGTGCAGACTTTGTGGACAAGAAGTTCTACGAAACAGGGAGGAAAGTGTGGTCCACCAAGGGGGAAGAGCAGGAGTCCGCCAAGAGGGACCTCATGGAAATCATAAAGCTTCTGGAGGTCCAGCTCGGGGATAAGCCCATCTTCGGTGGGGAGAGGCTTGGGTTCCTGGACGTGGCGGTGGTCCCTTTCTCCACATGGTTCTACAGTTACCAGAAACTGGGCAACTTTAGCATGGAGGGGGAGTGCCCCAAGTTGATGGCTTGGGTGAACAGGTGCTTGGAGATTGAGAGCGTCTCCAAGTCCCTTGTCGATCCCCACAAGGTATATGCCTTCGTCCTCCAACTGAAGAAGGCTCTGGGCCTGGAGTAAATAGTTAACTTGTGTTGGATGGTTGTGCGTGGTTGTGTGGCGGATTGGACAGGCACTTGGGTGTGTCGTGTCGTCGTCATCTTCGCCTTTGCGTCAAATAATACAAAAGAAGTGAAACTATTTTGCTCGTTTCAGGGGCTGTAGGGAGGGACCTCATCCTGGCTATTGATTGAACTTGAGGATAAATGGGCCGAGCGAGTTTCCACTCATCGTAAAATCAAAACCCAATCTTTTATTGATTTTGGTTCTAATAATATTACCTTTACCTATTAATTCAGTTTTGGACCACGGATTTTGGATGGATATGATACATTTGAGTCTAGTTCGTGCATCCTTGTTAAACCATATGGCCGAACCAAATATGACCTTTAACAACATGATTTTTTTTATTCCGAAGACTAATGTTGGTGGAGGCCCCTTAATTCCAGCATGAGGCTGTAAACCTTGTCCTGGGGAGGGAGAGCCCCACACACGCTGTGCCTGAGCCCCCACTCCAGCTCCCCGATGCTCAGCTCCCCACCCTTCTCCAGGGAGTAGAACCAGCTGTAAAAGGGCACAGCCACCACATCCACGTACTATTGAAATAGATCTCCCTCCCTGTGCTCGTGCTCAACACCTTCCTCGCTTGGGGCGATCTTAACCCTCATACCAGAGGTTAGGTTCCTTGGCCATGATGAATTGTGGCCAGCTTTGCTTTTGTTGGTCGTTTTCAGAAGATCACGCAACAGAGAGGGACAGCAGAAAACTAAGGGACACAGTAGGGGAGGGTGAAGAGGTGGTCGGATTCTACCTGCATTTCTCGATTGTTCGCTTGTGTGCGATGGATTGTCCTGTTTTTTGTTCCCCTATTAATAATGATGTTAGAAAGAATGTTGCTTTCTGTCATTGAAGAAGGTGGGGATTTTGAACTCCTTCACGGAATGATATGATGGAGTAGAATTGTTGGTTAGGTATGATTAGGGAGATTTTTGTTCCCTGTCTTGTCTTCTTCCTTAATAGAGGAATTTGTTGTCTTGTGGGCTTGATTAATATACACATTTTGTTAATGATCATCTCGCGGTTCACAGACAAATTCACAGATTTATATACACAGTTATATACAAATTTCGTTGTTGATGTTTTGGTCCAAATTCTTAAAATATTTCCTTTTAATAGATTATTGAAGAATGGTGAATTCTTCCGAAGTAAGAAGTTCGAAGAAAGATATTGGGTAGAAGTATAATTTCCTCGAAGATCCCAAAGATCCCAATACCGTAACGTGTAGTTTTTGCGGATATGTGTCAAAAGGAGGAATACACCGAGCTAAGCAACATCAAGTCGGGAAATTTAAAAATGCAAAAGCATGCCGTAAATGTCCGAAAGAATTGAAAGAAGAGCTTTGTAAGCAATTGACGGAATCAAAGAGCTTAAAGACGAATATCAGTGTTAATTCGAGCTCTTCTTCATTCTCTGTGGATTTTTCTGCTATGGGTATTGATAATGATATTGAGATAGAAGATGCAGTTCAAAAAAGATTGAAAAGTGACACGGCGTGGAGTAAGGGTCCTATGGATCTCTTCTTGATGCAAAAGGGAAAGACAAAACAGACGAGTGTAGTGGATGCTGTTGATAAAGAAGCTCGTGCTAGGACTGTTCAAGCCATAGCCCGATGGTTTTATCAGGCCGGTGTTCCTTTCAATGCTTCCAAGTTGAAGAGCTTCGATGAGATGTTGGATGTAGTTGGTTGATACGGTCCAAATTTGAAGAAACCAAGTTATCGTGAGCTTCGTGTACCATTTCTGAATAAAGAGGTTGAGTTGACGAAAGAAATGATGAAAGACCATGTAGAGAGTTGGTCTCGATATGGATGTTCTATAATGTCAGATAGTTGGACGGATAGAAAGCAGCGACGTTTGTTTAACTTCCTTGTGAATGGTGTGAAGGGGACGATGTTTATTAGATCAGTTGATGCTTCCGCTTATTCTAAGACAGGCGAGAAGTTATTTGAGCTACTAGATAGCTTCGTGGAGGAAATCGGGGAGGAAAATATCCTACAAGTTGTCACGGACAATGGAAGCAACTATGTTTTAGCCGGTAAGCCTTTAAGCTTGTTATGATAATTGATTCATTTATAACACTAGTGAGGAACTTGTTAACAATTTGTCTAAAAGCAGGCAAATTACTCATGGCGAAGAGACCACACTTGTTTTGGACTCCTTGTTTGGCTCATTGCATCGACTTGATGCTTGAAGATATTGGCAAGCTTCCGAACATGAAGAAAACAGTCCAAAAAGCCATCTTTCTTATGGGATTTATCTACAATCATGGCGGTGTTTTGAGCACTATGAGAAGTTTTACGGAGAATAATGAATGGTCAGGCATGGTGTTACTAGATTTGCGACGACCTTCCTCACTTTACAGAGACTTCATATCTTGAAGAATAAGTTAATGAAAATGTTCTTGTCCCGAGAATGGGATGAGAACAAGTTGTCAACCATGGAGAAAGGAAATAGGGCTTATGAGATTGTGATAAGGCGGTCATTTTGGGACATGGTTTTGCACACATTGAAGGTGATGGGGCCATTAGTATGTGTTCTGCGTCTTGTGGATAACGAGAAGAAACCTGCGATGGGGTATATATATGAAGCGATGGATAGAGCAAAAGAGGCTATCCAAAAGTCTTTCCATGGCAAAGAAGATAAGTATGCAGACATGTTCAAGATAATTGACGACCGATGGAATTCTCAGTTGCATCATCCCTTACATGCGGCCGGACACCTCTTGAATCCTGAGTACTTTGATCAGATTACTCATTGTGAAATGGATCAAGAAGTGATAGACGGTTTGTATGCTTGTGTCGAGAAGTTTGCTCCAACCGTCGAGCTTCAGGATAAGATTCTTGCTGAGTTTGGATACTACAAGCGATCTAAAGGGAAATTTAGTACGGGATTAGCTATTAGATCAAGAAAACTGAGATCGCCAGGTATTTTATTTTGTGATTATTTCGAATTTTCGTGATAGTGTGACTATATTGACGATTATGAATTCTGGATGACAGCGGAATGGTGGGATATGTTTGGGCATCATACTCCAAATCTACAACGTCTTGCGGTTAGAATTCTAAGCTTGACTTGCAGTGCAAGTGGTTGTGAACGCAACTGGAGCGTATTTGAGCATGTAAATCCCTTATTAAAGTATTACGTATATTATTCTTATTCTCAAATAGAATATTGATAGCTTTCTTCTTTGTAGATTCATACAAAGAAGAGGAACCGCCTTGACAATAACAGGTTACTTGACTTGGTTTATGTCAAGTACAATCAAAAGCTGAAAGATAGATATGATGCTACAAATGTTATCGATCCATTGACTTTGGATGACATTGATGATAGTAATGAATGGATGGTGGGAGAAATGGAAGATGATGAGGAAGAAAGCGATGATCTGGTCTTCCCTGACGATCCTTTGACATGGAGAGCAGTTGAGAGAGCATCAGGAGTCGAGGAATCTATTCGAATTACAAGGCAAAATGCTAGTTCGAGTACATCACAGAGGATTCTTCAACGAGAAGAAGTCCACTCCGATGCGGCAAAGGACATTGAAGTGCAACTTGAAAATGACAACTTGCTTGAAAATGAAGTTGATTGGGATGATGAATGTTGATTGATGATGATCATTTTGATTTCTAATTTGATGTTTAGATGATGATGTTTAGATTGATGATGATAACTCGAATGATGTGAACCAATATTTCTTTCTTTTTATTTAGAACTAATGTGGCTGGGAATCTTGAGATGATATCTTGGTTTATAAAATACAGTTTCATTAAACATTTTAATTATAATATATTATTATATTCATTAGCGCCTAGGCGAGCGCCTCGCCTAGCGCCTCGGGCGATGGAAGCCCTCCTCGCCTTGGTGGCGCCTTAGCGCCTTGACAACCTTGTGGTTAAGTTCGGGTCTGGTGTTTAGTTAGTACATGTTTTATGATAAATGTGATTAGAGAATGCTTGCTATCTATTAGATTCTTATCACACGGTCTGCTTTGCACCCTACGATGGGAAAAGGAGGGACCAGGGTTTCGATTAATCCACAGAGGTGGGCACGGTTGAGGTCATTGCTTACTGCCTGGGTTGGTTGTCCTTCTCCCCTTAGACTTTTAAAAACAGTTGGTAAGGGCCATCAAAGCCTGCTTATGTTTTTGCTATCCCCATCAATGGCACTTCCCGCATCATTCTGTACTCCCACCAGTCTTGGGCATTGCCAGGCCATTGGCGATCACGCAAGAGTCTTTCAACAAGCCCTTGATAGAGATGGCTGACAAATTTTATCATTGCAATTGCCAAAGCCTCCTTCCTGCTCATCTCCTCGGTTATCAACACTTAAAATCCAAAAGGTCAGGTTAGAATTTGCTAGATTCGACAGCTTAGATGCATGGAATGATAGTGGACCTGCTTTACTCCAACTCCAATCTATATGCTAACCACATACCACAAAAAACACGACCCTGCACTTCCCCCCAAAGAACCAAATCTCTGCTCATCAAAACTTCATCAGGTCTTAACTCTGGCATTTCAATTCCACATCCAGAGGCTATGGTTATGAACACTGAAACTCAGGCAGTTCCTGACTACAGTTCTCTGATTGTCAAGCAATGCATCCTTCTGTTAGAAAAACCGATGTATACACAATACGAGAGACAAATCTATCTGGATAGTTCGGGGAGGCCCACCAGGAGCAAAATGTCAGGCCACAGTAATGCTCTTCTTCTATGGGGTTTTCACAGGGTGGTCGCTGCCGGGAAAAAAAAATGACCCTGTGACAACACTTGCACTTGGGTCGAGAAGGCTCTATCCACCTCTAAATGAAAACCTGTGTTGACTTACTATCCCTTCTCCTTGCTAAAAGATCGCAACCGACAGATAAAGTTCTCTTTCAGTGATTCGGGAATTGAAGAAATGAAGGTAGGCCGGGCCTCCGCGATTAAAAATTTCCTGCACAAGAATAAACATAACCATCACACAAGATTACAGACCTCAGATATAAGAATCGAGCTGCCATTTGCTTGACAAATACCAACTCTTAGCAGCTATATCAGACAGTTAAATGCAACTATCCGAAATTTCAAGCAAACAACATAAGTGTCACATTTATGCTTGCCAAACAAGTTTTCATACGCCAAGAATCACCAAGCAATCGCAAGATTCCAGACAGAGTATCTGCTTCTGTAATTCAGCATCTTTACAATTGGCTATGCCTGAATCGTAAATTTTCCTAGAAGGGAGCACAATGCATAATTTCTCTATAAAAATAGCCCACACATTCTACAAAAATAGCGCTCCGTAATTAATAAAAGGGGGGCATAACCGTCCATTTCACCGTATGTTGGTATGGTTCATGTATCACAAAGATAGGAGTTCCTCCCTTTCACAGTTAAACTAACTGGCACCATTTATATGAACTTATCTCGTCACCATGCTAATTAAGTACTGCCACTGTAAATACAGTTCCCACGGCTCAAGAAAGTTGTGCATTAAGGGGTCTATCTAACTTCTACTAGAAGAAACAAGGATACCAGTATCCATAGTCATCATAAAGCAAATTAACTACTTGTTTTATATAGTCCACCAATACGCCACTAACACTAGGCAGTGATGCCAAAAACTTTCATTGCGACACAATTTCTTATAATATAAGGGCTTCTCAAACAATAGTCTGCCACATCAGATTGAACATGTCAATTTTTTATTCTAAAAGAAATTAGTCATCGAAAATATTTCTTCGACAGTAATATTAAGCTTTGGTACACACCAAATTGTAATTCCTCTCTCATATCAGCACAAATTTTATCAGGAACAACTTAATTAACAGTGTAACTATAGCAAGATACGGAGAAAGTACGAGTACCATAGAGCTCACCTCAAATGGCTACTATCTAATGAAGCATTCTCGGCGTTCTCACTACACTTCCTCCTTTTCGCACGCATGAAACTGTAAACTTCATCAGACCATCCACTTGATCGTAATATAGCGGAAGCCTCATTCTTCAGGCTGAGAAAGAGAAAGAAATGAGGAGAAGGAGCCAAAAACATCATTTCGGGGAGCACTAAGCCACAAGAAGCAAAAAATTCATGGCCAAACAAGCAAAATCATTTAAATTCACTTCACAACGAACAAAAAAGCAATATCATATAAATAATGACACATGATGAATTTATACAAGCTAGGAGCAAAGGATCCCAAAAAGGAAGCCATTGGGAAGAAGAAACATGCAATGATGTACCATAAACACTTGGGAAGCAAATCAAGGTATTATGTTATGTGAGAACATGTGTAATCAGTAAAGAAAACACGGAGAAGAATGTGAGAACATATTTCTCACAAAAGCTATTGAAGAGAAATTTTCACCCAGATATTTTACTATAAAAGGTGATCTAAACATACGCTTCTTTCAGTTCTTCAACTTTTTCCCTGGACTTGGGGTCCTGTGCAAGCAAAATGCAAGAATGATCCTGCATCTTCCCACTGGAGATTGGCATTTCTAGATCGTGATTAGCACCATCATTGCAAGATTCATGAGATTCAGACACATTCCCATTTGACAAGCTCTTTTCAAATATACCATTGCCTTCAAGGCGATCTGATTGGGCTGCCTTGAGGCTAACACCACCAGCTTTTCCATTTCCATGCAGGCCTGCAGTCGATTTGGCTTTCACATCATGACAGGCACCCATACAATTTTTCTTAAGATTGTAGCCCTCATGCCTGGCATCCCGATTTCTCTGCCTGTCATGCAAAGGAACCATATTTTCCTTGTGGAATCCGTTTGTGTTTAAACTGCTTGAAAGTTCTTTCCCATTCATCTTCATCCGAACAGGCTGCTTACAATTACTAGATTTCTCATCTGAGTTATTCTCGTGAAGAATCATCTTCCCATTAGTAACAGCAGGAACTCTCTTTGAGGCCATATTTCCCGAAATACTAAACTTCACACGGGGGCTTGAAGTCAATTTATCAGCCATAGGTAGGGCAGGAGGATTTTTACACGCGCTTTCCTCAAATATTCTATCATCAGCTGGTTTAGATGGAGAACCCGAAGGTTGCATTTTCAATGCTCCAATACCATTCCATGCATTCGATTTAACACCACTGGCAACAGGAACTGCTGCACTAGATGCTGGCCTCTGTTTCGTTCGAGCATAGAACATGATATAAACCTTTTCTGATAACACTTCCTCCAACGTTGTAACTGAGACATATGAATCATTACAGCAATACCACCGGCCCATTGCATCCTGTAATGAGTACAAGAAAATGATCAACACATTTCATCAACGCTTTGGCAATAACTAGTGCTAAGGATAGGGATACCTTGACATAAGCATAATAATGACCTGAATCAGGTGAAAGTCCAGTATGAACAATGGTGCCAAACAGGTAGTATTCAGGAGACGAATCCTGCAACGATAAATACTGGCAGCTCAAAGCACAATGAACATGCAGACAAAAAGCACAAAGTGATGACCTGCTGCACAAATGATTTATGTCAAAATTGAAACCATTATTTCTTAATCATTATTGCTTCTGACAATATAAATCTAGCCAGATATCATTACTGTGGAGAATCCAATGAAGGAGGTCAGCCTAAGTACCTGATTTCCTTTGCACAAGAAGTTGGAAAGCAACAGAAGTTCCTCAAAAGAAATGGCTTTATCGATCTTTCGACCATATATGCCCTCAAATCTCTTCATGAGAATCAAGAAAAACCAAAAGATATAAGCAAAGCATTAGTGGCTAGAATAAAAGACTGTGTGTGCTAACTGACAAATAAACAAAGAAAATCGTACCTTCAGTTGGATAACAAGAATATTAGGGGCCTGAAACACCGACATTTGCTTCCTTGCTGGGACTAATTTCTTACACCTACATGGGCATGGCCAAATTATTCTACAGCAAACAACCTAGGAAAATCAAGATGTAAAGGATAACGCATACGCACTTCTCACACTTGTATTTATTGTTCCCGTCCAAAACCTCCGGATCGAAAAACTTGTGCAATGCATCCTTTAACGAAGCACTATGTAAGATATCCAGACTAATATCCATGATCTCATCCAACTTATTAGACTCGGCTCCACAAAGTACACACTTAACCTGGCTCTGCAAAGCCCCGCCAAATATCTCCTTTACGATGGTATTGCTAGTAGTATCCTCCACAATGGCAACACGGTGACTGTGACGCAACTTCATGAGACGGAGACACGTGTTGTGGCAAGCATCGATGACATAGCGGAGGAACTCGTGTGCATCCTCCTGGCGATCACTCTGGAAGTGGTCGGCATAGAGACGCAAGCAGCTCTGGATCTTGGCAGGAGAATCCTGAGCATGATCCGCCCGTAACGAACGTGCAATACGTTTCTCTAGAATACAGAAAGGACAGTCGCGCTTCCTCTCCCCATCCAGACAAGAATCGCCTGGTCAATTTCATAAAAGTAGGTATAGCACGGTTAACTGGGGGTGTTAGGGCACGAAGCTGGAAAAACCCAGAAATTAGATCTTCCAAGAGCCAGAAATAAAATCCCAATGAATAAAGAAAAAACGCATAAGATAGAGGGGGGAAGGTTACATAGGGAAGAATGGAGTTGACGGAGGCAGAAATTGGCGAGGGGAGGGGTGTAGGTGAGGCACTGGAGGACGGAGTTGAGGTAACAGGAGTTTCCAAGGTTCCTGAGGCCGAGAGGGGGACCGTTCTGGCGCTTCTGACTCAGTAGACTCGGCTGCCAGTACATCTGCAATGGCAAGGCCATCAACGAACTCCTTCCGCCGCCTCCCCTGAAAGGGCATTGCAGGATGTGGGTTCAGCCGCTCCTCCAATGGATTCGCCACGCTGCCGCCACGATTGCATCTCCTTCCGTCCCTCCCAATTACAATCTCTACCGTAGAAACGCTCCTGCACGTTGGTGGGCGGGGCTGGTGGTGGCGGTGCCGCTTTTTTCGTCCGAGAGAGCTCCCCGGCGGCCTCTCTCTCATGAAATAAAAACAGTCTTCTCAATCAGAGGTCTTCGGTAGAAAACTTTAACGACCTGGCCCGTGAAAATGAAAATTTCAAATACAATTTTAAGAAAATAAAATAGGGCTTGAGTAAGGTTTTGGTTTTGCGAAAATTATATGATTTATCTTAAATTATATCGATTTTTTTTAATTTATCCTACGTTATTTCTAATTTATCTTCCAATTCGGCAAACGGAAGTTGACATGGCGCTTACATTGCACTAACGTCGTCAGTCGTCCTGCCGTAAATCTAAATATCTAAATCGAAAATTCTAAATCCCCAAATCGGATACACATCAACCCCGACACACCCTCCTCAAATTCATTACACGCGTTTTTCAAACACCGTCGGACGACAAGTCCCAAACACACCAACAACAGAAAGGGAAGACTTCCACCCGGCACACACGCACGCAAACCCATACCACCTTCTTCTTCTTGTTCTTCCTTGTGGATGATTGTTATTGAACAAGGTGCCGCCTTTTTGTGTTCCTCTGTGATTCTGATTAAAGGGTTCGTCAGAAAAGATGGAAAGTTAACAGACTTTTGGGAGGGGCGGTGTTCATTCAGCTGTCGGCGTTTTCGAGGTGTTTAGTCGAAGAGGACCTCCCTCTTGTCCCTGGATCGAATGAAAAGCTGGAGTTAGAGTTTCCTAATGATGGGTCGACCCTCGATGGCTTGGTTGTTGATGCTCCTTGCTGTTCAACTCTTGCCGACTTGTCGTTGCTTGAACGATGATGAAGGCGAATTCATTTTCTCGTTTTTTTTTTTCAAAAGGAAAAATTGTGATTCTTTTAGGGTTTAGGGTTGGGTGGCCGATTTTGAACCTAAGTGGAAAGATTTTATTTATTTGGGGACTAATTATGGCATTCCGTCAAATAGTGATCTTTTGATGGCGGGACGACTGACGGCGTTATTGTCATGTAAGCGCCACGTCAACTTCCTTTTGTCGGATGCCTAACGGAGGAAGATTGGAAGTAACGTAGTAAATTTAGGATATATGAAGATATTATGTAAACGATATGATAAATCGAAAAAAAACGATGTAGTTTAGGATAAATCGGATAATTTGGCCTTTCCTTTTTTATACTTTGATCTATCATAAAAAAAATGTTGGTAGACCGACAGTAACTTGTAAATTTAAGGATTTACAATTTTGTTAAACCTCATTCGTCAGCAGTCACAAGAGTTCAATTCGCCGTTAAGATTCAAACCCAATACGTCTCGTAATTTAAGGAATCACTTTACCCAACTGAACAAGAGGGGAGAACCCAACTTAAGTCGCAGCAGGGGTGGGTTTGCCCCTTATTCATTTATTGGAGGGGCGGGTTTAGACAGAAGCCTCTTTCCCCTTTAGTGAAGAATTTTACCAAGTGTTGGCGGGGCGGGCGGAAGATGCGTTTTGAAAATCCGCCTTTACATGAAGGCGTGTTTTCAAAATCCGCCTTCATGCGGATGCATGGAAGCCCCGCGGGTTTTCAAAACTCACCCCTGCCGAAACACGCCCTCTTTATATTTTAAGGGGCGCATTTCTTCAACGGAAAGACCGTATTTTATGAAATACGAACCCTATTTTGTAATTTTTTTTTAAACTAACCGTATTTTCGAACAAAACTCAACGTTCTCTTACTCTTTTATTAATTAGTTGACCGATAGTGCTAGGAGTGTTAATGTGCTCCCCTTCCCGAAGTTCTTTAGATAACATTTGGTTCCCAATATAATTTTATCTTCTTTAGCTAATATTTTGAATCCACAAAATTCTTAATATTCTCTAATTAAAACCTTCATCATCAATCAATAAATAACGACAAAGTGCATGAATAACATGCATATGAAAATTATTTTTTTTACATGTACTTGTTCATATCGAAATTTCTTTTAATGATTACAAGTCGATTCTTGCTTCATTAAGCTCGTTCTTCGTTAAGTTCGATCCACAAATTTCTTATTGATATTTCATTATGTTTAAGGGAGTTCGTACAATGAGTTTCTGTCAATTAGATCTCCACACACTTTAGCAGCCTGATCATTCATATGAACTTATGCTCAACTTGAATCGACAAATCATCAATGTGTTGTAAAACCTATTGTTGACATGGCAAATAATTTTGGGCCTGGACTTAGAACAGAAACCCAGTAATCCTTCAAGTCACACTCCGAGTCGGCCCAAGATACAGTTGTCTAGGCCGACCCATGACGAAATCGACTAGGTCGATTTATGACGAAGTCGACTAGGTCGATTTATGACGAAGTCGACTAGGTCGACTTATGAACGGGGTCGACTAGGTCGACTCACAACGAAGGAGTATGGTGATCAAAGTCAACCAAGATGACTCAACAGTAGCTAGGCCTACTAGTAGGGTCAAGTCGACGGAATTCTGGATAAGTCGACCAAGTCGATCGTAGTCCGTACAGATCAGTCAAGTCGACGAGGTTGAAATAAATTTATTCATTTTCAATCACGTTTATTAAAGATCGTAACTGATCTTAAATATCCAGGAACGTGATCCCATATATCAAGGGGGTTGTTGAGACACTCCCACGATATTATGGATCACGATCTATAACACGATCTGCAAAACGATCTATCTGTTACGTGTTAATCACGTACAAGTCCCTATAAATAGCAGAGGAATTCTTCAAGATAAAGACACGACCATACACAGCCAAAAACCCTGAAGTTTGTTCGTCAACCTTAGGAATTAGATACCTCGACCCGGTTTGTAGGTCAACTCCCCTTCCACCAGCAGAGTGAGCTCGTAGGGCCTTTGCTGTCAACTCCCGCCAGCGACACCACCGACGGAGTGAGCTCGTAAGGCCTTCGTCACAGCTTTCCGCCAGCGACCACCACCGACGGAGCGAGCTTCCAAGGCATTCGTCACAAGTTCTCCGCCGTCACAGATTTCCACATCGTTGTCACCACTTGCACTTTTTTCCATTTCTAATGGCTGTAAGCCCTGTTTTCTTAATTCGTTAAGATTGTAAGACTTGCATTTTATTTCAATAAAATTGTGCATCTTCTTACTGGCGACCACAAACTCAATTCCTGTGAGTCCTTTGCCAAATATTTCCGACGTGATCCGTTCTATAGGCGAACACCTATACAAGGAAGTCATCTTCTTCAACTTCATCATCCGCGTTATAAAATATATTGTCGGGTGTATCCACGACATCTATATCCCACCACGACACTTCATACTTCCAACCACCATCACGACTCGTTGAATAACCATTCTTGTGAGCAAAAAGTCATCTAACCTAGGACGTCTAGGTGGAACTCATTCTACATGAATTAGGTCGATATGAAAATAGCCGAATAATCCCGAGAAATACTCGAATGCCGTGAGTCTCAGAATCCCTTAGATGGGGAAAACCAGGAACTTCCTCTGGAAATGAACTTGGAAGCGCCGGCCCCAGGAGGCCAGGCAGCTACAAACCAGTCCACTTTTGATTCACACGCCCAAGCGCCGGCCCTAGGAGGCCAGGCAGTTACAAACCCGTCCGCTTTTGATTCACATGCCCCGTCCGAATTTATTTCGAGACTGGAGTTCCACAAAGAATTGGGAAATGTGCGTCAGGAGTTGACTGATATGAAGGGCATCCTAATCGATGTCCAAACTCTAATAGGGCATCTTTCTGGCCCGAGAGACGAGGAAAGAGTGAGACCTCGTATGAGAGAGGCCCCTATTAGGGAGTCTACGTTCATGGCAGACGCTCGTCGGACTACTCAAAGGCCACGTAACGTGACTTTTGAGCAATCTGAGATAAGGACGAATGCTCTCTTTGAACCCGGGAATCTGGTTTCCCCTGGTCGACCCTCTTCTTCACGTAGTCGACCAGCAAATACGTATTGGGATGAGGCAGAGGATCTCCAAGAGGAAACAGATCGCGGGGAGGATTTTATTCCGGCTCGTCGCCCTGGAAAAGAGCCAATGGTCGACGCAGTTGGAGGTCCCTATGAGCCTGGACCCCAGAGTGGTAATCATCGTGAGGAGCCTTCATTTTATGTAAGGGATCCAACGAGTCAGACAATGGGAGAAAGGCCTCCGTATAGCCCGTCAAGGCCAACTCGGCTCGCAGGGCACGGGCCGATAGGCGGTGTACCCCCAGACTTAAGAGAGGCCATAACTCAGGTTATAGAGCAAGTCGTCCCCGGAATAGCTCGGCGAGATGACACCTGTTTATACAGGCCTCCTTATCCTGCGTATATTGACAGGGATTTCCCTTTACCTAGGGGTTATAAGGTGCCCGACTTCACTCGCTTCTCAGGCGAAGATGAAATGACCCCACCTGAGCATATTGCTCGCTTCACTCATCAACTTGGCGAGGCGGCCGGGAATGATTTCTGGAAACTAAAGCTCTTCCCGAATTCATTAACCGGGGATGCCTTTACCTGGTATGCAGGTTTGCCGTCGGGGTCAGTAGCTTCATGGACTCAGATGCAGTCCATGTTTGTTAAAACCTTTGCTCGACTTGATACCCCCATGTCGATGTTTGAGGTTATGCGCCTTAGGCAGGCTAATGGGGAACACCCGGGGCAGTTTTTAATGAAACTTAGAAAGGCCTTATTACGGTGTAGGCCTCCCATACCGGAGAAAGACCAGTTGCTCCTCGCATTAAATGCGTTGTCCATTCCTTTCCAGAAAAAGCTTCAAGGGGAGCGCTTTGCCGATTTATATGATTTGGCAAGGAGTACTATCAGCTCCTAACAGAAGAGGTCAAGCTGACTCGAGCCTCCCAAGTTGATACGTATGAAGTCGACGTGGCCGAGTTTGTTAAGGGAGAGTCAACTATATGTGACCTCTTGACTAGGAAAAATTCTAAAGCCAAAGCCTCCCAGAAAAATGTCGAGGAAAGGAAGTACTCCTTCGACACAGATAAAGTCGACGCCATTTTTGACTGGCTTTATCAAAAGAAAAGGATCAGGCTTAAGCCTGGTCATCGAGTCCCTCAGACAGAAAGGGAAAAAAGTAGGAATTACTGCAAGTGGCATGGTTCCTTCACCCATACTACCAAGGACTGCCTGTCCTTTAGAAATATAATTCAGGATTTAATAGAGTCTAAAGAGCTCTGTTTTCCAGAAGTCGATGAAGTCGCCATGGTGGATGATAATCCATTTGACGACGAAGTCGCCATTCATACATTTGATATATTTGACACTGAGGTTAACCTTGTAGAGGTCATTAACGACTCTGCTATACCCTCGTAGGATTTGCAAGCAACCGGCGAGACCCTGGTGGCTAATGCCCTGATGAAGCGACTGGCTGAGCGTGGGGTCGTCATCCTGCCAAAGGGAAGGGACAAGTGGCTTTGCCACTGGCACCTGAACGACATTCACACGACAGACCAATGCCACACATTTAAGAAGTACCTGTTGGACAGTAAGACAGAAGACTGGTATGACCTGACTCCTTTTGAAGAAGCAGCAATGTCATTGACTGCCCCCCGAGGACCTTCTCACGTCCTCAAAAGTCCTCATAGTGTGGATCGCCGATCAGCTTCGCGAGGAGGAAGAGGAGGTTCCCAGGGGCATGGAGGGAATGGAGAGGCAGCCGCCCGGGGTACAGAACGCCCAGCACGGCGACTTGAGTTTATGGACTCGTCCGGCCAGAGAGTCGTCAAGCAGAGGTACACTAGGACTACCCCTGTCAAAGAGATAAGACCTGTGGAAGAACATAAGGGAGTAGACCGACCCCAATAGGTTGCAAGTCGTAGGCCTCGATATGCGTCACAGACAGTCGACCCCCAGGAATTGCGGAGGGGACCTCCTATCGCCCAATTCTTAGATGAGAAGCTACTGTGCCAGAAGTGCAAGCTGATTGCCCATAATCGGATACTTATTACCCAGCTCTGCACAGCATGCTGCGTCAACTACTTCTTGCGGCTGGTCGACTTGTCCGCAAAAGGGGAGATGCTGGTGAAAGCGGTCCGCCCTGAGGGTACAGGTAATTCAAACCCTAGTAAACCTTCCTCAAATAGACCAGAAAGTACTCCGGTGCAGGTGGGATATGACCCAGTCGACGGCCGATTCATGGAGGTAAGCCGACTCCTTTTTTGTTCTAAGAAACCAAGATTCGTCAAGGCCTTTAACCCTTCGTCCCAATGGCAGAAGGTGGAAAGGAAGGTTGCACCCCCTTTAAGGGCTCAAAAGAGAAAGGAAAGGCGCCTAAGTCACGCCCAAAAAAGACCTAGGATGACCCATGCGATGCCACCCTCGGAAGGGAACCAAGCCGCAGAGAAACAAGTCGCGGAGCCTGAACGGGTCGAGTCTACTGATTACTCGGAAAACCCGGGCTCAAGCTTCGACTACACTCCTCTACGAGGAGACAGGCCCTGCGACTTCGACGCAGAACAAGGGCCCCTTGTGAGCTGTAACGCTCTCACCTTTCCTGCCGAGTTCGCCTGCAACGACAAGTCGGAGGCGCCGAAAGGTAAAACCCTGGACTCTAAGGTCACTTCTTTTCCATCTGGCTTCCCTCTGCACTGGCTGAGGAAACCATCGGATCGCATGAAACAGCACATGCACTCGTTATACATCACAGCCACCTTTGATGGCGTTTTGGTGGGCCGAGTCTTAATAGACAACGGCGCCACCGTCAACGTTCTCCCACTCACCAAGTTTAGACTGCTTGGGTACAAGCCTAGCGAGTTGGTATGAACCGACGTGGCTGTAAGCGGATTTAATGGGAGGAAGTCCGAATGCCTGGGGATATGCTCTGTGCATTTAGGCGTCGGAAGACACGAGCAGGAAACTGCTTTCTTCGTAATTGACATAGCCCCTTCGTTTAATGCGCTTTTGGGACGCGATTGGCTTTATAAAGCCGCCGCGATCTCGTCGACTTTGCATAGGGAGTTGATTTTATGGCTTGACTCTGAAATAGAGACTATCAGGGCTGATGAATACTCCTGTTGTGACAAGGGCATTTTACATGCAGAAACAAGCAAGACGATCAAGGACCTCACCTTGGATCAACGCTACAAGCTAGGAGACCCTACTGTCGGACCCCTAGGTGAACCCTCCGGGAAGTTCTACTTCACTGTGAGCTATGGCACCTCTCACCCCAAGCCCGATGAGGGACCAATCGTGCCGATAGGATGGGGGCCCGACTTCACGGACAAGGATATAGATGAGGTCCTGTAGGAAGTAGTCCCGACCAAGGATGGAGGCAAGACAGACAACAGTCCTAATGGCGACAAGGGGGAGGCGCCCAAGAGCCAGGAAAGTGCTGCGACGGAGTTGGAGCTCGATAGACTCCTGCACGAAGGGTTGTATGGACAGTGACGAAGGAAGAGGCTATGCAGTCGCTGATCTCCTCCAGCGACTACAGGAGTATGCTAGGAAGTCTAGGAAATTAGGTTGCCAAATAAGCAATGTAAATGCTGAGGCTAGCTTATCTAAGTCCATTGATACCGACTTAGGCGGTGTCCAGGGTCGCGAGTCACTTATGATGCCATGTGACCCGCTTGTAAGTATCAATTTAGGCGAGGAATCTAGCCCTCGGATCGTTTTCGTTAGTTCTTCAATGAATAAAGAAATTTTCGATTCTATTAAGGCTACTCTTGAAGAATTCAAGGATTGTTTCGCTTGGGACTATACTGAAATGCCGGGTCTAGATCGCCGACTTGTAGAGCATAAGTTGCCAATCAAAGTAGGATTTAAGCCAGTCCAACAGGCACCAAGGAGAATGACTCATGAAGTCACTCAGGCAGTATTCGAAGAAGTCAAGAAGCTCTTTAAAGCTGGGTATATAAGAACATCGAGGTACACCGAGTGGATATCCAGCATAGTCCCTGTCATCAAGAAGAATGGCAGGATTAGAGTCTGCATCGACTTCAGAGATTTAAATCGTGCTACTCCAAAGGATGAATATCCCATGCCCATTGCAGATGACTTAGTCGATAAGACGGCAGGGCACCAAATTATGTCATTCATGGATGGTTTCTCAGGATATAACCAAATTTTCTTGGCTGAGGAAGATATCCATAAAACCGCGTTCAGATGTCCCTTAGGCATTTTTGAGTGGGTAGTCATGCCGTTTGGGCTCAAAAACGCTGGTGCAACCTACCAACGAGCTATGAATGCCATTTTTGATGCTTCGATTGCCAAGACAGTCGAGGTGTACATAGATGATATAGTGGTCAAATCAAAAGACGAGAGGTCGCATGTTAATGATCTTAGGAATGCTTTCATCCAAATGAGAAAGCATCAGCTCAAACTAAACCCTCTCAAATGTGCTTTCGGAGTAAGAGCAGGACATTTCTTAGGGTTCCTAGTTCATCAACGTGGCATAGAAGTCGACCAGAACAAAGTGAATGCCATTCAAAGATTGAACCCTCCGAGTAACAAGAAGCAGTTACAGGCTTTCTTAGGGAGGGTCAATTATCTAAGGCGATTTATTGGTAACGTCGCTGGACGGACAGAAGTCTTCTCGACTTTACTAAAGGCGAAGGGAAACTTTGTGTGGGGTGACGAACACCAGAAAGCATTTGAAGGCTTAAAGGAGTATTTAATGAAGCCGCCTGTACTCGCCCCTCCTCGGGTAGGAAAGCCTTATCTGCTTTATGTGGCAGCAACTGAATCAGTCATCGGAGCCATGTTAGCCCAAAAGGCGGAAGACAAAACTGAGAGAGCGGTCTACTATTTGTCAAGACAACTAACCGCTACAGAGAAGCGCTATACAATTAAGGAGAAGTTATGCCTGTCAGTCTTTTATACTGTTACTAAGCAAAGGCATTATATTGGATCCCAAGAGGTACATGTCATTACCAAGTCTCCAGTCATAAAGTACTTTTTCGAAAGTCCCCTGCTAACTGGGAGAATTAGTATGGAGTTTAGTGCTATCCGCGTATGATCTACGATTCAAATCCCAACAGTCGGTGAAAGGACAGGTTCTGGCCGATTTCTTGGTGAGTCACGATCCATCCGTATCAATCGACCAAGAAGAATCCCTTGAGGACATCTGGCAGGGTTGGTTTGACGGATCTTCGGCGAAATCCGGCGTAGGAATAGGCCTTCGCATACTTTCGCCACTAGGGAAAGATGTTCGTCTAGCGTACCGCTTGACGGCAGATCACACCAACAATGCGACTGAATATAAAGCCTTGATCACGCTCCTGAAGGAACTATTAACCTTGGGAGCCAAGAATGCTACAGTGATGGGGGAGTCTCAACTGGTGATTGACCAGATGAATGGTACTTCTATATGCCAGGAGAAACTCACACCCTATCATCAAGTCGCCCGTAAATTGGTCGAGCGATTTGAAGCGATCACTTTCCTCTTTGTAGGTCGAGGGGAAAATACCATCGCTAATGACTTAGCCCAAAAGGCTTCAGGATACAAGGCCAAAAGAGGAAGCGATTGTATCCCAGAAATAGTTTCCCACCTAGCTCCCCAAGGCGACGCGTTCACTCTGGACATAATGACAAGCGATAAGGATTGGAGGAGGCCAATCACCGACTTCCTCTCCGACCCAACACAAAAGGCGAGCCAAAGAATCAAGACTCAGGCTTTGTCGTACACTCTTATAGATGGGGTACTTTACAGAAAGACCAAAGAAGGAGTCCTACTAAGGTGCGTCGACTTAGACGAAGCGACCCCAATTATGTTAGAGACTCATCAGGGTTTATGCGGGTCTCACCAATCTGGCACCAAAATGTCTTGGGCTATCCAAAGACATGGTTTTTACTGGCCATCAATGCTAAAGAACTGCATAGAAATGGCTAGGGGATGCCAAGAGTGTCAAAAACATGGTCTGGTGACAAGGGCCCCAGCGTCCGACTTAGTCTCAGTCGTCAAGCCTTGGCCATTTAGGTCTTGGGCTTTAGATATAATCGGGGAAATCCATCCGCACTCGAGTAAGGGTGACGCCTATATTCTAGTCGCCACCGATTATTTCACTAAATGGGTCGAGGCTCAGGTTTATAAGAAGATCGATCATAAAGAAGTGATCGATTTTCTTAAATCATCTATCATCTATAGATTTGGAATTCCCCAGAATATTGTTGTGGACAATGGCACCGCTTTCAATAATGAGAAAATGCGAGAATTCGCTACGGAGTTTGGTTTCTCAATCACCAACTCGACACCTTATTATCCTCAGGCGAATGGACAGGCTGAAGCTACCAATAAACTCATAAAGAACAATATTCAGAAAATGGTTGGCGCAAATCCAAGAGAATGGCACCAACTATTACAAGACACTTTGTGGGCTTTAAGAGTTACTAAGAGAGAAAGCACAGGGGAAACCCCTTTTTCACTAGTATATGGGCAAGACGCCGTCCTACCTATTGAGGTTCGATACAAGTCGCTCAGGGTGACTCATCCTGATTTACAAGACGAGGCAATGTACCTCGCTTTGGACGAATTAGAGAAGAAGCGACTTGATGTAATAGACCGACTCGAGGTGCATAAACAAAGGATTGCTAGGCATTATAACAAAAGGGTTGTCCATAAGCACTTTAAAGTGGGCGACTTGGTTTGGAAGATGGTGCTACCCCTTAAATCGAAAGACCAAGTTTTGGGTAAATGGTCCCCTAATTGGGAAGGTCCACATGAGGTATGTGAAACATACTCATCTAATAGCTATCGGCTTATGACGAGAAGTGGGGTCAGACACCCATTAAAGGTTAATGGTAAATATCTCAAACCCTATCGCGCGACTATCTGGGAAGCTCACCATAAAATCCTAAGACAAAGGACTCCATTAATTTGGGAAGCGCTTAATTCCTAAGAAATCGCGCTAGGCTTCAGTAACGCTGTCTGGAAGAATGAATTGAGCGTAGTGGGCAGAAATTCATTTGAGACACAAGGCACTTGATTTATTCAGTAAAACAAAAACAATGGAATTGCATTGTTCTTTGGTTACAAATCTAATTTCCATAACCCGCCAACTTCTTTGAAATCGAGGACAAGGGATTTACGAGTTCGTCGCTTCGCGTTCACCTTGTTTCGCTGGGCATAAAGGTCGACGACCTTTTCTCTATCCTTCTCAGCATTGGCCTCCAGCTCCTCGATTTCTTGAGTATTGATCGACGCAAGCTGCCGAGTCAGGTCATTCTTGAGGTTCGTGTAGAACTCTATCTGTCTCTCTGCCTCGGTCAGCTTCTCTTGCACATCGACCAAACGTTGGCGGGCGTCCTGTGCGGCTTTAGAGGCCTGCCCTCGAGCTTCATTGATCGACTGAATCTTCGAGTCAGTCGAGTCCAAGGTGAGCAGGTCGGCGTAGTAATCCCTCTAGCGGGTCCAGTACGTCGACCTGAAGCTCTTGCAGGCCCCCAGTATTTCGTCCGTGACCCGAGGGGATGTCTCGATCCTCTTCAACAGCTTCTGCATCCTCCTAAATTCGTTGACGCTTAAGGGGTCGATGAGCAGAAGTTGGCAAAGTTCTTCGATATCCTCGTGAAACACCCACGGGTCTTTGGTCGACCTAGAAGTCGCCGCAGCAGGATCCTGAAGAATAAGAGGCAAAATGCTGTTAGACAATACCCTAAAAAAAAAAAAGGCCAACGACCTCGTGCGATCGAATACTTACCTCTGGAGGAGATCTATCCCCAGAACTCTCATCCGAAGAAGAATGAGGAGTGGGAATTTTCTGTCGGCAAGCAGTCACCTTCACCCTCTTCGGACGGGCCTATAATGAAGGATATAAATACCTCAATCAAGATCGCAATGATAATACTATGATCTGTTTAAGGACACATACCGTCCCTGGTGTAGGAGTTTGGACTGGAGGAGAAGGAATAGCCTGGTTTTCCTCCTCACAAGTCGACCGAGCCGGTGGCTCGACCGGGATCGTGACAGCCTGTTCTTCTTGAACGAAGGCCTCAGGGATTTGCTGTTCCTGAAACAGAGTATGACGCAGAGCCAAAAGTTCATATATGAACTAAAGTAGGGATACACCAGCTTAGAACTAAACTTACCTTGGCGACCGAAGCCTTCGAACTCTTGCCTAAGGCATGGGAGATAAGCTGGTGGTCGTCCCCATCTGAAGCCTCTCCCTAGACAATATAGTATAGTTCAGATATGAAAACTCAAAACAAAAAAAAAACTGGAGTCATCAGAGTCTTACCTCTACGGCCGATCTTTGTGAAGCATCGACTACAGCTGAAGACACTGGCACCGCAGCTGGTGCCTTGGTAGATGAGGTCGCCGCTGAAGCGGTTGGTGACCTGGATGGGGTCGCCGCTGCTGCAGTTGGCGACCTGGACGGGGTCGCCGTTGCAACAGCTGGCGACCTGGATGGGGTCGCCGCTGCAATATTTGGCGACCTACGAGAGGAAGTCGCCACCTTCACCAGTCTCTTCCTCTGGGATAGAGGCATCTCCTCAAGATCTTCTTCCTCGGCCGCCTTGCGCTTTGGAGCGCTTTTAGATCGAGCCTTAGAGGGATCACCTGCGGCTATTTCCCTGGGGCTCGCAACTTTAGCCTTCCCCTTGCTGGTCGACTTGAGTCTAGAAGGAGCAGGAGCAAGGGGGGCTTTAGGCTTGGGCTTTCCAGGGCCCCGAGGAATCATTGATCCTGAAAAGGAGAAAGCTCACAATTAATACTAAGAACCCAATACTCTTAAAGTAAAGCTAAGTCTTTACCTTTTGTTTTGATATGCGCGTCGTCTATGTAAAAATCAGGCTCCTTGGAGACCTCCAAGAAATGCATCAAGGCCCGCAACTCTTCATAGGTAGTCGACCATAGCACAGTGAAGAACTGTGTGGCGAAACAGGCAGAAGTGTCAGATGGGAATTCCATCTGGGAGAGCTGCGTCTTGCTGTTTAGCAAGTCGAGGGTCTTCGGGTCAATCAACTTGCACCCAATCCTCTTCGTCCTGTCCCCGCACAAACCGCCGGCAGAGTCAGCAAGTGGAACTGCTACACTTTGAATAAACCCAAACTGCCTTGCACACAGTTGAGGGTTATAGACTTCAAAAGTCAGGTAGCCGTCGAAGATAACTGGTAGATCTCTGCGGGTCAATACCCCATTCCAGAAGCCACGAGCAGCTTGAAGATTGATTTCCTGAGCAAGTGTCTTGCCGCCTGGAAAGGGTGCCCAGTTGCGTCGATCTACCCTGCCGAAGTCGACTATATGCTTTAGGTGGCCAGTGATCGATGTCATAAGCCATTGATCCTTACGCTGGCAGCACTAATCCAGGATGGTCTCCCCATAATAGGAGGATTCGAGGGGCGAAGAAGGGCCCTTGAACCCAGTCAATCCTGGCATCCACATGGCCGACCAGAGATGAACTAACCAGAGCAACCCTCCTGCTGGATGTTTTGGAAATGGCTTGATTTGAGTTGTTGCTCTGTCCAGATCATGGTAAAGAAGACCCAAAACGAAGGGGCCCCAGGAGATTTCTTCATTGGTCTCCCTCAGAAAGTTGGCCACCGCATAAGAAGTATGGCTAACCTTCTTCCCAGGGAAGCAGTAAACAAATTTGCTCAACCAGATGCTGAGGAACTCGACCTCTTCCCGGGCGCCAAAACCTTCGGTCGACAACTTCTCATCTGACCTCTTGCCTGCTGAGGCCATTTTCAGATGCCTGCTCACCACCTCCATGTACTGAAGGGCGCCTTTGGGATTGATAGCACCTGCCTGAGAGTACTGTCGAACAGGGTGGCCATTGATTTTGCACCTGGTCAAAATCTTCACATCTGCCAATGTAACAGACATAGGACCTTCCGGGAAATAGAAGCAGTTGACAGCAGAGTTCCAGAAAGGCAGCATGGCCGAACAAACCCTAGGATCACAGTTCTTGTCCGCCACGGACATTCTAAAGAATCTTAAAATCTTCTGATTCCTAAACATCTCTGTAAAATGCTCCTCCCACATCTCAAGCCAGTCTACCATCTCAGACTTAGATGCAGAAGGAAAACACAGGAAGGATCCCTGACCTTCCCAGTTGAGGGGATCGATGAAGTCGGGATGGCAAATCGGGATGGGCTTCTCAGTGACAAGATAGTTGAGCGGCACCGTCTCCGGAAAAAGATGCTCCGGCAAGATAGGTCCAAGAGTGACGCCCGACCCCTGATCCTCTGCGACCGGAACGGGTCCGGTTGGCCCCGCACGCAGATTATGGAACTCAAAACACTTAAAAGTTGACATCTTTTTGAGGATCAAAGGAGTTTTGAAGGGGGAGACGAAGAGTTTTCTGGGAAGCGAGGGTTTCTGTTTTCTTGGAGAAGACGGAGAAGTGTTGAGCAAAAGTGCGGGAAAAGGGCGATGACTCTCCTTTATATAAGGTATGATTTCTGCTGAGTCGGCACAGCCAACCCAGCATAAAAGGGGGGGCTTATGTTGACATGGCAAATAATTTTGAGCCTGGGCTTAGAACAGAGACCCAGTAATCCTTCAAGTCACACTCCGAGTCGGCCCAAAATACAGTCGTCTAGGCCGACCCATGACGAAGTCGACTAGGTCGATTTATGACGAAGTCGACTAGGTCGATTTATGACGAAGTCGACTAGGTCGACTTATGAACGGGGTTGACTAGGTCGACTCACAACGAAGGAGTATGATGATCAAAGTCAACCAAGATGACTCAACAGTAGCTAGGCCTACTAGTAGGGTCAAGTCGACGGAATTCTGGATAAGTCGACCAAGTCGATCGTAGTCCGTACAGATCAGTCAAGTCGACGAGGTTAAAATAAATTTATTCATTTTCAATCACGTTTGTTAAAGATCGTAACTGATCTTAAATATCCAGGAACGTGATCCCATATATCAAGGGGGTTGTTGAGACACTCCCACGATATTAGGGATCACGATCTATAACACGATCTGCAAAACGATCTATCTGTTACGTGTTAATCACGTACAAGTCCTCTATAAATAGCAGAGGAATTCTTCAAGATAAAGACACGACCATACACAGCCAAAAACCCTGAAGTTTGTTCGTCAACCTTAGGAATTAGATACCTCGACCCGGTTTGTAGGTCAACTCCCCTTCCACCAGCAGAGTGAGCTCGTAGGGCCTTTGCTGTCAACTCCCGCCAGCGACACCACCGACGGAGTGAGCTCGTAGGGCCTTCGTCACAGCTTTCCACCAGCGACCACCACCGACGGAGCGAGCTTCCAAGGCCTTCGTCACAAGTTCTCCGCCGTCACAGATTTCCACATCGATTGTCACCACTTGCACTTTTTTCCATTTCTAATGGCTGTAAGCCCTGTTTTCTTAATTCGTTAAGATTGTAAGACTTGCATTTTATTTCAATAAAATTGTGCATCTTCTTACTGGCGACCACAAACTCAATTCCTGTGAGTCCTTTGCCAAATATTTCCGACGTGATCCGTTCTATAGGCGAACACCTATACAAGGAAGTCATCTTCTTCAACTTCATCATCCGCGTTATAAAATATATTGTCGGGTGTATCCACGACATCTATATCCCACCACGACACTTCATACTTCCAACCACCATCACGACTCGTTGAATAACCATTCTTGTGAGCAAAAAGTCATCTAACCTAGGACGTCTAGGTGGAACTCATTCTACATGAATTAGGTCGATATGAAAATAGCCGAATAAACGAGTTAGCATCATCCCATATGACAAGTTCTTCTTGTTGATGTACCTAGATGCTGACATATAACTTAACACCTTATCATCGATGTGTGGACAATTACCTCTTTGATGTCATCTAACAACCTCATTTGATCCTTGCTAATCTCGTTGCTATATCCACTGACAGGCGTTATAATATTATGTATGATATGCATGTCCACATCCAAGTGAGTAGACCTCAAAATAATGTCCTTCTCGAATATCTGATGATCAAACGACATATTTTTAACAGTAGTCTGTCATAAACTTAAATATCATCCAAATCAAAATAGATCGGTTAAAATATAGGTATTGTCGTTCAAATATGTCCTAGCTCGAAGACAACCTCCTTCGTTGTAAACTTCATGTAAATAATAGTGAAATTGCATCGCCTCCATCCTATACACCCATTGAAAGCAAGTGGAGGCCCTTGGCTGGGGAGTGTCAGCTGGGTTCTCTTTGGGGACAAAGAAACTGACGATGAATGAGGAGGTGAAGAAGGTGTCGTCGCTAGGAAAGGCTTGGGTGATGATATGAGCAGTCATCTCCACCTTTCTAGAGTAGTCTTTCTTTCCCTGCATGTAGTCAAATAGCCTAGCAAAAGTAGTTGGATGTCACTCCAATCCAACGAAGAAAAATGGGACAGAAGGAGGGAGGACTAACCGGAGGAAGCCTGCCCCGGTGGCTTCCACCAAGGAGACATCCTGGATATGGGAGATAGACATCTACACAGAAGAGGTGTAGCGGCGGATCTAATACCCATTCTCAGAGTGAAGGACGTCATAGCTAGGGCACTGGATGCGGGTGCAATTAGGAGGGAACACTTTGAGGTCCTGATGCTGGTGTTTGAGTAGATTCACGAGCAGGGCGAACAGCTTCAGGGTGGCAGCGGCTCTTTTTTATTTGATTGTTGGTCGCGGTTGCGGCGTTTATAATTAGCGGGAGGGAGGCAAGGAGGGACATTATTGTAAAGATTCAGAAAAATTAAGGTATGATATGAGTAATTATAAGAGTATTTAGTTATTAATCATTATAAATGATGGTCTTCTTGTGACTGCTAATGCCGTTTACGAAACCTTATCGATGTTTTGGGTTCGATAACGCGTGACCATGTCACATGAAAAAGGGGGCGTCCTATCTCAAACAATCCAGGCTCAGGTAACATTATCGATTCGCTTATTACGTTAGGATCTCGATATGTGAATTAATAAATGGACCTAGTGAGAAGGCAAGGACCTAAGTGTAACATTTCTCAAACTAGATGATGGAAACAACAAAGATATGATTGTTATTTTATTTTATTATGTATATATATAGGTATTGATAAGGGTCGACCGTCCCTCATCATTCATTTAGAGATAAGGTTGCTTGTGTCTTGGGGGACGCGAGGCGAAGTGTAGCTGAGCGAGCATGGGGTTGCAGGGTTTAGAGATTCAAGGACAACGACGAGTTGTGATGGCGTAATACTTGAGGTACGCTCTCATTCCCCCTTTTTACCCTGTCAATCTTGTCCTCTGTGTCGGACCTGAGTCATCTTCGATTGTTGTTTCCTTGATTTGTTAGCTCTTGTATGGCCTTGTTGTTCATAAGATTATGATGGTTGAAGCTTGAGTTATGGCTGGCAGGATTTGAACTTTATTTTGATCTGTATTGTTGTATGGATGAGTGGCTTGAGGCTTGGTGACTCTGATACTTCTTGGCTTATTGGATTTTCGGATATGTGGTATGATGGTTGGTTACTGAATGAACCTTTGAGAGCCGGCGTTACCGAGGAATTAAATGGATCTTTAAGAGCCGGCGTTGCCGAGGAATTGATTGTGTTGTGGTTTCTGGTTGGATTGATCAGGGATGTTTGGATGTCGTCACGAACGACCCATCCCAAGACGAGGTTACTTATGATGTGTCCGACTATTTGCGCATGACTGGATGTCGATCCCACTGGCACTGCGGTATATACCCGGCTTATGAGAGTTGAAGGAGTACAGGGAAGTAACGACACTCGCGGTTGTTCCTTGCTCTATTTTCCCGGAAGCTCCCGGAGGAATGGGTGGGGATGCACTGCGGTGATCCCGGCACCTTGTGAAGGGTTGTTATGTGAGGGCGTACGAAGGGAGTCGGTGTATTTACTTTAATTGTATGTGGCTTGTTATATGTACATATGTATTTTTTCCTTTTGTATTTTTGCGTATGTGTCTTTGTATTCGCATGTTTGTGTACGAGGAGCAAGCTGGATGATTTCAAGACACGTATTTGCTTAGGTTTATGATGTGAACGCATGAAAAGCTTTCAAACTACACATATAGAATGACATAGGATTTATACTATTTTCATCATGTGCACGGAATGGGGCGTATTTAGCGATTATTTGCTAACCATGTTATGAGGACAATCTTTTTAAGTACTCAATAAATAGAAGAATATAAAGACCGCATTGTGACAGAGTTGACTAAAACAACCTAGTCGTAATATAAAATGATGATTACTTCTACTAATCATGAATTAGAGGGTTAATAAAGTTACGGTCTTTATAAGTTCGTCCAAGTTTTGATAGATTTTAAACCACCACCTATCTTGTCTCACTTGAGCCAAAAGTTAGATGGGGGAGAAAAGACCAGATTCCGAAATCCAACTCCCTCCTCTACTTTTGCCTTCATTCCTGTACATGATCTCCAATTATTAACTCCATGCCAAAGAAACAGCACGTGAGAGGGAGGGATGCGTCCCCAATAAAGACTTGCGGAAGTGGGATAAAAACATATGCAGAAAGTGTGTCTTTGAAAGCCCTCTGCTGAGGCGTAAAACTGAACTCGGCTGTCTCATTCTGCCTTGTGAACATCTTAAGCTCTCTCACTTTTTACGTTCGTTAGCCATAAAACTTCACTCGGGTGGCCTTATATTTTACCATAGAGAAATTCTATTAATATTATTTTATTAAATAATCTAAATGAATTTAGGCCCTATGGATTACATGATCTTATCTTGGGTTAATATTAGGTATAACAACACTCTCTCGAGGACTATTACTCGGTCAGTTTAAAATTAAAATTAAATGAAATTTGACTTTCGAATAAAATTTAAGATAGACTAAAATTAATATAAAAAAATTAATAACAAAATTTAAGTTAAAAAGCAAAAGCGTACATGGTGTAAAATAAAAAATTCTTATATTAATATTATGTTAGTTAAGTATTATTGAGCTTGAATTTGTTTAAAAAATTTTGAAGTAAATTTACCGTGATCAAATATATTACCGGGACTAAGCCGAATTAAACCGAGCATTAATCCGAGTGCCGGGAAAATAGAAGAAGGAACATTCCTTTCTCTCTCTCTCCCCGTCGTTATAAAAGAAAAATGAAAGAAAACCAAAGGAAGAGAAGGAAAAGGGGAGTCCGACCGCCATCGCAATCCCTCCACTCTACTCCCTCCCTTTTAGAAAGAAGAAAAGCTCAAAAAGCTAGCTCCTTTCCCTCCACCACCCACAAGCATACCACCACGTTAAGGAATCCTCCATCGAAGTAAAAAGATGACGATGTTGAATATCCCTTCTTTCTCCTCCTCCTCCTCCTTACTCCCCTCCCTCTCTTCCCGCCCTCCAACTCCATCATGTCCTCGGAGATTGTCCCCTCCGTTCCCGTCCTTGATCCCGTTTCCGATGCTGCCTTCCCCCCTGTTCCCCGCTACCTCAGCTTTCGGGATGACCTCTACGACGACGATCGTTCCGCCGAGCCTTTCGAGAGCGAGAGGCTCCCTGTCACCCTCTGCCCCGAGATCCAGAGGTTCCTCCGCGTCGCCAACTCCATCCAGTTCCACGAACCCCGGGTCGCTTATCTCTGTCCGTCTTTTCCCCCTCCCTTTCTTTTTTGATGTTGTAGTATATCCTAGTCTTCTCCCGTTTCTTTTCTTTTCTTTCTTTCCTAGTGAATAATAAACAAAGCAAAAGAAAACACCTGGGTTGGTTTTTATTTTCCTGTGGAAGCTTTACCCCTGTATTCGTGAAGTTTAGCTCTGCACCAGAAAATTCATTCCATGTATCTCCAAAGAAATAAAAAACTAATAATAAAAATGAAAATTTGGATGGTTACTGGCAGGTCGGTTTCATGCCTTTGAGGTAGCACACAACCTGGATCGTAATTCCAATGGTCGGGGGGTTCGTCAATTCAAGACTTCCCTTCTGAAGCGGCTTGAACAGGTTAACCATTGGACGACTTCTGTCGGCTTCAAACTTCTTCAATTGGTCTGGACTAATGTGTTTTTTCTACGATTTGCAGGATGAAGAGATCACCTTTGTCAAACGCAGGGAAAAGAGTGATATACGAGAGCTACGGAGAGTTTACCATACTTACAAGGACTATATCATCCAGAATGGCGGAGCAATTGATCTAGAAAACAGGTGTAGTATCTTTTCATGGTTACCATCCGGAAGTAATTATCATCGTTTTGTTGTTTGCTGTCTATGCATCACGTGCTTGTTGTTGACATATGACAGGGAGAGATTAATTAATGCAAGAAGGATTGCTTCAGTTTTGTTTGAAGTGCTTAACACATTCACTAACGCGGCAGGCCTGAAGGTGATATTCTTTTTCTCCTTTCAATTATGTATCACTACTTAATATCCCTGACAAGAATTTCTCATTACTCCTGGCTGCACCGTTCACACGATGGCTTGTTTAAGCTCAGCGATATGATCCTTTTTTGGGTATTGGGGGCTTTGATTCAGCCTTTTGTTTTACAGACGATTGCTGATCGCAACTTCTATGTACCCTATAATATTCTTCCCCTGGATCCTGGAGGTGTTCATCATGCAATCATGCAATTTCCTGAGGTGCATTGCTGTTAGTCATCAAACATAACATCTCCAAGCATGAACTTCTTATATATAGAGAAGCATGTCTGATTATGCAGATTAAAGCTGCAATAGCAGCACTTCGCAATATTCGTGGGCTAACTTTTTTAGAAGACTTCCAAAAAGATGCCGGCTTTGCAGATCAATTCGACTTTCTTCAAAGTTCCTTTGGATTTCAGGTGATCAATGTCAGACTTAAATCCTTCTTTATATTGATACACAAATAGAGAATTACAAATCCTAAGCTCTAAAGTCACATAGAAGTTAAGTCCTAAGGCACATGCAGACGTCAATTCCAGGACACTTTTCCCTCTTTATTTTCCGTTTGATATTATAGCTTCATACAATGGAGAATTACGTGACAAGTAAATTGCATGTTGTTTCTTTAGAAGAAAATTCATTGCAAATGCTAACGAAAATTTTAATTTATTTTGATGGATCCAATAACAGCAAGGTAATGTAGCAAACCAAAGGGAGCACCTGATTCTTCTCCTCTCTAATGTCCATGTCAAGCAAAACCACAAGCAGACCTCTTTTGCAAAGGTGGTAGAATGAAGATTGTGATTTACCTCTGTAGAAAGTTAGGCTGAACCTCTAAGATTTTGTTTCCTGCTCAGTTGGGGGATGCAGCAGTGGATGAACTTATGTCAAAGTTCTTTAAAAGCTACACTAGGTGGTGCAAATTCTTGGGGAGAGAAAGCAATATCAGGTGGGGACAATCATTTCGTATTCAGCTTTTGCCTTCTTCCAATTTATGTCGACTATGTTCACTAAGCACTTCAACATTCATATGTACAGGTTGCCTAAGGTGAATCAGGATGCTCAGCAATACAAACTTCTATATATAGGACTATACCTACTCATATGGGGAGAGGCTGCAAACCTGCGCTTTATGTCTGAGTGCCTCTGTTATATATTTCATAATGTAAGATGCCTCAGATCTTGTAGTTCTGTCTGTGTTGGCCATAACATTATCGCCTCATTTTGTGTGCTGTTTCATTCTGTATGATTTCCTTGAAATGTGTTTAGTTGGCGTCCACGGAAGGAGCTTTTTGCGGACCTACCTTTAGTCTGCAAAAATATTTGCAAAACACTGTTCCAGTTTCGGAAACTCCCTAAATATCGCCCCTAAGTCGCGGTTTCAAATCGCAACTTTCATTTTACAAAGAAGTTGTGGTTTGAAACAACGACTTTGGTAAAATTTGTCTGAATAGCTGTTTCAAACCACGACTTTCCTAGCACCGAGGAGGCCATCTACTTGCAGATTTTTATTAGGTATGTCTAAATTGTGGTTTCAAACCACAACTTTCATAGCAAAATCGGGGTTTCAAATCGCGACCTTCATAAGAAACCAAAGAGGCTACCCACTTGCAAATTTTTATTAAGTATGCATAAGTGGCGGTTTAACACTGCGACTTCCATGTCCAACCGGGGAGGCTTCCGATTTGTCTAAGTCGTCGTTTCAAACTATGATTTAGAGATGTTATTTAGGGAGTTCTGGAAACTGGAACCGTATTTTGTAATTTTTTTTGTCAAACTAATGATAGTTTCGTACAAACCTCTCCATAGAAGTGGCTAGAAGAGTAAGTAGTTATGTTTCTTCAATGTTGCGGGAGCTTAAAACCATGTAAAACACATAGTTGCCCACCCCACTGCTGTCATTGGCCTGTTTCTTTTTTTACATTGTCTTTAAAAGGGCATTGACGATAAGTAATAGAAGTCACATGCTTCTCTGCTTAAACTTTTGGAACTGCAATTACCATTTTATTTTTTGTGTAGAAACCTGCTTAATGTGATGGCAAATATGGCAATTGTGTCGAAAGCTCTCTTCTGTTCTCAGAATCAGAAAATAGGCATCAGTTTGTTAGTGCTATTTTTCCATGTAGTAACCTCTTCAAGCCACTGCTTTGAGATTGCTACTTGTCATATAGTTGTCATAGTCTGATTGTATATGCAGATGGCATATGAGTTGTATGGCATTTTAACTGGAGCTATCAGTTTAACGACGTGGGAGAAGGTTGCTCCTGCTTATGGAACAGAGCCTGAGTCCTTCCTTAATAATGTGGTTGTCCCCATCTACAATGTGTTATATGAGGTAGTGGGTATAGATATTGGATTATTTTATTCTTTCCAAAATGATTTTGTGTGTTCCGATTCTTTCAAATGAAAAATTGTAGGAGGCTGCTAAAAACAAGAACGGGTCAGCTAGTCATTGTACATGGCGAAACTATGATGATCTAAATGAGTACTTCTGGTAAGAAAAACGAAAATGCACTTGCCTTGTTTTTTTGTTTTTTTGAAAATCCTTACACTCCTAATTTGCTTTGGAAACCTTCTAGTTCTCAAATTACATAAGTTTTCTTGGTAAATTGAAAATGATCCAAGGAAATTTATGGTATTTGTTTTCATTTTCTTGGAGGCAAATGAAAACAGAGTAACATAATTTATATTATCGTATGGGCTTTCAGGTCCCCCAGTTGTTTTGAATTAGGCTGGCCAATGCGGCTCGACCATGACTTCTTCTGTACGAGTACATCAACCTCAAGAAATTGTCGGGCTCAGAAGTGTTTTATGAAATTTGATCTCTTTAAAAAAGAAAGGGGCATTGCACAGAACACTAAGGAAGAACACCCGGTGAGACATCTGCACCACTATTGCATCCTCCGTTATTTCTCATCTTTGTGCCGCTGATTGCAGTGTAATGTCTGGGAACTGATAGATATCTGTTTCTTGCACTACTGCTTATAACCAAATGAATTCTCTATTGCTGAACTTTATAAGAGACGGTGATGGGCACCCTCTCTTAACTCGAAAAAGACAAGTCAAGGAATGAGGACTAAGAAAAGTATCTTATGCAATTTCATGTTGCATTTGTCTCTAATCTAGACATTGTTGCAAAAGATATCTCAATTTGCAAGAACAAAGGAACATTATTGTTATTTTTCTTCAGGAGGATGAACTTGAGGTGATTCATGAACCAACCTGGCTGGGGAAAACAAATTTTGTGGAGATTCGCTCGTTTTGGCAGATTTTCCGGAGCTTTGACAGGATGTGGAGGTTTTTTATCTTGTCTCTTCAGGTATGTCTTCTGACGTTTTGTGGATTTTCTTCATATTTCATCCTAAAAGATAATTTTGATTTTCTGAACATGCCATATATGCTTATAGGCAATGATTATCATGGCATGCCATGGTGTTGAATCACCTCTCCAGTTGCTTGACAAAGGAATATTTGAGGACATCATGAGCATTTTTATTACTTCTGCAGTTTTGAAGTTCATCCAAGGTGCACAATCTTATCATGAGAATACATTAAGAGAATCAAAGACAAGAAAAATTGTTGAATCTGGAACAAACTGTTGTGTTTCGTTTATTTTCTTGTTTGTGTGTACTTGGACCATCCAGTGATTAATAAAGTTAACTGACTACCCTCGCAGCTAGCATTGACATTATCTTCTCCTTGAAGGCCTGGTCCACCATGGAATCCCTGGGAAAGATTAGACTTTATTTGAAGTTGGGGTTTGCTGCAATGTGGACGATAATTCTTCCCACGTGTTATGCTAAGTCCAAGGGAAAATACACCTGTTACTCAGGGAAGGCAGAATGGCTTGAAGAGCTTTGTATTTCTCCTTATCTGGTTGCTGTAGCAATTTACTTCTCAAGTACTGCTGTCAAAATGGTCTTGTTTCTTGTACCTGCTATTGGAAACTATATTGAAGTCTCAAATTACCGTATCTGTATGGCATTTTCTTGGTGGATACAGGTACTTTATTATAGCTTTCCCCTCTTTTAATAAATTGTTGATCCCTTATACATATATCAGGAAATTTATTTATGAAAATTTGATCATTTAACTAAATATGGGATTGAGAAGGCCCTTAAAGCGTATGGGTAAAAGTATTTGCGTAAGTGGTTACAAGTTGAACATAAATCAGTTGAAGAGATTGTTAAACAGTCACTTCCTTTGAAGAAAAATAAATTTTCCTTTTATGCATCAGAACTATAGATGCTACGGAATTGAGTATTCTTCGGGTTGTAAAGTGGGTCGGTAAAGATCGTTTGTTGCCATTAGCATATTCTTCTTGTCAACTCTTGCTTGTTTATAAATTAATCATTAATTTTCTACTGCATCCTCTATAGGTATGCAAGACTTCCAGGAGTTGCTACTTCACAGTTTTTTGATAATTTATTCTTGAAGATTGTTCTCTGTGGTGTGAAGAGAAAACTTGTTGATATGATTTTTGTTTTTCATTTTTATTGAAAGTTCTGAAGCTATTGCAGTACTTAAAGATGCACTTGGATGCATTTTTTTTGTGAAATCAAGAAACCATTTCTACTTAACAATTTATGATTATGTCTCCTTTACCTTGCAGCCCGGATTATTCGTTGGACTGGGAATGCAGGAGAGCCAACTTTCACAGTTGAAGTATGTCCAAAATTTGCTGTATACTGACATTTTCTACATAACCTTTTATTGCTTTTTCATCTTTTGTTCGGTTGAGTATAGGTACACGTTGTTTTGGTTGCTGGTGCTGTCGAGCAAGTTCTTATTTAGCTACTTTTTTGAGGTAATTTCTTGAAGTACACTCATTTTCATCAATCAACGGGTAGTTATGCTTTTACTTCTGATACATATGAAGATCTCTAATTTATTTATGCTGTTGCTTTCTCATACTTGGTGGCACTAAAATAAGTAATGAGTACCAGGCAAAATGATAATTATGCGGTGGTTGTTTGTTAAATTTCCTACAGTTCTGGAGAGAATTTGTCAAGCTTTACACAAAGAAGCAGTTGTAATACTAAGATCCAACCAGCTGCTTTAATTTCCATGACACCTTTACATATCAGAACTGTAGAAGAGTAGAATTATCCTATTTTTTTATTTATAATTTGATGCCTTGATTTTTTGTCTTGCATTACTAATAGAAAGTAAAACCAGTAATGTATAAATTGCAGATTAGGCCGTTGATTGGACCAACTAAAGCAATCACCAAAGTAGGTGTCAAGAATTATGCTTTGCACAACATTTTCCCTAAAGGTTTGCCTTTTTTTTATTTGCAGCAAGGCTGGTGTGTTTTAATTTTTTATCAGTTTACTGACAATATTGTCCCACAGTTCAGAATAATGCTGGCCCCATTGTTGCAATATGGGCACCTGTAATTGTTGTGAGTACCTGACAGAACCGTGCATGTTTCCTTTTATTTTTTGTGTCTGGCTGTTGATGAAGCCCTTTTGCAAGTACCAATATATGCTATCTATGCCCCCTCCCCAACTCATACTCACAAACCAGAAATTTAAAAAAATAAAATCAATTTTACTACTAATAGTGTTGGTAGAACTCGTTTTGTTTGATGACCTTTGGATTATGAGAAGCTAAACTCTCATGTAAGTTGTTGAATTCATGCTAGGTGTATTTTATGGACACCCAAATATGGTACTCAGTCTTCTGTACAATATTTGGTGGTGTTTATGGTATTCTTCATCATCTTGGTGAGGTATAATTTATTTCTTCAGGTTTCCCCAGATTTATTGTTGTAATGTCGCAAATCTTGATTGCCTCTCCATTTTGTAGATCAGGACTTTAGGAATGCTGAGAAGTAGATTTCACCTACTTCCTTCAGCATTTAATTCTCGGCTGCTACCTCCTCAAAAGAATCCGAAAGCAAAAAGAAACTTGCTACTTAAGAGAAGAATCTCAAAGGTGGGTTGGGTAGACAGCTTTTTTTTCAAACATTAACATTTCATTTTCTGTTGAGAATAGACCCTGAACTTTTGTTTATCTCTCAGGCTTCTGAGCGAGAAAAAAATGGTTTTGTGAAGTTTGCTGTTGTATGGAATGAAATTGTCCGCAGGCTTCACGTGGAGGACTTGATAAGCAATAGGTTTGACTGATACAATCCGAAAACCCTTCCTGGTGTTTGTGGCACTAATTACTGAAGTTATTCTTTGAACAGGGAACTTGATCTGATGGTGATGCCAATGTCGAAGGAGATGCTGTCTGGCAAAGTTCACTGGCCTGTCTTCCTTCTAGCTAACAAGGTACTCTGTCAGCACTAAATAATCAATATTTCCTTTTCTGCATGCAGCTCACAAAATGTTTAGTTGTGTTCATTACAGTTATCAACAGCCCTGAGCATCTCCAAAGACTTTGTAGGGAAGGATCGGAATCTTTTCAGGAGGATGAAGAAAGATGAAAACATGTATTATGCTGTGCAGGAGTGTTTTGAATCACTGAAGTATATTCTTGAAATTCTCATCGTGGGGGATTGCGAAAAAAGGTACCGACACATAGAAATAATGACCATTCCTTTAAATGAATTTGGACAAAAAGGTAGACTTCTGGAATTGATGCCCGAACTTGAAGGTTTTAGCTCATCAGTTATTGGTATGTGGAGTAGTATTTTCCACTCTGTAACTTTCCATCCATTGCAGGATAGTATCCAGCATATTGATGGAAGTTGAATCAAGTATTGAAAGATCTAGCCTTGTAAAGGACTTTAATTTGAGTTTTCTTCCAGCATTGCAAGAATACTTAATTCAGTTACTCGAACTTTTGGTAATTGTCCAGCTTCTCAAAGATTACCTGTTGCTAATGTATTTTATAGAGCCTTCTGAAACTGATGCTTCTGTTGCATGTATAAAGCTTGAGGGAAATGAGAGCAACTACGGACATGTTGTGAAGGTACTTCAAGACATCTTTGAACTCGTATCTTATGATATGATGATACATGGCGACAGGTTTGTGGTAGTCACCATACATGCCTACTCCAAAGTTTTTAGCTTTTATTTTTGCTGATTTTTCTCCCCAATTCTGCTAGTATATTCAGCATCCTCAACTCCCATAAGCAAATTCAGGATGATCACCCGTATTTCACTAGAAGTTTTGAGCCCGAGCTGTTTGGGCGAGATGCTGATGGGCGTTCAATACATTTTCCATTGCCAGAAAGTGATCCATTGAAGGAACGGGTACTTTAGCTCCACCTCCTGCCCATCTTCAGTTTCTTGTGGTCGTTTACGAGTTGTAAGTAGATTGTTGCTTTATGAAAGTACAAGTGACTAACAGCAAAGGTCTCGGAATCTAGATGCCTTACTTGATTATCGACATTTCTTCTGGGTAGACAGCATTTCATTGGTGGTAGCTTTGCTACAACTAAAACAATGGATTGACCTTTGGATGGCAGATCAGACGTTTCTATCTTCTATTGACCATCAAAGATACATCCATAGACGTGCCTTCTAATCTAGAGGCTAGAAGGCGTATATCATTCTATGCTACTTCTCTCTTCATGGATATGCCGTTTGCTCCAAAAGTACGCAACATGATGTCATTCAGGTAAAGATATCTTGCATGCCATTTTTTATGCAGGCTAGTTTGCTACCATCAGTCAATCTTATTACAGGTCTGTCTAAGCTGGATACAGTCTTTTATATTGCATTAGTTGTTTCACTAAAAATCATAATATTGCTATGGTTTTTTGAAGTACTCAGTGGGCAGCTGTTCAAGAAAGCTAGTTATACATATGTAGTTTTGTTGAAGAAGCAGAAATTACTCGGGCTGCTATGTTAGATTTCTCTGATCAAATACGTGACTTAGCCACAAGGACTGCTCAACAGACAACAATGTGAACATGGGATTATTGTTTTAATAGTTGTAATTATCAGACTCCATGAATTAGTTCTTGTAGAGTGTACCCCAACTAGAATGATTAGGTTAGGAATAACATATCAGTATAAGCAGTAAACTTACCCGAATGAATTCTATTCGACTCCATCAGCTGAGTATGGGGGTTTGGCATAGACTAGTCCAATGAGGAGTTACTGATATTTCTGAGAATATGAGAACATCCTTGTCTCTGCCCTTTTGAGAATGTTGACATTATTTTTCTTCTTTTTGAGACTTGGTGTTTTGTTCTCTCTTCCAGCATCATAACTCCACATTACATGGAAGATATTAAATTTTCCATGAAGGAGCTCCATTCTGGGTATGATGAGGTTTCCATCATATTCTATATGCAAAGAATATACCCAGGTTGCCACCATACATCACTCTAGACAATGTTGTTTTAGGTAAATAAATGGTTTGCTCATCCATTCTCTTTCTAATATTTATAGATGAGTGGAAAAACTTTTTGGAACGCATGGGTGTCAGTGATGCAGAAGAATTGAAGGATGAAGGTAGGGAGGATGAGCTAAGAGATTGGGCATCTTTTCGAGGGCAAACACTGAGCCGTACAGGCAAAGTTTCAGCATCTTCCTAATGTCGGATTGATCAAGGTTTTTTGGATTATAACTTTTCAATGCCTTGAATTACTTGGTTTTTAACAGTTAGAGGAATGATGTACTACCGTGAAGCGCTAAAGCTTGAAGCTTTACTTGACATGGCTGACGATGAAGGTCAGCCAAATTGACTATCCTGTTTATAAGTTCAATAGCCCCTTTATCTTACTGTTGTCTCATTTTGGTCCAATGGGGATCGAGTTACATGAGGTACTATCTCAAGTTATCTCCTTGTGCAGATATCCTAGAAGGTTTTGACGCAGTTGAGAGAGAAAATCCGGCATTGTCGGCTCAATTGGATGCTTTAGCTGACTTAAAGTTCACATACGTTGTATCGTGTCAAATGTATGGTTCACAAAAGTCTTCTGGAGATCCACATGCACAGGATGTCCTTGACTTGATGATAAGGTAACGCAACCCTTAGAGAAAATAGAAATATATCTACCAGCTATTTGATTTGGGCTCTGTTTTGTGGAATGGCATTACGAGTAAGTATTGTTTCTTGAAGGTATCCAGCACTTCGTGTTGCGTATGTTGAGGAGAAAGAGGAGATTGCTGGTGATAAAGTTCGGAAATTATATTCCTCAATACTGGTCAAAGCTGTTGGTGAACATGACCAGGTGACCATGTCTTATTTAGTTCAATAAAAAGAACTATTCCTCCAGCTATCAATGTCTGATCATCCCGTATCTTTTGAAGCTCACATCATACAGCATTGTTTCCCTGATCTGCATCTACTCTCTATTCCAAGAGCTCAATTATAATGTCAGCGTACCTGAAACAGTTCATGGATTTTACAGGAAATCTACCGCATAAAACTTCCTGGTCCACCAATTGTTGGAGAAGGAAAGCCTGAAAATCAAAATCATGCCATTGTGTTTACACGAGGTGAAGCCCTTCAAACAATTGATATGAATCAGGTGACACTGTTTTTGGCTGTATTGAAATGGACACGTCTTCAGTAATGTCGGTTTGCATGGTCCCGTTTAATTCCTTCTAAACGATCATATCCCTTAACTGAAAATAACCCAAAGTTTGGTTCTATAGGATAACTATTTGGAAGAAGCTGTCAAGATGAGGAATCTTCTACAAGAGTTCCTTCGCCGCAAGGGACATCGGCCTCCTCGTATTTTAGGACTGAGAGAACACATATTCACTGGAAGGTAATATGTCTTGTTTGTACATATGACGTCTACTATTTTCACTGGGGACATCTTTCTCAGCTATTTAGAGAATATGTTAGAAAACCAAAGCCAATCTACTAATTGAGCATCTCCAAATCTTAAAATAAGTGGGGCTCCTGAAATATTGATGTATCACTTCATAGTTATGTTGGATACAGTTATACTTTTCAACTAAATACTTTTATTTCTTAATAAAATGGATGCAGTACTAAGACAGTTCTAAGAGAAAATACTATTTTAATGAGCTGTAATAGGATAGCTGTTACTATTATGGCATGGTATTTCTTGAAAGAGTAAGGACACATTTGTGTCCGACATATTCATTGTTTCCTTTGTTGCAGTGTTTCCTCCCTTGCATGGTTCATGTCATATCAGGAGACCAGCTTTGTGACTATTGGTCAGAGGCTTCTTGCCAATCCTCTCCGGTAAGGATAAACTACCCCTTTCGAGTTTGTTGCCATTCCTCTCCGATAATTTAATTATAGATTTAAGTTCATCCTAGTGCAATATAATATTTACAGGATTATTTCATGGATGTCCTTAGGGAGAAGTACATTCATACGAGTTGCACTTTTCGTGCCTCCCTGTTTCACTAGAAAGTCCGAGGGGTCTAAGTTTGGTGACTGGTCTCTTGACAATTTCAAAAATTTTAAGGAAATTTCAGAAATTGTCCCCTACAGCATCATCAATCTCTTGATATCCTATCCTAAGAATTGAGCTCTGTTCTGCTCAGGATGCCAGTTTTGAAGATTTTAGTTTCGTATTTGCAAATGGTTCACAGGGTAAGATTTCACTATGGACATCCAGACATTTTTGACCGGATCTTTCACATTACCAGAGGTGGCATAAGCAAAGCGTCAAAGACAATCAACTTAAGCGAGGATGTATTTGCAGGTACTGCCCACGTTAAACCACGATTCTGCAATCTGATTGAATCTTATATAGATGCTTACCCATAGGATTCAACTGTACGTTGCGGCGAGGAAGTATTACTTATCACGAGTACATGCAAGTTGGAAAAGGTCGTGATGTAGGCCTTAATCAAATTTCAAAGTTTGAAGCCAAAGTGGCTAATGGTAACAGTGAACAGACACTCAGTCGTGATCTATATCGACTTGGGCGGCAATTTGATTTCTTTCGCATGCTGTCGTGTTACTTCACAACCATCGGCTTTTACTTCAGTAGTCAGGTAATCATTCAAACTCTTATTTTTATCTCCACCTCTTCGAGAAAATGAAAAGGATATGGTCTCATGAAGTGACTGCTTAGTTTCCAGCCAATTTTTTATGTTATGTAACTAAAGTTTGCACAATACACGAAAAATTGTTTGATAGAGAAGATCATGTTGAAGAGGCCATTTCAAGTAAGAATGATGAATTCAAGTGCATTTTAGACACAGCTGATGCATTTCAATTTACTTTGGGCCAACATATTTTTTGTTTCTTGGCACTTGATTTCCATTTCCTTATATATTTGCAGTTTTTTCGTTGACATTTTGTTCTCAAGTTGTCCGAATGATGAAATAGCTGCTCTTTTTTTTTGGTAAGCAAAGAAGGTGAAATAGCTGCTCTTTATCCCTTGGAATTTTTACTGGAGAATTTTCTTTGTTTTATTTGAGCAGATATCCGTAATAGGAATATACGTGTTCTTGTACGGCCAACTTTACCTGGTTCTTAGTGGGCTGGAAAAGGCATTGCTTGAGGAGGCTAAAATTCAAAATATTCAGTCCTTGGAGACAGCTCTTGCTTCACAATCTTTTCTTCAACTGGGTCTTCTCACTGGCCTTCCTATGGTGATGGAGATTGCACTTGAAAAGGGATTTCTGATGGCTATTCAAGATTTTGTCCTCATGCAGTTGCAGCTTGCTGCCGTCTTCTTTACCTTCTCTCTTGGAACCAAAGTGCATTACTATGGTCGGACAATGTTGTATGGGGGTGCTAAATATAGACCAACTGGAAGGAAGGTCATGGTGTTTCACGTCAGTTTCTCTGAGAACTATAGATTATATTCACGCAGTCACTTCACCAAGGGGTTTGAGGTATCCCTTCTCTTGATCATCTATGATTTGTTTAAAAGGTCCTACCAGAGCAACATGGCATTTGCTTTGATAACTTATTCCGTGTGGTTCATGTCAATCACTTGGCTGTTTGCCCCATTCCTGTTTAATCCTTCGGGGTTTAGCTGGGCCAAAATAGTTGATGACTGGAAAGATTGGAATAAGTGGATCAAATTGCAAGGTGGTATTGGTGTTCACCCTGATAAAAGCTGGGAATCATGGTGGTACGAGGAGCAAGAACATATACGTCATTCAGGACTGAGTTCTAGATTAATTGAAATAGTTCTATCACTAAGGTTCTTCCTCTATCAGTATGGTCTCGTTTATCACCTGGACATCTCTCAGCAGAGCAAAAATATTCTGGTTTATGCACTTTCCTGGGTAGTCATTGCAGCAATATTCCTGTTGGTCAAGGTGTGTGATGCCACTCATCCCTGATCATGGTGGAATTCGCTTCATTCAACTTTGTGTTTAAGAATTGTCTCATAAACAACATGATGCAGGCTGTCAACATGGGGCGGCAGCAGTTCAGCACTAAGTACCACCTTGTGTTCAGACTGTTCAAAGTATTCCTTTTCCTTGGCGGTTTAGCCACCATCATCATTCTTTCCATTATCTGCGAACTATCTTTCATGGATTTGATTGTCTGTTGTCTGGCTTTCTTTCCCACCGGTTGGGGGCTGGTCTTGGTAAGCTTGATGTATATTTCCAATTATCCACCACTTCTTCCCATATCATGTCGTGACTACATTTTAATATATCAGGTTGGTCAAGCCATCCGACCAATGATAGAGAAAACTGGAATGTGGGAATTCACTCTTGTCCTTACCAGAGCATATGACTACGGGATGGGAGTCATTCTCTTTGCTCCTATTGCTTGTTTGGCGTGGCTTCCAATCATATCTGCTTTCCAGACACGCTTCCTTTTCAACGAGGCCTTCAACCGGAGATTGCAAATTCAATCAATTCTTTCTGGAAAAAGAAAAAAAGCATAGACGGGCCTGAGAATACTCCTGCAATGGGAAGTGGAGAGTGTTGGCTGTGGGCAGAAAATGTGTGAAAGCTCGAGAATTACAGGTAACGTGAACATTCACTCTCCCATTGCTTTTTTGGAATGAAAAGGTATTCGTTTTTTATCGTACTTACCATGTTTATCTTCTTGCAGGTGATTGGAACACCCACTTCCAAATTGCTTCTTTTTGGAATAAAAAAGTTTTGCTTCCTGTATTTCTTTTTTCTCATTCCTTTCTGTTTCTCAAGTTATTTTTATCCTTAGCTATTGATTTTAGCAATGATGTAGGCGTAGTACTTGTTGAGGGGTGTTACAGCGTAGATCGTCAAGTAAACTGGAATCCTCTTGGCCACTGTGATCTCTGTAGTATATCCTTTCTCCTGCATAATTTCTCTCGTAAAAAACAATCGTCGTATGGCTTTGTGGAAAGCTGGAATGGCCTTCTAGGATCGCAATGCACAATCGAAGAAGACAAAGAATGAATGACTGGTCTACCAGAAGAACTCAGTCGAAGCTTTCATTCAAGTCGAATGTGAAGTTTACGGCAAAGAGCATCACTTTTCTCACTTTATATGTTGTAACTAACAACTTGTAACTACTTAACCGAATACACCAAAACAGTTTATAGAACAACTACTTCTTGTTGCACTAGCTCCGCCTCTCTTCTTCTCTTTGCCTCGCCTTGCCTGCAATCTTGATGAGCTGCAGCCTTGTAACAAACAATGCCACAACTGCTTTCTTAATCTTCAGCTCCCCATCACTCTACATCTCACTGAATTGCAGCACATGACAATCCATTCCCCTTAGAATATAGCTTGTCCTCAAGCTATTTTTTTCTCCGCACGCATTCCTTCCCCCTTAGAAAAACAGCTTGTCCTCAAGCACATGGAACAGACACCACAGGGCAAGACCACCTCCGATTGACCATCAGTTTGAGGACGATAACTACTAGACATGATAGACATGAGGAGGTCAACCTGTTGGAGACGAAACAATTCTTTCCAGAACAAGCTGGTGAAGACCTTGTCTCTGTTCGAAACAATCGTTCGAGGCATACCATGTAATCTGAAAATGTGATCCAAGAAAAGCTAGGCCATGGAAGCAGCTGTAAATGGATGGCTGAGAGGAATGAAATGGGCATACTTACTGAGCCTATCCACGACCACGAAGATAGTATCCTTTCCCTTGGATTTTGGCAATCCTTCAATAAAGTCCATTGAGATATCCAACCAAATAGCTTTCGGAATTGGCAAAGGCTGTAGTAGACCAGCAGGTCTTTGTAAAACAGGCTTACATTGCTGACAGATAACACAAGACTTGATGTAATTCTGCACATTCCTTTTAAGCTTTTTCTAGTAAAACAAGGTGATGATTCGTTTAATAGTGGCTTACATCCCCGAATGGCCACCTGTAGGAGTATCATGGAACAAAGCAATGATCTTCTTCCTGACATCCTCATTGGAACCTACCACCAATTTACCTTTCCTCCTTAATTCACCCTGCACCAACGAGTAGTGACCTTTAACATGCACCTGCTGCAGTCCAGTAATGAGAAGCTGTAGCTGTTCATCCTCCTGCCACGTCTTGTATATCTGATCTTTTAAATTCGTACTAACTTGTGATAAAAGCAAAGACATCAATTCAGCTCCCTGCATCCTAGAAAGAGCATCCGCAACCACATTTTCTTTGCCCTTTTTGTATGTCACTTCATAATCCAACCCAACAGCTTAGACAAACATTTACTCTGAAATGTTGTCTTAATTTTCTGTTCAAGTAAGTACTTAAGGCTGAAATGATCCGTCTTGATGATAAAATGACGACCACTTACATATGGTTTCCATTTTTCCACTGCAAACACCACAGCCAATAGTTCTTTCTCATAAGTAGAGCTGGCCTGAGTTCGTGGAGAAAAAGCCTTGCTGATATAAGCAAAAGGATGTCCATTCTGAGTCAATACCGCGCCCATACCTTTGTCTGAAGTATCAGTTTCAATAACAAATGTTTCAGCAAAATTGGGTAATGTAAGAACAGGAGTTGAAGACATTGCAGTTTTAAGTGCAGTAAAGCTGTAATGGCCGACTCGGTCCATTGAAAAGCGTTCTTTTTCAACAGGTTGGTAAGAGGACGGCTAATGACCCCATAATGCTGAATAAATCTTCTGTAATAGCCTGTCAATCCAAGAAAGCCGGGCAATTCTTTAACATTTACAGGTTGAGACCACTGTTGCATTGCTGTTATCTTAGCAAGGTTAGTCTGCACTCCCTAGCCCGAAATAAGATAGCCAAGATATTCAATTTCATCCACACCAAAGACACATTTGGACAGTTTTGCAAACAGAGTATGGTAATTCAATAACTCCAAGACAGCTCGCAGATGAGTAACATGATCAACTAAAGACTTGCTGTAGATCAAGATATCATCTAAAAAGACTAAGACATACTTGCGTAATTGCTGCTTAAACACATTATTCATGAGGTGCTGGAAGGTTGAAAGAGCGTTCGTGAGCCCAAATGGCATCACAAGGAATTCATAGTGTTCTTCATGCGTTCGAAATTCAGTTTTTGGAACATCCTCAGGTCGCATCCTTATCTGCCAATAACCAGACCGAAGATCGATTTTAGAAAATATCACAACACCATGTAATTCGTCCAAGAGCTCTTCTATAACTGGGATAGGGAATTTGTCCTTGACAGTGTGGTTATTTAGCTCTCTGTAATCAATGCAGAGCCGCCACGTTCCATCTTTCTTCTTAACTAGCACATTTGGTGAAGAAAAAGGATTCTGACTTGGCCCGATAACCCCTGCAGTCAACATTTCTAAAACCATACTCTCAATGGCATCCTTCTGGACCACTAGATATCTATAAGGTCGGACATTTATTGGGGAGGTCCCTTCCTTCAAATGAATACTATGATCATGATCTCTGTGTGGTGGAAGAGTAGTTGGTTCCAGGAAAACATCTGCAAACTCCTGCAGAACAACCTGAATGGCTACTGGTGTTGGTTTTGCTGTGATTGCAGTCAAAGCTGAAGAGGCCTGGACTGTAAGTGCAAATAGATGAACTCTCGCAGAATTGTTGCTTTTCTGAATCATATGCTGCAACTGTTTCTCATCAATCCAATTAATGGCACCCAATTTCCCACCTCTTAAAACATGTCGCTTGCCATTGTAGTGGAATTCCATCTTGAGCTGCTGAAAATCCCATAGAACAGGGCCTAACGAAGAGAGCCACTGAATGCCTAATACCATGTCAGTGTTGCCTAATGGCACAATCATAATATCAGTAGTGAAAGTCTCTCCCTGTAATTGCCAGGTAAAGCTCTTGCAAATCGACTTGCTGATAATTGTTTCACCATTAGCAACAGATACCATGATTGGACAACTTCCATTAATCCGGCAGCCTAACCTTTTTGCTGTATTTTCGTCCAAAAAGTTGTGCGTGCTGCCCGAATCAATGAGAATGCTCAAGTTATGTCCTTGTACTCTCCCTGTCACATTCATAGTCTGATATGCAGCATCTCTAGTGATAGCGTTCAAGGAAATCTGAGGAACTTCGTCAATTGTATCACCACTCAGATCGTCTGCTAATAAGCTTGTGTCCTCATCCTCCACTTCAGTCAATAACTCAAGCTGATGTATCTGAGCCTTGCACTTATGACCGGGTGCAAACTTTTCTGGGCAAAAGAAACACAAATTCTTTGCCCGTCTGTCTGCAATGAATTCAGGTGTTAGTTGTTTCCTTACGACGCCCTTTGGAGGATCACTGATAGAGGGAGGTTTTAACAGACCATTGGGCTGCTGTGGTTGCTGGGAATTAAAAACTCTGCCCACCTGTTTATCAAAAACAGGTCTGCTCCTTCTAGAAAGTGAAGCTAGAGTACTTTCTTGCAGTCTGGCGAATGTATATGTATCCTGCAACGTTTAAGGACGAAACATGCGCACAGTATTCTGGATTTCTACCTGCAGCCCACTCAAATAACAACTAATCGCTTGCTTTTCGAATAAATCTGTCCGGATCAATAAAGCGTCGAAACGATCTTGATATTCCTCCACACCTCCAATGCCAGACTGCCTTAAGTTCATCAATTCAGATAATGGATCATCATATGGTTGTGTGTTGAATCTGTTGACAATCACAAGTTTATATTTTGCCCAACCTGGCCAACCACCCCGCTTTCTTGTCTTGAGTAATGCTTGATGCCACAGTAATGCCTTCCCCTCCAAATGGATCGAAACAAGCTTCACTTTAACACTATCAGTGGTGCCGTCAACTTCAAAAAATTGATCACACTTGTACAGCCAACCTTGAACATCCTCACCATTGAACTTCGGAAAATCAATTTTTGCAAACCGAGCAAAGTTGGAAGTAAAACCTGCAAAATTGGTAAAATGCAGGGAAGTTGGTGATCCTGCTGTATTGTTGCGGTGTAGCCCGGTATCTCTGTTTTCCTCCAAATCACGAATTTTATCGCCCATCTCATGAAATTGGTCTGTAATCCGTAACAGCATCTCTCGCTGGGTGCGCATCTCCTCCCGCATATCTTCCTGCTGTTGTTGATGTTGCTGCAAAAATTCCAGCCAAGAATCCTTAATCGATTTATGAAAGTCTTCCATTACTGATTGTGTTTTTGTAGAGACAGCCATGGATTGCCAGGATCAAGACAACTGATACCACTTGGAATAGCCTTCTAGGATCGCAATGCACAATCGAAGAAGACAAAGAATGAAGAAGGTCTGATCTACCAGAAGAACTCAGTCGAAGCTTTCATTCAAGTCGAATGTGAAGTTTACAGCAAAGAGCAGAGAAGAGTTACAATTTCCAGCCTACCTTCTACAGCTCACTTTTCTCTCTTTATATGTTGTAACTACTTAACCGAATACACCAAAACAGTTTATAGAACAACTACTTCTTCCACCTCTCTTCTTCTCTTTGCCTCGCCTTGCCTGCAATCTTGATGAGCTACAGCCTTGTAACAAACAATGCCACAGCTGCTTTCTTATTCCTCAGCTCCCCATCACTCTGCATCTCGCTGAATTGCAGCACATGACAAAAGCTTAACTCATGAGCAAGTGAGCACACTCCTTTGAGGTGAAGAGAGACAAACTATAGTAGGAGATTCCATAACAAAAAATGTTGGATCCACCATGTCTGATATACTGGCTAACATCACAGTTCCGCCTGCTTCATGAACTGCCAGGCTTGCTCTTAAGGCTCTTTCATGTCAGGATAAAGTGACAGCTTCCACCTTAGTAATGTACAGAGGAGGCGACCTGCTCACTGTGCCAGAGAAAGTGGACTCTGTTGGTACCATCGATGATGACATCTCATCTTGAGGTCTCCTAGGCGCTTTCTTAGGAAATATGTGATTTACATTGTCAGGTTTTCTAATAATTCCATTGGCCGCATCATTTAGCTTCTCTTTCTTGATGTTCACTGATTTTTCATCACTGGCTCCGACACCGAAGAGGGGATCCTCTTGTGAATGTTTTCCACTGCAGTTATTATAATCAGAAGGGCTAACCTCCTCTTCGGATGTGCTGGGGCGGAACTCTCTTGTGCTCCTTCGAAATGCTCTATTAAGTCGTCCCAGTCCTCTCCAAATAAGGTTCTTCCCATGTTTTCCTTCCCTCGTCTCTTGAACGTTGTCTACAGGGACTGGCTCCCTGTGGACATCAGGTTGTCTAGGTTTCGTTTTCCTTGGTTCCCATCCTTCTGAGGGTTCTTTTCCTGGATGATGAATCCACACTGCTGTCTGGTGTCGCCCTTGAATAGTGACAGATTCATATATTTCTTCTAATATGGGAGGCCGCTCTATTGATCCTTCGTCTTCTGCATCTTCAGTGAAATGCCTTGGTTCACCCTGCTGGAAGATGTATCAGGTACAAACACAATGTTCTTTTCACTCCCAGCTAAATGGATTTCAATGTGAAAGAGGTAGCATGAAATATGGCTGGCCCGTAGATGATGTACCTGCACAGTTGTTTCAAGTACGGTTATTCGTAGGTGTAACTTCCCTGTTATTGTATTCTGAAGGGGAACCCATCTGTCATGTCTCTGGCCACCCCTAAGATCGTTGATGTTAATCGCACACCTTCTGAAAGCAAGAAGAGTCTCCTAATTAATATGCGGCATGCAGGCAAAGGTGACGTACATGTGCTCTCATGGGAGGTAATGTCCATCTTACTTCAAGCTTCTAAGGACTTGGGTTCTACCAAGTCTAAAATATTAAGAGCGGGAGGAAGGGTCAAGACAAACCCGAGGAAGTCATCCAGGTAACAATCCTTGTCATGAACTTGAAGGCTCAGTAAAGTGGGCGATTCCCATGAACATACAGGTATACAAAATACCTCTCCCCATTTTGGAGACAAAGTTTTCTTCCGAACTCTGCTCTTGAATTTGTAACTGCCCAATGCCCCTTTCACGTATGGATCAGCTGAACCTGGAAAACAGGCAAATAAGCGAGGCCATGCCGAGGGGGCGGGGGAATTCCATTCACTGGAAAGCAATCCTAAACAAACCGTTTGGACCAGATGGTCTCAACTCTGATGCCTCTATAATTTCCAGCTTGGCATAAGCAATGGTTTCCTTGACATCGCCGGAGTGCCAGCACTCTGGCATTATAAGTGAATGCAAATTAAGAAGACAGATTTCGACAGTGTGGTGCAGGATTAGAAGGCATCAGACAACATGTGATAACCGTCAAAGAACCTTTTCCATGCTAAAATCGACTAATTCAAGATATGTTTCTCCTACACCCAAGGGCTTGTTCCCTTGAGCGTAGAAATATACTTGCCTTCTGGAGTTATGTCGCCCTGCTTAGGTGCCACGAGCTTCTCGATGTCAATAACCAGCATATTTGGCTAAAACAGAGAAAGAACAAATTTCTAACGATTTCAAGCAATACAGGGCGCTTTGCCAGTTGAATAAACAAATGAACTGCTAGGATTTTAAACAAACTGTTTTACCTCAACAAGTGTTTCTTCAAAGACAGTGGACATAAACTTGTCCTGTAAAAATTTGGAAAATTTCAAGGAGAATTGAGCTGACAGTCTTTTCTGGAAATGGGGCTAGTGTCCCATTTCATTTTGGGTTGACAGGACTTACCAGCCACCCTGAAACTCCAGGGAACTCTGCAAAATCGAGCCCAAAAGTGGACAGAGGCTTAAGCGTCATCTGAAAATATGGCGGCTCAACGTAACACAACCGTAAACGCCCGATAAAGGGCCAGGTGGGAATGAACTTCATCCCTATCCTGACCTACAAAAAGAGCAGTGAAAAACCATGAACTTCCCCTTCCTTGAACGTAACAGACAGATCACTAAAAGTGCAGTGTGGCTAATCGATTGTGCTCACTTTTCCCTCAGTCTGCATGCTGGTCATATTCAGTCGAGTCCACATCCCGAACCCCAATGCTTTCCGTAATTTAACTGCAAATGCTGCACTAATGTCATCGGCGCTCACGAAATTCGCCCCCAATTGCAAAACCTGGAGAGAAACTAACTTCCATAAATCAAACTGTGGGACACGAAAGCAACAAAGTAGAAGCACGTACCAAGTGATCATCACCGTTTGATTGATGAATAATCCGAATGTCCGTGATCAGAGGTGGTTTCTTTCCCAAGTACAGATGCTGTAGCGTTGCCTTACTCTGAAAGATTGAGTAACCACTGTCAAATATGTGAATATGATTGTGAGTCCACTCTTAAGCAAGGATGTCTAAAACCAATAGGATAAATGTCCTTCTTTAAAAAAAAAAAAAAAAGCAACCCAAAGCTGGAGTTAAAGACAAACAAGGCAACATCAGAAAGGAAGATTACATGGGAAGCAAGGCATACAGAGGAAACGGAGGATGAAACAGTACCACAGTCCATGGTTTGTACTTGTCCAAGAACCAGGGAGCTACGGGTAATAAGAACTTTTGAGAAGCGATACGTTCAAAGCAAATGGGCCATAATTTCTCCAGTGCATAATTAAGCCATCTGACTGTTTCAGAGTCATTCAACACCTAACCAAAGAAAGAAGGGGGGGCTGAGAAAGCAACCGGAGCAACAAAGGCCAAAAGAAAATGAACAGAAGGAAGAAGAATACCCTGGTTTGGTAAGAATTCCTTATCTCTTCGAACCGGGTCTTCTTCTTCAGCCTCATGACGTGACGATCGTGAACCTAAAGAAAGGAAGGAGGAGGATGAGGAATCAGAAGAAATGATACAGTAGTAATGGTTGAAGGGAGGGGGGGGGGGGGGGGGATTACCAAGTAGAGGTAGAACAAGGAGAGGAGGTAGAAGAGGGGATGAGTGTAATTGAAGTGGGAGAGGGACCAAAGCATGATGAGGACAATGCACACGTGATGCAACAAGGAGACCTCCGTCACGTCCATTGCCTGTGTATTAGTGTTAGGTGGGTGATGATCTCCAATTCCAGACTCTTACAATGAGAAAGCAGGGGGAGGCAAGCTAAGATGGGGATGGGGGTGATTGTTGAGTGGATTTTGATTTGTTGGAGAGATGAAAAGTCAGTTGCAATTAAAGAATCGAGAGAGGAGAGATGACTTCAGTCACAAGTAATCTAAATCCAAGAGGAGGAGGAGAAACAGCAGCAGCAGCAGAAAGAAGAAGGAACTTCATCCTATATGATGTTTATCATCTGGGTAGGAAGGATGGAGGGTAGAGAGATTTGACTTGTTCCCAAACCCACGCCCCCCAAAAAAAAAAAAAAAACAAGCGCGTTGCTTCTGGAAGGGAGAGGAATTCAAGTCATAATTAATCAGCACAGAAAAGAATATGTTCCTGGGGAAAGACCCTTTGTGTTTTCCCTCTTCTTATTTATTTATTTTTACGTTCGTTTCAATTGAGGCAACCAAAAAAGAAGAAGAAGAAGGAGGAGGAGGCATTTGGCATCTCATCTTTTAATAAAAGTCCTGCTTTCAGGTTAAGAAAAGAGGAAGATTCCGACCTCCACCTCCTTTTTTTTTTACTTTATTTAATATTATTTGGGGTTTGGCCGGATGGAGTTCCAAAGGGAGACTCCAGTGTGTCTGTCTCTGTGTGTTAAGGACGGAGCGGCCGACGACGACGACACCTCCTAATCTCTCTTGCTGAGGCGTGCATATATATGTAAAAAGGGACATTACTTAACAAGAAACAAAAAAAAAAAAAAGAGGAAATGATGGTATTTCCAAGAAGGGGAACTCTTTGACCAAAAACACGAGTTGTTGGGCCCTCTGTGTGTTGTTAATTTTTTGGATGAATTTCTTGATTAAAATGTCTTTACTTGTGTTAGTATTTCATCCATTCAAATATGAAGACCCGACACCCCTTCTCAGCTCCGACAAAATTTTTTAGGGTATGTTGTTAGTCCATTCCAAGGCTCCAACGTTCCTCATAAGACATCATGTCAAGTGGAACAGTAGCCAAGCCCAAAGGAGAGCTTGTCCTGTTCATCAAGTCCAAGACCCGCCCCCATAAGGAGGCCAGAACATCTCCTTGCTCCACCCACGTTGGTCTGAGAGTTTGGAAATTTGGGAAATAGAGAATTCAGGGTTTGGATTGTAGACATTTCGGCTCTCGTTTTATTACTCTTATTTATTTACTCTCGGGCGAATCGATTCCTGGGCCTAGGCCTCTTTCTTTGATGGTGGGTTTCATCGTTGAGCCCAGTAAAAGCTTTCCGAGTAGAGGGAGATGTATAGGCCCAATAAACTCAACTAGCCCGATCACATTGGCCCAAGAATGAATGAAAGAACAATACAAAGGAAAGCGTCCGTACAGGATCAGTCCAAAACCACCCCAAATTTCTAATTTTGATCACTTGGCCTAGGGCTCCTCCTGTTCCGACCGGGGCCCTCAATTGTTTGTGGAAGACCCCGACAGGTGTCCCTATCCCTCGCAGATGGCTGGAGAGAGAGCTCCTCTTTCTGGAGAATTGATGGGCTGATGTCGGCTGTTTTCACCCTAGGGAATCCTCAGGGGGGGGCGTCACCGGTTAGAATAGAACGCGGAAACATCTCCTATCCTGGACAAAAGAATAAATAGTAGGAGTGCAGTTGCAGCAGAGAGAGGTGGGTCTGGGCTGCTGCAAAGATAACGTTTATGTGGTGGTCTGCTCATACATAATTGCGAGCCAAAAACTGCATGGGGACGGACCTGAGATTAAACAAATAATTATAACAACAATAATTGGATTCTCTCAAACTAGGATTGTGAAGCCAAAGTCATGGTAAATGGTGGAAACAAAACCAAAAAATGTAGCAGGTGGGAATCACGAAAGCGATTGGAAAAATATACCAAAAAAAGAAAAACAGAATCAAATAAATGGGTGGTGGCGGGAGGGAGGGAGGGAGGGGTGGGGACTTTGACCATGCACCTCCTCGAAGAAGAATGAAAAGAAAAAAAAAAAGAGAAACAAAGAATTATCCAAGACTGAAACGTAAGTAATGACGATATTGGTGTTTCTTCGTCATCAATGACGGAGATCCGTCGTCCTTTCTAAATTATAATTGAGAATTTTCAACTCCCCCGAATATATTTAATATTTTCTTCTTATTAGCCAAAAAGCCCCCGCACAACACTCCCTAACAAACACATCCACGATATCACCACCACCGACTCCACGTCCTCATTCAAAGCCCCCACACACACCCTAATCGAAGATCCCATGGACGTATCCATTATCCTCACCATTTTGTCACTCTTCATCCTCACCCTCGGATTTCGATTCCTCAACTGGGTCTGGCTTCGTCCCAAGAGGCTCCAGCACTTCCTCCTTCGTCAAGGCCTCTCTGGCAACCCCTACCGCTTCCTTGTCGGCGACCTCGATGAGAGCAAGTCTCTGGTCGAGCGAGCTTATTCCACTCCCCTCTCCCTCTCTGACGACCTCAAGCCTCGTGTCCAGCCCCTCGTTCACCATGTCCTCCTCACCCACGGTATTGCGTGCCGTGTCCTCCCTGTTCCTTTCCGATTCGAACACTACCGACAATTTCTTTGTTTCTTTCTTCGGATTTGGTAGGTAAGAGGTCCTTCAGCTGGGAAGGTCCAATCCCCAGGGTGTTCATATCTGATCCTCCGCTAATAAAGGAGATCTTGTCGAACTATCATGACTTTCAGAAGCCCAACTCCAACCCTCTCGCGAACCTTCTCGCCAAAGGAATCCTTAGAATGGAGGGAGACAAGTGGTCTGTTCACAGAAAGATCCTTAACCCTGCCTTTCACCTGGGAAAACTCAAGGTGAAACATCAGTTTTTCACCCCTCCCCCCCCCCAATTCTTTCTCTACCCTTTCTGCTTCCTCTCCGTTTTCCTGACAAAAAACTCTTTCCCGGGATTTCCGTTGCGTGCAGGTCATGTTGCCGGCCATTCATTCGAGCAGCCAACATATGATCTTCAGATGGGAAGAGATGCTCTCAGGAAGGGAATCATGCGAGGTTGATGTCTGGCCATACCTCAAGGAATTGGCCCGTGATGTCATCTCCCGGACTGCATTTGGAACCAGCATTGAAGAGGGAAGAAGAATATTCCAACTTCAAGAAGAACAGGTTCTGTTAACCTTCAAAGCCCTACGATCCGTGTACATTCCAGGATCAAGGTATATAAGTCAGCGAAACTGTTAGTGTTAGTCTTCTTGCTCTGGAAGTTTTCCTATCTTATCTTTCCGAGCTCTATTTACTATTTAGGTTCCTTCCAACAAAGTCGAACCTGAGGATGAAGAGGATAGACAGCGAGGTACGCTCGTTGATCCGGGATATCATACACAGGAAAGAGAGAGCAATAAAAACAGGGGAATCTGCTCGTGACGATTTGCTGGGTATGATGATGGAATCCAACATGAACGAAATTCAAGACTCGAGCAAGAGAATAGGCATGACTATCAATGATGTGATCGAGGAGTGCAAGCTTTTTTACTTTGCGGGACAAGAAACCACTTCGACTCTCCTCGTCTGGACCATGGTTTTACTCAGCATCCATCAGGACTGGCAGCAGCGTGCAAGAGAGGAAGTACTTCAGGTCTTCAGCGACGGGCAACCGGACTACGATAAGTTGAACCACCTAAATACTGTAAGTCCCAAGACGTGCATAGCCATCACTTGGGAAGCTCATTTATGCGTGTTATTCAATTCAGTTCATATTATCAGTAGGAATCTGAACGGGGATGCTTGGTTGGTCTCAGGTTACAATGATACTGAATGAGGTGCTGAGGTTGTACCCACCGGTAACGAGCCTGTCCCGGAGAGTCACCAAGGACATGAAACTAGGAGATATTACCTTACCAGCAGGGGTACTAGTGACGGTTCCCACAATGCACATCCACCACAATCGTGAGTTCTGGGGAGAAGACGCCATGGAATTCAACCCAGAGAGGTTTGCCGAGGGGGTGGCCAAGGCAACAAAGAATAAAGTGATATTCTTACCGTTCGGGTGGGGACCTCGCATCTGCATAGGGATGAACTTTGCGCTGTTGGAGGCCAAGCTAGCATTGTCCATGATCCTGAAGAATTTCTGGTTTGAGCTGTCCCCGACTTACAAACACGCGCCATCATCTAATATTCCTCAGCCACGCAACGGTGTGCCTCTCATCCTCCACAAGTGGTAATGTTGACAGGCGAGGCCGCAGCACCGGCCCATCCGGAGGGCTCCCAATCCTCTCATTCTCCCTCTCATCCACCGAAACAGGCCGTCCACTGCTACAATGAGGGTTGTGTCCCGTAGATTTCTAATTTGGTTCATTATATGTCATATTTTATAAAACGTGCAATTTCAGTAAACATAAAATTTTGTACTTTTATTGTATTTTGAATGTTTTAAAATGGTAAATGTAATTTTTTTCCCTTTAATTTGCTTATGTATAAGGAAATATGTGAAGAATTTTTACCATACAGTAGTATTGCATTTCCTAAAAAGGAGACAAAGATTAGGTTTTTTTAGTATTGAGAATATGTCATGGATATGGTAAACAAAATTATGGGATAGGTGTTTACACATAAGAATTCCTGGACTTCGTACTTATTGGACGAAGAAGTGAAGTTCCGTCCACCTCGTTCAAGAAGGCCATAAAACAGTGCTCAAGACACATCCCTCGAATGCTCGAGATTAACCTCGCTCGAGAGGTTATTTACTAAGCGTAGCTCGAGATGTGAACACTGTCTCCCAACTCGAGAACTCGCCAAAACACATCTGCTTTACGTCAAGAGAGTGGGACACGTGGCAAACCTAAAGAGGCCAATCAAGACACGACGCACATGATTCCTACAAAATAGGAATCAGATCGTGGACACGATCTAAGACGATCCTGGGCTGGCTGAATAAACGCAACTATCAGATCATGGGATATAAAAGGATCGCAACAAAAGACATAGCAACAACAACAACTTAAACACATGCTTCAGTCTTTTTATCTTTTTGCTTTTACCGGTGACCCCAACCCCAACCTCAGCATTGTGCATTAAATTTCGGCGTTGTTGACACACTTCCGTCCATCCTCGCTGTCGTCGCATTCAATTCCGGCATCGTTGACCTGGCACCACTTCGACTCCGCCAAGCCTCGACGTCGTTGTGTTAAATTTCGACATCGTGCTCCACCCTCGCTGCCATCGCATTAAATTCCGGTGCCGTTGATGACCTCCGCCGCTCCAAGGGTGAATTCAACTAAAGGAGTTCGCCTCAACTGCCTCTCGTCCGCCGCTGACCGTCGTGAAGCGTCACCAGGCCTTTTCTGTTGTTTTCCGCCTAATTCATGTCTGTAAGTGTAACACTGTAAGCTCGATACTGTCGCATTAAATTCCGGTATTGCGTTTACTTTCACTTTACGGGGACCATACCATCACTGTAAAATTCGATACATGTTGCGGGAAATAAATTCCGCGCCAACACGTTTTTGGCGACTATAGTGGGAGCCAAGATTCGAAAAATCCACAAAAAACGGTTCGTACTAGGAAGGATGAGGATCCTAAAGAAAAAGATCCCAATGAGAATCAAACAAGGGTAATCGGGAGGCTTGTAGGGCCCCTGGATAATCTCTGACGAGAATATTCGCCGATGACTTTACAGCCAAACAAGAGTTTGGTGATTCTATAAGAAAATTAACATTAGATTTATGAGAAAGTCATAGGGAGATGGAAGCTCGGATGGATGAAAAAAATTCAGGAAGTGATGGATGCCTTGTATTTCCTTAAGAGCAATAGGTCTGAGAAAAGAAATAACTCTTTAGGTGAAAAACCATTCTTGGCAGACGCTAGAGCTACTAGAAAGCAAAAGGTTAATGGTATAAGTTCACAAGATGAACGAACCGAACCATCTCTTGGGGTTTCTAACGGAATAGGTGTAGGTAGCTCGAGAAGCCCGGTATCTGATAAGAATGTCAAACTTACAATTATAAATCTCGAGCAGAATGCTCGTCCGATTCATCGTCCTCTTGACCAACATAAGAAAACTGAGAGTTTTTATTACACACCTAGGGAGAACGAGCTTAACCTGAGAACAAGTCCTAATCTTATTGTTGACTTGAACGGACAAATTGCTCGAGTTGTAGCTCAAATGGTGCCAGGCGCAATGACCGAAGATGTGCGCCTGTATAGGAGTCCAATCCCCCAGTACATAGAACGAGGGATATAAATACCTCGAGGATATAAGATTCTTAATTTTACATGGTTTTCGGAAAAAGATGAAATGACTCCCATAGAACATTTAGCCAGATTCACTTATCAAATGGGAAAAATGTCGAATAACGATATACTAAAACTTAAATTGTTTCCAGATTCCCTGACTGGAGATGCTTTTGGTTGGTATTCGAGGCTCCTCCCAAACTCTATCCCTAATTGGGTCGAAATACAAACCCAGTTTCTTAAGGCGTTCGATAGGTTAAACTCAGTGATCACACTAGGAGAAATCCTGAAAATGAGACAACTTCCTCAAGAGAGTCCTGCTTTGTTCCTAGTAAAGTTCAGAAAGAACCCGTTAAAATGTGCGACAGCTTTGGCTGAAAGAAATCAGCTCGAGATAGAGTAGAACGCCTTGTCATTAGAGATGAGGAAGAAACTGCAAGGAGAGCGTTTTCGAGATTTGTATGAACTCTCGAGACGAGCCACCGAATATCACAATCTCCTATTAGATGAGTTTCACTCGGTTAGGAATTGCCAGGCTGAATAGGATGAAATTAATTTAGCCGAGTTTGTAAAAAGAGAACCAACTGTATGTGAGCCTCTAGTGAAAAAGAATTCTAAAGCTCGAGCTTCTCCAAAATCTGAGGAGAATGGAAAATTTTCTTTTGACATATATTAGATGGATAAGATCTTCGATTGGTTGTACCAAAAAGGGCGTATGAAGCTCAGGCCTGGACAGAAGTTATCATAAAATGATCGAGAGAAACGTAGGAAGCACTGCAAACGACATGGGACATTCACTCACTCGTCTCAAGAGTATGTGCATTTGAGGAATTCAAATGCAAATTGAGTCAAAGGAATTAAAATTTGCTGAAGTAAATGAATTGAGTGCAATAGATGAATACCTTTTTGACGAAGAGCCCATAATACATCTATATTCTCTCGAGAATGAGAATAAATGTACTAAATGCATTGATGATGATGTATCTGTACTTTACCTCGAGACTTACACTCGTGCATCGCAGGGAATCAAAGTGTTTGGAGATACCACTGTTGTCAATATGCTCTTCAAGCGCCTGTTCGAAAAATAAGTGGTGAATTGCCCGGCTCGAGAAATTCATGAGGAGCACTACCATTGGCATATGGATGCTTCCCACTCCAAACAAGTGCCAGAACATCAGCACGTATTTGAAAATCAACAAAGAAAGCATGTGGTACGATCTGACTCGGCAAGAAGAAGTGGCGATGGGAATGGTGCTATCATACTCCCGTGTTGCCTCGAAGCACCCCTCAGGAAGTTCCTCATCTGGGTCCGCTGGTCGAGACTACCGGCAAAGGCAGCATGATGAAAGCGAACAAGTCAACAGCCTCATGTGCGTGAGCGATTGAACAGGCGAAGCAAGGCTGAATGGAGCACTTGAGAAAAGGGGCTGGATGGGCCCCTAAAGCATGATAACTCTACTCCTGAACCAATTCCAAGCTGAAAGAGTAGGTAAAAGGAAAAGAAGTAGCACAAATTTACCCAAAGCTGATACAAGAAGGGCCACAGATTGCTCGTTTTCTCGAGGAAGAGATGTTGTGCGAGAAGTGCAAGCTTATCGCCTTGAATAAATTTCTCATTCCTAAAGCTCGTTCAGATGTCGACCAATGAAGAGATCGAGATCAAACTCAAAAGCGAGACCATAGGTAATCTCGCCACCAATTTCATTGATGTTGTGATGACTGAATCTAACGTGCAGGACGTTCGTGGCTATGACCCCAAAAAGAAAGATTTCGTTCACGTCAAACGCCTTGTTAAGAGTTTCGGGCGAATTGTAAGAGATACCTCGGGAGGCCCACAATCTGAGTGGCAGAGAGTCTGCAAGAAAATAGCGATCCCGAAAGCAGCCCGCAAAAGAGTTTGCCTCGATCACCAAAGCCCGAATTCTACTAAAGGAGTTTGCCTCGACCGCCTCTCGTTCGCCGCCGACCGTCGTGAAGCGTCATCAGGAACTTTTTGTTGTTTTCCGCCCAACTCATGTTGTAACTGTAACGCTGTAAGCTCGATACTGTCCCATTAAATTCTAGTGTTGTGTTTATTTGTTATTTCGCACTCATTTACTTTGCGGAGTACAACGCCAAACACTGTAAATTTAGTACTGTCGTATGAAATTTCGGTATTGCGTTTACTTTCTTACGGCGACCACACCATCACTGTAAAATTTGATACGTGTTACGGGGAACAAATTTCGTGCCAATAACAAGCATACATCATTTTATATCAACCGGAATCATAAAATCTCGTTGTCATTCATCAATGCATGGGTATTGACATACAAGTGAGTAATTTATAAAATAATTGGTTGGAGTTACTCTAATCTAACATCAATGCTACGGGAGTCTCCTCGTTCTAGAGAAATGACATTTGGCAATTTGAGGAGGAGGAGTCACTCCAAATTACAATGGGACGTAAACATCTCTTACTCTGGAGAAAAAGTCTGTCCTAGGAAGTCAAGGCAGATCCTCGCCGTAATCTACTAACTCTTGTACGGAAATACGTTTTAAAAAAAAATTTTGTGAAATATGGTACAAGTTTCGTAAAATACGGTTTTACAGTCGAAGGGGCGAGTCTTGAAAACGCGCTCCTTTAAATGTAAGGAGGAGCGGGTTTTGAAAACTCGCCCTCCATGTATATAGGCAGGGGCGGGTTTTTAAAACCCACCTCCAATACTTAGCAAAAAGGGATGGCGTCTAATGGGAACATTTTTTAAAACCAGCCCCTTTAAGGAATGCACAAGGGGCGGATTTTGCTATAGCCGAGTTGGTAAAAGTATTGCGAAACTTGAGAGATTAGGTTCAAATCTTAATCGTATCAAAATTTGGGCATCTATAGAGTGGAGGACACAGTTTCTAGCCTTATAATCAATATAGGTATCTAAGGCAGAGATTGTGCGGTTGACTTTCTTAAGGGTTTTGGTCTTCTTCCAAAGTGGCTCGTTATGTTGACGACGAATGCTGTGAAAATGGCTACGCAAGACATTACAGTCAGGAAAAGGGGGTTTGTGGAAACGTCGTTCTCTTAGAGGAGGTCTCATCCAGCCTACTATCAGTTACAAGCCTGCGACCGGCGCCTGGCAGCCCTCCTGGCTGTAACGGCAAGTGGTCCTTTATGGCGAAGTCGATAGTTTTACGGCCCTGACAGAACTCTACTAAGTTAACGGCGTACAACAAACATCCGTTTCATGGCAGAAGTCTGACGATAGACAAGATCATAGCACTTATCACAAAACTTCAAGTTTATTTAGAAAAAGATTATTTCTAAAAGGAAGTCACACAATCCTACTGAAGTAGATACCCTGTAAAGATGAAGGCTAAGACATATACTGAGGAAAACTGGGAGTAACTCAGATACAGAATAGCAAGGCTGATTAACAGGATATGGAGGATAGACATCTTTAAACAAAGATTAAGATTGCTGAAGCAAAGGGATATAAACAAAGAGTGAAACAAAACCTAAACAGATTAGGAAATAACAAGGAGATGATCAATAGATACAGAAAAACACGATGAATATGTTTGAGCAAAGACATAAACAAATCTTTATGGATTTTGGGGTTTTCTGGATGTTTTTGGGTTTATCGAAGATAGAAAGATCATCGAGAGATTGTTAGAACTGGAATACCTTACTGCCTTTAGGTTATTGCCCGGATGAGTTTAGTTGCACATGGATGGGAGAAAATGAGAATTGTATTGAAGTGTGTTTTTCTCCTCTGTTCTTCTCTTGTGCTTGCAAGAGGTAATTTATACACAAAGCTGGAGGCTAGGACTTGGATGTGGTTAAGCCACGTATCCTTAAACTATTCCTAGTCTTAAAGATGAAAATGACTTAAAGGAAAACTATGAAAGTGACAAAAGGAAAGCTATTCCTAGTCAAAAGGTGTCACTATGGGTCTTCTCATCTTTGTCATCTGCACATGGGCGGCTATCTTTATCTTTGGCACATGGGCGGCTACTGTTGTTAGTCTTCACTTGTCTTGGGGCGCTTTCCATGCGGGTCCGATTTCTTTGCCGACAATCTTTTTTGTCGCGATGCACGCCTTCTTGTAGATCCTGGGCCTGGTGGTGATTTTGGGCTTGAGGATGATCCTGGTATGTTATTTGGGTCTGATAGGTTGAAATTCTGAATCATATCTTCAACAATAGCATCCCAGTTGATTTGTTCTTGAACGTGGGCTTCTAGGGCTTGGTCTATGCACCATGCTTCATTGATATCTATCCTTGCGATCTGTTGAATCAATAACTCTTCTTCTGTGAGAGGACTCATTGAATTGAGTTGGAAGAGCTTGCTTGTCAGGCAGGTCCTGCTGTGAAGCATGTCTTTGTGCTCGAATCCTTTAGTGTTGTTGAGTGGTACTTCCCATATATGTGGGATTTGGTCGTCGACTTCATAATTCCCAAAGTGTATTGCAATTGAATTGGGTAGACAGGCAAAGTGATCTACCGTATTTACGGCAACCAATGAGGCTACTTCACTGTCGTAGTGCCAATTCCTGTGGAAAAGGTATATGGAGTATGAAGTTATATCAGGCCACTTCTGAAATCTATAGGCTTGTTCTTCAATCCAGGTCTTCCACCGGGATAGTGGTGCGAACCAATTAAGAACTTCTGCGAGATGTGCATGAGGATAACTTCCAGGGGAGTATGAACATAGATCTCCAAATCTTTCAAAATAATGGAGCATCTCCAAAGCTGGAAATTCAAAGGCTATGGTATGTGCATGAAGAAGATACCAAAAGAACCATTTTAACTCAACAGGAAACTTTTCTGCTGGATGTATGGGAAACAAATGTAGGAATGGACAAGTAGGATGAATTCCTAATCTTGGAAAGAATAACTGTCCATGTTTTCTGAAAAGTTGTGACAGGTAGTAATGCATTTGTGAGTATGGTTGTGAAATAATTTCCATTGAACAATCAAACCTGAGAAGGTTGTTCCATTTGTGTATCTCTGGAGGCAGAGAGCTTGACTGATCTGGTCTTGATGTGTTCTGAGTATGAAGAGAGAACATAGCTTGAAGCTTTGGATACTCAAGGAGTTGTGGGTTGATAGTATCAAAGGGTCTGGAGAGAAAATCAGCAACGACATTTGTCTTTCCTTTGATATGTCGTACCGTGTACGAATATTGTGAGAACCACTGTGATAACCTCAATAGTTGTGCATTAGGAATCTTCTTGGCTTTGAGGTTCAGGACGGAATCGAAAGACTTGAAGTCTGTTTCGATCACAAAATGATGTCCCATTAGATGGAATTCCAATTTCTTGATTCCATACTTGACAGCTAAGATCTCTTTGATCCCTGAATAGTAGTGTTGTTCAGCATTGTTGAACTTTCCTGATTTGTAGGCACATATTCGTCTGACTCCATTAATTTCTTCAAGAAGTATGGCTGCCCAGTACTCATTGCTCGCATCAGTTTGTAGGATTCTCAATCCATTAGAAGGAATCTGTGATGGAGGTAACTTTTGAAGATTCTTCTTTAAATATTGAACAGCACTGGTTTGCAGATCTCCCCATGGAGATGCATCTTTCTTGAGCTGAGCTTCAAGTGGGCTGGTGTACCTACTGATTTCTGGAACAAAATCTCTAAGGTAATTTACAATTCCAAGAAATTGCTGAACCTGTTTTGTGGTCAATGTGTCTGGGAACTTCAGTAGTTCTTGTGCAATGTGCGGTCCTGGATAATACTGTCCATCTGCTAATTGCATTCCTAGGAATTCAATCGTTGATGTGCAAAGCTGTACTTTCTTCTCAGACAGCATTATTCCAAACTGTTGTACAATCCTTGCAAATTCTTTCAAAAGGAGTTCATGTGAACTCTGATCTTCACTGAATAGTAAGATGTCATCTATGTAGATAAGTGCAGAAGATTGTATGGGTTCAAAGATACTTATCATGACATCTTGGAATAAGGAAGGGGCTGTCTTGAGTCCAAATGGTAAGACTCTCCATTGGAAATGTCCATTGGGTATGCAGAAGGCTGTCTTCCATCTGTCTTCAGGATGAACACCTATCTGCCAAAAACCACTTTTGAGATCGAACTTGGAGAATACCTTAGCTTTAGAAAGTGAGGAGAATAGAGCTGTCCTATTTGGAATAGGAAACTTGATGTCTTGAAGGAAGTGATTCAGGGGTTGATAGTTGATAACCAATCGCTTCTTCCCTCTATTCTGTTCTGATCTCTTGTTGACATAAAATGCTTGGCATGCCCATGATGAACTGGAATGTTCAATCAATCCTTGTTTAAGCAACAAGCTGCATTCCTTTGTTGCTTGCTTTGAGTCTGAAGGAGTCATGCCTGGATGACTGGCTTTTGTCGGGTTTATATCTTCGTTCTGCTTAAACGGAAGTCTGACGAAGAACTTCGGATTTGTCCACAGTGGGTGTGAACACTTGTTGAGAAAATCCTGATGGTCTGTTGCAAAAGCTGGTCTGAATAGTTCCAAGGTTTGTTGTACTGGCTGTACCGAGTACATCCTGCTCTCATGAGTGTATGGCTTGAAACTGGACTTGTGTCGTATACCAGTTGCTAATAGTTTGAGGCTATGTAGCTGCCGAAGTATGTCCCATCCAATGACAAGGTCTTTCCCTGGAAGGTCAGTAGCAACAATTTCTACTGATATAGAGCATGTAGGGAAAAGCATCACCGTTATCCTTTTTGTCTCCAGGAATGTTTGGAACGTCATTCCTGATGCTGCTTTGTATGTGTTGACTTGAGGAACAAGCAGTTCTGCTGGGACGATAGCTGGATTTATCATGCTCTCAACTGCTCCAGTGTCGATGAAGGCGATTGCTTGAATTGGTCTGCGATACTTTGAAAAGTAGATATGGACTTTGACATGTGGCAAAATGTTGGAGGTAGCCATGAGAGGAATACTTGCTTCCGTAGGTTCCTCTATGTCTGATCCAGTGGAATGGATTGCCAGATTGGTGAAGGATTCGCATGAAGGAATTCTTCTGGTAGCAACACTTGCATATCGTGAGAGTGGTCGAGAATGTTTCGTGACTGAGGTGATGGTGAAGATGCTGCCATAGTCACTGTCACTGTTACTCGAAGATGAGGGTATAGTTGGAGTAGTTCGTCTGGGTTCCAAACAGTAAACTGTCTGGTCTGAAGGTTCTTCATCAAAGGAGAAGACTGATTCCACATCATTGTCTTCTAGTGATACTCCTGTGGCTCTCTCAAGCTGTGCGATAAGCTTCTTCTTTTTCTTTTTGCAATCCTTCGCGAAATGTCCTGGTTTCCTACAGATATAGCACCTATCTGTCTTGGCTGTAGGAAATCGTTTATGCTTGAAACGTAGATAACGTTTCCTTGGCCTGTGCGCAACCTTTCTGTTGCTTTGCTTCCTGTTAGGATCCCTCTTATGCTTTTGGCTGAAGTATTTTTCTGGGGATCTCTTGAATCGTCTTCTGGACGTCTCTTTGTCAGGAAAATCTGGACATTTGCACAAATCTGACTTTTTACACTTATAAAGATACCTGGCTGGCTTGCAGGCATTGTCGAGTCTTTTGTCGTGCTTGAGAAAATCTTTGATGACGCTTCTTCTTTGGCAGAGTTCGCTGATTGCAAAATGAACTGTCTGAAGGATCTGTCCAACTGAGAGATCGATGATTCTTAGTCCTTTAGAGGCTAATTCTTTTTCTACCAGAGAAGAGATAGGCTCTATGAGTGAGGATATGAAGACTGGTTTATGAGCGTTGTCCGCACCAAGGTTTATGAACAAAGTGATCATCTTCTTGAAATGTCGGTTGATATCCTTTCTTTTGAACGAACAACAGCGTCGTTTGAAAAATTCTTTCCTCTGATCTTCAATCAGGTTTTCTGGACTTCCAATGAAGTTGATATATAACTGGGCCAAGAATTCTGGAAATGGGAGGCTGATAAGTTGTATCTGTACTGGCTCTGCCAATTGGTTCCACCAAGTTTGTAATATTCCTCGGAACTTTGTTGTTAGTTCTGACAGTATCACTACTGAAGAGGTTTCTGTTAATCTTCTTTGGAGGCACCAGGCATAGAAGTCCTTAAACCGTTGTGGCCATCGATCTATGTCGATATCATCAATGGTAAATAAGAAAGATCCTGATTCTTTTGTCGTCTGATTTGGCCGGTCTTCCATGGAGTTATCAGAAGAACTTTCTGGTTCATTAACCTGAGGTGGATTGTCAGCCATATAAACCAAAGGAATCTCACAAAGTTGTGAGTCTGTAGAATACTCAGTTGTAGGCTGATCTTCTATACTTGAAGTATCTTCGGTCAATGTTTCCGAGGATGATGATTCGGAAAATTCTTCTGTTGGTTCTTCACTGGGCGGTTTTGCCATAAGAATCTTTAATTCATCTTGATCATCTTGGTAGGTAAATTCTAAAGGATCCATAGAATAATGGATTCTTATATCCTTTGGAAAATGTCCTGATGTGTCAGGTCTTAACCAATGTGGAATTGATACTGAGGGATGAGACTGCAGCTTGTCTTCTTTGATCAGTAGCTGCTGGGTAGGAATTTGCTCTGAAGAACTTTCTTCGCTTTGAGATTTTAAAGGACTAGGAGACCTCTGTCTTCTAGAGGATTCAGTTGCTTTTTTCTTTCCTTCTCGGATCTCTGTTCTCCTTTGTTCCTGAGAGCGCTGTTCTTGTTGAGACCTTTGCTTCTGTCTTTCTAATTTCTGTTGTTTCTTTGCAATTTCTCTGATGTCTGCTATATCTTTCTTGTTTGGATCCCCAAACAAATAATAGCTCTTGGATGGCTTGTCTAAAGGAGAGTAGGAAGGTTTCCTTCCTAGGTCCATGAAATCTGATCCACCATATGAAGGTTTTAAAGGAGGCTTTTCTTGCATTTCTCGAGCCGCTTTGATCAGTTTTTCTAAACGGGCTATTTCTTCATCTGGATCTGATTGAAAGTGGGCAGGATACCTTCCTTGTTCAATGTTGTCCAAGGAATGTTGTAGTACCCTTAGTACTTCATGAATTTGATCATGATGTCGATTTAGCTTCTGAGAGATACTTTGGCCTTGAGACTGAATCTGGTGAGACAAGTTGTGTTCTGTCTTTTCTAGGCGACTTTCTACTTTATCCACCTTCTTGTGGATAATCTTCAATGCTTCATTCTGAGAAATTGCGTTCTGGCTTTGCCAATTGAGCACAGTCTCTGCAAGGCTATTGCGTTGCACATTTCCTTGTGCATCTACAGCTGTAGGAATGGGAATCTTGGAAGTATACCTGACGTTGTTGACTGTGTGCTCATCCATAGTCGGGAATGACAGGTCAGGTGATTCCGGTTGCATCATCATGATTGGCAAGGGAGTGAGGATGTTACTCTTATATGATTCTGGTAGCTGTACTTCTCGGGAACAGGGTTGAATGTTCTTTCTGAGAACTGGCGCAAGAGCTGGTGCAAGCTCTGGTTGAGGGACAGCATTCTTCTGTCGCCACTTGTAAATAGCTTTGTAGCAGGGCAATATCGTCTGCTTGGGCTTTATCGGACGTTTCAGATCTTTGGGGAGGTCCTCAAAGTCTTGCCATGCTATGTGAAGTTGTGGTGACGTCGGTATTGGAGGCGATGGTGGTGACTCAACGTCCTTATCCCATCCTGTAGGGATAATTGTGCTTGGCTCTGGTCGGGATGGAGGAGTTCCATAGTTTACGATGTAGTCAAACTTGCCAGAGGGTTGTCCAAGCGGTCCTACTGTCTGATCACCATTCTGGTAGCGATGGTATAGAGATGGTTTCTTCACGTGCTTTTTTACAGGAGGAAGGATGAACGAAGTTTCTTCATCTGAGTCAGAATCTTCTTCTGACTTCGGGAGGCTTCTCTTGTTCTGACATCTTGATCTATTCTTTCTTTTGGAGTAGTCTGGGGTGTCGCAATCTTCACAGTCACAATAGGTTGGACATCTTGCTACATCCCAGTAGCAGTGCTGAGATTGAGGATCCCGAAAGAAGTATGTTGGATTTCCATATCCATCAAAGGAATGGATCATCTTGTTGAGGGGTTCTGGCTTCTTTCTTCTTGGTACAGGTTGTACCATGAACATGGTTGGGAAAATGGGAGGTGGTGCTGGCTCTTTGGCTGCTGAGTGATCAAACTTGATCGTGACAGCTCCTTCTCTGTCTCTTGAGAAAGTTGAGACGGTTGACTGAATTGGTGGAAGTGGTACTGTCCTTTTCTTGATCTGCTCATAGTCAGTTACCCATTTTTCAGGCAGAAGCTTCAAGAGTTCTGCTCTTGGAATTTGTCTGGGGATGTGGATGCATGTAGGAGCCTTTTGGTCATGGTAGTCAGCCACAATGAGTAAGGCATTCTGGGCATCATTGGGCATGCTTATGTCCAAAGCATGGTTTTGCACCCGGTACGCCATCTGATAGTGAAGAGTGGCTTCAATGGAGTTTGATTCCATTGTGGCTCCGCAAAGTTGCGGTTGTACCTGCAAGGCTGACAGCAACTTTGGATCCCTGAGAGACATGCAGAAGTTAGGAAAAAGGGTCACGAAGACCGTTCCTGCGTTTAATGTTGTCTCAATTGTCCCAATTACTGCATGTTGATATTCCATATATCTTGTGTCCAATAGGGCCATTCGGGCAGTCACAGGCAGTCCTTTTCGTCCATGATATGTCAGGGCAAGTCTTATGGCTCCAAAATGGAGATGGGAATATCCTTCTTTAGTCCAAAGTTCAGGGAACTCTGCTGGCAATTGCAGAGATACAAATTGTTCTCGCTGTGTCCCAAGTATAGGATGTTGACTGAACTTACTAGTCTGAATGTATTCACGGGCTGATGAGGCAGGCCGTTTGATTAAAGTCCTTATGCTTCTTATAGGTCCTGGAGATGGCTTATGAAAAGCTGTGTACGGATTGATTAATGGCAGTTCAGTATTAGCCACTTGATTAGCATCACAGTTCTTGTGGGTGATTTCATATAGTGATTCAATGCTTGCATTAGAGCGTCGGAAGGAGGAAGAAGGCTCAAGAGAGAAGGGGGCAGTCAATATCTCAGGTGGGGTATCCATGGCTGGGCAATAGGGCAATAACAGCAGGCAGGGGCATATAGAAACTCACAAACACTCTCTCCCTCTCTGAAGAGAAGTGGAAAAAAGAAGCACACCATTTGGTTCTAAAATCTCGTTCATTGTTTATTTAGTCAAAGGCACGCGATTTGAAAATAAGACCTTTAACAGTGGACGGGTTTTCAACTCACCTCCTAACAAACGCAGTTGATTTAGGATTTAGACTTTAAAGGATCACCCGACTCCTATATATATATTTGGCTTGTCTTCCAACCTATTCCCCACCCAATTAATCATCTCGAAAAAACAAAATGGAAGCATCCCTTGTCTCCGTCTTCTTGTCCGTCCTCCTCTTCCCCCTTCTGGTTATAGCATGGTCAGCCCTCAACTGGGTCTGGTTCCGTCCCCGTAAGCTCGAGCGCTTCCTCCGTCAGCAGGGACTCTCCGGTAATTCCTACCGCTTCCTCTCCGGCGACCTCCGCGACAGCGCCCTCATGCTCAGTCAGGCCCAATCCATGCCCTCCTCTGTCTCCGATGATGTCAAGACCCGAGTCCTCCCCTTCCTCCATCAGGTCATCAAGACTCACGGTATCAGCAACACCCCCCCTCGCTTGCTCCAGGGTTCTGTCCCTGGTCTTCATGTTTTAAAAGACTTAGACAAAAAATTGAGGCTTGGTTTACACTTACAGGGAAGAACTCGTTCATGTGGGTGGGTCCGATACCTCGGGTAAACATCATGGAACCCTCCCACCTCAAGGACGTATTCTCCAAGATCCACGACTACCAGAAGCCCAACTCCAATCCCCTGTTTAGGATTCTCCTTGAAGGTCTCGTCAACCACGAGGGCGACAAGTGGTTGATGCACCGCAAGATCCTCAACCCTGCCTTCCACATGGGCAAACTCAAGGTTCATTCCCCCCCCTCCCTCGATCTTTTATATTCTGCTCCATTGTCACTGTTCTTACTTTTTTATTTTTGAATATGTTGACATGTCATGCCGCAGCTCATGTTTCCCGCCATCCATTTCAGCACCAACCAGCTCATCCACAAGTGGGAGGAGATGTTGTCATTCAAGGAATCCTCCGAGGTTGACATCTGGCCTGACCTCCAGGAGTTGACTCGAGATGTCATCTCCCAGACGGCCTTCGGCACCAGCATCGAGGAAGGCAGAAAGATATTCCAGCTTCAGGAAGAACTGTCTGAACTCACCCTCATGGCCGTTCAATCTGTGTACATTCCGGGATGGAGGTAAGCAGCTCAATCATGTTCTCCATCAGCCTTTAAGAAAAACAACAAAGAAAAATATTTCCTGGTTTGTCTGGGAAACACGGTTCTCCTCTGCAGATTTGTTCCAACCAATTTGAATAGAAGAATGAGGAAGATTGACATTGACATCCGATCACGGGACCTCATCCAAAGAAAGGAGAAAGCCATAAAGGCGGGGGAATCTGTTGGGGACGACTTGCTCGGGCTGATGATCGAGTCCAACATTAAGGAGATCCAGGAGCATGGTCAGTCGGGCAATAAGGTCGGCATGAGTATCGATGACGTGATTGTGGAGTGCAAGCTGTTCTACCTTGCTGGCCAGGAGACAACTTCGGCCCTCCTCCTCTGGACGATGGTGTTACTAAGCATCCACCCGAAATGGCAGCAGTGCGCCACGGAGGAGGTTGTTCAGGTCTTTGGTGACCGCCACCTGGACTTTGACCAGCTCAACCACCTGAACGTTGTAAGTATTTATGACAAGCCCTTGTAGAACAGCCCTGTGTTTCCTAAACCCCGAGAAAACCGACGGAACAACGCATTCGCCCTGTTCCCCCGGGTAACAATGATACTAAACGAGGTGATGCGTCTGTACCCCCCGGGTATCATGCTCAGTCGGAAAGTTACCAAGGATACGAAACTAGGCGATGTGATTATACCCAAAGGAGCACAGGTGGGGCTGCCCACAATATTCATCCACCATAACCGCGAGCTCTGGGGAGAAGATGCCATGGAGTTCAAGCCAGAAAGGTTTGCAGGAGGAGTGGCAAAGGTAACCAAAAACAACATCATATACTTCCCATTTGGTTGGGGCCCTCGCATCTGTATTGGGATGAATTTCGCAATGCTGGAGGCGAAGCTGGCATTGACAATGATCCTGCAGAAGTTCTCGTTCGAGTTGTCCCCAAATTACGTGCATGCGCCGAGGTCAATCGTGACTCTTCAGCCGCAGCATGGTGCCAAGGTCATTTTGCGCAAGTACCAGAGCTAACTATGTAGGACGGTCCGAGGTCTCTTGATGAATTGGAAAAGGGTGTGTTTTTAGTTTTCATCTACTTGGTTGGAGAAGTTGCAGTTTGTGGGGACTGGCAAACACTTTAAGTGAATAAATAAGTGAGGGTTGGAGGAAGAGAGTTTTCTGGGTTTAAGTGGAGGTGGGAGGATATCTCTTCAACTCAAACGTTCATGTGGTGGTTATACATAAAAATTATCCCCCATGGTCTTACTCAGCGTCCATCAGGGCTGGCTCTCGATTGCTTGATTCTATAATTTCTTTTCTAGTGATTTTTCACCCTATTTATCTTTCAACCGAATACTAATTTATCTCCATGTTTACTACTGCGTGTCCTACCAAAACTACCAAAGCCAAAGATTTCATCTGGATACGACAGCCAAAATCCTCCTCGTCAATCAAAATTCACTTCTTAGGATTGAACTTTTTCTCTATCAAATATCTTCTTAATTAGAAAAAAGTCTAATAGAAGATTTAATTAATTCTCTATACAATCGAGTACCACCAAAATCATTCTGGATAAAAAAAAAACAGTCTCAGGATTTTACGTAACTAAATAGAGTCCAAGCTAGCCATGTCCATGTTCCAGAAGAATTACCGGTTCGAGCAAACCGCGACCTGCGAACACGCGGGCGTCGTGGTCGAATCTGGACAAAAAGTTCATTTTATGACCCGCATCGTCTTGGGAAGCGGCTAACGGTACGTGCACGTAATCGTTACGTAGTTTACTAATTAATACTAATGAAAAGTAGTAAATTTTACTAAAAGTTGACCGTTACTAATTAATACTAAATAAATCAACGCATATTTAGTAAAAAATGTAGTAAAATTTACTACTTTTCGGTCAACTTTTAGTAAAGTCAATGCAAACTTAGTAAAAAAATATGGAAATTTTACTACTTTTTCACTATTCATTCCAGTTCAAGTTTACTACTTTTGCGCTGACTTTACAAAAACATTTCTGTTAGTAACGTCAACGCAAAATTAATAAAAAAATTAGTAAAATTTACTCCTTTTTTTACAAATTTTGCGTTGACTTTACTATTTTTTTTTCGTATTTTAGTAAAGTCAAACCGGTTTTTGTAAAAAAAAGGAGTAAAATTTACTACCTTTTTTACTACTTCTGCGTTGACGTTACTAACGGAAATGTTTTAGTAAAGTCAGCGCAAGGTTAATAAAAAAACGTAGTAAATTTTACTACTTTTAACTGTACGAATTATGCCGATAATTAGTAACTGTTTACTAATTCTGCCGTTTTTTTAGTAAAAAACTCTTCATCTTAGTAAATTTTACTAATCTTGAGTTGTTTTTACTAAAAAAAGTAGTAAACTGTTACTAAAAAATGAAGGCGTTTACTAACAAATTTACTACTTTGAACAGTGTTTTCGAACCTAACTCCAAACCTATTTATGTTGTGAAATTACCTCTCTACCCTGGTTACGACACTTATTACTAATTTTGGAGGACCGAAGTCGTCATTTCGTTCGTAGCCTTAGTAACCAACCTTTCCTTTCCGGCCGCCGTCCCCTCCGTGGTCCGCTTCCCTTTCCGGCCGCCGTTAGTGGTGTTGCGGATCAACTTCGCCATCGACTTTCCTGCAAGTTCCCCCGCTTCCGCTCTGCAGTACGTACTTTCAGGTGTGATTAGGGTTTGGGTCGGTGGTGGGCGTCGTCATTTGTTTGGGTATGGGTGTTGGTTGTCGTTGTTAGTCCTCCCGAGTTGTTTTTTTTTGTGTCCTCATACTGATTTGAGTTGTGCTTGGGTTTTACTTGGAGTCGGCTTTCCGTTCGTAGCATTGGTAACTTCCCGGCGATCGTCCCTTCTTGCTGCGCGTTCCTTTCCGGCCGCCGTCTGTGGTGTTGCCGATGAACTTCGCCATCGGCTCTTCTGGAAGTTCCCCCGCTTCCGCTTTACGTACCCTGTTTTCGCGTGTCCTTAGGGTTTGGGTTGGTGGTGGGCGTCGTCATTTGTTTGGGTGTGGGTGTTGGCCGTCTCCCGTATCATCCTCCTGAGTTGTTGTTTGTGGGTACTCGTGCTGAGTTGGCCCATGCTTGGGTTCTAGTTGGTCTGGGTCTGTGCCGGTAAGCGTGTACCTGGGACTGTGAATGGTTTGCTTGTTATGGAAGAGTTTGGTGAAAGCACAATCTGGTTTGATTTGGTTCGGTTTGCGTTGGTTCGGTATTGATCTGCTTTGGCTTTTCCTTTCCTTCGTGTTATGCTTTTGGATTTGGTTTGTTTTCTGAGCGTGTAGTTAGAGTGGGGTCCGATGTTCATTTCGTTTGATGTTAATTTGATATGCATTTGGGATGCAATGTGAACCGTGACTGAGATTTTGGAAGTGCAGATGTGGAAGGAGATTTTGCAGATTTGGTTAGAGAATATTCACATGAGGCAGCGGGTTATGACCCTCGAGAAGGTGGAATTGAAGGCAACACACCAGCTTCGTCTCAAAAAGAGAAGGCGAAGGCTGTTCGAAAACCCAAGGTAATGATCATGACCATTTGTTGTGAGTGTTGACAGTATTCCTGATTCTATTACTGAGGTGTTCGTGGATATATTATTATAGGATTATCTTTATACAAGGTGTAGTCCGCGGAAGTTGTTAGCTGTGCTGAATACATTTAACGATGCCAAGAGGGCTGCGCTTTCTGACCTAGGATTTGAAGGGCTACTGCATCTGGCAAGTCGACAAGTTCATCACAACGCCTTGAAGTGTCTTCTGAAGTTGTTCGACCCCGTTAAGAGGGTTATGGTCATCGACGGTGTGGAACATCGAATGCTCTCTTCGGATGTGGAGGCGGTGTTTGGCGTTCCGGCTACGAAAGTCGGTGTCCCGTTTAGCGGACACATGGACACGTCCATGAGGAGTTGAAAACGCATCTGAAGAGGGGTAAGATTTCTCTTAAGTCCGTGGAAAGCAGCATGATGAGAAGAGAGCAGGCCGACGACGTATGGAAAGTGGAAGTTGTATTATCCATACTAGGATCCTATTTATGCCCCACGACGGCATTCGACATCGACAAGGAGTACCTACTCGCGACACACGACGTCGGCTCCATTTGCAAGTTTGACTGGGCCACTCATGTGGTCGATACTCTATGTAGCCAAGTGAGGGCCTTCAAAGGTCATCACGCAAAGTATATAGGAGGCTGTGTGCATCTCCTGCTGGTGAGAATGTTTAGGTTTAGTGTGTGTGTTGCTTATTCATTGTATTTAGGGTGTAATTATTAATGTCAACAAGTGATTGTTTTGATGATACTGTTTTTAATCCACCAGATGTTTTACGCTTGCAAGAAGTCATTGGAGGAGAGCACGTCAAGAACTGCGAGCAGGAGTACTCCTTTGTGCCAGGATTGGGACGATGACCGGCTGAAGGCCATATTCCGAGTTGCAAATGCTGATCTTGCTGAACTTGTACGATTTTCCCGTCTACTGCATGTGTACTTGTGTAATTTTGACATGTCATCGGGTCATATTCTGAGTAAGTCCCTTTACAGGAATCCCGCGAGGTTGAAAGTAACGCCGAGGAAGAAGTCGACCCTGCGACCCAATGTGGGCAGATGGATGTGGTGCTGCGTCGTCTAAAGGTATCCTTCATTTCCTGGTGTGGTCTGTATGTGTTTATCATTTGGTTTACGTAGCTGATTTTCAATTACTGATTATCGGCATTATGTTCTAAGCAGAATGTGGAACTTTCTGTTATGAGACTCCATGCTACAAATGAGCACATCGTCCGCAAATTGGGATTTATTCTCAGAGAACTTAGAAGAGAAAGGCCTCGACAAGGCCATCCCGTTATGCAAGAAGATCGTGGTAAGTCTCAGGAGAAGGTGGTAGGAGGCGAAGAGGAAGATCATGCAGCCGAGGGTGTTCAGGAAGGGGTGACACAAGGAACGGCTGATGTCAACCCGGCTGGTAATGTGTGTGAGCCTATTTCTCCAGCAGAGGACCCCGGTCTGCCGGACAAGGGCTTCAGTATTCCTATAGTCGAGGTAGGGTCCAGTATGATGTCGGAGAAGAGCCTGGTCCTTAATGATCCTCCTCAGATGCAACATAATTTGCCAAAAGATTCTGATGATTATTCCGACCCGCATGAGAAACAACTTGCGCGGGCTCTGAATAAACTATCTGCAATGCTTGGAACTTCGGATGCTGTTAGGTGTGACATTGAGAGTGAATCTGAGTTGAGCCTCAGTAAATCCGAGGAGGGTCTGAAGACGCTGCTGCAATCGAGCAAATGAAAGGAGAGGTTACTGCCTGAAGTCGCAGTGCATGAGGAAGGCGCCCATACCCCCACAGCAAGAACAAAGGACAAGGATCTTATAGGAGATGAACGTGCTGCAGAATTTGAAGAGGAAACCACGGCTAAAGTAGATGACGATGCTGAGCATCGCATGGATTGTGATCCGGAAGTGGGGAAAGGGGTGACGAAGACTGCAGAAGAGGTTGAAGTGCATTTGAAGGTGACGTGCATTCACATTTCTTTTCCGAAGTTTGTGGAACATCCCTGATATTAAACTGCGCTACACTAGTAATTAAGTTAGTAATATTTACGCAGTTGAACGGATGCTAATTAAGTTGGCATCCATTATTAGTAATATTAGCATCCATTATTAGTAATTAAGTTAGTAATATTTACACAGTTGAACTAAATGCAAATAAAATTAGTAATATGTTTAGTAAATTAGTAATAAGTGTCGTAACCAGGGTAGAGAGGTAATTTCACAACATAAATAGGTTCGGAGTTAGTTTCGAAAACACTGTTCAAAGTAGTAAATTTGTTAGTAAACGCCTTCATTTTTTAGTAACAGTTTACTACTTTTTTTAGTAAAAACAACTCAAAATTAGTAAAATTTACTAAGAGGAAGAGTTTTTTACTAAAAAAACGTCAGAATTAGTAAACAGTTACTAATTATCGGCATAATTCGTACAGTAAGAAGTAGTAAAATTTACTACGTTTTTTATTAACCTTGCGCTGACTTTACTAAAACATTTCCGTTAGTAACGTCAACGCAGAAGTAGTAAAAAGGTAGTAAATTTTACTTATTTTTTTACAAAAACTGGTTTGACTTTACTAAAATACGAAAAAAAATAGTAAAGTCAACGCAAAATTTGTAAAAAAAGGAGTAAATTTTACTACTTTTTTTACTAATTCTGCGTTGACGTTACTAACGGAAATGTTTTAGTAAAGTCAGCGCAAAAGTAGTAAACTTGAACTGGAATGAATAGTGAAAAAGTAGTAAAATTTCCATACTTTTTTACTAAGTTTGCGTTGACTTTACTAAAAGTTGACCGAAAAGTAGTAAATTTTACTACATTTTTTACTAAATATGCGTTGACTTTTTTAGTATTAATTAGTAACAGTCAACTTTTAGTAAAATTTACTACTTTTCGTTAGTATTAATTAGTAAACTACGTAACGGTTACGTGCACGTACCGTTAGCCGCTTCCATCGTCTTGGCTTCATTAAACAAATGAATAATCTCCAAAAAAACTAATGAGAGAAAAGTCAAGTCCTCCTCCTTTGGCAACGGCAGACATCCCGTGGTCAGACTTGGCCACAACCCAACTTTTTTTATTTTTTTTAAAAGAATCGTGCATGGTAAACATGAACGGCGAGAAGGCACGGCGACAGGACAGGACAGCACACAGGACACCCACCAACATATCAACTTTCTTTCCTTTATTTATTTATTTGTTTAAGCTGCTTCCGCTGATTCCCTGTTGGATGGATGACGCAAGCTATGACCCCCAAACTCCCACCATCAATTTACTCGTTTTCTTTTAAGGATATTCATTTACAGATTTATCCTCATCAATCCCTCCAACCTCCCTATATAAATACCATCATCATCATCCTCCACAAGATATTAGTCCCCCAACACCAACACTAATATCTTCTTCTCCAACTACTACTCTACCCTCCCAAGTCCCCAATAATGGAAGCATCCCTTGTCTCCGTCTTCTTGTCCGTCCTCCTCTTCCCCCTTCTGGTTATAGCATGGTCAGCCCTCAACTGGGTCTGGTTCCGTCCCCGTAAGCTCGAGCGCTTCCTCCGTCAGCAGGGACTCTCTGGCAATCCCTACCGTTTCCTCTCCGGCGACCTCCGCGACAGCGCCCTCATGCTCAGTCAGGCCCAATCCAAGCCCTCCTCTGTCTCCGACGACGTCACGACCCGCGTCCTCCCCTTCCTCCATCAGGTCATCAAGACTCACGGTATCAGCAACCCCCCACCTTTCGCTTGCTCCAGTGTTCTGTCCCTGGTCTTCATGTTTTTAAAGACTTGACAAAAAATTGAGGCTTGGTTTACACTTACAGGGAAGAACTCGTTCATGTGGGTGGGTCCGATACCTCGGATAAACATCATGGAACCCTCCCACCTCAAGGACGTATTCTCCAAGATCCACAAATACCAGAAGCCCGACTCCAATCCCCTGTTTAGGATTCTCCTCGAAGGTCTCGTCAACCACGAGGGCGACAAGTGGTCGATGCACCGCAAGATCCTCAACCCTGCCTTCCACTTTGGCAAACTCAAGGTTCATTCCCCCCCTCCCTCGATCTTTTATACTCTGCTCCATTGTCACTGTTCTACTTTTGGGAGGGTATCTTTTCACTTTCGAATATGTTGCCATGCCATGCTACAGCTCATGTTGCCCGCCTTTCATTCCAGCACCAACCAGCTCATCCACAAGTGGGAGGAGATGTTGTCATTCAAGGAATCCTCCGAGGTTGACATCTGGCCTGACCTCCAGGACTTGACTCGGGATGTCATCTCCCAGACGGCCTTCGGCACCAGCATCGAGGAAGGCAGAAAGATATTCCAGCTTCAGGAAGAACAGTCTGAACTCGCCCTCATAGCCGTTCAATCAGTGTACATCCCTGGATGGAGGTAAGTTGCTCAATCATGTTCTCATCAGACTTTAAGAAAGTGAGAAAACAATTCCTCTTTCCTTGGGAAACTTGGTTCTGAAATCTTTGATGCTTCCTCTCCAGATTTGTTCCCACAAAGTTGAATAGAAGAGTGAGGAAGATTGACATTGAAATCCGATCCCTGATACGGGACCTCGTCCACAGAAAGGAGAAAGCCATAAAGGCAGGGGAATCCGTCGGTGACGACTTGCTCGGGCTGATGATCGAGTCCAACTTGAAGGAGATTCAGGAGCAGGGTCAGTCAGGCAAGAAGGTAGGCATGAGCATTGACGACGTGATCGAGGAGTGCAAGCTGTTCTACTTTGCCGGACAGGAGACGACTTCGACCCTGCTCCTCTGGACGATGTTGTTACTCAGCATTCACCCGGAATGGCAGCAGCGTGCCAGAGAGGAGGTTGTTCAGGTCTTCGGCAACTGCCAACCAAACTTTGAACAGCTTAACCACCTAAACGTGGTACGTATATATAACAAGCCCATGTAGAACAGTGGTCTCTGTTCTTAACGCCAAGAAAGCCGATGGAACAACTCGTTAACTTTGTCCCCCAGGTCACGATGATACTGAACGAGGTGATGCGTGTGTATCCTCCGGTGATCATGCTCAGTCGGAAAGTCACCACAGATATGAAACTAGGGGACGTGACCATACCCAAGGGAGCACAGGTGGCGTTGCCCACAATCCTCGTCCACCACGACCGTGATCTCTGGGGTGAAGATGCCATGGAGTTCAAGCCGGAAAGGTTTGCAGGAGGAGTGGCGAAAGCAACCAAGAACAGGGTCATATTCTTCCCGTTCGGTTGGGGCCCTCGCATCTGCATTGGGATGAATTTCGCGTTGCTGGAGGCGAAACTGGCATTGGCCGTGATCCTGCAGAAGTTCTCGTTCGAGTTGTCCCCAAATTACGTGCATGCGCCGAGGTCAATCGTGACTCTTCATCCGCAGCATGGTGCCAAGGTCATTTTGCGAAAGTGCCGGGGCTAACTCCATGTGGAACCGTCCGAAGTTTTTCGATGTAATGGTTCTGGGTGTGGTAGTGTTATGTAATTCTTTTGTCGTGTTTTCCTTTTTTGGGTATGAATGAATGATTGGACGAATAAAATGTCATATTGGGGATATCTAAAGATATAAAAGATGGTACTTGGACCGTCTTTACACGCACAGAATGTGATGTTCATTCACGAGCACGTAACTCAGTTGCAAGCCGCGGGACGTTTAAGGGGTGGTTTTTTTGTCGCTCGAAAAAGTACAAAATGTATGATGGCTATTATCAAGTAAAATTCGCTTTGACATGGTAATGGCGGGGTTGAGAAGGAGAAGGAAATGCATGCATGGTAAAGGAAATGTGGGTACGTGTGAAGAGATAAGAAAGGTCTGCATGCATACCCCTAATACTACAGAAACCCAGTTGTCTCCAAAGGGCCAAGGTAAAAAGATGACTAGGCTAGGTGAGGGGCTACGTGTTCCACTCTGAGATGTTTGGAACTTGTACGCGCGCCTTCCGGCCTAGCACGCGCGCGGCGGTTCGGACAACCCGAAGATCCGGGTCCGCTCCCCTAGAGTCTTCCGGTCGGCGTCGCGACTCGAGCGTCGAACGCTGCGGAAAAGACAAGGGTGGTCCCTCCTTCGATTCCTGATCGAGTCTGCCCAGACTTTTCGCTAATCGTCTCCATGCTTCTTAAGAGGCGACAAGCGAAAAGAAGCGAATGACCCGAAGAGGAAGCTTCAGGAGATTCCAGGAGCGGCTCGTGTCGCCGTTACCTATCCAAAATGACTTCGTAAAAAGGGTGGTTGTTTAACTTAGGTAAACTATTACGGAGTCGCCACCGACTTAGTTATAAAAGCTTAGTTTAAGTCGAAAAATCAGAGTAGATTCGGGGATTCCTAATTACTAACTCTTACATCTAAACATGCGAAGAAGTGGCATTTGCTCCAAAAGTTTAGTTTTGGTTAACGGGCGTTGGACCCGATCCGGACATGACTCCGGACTAATGTCAATGTTTTACGGATGTTGGACCCGATTCAGGCGTTAGACCCGAACTTATGTGTATTTAGCAATCAGCATGCGACAATAAACCTATGGGCCTAAGACATGCGAACAAGCACAAACAATTATTGAGATCAAAGGGAGTGAGGAAGGGTGGTGATCGTAGGCCTATGCAATTGGGCCCACGACCTGTTACAGGTGAAAAAGAAAGAAAATCGGGAGGCCCGCACCTCCCTCATGTACCTGAGGCCCGCCGGGATGGCATGTTATCGGCTATCACTCATCAGTTGGGGCAGCTTTAATGAAGATTCCGTTGTAGTTGATCCATGTTCGCCGCTTGTTTTTTGGATGGTCTCCGAGATCCGTTTTGGAGAATACTTCGAAGTTCTCGTTCAGTTTCATGCAAAATAAATGATAAAATGATGTGTCACTAACAGAATAATGATTATGAGATAGCAAAAATCATGTTATATAATTACATTTTTAATGAAAATTTAAAGTCCAATTTTATATTTAAAATAATAATAATTATTATTGTTAAAGTAACTATCATTTGAGAATAAGAATAGTAACTTGCTTAAAATGATTCACGACTCATGACCAAAGTAATCGACATTCAATTTAGAAAATAATGTTATGTTAAAGACGATCCGCATACGTGCTGAAATTGTTATTTAAATCAAAAGGGGGCCTAAATTGACATATGTCGAAAGCTTTCTTTAATTTTTTAATTTTTTATTTTTTAATTTTTTTTAAAAAATGCATCAGTACATGCGTATTGATTTGTACAGTATATGAAGACATTGAACCATTTTTTGTAAACAATATTCAATAAAACGAAATTTATAGGATTTGTTTTTTTTTTTAAATAAAAAAAAAATCATACGAGAAGATACGTGATTAGTCATAAAAATTTGTTATTAACAAATTTGATATGTAAGTAAATCAAATAAGTGTTTTGAAAAGTCACGTGTGACATTCAATTAGATATTGCAAACAATAGAAAACTAAATGAACACGAGAAGAATCGTTACCTTCGAAGATGGAGGGGAAACTTGGTCACGGGGCGAACGGGGCTTCTGCTGGAAGTTGGAGTCGAAGAGGGAGCCGCTTTGAAGTCACCCGTCGCCGATCCTTGGCATGCTGAACTATGGGTCGCCGGGGATCACGATCTGCTGCCGCAGGGGAGCTCGGCGACGCCAGGAGAGGTGGATCCGCCGCTGTGAAGGACGTCGGGGCCTCGAATCCGAGCCGGGGACGACCCGGAAGGGAGGAAGCGAGGTTCCCGCCGCTAGATCTGTGGAATCCGGGGCCGCTTTGCTGGGGAAAGCTTGATGACCGAGGTGGAGACGGCCGGGGATGACCTGATCTGACGAGATCTGGAGTTTCGGTGACGGCGAGGGCGACGGCTCCGGTCTGGAATGTTGAGGAGGAGCCAAACCGGAGACGGAATGACTAGGGAGCCGCTGGGGAGTCGATCTGCTGTGACGGGTCTGAGCTCGCCGGAAAGGAAGGGCATCGACGCGGATGGTTTTGGGTGGGCCGCCGTCATCACGGTCATGGCCAGGACTGGTCGTCGTGATTTTGTGGGTGTCGCCATCGTCGATGCAGCTTTGGGAATGGCGTACGTTCGCCATCGCTGAGGGCGCCGGGAGGTGGGTAACTGGCTGGAAAGACCTGTACGTAGAAAAGGAAACAAATTAGAGCAAATGGGGAGCTCCTCGCAACGCAGATATGCATCCGCGAAGAGCTCAGGGACGGTTCCCCGCAAAAGGCGGGGGATCGAGACTGGTTGGATCGTCGGAAAGAGCTCATCCACATCGTTGCTGCAAAGAGAAGTTCAACGTCCGAAGTCACCACGCTGGGGTCGTCGTCAAAGCTCGGTATCGCGGCTTTTGCACCCGGAAGAGTCGAAGACCATTGCGTTTGCTGTTGCAGCGGCCATCTCCAATCATGGTCGACGGCTAATGGGTTTGAGTTGGCGACGGAGGGATTTCCATGTCAGTGCTGCCAAACCTACCTTGAGAGGAGATGGATGCAGGGGGAGGAACGATCGTCAGAAGGTCAGGGCTGCTGGTCTGTCTGTCCCTCTTTTTCTTTGCGTTGATGGCTGATTTATAGCGGCCATGAGAAAAATCAGCCAGGGAAATTATTAACATGTAACCGATATAGGTTACGAAACCCATCCTTGATTTTCGACATTAATTCTTGCCGTTACAAGTCGTTTGAGGTACTAAGACTCTTAACTTTCCTGCTGTTCTCTGTGACAAATCCAATAGTTTTCTCTGGTTTCCAAATACCAGCTTACACCAGCCATGGATAATGCTATGAAACCTGCTGCCACGAACCCCCATCGAAACCACATTAAGAAGATAAGGCTTTTTTCGATAATTGCATCTCTTCTTTTCGTCATGAAATATTTATCAATGTAATAAGCCTTGGTTGAGTAGATAAGGAATTTGGGGTATTTACACATGCCCCTCTTTGCGAGAGAATCTGATAAGGTTTTCTCGCAAAGATATCTTGAATACCCAAAATTGATAAATTCTTGCACCTTGGAATCTCCTTAGGAAAGTAGTTAGATATGAAATCTTGTGAAATACAGATATAAGCAAATGACACTCATGCATATCGTTTCAACTAAAATTATTCCCAAGTGAGAACATGAGAAGGGATTTTGTAAATTTTTCATAGTTCGCTCCTATTTCTAGAAGCTATCTCAGTTGGATTTGAGAATTCCTTTGACTTGGATGCTCATGTACTAGTCGAAGGAGTCTTTGCCTGGGTTGTAATGTGGCTTTGGCATACGGCCTTTAGAATAAAGTTTTAAATTCCTCGTTTAAAAGAGGGAGTCTAAAGACCTCATCGGGAGCTACTTGACCGTAGAGTTTTCACCGTTCAAACAAATTCTTCATCGTTCAGACAGCTCGCCAGTTTATGCATCCCTTTGGGGATGAATGATTGGCTTACTTAATAAGTACTGATGATCTGCTTTGGGAAAATATGACACCTTTGCTTTTGCGACCGTCAATGTCGGCCCTGGTGCTTCATTATGCTCTTTTGACTTTTATCCTGGCGCTTTGCTTTTGAAGAGTTTGGTCTTTGCGCTAATTCTGCTTTTTCTTTGTTGAATCGTAGGGATTTGCACTGCTTTCTTTCTCTTGTCAGTTTATTGATCTTCTCTTGGAGATGCTTTGGACTCATTGGGAATTTGTATTTATTGTTGTAGAAATTCCATTCTTAGGGGTGACTCAACTGGCAAGCTTGACCGTTGATGGTGTCTCTTTGCTTGAACCTTGAGGAAGTGTTGCCTCTATGGTCCGTTGCTTCCGGTTTCTAACTACAGGATCTCCTTTTAACCTCGAAGTGAGGTGGCCTTTAGACTCGTTTGGAATAGTATGTATAAAGAAACTCCAAATTTGGCTCGAAAGGGGTTAGCAATGGTCAATTTTTGTGTTTAAGATAGAGAAGAAATGCTCGATCTTATCCTAGTTTGAGCATCTTTTGTCAAAGGATTCGTTGTCCTCCCGAATCTTTGTGTGTGAACCCTCATAGTGTTTGCACTCATCACTCAATGGTAGGTGTTTAGGAGTAGGTTTGCCTTCTCCGTTCTCGCTCAGAAGCATTCTCTTTATCCAAAAATCTTTTCGAATTGTATGCAAATGGACACACAAATGCTTAAATAGGTTCAAGTATGCCAACCTCTTTGGAGACTTCATACTAAAGCGATGTTCTTGTGCAAGCTTCGCGAGGAAAGTGTTTGCACTTTCATGCCACAGTCATGTTCTTAAAATGAATTTCACAAGACCACCCACGACATTGCCAGTAGACTGTATTGTACTGTACGGATGCCCAAGTGCCTACACAGTTGACAACGAACGGAGACGGAGTTAGCTCGTATACTTCACCTCTTGTTTGGGTGAATAATAATAAAGTATAGTATCCGCTGGGGAAATGAGGTGTAACAGACTCCAATATGGGAAAACGAAGGCAAGACTCCGTCTGGGGAATGATAAGAAATCTTGTTAGAGAGTAGTGTAGATGATACTCCCTTTCGATATGATCATCTTTAGTGACAACAAAGGCAATTTCGAAGCCTTGGCTCGAAATTTTCCACCCAACCGCCCGCGCCTTTGTCTGTAATGCAGGATGTTCATGTGCCTACACTCGCCAAAGGGCGGATAACAAGTGAGCTCATGTAACTTGTTTCTTTTAAAATGAAGTTTGCTCATGTAACTTCATTTATATGAAAGGCGAAGTAGAGTTTTGATACTTCCCTTTGTGTTTCGTCATTGCATCTTCGTCCGAAGGAATCAAAGGATTGACGAAACTGCCGCAAGCCTTTGGCTTGAAGCTTTGCCACCCTCGCCTTCGTCACAGGAGTTTTGTACCATTCGTGTGAGGAGCTCTTGTACCTGCCCACGAGACAAAGGACGTAAACGAAATAAGCTCATGTAATCTCGTTTAATTTGATGAAGAGAGTAGTAATTGTAAGATTCTCCCCTTTTCATGAATACTACTAATTCGAGACCCTGACACCATTTAAGTGTAGTAACGTCGGAGAGCGTCCGCATTGATTGGTTGTGACAATTCTCCTCCATCCATCTTCGTTAGGATGGTCGCTCCACCTGAGAAAGCGTGTTTGACGACGAATGGTCCCTCGTAGTTTGGAGCAAATTTTCCCCTAGGATCTTTGGCATTTGGAAGGATCCGTTTGAGGACGAGGTCTCCTGGTTTGTACTTGACCTCTTTGACCTTTTTGTTGAATGCCCTGGACATGCGTTGTTGATAACATTGCATGTGGTCGATTGCGGCAAGTCGTTTCTCATCGATGAAGTCGAGGTGCGCGAGCTGGTGATTGGCCTTCTCTTCCTCGGTCATGTTGCTTTGGGACAAGATCCGAAGAGTAGGTAGCTTGACCTCAGCTGGAATAACTGCTTGAGCGCCATAGACAAGTTCAAAGGGAGTTGCCCCAGTCGAAGTGCGCATCGTAGTCCGATAGGCGAGTAGTGCGAAAGGGAGCTTCTCATGCCAATCGCGATATGTGATCGCCGTCTTCTGAAGGATCCTTTTCATGTTTTTGTTGGCGGCTTCGACTGCACCGTTCATTTGTGGACGGTACGGTGATGAGTTGAGGTGTTTGATTCGAAATTCAGTGCATAGAGAATTCATTTGTTTGCCGTTGAAGTTTGTGCCGTTGTCGGTGACGAGCAGTTCTGGAACTCCGTATCTGGCGATGATATTTGCCCGCGTGAAACGTATGATGTTATTCGCGGTGACTTCCTTGAAAGATTGTGCTTCGATCCATTTAGTGAAGTAGTCGATGGCGACTAAGATGAACCGATGCCCGTTTGATGCCTTAGGATTAATCGGTCCGATGACGTCCATGCCCCACATTGAGAACGGCCACGGTTCGAACAGTGGGTAGAGCCTTGTTGGAGGGACGTGCACCTTGTTGCTGTATATTTGACATTTGTGACAGGTTTTGACGTATTTGATACAGTCGGCCTCGATTGTGAGCCAATAGTATCCCTGACGCATGATCTTTTGAGCGAGGGCATAACCGTTCATGTGCAGTCCACAAACGCCTTCATGGACTTCGAAGATGATGGCTTGAGCTTCTTGTTCGGTGACGCACCGCATGAGGGCTGTCGTGAATGACTTCTTGTAGAGCACGTCACCATTGAGGAAGTAGTTCCTAGCAATCCTCCGGATGAATTTTCGTTCCTTTCCTGTGCTGCCTTGGGGAAATGTGTTCGTCTCTAGGTAAGCTTTGATGTCTGTAAACCACGGTGGTGAGTCCCCAGGTTGGCAGGGCTCGACATGCATGCAACTTGGGACTTCGGTGATGTCGATGCGAAGAGGCTCTATGTCCATTTCTCCTGCTAATGGAATCATTGATGCAAGAACAGCAAGAGCGTCAGCGAAACGATTATCTGCCCGTGGGAGGTAATTGAACTCAATATCGACGAATTGGCGGACTAGTGTTTGTAGGTAGTCCTGATATGGGATGAGCTTTGGGTCCCGTGTGCGCCATTCCCCGTTTGTTTGGGAGATGATGAGTGCTGAATCTCCATGAACGTCAAGAAATCGGACTTGCATGTCAAGTGCACGTAATAGGCCGAGGATGCATGCTTTATATTCAGCGATGTTGTTTGTGCAGGGGAAAGTGACTTTAGCAGCTGTTGGATAGTATTGTCCGTCTGGGGATATCACTACTGCTCCGATGCCTGAACCGAAAGAGTTGACAGCGCCGTCAAAATACATTGTCCATCTTTGTTGTGACTCGGTAAGGAAAATGTTTTCGTCTGGCAATTTGATTTCCAAAGGCGAATTGTCTGTCCCTGGATATTCCGCAATGTGATCAGCGACTGTTCTTCCTTTGATTGACTTTGTTGAGTGAAATCTGATGTCGAATTCAGCTAGCTGCAACTGCCATTTAGAGACTCTTCCGATTAGTGTTGGCTTGTCGAAGAGATATTTGAGGGGATCGCTCTCGGAAACTAAAAAAATCTAGTAATGAAGGGTGTATTGCCGGAGTCGATGTAGCACCCAGACGAGTGCGCAACAGGTACATTCTGACACCGTGTACCGAGACTCGCAATCCGTGAATTTCTTGCTTAGGTAATACATTACGTGTTCCTTTGTGCCTGGCAGTTGTTGGGCAAGCATAGCTCCAAATGACTCTTCTAGAACTGTGAGGTAGAGCGTGAGAGGGTGTCCCGGCTTTGGCGGGATGAGGACGGGTGGTTCTGTTATATAGGCCTTTATCTGTTCGAACGCGGTTTTGCAGTCATCATCCCATTCGAACTTGACATCTTTCTTTAGTTTCTTGAACAACGGTTTGCACGTATCTGCTAAGTTGGAGATGAACCTTCCAATGTAGTTGACGCGACCCATGAAGCCCCGAATCTCCTTAACTGACTTTGGTGCTGGGAGATCGCGAATTGCCTTGATTTTGTCGGGGTCGATTTCAATGCCTTTGCTGCTGACAACGAACCCTAGAAGTTTGCCTGACGTTGCCCCGAAGACGCACTTGGCCGGATTGAGACGAAGCTTGTACTTGCGAAGTCGTTCAAATAGCTTGCGGAGAACAACAGTGTGGTCTTCTTCTGCTCTGGATTTGGCGATCATGTCGTCGACGTAGACCTCAAGCTCACGATGCATCATGTCATGGAATAGTACTACCATTGCGCGTTGATAAGTTGCCCCGGCATTCTTGAGTCCGAAAGGCATGACTCGGTAACAGAATGTGCCCCATGGTGTTGTGAAAGTCGTTTTCTCCTTGTCTTCTTCAGCCATACATATTTGGTTATACCCAGAAAATCCATCCATGAAAGAAAACCTGTTAAAACCAGCGGTATTGTCCACTAGCAGGTCGATATGCCGCAGAGGGAAGTCGTCTTTGGGACTCCCTTTGTTAAGGTTGCGGTAATCGACGCAGACTCGAACCTTCCCGTTTTTCTTTATGACGGGGACAATGTTGGCGACCCATTGTGGGTACTTGGCTACCTCGATAAAGTTGACCTTGAGGAGTTTGTCGACCTCTTCCTTGATCGCTAGAGCTAGCTCGGGCTTGTACCGACGTTGTTTCTGCTTGGTGGGACGAATTAGTGGATCAGTGGGGATTTTGTGCTCCACTATCTCCGGGTCTAGTCCTGGCATATCTGCGTACGTCCAAGCGAAGATATCTGAAAATTCCTTGAGTAGGTTGACGATACTCTCGGCCTCATCTGTTGGGAGATCTACCCCAATATGTAGCTCCTTAGGTTCGTCATCCGTTCCGATGTTGATTGATCTGAGTTCTTGTAATGTCATCTCCTTTGGTTCCTCATGTCGTTGGAGACTTAGCTCGAGACCATGGTAGCCTTCGAGGGATCTCGGGTTATCTACGACCACTCCGTCATGTTCTGGGGTATCTTCAGGTATGTCTAAAGCGACGTTCCTACATGTAAGAAACAAGTCAAGGTCGTGGTTGTAGCTGAATTGCATGAAATTTGAAGTATTATACGACGAGACAACTATGACAAGTCAAACGTTCTAAAAAAATAAAAATAAAACATTGTGGGATCAGGCCTCAGCGGGGCCCTCGTTGTTTCCTCAGATTCACCTTTTATCATCAGTGTCCCGATCCCACAGACACTAACTAGAGTCGCGTTACACAACCTTGCTAGTCCGCGACCAGAATGTAGCAAGGTAATTTATTCTAGACTCGATTATTCTAAATGCAAAAAGTAAAGTTGGAAAGGTTCACCCTTCGAGCGGCATGTCTGACTCAGTTGGGTTCGACGCTTCCATCATGTTGATTTCTTCTTCGGGCTCTTGTGCTTCAATCCTCATACCCTTCATCTGTAAGGAGAGGATCTCGCCTTCCATTGTCGTTGCTGACGAACGAACAAAAAGGATAGCTGACTTGCCGCCAACGCGCATGTCTTGGATTGTTGGTTTAGGTCTCCGCGGTTCGTTGCCTTTGGATCCAAGAGCGCGTGTCCCCACCTGGGTAGGTATGTCGATCGGATGTCGGATGCCTTGCCCTTGAGCTCCGAGTCCTTGACCAGGTTGGTATCCGAATCTGATGAACTGTCGAGCAGCGCTGCGGTTGCCCCGGCCCCACATATTGATACTGAGCTTATGAGCCACATCAAGTGGGATGATGTTAACTCCGGACCCTCCGTCGATGAGCACCTTGGAAACAATAGTATCACGGCATTTGAGCGTGATGAACAAAGCGCTGTTGTGGTCCCGTCCTCCTTCTAGGAGGTCATCTTCCGAGAAGGTGATGGCATTGTTTGCCAGCATGCCATTCATGTACGAGTCCAGCGCATTGACCTCAATCTCTTCCGGTACGTGTACTTCGGCCAGAAACTTCTCCAACATCTCCCTTTGTGCTTGTCAGAAGAATGGATCAAATCAAAGAGAGAGATATGGGCGGGTTGCTTCTTCAGCTGCTCCACAATGTTGTAGTCACTTTCTTTCACTGAGTAAATCACCTTGCGAATTTGTTCATTCGACGGCACCTTAGGCTTTGAAGACTCAGGCTGCAGTTGGGCCTCTGGAGCCGGCACCACTCTTCCTGAACGGGTGATGAGCTCGTCTTCTGGGCTAGGTGTCATGCTACTTGGACCAATGACAATTGGACTCCTTGGTTCCATCTGTATCAGTGCAGGTGCTTGAGGCGGCATCTCCGGGTGTGCTGGACCTAATGGGACGTAGACATATGGTACTCGAGGGAGTACTTGGGGGAAGATGTCCGGTATAGCGGCATGCATTTGTAGAGGGTGTGTACCTCCTCCGTAGGATCCACGTCCACGTCCACGTCCTCGGCCTCGACCACGATTGGACTCGATCATGTTGACATATTCTTCTCCTTCAGACTCATGAGTCCTGACCTCCGTATCAACCACCTTCTCAAAATCGGACTTCTTTTGCTTTCTCGGAGGTTGAACTTCAATTCTAGGAGGAACAATTGGAACCCGGAAGTGCGGTTTCTTAGCCTGTCTAATATATACCGGCATGAGATTCAGGGGTACAGCCACATTTGGTGTTATATGGTGAGTACGCATGCGAGGTCGGCGTCTCCAGCTTCGTCCTCGATTGACCTCAGTTACATTGGCATGTTCAGTGATCTCTTGCTCCACCTCATGTAAATGCACCTCTTCTTCATGATCAGTCAGCGGTGCGAAGGGGTTTGCCCTAACATAGTTGACGTGCTCGGGCAATGGGTTGCTCATGACATTTGGAGTTGTGGCCGGTGTTGCGAACGTGATGACGCCGTCGTCCAACAAGTTCTGAATTTTAAACTTGAGCGTGATGCAGTCCTTGGTGTCGTGCCCCAGTGCTCCAGAGTGATATTGACAACTCGCCTTAGGGTTGTAGCCGAAAGAGGAAGGGTTGGTCGGTTTAGGGTCTACGGGTGAGATGAAGCCCATGTCTCTCAGCCGGGTGAATATTACATCTAATGGGTCGGGAGTCGAAACTAGGTCCTCCAATCTGCGTCGGGGACGCTCTTGCCGTGCAGACCTTGGCTGCTGGTGCATCGTCACGGGAGCGGTCGGTCTAGGATTGGCTACCACAGGCACATGGGGTCTAAAGGTAACTGCGGCGTATGACCTTGGCGCATATGAAGTCGACGGTACCGCTGCCTTATTGTGCTCTGCAGCCGCGACGAGCTCCTTGGGCTTTGGTTTGACGGCTGGCTTTACTGAAGGGGGAGGAATTAGTCCATCTCGGCTTGCCCCATCGAGTTTATCGGCATTGATGACTGCTTGGGCGAAGGTTGTGATGGTCTGACCAATCATGTATGGTAGATACTCGCGCGGCAGGAGTTGGAAGAACTCATCTATCAGCTCTTTCTCTTTCAATGCTGGCTTAATCTGCGAAGCCATCTCCCTGAACCGATAAGCAAATTGTTTGATGTCCTCGGAGCGGTACCTTCTCAGTTTCCGCAAGTCTGATATCGTGGGTGCCATTTCTACATTGAAACTGTAGTAATTGAGAAAGTCGAGGGCTAACTCCTTGAAAGTTGTGTACTGGCTTCAATCCTTGGTGTAATACCAGTGCAACGCCGACTCCGCTAAGCTCTCTTGGAACATGGCGATGCGAAACTTATCATCTACCGGGCAGCCATTTCCACGAAACTTCTCAAATTCAGGCATTTTGAATTTCGGTGGAACTTGAATCTGGGGGACATGGTAGTTGACATATTCCCAGTTGTGAGTCCCTAAATGGCATTGAGGCGCTCCTCCATTCTCGCCATACGACGCGCCCCCTCTTCCTGTATCATGGCAATCTTAGCTTCGAGCCTTGTCTCAAAAGCATTGGCCTGCTGTTGTTCACCAAATAACTGATCGATAATGGCCGCATTACGACTTGTCGGGTTTGGCACAATCGATTCCACATGTGAAGCCCGGAGTACTGGAAAGCCGGCAGTTGTAGGGGCGGCAGGGAAATAGGGAGATGGCCCAAGTGACGCTGATTGATAGGGATTTGGCCCTGGTGTGGAAGGTTGAGGGTAGTATGGTGGGAGATATGGTGGTGTTGTGGTTGACGAAAAAGGCGGTCCACGCATGTGTGGGTTATAAAAAGGTGCTGCTATACTTGCGGAGATAGCGGATCCAGGGACAACATGGTTATGGGGGAATGGAGGGCTTGATGAAGCGATTAGGCCTGGTTGAATATGTGGGAAGTAAGGTGGCATTGTAGATATGGTGGATCCAGGCATGATAGGTGGAAGATGGGGGTTTTGGGAGACAATAGAAACAGCAGGTGTAGCCGTTGGTTGCCGCTGGAGGAACTCAGCCATCATCAATTTGAGAGATGACAGCTCGGTTGTGAGGGTTTCCACCTTAACTCCCAGGGAAGTATCATTGGCGCTTTGGGCCGCCTCAGACGTGTTGAGGCTGAGTGGTGATACCACTGGTGGAGCAGTTGATGATTCGATTGCCGGCGTCGTGAAAGCCGTCAGAGGTGGGATGAAAACTGGAGCACTGACCCCAGCTGTGGACGGCCCAGTGGTGAAGACTGGGGCTCTAGGGAATAGCTCGGCGAGAACGGGGGACCTAGCAAGAGGCGAAACCGGTGCAGATTTTTGAACCGATCCCGTGGTAGTGACAGTCAAGACAGCAGCAGGAGTAGTTGGAATAGCCTCAGCGGTCACGAGAGAGTTACTAATGGTGGAAGTAGTTGAAGAAGTGGCAGTTTGGAGAGATGGCGGCCATAGCTTCTCGGGTGAAGCGGGTTCTCGGACGTTTTCTTTGCGGATCAATCTTGGCCGTTTGGTACCTTTGCATAGCAGGCACTCATGCAGAATGAATGCAAATGGATGCAGTAATGTGAATAGGGGAGATAGGGAAAGGAGAGAAAGAGTTAAGGAAACCCCCTCAACCAACCCAAACCGCTGCAAAATGAACAAAATTAGTTATTACGATATATCACATACAAAACATACCTGAGACCTGTCCCTACACAGGTAACAGTCACTTAGTAACAAACAAATGCATATGCAGCGTCTGGTACCTGTAGTGTACAAACAATACTAGACTCCCGGATGAAGGCTTCTAAACCTCCCTCGGACTGAGGGAGGCTGGGCCCCGGCCAAAAACCATACCGCAAATAGCAGCAGGCTGAGCCTCTCGGTGACCCCCCTAAAAATCCTAGCCCCGGGTTCGGGCACACCTAGATATGCCTAGGAAAGCAGTAAACAAACACAACCATGAGAATAAATAAAAGGCACCGAGCCAAGCAAGTACATGCGCAAACAAATACTCATCTTCGCATGTGGATTAAAAATGTAAGAGCGTTCGAAACAGAGTCCCCAGCGGAGTCGCCATCCGGGATGTACGCGCACCTTCCGGCCTAACACGCACGTGGCGGTTCGGATGACCCGAGGATCCGGGCCCGCTCCCCCAAGGCTCTATCCGGTCGGCGTCGCGACTCGAGCGTCGAACACTACGAAAAAGACAAGGGTGGTCCCTCCTTTGATTCCTGATCGGGTCTGCCCAGACTTTTCGCTAATCGTCTCCATGCTCCTTAAGAGGCGACGAGCGAAAAGAAGCGCATGACCCGAAGAGGAAGCTTCGGGAGATTCCAGGAGCGGCTCATGTAGCCGTTACCTATCCAAAATGACTTCGTAAAAAGGGTGGTGTTTAACTTAGATAAACTATTACGAAGTCGCCACCGACTTAGTTATAAAAGCTTAGTTTAAGTCAGAAAACCAGAGTAGATTCGGGGATTTCTAATTACTAACTCTTACATCTAAACATGCGATGACGTGGCATTTGCTCCAAAAGTTTGCTTTTGGTTAACGGGCGTTGGACCCGATCCGGGCATGACTCCGGACTCATGTCACTGTTTTGCGGGTGTTGGACCCGATTCAGGCGTTAGACTCGAACTTATGTGTGTTTAGCAATCAGCATGCGACGATAAACCTATGGGCCTAAGACATGCGAACAAGCACAAACAATTATTGAGATCAAAGTGAGCGGGGAAGGGTGGTGATCGTAGGCCTATGCAATTGGGCCCACGACCTGTTACAGGTGAAAAAGAAAGAAAATCGGGAGGCCAGCACCTCCCTCATGTACCTGAGGCCCGCCGGGATGGCACGTTATCGGCTATCACTCATCAGTTGGGGCAGCTTTAATGAAGATTCCGTTGTAGTTGATCCCTGTTCGCCGCCTGTTTTTTGAATGGTCTCCGAGATCCGTTTTGGCGAATACTTCGAAGTTCTCGTTCAGTTTCATGCAAAATAAATGATAAAATGATGTGTCACTAACAGAATAATGATTATGAGATAGCAAAAATCATGTTATATAATTACATTTTTAATGAAAATTTAAAGTCCAATTTTATATTTAAAAAATAATAATTATTATTGTTAAAATAACTATCATTTGAGAATAAGAATAGTAACTTGCTTAAAATGATTCACGACTCTTGACCAAAGTAATCGACATTCAATTTAGAAAAAAATGTTACGTTAAAGATGATCCGCAGACGTGCTGAAATTGTTATTTAAATCAAAAGGGGGCCTAAATTGATATATGTCGAAAACTTTCTTCAATTTCTTTTTATTTTTATTTTTTATTTTTTTTTTTAAAATGCATCAGTACATGCGTATTGATTTGTACAGTATATGAAGACATTGAACCATTTTTTGTAAACAATATTCAATAAAACGAAATTTATAGGATTTGTTTTTTTTAAATAAAAAAAATCATACGAGAAGATACGTGATTAGTCATAAAAATTTGTTATTAACAAATTTAATATGTAAATTAATCAAATAAGTGTTTTGAAAAGTCACGCGTGACATTCAATTAGATATTGCAAATAAATAATAATAATAATAATAATAAACAATAGAAAACTAAATGAGAAGAGAAGAATCGTTACCTTCGAAGATGGAGGGGAAACTTTTTTTTTTTTTTTGATAAATATGGAGGGGAAACTTGGTCACGGGGCGAACGGGGCTTCTGCTGGAAATTGGAGTCGAAGAGGGAGCCGCTTTGAAGTCACCCATCGCCGATCCTTGGCATGCTGAACTATGGGTCGCCGGGGATCACGATCTGCTGCCGCAGGGGAGCTCGGGGACGCCAGGAGAGGTGGATCCGCCGCTGTGGAAGACGTTGGGGCTTCGGATCCGAGGCAGGGACGGTCGGGGACGACCCGGAAGGGAGGAAGCGAGGTTCTCGCCACTAGGTCTATGGAAGCCGGGGCTGCTTTGCTGGGGAAAGCTTGATGACCGATGTGGAGACGGCCGGGGATGACCTGATCTGACGAGATCTGGAGTTCCGGTGACGGCGAGGGCGACGGCTCGGGTCTGGAATGTTGAGGAGCCAAACCGGAGACGGAATGACTAGGGAGCCGCCGGGGAGTCGATCTGCTGTGACGGGTCTGAGCTCGCCGGAAAGGAAGGGCATCGCCGCGGATGGTTTTGGGTGGGCCGCCGTCATCACGGTCACGGCCAGGACTAGTTGTCGTGATTTTGTGGGTGTCGCCATCGTCGATGCAGCTTTGGGAATGGCGTACGTTCGCCATCGCTGAGGGCGCCGGGAGGTGGGTAACTGGCTGGAAAGACCTGTACGTAGAAAAGGAAACAAATTAGAGCAAAAAGGGAGCTCCTCGCAACGCAGATATGCATCCGCGAGGAGCTCAGGGACGGTTCCCCGCAAAAGGCGGGGGATCGAGACTGGTTGGATCGTCGGAAAGAGCTCATCCACATCGTTGCTGCAAAGAGAAGTTCAACGTCCGAAGTCACCACGCTGGGGTCGTCGTCAAAGCTCGGTATCGCGGTTTTTGCACCCGGAAGAGTCGAAGACCATTGCGTTTGCTGTTGCAGCGGCCATCTCCAATCATGGTCGACGGCTAATGGGTTTGAGTTGGCGACGGAGGGATTTCCATGTCGGTGCTGCCAAACCTACCTTGAGAGGAGATGGATCCAGGGGGGGAACGATCGTCAGAAGGTCAAGGCTGCTGGTCTGTCTGTCCCTCTTTTTCTTTGCGTTGATGGCTGATTTATAGCAGCAATGAGAAAAATCAGCAAGGGAAATTATTAACATGTAACCGATATAGGTTACGAAACCCATCCTTGATTTTCGACATTAATTCTTGCCGTTACAAGTCGTTTGAGGTACTAAGACTCTTAACTTTCCTGCTGTTCTCTGTGACAAATCCAATAGTTTTCTCTGGTTTCCAAATACCAGCTTACACCAGCCATGGATAATGCTATGAAACCTGCTGCCACGAACCCCCCATCGAAACCACATTAAGAAGATTGTGCAGTCACTTGTTGATGGCCTTCTGTCAGAGTGTCCAATATGCTGGTAAGATAGCAGCAGCAATGGAACCGATGATGAAAATGGATTGCAAGATGTCCTCCAGGTGAAACAATCTCAACAAGCTACCGTCCATGGTAGGTTTACAGATCATAGCGGTTTGACCTTTCACTACGGAACCCTTTACATTCCTTAACCCAGTAACCCAGTTTTCGTCCGCATGTAGAAAAGACAAAAATCGACTTTCGTTGGATTTGACTTGTCCCGCTTGAGAAACAAACAGTCCTTGGCTATTGCTTGTCTTGTTCATAAAGTAATAATCCCAGCCTCTGAGAGATAGCAATCCACCCAATCTTGTATATAATTCATACGGAACATGTCCTGAGTTACGTTTAAGACGAAGTATGTTTGGTAAATAGTACGACTCAAATGGGCGGACATCCTTGGTTTTGTCTGCCGACAACCATTCTTATATTACCAATACCACATCCTCCGTAAACAATCCACGTATCAACAAGAATAAAGCATTAGAGACAATAGAAAAAAGTACAAGGAAACTAATAACAGAAAATGTCTAATAGACCAATTGTATACGTAAACAAAATAATCAAAGAAATGTCCAATTTCCTAACAACAGGGTAAGCAAATAATAAAACAACATCAAGGAATGTCAATAAAGACAATTTCATGAGGCTGGATGATTCGGTGACAAAGCGAAATAATTCATTCGATGACAAAGCAAAATTCATTAAAAAGAAAATCACGGGAAGAAAATCATGAGTAAATGGACCCGTAAAATGAAGTCGGGGAGAGGCACTAAAAATACAATTAACTTTACTTGTAAAATTTAAAACTGCTTGCAAACCCAAACACTAAATTTCTGCATTGTATAATTAGAGGCACGTAATAAGATCGGTAGAGAGCGCGCTTTTTTCGATAATTGCGTCTCTTCGTTTCGTCATGAAATATTTGTCAGTAATAAGCCTTGATTGAGTAGATAAGGAATTTGGGGTATTTACGTAACTGTACCTTGATGATGTTACCGGGATATTATTTTTCCTATTCCTATGATAGGTCTATGGGTCCTCCGCCTTCCACATTTTTCTATTACTTTAATCAACAATCTCCAATTAACATCACCCATTTTCCTAGACTACAGACCTTTCTTCGTCTCCACCTCATGTCGTCATCAATGGGAAGCGGCTAACGGTACGTGCACGTAACCGTTACGTGCTTTACTAAATTCGACCAAAATTTTAGTAATATTTACTAAAAATCGACTTTTTTTAGTAAAATGATTAGTAATTTACTAAAAAAAATTAGTAATTGGTTACTAATTTTTCACTGTTTGACCATTCGGAAAGTTACTAAACTAGGTTTAGTAAATCGGCCGGAAAATTTACTAAACTTTTTAGTAACCGATTACTAAAAATAACGTTGATTTGACACTTTTTTTAGTAATCGTTACTAAAATTTCACTGTTCAACTTTAGTAATCGGTTACTAAAAAGTTTAGTAAATTTTCCGGCCGATTTACTAAACCTAGTTTAGTAACTTTCCGAATGGTCAAACAGTGAAAAATTAGTAACGGTTACTATTTTTTTAACAAAAAATTAGTAATAGTAGTAATTTTCCAGGTTTCCCGTCCGGAGATTTTAGTAATGATTTACTAATTGTGTTAAAAAAATTAGTAAATTACTGTGTAACATAGTAAAGTCGTTAGTAAATTACTAATTTTTAAAAAAAAATTTCGTAATGGTTTACTACTTTTGGAAAAAAATTTCGTAACCAATTTTTTTAGTAATTTTCTAAAATGCCGAACCTAAAACCAAGCCAACTTACATTGTGAAATTACGATTTTACCCCTGCGGTAAAATTACTAAAATGTTTCCCAATTTCGTTTTGTAATTTTACCCCATTTTACCTTCTTCGTCGTCGTCGTCCTCCTCGTGGAGGATTTCCATTTGTAATCACATCCCCCCGTTTCTCAATTTCCATTTCTAATCAAATCCCCGTGGTCCCGATCAAAGCGTCCTTGAGGAGCCGCATTCCTCCGTTCATCCCAGCCGAACCTCCCTCCGATCGGCGACTCCAACCCCCTTCATTGTTCCAAAAAATGACGTGAGCTGCGATCCCCGTTTACTCCACCCGCTTCGATATGCCGTGCGTGAACTCGGCGTCACGGTGCCATCGATAATGCTGACATCAGGTGCGTTCTCGTAGTCATTCATAGGTTTAGACTGAACGTCCGATAACCCTTCCTCCCCGAGCAGAAGTGTTGTCCATTACGATATCGGCATTACGGGATACCATCTCTGTCTTATGTTCTTAGAAGAAATGGATAGTGTCTTCAATCAGCAGCACCCACGATTTGGTGAGGTTACCATGTCCTCACTTTTTCAATCTGTTTGCCTCCAATTATGCAAGGAAATCTGTCGAGCATGACCTGATATCCGTGATTGTAGGTGAGCAGGATACGAATGAACTCTTCAATATAGTAACGGACATGAATGAGGAGCAATTGTTGAGTATGTCATTCGGTACTTCTGAAGAAGTTGAGGAGTTCATTAAAATCTATGCGACGGTACGTGGCTTTTCAGTTAGGAGAAGAGATCGTCAGAAGCTTCGAAACGGTGAATGCGTTATGAGAAAGTGGGTTTGCTCAAGGGAAGGTGAATGTTCTGATTCCCATGTGTTGACGGAACGTAGTCGGGTTAGGCCGTCTGTGAAGACTTCTTGCAGTTGTTTCTTCAAAGCTAGAGTCGAGATGAACGGACAATGGAATTTGGTTGCGGTTAAGTTGGAACACAATCATGAAATGGTGAGCAATGGTTTGTCATATTTCATGCGGGAAAGGCGCAAGATTTCCGAGCAAGATATGACATTTGTTCGCCGAATGCTTGATGTTGGATTCAGGCAGTGTGATATTATGCGACTACTTATACACGTATCCGGGGGACACGAACATGTTGGTTTCCTGATGAAGGACCTCAATAACAGGAAGCTGAAGGAAGAGTCAGCCCGGGAATTCCATACATGTGACTCCGTCATTGCTTACCTCCTTTCTAGGAAGAGTAGTGAGAGTGGTATGACCTATGAAACTTTTGTTGAAAATGACCAAGTCAGTCGCATATATTGGGCCGATAGTACATCCATTGCTGATTACCAGGCTTTCGGCGATGTTATAGCTCTAGACTCTACGTTTAAGACGAACAAATATGGGATGCAAATGGTCATCATCGTGGGAGTTAATCATCATCATCAGACTACTGTATTTGGTGCTGCCTTGATGACTTCTGAAACAATTGATGATTACACTTGGCTATTCCGTACTCATACACAGGTAATGGGAGGGAAACATCCGATTAGCGTTGTGACGGATGCCGATCGTGCGATGATTGCATCTGTTAGAGAAGTTTGGCCATCCGCAAGACACAGGTTATGTCTATGGCATTTTAGCCGGAACATTGCGCGTCGCGTACAAGATCCGGGATTGCGAGCCCGTATATCTTCCTTCATGTACAACAGTAGACCATCTGAAGAAGTTGAAGAGTGGTCGACTGTGGTATCACATACAGGATCGGTAAGTATCATCTGGTTGCGACAGATTTATGCATGCAGACATATGTGGTGGCAAACGTATTTACATGGTCATTTTTGGGCTGAGCTTAGAAGCACTCAACGCTGCGAACGAATGCATCGGTTTATGAAGGGATATGTGAATGCGAAACACAAACTACATGATTTTGTGCATAACTTTGACCGTGCGGTAGTTGATCTTCGTCACAAGGAATATCAGCAGGACTTCAACTCATCGCAGAAGGCGTTCAGGCCAATTACGATGTTGCGTCGACTTGAGGAGGATGCACGTCGCTTGTACACCATGACATCGTTCCGTAAGGTTCAGAGTGAGATGCAAAAAGAATCGAGATTTTACGTCGAAAATGTACTCGACGGCAATATCGCGACCGTCTACATACTGTCATGTTATGAAGGTGAGCATAGGTGCGTGCAAGTATCATCTTCGAAGAATGCAGTCGAACTTACATGCAGCTGCTTACATTTCGAAACCTTTGGATTTCCGTGTTCTCATATATTACACATAGCGAAAGTAGAAGGCTTCGTCAACATACCGAAGCATCTTATCATGAAAAGGTGGACTAGGAAAGCCAAAGTAATTTACTCTGAAGGATTTAGAAGGCCGGAATATTCTGTTGATGTGGCTGAGCTGCGGCAGGGTATTCTCATGGCAGATTGCAGACGTATGTGTTTTTTGGCTGGGAAGACGGATGGAACATTTCGAAAACTGCAGAAGACAGTTAAAAAGTTGACAGCGGAGCTCGAGCGAAGTTGCGGAACAGAGGAGTTGAACATACACGATGCTGATCGTGTTAATGTTGGCAATGGGGAACGTAATATCGGCAGCATTCGACCTCCTGAACTGTCTACTGTGGACTGCGGAAAGGTTGGCAATGGTTGCAACGAAAGTACTTCGGACACGCATGGGCATGTAATTTACGAAGAGAACTCTGTTTATGGTATGTTAAATGTGTAATGCTTAAGATAACAGAGTTTGAGGAAGTCAATGCTGGTACTTTTTACAATGTCGTCACGAAGTTTGTAGTTTACAAAATGTGAACTGTCTTACATCAGGAACAGAGCACCCTCTTGGTCGTTTTACAGCAATTTCAAAAGTAAATTTCCAGTAAGTGCATCCACTAAGTGCATCAAGTAACTACAGAACTCTGTCCATGCATCAAGTACAGTAAGTGCATAATAGAGTTTCACATTTCACTTCTTAAAAAGTTGGTGATCATGCGCGAATGGCAGCTCCAGAAGTTGTTGAATCACTGTCCTCCAGTCGCTTCCGCTTGGTGTTGTCTTCGTCCTTCACCTTCTGCAGTACAATTTTCCTCACCAGATTCCCAGACCATTTGATAAGGCTAATTACCAGCTTCAATCTGTCAGCAGCACCCACAATCTGAAAATACAAGATTTACTCAGATATAACAACCAGAATCGCTGCAAAGTATGGCCTTATAACACTTATAACAGAATCCCAGACCACATTCTGAGATAACACTCAGAATGTCCTACAGAAAAACCAAAATTATGGCCCCTAAGCAGTAATCGGTTATGGCCAGCCTAACTACCCGAGCTCCTGTATGTCCTACAGAAAAACCATAACAAGAACTGCAGAAAACCAGAACCATAACCATAACCAGAACGGCAACCAGAACGGCAACCATAACCATATTAAAAACCATAACCATAACCAGAACGGCAACCATAACCATAACCATAACCATAACCATAACCATAACCAGAACGGCAACCATAACCATAACCATAACCATAACCAGAAAAACAGTTATAACAGAAACCCAGACCACTTTCTCAGCTCCTTCTGGGGGTTCAGGCAAAGACATGAACTTCATCACATAGATTCCACATTCGTTCCTGCACCCCAACAAGTACAGAGCATAACATGGTAAGTATTTTATCATTACGAAAGGGACAGGTTGTGGTTTTTATACTTACAAATTTCCTGCGTCCATTTGGTGTGGTACATTTCCTGGGTATGTAATGCTCCATGAACAGATGTCAGGTATTTCATAACCTTTCGTCTTGGATTTGACTTTATTCTCTTTCATGATTACACTCACCAGCTTTACAACACGCCGATGAAGATCAGCTCGGCCTTGGAAGTTGCTCAGTGAGTCATGCAGTGTGTCCATTACGATGACCTCGGCTGTCCGAAATGATATTATTTGTAATACCCAATGTGACCCCGCGACGCATAGCGGAATTAAAATCTGTAGTGATTACGCAAGTTTTTACTAAAACCATAACAACATATAGGTAACCAATAATAACCTTTTATGTGAAATTTAGTAAAATGGTTAGTAATGCTACATGAGGGATCACTTACCTGCTGCACTTCATGATTCTTCCCGATGTGGGACTTATAGTGAGCATATAGGGAAGCGGCATCGGATTTTGTGATGATGGGCATTTTGGCTTCGCTATACTGGTTGGCGGCAAGATTCTGAGAAGTGTTTAACTTCATTACTAAAATAGTAAAACCAGATAACCATATTAAAAATTGATGCACGTGACACCAACCCCTATCCAAGTTGTGAGGTACCATGTCCTTTTCTTATCTATATCCATCGTGTTCTGTAGCATGACGCTATGAAAGTCTATGATCTGCATTATGGTATCACATATAAACAATTTTCCTGTAGAGGTAAATCCGTAATGTGAGTTTAAAGAAATTCTTACATCATTGGTAATCCATCTATCAGGCATGACAGACAGCATAGCATGCCGATTAACATGGACAGATTCGGTGACACAAAGACATTCACTGCAGAATCAACAGTTGAACAAAGTCGAATAAAGGAATGGTCAATTGAAAATATAACATTCCAATACAGCAATACAACAAAGGCCTAGGAATGTGACACTAACCTATTATCCAGGTCCTCATTCCAAGCATACTTTAAGATATTCCACTGAGCCGCAGTAAACAATTTCAGCTCACTTAACGGGAAATCCTTTGGAATGATTTTTTGAAGTCCCTATATAAGGAAAAACAAACTACCTCACATCAACAACAACTACGGAATGCTCTTCAACCTCGCTTCATCTTATACCTCAGGTATGTTTTCACGAGCACGCTTCTTTGTTCGTGTTACTGGCTTTGGTGGTACAAATGGGCTGCTCATGAATGTCGAGGCCTTCCTCTCGGCTGTACGACGAGTATGCCTTCTGAACACATTTGTTGTAGACGAGCCGCTTTCCTGTTGCATTTAATAATAAATCAATTAATAACCCATGTACTTCGTATAACTAAATAAGAACTTCATTCGCGTCACCTTTACATGAACCTCTGCTTCATGCGCCTCCTTTCTCTTTCTTATGCCTGTGAGGACAGCCTCCTCTTGAACGGCAACTGGGTCATCATACATATCCATCTTTGCCCCTTTCGGAACGACATCCTCTTCAGTACCATCTGCAGCTACTACTTCAATCCCCTGTTTTCCTTTGTCGGCAGCCTTCATATCCTGTTTCTCTTCAGCCGCAGTTCCTTCTCCAATCTTCGCCTTCCCTTTATCCCGCATGAATAAAGACTTGATGCCTTCCTCGGACTTTGTCATTTCAAACTCAGATTCACTCTCGGCAACTGTCGTGCCCAGGAATGCGCTCATTTTGTTAAGGGCTCTAGCCAAGTGTACCTCACGCGGATCAGAATACTCATCCGAACCCTCAGGAAGTGGCTGGGCTGCTGCAGTTGGGTAGTACGGGATTAAGCTTCTTTCAGAAACCATGGTGGAACCCACCTCACATACAGGTTCACTGACGCCGACGTCTTGCGGAACTGGTTCATCGCTTGGAGAGTCAGCAGACTGCTGGACATGGCCATCATCTTTCAACGGATCAACAGCTTCTTTCACTACATTTGTTGCATGATGAACAGCACCTTCATGCGCCTGGTTTAATCCAGAGTCGGGTACCACATTCGGTATGCCATCACCACCTTTAACTCTTCGGACTTCGTCCAAAATCAAGGACAGCTTTCGTAGTATGTGTTCATTGCTGCTTTGCAGTCTTCTTACCGAAAATTCCACGGTCTGTTGATGCATATCATATCAGCAGGCCAATTAGTGTAACATATGTCATCAGCCCATTAAAGTGGTCTGCGATGATAAGTTACCTTCAACCGACGCATAACCACTTGCATCTGCGTTGGCTCGTTCAAACACTCTGCGTATTCCTCTGGAATACTCTCCGATTCTCCGACATCCTGTTCGTAGAAGTAACGCACATCGATAAATACCATAGCCACATTCCAATACATTCCATGTGAATGACATACAGTACGGGACTTACAATATCCGCAACATCCACCAATGTGGTTTTGAAAAACGTTCTCAGCCGATCGTCGTCCCACTCGCGACACAGCGGTAAGTTCCGAATGCTCCTTGATAAATCACGCCCACCGTTCGCAGTTTTACAAGCATAGAACAACTACAGCATTCACAACGAACAAAGCAGGCAGAATGTAATAACCAAGACGAAAGTTAAGAACCAAGACCAAAGTAAAAAACCATATTCATCCTGTTCAATATTTTCAACAACGACGGAAGTGAAAAACCTTACCGGAAGTAGATGCACACAGCCGCCTATGTACTTCGACTCATGTTTCTGATATGTCTTCACATGCGTACACAAACAGTCAAGAACATGCGTAGCCCAGTCAAATTTTCCTATTGCCGCAACATCCCTCGTGGCAAGCAGATAATCTTTGTCGATATCAAAGGCGGTAGTCGGACACAAGTAGCTTCCTATGATGAAAATTATTGCCTCAACTCTCCATAACTCATCCGGAACATCTCTGGAAAGGAGCTTACTCTCAACTGACTTTAGAGATATTTTCCCCCTCTTTATGTGCTCCTTTAGCTCAACCCGTACTGTCTCCATATGCCCGCTAAATGGGACACCCACTTTCGAAGTTGGTATCCCGAGTATGGCTTCCACATCAGAAGAGAGCAATGGTTGTTCGAGTCCATCGATGGTCATCACCCTCTTAACCGGATCGAACACCTTTAAGCACAGCTTCACGACGGTGTGATTTACGTGCTTACTCGAGAGATGAAGCAGGCCATCAAATCCGAGTTCAGCTAGGGCGGATCTCTTAGGTTCGTTGAAGGTCATCAGGACGGAAAATAATTTCTTCGGACTGCAGCGGGTATACAGGTAATCCTGTAAAAATGCAACGACCAAAAGCTCGATCCATAAATGTAAATTACTAAAACCAACTTACACATTTCATTGTAAACCTTACCTGGGCAACACGCACAGCCTTCCCCTTTTTCTTTTTCGACGTACTAGGCGTATTAACATTACCGCCAGTAACGTTGGTTTCACCATCTGCAATATTTGCTCGTCCGATGTCTCCTCCTTCAATGTCAACTCCATCCATATCTGCATATGTAACACAACTATTTCCCGTAAACCCAAAACCAAACAATCAAGTGAGATCTAGCCAAACCAAACTACACGCTGCGATATAACCATTGTCCGAAATCAGTACCAACATCACATGGACCCACTGACCACCGACCCAATTCACTCCCTAAAGCAAAAACGACTTACCACAAGGGGGAAACACGGATCACAGTTTAGGGATCCCGGACGGCGAAAAAAATTGAACCACACGAACCACAACGGAAGGATACTCAACACGACGAACCAAACGGGACCAAAACGGACAAGGGTTTCGGTTGTCGAACGGGCAAAGCCAAATGAACACGACGAACGGCAAGGGGGGAACACGGAATAGGGTAGTACGGGAGCGCGGCGAACGGAAAAAGCAAGAAGAAGAAAGAGATGGGGGAAACGCGGATTAGGGTTTAATGGGTCGGGGACGGTCAAAGGCAAAAACAAGACGATGATGGAGAAGAGGAGCGTACCTGAAAGCGATTTGCAATTCCGCAGGCCACGTTGCTCAAGGAGAACCCGGGGGGACGACGGAGGAAGGCAGCGATCGGAGGGATTCCACGAGGAGGACGAAGGAGGACGACGACGACGAAGAAGGTAAAATGGGGTAAAATTACAAAACGAAATTGGGAAACATTTTAGTAATTTTACCGCAGGGGTAAAATCGTAATTTCACAATGTAAGTTGGCTTGGTTTTAGGTTCGGCATTTTAGAAAATTACTAAAAAAATTAGTAATTGGTTACGAAATTTTTTTCCAAAAGTAGTAAACCATTACGAAAAAAATTTTTAAAAATTAGTAATTTACTAACGACTTTACTATGTTACACAGTAATTTACTAATTTTTTTAACACAATTAGTAAATCATTACTAAAATCTCCGGACGGGAAACCTGGAAAATTACTACTATTACTAATTTTTTGTTAAAAAAATAGTAACCGTTACTAATTTTTCACTGTTTGACCATTCGGAAAGTTACTAAACTAGGTTTAGTAAATCGGCCGGAAAATTTACTAAACTTTTTAGTAACCGATTACTAAAGTTGAACAGTGAAATTTTAGTAACGATTACTAAAAAAAAGTGTCAAATCAACGTTATTTTTAGTAATCGGTTACTAAAAAGTTTAGTAAATTTTCCGGCCGATTTACTAAACCTAGTTTAGTAACTTTCCGAATGGTCAAACAGTGAAAAATTAGTAACCAATTACTAATTTTTTTTAGTAAATTACTAATCATTTTACTAAAAAAAGTCGATTTTTAGTAAATATTACTAAAATTTTGGTCGAATTTAGTAAAGCACGTAACGGTTACGTGCACGTACCGTTAGCCGCTTCCGTCATCAATGACGGAGATCTGTCGTCCTTTCTGAATATACACAAACACATCCACGATATCTAACATCGCCCATTTTCCTAGACTACTGACCTTTCTTCGTCTCAACCTCGCGTCGTCATCAATGACGGAGATCTGTCGTCCTTTCTGAATATAATTGTAACACTCCCTAACAAACACATCCACGATATCCCCGCCCCCGCTCCACACCCTCATTCAAACCCCCTCCCCCCCCCCCCCCGCACGCACACACTAATCGAAGATCCCATGGACTTATCCATCATCCTCACCATTTTGTCACTCTCCATCCTCGCCCTCGGATTTCGATTCCTCAACTGGGTCTGGCTTCGTCCCAAGAGGCTCCAACGCTTCCTCCTTCATCAAGGCCTCTCTGGCAACTCCTACCGCTTCCTTGTCGGCGACCTCCACGAGAACAAGTCTCTGGTGCAGCGAGCTAATTCCACTCCCATCTCCCTCTCCGACGACCTCAAGCCTCGTGTCCAGCCCCTCATCCACCTTGTCCTCCTCACCCACGTACACCACCCCCCATCTTTATACCTCCAAGATTCATCTGCGCAAAGTGATCACTGAAAGTTGTCACCAGGAGAACATTTTGTTATTGGCTTGTGCAGGTAACAAGTCCTTCAGTTGGGAAGGACCGATCCCCAGGGTGTACATAACTGATCCTCTGATGATAAAGGAGATCTTCACAAATTTTCATGACTTTCAGAAGCTGAACTCAAACCCGCTGGCGGACCTGCTCGTCAAAGGGCTCCTCAAGCTGGAGGGAGACAAATGGTCTATTCACAGGAAGATCCTCAACCCTGCCTTTCACATCGGCAAGCTCAAGGTGAAGGAGACTTCCTTTCTCTACCGGTTCTTCCTCTCCATTGTCGACTCTCTGCCTTTCTTATAAAATTGGTTTGGGAGCTGATTTCCTTGCGTGCAGCTAATGTTGCCGGCCATTCACTGGAGCAGCCAACAGATGATCTTCAGATGGGAAGAAATGTTCCCAGGGAAGGAATTGTTTGAGGTCGATGCCTGGCCATACCTGAAGGACTTGACCCGCGATGTCATCTCCCGGACTGCATTTGGAACCAGCATCGAAGAGGGAAGAAGAATATTTCAACTTCAGGAAGAACAGACCCTTCTCGTCTTGGCAACCGGACGATCAGTTTACATTCCGGGAATGAGGTAAAAATTGCTGGCCCCCGATTATTATATCCTCTTGTTTTTTGGATTTTTTTTAATTTCATCCCACCTTTCAGAGCTTCCTGTTATTATTTAGATTCCTTCCCACTAAGACGAATCTGAGGATGAAGAGGATAGACCATGAGATACGCTCGTTGATTCGAGACCTCATACAGAGGAAAGAGAGAGCAATAAATGCAGGGGAATCTGCTCCTGATGATTTGCTGGGACTGATGATCGAATCCAACATGAACGAGATTCAAGACACGAGCAAGAGAATAGGCATGAGCATCGATGATGTGATCGAGGAGTGCAAGCTTTTCTACTTTGCCGGGCAAGAGACCACTTCGTCTCTCCTCGTCTGGACCATGGTTTTACTCAGCGTCCATCAGGAGTGGCAGCAGTGTGCAAGAGAGGAAATACTTCAGGTCTTCGATGACAGGCAACCCGACTACGATAAGTTGAACCACCTAAACACCGTAAGACCCACATAGCATCACTTAGGAAAGCTCATTTTTGTGTAAATACCATTTCAGTCCATGTAATTGTTGAATAGGAATCTGACCGATGCTTGGTTGGTCCCAGGTCACGATGATACTGAACGAGGTGTTGAGGCTGTACCCGCCAATAACGACCCTATCTCGGAGAGTCACCAAGGACATGAAACTAAGAGACATTACCTTACCAGCAGGGGTACAAGTGACAATACCCACGATCTACATCCACCATGATCGCGAGTTATGGGGAGAAGGCGCCATGGAATTCAATCCAGAGAGGTTTGCGGAGGGGGTGGCCAAGGCAACAAAGAACCAAGTGATATTCTTTCCCTTCGGGTGGGGACCTCGCATCTGCATAGGACTGAACTTTGCGATGTTGGAGGCCAAGTTAGCATTGTCCATGATCCTGAGGAATTACCGGTTCGAGTTGTCTCCCAACTATAAACATGCTCCAACTTCATCGAATCTTCCTCGGCCACGCCATGGCGCCCACCTCATCTTGCACAAGTGCGGTTTTCGGAGTTGATGCTGCATCCACTAACCTGGCTCAATGTGTTTTTTTCTTTGTGGGGGGCCTTAAGAGCTTGTGTGACAAGTCAGGAAACTACGAAAGGGTCAAAAGAGGAATGGGTTAACAAAATTATCATATTCCCCGTCCTCAATGTTTTTTTTTTTTTATTGTTAAACCTGGGAACGAACGACGTGGCCGGCGAGGAGGAGGTTCTGAAAGTATTCTCCAGGACAGAAAAAGAAGCCCCTGTCTAAATTTGGTCTTTAATTCATGGAGAGAGAATCTATTCTAACAGAAAAACTGAGAAAGGGGAATATGTTGGGCTGGAAAAATGAGTCTCAAACAACTCTATTTCATTCACACTCCATGTACAAGCGCTTAAAAATGGATAAAACAAGCTATGGATTGAACTAACTAATCACAATCATCTACTTAATTGTTCACAGCTTGCTCACATCAACACCAACTCCTTCCTTCACCTTCCTACTCCTACCATTGACTGCAACATTGTTCTGCAGATTGTCTGGTGTTTGTGGCATTGTTTTACATTTGAGGGGGACGACAACTAAGTAAAATTTTGTTTCGTACCATGTTGTCTTCTCATTCTCGACACAACCCTGCCGATTCTAAAGTAAAGATAAATGTGGGGCACCGTGGCCAAAACCAAAGCTGTCTATCCATCTGAGCCCCCCAACAAGATGACTTCATCAACCCTCCCAGTCCCAACTGTCCTGACTTTGAGTCTTGGATCGGTGCTCATGTTGAGATGGGCATGGAGAATGGTTGACTGGCTCTGGATTCGTCCCAAGAAGCTCGAGTGCATCCTTCGTCGTCAGGGACTGTCCGGCAACCCCTACCGACTGTTGTTCGGTGACATCATGGATGGTTTGAAGATGTTAAAAGATGCCGAGTCGCGGCCCATCAGCCTCCCTGATGACCCCAGACCTCGCATCATCCCTTATGTCCACCACATTGTCCAAAACTATGGTGAGCGCTTCATGTCCATCCTTGAACTTCTCATCACTTGGTCAACTAACAAGCCACTTGATGAACAAATTTAATGTCTTCCTGCAGGCAAGGAGTCATTTATATGGGTTGGACCAACTCCGGCAGTGAACCTGATGAGCCCTCAGCTGTTGAAGGAAGTCTTGTTCAAGATGGGTGAGTTCCAGAAGACGAACCCTCCGCCACCAGTGAAATTGATTTTCACGGGACTAGGGAGCCTCGAGGGTGACAAGTGGGCGATGCACAGGAAGATCATCAACCCAGCTTTCCATATGCACAAGTTGAAGGTCTTTTTAAGTGAAATGCTTCAATGTTTTACAAAGTAAGGTCCAACCGGTTGTACCTTACTTTTTTCTTCCTGACCCATTCACTGATTTTCTTCTTCTGTACTTGTTTTTGCAGCTTATGCTGCCCGCATTTCATTCCAGTTGCTCCAACATCATCGGTAGATGGGAGGAGTTGGCATCATCTTTGGCAGAAGGATCCTTCGAGATCGATGTTTGGCCTGAGCTACAGAATCTGACTCGAGACATCATCTCTAGGACGGCCTTCGGGAGCAGTTTTGAGGAAGGCCAAAGGATATTTGAGCTTCTGGACGAATTAGTTGAGCTCATCATTAAGACTGTACAATTTTCTTTCATCCCTGGATGGAGGTACAGACATCCATATATTGCCACATCCAAAGATTTGCATTAGCTGTCTCGGAAGTTAACTTTATGCAATTACGAATTTCAACTGCCAGGTTTGTTCCCACTAAAGAAAACCGGAGGATGAAGAGCATCGACAGAGAAGTGCAGATCCTTCTACGTGGTTTGATCCAGAAAAGGGAGAAAGCAATAAAGTTGGGAGAAGCTGCCAGCAACGACCTGCTTGGGCTGCTGCTAGAATCAAACCTGAAAGAAATCATACATCAGGAAAGCAAGAATAAGAAAAAGAGCATGAGCATTCGAGATGTGATCGATGAGTGCAAGCTTTTCTACTTTGCAGGTCAAGAGACAACCTCAGTGCTACTTGCCTGGACTATGGTGTTGCTTAGCATACATCCGGAGTGGCAAGATAAGGCAAGACAAGAGGTTTTGCTAGCATTTGGAAGTAACAAGCCGGATTTCGATCAGCTAAACCACCTCAAAATTGTAATTCCTTCCAAACTCACATTGAAACGATCATCATACCGGTTCATTGTTTCTTGAATGTAATGAAGAGTTTTTCACTGCAGGTCACGATGATCCTCAATGAGGTCATGAGACTATATCCGCCGGCTACCGCCCTTTCCAGGGAAGTTTATAAGGAAACAAAACTGGGAAGCTTGACTTTACCAGCAGGGGTGCGGGTATTGCTGCCCACGATTTTGGTCCACCGCGATCCTGAGTTATGGGGAGAAGATGCAGATGACTTCAAGCCAGAAAGGTTTGGTGAGGGAATCTCAAAGGCAACTAAGAAGCAACTATCCTACTTCCCATTTGGATGGGGGCCTCGCATCTGCGTGGGACAAAGTTTTGCATTAATAGAGGCAAAGATGGTCCTGACAATGATCCTGCAACACTTCCGGTTTGAGCTTTCTCCTGCTTATGTTCATGCTCCTAAGACAGTCATCACTCTTCAGCCCCAGTACGGTGTTCATGTTATTCTCTACAAGCATTGAATCAATGCAAAATGGCAAGTCACCCCGGTGTTACTCTTAATAAAGAAATAAAGGGGAGGTTGCTGACTTGATACAGTTCATGATATTTCCTTTTTTAACATAAAGTTATAGGCTTGATTAGCTATTATCAAATCAGTACTGATTAAGAAGCGGCTTGTGGACAGAATATGAAACTGTGTTCAGCGCACAAGCAATGAAGATGAATTTCACCAATGTATAGCCCACAATAGTGGGACAGGTTTGTCCATAACTACAATTAACTAATTGAAGCTTCTATTGAACTGATTCTTTTGTATGTGCACATCACATTGTAAAGCAGTAGTAATTGTCATGGCATACACAGCAATGACTACATGAATGAAACCTGCCCCATGATAATGGACGAATAGAGAAAAGAAGATTCAACAAACCATCTGGATTCCCCCAGCTCTCAGTTGCTTAGTCTACAAACTTTTACGGGATTTGTAGGGGACACCGACAAAGCACCTGCAGATTGCAATAGGTATTAGTGGCAAGTAGAATTAGCCGTGCAGTGGAACATCAAGGCCAATGAACGTATTCCAAGAGAAGGTCTTTGTAGTCATAGGTTCAAAGGTCTACACGGCAGGTCTCTACACAAATCAATTGATTGTTCCTAAGTTGAATGCTGGGAAGGGGATGCCAAAATCTGAGATCCACAGCCACGAGTCCTCCTTTAACTCCAGTTATCCACCAAGCAATCTCTCTGATCGAGAAGTCATTGCAGATAGTACTTGTGAGGGCTGTCGAGTTGAAACATGGTGGAAAAGCTTTCACGATGCATTTCCCTGAATATCCCTTCTCCGACTCCCATAGATAAATCGGCTCTTTATAAATTACGTAGCATCTTTCAGGAACACCCTCTCAAGAGAGGCACCTTCATGTTCTTGACTTGGTTGGACTCGACAGAGATGCTTGTGCAAGGGACATGGTTAAATGCTTTTATTGTTCCTTTTTCTTGCAGAAACAAGATGCAGTTTCTTGTTTCTCTTACCATCTACAAGTACGATGTGTGGAAATGCAGCACTGGTGGGCTGCGAGGTTAAAGCCCAAGCCTGGAGGCTAATGAAGTCCAAGCCTGACAGCGATAGAAGACAAAAGCTGTTAAGGTTGTTGCTGGTGCTGGGGTTCCTGGGATGATTATTGTGCACGCACCATGGACGAGGGCCAACGGATGTAGGACGGATTGGTTATCCTGGGATTCTGTGTTATCCACAAGAAATACTCCTCTTTATATAGTAGAAGATTGTAAATGTTAAGTTTTAACAAATGGTGAAATAAAATTACAAAGGGTTCCTCCCTGTGCTTCTTCTTCCTTCCTCTTCTTTTTCTTCTTTCTTCTTCTGGGTTTCTTGGTTGTCTGGCACGGAGGTCCTCTGGTTTACACGATGAAATATACGTGTAATGGATTTCATCTTCAGATATCTGTTTCTACTGATGGATGGGTGACCCTTTTGGATGCTGAAATAGTCAGAAAATGTTCCTTTCTCAATATTTGACAAGTTTCTTGGAGTATCACCAGCTTCTCATTCCTAGAAAGCTTCTGTCGCAGGTGGCCTTGTGGCCGTTCTGAAGTTATTTCGCACTACCTAAATGCTACAATGCAAACATGTTCATTAATGCACATGCATTTCAGGATGCAATTGCCAACAAACTCACTCCATGCCAAAGAGATTACATTGATGGGTAGATCCTACAACAAGAAACTAATTGCCAGCAAAAGCCTGCAAAGTTGAAACAACATGAGAGATTTTTGCTTACGGAAATGAGTACAATTCGATCTGCTCCACAAGTAGTAGTGACCCTCTTCACGACTTGTCTGATCTCATTTGCTCCAGCATTTTAACGACTTCAGCCATGGTTGGCCTTTTGGATGGTTCTGATTCTAGACACATCAGTGCAATATTAAAAACATTGTTGATCTCTTCAATGGGACTATTCTCTAAGGAGCAATCGAGTACATACTCTTCCCTTTTCTCGTGCACTACCAACTTTACCTGTCAAAATCGATAAGCATGACATAAACAGAATGCTATCCAGATAGTTTCAAGCAAGGAACATGATCTGCGTGGCTAAGGAAATTTTAGATAATCACCCATGTCACGAGCTTCGTTCCCTCCTCCACAAAGGCTTCATCCGTAGGCCTTTTACCAGTTAGCAGTTCCAGCAGAACAACCCCGTAACTGTATACATCCCCTTTTGCAGTTGCTCTCCCCGAATCAAAGTATTCTGGACAACAGGGGGAGATAAACGGTTTGGAGGCACAGATAGATGAGAGCGACAAGATAAGTGAATATGCAGAATCTGATCATTCATACCAGGAGCTAGGTAACCAAAAGTTCCAGCCACAAATGTCGAGACATGAGTCTTATCTGGTGCCATTAGTGTAGCCAACCCAAAGTCTGAGACTCGAGCATTCATGTTCTGATCCAGCAATATGTTGCTTGATTTTATGTCCCTGTGGATGATATGGGGGATGCAGTCGTGATGGAGATAGGATATTCCTCTCGCAGCACCTAAAGCGATATTATACCTTGTCCGCCAGTCTAAGATCATCTTGTTAATCGATCGCCCTGCTATGTAAAACCCCTTTCATTGGATCGTCACAAGAAAAAGGAAAGAATAAGGTCAGATCATCAAAAAAGTGCACTTGTACCGTGCAGAACTGAATCGAGACTTCCGTTGGGCATGAGCTCGTAGATGAGGAGGTTGTATCTAGGAGCTGTGTAGTAGCCATGTAGGGTGACGATGTTACGATGCTTGATATCTCCCATGGCCTCCAATTCACGCTCGAAGCCACGATCCCTTTCGGAACTCCCCCTGTTTAATCTCTTGACGGCGAATGACAAGGAGTCGCTCACAGCCAATTTGTAAACAGTCCCAAAGCCTCCGGAGCCGATGATGTCTTTGTTGGTGAGTTTGAGGGTCTTCTTCATGAACGCGTCCGATGTGAGGGACTGCAAAACCGGGGACCTAAACATCACCATCTTTCCACCTGTTTTCATGAAACAGAAATGGGCGGAGAGCATAAGGATTCGGACCGTCAGTCCGGAACAGAATGGACTGGAGGTTGGATTGGAGAGGGAGGCACCTACCTGACAAGCCATCCTCGTAAACCATGGGCCTTCTCTTGCATCTTTTGTAGAGGAGGAGGGCGATGACGATCTTGGACACGACGAAAGCGAGACATGATACGGTGATGTAGAAGGCCAAAAGCAGAGCTCTCTCCATAGAAATTCGAAGCCCCAAAATGAGAAGAAGAAGATGGGAAACAACAAACAAGGTCGACTTTCAAAGTAGACAAGGGTGGGGAGTTTTATCCCATCATATTTTCACATTACTGTAGGGGGAAGGTGGATATCTCTCCAGCTCAAAGCTGCCAACCCTTGTTGCTGACCCCATTATTCAAAAAGAAAAAAGAAAAGCTTAAGCGGGATCCACGTGAATATTTCTACTAAAAAAAGCTTCAGCGGGATCCACGTGAATATTTCTACTTCTTTTTTCAGTGTCGGTGGTATGACAATTGAAAAAGAAAAGAGATGCAGTTTCAGACATTGTAAATTTTGTTCACTATTCATCAACTGGTAAGAAAAAATCAAAGCATTGGGCAATGAGTATGTCCCCTAACAAACAAACAGCCCGAGAGATTTTCATCAACTATTCGTAGATGTTGTTCACTATTCATCAATTGGTCCCCGACGGACAGGAACTCAAACAACGAGGAATGCAAGTATTGTGGTTATTTATATAATTTTTATAATTAACCTTAGGGAGCAAAGGTCTCTGGTCGGCGGACATCAGCATCAACTATCAACCACCCCTTTGTTAGTTGTTACTTGCTTTAACACGCTTTACTTAACCCCCCCGTGCTCTTCCTTTTTGTCTTTTACCTATTTTTTTTAAGTCTTAGCCTCAGAAGAAGGGGGAGGAATCGTAATTTGGGAGTATATAAAGGAAAGACGAGGAAGGTAATTGAAGCCCTTTCCGCTGACCCTGACCAGGGATTGTTTGAGTGTATGTGTGAAGCCAATGCCACACCCGGAGAAGGAAGGTTCAGCCTTTGGGATCTGGGGTTTCTTTATTTCTTGTTGGTTTAATCCGATGCTGTGAGAACCCTACGATATAGGTCAAATTACTGGGGGCTCCTCCGACATCCTAATATTGTGGACATCATGTTGCCACCCTCCAGGAGGGAGTTCAGAGATATATATGTGGGTCTTTGAGCTGATGGAATCGGATAAATCCAATGATGATTTAACCCGAGACCATCCCCTATTCTTTCTTTATCAGATGCTTCGTGCTTTGAAGCATATTTACACAGGTTGTTATTCGTCGGCTGATGCATGATATGCCATTTCGTTTTGTGAGCTGGTGGCTCTAATTTTCTTTATCCAAGGTTCTACTAGTTTCAGTGAGCTTCTCCCCCCCCCCCCCCTCCCCCCCCAAACAAAGACAAAAAAAAAATCCCATGGTGTTCACTTCTCATGGCAGCCAACTCTTGGATGCAGTGCTACTGGCTAATTTAGGAGGCAGATCGCCCATCTAGAAGAACATAGTGCCAGAAGCGCGCCTGTCATTTCCTTGGAGAGAAAGCATGCTTCACTTCCATGGTATTGTTTTTTCTTTGGAAGAGGGGATTCAAATTGTTCTACCAAATTTTCCTCTCCCCCCTTTTCCCCACAAAGCCTGTTCTAATCACACGGCGAGCGAAGCTCCATACTTGCAATTGTGGAAACGAAACATTATGAACTTTTGTGGGGCAATCATTTCTGCAGACCTTCAGCGCACTCCAGTGGTCTAACTGCAAATTCACAGCCAAATGTGATCTCAAGGGACGGCCGGGAAACATATGGAAAGACTTAAACCAGTTGTAATGCATCAGATGCCGTCTTAACTTTAAGGACTGCAGCAGGGCCTCCTCCCAGGGTGCCTAATGGTAGTACCCTGTCATAATTTGCCCTATTGTTCATTCCAACTCCAGATAAAGCATGTATTGAATTTTTTTTAGATCAAAACATGCATTGGATTTTGCTTTTCCATTCAGCAACATGAATATTTATTGCTTCGCAGCAAATTCAGGCGGAGTTGTTGGGCCTGTTTTATCTTGTGATGGGGGCCACCGGAGCATCAAGGATAGCCCCGAAGCCAGGGATACGTGCAGAAGTGGTGTATTCCTCAGTCAGCCCTTGTCTCAGCCAACTGTAACAAGTCCACATGGCATGATCAGGGAGAAGTCCTTGAGACAAGATGTCAACAGTTCACAAGAGAAGCAGCCATCCACCCAATGCAATGTTGCAGATAATCCAGTCTCTCGCATGGTTATAGATGTTAATCCCATCCAATATTTCCCATCTCTGGCTGAACGAAAGGTAGCTATAAATGCCAAGGTTTTTCAGGCACAGTCACAGTTGGCGGCCGTTGATGTTGATGCTGCTGTGGCCATTGCTGCTCACCAAAATGTGGGGTCGACTTGCTCCAGTTATTTAGCACACTGTGTTATTCATTTGAGGATGACAAGGAGGGGTTTGCTTCGGTCAGTTACTAGTAGATCTGTACACCGCATGATTGAATAATGGAAGAATATATGTGGATAGAGGTGCTCGAGCAAGTAAATCTAATGATGTCATGTATACGTTGAAATGGAGCTTAGTGAAAGCCTTCAGTCCCTCGTGAAACCTATTTATTGACTTTGTATCGGCGGACATGCAAAATACCAAGTCACACAATAACTCAACTCCCTGTAAATAAACCAGAAATGCCATCACCCCAGAAAGTCATCTGCTTGCGGTGAACACTCACGTGATCCTCATCTTGCATCAATACCCTCCCACTATCCGATGAATGCTTGTAGTGTGTTGGGTCAGGCCATCAGTGCACTCCCGGCATGGAGGCTCTGTCTGTCTTGGAAGAGAAACTGTCAACAAAAGCAGCCTTGATCCTGCTTGGATGTGCCGCTTTTGCAGTAACGGGGATAGGAGTGGTGGTGCTGCTGAAGAAGGTCAAGATTAGGAGCCCAAAACCTCAAGATAAGGCTGAATTCTGTTTCCGATGGGCGGAGCAGAGTCACGGCTGGGCTACAATAAGGGAGACATTGATGGGTTCTCTGAGGTGGAGTGGACAGAGAAAGTGGGTGGCGAGGCCTTCGAGGAAAGGGTTGGAGGGCAGACCGATGCGGTTGCTTGAGTTGGAAGGATACGGGGCCGAGATCATCGGATGGCAGAGTCATAACTCGGATTCGCCAGTGTGGCAGAGGCCGATTCTGATGGGGGAGAAATGTGAGCTGCCCAGGTTCAGCGGACTTATCCTGTATGATGAACAAGGGAGACCACTCCATGATTCTCCCAAGGGAACTACTCATCAGCAACCGGTAAGCACGCTTGCAAGGCTCAAAAATTTCATATTAGGATTACAGTCTGGAATAGAAATTGTTCATCAGTTCGCCATCAAAGGCCGATATCTTTTGAAATATACCATGATGCCAATTCAGTTGACTCCTCCAGAAAAATTGCGCTTACTGTAACTTTCGCCCATTTCGAACATGACCAGCCATATATTTCTAGAATAAAGAAAATGTCTCAGATAGAATACGAAATGTTAAACCAAGAGTAAGACCTACTTCTTTTGATGTCTCTTTGTATGCGAGCTGCAGGGAGAAATGGCAGCTGAAAGGAGGACTACTTTGAAGGATTTGCTTTGAGCTCCTTGCAGGACTACTTCCTAGTTGGATGGAGAAGGAAAGGAAGCATCACTGGCTTCGGAAAAAGTTGGCAAGCAAAACAATCGAGATTTTCAGACTCTAATGGGGACTTAGAGAAGTATACGACTCCCTTTCCATTAATTTACAGAAGAGACTTCCTGTTGCTGTGCGCTGTTTCATTTGGAAGCCAACTTGGTCGTCCCTTACGGCTAAATACTGAGAAGAATGATGGTGAACATTTAAATAACAAGCAATATAGTCATCAGCAACACTACCTCCCCAGAATCTGGTCTTACTGTATACAGCTCAACTTACAACAATTGTTCTCTGGTCCCGGTAATGGGGCAAAACTAAACTAGTTAAAAATAATTTGATTGCCTTAGTATCACACGATGATTCAGTCTTTCTGCTTATATCAGCAAAGTAAATGACAAAACAACAAACCGGGAAGTAGATATTTCTCCAAAGTTACCATCTTCCTGTTCCTGCAAGCCTTCTGTTCTTTCAAACAGTGATGCATCTCGGTTCTGTTCTTTCAAACAGTGATGCATCTCGGTTATGTGTTCAATGTCTTCATCTGCATTTCTCACCAAAATAACATATCATCAGGGTGTTGCCAAAAACACTACATACCGACATCTTCAGCTCGAATAAGCATCAGCTTTGACATTGTCTCACTTTCACTGGGTAGAGGAAGTAGTAATACACAGGTCATCAAATGAGGAAAAAAGCAACTGCACTGCAACAACCAGCTAGAAAATAACAAAAGAAATGTGTAAACTAACGGTGATTTTACTTTGATGTTCATGATAAGGACTCCATCAATGGCGTCTTCAACTTATCTCGAGATTTCCGGCTATAGTGTGCATACAATAGCAGCTGTATGATTCCCAAGAGAGTTCCTATTCCATTTGGGACCTGAGCAAAAGAGCAACAAGATGACAATCTTGAATACACCAGGGGATTAGCAAAGTGATCAGATCTGTGCATTGGGGAATCCAAATGAGTGAGAAAAAAGCTTACATAGATGAACATATCATCGTTGAAGACTCCATAGAGAAGAAAAGAAGCACTCATAAGGAACGTAGACAGAGAGAGATAAAACGGCATGAATTCCACGCTCTTCGTACGTATGACCAAATTCTGAAGAGATGTTGGTGTTAATTTCACCGAGTCAAAATCTTCTGAGAAGTTGCATAGCAAACAGAGAAAGATATCGAAAATGGGAACTTACTATTATGAAAAGGGGAGATGCAAACATGGATATAAGAGAACATCCGCTCAACAATCCTACTGTGATTCTTCGCAAGGCATGGTCAGGTATTTGCAAACTCCCAGCAGCCACAAACACGAAAACCCCAATAACCGCAACAAGAAGTCCGGACATTCGCACCTAATCAGATGGTTAACTCACAGGTTTCAGCACAAAACGAGAATCACACAAATCACGTTTGCTGAAAAAAAAGGCCACGAAGACGAGTAACCTTGTCTGAATGCTCTGCATTAGTAATGAAAAGAATCACATAGACCAACTGGAATGCTGCACCCAGGGAGTTGACACTCATGATCAAGATGTTGTCTTCGGACACAAATGGAGAGCCATACCACATGCAAATCAAACAGTTCAACAGGCCATAGATGTATGGCAGCCCAGAGAAATGCTCGGTGGACTTATTTCTGATAATTCTTCCGAATGTGGAGCTGCCAAGTTTCACGCAGAAAACGAGAAAAATTGAGTCGAATAATCTCCTTTCCAGATTAGATTACAGAAAAACCGAAAAGGATAGAAAGTAATCTCACGTGGGCGAAATAAACAGAGCTACGGCAAAGATATTCCCTGCAAAGACACATTCCCGTAAACAAGAAAAAAAGAATTATCTTTTCAGAGAGGGTCATCCATAAATCAGAAGGGCAAAAGCTCAAGGAGAGATTAAAAAGTAGGCATCCACCCAAAAATACCAATATAGCCATCCCTCCCCTTAGTTCCCCCTGTTCATCCATTCTTGTTATAGTGGCGGTTGAGTTGAAGTCAAAGGACTCAGAGTTAAAAAAAAAAAAACACGAAATCACTCTCAGAAGGACGAGGATCAAAGAGAGATGCAACAACACGAGTGAGTTAAGAAGGGGAAGTGATTCCAAATCAGATAAGTAGGAGCCAAGGACAACAAAGCAGAAGAAACAAGGGACCCAGATAAGCAGTAACTATAGAAACAAAAAAAGAATAAGAGGAGGAACAGGAAGGGGGTACCAGCCGCCCCAGATGCATGCTTGAGTATGATCAAGGCGGAATGCTGGGACTGGGGATGTATCATCATATCTGGGCAATGATTTGGTGGGTTGGGATGCTCCCTGCAGTCAGGCGAAGGGGGTTGCTTTCTGGGTTAGAGGCCAAAAAAGAGTATATGCCAGCATCATTTCCTTGTCACTGGGTAATAAATAATGAAAGGAATTATTGGATAGGGTAACAATAAAATAAAATATACTTTTTATATTAATTTTAACAAATCTTAACTTTTATTAAGAGAAAACTAAATCGGTCTTAATATATAAATTAAAAAAAAAGTATTTTGTGTATTTTTTATTATATGATTTTAATGATTAAATTAAGTAAGTTAGAAGTTATTGATGTTATTAAAAATATATAAAATTAATAAAGGCTGGATGATGATTTTATGGTGGAATTACGGGGTTACTATTACGAGATGGATTGCAAGACGATATATTGAGACGTTTAAATTCAACTACTACAGAATAAATGTTATATAATATTAAAGTATTTTATGGTTTTCTCGTAATAAAATTTAATTTTTTATATTATTATATATTTTGTCTAATAATAAGAGGGGGTTTATGGTTATGTATGTATCTAACGGAGAGGGGAGAGACGCAGAAGCAAACGCGTAGAGAAGAGAGTAAGAAGGGAATCAAGTCGTCTTTGACTTTTACCATCTCAAATGCTTGATGTTCGGCACAAAAGGTCATGGCTTTCCCCTCCACATGCCATGGACAGAAGCCGGGGCTGCTGAGCATACAGAGAACACAGGGTGAGGGTTGGGGTCAAATCCCGCGTTCAGGAAAGGACGGCCTGGCCTGGGATTGGGAACCAGGAGAGACTAACACCCCCCGCCCCCCCCCCGGACTTTTCTCACGTTTCCTTCTTTGTTTTTTCTTACAGGCTGTCGTCCCTCACCCTCAGCCCTTTATATTTTGCCAAAGAGACATCCATCCCTCCCATCCATCCCCTTTCTTTCCTCTTTCGCTTCTGTCGGTGTTCTTCCTCCTCCCCATTTAATTCCCCCCCCCAAAAAAAAAAAAAAATCTCTCAGATCTGTCTTAGTTTCCCTTCTCCCCGAATTCCCCATCTCATTCCGCTGCACGGGTAAGAATTTATCCTCTTTTCTCTGGAATGTGCTCCGGTGGGACGGCTTTCTTCAGATCGAGCAGCTCGTTTTGGCGCAATTTTCTGATCTGGGGCGGTGCCCTCTGCATCTTCGATCCCTTTGTTGATGTTTTTTGCTGAGTTACTCTGTTCCAATAATAATGTGCCAGATCGGTCGAGTTGTTGTTACATGTCGGCGATCTCAATTTATTCTCTGTTGATCCGTCTTGTGTGTCGTGCAGAATATGGCGGCATATACGCCGAAAAACATCCTCATCACCGGGGCGGCCGGCTTCATCGCCTCCCATGTCGCCAATCGGCTCACCAGAAACTACCCCGACTACAAGATCGTCGTCCTCGACAAGCTTGATTACTGCTCCAATCTCAAGAACCTTCTCCCTTCCAAATCCTCCCCAAACTTCAAGTTCGTGAAGGGAGACATCGGCAGCGCCGATCTCGTCAACTACCTCCTCATTACCGAATCCATCGATACCATCATGCACTTTGCTGCCCAGACCCACGTCGACAACTCATTCGGGAATAGCTTCGAGTTCACAAAGAACAACATATACGGAACTCATGTCCTCCTGGAGGCTTGTAAAGTTACCGGCCAGGTGAAGAGGTTCATCCATGTTAGTACGGATGAAGTCTATGGAGAGACTGATGAGGACGCTGTCGTGGGAAACCATGAGGCTTCTCAGCTCCTACCCACAAATCCCTACTCCGCCACGAAAGCAGGTGCCGAGATGCTTGTCATGGCATATGGCAGGTCTTACGGGTTGCCTGTGATCACCACTCGAGGCAACAACGTCTACGGGCCTAACCAGTTCCCTGAAAAGTTGATCCCAAAATTTATCCTTCTGGCCATGAGAGGAAAGCCTCTCCCGATTCATGGAGACGGATCTAATGTCAGGAGCTATTTGTACTGCGAGGATGTCGCAGAGGCTTTTGAGGTGATCCTTCACAGGGGTGAGGTTGGGCATGTCTACAACATTGGGACAAAGAAGGAGAGGAGGGTGATCGATGTTGCCAAAGACATCTGCAACCTTTTCTCCATGGATCCTGAGGCCAGCATCAAGTTTGTCGAGAACCGGCCATTTAATGATCAGAGGTACTTCCTTGATGACCAGAAGCTGAAGAATCTGGGTTGGTCGGAAAGGACCACATGGGAGGAGGGCCTGAAGAAGACAATGGAGTGGTACACCAGCAACCCTGATTGGTGGGGTGATGTATCAGGGGCATTGCTTCCTCACCCAAGGATGTTGATGATGCCTGGAGGGGTCGAGAGAAATGGGTTCGATGATGGCAGGACTTCTGATGTGCCATCTGATTTCGATCAGAAGGAAACAGTGGTTCCCAAATCCAAAGATGCTGCTACATCCAGCCAGCCAGCCCTGAAATTCCTGATATATGGCAGGACTGGATGGATTGGTGGTCTGCTGGGGAAGCTGTGTGAGAAACAGGGCATTACCTATGAGTATGGAAAAGGCCGTCTCGAGGATCGGTCCCAGCTCGTGGCAGACATTAGAAACATCAAGCCGACGCATGTTTTTAATGCTGCTGGTGTAACCGGTAGGCCCAACGTCGACTGGTGTGAATCTCACAAAACTGAGACAATACGCACAAACGTTGCTGGAACTTTGACCTTGGCTGATGTTTGCCGAGAGCACGGACTTTTGATGATTAACTTTGCGACGGGTTGTATCTTTGAGTACAATGCTGCCCATCCCGAAGGGTCTGGCATTGGCTTTACTGAAGAGGATAAGCCAAATTTCATCGGCTCCTTCTACTCAAAGACCAAGGCCATGGTAAGTCATTTGATTCGGCCCATCAATTATCATTGCCATTTTTCTTAGCAAATGCATATTCCGGCGATGCAACTCTCATTTATTGGATCACTACTCAAATAGGTTGAAGAGCTCTTGAAGGAGTATGACAATGTCTGCACTCTCCGAGTCCGGATGCCCATTTCGTCAGACTTAAACAACCCACGCAACTTCATCACCAAGATCTCGCGATACAACAAGGTGGTCAACATTCCCAATAGCATGACCATACTGGATGAACTCCTTCCCATTTCCATAGAGATGGCGAAGCGGAACCTCAGGGGCATATGGAACTTCACCAATCCCGGAGTCGTGAGCCACAACGAGATCCTGGAGATGTACAAGGACTACATCAACCCTGAGTTCAAATGGGTGAACTTTACCCTGGAAGAGCAAGCGAAGGTGATTGTTGCCCCGAGGAGCAACAACGAGATGGATGCATCCAAGCTGAAGAGGGAGTTCCCAGAATTGCTGCCCATCAAGGAGTCTCTCATCAAGTATGTATTCGAGCCAAACAAGAAAAACGTGAGTGCTTAGAGAATGGTCCCTTGGTAGAAAGTTTTGTATGTCCCGCACCGCGTGGTTTAGTCTACACAGCTCATCAATTTGTGGCATCGTTTTCTTCATAGTGTATCCATCGTTCTACTAGCAAATTACATTTGTGTCGTGCAATAGTATATGGCGCCCCCACCAACCCTTAGCAAGGGGATGGACGATTACAAAATTCCGTGTCATGTATGAGGAAGTTCCCAGTAATAGGTGGTGTTAATTTTATGGGACCAGAGAGAGAGAGAGAGAGTATGATTGATTTGATTGTTTATTGAATATGAATGTTACTCTGTCATTCATGAGTGGCGTCCATGAAAGGAGAGTGAAGATTCTCTCGTTTTAAGTTGAGATGATAATGTCTCTTGTCCCGGTGCGGACTCTTTTGAGCTGTTTTATTCTCATGGAGAATGTGGATATGGATGGTATCGCACAAAACACAAGCCCACAGGCTGTGAAGCAGAAGCCGACGTTTCCACACCTTACCTAAAGCTACCAGTCTTGATGACAGATGAGTTGTAATAGAGTTGAATACAGTTCATTGTTGAAGGGATTTTGATCATGAATGCCGCCACTGTCAAGGTAACAGATGCGGGCGGGATCTGTCGAGCCTACTATTCCGGATGTATGCACATCAATTTTTATGCACTCAACCAAGTGCCCCCGGTATTCTCAGATAAATAAACCAAAGGGACGGGGGTGTCAGGGGAGAATCCACAAGAAAGATAGGGCGGCCATCCCATGTTCGTGAGAAGAACCTGAGAGCTGATCCTCCCAAACAACCCATCTTGTTCAAAAGCCAGAAAACTTCAGCACTTTTTGCTGCTGGAGTGATGGCTTCGACTCGAGTCAGAGAAATAATTTACCGTTGATTTGAAAGGAAATAATATAACTTCCAGTTTCCTCCATGTCAGTATTAATTGGAGGACGACCAATGCAAAGAAAACCAGGTTATCATTCAGCTGGAAACAAGACGAGCAAATGAATTTCACATTCACTGGTCTGGTTTTAAGCGACTAAGAAAGCTAAAGGGAGCAAACAGAGATCTGGATCACACTTACTATGGCATATTAACTTGGCTCTATCATCTATGCAAAGCACGATAGAAGAATGGGAAGCTAAAGGCTTGAGCTCTGGCAGGAAAACCAAAGGTAAATTACACAAGCAAATTACATATGACAAAGTATGCTTTTGCTGTCATATGAAGTGCACACCCCCTCTGATTCTGTCTGTAACCAATCTCTTGTGCAAATGAGAGCTTGTCTAATATCTGGGTCGAGGGAACTGTGACTAGAATCAAGGATTCTACCTCTACAGTCCGTTTCTGGAGCAGTATTTGACATCGGGATCCCCAGAACATCCCGAGCCATCATAGCCAATAAAGGGTAGCGGGGGGTATGCACCTTCCACCAATTCAAGATGTTAAAATCACTACTCCGAGGAAAGATGGGTTCCTCTAAATATTTTTCCAGGTCTGATGAAGCATTTTCACCCTGCGAAGTTTCATGCAGGAACTTGTCAAAACCCATCAGCCTATCCCGGGAGGCATTGCTCGTGTTGGTCACATCGTTGTCATGCAATGCAGAACCCTGGTCAACCAACGAGTACATAGAGTATGAACTAAATAGTTCTCTAATCCCATCATGAACTTCTTTGATCCTATCAGGAGCTGTGCTGCCATAAATCTGAGAATAGTAATATTCTACCAGTTTCATCTTGAATCGTGGATCTAAGATGACTGCCATTGCCAATAACAAACCACATTTTCTCCAATATCTGTCAAATCTTTCTTTCATCTTGAGAGCGACAGCACTAACAAATTCATCGGGGACCTTACACCATTCAATCAGCTGAATATGCACGTGACACATCTCGGGAAAATATACATTCGCAGTGGGAGACTCATAGCTGCACAAGACACGGGAAACCTCACAAATTACTTTCACATATCCACAAATGGTGCTAGTCCAGTCCCACTCTGTTTCAACTAAATCGGATGTGTAGGAAGGGTCCTGCTCCTTCAAGAGAGAAAATGCACCTCTATATTCCAGGGCAGATTGGATCATTTGGTAAGTTGAACTCCACCGAACAGGACAATCCATAACTAAACAACTTGAATTCTCAATTCCCATTTGCAGGGCAAACTCATTCATCTTCTCCAGAACCATTTTTGAGCTCTTAATATACTTAATACTTCTGCGTATTTTCTGTATTACAACCCGAAACGCATCGACTGCATCCTGAACGATGAAATCAAGGATATGTGCAGCTGACCAGACATCCAATAGTTGATGACTTCCCAAAGGATGCCTGGACTCAGATAATCTTTCCCTTACCTTCATGACTACATCATCATCCATCGAGCAATAGTCCAATGTCACAGCAAACAATCTGCAATCAACATTCCACTCTGTGACACAATTGACCACAATTTCCGAGAGCGTATCCCCAGAATAAGAAGAATCGAGAGTTGGAAAATTTAGCATCTTCTTCTGCAGCTTCCAGTCCTCATCTATGTAGCGTGCCATCAATGACAAGTATCCTGCGTGTTCCTCAGAGGACCACATCTCAACAGCAATGTTAATTCTCCCTTGCATATTATGCAAAGCTTCACGCACAGTCTCTTTTCCCCGCCCATACATTTCCATGCAATAGAGCTCGACGGCGCTATCGGAAGCAAAATCGAAGAGAGGCTGAAGATTTTTCACAAAAACCTTAAACCCAACATGGTCAACCATAGCTAAAGGGTAACCATGGAGTATAATCATACGAGCGAGATCAAGCCTACTGCGTTCCTGGTCAAATTTAGGGGTCCTAGAAGGAGAAATCCCCCCGCGCTTAACTTCATGATCATACTTGAAAGGAGGCTGTCTCAAACAATCTTCCTTTCTCTGCTCATCGTCATAGGCGATGATGGATGGAAGGGCGAACGCACTGTCCTTCTTGATGATTCTCTTAGCGGGGAGGATTTGAGAGACGTCGTAGTTTGATCTCTGGAGGCATCTGATCAAGTGATTCCTAAGGTGAGTGGTTCCGCTATTGCTGGAGCCGCTGAGTTTCTTGTTACAATGGACGCATATGGCATAGCACAGGTCCGAATTCCGGATCCTCTCAAAGTGGTTCCAAACCACAGAAGTCAGACGCTTGGGCTTCTTGAGGGAGGATGCCTCGTCTGATACTTCCATAGAATAAGGAGGAGCTGCCAGGAGGAAAAGGGAGACTGGATCAGACAAGTAGTGCAATACCTAATCTTAGAAAGAACCAGGAGGGCAACGAACACTAGAAAGCATTTTTTGGAACATACAGGTAAAGAAAGGGGAAAAAATCAAGAATGAACGAACAGACAGACAGCGGCGCACACTCAACCCGATTCAAACAGGCCTTGGCCACCAACGGTGACTATGAGCAGACACAGAGAGAGAGAGAGAGAGAGAGGAGAAAGAGAGGTCTAATAATTTGTAAAAAGTAACAACAGCACCCAAACAAACCCGATCAATCTGCGCCTGACAGAGTGGAAACAAATTAAGACAGTTTCTAAACACCAGGAACAATGGAAGGCTGAATCGGGTGGGGGGAACCCCTTACGGAAGGAAGCCCCCCCTAATCAATCCTCTGTAATAAAAAAAAAGAATACGGAGAGCAGAGAGTGGGGGAAAGACGATAGAGGAGGGAGGGAGGGAGGGCAAAGAGCGGAATTTCCGGAGTTATCCATCGTACCTATCTATCTACGGGAGGGACTGAATCCCGCAACAAGGGATATGGGGTTTTTGGTCATTTTCTCAAATGGATTAGTTTAATAACAAAAGAAGGGAGATTAAAGCTTAAGCATCATCCAACCAACATTATTATTACCGAGTGACGAAAGATTGAAAAAAAAAAGGATACTTTCTAACATCGATTTCGTAAGATTTATCGAGTAACAAAGGTCTGCCTGCGCTCCCACCCAATGCGTGCAAATTGCATCCCCACCAATGATATGATTCATTAGGTAATGACGGCATGAATTTTTTTGAAAGAAAATAAGCAAAAGTGGGAATTTGTCCGGTGGTTATACGAGATTTGAGTCAAAATGTCTGATATTTTGAGGATGACCAGAACAGACCACGTGTTCCAACTCACAACCCTTCCTTCACTTCCACAACCACAAAACCCCAAACCACATAAATATCTTCCCATCCCTCCACCGGGAAAGCCTGAAAACCCTTTTCTTTCTTTCTTCCTTGTTTCTTCAGTTTTTATTATCAACCCAAATCCATAAGAAAGAGGAGAATTTCATCCCCTGCATCATCAGAGAGAGCAGTAGATATGAAGATACAGTGCAACGTATGCGAGTCTGCCGAGGCCACCGTCCTCTGCTGCGCCGACGAGGCCGCCCTTTGCTCCCCCTGCGACCTCAAGGTCCACGCCGCCAACAAGCTCGCCGGCAAGCACCAGCGTGTCCCCCTCTCCTCTTCCTCCTCTCACTTCCCCAACTGCGACATCTGTCAGGTTCTCTATCCCCCCCCTCTTCCCTATCTATCTTTATGTTATTTCTCATCTTCCTTGCTTGATCTACTCTCCCCCCCCCCCTACTGTTGTTGTAGGAGGCTGCTGGTTTCTTCTTCTGCCTGGAAGATAGAGCTCTCCTCTGCAGGAAGTGCGATTTGGCCATCCACACCGCCAACGAATTTGTTTCCTCTCATCAGCGTTTCCTCCTTACCGGTGTCAAAGTTGGTCCCGATACTTCTCACCCCTCCCCCGACGCCAAGTCTTCCTCTTCCCACAGCGGTCAACCCCCCTCTGCCACACCCCCACCCCCCGCTGATCTCAACAAACACCCCCCTCCTGCTAACGATAACGCTATCCCCACCTTCATCCCTGGCAAGCTACCCATCTCCGGCGGTTCTTCTGGTGGAAGCATCGCTATGTGGCCTTTGGATGAATTCCTTCCCTTTGGCGACTTCAACCATGGATATTATAGCTTCATGGGCGACGGCTCTTCAAAGGTATAATATATTTGTCCCCTCCGCATAATCTTCACATCCGTGGAAATCTGTGTTTGTTCCAATGATTCCACAGGCTGATAGCGGTAAGCTCGGGGACTCCGACTGTTCCTCTGTCCTGAGAAGCAGTGAAGAAGCCGATGATGACTGCCTGGGGCAGGTCCCGGACAACCCTTGGGCTGTGCCACAAATGCCGTCACCCCCCACTGCTTCTGGATTGCATTGGCCAAAAACTTTGAGGCAGCGCCCAGATGCCGTCGCGGCCTATGTCCCTGATATATCTGGTGCACCCGAGGTTGGATACCAGTTCTACGGGAACCGGAGAAAGTCGAAATTCCAAAGGAGGTCCTAGGGCAAATTACCCCCTCCGTATCCGTAGTGCCTGGGAGCAAATGTAGAAACATGGATATCATGGATATCTCAACCGCACTTCAACCAGTGCAATCCTCTAATTGTCTCAGCTAGATCGTTTCAAATTAGTGGAATTTTGCTTGCTTACCAGACTGCCTGCTGGGTAGAGTTATGGATGATCGCTGACAGTGAGTGGTTCCAAGGCCACGGACGCCTCGCATTTGCTGCAATAATATGTAATGTACCACAAGTTTGGGGGGATGATTAATTTGGAACGATTCTTTTCCTTAGGCTACAGTTAGGGGCAGTGGTATTATGTTGTTGCAAGGTTTGCTTGAAAGAGTTGTATTATTGTTGTGTGTTGGGGAGCTTGAACTTGCATCCTCATGTTAGATCTAATACAAGAGCTTTTCTGCTAAAAGTGGTGTTATCTGCCTGCCTGCTTGGCCGGTGACCTCCAGTTTCACAGCATCCAGAACTAATTCTTGAGATAGAATACACATCACCGCTTGTGTCAAAATGAAGACACATGGCCGGTATCCGCGTCACTGTAAAAGGCTTTTCATCCCTCTGGATGGGTGTCCCCCCCTCCCATCATCGTGAAAGTATCAGTATAAGCTGCTGTAACAGGACGGCCAATACACTGCCGATTGATATGTTGATAATGTTGACAGCATCGTTGTTTAGCTGCAAAAATAGAAGGCAGGCAAGGTGAACAACACTTTTGAGGTGGTGGAATTACTGCCACCGAAATGAATAGTTAACGATTGTGAAAACACCGCAAGACAATTCTCCAGAACGATCGCCTAACAAAGGGGCAAACCTACCTGGTACCTAGGTAATTCCCCCCCCCCCCCCTTTCAGATGCAATGACTTTGCAAATAAAAAGATTTTGCATAGCCATAACAGAATGCCAGCTTACCCAACGAAATCCCTCCTTGTCTTGGAAAAGGGCACCGATTATACTCTCGCCAAAATTAGCTATCTGGGATGCTACCACACATATCACTGCTTCAGGGGCAGTTATCTGTCCAAATCCCAAAAATGTAGAGAAAGTGACAGAAAAATGAGCCTCGACCATAGTTTGAATCATCTACAGGGATCGAGGTAATGCTGTGAAATGCCTGGGAGATTTCAGAGGCAGTACCAACTATTATTCCTATTAATCATAGTACCTGGTCAAGGAGAAGACTACCGGTTGCTAAAATAACTGCTGCCACAAGTCCAGCAATCGTCCCCTCAAGGCTAATGGCACCCTCAGTTCCGCGAGGAACCACCTTCAATGTCGTAACTAAATACCTGAACAGAAGAGCCGGCTTCCAGTGTTAGTGAGTTCATGTGTTTCTCCATAATGCACAGGTAAGAACCACCGGAACAGAACAGAACATGCATCAAGCTACATCCACCATCATTTCCAGCTTTCAACAATACACAAATCCATGACCGAGTAATTAATAAGTTCAGTGCGCCAGAGGTGATGAGGAAGAGGAAGAAGAAAGACCTCATAATGAAATTACCAAGAATTCACTCACGTGGTTTTGCCGTAGGCCTTGCCGATCTCACTGGAAACAGTGTCACTCAACTTGGTACAGAAGCTGGCAACAAATCCCAGGGTCCAGAGATGGGAGAAGGCGGTCCCGCCGACTTGAAAGATAGAGAGGAAGGCACAGAAACAGCCGGCAGCGCTGGAGCCAATAACGCTCCCAGGGCCCCTTCTCCCTTTCCTTTTCTCAGCAACCCCTTGAGCCTCCTTCTGAGACATCTTGACTTTAGTAGCTGCCGTGCCCTAAAAGGTGGATAGGCGCTTATTCATAGTCCAGACAGAACACAGGAACATATCTGACAAATACTAAATCAAGGGGCAAACCGGGGGATCCTCCAAATCTAAGCAGAGAAGACAAAATTGCCATCAAGCAATTCCATAAAAGTCAACGAGAAGGTCCAAAGGCCATACAATTTTAGAGGAAAAAGGCCAAAAACCGACCGGGGGTCGTCCTAGAGAGAGAGAGAGAGAGGAAGGAGTGAAGGGAAGATTACGATGACGAAATAGGAGGCGACGAGGAGGAAACCGGGGGGACCGAAAGAGCGCCAGGTGAGAGAACCGAGGAGGAAAGCGGCGGCGATGCCCTGGAGGGATAGACCGGAGAGGAGGAGAGGGGAACCGAGGATGAAGATGAAGAGGTTGCAGAGGAAGGAGGACTTCCAAGTTGGGGGGGAGGAGTGGAGGAGAGAAACAGCCTCTTGAATAGAGAAGGACTGGGCGTAGGGAACCGCCACTACACCTTGCATTCTCCTTCTCTTGCTCTTTGGGTTTGGGTTGGGGAAGGAGAGGAAGCGTCGCGGGAGGAGGTAGGAAGAGGGAGCCGATGTGATCTGAGGACGAAGCCGGGTCGTCAACGAATAGGCCACCAAGGCCATCTTCCCCCCTTTTTCCCTCTGTTTGTGGGTGGAAATAAGAAAATTAAAATGCAAGGAGGCGCACACAAATACTTGTTACACCGCACTGCTACGACTTACTGCATCAACTAGGGGTGAGTAGGTTTCGGGTGGGTAGATTTCGGGTGGATAGGTTCCGTGGCCGGTTCCTTAATTTTAGAACCTAGAACCTACCCAATAGTTTAAAGAACCACCCAGGAAACAATCTACCGGTTCCGGTTTCGGTTTCAGTGCCTTTTATTAGAACTTTCAATTAGCATACCAAAGTAGCAGAGAATACAGAGATTCATTCCAATTATGTACCAATATGTTAAGTATCTACTAGCCAAACCAAAAGTCCTAAAAACATGCTAGATATCCACAAACCAAATCAATTGTCCCAAAATGAAGACCAACTCGACAAGTTCGCATAACAAAAATGAGCTACGAACAATCCGACAACGCCTCCAAAGCTCAATCCCGATCAACGTCTCCAAAGCTCAAAGCCTTCAAACATTCGTAATATCTGAATTAATTTCTGTAAAATCTGCATAAACAAGTCATGTAAACAAAACGTGAGCGAATGATACACAAAAACATCATGACTCAAATTGAAATAATTAAGATACTTGTTCATATCTTTCAGCATTTTCCAGGTTCTCCTCTATATTAATAGGAGATAAAGGGGATCTTAGCCAATCTTGAACGCATATTAATACCTCAACAACTTTAGGAGTTAGTGAACTACGGTAGCAATCCAACACACGGCCCGACGTACTAAAAGCAGATTCAGAAGCAACCGTTGATACGGGGATAGCTAAAATATCCCTCGCAATGCAAGGCAAAATGGAATACTTTATAGCATTACTTTTCCACCAACCTAAAACATCAAAATCAGCCTTACACTCTTCACATTTGTCTTCCAAGTATCGCTCCAATTCAGATTTACCTCCTACATTCAACTCTTCCTCCATGTATCTCATGTAGCCATCTTGAAGATTCTCATACATCTCACAACTATCATCCAAAGCAGAACCACTACTTGATCCAATATGCTCCACAACTTTATTGCAAGAAAGCACATTATTTTTAAGCATATCTGTGGTAGAAGAATGCTCATAATACTCAAATAACCGTTGTAAAACAAACTTCAGCCTTTCAACTATCAAGTTAATCACTTCCGAATCATTACGATACACTTTCTTGCAGCAAAACTTGACAAAATTCAACTTGTAGCGTGGATCCAATACAACAGCAATTAAGACCATCATATTACAATTCTCTATACTGCCAAAGTACTTGTCAAACTTTTCCCTCATCTTGCGTGACATAATTTGAAGTTGAACATCCCTTTCTATCTTTGCCCAATCATTCAGAGCAATCAATATACTAACTACTTCTTCGAAATAGGAATTTGATGTAACATACAAAGAACCCGACAACCTTTTAGTAGCATCATAAAACTTCTTCAGAAATTTAATTATCACTTCCAAGTTCGACCAATCTTCACTATTTGGCAAATCATATTGGAGCTCAACACTCATTGACAAATCGTCTTCTTCTAATCTTTCAAATGCCTTCCTAAATTTCACAGCAGTCTCTAACATCAAGTAGGTTGAGTTCCATCTAGTTACCACATCAAGGCAAACTGAACCTTTATGTGGAATTCTTTCTTTCACGACACACTTTTGAAAATGATCAAATCTAGATGAAGAGCTCCGGATATAACGAATCATCTTCCGTACTCGACTTATAGATTCACAAACATCACTCAAGCCATCCTTCACAATTAAATTCATGATATGTGCAGTGCATCTCATGTGAAAAAACTCACCGCCTAAGATCAAGGAGTTGCTTTCAATGAGCTTATCTTTCAAGTATTTCACTGCAACATCATTAGAGCTTGCATTGTCAACTGTCACAGTAGAAATACGATGTTGTATTCCCCAATCAATAATGCACTTCTCAACCATTCTGCCAATTTCCTTCCCTTTATGGCTAGACATAACCACAAAACTCAATATGTATTTATGCAATTTCCATTCATTGTCAATAAAATGAGCAGTAAGACATAAATAGTTCAAGTTCTGATTGGAAGTCCATGTATCAGTTGTAAGTGCCACTCGAGAATTCAAAGAGCCAATAAAAGTTTTGAGCACTATCTTCTCACTTATGAAAATCTTCATGCAATCTCTAGCAACAGTGAATCGAGAAACAGGCTTGAAAGCAGGCTGTAGAACATTAACAAACGCGCGAAAACCTTCATGCTCGACAAGTGAAAAAGGTTGTTCATCGACAATAATCATCCTAGCAAGCATATCTCTGCAACGTTCTTGATCAAACACCCAAGTAGATATAACATTACGACTTGTGCATCCTTCCGATTTGCTGCTAGTAAATATCTTTTGTCGCTTATCCATATTATGAGGAAACTTCCGACAACTATTAATATGCTTCCACATCGTTGAAGTGCCCCAATTAGGATTATACTTGTACCCATTTTTACAGTAAATGCACTTCACATTCTCTGCCTTTTGAGTCTTCTCATTCAGAATTTTCGCAAAATGATCCCAAACGTTAGACTTTATGTTTTGTTTGCCTGTTACCTTAGGAGCAGTAGGAAGATTGGCCGCTGTTGAAGCTAAAGTTCGCTTGACACTAGTTGTTTGAGCCTCATTGTTGTCAGAATCGGGATTCACCTTCTAATTCGAACAACCTAACAAATCAAACAATAGATCATTAAACAGATGATCCGGAGCACCAGCGCCTCAAATTACATCAAAATCAAAATCCAAACCCCACAGAATCACCCCCTGACTGGCTATGTTCAGAAAAAAAGAACTTTTAAGAAAGTATTCTCATCACCCACGGCTCAATCAACCTAACCCATCCCTAAAATCCTCAAAAAAATCATAACCCAGAAAGAATTGTAAAAAAAAATTGACAAGGCAAGGCGGGGAAGAAGGAAAAAGCATATTAGGAGCTGACTTACCGTAAGAAACCGTAACCCCTGGAACCATTTGATGAAGACGTTGTGAAGAGGGGGGAGAGACTGGGAATAGAAAGGTTAGGAACCGGGACAATTGTTTGGGGTAGGGTAAAGTTTAATTTAGGTTATTGGGTTAGGTAAAATTTAGGGTAGAATATTGGGTTGGGTAATATTTAGGTTAGGTTCCAAGTTCTCCGAGTTGGTTCCGGGGGGAGAACCTGGAACCGTACTTGGTACCGCCGGTTTTGTAAAATTTAGAACCTAGAACCTACCCGATCCATTCGAGAACCTGTACTGACACCGACCCTATGGTGCCGGTTCCGACAGGTTCCCGATTTTACCCGGAACCTATGCTCGCCCCTAACATCAACAGTTTGTGTTGGATTTTTTTCGAGTATTGAACGGAAATATATCGATTTCGTAAAATATTATTGGACGCGTTTTTAAAATGCGTTATCCGACGATAAAATCGTATTTTACGAAACTGAAATCGTATTTTATAATTTTTTTTAAAATTAATCGTTTTTCGGTAAAAAAAAATCTTCGTTTTGCATGTTGCTTTTACAGAATTTCTTTTCGGCGGTGCTTAGTCGATCGCCTCAAGATTTCCATCGATAAAATGGGCCTGGCCCATTTTCATTTGAAGCCCGACCCAAATAACTCCTCTTTCCATCCCTCCCCATCCCTTATCCAAAACAACCCAACCCTCTCCTCTTAGTTTTCACCCAAATCTTCAGCTCGCCGGAGGCGGTGGGGGGGAGTCCAAGAGGGCGAAGAAATGGCGGTGCTATGCGTGTCTTCTTCATCGGCACCCCCTTCGTGTTCGAATTCCCTCGTCCATTCCAGTAGGCTTCAGCCTGCTTTCCTTTCCTCCTCTCCTCTTTTCCTCAATCCGTCATCCTTCCCTCTCCCCGCTCCGTCCGCCGATCGCAGCCTCCGTATCCGATGCCAGAAGAAAGAAGATGTCGCCCCACGCATTCCTCTCGATCAGCGTTGGATGTTCGAGGAGTCCGAGCTCGACGGCCCCGTACCCACCCCTCCCCTTCTTGCCGTCCCTTTTGTTTTCTGTGTCGTAGCCGTTTTCATCTTTCCGGTTGCATTGTCGTAGGATATTTGGAACAACACTTGGTATCCCAAAGCAGCCGACCACGTCAACACTGACAAGACCTGGTACGTGGTTGACGCCACTGATAAGGTCCTTGGTCGGCTCGCTTCCACCATCGCCATCTACATTCGTGGCAAGGATTTGCCCACTTACACTCCCAGCGTCGACATGGGTTCTTTTGTCATCGTGGTTAGTTCCTGCCCCAGCTCCCTGATGCTGTTCTGAGTGCCTTTCTCTGTGCCTGTAATCTTGTGAATTTCGAATTAGCTGCCTTCTGGAGTTGCCGTGGCTCCAAATGTTGGTGCTTGCCCTCGCTGCATTACATGTCCTGGTTCCTTGAGTAGTGACTTCTGGTGTTGTTCCTCAATCATAATGTATGTTGATATCATGCCAGATAGAACTCTGATGTTGAATTGATAGGTGAATGCCGAAAAAGTTGCGGTCTCTGGTAAGAAACGGACTCAAAAGCTCTACAGGAGGCATTCGGGAAGACCTGGTGGAATGAAGGTCGAAACCTTTGACCAACTACAACAGAGGATTCCCGAACGAATCATTGAACATGCCGTTCGAGGAATGCTTCCCAAAGGAAGGGTAAGCTTCCCTCTGTACCCCCAATTTACAACCTAATTTTTCCAATTCCATGACATTTCCTCAATGTCCAAAAATTGTGTATCTGGGCATTTCATCTTATAATTGTTTGACAAATTTTGCTTAGAATAGTGGTTTTGTGACTTTTGGTGGGTGCTGTAATGGGATACACATGCTATAAGTTATGTAATGCTACCAGAATGTGTGTAAACTCGATTCAACATAGCAATGCTGCATAGTAATATTGGTTTTAGGTTCAATGCTGAAAGATTGGGGGGGGGGGGTGAATTTGGAATGTCACCCATTTCAAACAGAACCAGCTAATTGGGAAGGTTTAGAAAGGTATGTGTAGTAGTGATTTGAGGAGTGTGAGGTGAAACTTTGGATCCATCGCCATGAGTTGAACTACGGTAGTTGGTGATAAGGGTACCAATCAATCTTAGGAGGTCGTTGGATGAACTTGATCTGACTGGCTGAATAGTTAAGGCACGGTGATGGTTTTGTTCCATATTCATTTGGGAGATTGGCAGCAGCTCACCTTGAAATTGGATTTTATGTGCAGCTTGGGAGGGCATTATTTAACCACCTAAAGGTGTATAAGGGACCAGACCACCCTCACGAGGCTCAGAAGCCTATTGATCTTCCCATCCAGGACAAGAGGATACAAATTCAGAGATAAGGAAGGAGGTCGAAGCCCCATTCCTGTCACTTGTGATTAAGATTGTGCTTGCACCTGACCCAACCGTGTTTTCCGGTCATAAACATTAGCCTTGTAGGGGTGGATCGTGCAAACTTTATGGCAGGCATTTCCATTGCCAGAAGAAGAATGATTGGGCTTGTAGTGTAATTTTCTTCGAAAAGCTTGTAGTGTGATTGGGTTGACGAGTTTATGTTGCATTCACCTTGCGCGTGAAGAACATTCTTTTCAAGACAACTTGTTAATATTTGTCTGAATTCAAGCTGGGCCGGAAGAGCAAAGTCTCATCCTTAAATTGTGGATAAGCCCTCAACACTATCATCATCAACGAAGTCTCTCCCCAATAAATGTGTTGGGACATTCCACACGAGGCCCATTTCGGTGCCCTTTATTCCTTTTCTTTTAATCTCCTTTGATTTCCCTCCTAGGTAACAATGACAAACCAATCTGTTTGTTTCTGGGGAAATGAATAGTAAGAATCCCCGATGGCGTCAAATGAGGAGGAGGTTGTAAAGAATCTCGTTCCATGTATCTGGAACACCTGCCAAGCACCAGTGACTGCAATCCATTGCAGTTATACGGATGGATGCCCGTCTTTGCAAAGCAAAGATAAATTGGTTACGTCAAGCAAGGTCACGGGCTTCTTGATCTTTGTGAGCGCACCCTTCAGTGCTGCTACTGCCGGAGGCAGACCCCCCCCGGGAAAGTTGATCCCCAAACTGGTTCTATCTGCCTGATGCAACTCTTTGCTGTCGGCTCCCCCCTAAGACTGCCACTGTGGACAATGAGATCGTGTTAACTCGTGTTTTTCGGAAGAGCTAGCTGAAAAATCAGATAAACAAAGGATTCGAGATTGGTACTTGTATGGGAGGGAGAAATTGAAAGGATCTAAAAATTTGCTACTTGGAAAAAACTACATATTATCGTCATTATTAATAATCGAATTCAGAATTCGTTACGGTATCTTTATTACAATCATCTTATGTGCTAAACACGTAGATAGAACAAAGTATAAACGGAAAACTTTGATTGACCTGTAAAAATCCATCAAAATATTAATTCAAGAACTAAGTCTGATCCAATAAATTAATACCATAACCTTTCAGTCCAATCTATTTCCTTGAGTTCTAATCGAGCTACTTTAAGGTTTCCCAACCTACAATAATTCAGCCAATGTGGAGAACCAGTCTCCTACATGTTGGCAAAGACGAGGCCTCCCTAACTTGCTCATTAAACCTTGCGCAAGACTATTCCGCCTTGCCAAGCTCTTGGCGAATTCCTTTCGCATCATTCCCGAATTAAGATCAATCATCATATCAACCACGACATTCATTTGTATTCCGTCGTACCATTCCGGCCTTTGGTCTAGGACAACACGACCCACCCTTCAGGCGTTATATCCGAGCATTCAGGGGTCGCAACTTTTCCATGCCCTTGCTCATGTGCGTGTCATAATAATCGCTTTCCTTTCAACTGTCATATGACTTTACTTCCAGCCAATCATTCCTCCCTTTCAACGATCTGAGACTCATTCAAATTATTATTTCAGCTCAATATAACTACCAAACATTTCATTCATGACCACTATGCAAGACACAGTGAACTCATCGTAACCATATTCATTTCCTTATGAATTACCCAGGGAAAACAACATTATTCCTGTCGTCCCTTGCTCCTTTCATTCGGCATCTGTCCTTGGCGTAAATGACACACGAGTTTCACCCAACGAACACGATCTCAATTACTTTCAACAAATGAGTTTTAGCCAACGAATCGCACACTCTAAACACGGGTCAATCACCAAACTGCACATTCAACACACAATTCAACCCCTTTTAATCAAAATAACAGTTCTCCAAATTTAAATCAAATCCACTGGGCAACTTTATTACATACGTCCCTACAACTAATGCATCAACTCTAACTCTATTCGCCACTTGTAGGTCCACCTCGCCCTTGGACAGCCGTCTGCAATCACTTAGACCCTGCAAATTCGCACAAATTTGAGAACTACTTCCGGAATCTATGACCCATGATGAAGAAACAAAAATATTGCATTGAATCACAAAGAACCTAAAACATCCGCTCCACTGACATTCCTCTTTATGAGTTGGAAGCAATTCTTCTTCCAATGACCTTTCTTGCCAGAATGAAAGCATATAGCCTCATTCTCATCAAACTGGGGTACCTGCTGCCCTTTCTTAAGCCTCTTTTAAGCTGGAGGCCCGACGCTCTTAACTGCTTTGGCCTTGGGATTGAATTTCCCGGTGCCGGGACGCTTGTTAGTCTTTCTGACCATCATTGCTCTAAGTGAAGGATTCACCTTCATGTCATTCTCAGCAGTTTTCGGCATTGCCATCAGATCAGTCAAACTCTTCTCCATACTGTTCATGTTGAAGTTCAACACAAACTGAGAAAATGATGGTGGGAGTGAGGACAAACCAGGTCAACAGCTAAGTCCTGGTCCAGCTTGGAACCCAAGCTCCCAAGCCTCTCAATGTACCCTATCATCTTGAGTACATGTGGCCCAACTGGGTTTCCTTCTACCAGCATGGTTCGAAACAGTGCCCGAGAGGTCTCATACCTCTCAACTCTTGCACTCTCTTGGAAGAGCTCATGTAAGTGCTAATCAATCTCCTTAGCACTCATGTTCTCATGTTGCCTCTGTAACTCGAGAGACATAGAAGACAACATGATGCACTGAACATCCAGCGCATCCTCCAAGTATTGACTGTAGTATGACTGATCATCCTCAGAAGCATCAGGTGCAGATTCTTTAAGTGGTTCATCCTCTAGCACATAAATCTTTCTCTCACGCCTTAGGACAATATTCAGTTTCCTTACCAATCCAGGTAGTTGAAACTGTTGAGGATATTCTCTTTCTCGAGAATGTTTCGCAGCGAAAGGGTATTTGTGTTTGCCATCTACAAAATAATTTAAAGTAGAGTTTTAGAATTTGTGGAATATTAATAAATAAAGGACTTTAATATATCTCCGACTATTTTATTAAAAAAAACAGCCCCCATTGTTAAAATCGGGAATTTGTTGGTAATAAGTCCTAGTGGAACCGAAATCTTGAAATATGAAATATGCACACAGCTGAGCTGTACCTACACACCGCACAACAAGTAGGCCGTAACTCTCTAATCACAATTATCTATGTGACTTTCGGTATTTTTACGTTGAATCTAACAACTCTTAAACTTAACACTTGCCTCTCAAAAAGCTGACCTTAGTTGAGCTAAACAAGTCAACTAAATTGAGTTAAGTCGACATATTAATCATTTAGAATAAATTACATATGTTTTACCAGAAGCTCACAGTTAAGTTGTACCGACTCATGGGAAAAATCCGATTATTATAATAAATATTAATGGATGGCCTTTATTTTATAATAATTAACTTAATAATTAGGGAATTTTATTTTAGTGTTGTCTCACCATTAAAATATTTCATGACACATTTGTCCATTTCAACCAACCTTTATAATAATAAAATTACTATTATTATTTTTATTTTCAATTTTTAAATTAATTATTTATCTCATAATTAATTATTGGTTGGCCTCGTCGTTACTTTAAATCCCATTTCATGGGATAATGTTTTATTTGCCAAAAATCTCTCTCGGCAATTAATTCTAAATTTCCAAAATTTGTTATTACATATATCGAATGGGATAAATCTTGAAAGAACATTTAACCTAATCCCTTTGCCCAATTCCATCTTAATAGGATTTTAGAATTATTTTATTTTAACACAATTTTCGTTACTCTAGGTCACCTGATTTACAATGGTCACCTTATATACCATCATTCGGTTTATCTTGACCTTAGTTATACTTAGCGATGATCTAAATATCTATATCTCCTTTAAACATCTATCCGATCACGGACTATTTCATATTAATATACTCATTACTTTGTGAGACTTTATCATTAATAATTTTACATGCAGAAAAGTAAAATAATCAATGACAAATACTCTTCTTTATTAATTATTCATCAACAAATACAATAAAATTTCTTGACACGCTAACAGAAAGGAGAGAAATGCATCGACCTGGAGAAGTTTTTTTTTTTTTTTTTGGTTAACGACCTTGTGAAGTTGCAAGTGGTGCCAAGAGGGTGCCAGCGGTAGTGGGTGTAAAGGTGGTCTCAATGAAGGGACAGGAGGAAGGGTTGTAGAGGGGATAGGAGGCGTCCCAAAACCCATCTCCCATTATACCAACGCAGCTGCTGCTGCTGGTAGCCAGCTGAAATAGGAGGAAGAGTGGGAGGATAATCCAGCCCTCCATTCCATCCGGATTTGGGATTTGGAGTGTGGTGGAAAGAATAATGGGAGGGGAGGGATATGGTTTGTCTCTGTCAGTAGAATTGCCAGAAAGGGGGGAAATCATTTTAGTTTATTTATTTACAAAGTTACTGTCTTTTTCTTTCGTTTTGGGTTTAAGAAGGAAGGGATGGGGGGTGGGCAATCAATAATTGTGGGGGGGAAGTAGGGGTCGTGGGGGGCCACACTCACCGACTCTTTTTTCTCGGTGTGGGATGCAATTATGTTGGGCTTAAGCCCATTTTCCCTTTCCCTGGTTGCCAACCCTTTCCCATACAAAGACATAAATTACCATTGACTACTACTACTGCAACTACTAGTAGGAGAGGTGGTATTTGCTTAAATGTATCCCCAACAAAATATAGGACCAAATACCAAACACAAGACCGAGTGAGAATTTATCAAAAAGTCTGGGGTCAATCCAGTTATCACATCATCAAATTTGAACTTCATAAATGGGTAAAAAAAATAAAAAGTGAAACAGAGAGGCCTAATGCTGAGACAAACTGGAAATATGCCAAAGGAAAACAAAACAAAACAAAACAAACCAAACAGTGCGTAAATGAAATGAATGAAGTTGCTTTAAATGAACAGTCACTTGTGAGGTGGGTGACAAAACAAAGCGGGGGGTGTTTTGGTTTGGTTTTAAATTGCCATTAGGCCCAAACCAGGCCCATCACTAAGGAAATTCCAGATTTGATGTTAATTGAATTTGATTTTAATTATGTATTTATTCTAAACCTAACTCTAGTTACATTTTTACCATTCCCATCCTCCCCTCCCCCCTCCCAAAAAAAAACAAGGGGACGTTGCTTCCCTTCCCTTGTATCTTAATTCCTGCTTTTATATCCTCTTATTCAAACAACTGACTCGAGTGGCTGGGACTCCATTCCCCTCTGGCTCTGATGCCCCCTTCTTCTTCTTCTTCCTCTCCTTCAAATTTATGATGTTCATCCTCATCCTCCTCCTGCTCTCTGGATTCGAGTGCAACGCTCAACTTCTTCCCCAAGATGAAGGTATCTACTGCTTCCCTTCCTCTGTCTTACTCATGCCCGCCCCCCCCCCCCCCCCCTGCCTTGCCCCTGAATCTGCTCTGCTCCTCCTTTACGTGTAAATAAATGATAGGGGATATGGTTTGCGTTCTGGGTTTCTGCAACTTCTGCCCCTTTATCTGTTTGTTTTAGCAAATCATAGGAGATGACGATGTTGGTGATGATAACAAGTACTGTGGGACCCACTAGTAGTAATTGCTGATCAAAGAAAAAAAGGGCCTTTTATCTGTCTGGTCTCTCTGTCCATGCAGCATCCCTTTTTTGACGGGGTGTCGAGCCGGCATTGTTTCATAAACGTCTTTTAAACGATACCTTTTTCACTTCCCCTTCTCATGCACCTTTCTGACAAATTTGCTTGGTCCAACTTCTTCACTGGATTTTTGTAAAACCAGTTGCTTCCTCTGACTTTTCCCACATTCAGACTCTTCGTATTATCCACATTTTCTGCTCTGTAATAATCACGACAGGGGAGGGGGTGAGACCCGACCCGACCCTCTCTCTGGATGGTTTGATTATTCCTATACCATACCATAACCTGTTTCGTTTGATTTTGTTGCCCATTCTCATGACTCAACTCTGAGTTATCAATCTATTTGTCTCCCACGAATCTAGCCAGCGATTGTGTTCTTGGCCAACGTAAGTGACTATTTGAGACTTAATGGTCGCTGTTGGACCATTTTCTTGCAGTTGATATGCTGAATACAATAGCCGCCAAAATGAACAACGCATACTGGAAAGTAAACCAAAGGTCGTGCAGTGGCGGCGGCGGTCTGAACTTTAGTCTCAGTGAGGATGAGAAAAGCAACATCACATGCGACTGCTCCTATAACCAAAGCACCGTCTGTCACGTGACGAACATGTATTATTTTCCTTTATCTTGCATTGAAAGCCATATGGTCTACCTAATCTTGCTTGTCCATTGCATATAGTCCGATGATGGCATTATCGGCGGGTTGTTACTTCCAAGTTGCCTAAGCTTCTATCCCAATAAATGAATTTTTCTCTTGATCCTGGTTAACCACTTCTCGGGGGCCGCCAGACATGATAACTCTTTGATTCCTTGTCACAGCCAGCTGAAGGGGCTCAACTTGACCGGGGTATTTCCTGCTGAGTTTGGCAATCTGACATTTTTACGAGAAATGTGAGTTAGACTTCTCGACTGGATAGCCATATATAGCAGTAATAAGCTTTTCAGTCCGATGTTTATTATAACAACATACCCTCTTTAAAAGGTCATGCCTGAGGTTCATTCCTTCTTGTTGCAAATCCATAACATATATTGGCTTGCTCTACACAATTATACTATATTCTCCATTGTTGGATGCAGAGACCTTACGCGTAACTACATCAGTGGTCCTATTCCTACGAGTCTTACTCAAATCCGACTTGAGATTTTGTAAGTTAATATTGTAGTGTTTCAAATTATGATTTCTCTTTTCCCCAGCTCCTAAAGAGATGTTTAAGTGAGTTTACATGATCCTTCAGGTCAGCCTTGGGTAATCGCATCGAAGGCACCATCCCCAAGGAAATTGGTGACATTGCCACACTCCAAGAACTGTAAGACTATGTCCTCCTCTGAAAATGTATATGCTTGTTGGACCCGATTTTTTTTTTAGAAAATCTTTGATGACTCTGATAGTGTCCTGGAAGATACTCTGCTCGGGGGTCCACTTGATCCAAACCTGGGAAAATTAAGTCAACTAAGGAGACTGTAAGTGTCTGTCATCTTGGTTAAAATATTATTACAAATCATCCACTAATTTTTCCTAAAAAGATATCCGATATTAAGTTTTGGTGTTGCTTTGCTATTAATGCAGCCTTCTGTCTGCAAACAACTTCACTGGAACAATACCAGAGTCATTCGGAAATTTACGTAACTTGAATGACCTGTACGTAGATTGCTTATTATCTCGAATGGATAATTACCTTGTTGTTTATTCCAATGTCGAGGTCCTTGCCTTGCAGCCGCATAGACGGGAATAATTTCTCTGGAAAGATACCAAACTTTATAGGGAACTGGAACAATATTACTATACTGTGAGTGCAGTGCATCTTGCCATCATGCTTTGCGTCCAAGTCGTGCGTCTTCAGAATAGAATTTTGGTGTTCTAAATGGCTGAAACTACTCATCAGAAACATGCAGGGAACATCCATGGAGGGTCCCATCCCACCTACTATATCCCTTTTGAAAAAATTGAAAGAGCTGTGAGATTACCGCAATGTCTCCCTTCCCCTAGTGTTTTTTAGCTTGCATCACCCAATCCATTGCTGTCTTTCTGTAACTTTTCAGGAGAATATCTGATTTGAGTGGCTCAAGCTCAAGTTTTCCGGATTTACAGGACATGGTGAACATGCAGAGGCTGTGAGATTTCTCCCTTTCTATATTTATTCGGACGTTTCTTTGGCAACTTCTTCCTTAACCCTTTCAAATCAACTATGCTACTGCTATATTGTGCCCAGGATTCTGAAAAACTGCTCTCTCAGTGGATCAATCCCGGATTTCATTGGAAAAATGTCAGCGTTAACTACTTTGTGAGTTGGTTCATGATAACCATGCTTCTGCCAAAGAAAAAATAATATAAGAGTTACCACAAAACGCTACTTGCTACAAAGCAAATGTAACGAAAAGTAAACTTTATCAGCACGGTAGTTTAGGCCAAAATAGAGGTCTACTTGAATCTTGCGAAAGAGGAGACATTTTCTTCAGTTGCTCTTGACAACACGTTCATATTGTATGCTTTTTCCTTGTGTAAGGGACCTGAGCTTCAACAACCTGACTGGAGAAGTTCCGGATGCAATCCAAAATGCAACTCAGCTGGCTGTTATGTAAGAAAAGTGAATCATGAATCTACCGCATTTCATCACACAAAACGCTACCATACTCTGTTCCTCTCAGCATATTTGGGTTACAATTTGCCTGTTTTATAGTGATATTTAATCATCAATCTGGAAATGCCACTTCCTTGGATGCAGGTTCCTCACAAATAATTTGCTTTCTGGGGTTGTTCCTGCTTGGATAACGAGCAGCAAGCAGAACTTGTCAGTCTCACTGAAAGCATTCAATTTCTTAAATCGCTATCTTTTTTTCGTTTAGTTGTATTCATTAGAAGTACTTTCTCCTATCACAATTGATTATTGAATCCTCATTGGGATATTTACGTCTGGTAAGGAATTTGTTTCTAAGTTCATCTACTTATCAACTGCAGTGACCTATCATACAACAATTTTACGGGTTCATCTCCTTTAACCTGTCAGCAGTCTGAAATGTGAGTGCGAAGAGCATATTTTCTTCCAAACTATTGGCATGATCCATCGTGTTTGTTCTCATACATACGACCAAGGACCTTGACATTTCTAGCTCTCACGTGCAGCAACCTCATTTCCAGTTATTCGTCTCCGGGAAGCAATGAGTAAGCCTTACATTACTTTATACAGGTTATTTCGTACTAAGGAGTTCCACGAGGAATTAATATGACTAAGTTTGAGATTTTCTCATTGCGATAGTGTTAAGTGGTGTTTACAAAAGGGTCTTCCATGTCAGGAGAAAGCACGATGTAAGTACCCAGCAAATGAGACTATTCCTGAGCTTGATTAAACTCTTTATTTGATGAACTCCTTCCCTGAATCTTGGCAACCAGACTACTCCTTATTTATCAACTGTGGTGGCGGCCAAATGATCTATGAGAAGAATGATTATGTGGAGGACACCAGCTCGAGCAGTCCTTCGCATTTTTTTGTACTGGGAAACTGGGCTTACAGCAGCATAGGCGTGTATTTGGGAAATAGTGAGGCCAGTTATATTGCAAGTGCTCCACCATCTCTTGAAGTGAATGGATCAGACTTATACAGAACTGCTCGTGTATCCCCTTTATCACTCAGATACTACGGCCTTTGCATGAGGAGAGGACCTTATAAAGTCAGGCTACATTTCGCGGAAATTCAATTTACTGATGATGAGACATTCAGCAGCCTCGGGAAACGAATATTTGATGTGTCAATACAGGTGTGAGAATAATAACTTCTTTTCATTTTGTGCCATTGTCATCTCTCCCTTGTTTGAGTGGTTTTCTCTAGGGAAATGTAGTACTGAGGGACTTTAACATTCAACAAGAAGCTGGAGGAGTTAGAAAGGGATTTCACCGAGACTTCGACGTCCTTGTCAATGGAAGCACACTGGAGATACACCTATATTGGACAGGAAAAGGAACCACCGCAATTCCCCAAAGGGGTGTATATGGGCCTCTTATATCTGCAATCGCCGTAACCCCTAGTGAGTTCATGTTCTCACTTTAGAAATTTAGTTTCAAATGTAATTGTTGTTGGAATTATGGATTCATGTCCTGATTTTTTGAACATAAAGAGAGATGTTTTCCTCTCCTTCCAGATTTCAACGTCAGCACTGGATTATCAGTTGGGGCTATTATTGGAATCGTAGTGGCTTCATGTTTTCTCTTGGTAATGATTTTACTGGCCCTTCGATGGAAAGGATACCTGGGAGGAGATAAAAGTGGAGAGAACAAAGGTATTCGACATTAGATGCAAGCTGCTGCTTTTGTTCTAGTCATTCCTTCAACATTGGTGCCAGAAAATAATTGTAAAGCTGATAGCTTATGAGTTTTATTGCGTGTTTGAACACTCCAGCATTTACCGTAATAGTTGCAGACATATACGTAAGTTGTCGAGCTTAACGAAGTCTTGCTCGATTTTAAACGTCAATTTTGTGACACTGTAGCAGTAGCATACGATAATAAATTTCCAGCATGCATCTTGTTGTGATTATGTCTATCAGCTGACTCATTTCCAACATGAAAAATTTGCAGAGCTGCATGGACTGGATTTACAGACTGGTCACTTTACTTTAAAGCAAATCAAAGCTGCCACTTCTAATTTTGACACGTTGAATAAGATCGGTGAAGGAGGGTTCGGTCCAGTTTACAAGGTATTCGTACTGTTATTCTGTGTAGATTGTGGTCATCTCAGATGTTAGTGAACTCAAGTTGTTTCTCTTCCAGGGGACACTGTCTGATGGAACGGTTATTGCCGTGAAGCAGCTTTCATCCAAATCAAAGCAAGGAAATCGTGAATTCCTCAACGAGATAGGCATGATATCTGCGTTGCAGCATCCAAATCTGGTCAAGCTCTACGGCTGCTGCATTGAGGGAAACCAGTTGTTGCTGGTTTATGAATACATGGAGAACAACAGTCTGGCTCGTGCACTTTTTGGTTCGTTTTTCTTCATGAATAATTCCACCGTTTTGTACCCTCGAATTGAAATCTCAACTAATTTGTCCATTTGTGTCATCCTAGCCCGGGATGACCTCAAGCTGAAGTTGGACTGGCCAACAAGGGAAAGGATTTGTTTGGGGATCGCTAGGGGACTAGTTTATCTGCATGAAGAGTCTAGACTGAAGATTGTTCACAGAGACATCAAAGCGACGAATGTGCTCCTCGATAAGGACTTGAATGCAAAGATCTCCGATTTTGGGTTAGCTAAACTCGATGAAGAGGAGAACACCCATATCAGCACCAGAATAGCTGGAACAATGTGAGTCTTAACCTTCCCTTGCAGCTATTATTCACGTGTTGTCCACCTCAATTACTGCGTATACATTGGTTGTTTTAGTGAAAAGGTTCTGTTGTAATGCTCATCAGAGGTTATATGGCTCCGGAATACGCGATGAGGGGCTACTTGACTGACAAAGCAGACGTTTACAGTTTCGGAGTTGTTGCTTTGGAGATTGTGAGCGGCAAAAGCAACACGAATTATATGCCAAAGGAAGACTTTGTTTATCTCCTTGACTGGGTGAGTGGCGATCTGTTGTCGAGTGTCCCCCATTTTTTACTTTCTAATGAAGAACAAGATCATGCATTTTTAACTCTTGGTATGATGGAATCAAAGGCGTACGTGTTGCACGAGCAAGGCAACCTCTTGGAGCTTGTGGATCCTGCCCTTGGAACGGACTATAACAAGGAAGAGGCAATGAGAATGTTGGACCTGGCGTTGTTGTGCACCAACCCCTCTCCGACGTTGCGACCTCCCATGTCATCAGTGGTGAGTATGCTGGAAGGGCGTACTGCAATCCAGGCCCCAACAATCCGACGCAGGGACGCAACAAATGCAGACGCGAGATTTAAGGCCTTGGAGAAGCTGTCAATGGAGGGTGTGGTAAATTCCTCGACATATTCAGAGGGGAGCAGTCGAAGTCAGGTGACAAGGAGCATGTCGATAGAGGGACCGTGGGTGGACTCCTCGTCGTCTTTCACAGGCAAGGGGAAGGGGGATCACAGGTCTTCGGAGGAGGCGGTCCTTATGAGTTTGTAGGGACTTAAGACTTTTAATGGCTTTGAATAAATTAGGATGAGTTTGGAAATGAACAAATCATAGCCATAAAATGCAGGGAAGTATCGTGGTCTCCAATGTGTGCATTGTATTTTATACCGTTAGATTTAAAAACAAATTACAAAATGTAGTTTACAAAAACCTCTCAAAATTATCCATATATTATGCTTATGAGATGTGACATTCGATATATAAAAAAACGTCATTCCCAATTGCGACACTAGTTCGAGAGATATATGTCGCAATTGCGAACCGATTCACTTAGAATAATTTGTTTTAAGTTTCTGAGTGCTGAGGTTCACAAATGCCCGGATGAGTGAGAACTTGCTATCTTTTGGGTGAATGATAGAGTCCGGAGGAACTTTCAGCATATAATGACAACGAAATGTGGTCTTAGTTGCCGAGCCCGTTAGTGCCGCCTTCGCCTGGCACCACACCGCCCTCACGGAGTCCGTCAGTTCCGTCTTCCCCGGGCACCACACCGCCCTCGCCGAGCCCGTTAGTGCCGCCGTTGCCTGGCACCACACTACCGTTGTCGATCCCGTCAGTGCCGCCATCGCCCGACATCACACCGCCCTCGCCGAGTCCGTCATAGCCACCATCACCGCCCTCGGTCAGGCCGTCACTGACGGGCTTGGCGACGCGAGGTGGTTCCCGGCGAGGGCGGTGTGGTGTCCGGCGACGGCGGTACAAACGGGCTCGGCGAGGGTGGGTGCGGTGGCCTACAGATTAAAGCTGTCAGAGAGGATGATGATTCATCCGATGTTCCACGTGGGCTTCTTAAAGACATTCCATGATGATGATCGTACCGAAGGGAGAGTCCAAGCAAAACGGGCACCTCCGACTGTGCGAGTACAACATGAGCTTCAAGTAGAGCGCATTCTAAATCATCGCGTCTTGGGGCAAAGCAAGAAGAATCGTAGAACGGAGTACCTTGTCCAATGGAGGGGCAAGGAGGCGGCGGAGGCCACTTAGGATAAGGCAAACACCTTGTGGCAGTTCGAGGAGGAGGTGCAAGTCTACCTCAGCAAGGCGTCGACGAGCGCGTCAACTTCCTCTGGTGGGGGAAGTTTGTTAGCACACATGGATGGATGCTAGGCAAAGCACGCCCAAGACGGTTCTTTGGACATGGCTCGTGAGGGAGGCATGAGCAAACTAGTCATTAGCGACAAAGGGAAGCTGGATTGTCGCTTACTTGGGTCATACGCATGATGGGGCAGGTCAGCCAAGACCAGAAGTGTGTGGCAGGCGACTCTGGAACTTCCTCTGGCGCTGCGGCAGGCGACTCTGGACATTCCTCTGACGCGGCGACCCTGGAGCTTCCTCTGACGGATCAGGTGGGAGCAGACGACCCTTGGGCTACCTAGAGTGGGCGGCTCTTGATATACTTTTGCTGATTGAACAATGTACATGCGTAGATAACATGCATGCCCGATTTCCCCTATAAATAAGATATATAAAAGGACGTGGGGAAGGGACATTGTAAGATTGACTTGGGAAATACAATCTATGCCTCAGTCATATTCTTGTGTTCTTGGCGAGCGAACGTGAGTAAACACTCTAGTGAGTGTGGGCGGGACTAAGGGAAATCCGAACGAGATAGTTGGTCGTTGTTCGCAAAAACGCATACGCAAGTATACGGGTCGTAAAAGTAATAGAGTAGTGAGTAAAAGTCGTTCCTACGGAGATTGTTCAGAATATTTTGCCGATTATCACTTAACAAATCTTAATCTAGTCGGTGAAGATTTAATAGGTTTAATATAAGAATGAAAATAACAACTGAATAAAAGCAAGTATAGAATAAATCGATGGATGAAAAACCCAAGACTATGAATCCCCTATCGTTCATGAATTATCTGTGCTCTCTCTTCCTCAATTCTCTCGGTTTCCTGTTTACTAACCACAATTCTTGTTGTTCGTTAGACATCTCTCGAGTTTGTAACGGTGAATTATAGATTATCCGTAAACATATATCTCTATAGCGATACACGAACAACTATAATCCTTTTAAGTGCCAATTGTTATCTCGGTTACCTACGAGTGTATATCTCTATACCCCTCTGAGTTAACCTGATCTCTCAGACTTAACCTAGGTTATATTCTCCCTCTTCTAATCCTAAGTCCCTCTCTCGAGTCTACTAAAGGATAAGAAATCAAACAAATCGGCGATCAACCCAATATGCAAGCATTAAGCACAAGAGAACATAAGCAAACTAGAAACTTCACGAATTGATTCCGAAAAGAGTTTAGACAATCACTATATGAGTCGGTTCATCACCGTCCTAGATAAAAGATTTAGCTTTGCATCATAGCCAACAAGCAAAACAAGAAAAGAAAAGAAAAGATAATCTTCATCGTCTTCTCTGATCCCTCTTCCTTAGCCGTCGTCTAGTCGCCTCCCCTTTTTCTGTATTCATGTTTTAAGACCCTTTTATATGTAGGATAAATCTTCTCCAAAACACCCAAAAGATTTGGAAATAATATAAAAAAATCTTCTTGTCTCGTGTGGCTGCACAAAACTTTCTGTCCACCAGCTTCCCTCTTGGCAATCTACCATAACCATCTTGTCACTCCTCCTTCAAGATGTCTTCCTCGACATGAATTTCTCGTCGTATCAACCCCTTTTCTTGCAAAGAACCTCACAAGTGCAAAACATATCCAAACAAAACGACTAACCCGAAAATAACATGCAACTAACTATATATGCCAATAAATGTCGGATATCTATCATTAATTAGGCTCCTAAATGAGACATATAACTCTAATTTCTTAGAGTTAATAGCCGTGCTTTCTTTAAGTTACGATGCCACCATGGTCGAGAAATTACTGGGTGTGTTTCATCCTACGACAGTTGGTCGTCTTGTGCATTGAATGTTAGAGTATTGTCTGTACTATCTCCTTGAGACAGAGAAACCGTCAAGGAGTGGTATGTGATAGGTAGAAACATGCGATGCCTTTATATCTATCCCGTGCAGAGGCATGAGTTAATCCGTACATTCATTATCGTTTAAAAGACTTTTCAACATAAGAATTTTCAAACCGAAACACATGCTGCTAGAAGTAGTACATCTGAAAGGGGACACCCCTTCTCGAAGTCGAACCCCACCACCCTTATATTAAATAACCAGTTGCTGCCACCAATCCCTGCAATTCTAATTAGTTTGGAGGAGGAGGAGGAGGAGGAGGAGGAGGATACGATGATACGAGGAGTTGTTCTTCTTCTCCTGCCACTGCCTTGCTTGTGCTTCCTCATGTTACATGCTCGGCTTCTTCCCCAAGAAGAAGGTCTCTTTCTCTCTCTCTCTCTCTCTCTATGTATTTATTGGTTTTGTGATAAAACCTTTAGTTTAGTTGGGGGTTGGGGGTTCCTTTGGCCATGTTTTTGCTAATTTGAGATGTCGCGGCTTAACGACATAATAATAAGAAACTCGAGTTTCGATTGATTTTTAGTTAGAAAAGCATCCCCTCCAGGGAAACCTACTACCCTTAATTCCCCAGATGAAGAGGGATGAAAACCAAAAAGATGAACGTAACACCATGCATTAAATGCGGTCAGGCTCAGGACGACTTGGAAAAGGAGACCCTTCGATATTGTGTGTGTGTGTGTGTGTGGGGTTTAAATTATTATGACATATATATATAGAAAGAGAAGGTGTCATGGTCATCAAATAAATATTGTCATTTCATTACGACATCCAACCTTCAACACTAACTGATGATGATTATTGTGACTTGTGGGGTGGGATGGGAAGTCGATACGTTGAATACGATAGCCACCAAAATGAAGTTTAAGGAGTGGAGAGCGAGGAGGGAGTCGTGCCACGGTGGGGATCAGGGACTCAACTTTACTTACAGCGACGGAAGTTTGAGCAATGTCACATGCAACTGCTCCTTCGCCGGCGGCACCCTTTGCCACATCACCACCATGTCCTCTCCTCTCCTTTTTCTCTTTACTAAAATAAATATATGCTTGTCCTCCCTTTTCTTTTTTCTTAGTCCTCTATTCTTCACCACTTTTAGCCAGCTGAAGCGACTCAACATGACCGGAGTCTTCCCCGAGGAGTTTGGTAATCTTCCATACCTCCGCATTATGTAAGCGAAGAATACAAACATGTCCTTTGTATATATATATGTGTGTGTGTGTGTATAATTCATTCAATAAATAATCGTTTTGGATGCATGCAGAGACCTCACTCGTAACTACTTAAGCGGCACTATCCCTACAAGTATCGCCCGTCTCCCCCTTGAGATTCTGTAAGTGGTGAAAACACTCCCCCACACCTCATCTCCATTCCCTCCTCCTTTGCCATCATCATCCAAACATTGATGCTCCTCCAGGTCAGCCCTCGGTAATCGCTTTAGCGGGACCATCCCCAAGGAAATCGGTGACATTTCCATGCTCGAGGAACTGTAAACATTCTGTCCTCTGTTCCATTGACTAAACCCCTGCTGAATCTTCCTTCGTTTGGGTCTTTCTGTCTGTCTGATTCCAAGAGATCATCGTGCATCCCCTCTGACAGTGTCCTGAATGACAATCTGCTCCAAGGTTCGCTCCATCCAAACTTGGGGAAGCTAAGCCGACTAAGGAGACTGTAAGTACCTTATCATCCACTCCAACCCTGATGAGTTACAACCTCACACGTTATTCCTATACCTGCAGTACATGGTTTTCCATTTTATCTTCTTTTGGCATTGCGTCTATGTGTGTTGCAGAGTTCTCTCTGGAAACAATTTTACAGGAACAATACCAGAGTCATTCAGCTATCTGCAAAACTTGACCGAGTTGTACGCATCATTTTGAATAACCTTTGGATAAAGTACTTCATTTCATTGCTCCGTCCCCAATGGCACTGTCCTTCAAAAAATGCAGCCGCATAGATGGGAACAGTCTATCAGGAAAGATACCAAGCTTTATAGGGGACTGGACCGGCATTAATATACTGTGAGCGCATCATTGGCTGTAATGGCGATTATCGTCCCAGCTGTCGTTTTGAAAGAGTAAAAAGCTCATCTTCTAAAATTTGCTGCAATTACTTGTCAGGGACTTGCAAGGAACATCCATGGAGGGTCCCATCCCACCTACCATATCCCTGTTGAAAAACTTGACAGAACTGTGGGCATAAATCACATCTCCCCCACTCAGTCCTGCCTTTGATCTTACAGTACTGAATCATGCCAATGTCATCTTATACTTGGAGTAACATATCTCCACAGGAGAATATCTGATCTGAGTGGCTCCAGCTCAAATATTCCGGATTTACAATATGCAGAAAAATTGAAAATATGGTGAGAATTATTCCCTTCTATCGCATGGTTTATCCAAATGTTATTTTGACGACTCCTTTCTTTCGTTTTTCACTACATTGCGTAAGGTGTTGCTTCCACTATATTTGTTCTCGGGATCATGAGAAATTGCTCACTCACTGGCTCACTCCCGGATTCCATTGGAAAAAAGACAATTTTAGATACTTTGTAAGTATCTTCTCGATAAGCTTGCTTACAAAAAACGAATTGACTTTCAGTTTGAAGTGATCATTTACCAGTGGCCTTATTCTATGTAGCTATTTAGTTTACCGCCACGGTTTCTTGTTCTAAACTTCTAGGGACCTGAGTTTCAACAGGCTGAGTGGAGAAATTCCTAACACGATCCAAAATGCAATCAAGCTGAGGTCCATGTGAGTTGAAAATCATTGACAAAAGAAAATAAACTGAAAGAATAGTAATGAAGCCATCTTTGATTGTCAAGCCGCTTATAACGGATGCAGGTTCCTGTCAAATAACTTATTGTCTGGGGTCGTCCCTCCTTGGATAACAAGTAGCACGCGGAACTTGTTAGTCTCACTGAAAACTTATCGGTTTCTTCAATTCAGTGTTCATATCAGGTAATAGATTCCTTTTTTTCCCTCTAAGATGATTTTCTTATGAACTGCAGTGACTTATCATACAACAACTTTGAGGGTTCATCCCAATCCCCTCATTTGAGTTGTCAGCAATCAAACATGTAAGTGCACGTGGCTCGTCTTCTCTCAGCTTAATATATCAATCTTCTTCTTCTTCCTCTTCTTCGTACAAACACAACCGTGTTCAAAACTCTTCTTCTCATCCTGCGATGATGCAGCAACCTCATTTCCAGTTATTCATCCACGGGAAGTGATTCGTAAGCTTTTCATCTTACTGCGGACCAATTATTGATACGTTCTTTGGGAGTTGAATGGTAACTAAGTGTGAGGTATTCCCGGCAATGGTAGGGTCCAGTGGTGTTTGGAAAAGGATCTCCCATGTCCACATAAAGCCCAGGGTAAGTAGTAGTGCCTTTGCCAGTGAAGCTGTCCCCAGAATAGTTTCACATTACATATTGGAGTTTCTTGATAAAGAGGACTCCTTGTTTCATTTAGGAATCATTTTGTTGGGTTTTTGATGTTTTTGGCGTGCAGACAGTTTCTTGTTCATCAACTGCGGAGGTGGCAATGTGACTTATGAGGGGAATAATTTCGTGGAGGACACCAGTCCCTACGGACGTTCCAACTTTTTCTGCATTGGAAATTGGGCTTACAGCAGTATGGGTGTTTTCATAGCAATTGATAATGCTAGTTATATAGCAAACAGTCCAGTGCCGTCCCTCAATATGACCGGCTACTCAGACTTATACAAGACTGCTCGCCTGTCCCCTTCATCTTTGAGATACTATGGCCTTTGTATGAAGGAAGGAAGTTACAAAGTTCGCTTGTACTTTGCCGAAATTCAATATACAAACGACGAGACATTTTACAGCCTCGGGAGACGGATATTTGACGTGGCAATACAGGTCAATGGAAAAAAGAAACCTCTTTTATTCACTGTTTTATAGGGGAAGTTGAATGTCTTTTTTTTGTTTTTCTTTCTATTCAGGGAAAAGTAGTGTTAAGGGACTTTAACATTGCAAAAGAAGCAGGAGGTGCTGGAAAGGGCATATACAAAGACTTTGACGATATCCGTGTTAGAGGCGGCACCACCCTGGAGATACACCTATACTGGGTGGGCAAAGGAACCACAGCAGTCCCCTTAAGGGGCATGTATGGCCCTCTTATATCCGCGATACAAGTAACCCCGAGTGAGTATTCCTGCTTCTGTGATAAAGCTAAGAGCTTGTGATTTTCCTTCCTTCCTGTTATTCCACTTATATTTAGGAATATTCATGAACATCAAGAGAGAAAAAGTGATTTTCCTCTTCCTTATCCTTGCAGATTACCACGTCGGCACCAGATTATCTGTTGGAGCTATTCTTGGGATCGCGGCCTCTTCTTGCATTTTGTCGGCACTGATTTTGCTGGTGCTCCGGAGGATGTTCTGCTTAGCCAGAGAACGTGGCTTGGATAATGGTCAGATAACTCTTTTAGAGTAACACAAATGCTCTTGCCTTATATCTATAGGAAAAGAAACAAATGTTGTGGACGTGGCTCCCTATTATAACTTGAACTTTTCTCCAGAGTTGCGTGGGATACATCTACAGACTGGTCACTTCAGTATGAGACAAATCAAATCTGCCACTGGTAATTTTCATCCATCAAATAAGATCGGCGAGGGAGGATTTGGACCAGTTTACAGAGTTTGTTTATCCTCCCCACACTTTCTCCTTTCATCCCGGCACTAATGGTGTGGTGTTGATGTCATCCGCTAAACAATCATGGATCTAACTTGCTACTCTCTTTTCCAGGGAACGCTATCAAATGGAACAATCATTGCCGTGAAGCAGCTTTCGTCCAAGTCAAAGCAGGGAAACCGTGAATTCATCAACGAGATAGGCATGATTTCCGCTCTGCAGCATCCAAATCTTGTCAAGCTCTATGGTTGTTGCGTTGAGGGAAACCAACTGTTGCTAGTTTATGAATATATGGAGAACAACAGCCTGGCCCGTGCACTTTTTGGTTGGTCTTTTGTTTTTCTACGTGGATATATTAGTTAGTCCTCCCTGCCCGGGATTCTGCTGTTCATTTTTTAAATTTGTATGAAATCTCTTGTCCAGGCGAGGACGACCAAAAGCTAAAGTTGAACTGGGTAACTAGGAAAAGGATTTGCTTGGGGATAGCAAGAGGATTGGCTCATCTGCATGAAGAGTCCAGGCTGAAAATTGTTCACCGAGACATCAAAGCCACAAACGTGCTCCTCGATAAAGATTTAAATGCGAAGATATCTGATTTTGGTTTAGCTAAGCTTGATGAAGAGGAGAAGACACATATCAGCACCAGAATAGCAGGGACAATGTGAGTTTTCAACACTATATTGCGGGGAATACAGGTTTGTGTTTTAGTTTATGTGTACATCATTATGGGTGAGATGAATTTGTTTATGTATCTCTCCACAGAGGTTATATGGCCCCTGAATATGCAATGAGGGGCTATTTGACGGACAAGGCAGATGTTTACAGCTTTGGAGTCGTCACATTAGAGATAGTGAGCGGCAAAAGCAACACAAATTACCGGCCAAGGGAACACTTTGTTTATCTCCTTGACTGGGTAAGCATAATGTTGTCGTATATTTGACACAATTCTGTGGAAAGATTTACAACAAAGCACAATTCTCCCTAAAAAAATTCTTATTTTGGTGCAATAAACCAAGGCATACGTGCTGCACGAGCAAGGGAACCTCCTCGAGCTCGTGGATCTGTCTCTCGGCTTGGACTATGATCAGGAAGAAGCACTGCGGATGCTCAACCTGGCAATCCTGTGTACAAACTCCTCTCCCACTCTCCGACCCCCCATGTCTTCAGTGGTAGGCATGCTGGAAGGGAAATGTGCAATCCAGGCACCAATTGTCAAGCGCAACAGCATGCAAAACCCTGATATGAAGTTCAAAGCCTTTGAGATGTTATCCCAGGAGAGTATGACCAATTCTTCTATGCACTCCCAAGGTAGCAGTCATCAGGTAACGAAAAGCATGTCGATTGAGGGTCCATTGTTTGACCCCTCGACTTCATCAACTGGCAAGGATGATAAATCTTTAGAAGAGAAGGTCCTGCTTAATTTATAGGAGTATTGGCAGTCGACATCTTTTACCAAAACCTTCCAGACAGAAGTTAGTCTTGTTACTGTGGTGGATAACCATGTCCTTTCGTGTCATCCATGACAACATAAATCATATGTACAGCAGTAGCCTGTTGAGATGTGCCCCCCTGGATTATATTTACATCGCAAAAACCACATATCAGTTTTGGGTATTTACATCACTCTAAAGATTGACTTGTCAGACTTGCAAGGAACTGGAGGGTCCCATCCCATCCCCCATACCCTCGACATTCCATTTTTTTACTTATTTTACATCTTGATTTCTTATTTATCTTGCTTTAACTCAAACTATTGACTCCATTCTTCCTATTAACGGGTTATTATGATGTTCATCCTCCTCCTCCTCTCTAGATGCTAGTGCAACGCTCAACTTCTCTCCCAAGATAAAAGGTTACTTCCAACCTATTTTTATTTCCTATTGTTATCAATCTATCCGTCTCCTACTAATCTAGCCAGTGATTATGTTCCTGGCCTACTACATAAGTGCCCGGTTGAGACTTGACAGTTGCTGTCGGTCGCTTTTCTTGTAGTCGAAAACTATAGACGCCAAAATGAATAAACCAATGGTCTTGTTGTAACGTACTCCAAATTTATTCATTTAGTTCACCAAAATAGTCTTATAATGTAAAAAACTAGGCAGCACAATGTTCATTACATTTTAAAACCTAATGTAACCATAATCGAAAACAACATCATCCCCCACACATTCATATTCATCCGCATGTCACCTTCATTATGAACATTGTCCGAGTCCTTAATTACCTAATGAGAACTCCCCACGCCCAGATGTCTCAGTCCCCACTCATGGAGGTCGGTATCATTATATCACCTCATTTATCATTATCCTTGCGGTCTTATACGCCTCTAGCCACCTCAAGGTAGCCATTCAAACACAATTCACAAACCCTCAAAGGATTGCGCAGACGCATGCGATTCATACGGCACTATCGTGCCTTACACTTGTGATATTCTCATAGCGCTTATCAAATCATCAATGTCTCTTTCTTTCCTTTATGTCACAATCACCTCACACAATATACTTAAAATCACAACCACTCAATAAACCAAACAAGCCACACGAATCACAATATAACCTTCCAATTCATCAAAACACCAAAAACGAGGGACGACGAAAGAGTAAGCGTGCTCCTTTTAACTTTTCCCTAGCCCATCATTCCACCATTAGCTCTCCCTTAGCCTCCTTTGTAAAGGAGGTTCCTTGACGTCCTGATCGTCCTTAACATTCCACACATCCAAAGTGTTACAGCAAGATTCGCTTCGGCCCCTCCCCTTTCTGCCTCTCGGTCCTTCCCCTTATTCTTCTCTCAATTCTCTCTCTCTTTCTACCTGGGATCGACTCCCTCTCGTGCCGTTTTCATTGGGAGAAATATTGGGGAAGATATGAAGGGATTAGGTGAGTTTTTCCTTTATAATCTCTCTTCCACCTCCCTTCTCCACCATTCCCCTTAAGCCACCATTCTTTCATCATTAGGGAGGTTTCCTATCAGATAAGGAAGTCTCACGTTCCTTCCCCCGTTCAAACCATGCATCACGCCATGTTGTGCTTCAACGACACCTCGTACTTCCGTTATGGCCTCGTGCTTGGTCAATATCAATTAGAAGCACCTCAAGACATCATGATTACATCACTTAAGTCACTTTCTTAGTTGCCACTTGTTGACATAGTAAATAATTTTGGGCCTGGGCTTAGAGCCCAGGAATCATCACACTGCCTAAGAATGAAGTCGCCCAGGCCGACTCATGACAAAGTCGACTGGGCTAACTCAGAACGATGTCGCCCAGGTCGACTCATAGTGAAGTCGACTGGGTTAACTCATGACGAAGTCGACTGGGTTAACTCAAGACAAAGTCACCCAGGTCGACTCATGACGAGGTCGGTTGGGTTAACTCATGATGAAGTCGACCCACAATGGAGTTACTAAAGACGACTCATGTATAGAGTCGACTAGGTCAACTCACCACTAAGATATGACTACCAATAGGACCCAATAGTAGCTAGGTCTACTCATAGGGTCAAGTCGACCTTATCCTGAACAAAGGCAACTACAGCAGCCAAAGCCCGTACAAACAAAGCAAGTCGACGAGATGGGAATAGATTTATTTATTCCTAAAATCACGATTGTTGAGAATCGTAACCGATTCTAATCTTCAGGAACGTGATCCCGTACCTCATGGGAAGTTGTTGGGACACTCCCACGATACTAGAGATCACGATCTATGACACGATCTGTAACAAGATCCACTCGTTACGTGTTAGACACGTACGAGCTCTCTATAAATAGCAAAGGAGTTTCCAAAGACAAGACACGAATACACACAGCCAAAAACTCTGAAGTTTGTTCGTCAACCTTAGGAATTAGATGCCCTGACCCGGTTTATAGGTCAACTACCCTTCCACCGACAGAGTGAGCTCGTAGGGCCTTTGCCGTCAATCTTCCGCCAGCGACACCACCGACGGAGTGAGCTCGTAGGGCCTTCGTCACAGATCCCCGCCAGCGACTACCACCGACGGAGCGAGCTTCCAAGGCCTTCGTCACCTGTTCTCCGCCGCTACAAGATCCCACATCGTCACCACCGTTTCCCTTTTTCCCTTTTAATGGCTGTAAGCCCTTTTCTTTTAATTCTCTAAAGATTGTAAGACTTGCATTATTTCTGTATAAAGTTAGTGCATCTTCTTACTGGCGACCACAATACAACTACTGTGAGTCCATTGCCAAATATTTCCGACGTGATCCGTTCCGTGCGCGAACACGTTTTTGGCGACCACAGTGGGAGTAGTAAAAAAAATCTTAGTATCAAATGCCAAGAAATACTCGAAGCCGTGAGTCTCACAATCCCTTAGATGGGGAAAACCAGTCAGAACTTCCTCCGGGAATGGACTTGCCAGCGCCGGCCCTAGAAGGCCAGGCAGCTACAAACCAGTCAGAACTTCCTCCGGGAATGGACTTGCCAGCGCCGGGCCTAGGAGGCCAGGCAGCTACAAACCAGTCCACCTTTGATTCACATACACCGTCCGAATTTATTTCAAGACTGGAGTTCCACAAGGAACTGGGGGATGTGCGTCAGGAGTTGACTGATATGAAGGGTATTCTAATGGATGTCCAAACTCTAATAGGGCGTCTTTCTGGCCCGAGAAACGAGGAAAGAGTAAGACTTCATATGAGAGAAACCCCCTTTAAAGAGTCTACGTTCATGACAGACGCTCGACGGACTGCTCAAGGGCCACGTAACGTGACTTTTGAGCAATCTGAGATAAGGACAAATGCTCTTTTCGAACCCGGGAATCTGGTTCCCCCTGGTCGACCCTCTTCTTCACGTAATCGACCAACGAATACGTATTGGAATGAGGCAGAGGACTTTCAAGAGGAAACAGATCGAGGGGAGGATTTTATTCCGTCTCGTCGCCCTGGAAAAGAACCTGTAATCGACGCGACTGGAGACCCCTATGAGCTTGGATCCCGAGGTGGAAACTTTCGGGAGGAGCCTTCTTTCTACATGAGGGATCCAGCGAATCAGGCAATGGGGGAAAGATCTCCGTACAGCCCGATAAGGTCGACTCGACCTCCAGCGCTGGCCCCAGTAGTCGGTGTACCCCCAGACTTGAGGGAGGCCATAACTCAGGTTATAGAGCAAGTCGTCCCCGGAATAGCTCGGCGAGACGATGCCTGTTTGTACAGGTCTCCCTATCCTGCATATGTCGACAGGGATTTCCCTCTACCTAGAGGTTATAAGGTGCCCGACTTTACTCGTTTTTCGGGTGAAGATGAAATGACCCCACTCGAGCATGTCGCTCGCTTCACTCACCAACTTTGTGAGGCGGCTGGGAACGACTTTTGGAAACTGAAGCTCTTCCCTAACTCGTTAACGGGAGATGCCTTTACGTGGTATGCGAGTTTGCCGCCAGGGTCAGTAGCCTCATGGACTCAGATGCAGTCTATGTTCGTTAAGACCTTTGCTCGACTGGACACCCCCATGTCGATGTTTGAGGTAATGCTCCTTAAGCAGGCTAACGGAGATCACCCAGGGCAGTTTCTAATGAAACTTAGGAAGGCCCTACTACGGTGTAGACCCCCCATACCGGAGAAGGATCAGTTACTTCTCGTATTAAATGCGTTGACTATCCCGTTCCGGAAAAAGCTGCAGGGCGAGCGCTTTGCTGACCTGTATGACTTAGCAAGGAGGGCTACTGAGTATTATCAGCTCCTTACAGAGGAAGCCCAGCTGACTCGAGCCTACCAAGTCGACGTGGCGGAATTTGTCAAGGGGGAGTCGACTATATGCGATCCCCTGACTAAGAAGAATTCCAAAGCTAAGGCATCCCAAAAGAATGCCGAGGAAAGAAAATATTCTTTCGACACGGATAAAGTCGACGCTATATTCGACTGGCTTTATCAAAGGAAAAGGATTAGGCTTAAGCCCGGCCATCGAGTCCCTCAGACAGAGAGGGAAAAGAATAGGAATTACTGCAAGTGGCATGAGTCCTTCACCCATGCTACCAAGGACTGTTTATCCTTTAGAAATATCATCCAGGATTTAATAGAGTCTAAAGAGCTCCGTTTTCCCGAAGTCGACGAAGTCGCCGTGGTGGATAATAATCCATTCGGGGATGAAGTCGCCATTCATACGTTTGACATATTTGATGCTGAGGTTAATCTCTTAGAAGTCGCAAGGGGAATGGAGAGGCAGTCGCCCGGGGAACAGAACGCCCGGCACGGCGACTGGAGTTCATAGATTCGTCTGGCCAAAGGGTCATCAAACAGGGGTACACTAGAACTACCCCTGTCAAGGAGATTAGACCGGTAGAGGAGCATAAGGAAGCGGACCAACCTCAGCAGGCCGTGAATCGCAGGCCCCGCTATGCGTCGCAGACAGTTGATCCTCAGGAACTGCGGAGGGGGCCACCCATTGCCCAATTCCTGGACGAAAAGCTGTTGTGCCAAAAGTGCAAGCTGATCGCTCACAACCGCATACTCATCACCCAGCTCTGCACAGCATGCTGCGTTAACTACTTCTTGCGGCTCGTCGACTTATCCGCAAAAGGGGAGATGCTGGTGAAGGCAGTCCGTCCTGAGGGCTCAGGTAATTCGAACCCTAACAAGCCCTCTTCGAATAGGCCAGCAGATAACCCTGTGCAGGTAGGATATGACCCAGCCGACGGAAGGTTTGTGGAGGTAAGTCGACTTCCTTTTGGTTCTAAGAAACCAAGGTTTGTCAAAGCGCTTAACCCTTCGTCTCAATGGCAGAAGGCGGAAAGGAAGGTTACGCTTCCCGTGAGGGCTCAAAAGAGAAAAGAAAGGCGTCTAAGTCACGCCCAGAAGAAGCCAAGAATGACCCCTGTGATGCCACCCTTTGGCGGGAACCACGCCACAGGGAAACAAGTCGCAGAGCCCGAGCGGGTCGAGTCTACTGACTACTCGGAAGACCCAGGCTCGAGCTTCGACTACACTCCTCTACGAGGAGATAAGCCCTGCGACTTCAACGCAGAGCAAGGGCCCCTCGTGAGCTGTAACGCTCTTACCCTCCCTGCGGAGTTCGCCTGCAACAACAAGTCGGAGGCACCGGAAGGTAAAACTCTCGACTCTAAAGTCATTACATTTCCTTCTGGCTTCCCTCTGCACTGGTTGAGGAAACCATCAGATCGCATGAAACAGCATATGCATTCGCTGTACATCTCAGCCACCTTTGATGGTGTCTTAGTGGACCGAGTCTTAATAGACAATGGCGCCACTGTCAATGTTCTTCCCCTTGCCAAGTTTAGATTACTTGGGTACAAGCCTAGCGAGTTGGTGCGAACCGACGTAGCTGTAAGTGGCTTTAATGGGAGAAAATCCAAGTGCCTGGGCATATGCTCCGTGCGCCTAGGCGTCGGGAGACACGAGCAGGAAACTGCTTTCTTTGTAATCGATATAGCTCCTTCATTTAATGCGCTTTTAGGACGCGATTGGCTTCATAAGGCTGCCGCGATTCCATCTACTTTGCATAGGGAGTTAATCTTATGGCTTGACTCCGAAATAGAAATCGTTAAGGCTGATGAATACTCCTGTTGTGACAAGGGTATTTTGCATGCAGAGACGTGTAAGACAATCAAGGACCTTACTCTGGACCAGCGCTACAAGCTGGGAGACCCCACAGTCGGACCCTTAGGTGAACCTTCTGGGAAGTTCGACTTCATCGTAAGCTATGGCACCTCTCACCCCAAGCCTGACGAAGGACCGATTGTGCCAACAGGATGGGGGCCCGACTTCACAGACAAAGACATAGACGAGGTCCTGCAGGAGGTAGTCACGACCAAGGATGGAGGCGAGACGAACAACAGCCCAAGCGGCAACAAGGGAGAAGCGCCTAAGAGCCAAGAGAGCACTGCGACGGAGTTGGAGCCCGATAGACTCCTACACGAAGGGATGTATGGACAGTGAGGAGAAAGGTCATGCAGTCGCTGATATCCTACAGCGACTTCAGAAGCATGTTAGGATGTCTAGGAAAGTAGGATGCCAAATAGGCAACATCAATCTCGAAGCTAGGTCATGTAATAACGTTGACACCGATTTAGGTGGTGTCCAGAGTCGTGAGTCACTGATGATGCCATGTGACTCACTCGTAGGCGTCAATTTAGGCGAGGCATCAAGCCCTCGAATTGTTTTCATCAGTTCCTCAATGAATAAAGAACTTTTCAATTCTATCAAAGCTACTCTAGAAGAGTTTAAAGACTGTTTCGCTTGGGATTACACTGAGATGCCTGGCCTAGATCGCCGACTTGTGGAACACAAGTTACCAATCAAAACGGGATTTAAACCAGTCCAACAGGCGCCGAGGAGAATGACTCATGAAGTCACACAAGTAGTATTCGAGGAAGTCAAGAAGCTCTTTAAAGCTGGATATATAAGGACATCGAGGTACACCGAATGGATATCCAGTATAGTTCCTGTCATTAAGAAGAATGGTAAGATTAGAGTTTGCATCGACTTCAGAGACTTGAATCGTGCCACTCCAAAGGATGAGTACCCCATGCCTATTGCAGACGACTTAGTCGACAAGACTGCAGGGCACCAAATTATGTCCTTCATGGATGGTTTCTCAGGATATAACCAAATCTTCCTAGCTGAGGAGGATATCCATAAAACTGCGTTCAGGTGTCCCTTAGGCATTTTCGAATGGGTAGTCATGCCATTCGGACTCAAAAACGCTGGGGCAACCTACCAACGAGCCATGAACGCTATATTTGATGCCTCGATTAACAAAACAGTCGAAGTATACATAGACGATATAGTGGTCAAGTCGCAAGATGAGAAGTCACATGTTAATGACCTTAGAAATGCTTTCATTCAAATGAGAAAGCATCAGCTCAAACTAAACCCTCTCAAATGTGCCTTCGGAGTCAGAGCAGGACATTTCCTAGGGTTCTTAGTTCATCGACGCGGCATAGAAGTAGACCAAAACAAAGTAAACGCTATTCGAAAATTGAACCCTCCGAGTGACAAGAAGCAATTGCAAGCTTTTTTGGGACGGGTCAACTATCTTAGACGATTCATTGGCAATATAGCAGGTCGAACAGAAATCTTCTAGACTGTGCTAAAAGCAAAAGGGAATTTCGTATGGAGAGAAGAACACCAAAGGGCATTCGAGGGACTAAAGGAGTATTTAATGAAACCACCTGTGCTCGCTCCTCCTCGAATAGACAAACCTTACCTACTTTATGTAGCGGCGACTGAGGCAGTCATTGGAGCCATGTTAGCCCAAGAGACAGACGACAAGGTAGAAAGAGCAGTTTATTACTTGTCAAGGCAGCTCACCTCTACAGAAAAGCGCTATACAATTAAGGAGAAGTTGTGCCTATCAGTCTTCTATGCTGTTAAGAAGCTGAGACATTATATCGGATCCCAAGAGGTTCATGTTATTGCCAAGTCTCCAATCATAAAATACTTTTTCGAAAGTCCCCTATTGACCGAAAGAATTAGTAAATGGAGTTTGGTCCTATCCGCATACGATCTACGTTTCAAACCTCAACAGTCGGTGAAAGGGCAGGCCTTAGCCGACTTCTTAGTGAACCACGATCCATCTACATCAATCGATCAAGAGGAATCCCTTGAGGATGTCTGGCAAGCTTGGTTTGATGGATCTTCGGCGAAATCCGGCGTAGGCATAGGCCTCCACATACTTTCGCCACTAGGAAAGGACGTTCGCCTAGCATATCGTTTGTCGGCTACTCATACAAACAATGCGACTGAATATGAAGCGTTGATCACGCTCTTGAAGGAATTATTAGCCTTGGGAGCCAGGAAAGCCAAAGTAATGGGGGACTCTCAACTGATTATTAACCAGATGAATGGCGACTCTCTATGTCAAGAGAAACTCGCACCCTATCATCGAGTCGCTCGAAGGCTAGTCGAGCGGTTCGAAGCAATTACTTTCTTCTTTGTAGGCCGGGAGGAAAACACCATCGCCAACGACTTGGCCCAAAAAGCTTCGGGATACAAGGCTAGAGGAAGAAACGATTGTATCCCCAAAATAGCTTCTCATTTAGTCCCACAAAGCGATTTGTTCGCATTGGACATACTGGCAAGAGATAAAGATTGGAGAAAGACCATCATTGACTTCCTGATGGACCCAGCTCAAAAGGCAAGCCAAAGAATTAAGACTCAGGCTTTGTCTTATACCCTCATAGATGGAGTACTCTACAGGAAAACCAAGGAAGGAGTACTGCTAAGATGTGTCGACTTAGACGAGGCGACTCCCATAATGTTAGAAACTCATCAAGGTTTATGTGGATCCCATCAATCAGGCATTAAGATGTCTTGGGTCATTAAAAGACATGGATTTTACTGGCCAACAATGCTAAAAAATTGCATAGAAATGGCTAGAGGATGTCAAGAGTGCCAAAGGCATGGTCCTGCGACGAGAGCTCCAGCGTCCGACTTAATCTCAGTCATTAAGCCTTGGCCATTTAGGACTTGGGCCCTGGATATAATCGGGGAGATTCACCCACACTCGAGTAAAGGCGATGCCTACATCCTAGTCGCTACTGACTACTTTACCAAGTGGGTCGAGGCTCAAGTATATAAGCAAATTGACCACAAAGAGGTGATCGATTTCCTCAGATCTTCCATCATTTATAGATTTGGGATTCCCCAGAATATTGTAGCAGACAATGGCACCGTTTTCAATAATGAGAAGGTGCGTGAATTCGCTGCTGAGTTCAGCTTTTCAATCACTAATTCGACACCTTATTACCCCCAGTCGAATGGACAAGCTGAAGCTACTAATAAGCTCATAAAGAATAACATTCAGAAAATGGTTGGTGCAAATCCAAGAGAATGGCACAAACTATTACAAGACACCTTGTGGGCTCTAAGAGTCACCAAGAGAGACAGCACAGGAGAAGCCCCTTTTTCGCTGGTATATGGGCAAGATGCTGTCCTACCTATTGAGATTCGATACAAGTCGCTCAGGGTAGCTCATCCTGACTTGCAAGACGAGGCAATGTACCTCGCTTTAGAAGAATTGGAAAAGAAGCGACTCGACGTAATAGACCGACTCGAGGTACATAAGCAAAGAATTGCTAGGCACTATAATAAAAAGGTTGTCCATAAGCGCTTCAAAGTGGGCGACTTAGTATGGAAGATGGTCCTACCTCTTAAATCGAAGGACCAAGTCCTGGGTAAGTGGTCTCCTAATTGGGAGGGTCCATATGAAGTGTGCGAGACATACTCATCTAATACATATCGACTTATGACCAGAGAAGGGGATAAACATCCATTGAAGGTCAATGGTAAATATCTTAAATCCTACCGCGAGACCATTTGGGAAGCTCACCGTGGAATCCTAAAACGAAGGACTCCATTGATTTGGGAAGCGCTTAACTCCTAAGGGGTCGCGCTAAACTTCGCCCAAGTGATAATCTCCAGAAGAATAATTATGCGTAGAGATTAGCTTGAGAAACGACATGCTTAATCGATTAAAGTGAAAGCAATGTGATTACATTGTTGTTCTAATTACAAATCATCTAATCTAACCCGCCAGCCTTTTTGAAATCGAAGATAAGGGACTCGCGAGCTCGGCGCTTCGCGTTCACCCTATTCCGCTGGGCATAGAGGTCAACGACCTTTTCCCTATCTTTTCCAGCCCTGGCCTCCAGCTCCTCGATTTCCTGAGTGTTGATCGACGCAAGCTGCCGAGTCAGGTCATTCTTGAGGTTGGTATAAAACTCTATCTGCCTCTCTGCCTCGGTCAGCTTCTCTCGCACGTCGACCAAACGCTGGCGGGCGTCCTGTGCAGCTTTAGAGGCCTGCTTTCGAGCTTGATTGATCAACTGAATCTTCGAGTCAGTCGATTCCAAGATAAGCAAGTCGGCGTCATAATCCCTCCAACGGGTCCAGTACGTCGACTTAAAGCTCTTGCAGGCCCCCAACAGTTCATCCGTGACCCAAGGGGAAGCCTCGATTCTTTTAACCAGCTTCTGCATCCTCTTAAATGAGTCGATCTCTAACGGATCGATATGCAGAAGCTGGCACAACTCTTCAACATCCTCGTGAAGCTTCACCCATGGGTCGCTAGTCGAGGTCGCTGCAGCAGGATCCTGCAGAATAAGAAATGAAATGTTGCTAAGACACAATATCCTGAAAAGTCGACACTTTCATGCAATCGAATACTTACCTCCGAAGGTAGTAAACCCTCAGAGCTTTCGCCCGAAGAAGTGGAAGGAGTAGGAGCCTTCTGGCGGCCAGCAGTCGTCTTCACTCTCTTCGGACGAGCCTGTAAAGTGTCACGTTTAGAATCGCGATAACAACACCATGCTTTGTGTAAAAGAAGAACATATACCATTGGTGGTGCATGAGTGTGGACTGAAGAAGAAGGAACGCCTTGTTCTTCCTCCTCTCGCATCGACTGAGGTGATGCCTCATCTCGCGTCGACCAAGTTGAAGGATCGAATAAAACCATAGCGGTTCCTTCTTCTTGTAACAAGACTTCAGGAGCCTGCTCTTCCTAGAATAGAGTATAATATAACCAAAGTTCATATATGAACTAGAGTAATATATCTTAGCAGGGAGTCGAGCTCACCTCGGCGATTGAAGCCGTAGAACCTGTCTCGAAAACAGGGGGAGTAGGTTGGTCACCATCTCCGGTTGAAGCTTCGCCCTAGGCAATATAGTGCGGCTTAGATACAGAAGCTCAAGGTGAATTAGAATCAGTAGAGTCATACCTCTGTAGTCACTCCTCGAGCAATATCGACCGTCGCTAAGGTCGCAGGCGCCGCAGCAGATGATGAACTCACTATTGGTGATCTGAGTGGGGCCACCGCTGCTGGCGACCTAGAAGAAGAAGTCGCCGCTACGGTACGGTAGTCGGCGACTTGGGAAGGGGAGCCACCACTGGAGATGGTACCCTCACCAGTTTCCTCCTCTTTGATAGAGGCATCTCATCGGGGTCTTCCTCCTCTTCCTCTTCGATCTCCTTGCGTTTTGAGGCGACGTTGGCCTTAGAAGAGTCGCCTCTAGTCGTTCGCTTGGGACCTGCGACTTTGGCCTTCCCCTTGTCGATCGGCTTGGACTTGGAGGGACCAGGGGCAAGGGGGGCTTTGAGCTTCGCTTTGCCGGGGCCCCGAGGAAGTAATGATCCTAGAAGGAAAAGAAGAAGAGAAAACTTAGGTCTAATATTAAGAACTCCATGCTGTTTAAACAAAGCTAAGTCCTTACCTCTCGCTTTGAGTTGAGCATCATCAGGATAGAAATCAGGTTCGTCGGAGACCTCGAGGAAGTGCATCAAGGATCGCAGCTCCTCATACATAGATGACCACAGCACAGTGAAGAACTGTGTGGCGAAGCAAGAGGAGGAACTGGATGGGAACTCCATCCTGAGGAGTTGCGCCTTTCTGCTAAGCAACTCCAGGACCTTGGCGTCACCCGACTTGCACGGGATCTTCGTCGCCCTTCCAAGTAGGCCACCACTGGCATCAACAAAAGGGACCTCCGCGCTCTGGATGAACCCGAACTGTCTTGCGCACAGCTGAGGGTTATAGACTTCGAAGGACAGATAGTTGTCGAAAACTACTGGCAAATCCCTGCTGGTGAGAGCCCCGCTCCAAAAGCCTGGAGCGATCTGGGGGTCGACCTTTTGGGCAATTGTTTTGTGACCTGGGAGAGGCGCCCAGTCGCGTCGATCTGCTCTCGCGAAATCAGCTATATGCTTCATATGGCCAGTAACTGAAGTCGGGAGCCACTGGTCTTTGCGCTGGCAGCATCGATTCAAGATGATCTCCCCATAGTACAAGGCTTCAGGGGGCGTCGTGGGGACCTTGAATCCAGTCAACCCTTGCATCCACATGGCCGACCATAGATGGACCAACCAAAGCATGCCTCCTGCTGGATGCTTTGGGAATGGCTTGATTTGAGAAGTCGCCCTCTCCAGATCGTGATATAGCAGACCGAGGATGAAGGGACCCCAGGCGACTTCTTCAGTAGTCTCCCTCAAAAAGTTCGCCACTGCGTGAGACGTGTGGCCAACCTTCTTCCCAGGGAAACAATAGACAAATTTGCTCAGCCAGGTGCTGAGAAATTCGATCTCTTCCTGGGCGCCGAACCCTGCGGTCGTTCGCTTCTCGCCCTTTTTCTTGCCCACTGAGGCCATCTGCAAGTGTTTGTTTACTACTTCCATATACTGGAGGGCTCCCTTTGGACTAATGTCTCCTGCCTGGGCATATTGACGCACTGGGCGGCCATTAATCTTGCTCCCGGTCAAAAACTTCAAATCTGCCAAAGTGATGGACATAGGGCCTTCTGGGAAATAGAAGCAGTTCACCATGGAGTTCCAGAAAGGCAGAATAGCCGCACAAACCCTAGGATCACAGCTCTTACTAGCTATTGACATCCTAAAAAATCTGAGAATCTTCTGGTCCCTGAATCGATTTTCAAAATGATCCTCCCACATCTCTAACCACTCTATCATCTCGGCCTTAGTAGCAGAAGGGAAGCACAAAAAGGTCCCCTGCTTCTCCCAGTTGAGGGGATTAATAAAGTTGGGATGACAAACCGGGATAGGCTTCTCTGTGATGAGGTAGTTGAGTGGCACCACTTCTGGAAACAGATGCTCCGGCAAGATGGGTCCAAGAGCGACACCCGATCCTTGGTCTTCCGCGACCGGAATAGGTCCGGCCGGCCCCGCACGGACATTGTGGAGTTCGAAGGCTTTGAAAGTTGCCATCTTTTTAAAGATCGGAGAGATTTTGGTGAAGGAGATGGAAGGGACGGAGGGTTTCAAGAACGAGGGTTTTCTGGGTTTCTTGAGGAGGAAGGTGAAGAAGTGTTGAGCAAGTAAGGAGATGGGCGGGAAAAGGACACTCACTCTCCCTTATATAGGGTGTGATTTTTTTTTTTTTTTTTTTGCTAAGTCAGCATAGCTAACCCAGCATAAAAGGGGGGCTTATGTTGACATAGTAAATAATTTTGGGCCTGGGCTTAGAGCCCAGGAATCATCACACTGCCTAAGAACGAAGTCGCCCAGGCCGACTCATGACAAAGTCGACTGGGCTAACTCAGAACGATGTCGCCCAGGTCGACTCATAGTGAAGTCGACTGGGTTAACTCATGACGAAGTCGATTGGGTTAACTCATGACAAAGTCACCCAGGTCGACTCATGACGAGGTCGGTTGGGTTAACTCATGATGAAGTCGACCCACAATGGAGTTACTAAAGACGACTCATGTATAGAGTCGACTAGGTCAACTCACCACTAAGATATGACTACCAATAGGACCCAATAGTAGCTAGGTCTACTCATAGGGTCAAGTCGACCTTATCCTGAACAAAGGCAACTACAGCAGCCAAAGCCCGTACAAACAAAGCAAGTCGACGAGATGGGAATAGATTTATTTATTCCTAAAATCACGATTGTTGAGAATCGTAACCGATTCTAATCTTCAGGAACGTGATCCCGTACCTCATGGGAAGTTCTTGGGACACTCCCACGATACTAGGGATCACGATCTATGACACGATCTGTAACAAGATCCACTCGTTACGTGTTAGACACGTACGAGCTCTCTATAAATAGCAAAGGAGTTTCCAAAGACAAGACACGAATACACACAGCCAAAAACTCTGAAGTTTGTTCGTCAACCTTAGGAATTAGATGCCCTGACCCGGTTTATAGGTCAACTACCCTTCCACCGACAGAGTGAGCTCGTAGGGCCTTTGCCGTCAATCTTCCGCCAGCGACACCACCGACGGAGTGAGCTCGTAGGGCCTTCGTCACAGATCCCCGCCAGCGACTACCACCGACGGAGCGAGCTTCCAAGGCCTTCGTCACCTGTTCTCCGCCGCTACAAGATCCCACATCGTCACCACCGTTTCCCTTTTTCCCTTTTAATGGTTGTAAGCCCTTTTCTTTTAATTCTCTAAAGATTGTAAGACTTGCATTATTTCTGTATAAAGTTAGTGCATCTTCTTACTGGCGACCACAATACAACTACTGTGAGTCCATTGCCAACTATTTCCGACGTGATCCGTTCCGTGCGCGAACACCACTCTTTGGTCCGATGGGCGGACGGTGGGCAATCCAAGGACAATCTATGGCAGTCCATGGGCAGAGATGCAGCCTTTGTTGCTATCCGATTTTGGACCTCCGACGTTTACAGCTTCGGAGTTGTTGCTTTGGAGATTGTGAGCGGCAAAAGCAACACGAATTATATGTCAAAGGAAGGCTTTGTTTATGAGTAGCGCTCCGCTGTCGGGTGTCGCCCATTTTATGCTTTTGAATGAAGAATAAGATTATGTATTTTTAACTCTTGGCGTGTGATGGAATCAAAGGCGTACATGTTGCAAGAGCATGCAACCTCCTGGAGCTTGTGGATCTCGCCCTTGGAACGGACTATAACAAGGAAGAAGCAATGAGAATGCTGAACCTGGTGCTGCTGTGCACAAACCCCTCTCCGATGTTGCGACCTCCCATGTCATCGGTGGTGAGCATGTTAGAAGGGCTGCAATCCATGCCCCGACAATCCGATGCAGGGACGCAACAAATCCAGACGCGAGATTTAAGGGCTTGGAGAAGCTGTCGATGGAGGGTGTGGTGAATTCCTCAACATATTCAGAGAGGAAGCAGTAGAAGTCAGGTGACAAGGAGTAAGTCGATAAAGGCGTCGTGGTTGAACTCGTTGTCTTCCACAAGGGTAAGGGGATGACAGGTGTGTTGAAGGTACTTTATGATCAATATTAATGTGTATTGGATTTAGTAACGGAAAAGTCATTTAAGCAGGCTATTAAATATGTCATTAAATATGTCGGTTTCTATTGTCTTTTGATTTTCCTACTCCTCCCTATATATAAAGGGACGTGTAGACATTTCTTGTATGATGATGGAAAAAGAGAAAGTTTAAACAAAGAGAAATTGTAGCCAAAACACTCCTCGTAGGTGCAGCAGCTCTACAGAAGGTTTCCTCTATCCTACAGAAGGTCGTCGGCAGTACAGAACCTACGTTCTGCTAGCACCTTCTCCATTCCTATCCAATCCTACACACATAACCCCCCCAAACAAATTTGGTATCAGAGCGCAGAAGGTCATGTCTACATCCGCTGGCAACATGTTCTTCACTTTTTCTTCCAACCAAATTCACATCTTCGACGGTGAGCACTTTGACTATTGGAGTTCTCAAATGGAGACCATTTTCCTTTCGCAAGATCTATGGAAACTTGTGGAGGAAGGCTACGAAGAAGTTCCAGAAGGAATCTCTCTCCCAGAAAGTGACAACACTTCCGCAAAAGGTGTCATCAACCCCACAGAAGATGAGCAGAAGGCGTACAAGGAGAACGTCATGAAGAATGTCATGGCTCTGCGGATTCTGCAACAATCCGTGAGCAAAACCATCTACCCAAGGATATTCGGCCTGAAGAAGGTGAATGAAGCGTGGAAAGTCCTAAAGAAGGAGTTCAAAGGGTCACAGAAGGTGATCTCTATAAAGCTGCAGAATCTTTGGAGAGACTTCGACAATCTATCCATGAAAGACTCAGAAAACGTCAAAGACTACTTCTCAAGGATCGTGGAGATCCTCAATCAATTGAAGAGTTGTGGAGAAGTCGTCCCAGATAGAAAAGTCGTGGAGAAAATCCTCAGAAGCTTGCCACAGAAGTTTGAGCATGTGGTAACCGTGATTGAAGAGATGAAGGATCTCGCAGAAGTTTCCATCTATGAATTGATGGGTTCCCTAGAAGCCCATGAGAAACGGGTCAGCAAGTACACAACCCCCGTGGAGCAAGCATTTCAAGCGAAATTGAATGTTTCTGAGCAGAAGCAAGAACGTTCTGGAAACAACAGAAGGTCCTATGGCAGAGGACGTGGAGGCAGGTCTCGTGGCAGAGGCAGAGGCTATGCAGAAGGACGACCAGAAGGTCAGCACAGAAGCGGTCATGGAGAAGCAGAAGCAGGATGCCGCATCTGCAGAAAGAATAATCATGAAACAAAAAATTGTCGTTTTCGATGCAGGAGATGCAAGTTCCCAACTCATTCAGATCGTGATTGCTGGTACAAAGATAAAGAGCAGAAGAATGAACAGAAGAATGAGGACAGAAGCTCGGTAAATTTCTCTAAGGAAGATGAACCTTCTAAAGTTTTCTATTCTTCCTCTAACACCGTGGAAGATATGAATGAGATATGGTTCCTCGATAGTGGGTGTAGTAACCATCTCACAGGGATCAAGAAGAACTTTGTGGAGCTTGATGAGAAATACAACTCTCTCTTGGAACTTGGAGATAGCAAGAAGTTAAAGATAGAAGGTAAATGTGTTGTTTCAGTTTTCAGTGCAGAAGGTCAACAAAAGAGGATGCACGATGTCTTCTACACTTCAGAAATCGCACAGAACCTACTAAGTGTGGGACAGATGATGAAAAATGGCTACAAGTTGGTTTTTGCAGGAAGAGTCTTCTATGACTCAGATTTTCCAGTATACAGAAACAGTAATAGAAGCATCTGTACAGAATCCTATCAGGACAACAGAAGCAGTAGCAGAAGTTACAGTACAGAATCCCATCGGAACAACAGAAGCTAGTTCCTCTAAAACCATTCCAAAAGCGAAGGGTCCCATTGGAGATACACCACCAAGGAAGTATCGATCATTCACTGAAATTTATGAGCAAGCTAACTTTGCTCTTGCTGCATTTGAGCCACAGAACTTTGAGGAGGCAGCCAAAGAAGAAAAATGGAGAAATGCCATGAAGGAGGAGATGACTTCTATAGAGAAGAATGACACGTGGTCATTGGTCGATCTACCAGAAGGAAAAGAAGCTGTCGGATTAAAGTGGGTCTACAAGACCAATTATAATGAATATGGAAGTGTGTAGAAGCATAAAGCTCGCATCGTAGCAAAAGGCTATTCACAGAAGCCTGGAATTGATTTTACAGAAACTTTTGCTCCTGTAGCAAGGATGGAGACAATCCGTGCTGTTCTAGCCATTGCAGCACAGAAGGAGCTTGAAGTATTCCAGCTTGATGTCAAGTCAGCATTTCTTAATGGAGTACTAGAAGAAGAAGTCTACGTAGAACAACCACAAGGATTCGTGATGAAAGGCACAGAAGACAAAGTCTACAGACTGCATAAGGCTCTATATGGTTTGAAGCAAGCACCAAGGGCGTGGAATTGCAGAATTGATTCCTATCTACAAAAGAAAGGATTCTCCAGAAGCTCAGTAGAACCTTCATTATACATACAGAAGGTTGGTCCTGATTTTTTAATAGCATGTCTTTATGTGGATGACTTGATCTACACTAGCACCAGCAGAAGCTTGCTGCAGAAGTTCAAGGAAGCCATGATGGAAGAATTTGAGATGACAGATCTTGGCTTGATGAAGTACTTTCTCGGACTTCAAGTGAAGCAGAAGAAAGGAGAGATTTTCATTTCTCAAGAGAAGTACATAGCAGATCTATTGAAGAAATTCCGTATGGAGAATGCAAAGCCAATTTCTACACCAATGTCACTCAATGAGAAGTTACAGAAGGAGGATTCTACAGAAGGCTTTGATTCGAAGATCTACAGAAGCCTGGTTGGTTCTCTTATTTATCTCACTCACACTAGGACTGATATTGTTCATTCTGTGAGTTTGCTATCTAGATTCATGAGCAACCCCAGCAGAACTCATTTCATAGCAACAAAAAGAGTTCTACGCTATCTACAAGGCACACAGAATGTCGGATTGAAGTATACAAAAGAGCAGAAGGATGATTTAGTGGGTTATGTAGATAGTGATTGGGCAGGAAGCTTGGATGATCGTAGAAGCACACCAGGATACTTGTTCTGTATTGGAACAAAGCCCATTTCATGGAGTTCAAAGAAGCAAAACACTGTTGCACTCTCATCTGCAGAAGCTGAGTACATCGCAGTAAATGAAGCAACAAGAGAAGCTGTCTGGCTCAGAAGGTTACTTCTAGAATTACAACAGAAGGTGGACGAGCCAACAACAATCTTCTGTGATAACCAATCTGCAATCGCTATGACCAAGAATCCAGTTTTTCATGCAAGATCGAAGCACATAGAACTTCGTCATCATTTCATCAGAGAGATGGTTTCGCAGAAGGAGATTCTTCTAGAGTTCATCAGCACCCATGATCAACCCGCAGACGTTCTTACAAAGGCGGTGTCTTCTGAGAAGTTCGAGACATTCAAAGACTTCTTGAAGATCATAAATTAAGAGGGGGTGTTGAAGGTAATTTATGATCAATATTAATGTGTATTGAATTTAGTAACGGAAAAGTCATTTAAGTGGGTTATTTAAGCAGGCTATTAAATATGTCATTAAATATGTCGGTTTCTATTGTCTTTTGATTTTCCTACTCCTCCCTATATATAAAGGGACGTGTAGACATTTCTTGTATGATGATGGAAAAAGAGAAAGTTTAAACAAAGAGAAATTGTAGCCAAAACACTCCTCGTAGGTGCAGCAGCTCTACAGAAGGTTTACTCTATCCTACAGAAGGTCGTCGGCAATACAGAACCTACGTTCTGCTAGCACTTTCTCCCTTCCTATCCAATCCTATACACATAACCCCCCAACAAGGTGTTCATATGCTTTTAGACCAAGTTAATCTTCATTGACGTGTTCTAATGTTACGTTGAAGTCTTACCATGTGAGGTGCTCTAGTACGTAGTTATAACTCAATATAATTTTTTTAACCTAGGGATGTTTATTACCATTTAATTGCCAGTAATTCCCTAATATAATTATTATTTATTGTTTTATTAAAAGGACGAGGGTCAACATTTCGCCCGCGTAGAAATTATCAACGATTCCGCTCACATCATAAAATACCCAAATCCTCCTGCGGTGTTGCTGTTGTGTGAATCCCTTCTGCAACTCGTAAGTGTTTGTCTTGGATTCCCTCTTTTCTCTTCCATCGCAATATTAAGTTTTCTCAATTCGTGGGATATCCCCCTTCTCGGATATAGGGTTTTGCCTTGTTTTCATCTTTTTAATTTGGGTGGGTGGGGTTTCGTGGAGATGGGCATGCAGTTATTCCGATCGATTTTCCGTTGTGTTATTTGAGTTTTTCCGTAGATTTTCTTTTTGGAGTGGTCGTCCGCTGGTTTCGGCTTAGATTTGGATGTGTGGTATTGTCTCCAAATAATGGCTTCATGTCTTGGGTCGATGTTGTTACATTTGTTTCCTCAATCACGTGAAGGCGTTTCCTACTCTGGGATGGATTTTCGTTAACACTTGTTCCTTAAGTTTACACATTCTGCATTGTTCCCTCGACTCGAGTTTTGATTGTCGCCTTGTTGTTTGGATGTAATCCCCTGCAGCAGTTGTGAGATAGCGCGATGCCGGGTGGTTTTAGAGTGCTTCACCTTGTCAGGCCTTTCCTCTCTTTCTTGCCTGAAGTTCAGTCGGCAGACAGGAAGGTCCCCTTTAGGGAGAAGGTCATTTACACGGTCATCTCCCTCTTCATCTTCTTGGTCTGCAGCCAGCTGCCACTCTATGGCATTCACTCCACCACCGGCGCCGATCCATTTTACTGGATGCGTGTTATTATGGCTTCGAATCGTGGGACTGTGATGGAACTCGGAATCACGCCTATTGTCACTTCTGGTCTGGTGATGCAGCTTCTGGCTGGGTCAAAGATCATTGAGGTGGACAACAATGTCCGAGAAGATAGGGCTCTTCTGTAAGTGTCATCCCATAGCTTTCCTTTTCTTTTTACTTCTTCTTGTATTAATCCTTGTTTAAGACCAATCTCTGCATATTGCAGATATATGCGATGCTCCTATGTTCGTTGAATTTTCTATCTCAGTCATACTCTCAATATTGGGACTTGATTCTAAATGGGGGACCTTTTTCTGTCAGGAATGGAGCACAGAAACTGTTGGGCATCCTGATAGCTATTGGCGAGGCTGTTGCATACGTTCTGTCTGGAATGTATGGAAGTGTTGGCCAACTTGGTGTTGGGAACGCGATCCTCATCATTGTCCAACTATGCTTTGCCGGTATCATAGTCATATGCCTGGATGAACTTCTTCAGAAAGGATATGGTCTCGGTTCCGGCATTTCCCTTTTCATTGCCACCAATATCTGGTAGACCCCTCTTTGTTTTTCTTTTTCATGTGTATTCCTTTGACAGTGTTTTGTAGATTATTATTGTCTTCGGCAGATTCGTGTGTTGCTGAATTTTATTGTTGCTTACACATCAACAGTGAAAGTATCATCTGGAGAGCTTTTAGTCCGACTACCATCAACAGTGGGCGTGGTGCCGAGTTTGAAGGTGCAGTCATTGCCTTGTTCCACCTCCTGATTACTCGGACAGACAAGGTTCGGGCGTTAAGGGAGGCCTTTTACCGACAGAATCTGCCCAATGTCACGAATCTGCTCGCAACCGTCCTGATTTTCCTGATAGTCATCTACTTCCAAGGGTTCCGCGTAGTTTTGCCCGTCAGGTCAAGGAATGCTCGTGGACAACAGGGTTCTTATCCCATCAAATTGTTCTACACGTCAAACATGCCCATCATCCTTCAGTCTGCTCTTGTTTCCAATATTTACTTCATCTCCCAGGTATGTGTCTGTATATTTCTTTTATCAGAACATGCATGTTCTTGCACCCTCTTCTCAAAGGGTCTCAGTTTTGCAGTTGCTTCATAGGAGGTACAGTGGCAACTTCCTAGTTAACTTACTCGGGATATGGAAAGAGTCGGAGTACTCAAGCGGTCAGTCTGTTCCTGTCGGTGGGCTGGCTTATTACATCACTGCACCATCAAGGTAGCCAAGATGCTACAGTGTTATCACATGGAAGCCTGAGTTTTATGGCAATGTTTTCCCTAATTGTTTCTTTGATCTCCCAATCACACCTGTCCTTGTGATTTTTCAGCTTGGCGGACATGGCTGCCAATCCTTTCCACGCACTCTTTTATCTTGTTTTCATGCTATCTGCTTGTGCTCTGTTCTCCAAGACATGGATTGAAGTTTCTGGATCCTCCGCCAAGGATGTTGCCAGGCAGCTTAGGGTATGATATATATAGTTCTGACTATGATGGCCATTTGGTTTATTTGCGAGCCTGTCTGTTATATTCTGAGTGGCTTATCCTGATGTGAAGATGATTTTAAAACAGGGGGTGTTGTCACGGTTGGTATCCTGCTAGTTCTCCAACTGAATTGATAACGATTGTACTGTTTTTTTTTTCCATAGGAGCAACAAATGGTGATGCCTGGTCATCGGGAGTCAAACTTGCAGAAAGAGCTCAACCGCTACATCCCAACCGCCGCGGCATTCGGGGGCATGTGTATCGGTGCTCTGACTGTGCTGGCAGATTTCATGGGGGCGATTGGTTCTGGGACGGGTATCCTCCTGGCAGTCACCATCATCTATCAGTACTTTGAGACCTTTGAGAAGGAGAAGGCAAGCGAGCTTGGGATCTTTGGTTTCTGAGTAGGTGGGCTGCTGTACCTGAAGGACAAGATCATGTTCAATTTTGGTTACTTTGACGGATACTCACTAGATCTTAAGCACTAGCATTGAAGGTTATGCTAGTGCTTAAGATCGGAAGTCGAAGTTCAACACCCCTGTTATTCAAAACTAAATAACCCCTTCTCGTGGGAACGGAAGCAGTTTTTAATCCTGTTCTCCGCCGAGATATTTCAGACAGCGCCAGAAACGGTATATACTCGATTCCGTGCAGAGGAAGGCGGATTGCACCGTCGAAACATTCTCGTGTATATGTTTGCATGGATATGATAGACGCCTTGACTCGGTTGGGGGACATCTCATAAAAATAATATTAGTAATTAAATTAATTTGATTGATTTTGGGACGAAACCAACAAGTCACGCAAAACCAGAGGAACAAAGCAGGCCCCAATTCCATTCCATGCCCACCTTCCTCGTCCGTAAAGACCGAGTCAACGCCACAACCGGACATCTCCACCGTCCATTCATCCCATCCCACGGTCGTCAAAGGCTGTCCTCTCCATCTCCACCGTGTAACTCCGTCCTCTCCATTTCCCTCTGTCGATTTTTTTTTTCTTTTTTTTGAATCAATCCGATCTTCGGTTCCGATTGCGCACCGGAAGTGGGAATTGGGAATTGGGAATTGGGTGTCGTTTTAATGAAGCTATGTCGCTAGGAAGATCGTTCCTTTCTCGGAGGTTCTCCGACAGATCGTCTTCCCAAAAGGAGGAGCCAGAGAAGTGTTCCAACGCCCGCGATTCCGCCGGCGGCCCTTCGTTCGTCGAGTCCGAAACGGAGCGGTATGGGGAGACATGGGGGACGATGCTGCCAGATCTGTTGGGAGAGATCATCAGACGCGTTGAAGAGAGCGAGGATAGGTGGCCTCAGAGGCAGAACGTCGTAGCCTCCGCATGCGTCTGTAAGAGGTGGAGGGATGTTTCGAAGGAAGTCGTCCGTAAGTCCTCCTGTGGTAACGGCAACATCACCTTCCCATCTTGCCTCAAGCAGGTGAATTTCACTTCTCCTGATTTTCTTACACCGAAATTGGGGATTTTTGTGTGTGTGTGTGATTTCTTCGTTTGGAGGCAATTATTGATGCCAGAAGAATTTTGGGAACTTCCGAGCGGGCGCCTCCCATGGAGGTTTGGGAATTTCCTTGAATATCAGCCGGGAAATGCTGTGTACGTTGAGGGAGGCCACAATCTCTTTGGCGTTGTCCGTTTGTGCCTGAATCTTCCTTTGGTTGAGATGAGATGTGCTTTTGGAAGATGACCATCTTGTGATTTGATCATTTTTTGCGTGCAAAAAGTTTAGGCTCCATCGAAGGAACTGTTTTTGTTACGAGGGTTGTGATTGTCCATCCAGTAGCAGTCCTTTTGCCGCCTCCTTATACTATTATATAAGCTAGTTCTAGTTATTGAGTCAAACAGCAAACAGTTCTGCCGGATCGCTTTATGTTCTCATGGTGATGATGGCAAGCTTCCAATGCTCAACCTGCTCAGATCTGCCATCTTCTTTTCTCTCTAAAATATCGCTTATCGCTGCATTATTTTACATCTGCCGCGAATTGAGTTTCCTGTGGTTTGCACCACAAGTTCTGACTTGTGCTGTCTTGTTTCTGCACAGCCTGGTCCCTGTGATTCCGTTCAACAATGCCTTATAAAGAGGGATAAGAGGAATTCAACCTTTTATCTCTATCTTGCCTTCAGCCCATGTAAGTTGATCTTCGGCCAATCTGCTTTTTACGGATAGAGCAATGCAAAAGGACTTCTCAAATCTTTTCTGTACTGTAATTCTCGCCAGCTTGTAATTCATTTTGTGCTTCTTTCTCCATTTCTTGCAGCAATCATAGATAAAGGAAAGTTCCTTCTAGCAGCTCGGAGGTTTAGACATGGTGCCCACTCCGAGTACATTATCTCCCTCGATGCAGATGATTTATCCCAAGGAAACAATGCTTATGTTGGAAAATTAAGGTGAGATTGATATCTTGGATTGGCATGCCCCATCGTCGAAACACTTGAGTCAATGAAGGTTCTTTTTTTGATAGTTTTTCACCTGTACTTGTATTTTAATAGCAATATATAATATGGATGGGGCAGTTGTTGAAAAGCTTTTGCATCTGGAAGCAATGTTAATTGTAATTACTCTGAGAAAGAAGAATAAGGAAGACTTAGCGACTCCTTTTGGTTTCATTTCAGGAGATCCCCATTTAAACTGTAACTTCTTCAATCTTGGCTGTACTTTTTTCAGGTCTGATTTCCTTGGCACAAACTTCTCCATCTATGACTGTCAAGCACCACATAATGGAGAAACACCCTCGAACAGCAGGGCCATCCGTCGTTTTTCCAGCAAACGAATAAGCCCGCAAGTTCCAGCAGGGAATTTTGAGGTTGGACAGGTTTCTTACAAGTTCAACCTCTTGAAATCTAGAGGCCCAAGGAGGATGGCTTGTTCGCTGAGTTGCCCTTTGAATAGGGAAACTAACATAGACAAAAACGCTGAGGAGAAACCAGGAGGTCAAACAATTTTAAGAAACAAAGCTCCAAGGTGGCATGAACAGCTGCAGTGCTGGTGCTTGAATTTCCATGGTCGTGTGACTGTGGCATCAGTAAAAAACTTCCAACTTGTGGCTACGTGTGATCCGAGCCAGCCGGGGGGTAAAGGGGATGAGGACTCCGTCCTCCTCCAGTTTGGGAAGGTAGGAGATGACCTTTTCACCATGGACTACCGGCAGCCGTTGTCTGCCTTCCTGGCATTTGCCATCTGCCTTACCAGCTTCGGCACAAAACTTGCGTGCGAGTGACTGGACCTGTGACTTTTGTAGCCGTTTTCTTTAACCCTGTTTTTTTTTTGGTCGGTTTTTTGCACTTGGGGGTATCAAATGCTGGTTGTATAATTAATTACCTGAAGTTATAGGTTAGGTTTTCGTAGTATGCACAGATGGGAATGGACATGAGATGAAAAGTTTAATCTTTTTATTCTGGGTTGGTCTTTGTCTCGGGTGCTCAGGCCTTGGGACTGTGATGATCGTGATGTGCTCCTAGTATGCCCCTTTTACTGCATTACTATCGATCTGCGAAATCTGGTCCGGACCGGTTTGAACTCCTTATAGGTCTTTTTATGCCTCAGGGAGAACTGAGGATCATGCCGATACTGTTGGCATTAAGTTCGCGCAGGTGGCTTAGGAAATAGAAATGATTGGTTAGGTGGATTGTTGTTATGTCTTTCCACAGGCCATTGGCTTGAGAAGCTCTCTATGTTCTTCCAGAGGAGCATTTTGTGGGATGAGAATGCCGAGTCGATATAAAGAGTGTATGGGAAAAATGCAGCTGGAACTTGAAGAAGTATTTTTCCTCTGACGTCACTGTGATTTGCTTCTATTTCCCTCACCTTAATTTTAGGATAATTAAGGACTGAATGAAAATAACTCAATAGGTTAAGGACTAAATTTGTAAGTAATCTAACAGCTTTTTGGTTTCTGGACCTTTTCAGTTTTGCTGTTCATTTCTAAGCGAATAGAGAAAAACCGGCGGTTACATTTCCGGGAGGGACCGTGATCGTGATTGTCTCTCATTTGCTAGGGTTTGGCCCCTTCGTCTACGACGATGAAATCTATGTCGCCGTCCGGAGACGGGGATGGCGGGGAAGAGACGCTTCTTGAGCGTCGTCATGGGAGGAGTGCTCGAAGACCGGATCGTATTCCTATTTTTCGATGACGTCGTCCTTCAGGCGCTGAGATCGTCGAGGGAGGATTCTTTCCAAAATGCCAGATATCTCCTCCATCCGTCACTAGGTATAGAACGCTGGTATGTTGTCTTTTCCGTATACGTTAGATACTTGGAGTTCTTGATCGTGAGGGCGTATATGTGAGATTCCTGGTGTTCTTGATCGTGAGTCCGTATTCGTGAGATGCTTGGCATTCTTGGATGAATTTGCTCAGTCGTTCCTAAGTATATTTTGAATACAAGACGTTAATCTGTTTGTTTGCATCTTTCTATGCAGTGAATTTGATATTTAGTCGAGTCTAACTCAAAATCTTGCCAGTTGATGGAAGTGCCTCCACGTCATGATCTCCGTTGCTTGCCTAAAAAATTGGCCGGATATTCAGAATCTTTCTTTTCTCATGCGAGAAAATCATATTCTACATGCTGTGATAACTGCCTTCCCTGGAATCCAATTGGCAAGGGTTGGCACCCTGACCACCACCTTGCGGCGTGGGCATCCACAGATCCTGCAGGCATGTTTGGTGATCTTTGTGAGGGGACATAAATGATCCCGGGATGGAGGCGATGGACTCCAAGACGTCAATCTTTATTGCAGGCTCTCTCTCCAAGATCTCTTGATTTGTTTATTTGCGCTACTTTTGAAATCTGTCATCCTTCCCGGTTCCCTTCGGATTTGTGTCTCAAATTCCATAATTTTGCTTGAAAGTTGTGGTGCTTGAATTTCCTCTGGGTATTGTGTCTTACATGTTAGGAGAAGGTGATTTAAAGGACAATCCAGCTGTGCTGATGCTTGGAGAAGTTGAAGTGATTGTGGTCTGAATTAATAATCAAGTTGAGTCGGTGAAATGGGAAAATGCTTCAAAAAACTCTCTAATTAGTTTGTTCGTTTCGTAGCTGGATTCGAGTCAGGGATTACCATACTCTCAATGCATCATTGAAGGCCCTGCCTCACGCAACTTTGTGGTATTCCTTTCTCCCTTTACCTTAACTGATTATTTGGTATATGTTTTTCTTTTGTTAGATTCATGCTTGATGTTAGGTGATTGAGAATCCACTATTTTTGATACTTCTTATTGTGTTTTGTTCCATTTCCTTTACCTTATATGTGATCTGCTTATGACTCGAAATTGTGCAAGTTAACGTCTGAAATTAGAGAGAGATGACTTGTTCTTTCTTGTTTATACTGTCTTGTCCGAAATTAGAGGGAGGTAACTTGTTCTTGTTTATACTGTCCTATTCACGTCCACCGGGTTCCTTTTCTTCATTTAAATTGAGATGAAGCCACAAGACAGATTTCTAGACTTCATGCAGTTTACAATGAAGGCAAAACTGAACATGTCATCTTTCTTTGTGCTTAGTGATATTTTTTATGCAGGCTCAGCTAACGGTGAAGATGGCCAATCTGTGGATATGTATTCGAGTTTATGCATGTTTATTTACTTTCTCATTCGAAATAAAGTGAATGGATGTCTCACTTACCCGTTTGCCAGCACTCCATTGTCTTTGCATGCTGCTACCTCTTTTCCAGCTAGTTGTGATAGAAAGGGTAAACATCTTGCCATGCTTTTGAAAGTTAACTTGGTAATCTTTTGTGGGGATACAAATTCACTTGGAAAAGCATAGACCACCTGCATTATTTTTTAATCGGCTGTGGGCTTCACTGTTGTAACAAATGCGGTCATTAAAGTTACTTTCAAGTGATGATTTCAACAATTAAGAAACTTGAGAAATATCATTTCCGCTGTGTTTGATTCTGGTGGTCGGGTCACCTTCGTCAATACTTGTAGACTTTGTTTATTTTGTGTCAATTTCTTGCATTTTACTGTAATCTTCCGTATGAATATTTTATGAATATTTTCTCCAGCCTTGCTGGAATCCTGGGGCAAAGAATTGAGGTCCTGTTCTGTCAATAAAAGGTCAGTCTAATTTTGGTTTTGCTTTTAATTCCAATTAATCATAGTTCATCTGTTGTTACAAACCTTGAACGTGCTAACCCAGTAGTTTGTAAACTATGCAGGGCTTCTTCCATTAGCACGTTGATTTGTTTGTCTATGTGCAGTCTTAGGAGGGTGTGGCCGAATATGCTTTCTTGGTGTGGGCGCAGACAATCCTCTTACAGTCGCTCCTGGACTAAATAAGGCGTTCTTTGTCCCAGGATTAGGCTACCGGTGGCTATCGGCATCAACTAAGAAGTGGAGGGATACAAATAGGTTAAGTTGATCGGGCCCATATTTCTGAAAAGATGGCCTCGTGGTTGGCCCGTAGTCTACCAAGCACGACATCGGGGGTCACTGATGAAACATCTAACAAAAGCAGCAAACAATCAACCCTATACACTGTAACAGCCCAAAAGATCAATATAGACATACGAAGCCCATCCGTAGAAATAATATTAGAGCCCATTCTAAAAAAATCATTTTGAGATCAGTGAGGACAGAGAGTAAGGCCCAAATAACGCAGGGCCAGTAAGAGGTATTAATCAGCCAATATTAAAGCAGCAATAAGGCCCAACTCTACAATCAATAGACAAATGTCTGGGCCCAAAGAAATCATGGGCTCAACTATGGGGCGGAAAAAGGTCCATTCTAGGCAAAAAGATGGGCCAAACGGACGATAATCGGCTAACAGATGGGCCGTGAGGGAACTAAAATGCCTGATCACTTAATGGGTTCGGAATTGGGCCGGATAATATGCAGACGTGGCGTGGGCCCATATATGGGCGAAAATTTCATGTAACGGACCCTTATTTTGGGCCCAATTGAACTTACTCTATGGGCCCATTTGGGTCGAAATCGTACTGAATGGGCTCATTTTGGGCCCATTTGACTATTTACGGGCCATTTTGGGGAGACGGGGCAATTGAGACTCATATATGGGCCTTGAGGTTGTTAATGGGCCGATGGAACAATGAGTTGACTCATACGTGGGCCGATGGAACAATGAGTAGATTTATACATGGGCCGAGAAGGTAATTGATGGGTTACGATATGGGCCGATTAATCAATGGGCCTGGATTAGTGTGGATGAGGCAATTAATGGGCAAAAATATGTGCCCATAGGAAAATATTGGGCCTATATACGAGACCATTAAATATCCGTATTCCGTACAACAATAGTAACGCATAAATGGGCCATGGGGTGCAATCTTGTAACTGGCCGAACTGTGGAAACTTACCTATTCGTTGGCAATATTGTTGCATTGTATTACGGACACTAAGTGGCCTAGTTTTTTCCTTGGTGCTTGTTGAAATTTCAGCCCACCACAGATTAAGAAAGGGCCTGTGTATGAGGTTTCGGTTCTAATAGAATTATCATCATGGTGTCGGAGGGAATCCTCGTACCTTCCAAATAGCCCTTCATTTTGACAAAAAAACACGTGAAGTGGCGCCATGACAAATAGAGCTAATGGGCTCATCTGTAGGCCGATCCGTCCACTGATGGGCCGACCAGTCCTCATCTCTGGCTGATAAGAACGACCTGGCCCATATTTTACGGCAATAAACCTTAATCATAAGTAAAATGGGTCACTGATAGACTCTTTTCTGCAAACCACCGTCCCCCACCGGCCGAAGGCGCGATGGGTAACATTAGTTGGGCTTCGACTAAGCCCTCATATGTCAATGAGAATTATATTACTAAGTCAACCCAATATAACTTTGAAGCAAAGCAACGCACAGAAAGCAAACATCAAAAAATTTATGAGGTTAGGTGTAAAGAAAGTGGACACACCTGCTGCGTGCACCCGACAACCTGTTTTAGGACTATGAATTTGTAGTCATGAACTCCAACTCTCTCAGTTCATCTTTGGCAATAAAGTCATGGTTCTACCTGACTTTTTGGATGTACTTCTGACACCTGTTGTGAATTGATCTAAGCTAGGTCAATGCAACAAGTTAAATCCAAAATATGAGAAAATGACCAAGTCTGTGATTAACCACACATTTTTGAGAGACCGACTTGCATGTTCTCAGGACTCTATGCAACCGGGTTGTCAATCATAAGACAGAAAGCCTGTTGCGTTTGCTGTGCATTAGGGAGTTTCTGCAGGGCTATCTACGCAAATCACAAGCCCCCACTTCGATGGAATGAGATGTGTAATCAGGATACCTCAAGAAAATTCATCATGGGCCTTGAATATGTACAGCACCTATGACCTAAGTAGCGGGAAAACAAACCGTATAGAAATGTACCTACATTGACAGCAACAACCTTCAAGGCAGTAAAGGGTGAAACTATGGTCAGTGAACTGCCCCTTCATGTAGCACAAGTCTAATAGAGCCACTGCACTTCAAACTTTGAACAAATCTTCTTGCATAAACATAAACCTATGTAAACTGCAACTATTTCAACATACAAAAAAAAAAAATGCATTTCAACCATTGTTCTACCTATAAATAAAAGCATGCCGGTAGTAAAACATATCAACAATTTGTAGCCGTAATACATTGTCCAAATAAGGCACAACTATAGAGCAAGATATCAGACGAAGATTTTTCCACTCAATCTCGTGAAGAAGCCAATAACGTAGGATTCAAAATGCTAAGCACCTGTCCACTTACATGAGAAGACACAACTCTATTTCAATCAGCTGTTAATAAAACACGTAGAACATCATCTACATTTTTTATACGGTACTTTCCTGGCCAGGTTAGCTCTGTGATACAAGCTGATCCTTCTTTAATTCTATATGACACTTTGAGGATTTCATCGACATTTTCACTTATATCCAACATGCCAACTACAATCTTTGATCTTTGGTCCTTGAGAGTCTCTAAGTAGCACCTTGCATTGTATATCTGGAAGAGTAGCCAATAAACAAGCAAACTCCAACACGGCCTCCTTTCAAATGAATAACAGGAGAGAATATGTCCCAAGGCCTTGTTTCAAATGAAGAACAAGAATCCGCAGATATGAACAGGAACTCTCGTTTCAAACTGTGACCAGTCAACTCTCACTAAGGTCTAATTTTGAGTTGCAGAATGTCTATTCAGAAGCATGTCATCACATACAGGCTAAAGGAAATGGAACCGATCTAACAACAAGAGTCAGTGTATTCTTAACCATTTCACATCAAGCATGAATTGAACTATAGCAAAACCAAATATCGAAGAATCTCGAAAAGGAAAATCAGAGAGAAATACCATGAAGTAGGGGAAACAGGGCCTTCAGATGACTATGCATTCAGAGTACCATTACTCTCAACATCTATCAGGCCGCAAAAATAATAAACCCATTCCACGGCACCATTTCTTGAGGAAATGGCCGCATTTCCAGATCATTCCAGGGAAACAAAACTGGAGAGTTCCAATGAAATATTCAACCAATTCGTCAAAATCGCTTCAAATTCTCCCAAGTATCGCATGAACGGATTAGCACTCGCACCACCTTCTCAAGGCACGCAAGTCAGAATTCCTGGATAACAAACCAATCCTCGCATATCATAAAGGGAACCTTGGAAATCGAGACATAGACCCTTGGGGAAGCAACGCAACGGAGCAATCGACGCCGGATTTCAAAGGCACATTAAAATAGACAAGCGAAGAAATCTTACAAAGAACGCGCTGGAGAGATCGACGCCTACGGGATTGAGAGTGCCCACGGCGTTTCTTAGAGCTTCCGCGCGATCGATAGTACTCCCTCGCAAGATAGCCGAATGTTCCCAGCCTGATCGCAAGGACGCCGCTGGGTAAGACGATGCCGACGCACTCCGGAGGCGGTGGTGGAGGGGGCGGCTGTTCGTGCCGATCGGGTTCCAGAAGAGGCGGTTATCGCCCGTGTTGTGAAGACTCTCCGCCAGAGCGCGATTTTGAATTTCCGGCTCGTTGTCGTAGATGTGTGGGAGTAATATACGCGATCCAAGCGGTCAAGTTACATATTTACCCCTCGTAGTAATTAACGTGGAACGGGAAAATGTGAAAATATCGAGTAATCTGATTCCGAGTCGGCTGAAGAAAGAACATCCCAAACGGTGGTCTCCTTAGTGAACGACCTTCTTTATTTTTGTTAAGGGGCACAAAACCAGACTTTTGAAGATGTGCCTTTACGAGATCACACACGGTCGAACCTGTAGCTCGATCTCGGCAGCAGCGCGTGTTACCCCCAGCACATATTGTAAAGATATTAAACACTAGCTCGGGTGGACGGTTGAGTTTGTTAAGAGTCAGTTAAGTTTGATAAGCTTATGCTGTTATATAAACGATTGTAACAGTTTTTGGTCAATGATAGGGTTCATTTTTCCACTTTCGGTTTTTTCCTCTTCTCTTCATCTTCTTTTTGCTCTTCTCAATCTTGCTGACCTGCAGATCTCGTTGCATGGTATCAGAGCGCAACGCCATGGATGCAACGGCAGAAGAGGAGTCACCGTACCTGTTGTCGTAAGGCAGCAATTCAGATTTCGTTGTTTCACCGCATTTTGATGGAACGAATTATGCAGCGTGGTCAATTTAGCCTTGACTGTGAAGAACAAGGTTGGATTTGTAAATGACACAATCCTAAAGCCATTTGTAGATGATCCGTTGTTTCTCGTCTGGAATCGGTGCAATAGTGTTGACCTGGTTTTGTAGAATAAAGAAGGAAATAAAAAGAATGGGAATGAAATGGCACCATTGGAAATTTTTATTTTCCTATCAAAACTTTCTCAAAATAATTAGATGACAATATTATCATCTCAGAGATTTGGATTACATATCCCTAATTCATTTCGTAAATACTCAAACCTCTCATTGTCAAGCGGTTTAGTAAGTATATCAGCAAGCTGTTGCTCAGTATTTATATACTGAATATCAACTTTACCGCTTTGTACATTATCACGTAGAAAGTGGTGTCTCAACTCAATATGCTTAGATCTTGAGTGATAGACAGGATTTCATGATAAATTAATTGCACTTGTGTTATCACACATTATTGGAATAGAATCAAAATGAAGATCATAATCTTCGAGTTGTTGTCGCATCCATAGTAACTGCGCACAACAACTAGCTGCTGATACGTATTCAGCCTCAGCTGTGGATAGAGCGACAGTTGTCTGCTTCTTAGAGAACCAGGAAATAAGCATATTTCCCAATAGTTGGCAAGTACCAGACGTGCTTTTCCTATCAATACGACATCCAGCATAGTCAGCATCTGAATATCCTCTAGGATCCAGCAACGATTCTCTTGGATACCACAGACCTAAACTTACAGTTCCTGCGAGGCATCGAAAGATCCTCTTAACTGCAGCAAGGTGTGACTCTTTTGGAGCAGACTGATATCTAGCGCATAAGCATACGCTGAAACATCATATCTGGTCGTGAAGCAGTAAGATATAGCAATGATCCTATCATACTTCTGTATAGCTTGGAATCAATTTCCTTTCCACTTTCGTCTTTATCAATTTTCGTATTACTACCAATTGGAGTTGACAAAGGTTTAGCATTCACAAGATCAAATTTCTTGAGCAACTGTTTGCTGTACTTTCCTTGATGGATGAAAATTCCATCTTCCGAGAAGAAAGTAAGTTCTCCCATGAGACTCATTTCAAATTCCCCTTTCATTAGATCAGAGAATTCATTACATAATTTTTCATTAGTTGAACCAAATATAATGTCATCGACATATATTTGAGCAACTAAAAGATCAGCATCCTGTTTCTTAAGAAACAATGTTGTATCAATTTTTCCACGCCTATATCCCTTTGCTATAAGAAAGGAACTAAGCTTTTCGTACCATGCTCGCGGAGCTTGCTTAAGCCCATACAAAGCTTTAGAGAGCTTATAAACATGATTACGATTCTTTGGATCGGTGAATCCAGGAGGTTGTTCAACATAGACTTCCTCTTTTATATCACCATTTAGGAAAGCACTTTTCACATCCATTTGAAATAACTTAAAGTTATTATAGCAAGCATACGCTAGGAGTAAGCGTATTGCTTCTAGACGCGCCACTGGGGCGAACGTTTCATCATAATCGATGCCTTCTTCTTGTGAGTAACCTTTTGCTACAAGTCTAGCTTTGTTTCTTACAACATTTCCAGACTCATCAAGTTTATTTCGATAAACCCATTTTGTTCCAATAATGGAACGATCATTGGGTCTAGGTACTAAACTCCAAACTTTGTTTCTCTCAAATTGGTTCAATTCCTCTTGCATAGCAAGAATCCAATTAGGATCATCAAGCGCATCATCAATGCCTTGAGGTTCATCTTGAGAGATAAAAGCAGAGTGTTCACAGTACAAACTTGCTGTATTGCGGGTTCGCACTCCTGTGTGCAAAGAACCTATTACTTGATCAATAGGATGTCTTTTCTTGTATAACGAAGGAACACGATTCTCAATTTGAATATCCTGGAAATCACCAGAAGCATTTTCAGTGTGTGCAGCAGGCACTTGCTGTACATCTGCTACAGTGTTTCCGTTCGGATTATTGTCAGCAATCATTTGCTGGGAGGTTTCATTTGATGTTGTTGTTGAGGATTGTGCTACTGCTTCCACAACAACTTCCTCCTGTGTCAGAGAGTCATCAATTTTAACATTGATAGACTCTTCAACAGTTAGAGTTCTTTTATTAAAAACTCTATATGCTTTGCTCGTTAGGGAGTATCCTAAGAATATGCCCTCATCAGATCGAGCATCAAACTTTCCGACACCATCTTTAATGGGTCTCAAGATATAACACTTACTTCCAAATGGATGAAAGTATGAGATATTAGGCTTTCTGCCTTTATATAACTCATAAGGCGTTTTACCTAAAGAGTGCCTCAAATGAATACGATTTGAGATGTAGCATGCTGTGCTTACAGCTTCAGCCCAAAGATTTTTAGCAACCTCACTTTCCAGCAACATAGTTCTTGCCATGTCTTGTAAGGTTCGATTCTTTCGCTCTACAACTCCATTTTGCTGTGGAGTGTATGGAGCAGAGAAATTATGGTTAATACCATATTCTTCACAGAAAGAAGTAAAGTCATGGTTTTCAAATTCGGTACCATGATCCGTTCTTATGCTTCTTAGAGAAACACCTTTCTCATTTTGAAGTTGTTTGACTAAAGTTTCAAAGGTTGCAAACGCATCACTTTTGTGAGCTAAGAATTTAACCCAAGTGAATCTGGAAAAGTCATCTACCACAACTAATCCATAACGTTTACCTCCAAGACTTTGAGTCCTTGTTGGACCAAATAAGTCCATATGAAGTAAATCAAGCGGAGCTTTGCTTGAAATCATATTTTTACTTTTAAAGGATACCTTTGTTTGTTTGCCAATAGAACAAGCTTTGCAAACCTGATCATTGTCAAACTTGATTTTAGGCAATCCCTTAATAATGTCCTTTTTGACAAGTTTGGACAGCAAGTCGTAGTTAGCATGTCCCAACTTTCTATGCCACAGAGTAGCTTCGTCCTTAACGGACAAGAGACAATTTTCTCCAGCGGAGATGTTCTTAAAGGATAGGATATAGATGTTTTTCTTGCGTTCACCAACGAAGCAAGTGACACCATCCCGTGAAACGTTACATGTTCTCTCATTGAAAGAAACATTGTAACCTTTATCGCACAATTGGCTGATACTAATCAAATTATGTTGGAGGCCTTTAACATAAAGAACTCCTTCAATGGTTAGGGAGTTAGAACAGCAAATGGTTCCTGTTCCTTTAACCATCCCTTTTCCATTATCACCAAAAGTGACAGCACCACCATCCTGGAAAACCAGTGTGGAGAATAAGGAGACATCTCCTGACATATGCCTCGAACAGCCACTATCTAAGTACCATACATGGTCCTTAGTGATGGACTTGAAGCATCCCTGAAATAGAGAAAGAATTTAAGTAAGTCGTTGCTTCTATTTAACAACAGAACCATCAACTTTAGAAGTAATGCCAAGCATGTCATTTCGCCGCACATGGCAATTTTTAATGAAATGATCCGGCTTTCTACAATAGTAACAAAGCCTAGGTAACCTTTGAATAATAAAGTGAGATTCGCCATTCCTAACATGAGGGGGAACATATTTCCCATGTCGTGAATGTTTCTCATTTCCAGAATCATGCTTCTCATGCATACATAATTCTGTTTTGTTGTTTACAGCATCAAGTTGCTGTTGCAACTCCTCAATCATTAATTTGGATTGAGAAAGTTTCTTTGTTGCTTTCTTAGCCGTTGCTGATAACTCTTCCTTTAGAGAATCGTTCTCAGCACTCAAGAATTTATTCTCCTTCTTAAGAGCCTTATTGTTTGCGGACAAAGACTCAATTTTATCATAAAGTTCGGAGAAAAGATTCTCAATATCTTCAGCAGACAGATCAGAAGGTGAGAAAGCATTTACCTTCTCAGTGTCAGCATCAGTTTGCGCCATATAGCAGATGTTTGCTGTTTCGTCATCCTGATCTGATTCTTCATCACTATCACTCCAAGATGCCATCATGGCATTTTTCTTGTATTTTGAAGATTTGCCCTTCTCATTCAAAAGTGGGCAATCTGGTCGCATATGACCAGGTTTGTTGCACTCATAGCATACACCACTTTTACTTTGGTGTGGTTTAGTATTCTTCTTTTTAATCTCTCGTTTTCCCTTAAGCGATTTTTGCGAAGATACCTTTTGAATTTCTTTGCCATCAAGGAAACTTCATCCTCAGAATCAGATGAAGATTCATCCTCGGATTCATCGGACATTTCGGTACTTCCCTTGAATGCAACAACATTGATCTTCTTATCATCAGCAACCTTGTTCTCATTTTCGTACGCAACGAGAGAACCAAGCAACTGTTGAAGACTTAAGTTTGTCAAATCTTTAGCTTCTTCAATTGCCGTCTTCTTGGCTTCCCAAGTTTTAGGCAATGAGCGAAGTATCTTTCTGACCAACTCAGAATTAGAAATTGTTTTGCCAAGTGATTCCATGGCATTAGTAATTTCGGTGAGTCTATCAAACATTTGATTTATTGACTCATCCTTTGTCATCTTGAATTCTTCGTATTGAGCTACTAAAGCATTTATTTTGGACTCCTTGACTTGTTCTGATCCTTCATAGATCAAATCAAGTCTATCCCACATTTCTTTCGCTGTCTTACAAGTAGAGACGCGATTGAACTCATTTCCAGCAAGAGCGCACACTAAGTAGTGCTTTGCTTTAGTGTTCAGCGAGATAATTCTCTTTCTTTCAAATTCATGTCGAGAGTCGCTGGGATTAGATGGAGGAATTACAAGATCTCCTTCCATTATAATCTGCCAGCAATCGGCATCTTTTGCTCCTATGAACAACTCCATTCTCATTTTCCAATATGAGAAATGTTGTCCAGCAAAGAGCGGTGGACGTTCGGTCGAATGACCATCAGTCAGGAGCATTGACATTCTGTTCAGTACTCAGCAGCACCTTACTGTGCTTAATGTAAGACTGTCAGCAACAAGCTGTTTTGGTTCAGCAATAGAGTTCTGTACTAGCAATCACACAGAAAGCTTTCCAGCAAATCCGCTCTGATACCAATTGTTGGATCGTTTATGTACACTAAGAGGGGGGTGAATTAGTGTTTATCACTTTTTCGCCCTTTCTCGGTGTAAGCGGAAGCGTACTGTATCACAGCAGAGCGTTTCTCAGAATGAGAAATACCTTACTGTAACTGTTACGATTTTGTCGAGTAGGTTTTCGTACGAGTGTTGCGCGATCGTAATGGACACAGTGATTTATAGTGGTTCGGCCTTAATTGACCTACGTCCACTTTCCACCAACAAGGTGATTCCACTATATAAAATAATGGGTGCAAAAAGCCCTTGCACTAGGCGTATGTTCCTCTCACAAAGTGAGATTTAGAATCCCGTACAATAGATGATCACTCCTGGCAACGGTCAGCTCCTCACACAGTGGACGTCTTCTCGTTTCCAGCAGAATGATGCTTATCCTCAGCAGTTGGTAGCTCAATGGATTCCACACAGCTCGTTGTCGCTTAATATAAACCTGACTTATCAAAGAGCACAGACAACGTTATGTTAGAGTATAAATCCTCGCAGATAACTCCTTACGGTGAAGAATGTATTCTCAGAGAGCAGCTCGTTTCTGCTTCACAGCGAAGGATTGCTTCAGCACTTTATCGTTCAGCAGAGGATTTCCACACAGAACTTGTCTCCCCTTAAGATAAGTCTGCACTTGCTTAAGAGACAACCACAAAGTTGAACCACAAAGATCACGAAGATAGGAACCACAAAGATCACAAAGAAAACCACAAAGCCACTTAGAAGGTATCCGTCCTACACTCAGTTCGGACGTGCACGGTTACCACAGCCGTGACTCACTGCACTGCACACCCAGTGCCTAGGGTGGAATTTTCCGATCCGTTGGCTTCCACGCAACCTGCTTTACTAACCCTCTGTATCAGGCGTTCAAGACTTCTGCACAGCACCCCTGTGCTCGGGAGGAACTCTTTCCACTCCGGCGGCGTTCCCAACTCCTGCTCTACCCTGCAGGCACGAGACTTCTGGCGCGCACCCGCAAGTGCGTGTCTAACTGCTCAAACTCCGTAGGCTCGAGACTTCCCTACGAAAAGACACGACAAGAACGGCTTCTTGCCGATGGGTCAGCAACCGATTACTGAATTCAGAGCAGGTATTCACTTAGCTTCCCTCAGACGATTCGCCGGTTGCTCGTTGAACGCACCGAGGACACCTAGTCCCTCTCAGGCGATTCAAGGGATCTGACCTCAGCCCCTTGACACTCTCACACGCAGCTTGCAAGAGAAAGAACCAGGAGACACTTAGCACCTTCCGCTCTCCGTCGACGCACAAAGCTCACACAGACCACACAGACCACACAGATGCACAAAGGCAGAGAGAAAATGTCGTCCTTGGTCTAATTATAAAGAAGAAGGAGGACGGAAATCGTCTAGGCAAACAACAAGATTTATTGCCAAAACTGGCCGTGAGGACACATCAACGGTCTGCTCAACGTTCGCTGTCCCATAGAAGGAAAGATCCAACGGTAACCTCCATTCGTATCAATTAGATAATTTATTTCCAATCTATATTATCTTATCTGATCGATTGTGATAATCAACAATATTTGTCTTGATATTTTCTCCCATTACAGCGAGACGTTGCTGCAGGGAATCAGAGATATATTTTGTTTCCAAAAATAACAATTGGAAAAATAATCTCAATATATTTTGTTGCCTAATAGTTTATAATAAGATCATTAGGCTACGTTAAACGAACCTAGACACTCAGAATAATTATCTAAGATAGATTAAAATAAATCTTGGAATAAATCGTGATTATTAAAAATATGTTTCCATATTTTCAACTTTTATGCGTAATATCACAGTAACAGTGTACTGGAACGCAATAATATATAACTGATACTAGTTGTGGTTCAGCAACATATTGCTCAAGCTCATCACTAAGAATGAACACATAACTTGTGAAACATTATTACTGACCACCAGTAACATGTCGCTTACCACCAGTAACATGTCGCTTAACATTTTATAAAAAGAAAACCACCTACGGTTTCTTTTCAAATCTCTAACTTCCCTCGTTTCTTCTTCAACCTCGACCCTCTTCCTTCTTCTCCATTTCTCCTCCGAAAATGGCACCCAAATCCGCGAAATCTAGAAAGGGCAAGGGAACTCCCAAGAAACGGTCACAATCTGTGACTGCTTCCACCCAGCAAACCTCTGCTGTGGAGCCCCCGTCAGTTACTGAGGGGGAGCCCTCGATGATGCAAACCCCTGCTCCGGTGGTCACTGAGACCAAGGAGACACCTGCTGCGGTTCTTGCCAAGGACAATGTGGCTTCGACTGGTGATGCCACCACTTTTGGCGAACCTGAGGATGCTACGGAAAAAACCCTCGATGTTGAGGAGGAAACCGCTCCACCGGAGGCGGTTACCAAGTCTACTTCTGCGTCTCCCAAAGCAGCAAACTCCCCTGCTACTGATGAGGAGACTCAAGCCGAAAAAGGCAAGAAAAGCGCTGAGGATCCTGAGGATTTCCAGAGCGCTGATGAACAGGACTCTTTGGCTGAAGAGACTCCTGACGAGGATGAGAATGTGGAGGTGATCGGCTCTGTTCAGAATCCTCCGATTCGCTCTTCTCTTGGTGTTGCCTCTCGCACCAGGATGAAGCGACCTTATGCTGGTATAAGGGATGGTATGCATTCTGGCTCTCCTATTCACAAGAAAGTGAGAAATGCAGATTCTTCTGTTTTTATTCCTGCGGTTGATCAGTATGTTTCTCTGGCTGAATTAAATCGGATTCTTGCTGATGATACTATGCCGAATAGAAACATGACCAAGCGCAACATTGCTGCATGCAAGCGTGTAGACTTTGATTGGTTTACTCAACATGAGCTCTGCTTTGCTGAGATGTTTGAAAGGTTGACCTGGCGATCCTTTTGTGAATATGATGGCATCAGTTCCATCTCAAAGGTCAAGGAATTCTATGCCAATATTACCTTTCATAAGGAAGATTCTCTCATTAAATTCATCAAGGTGTTGGTAGATGAGAAAACCTTTGTTTTCTCTGTGTTTGATGTCTGCCGCCTCTTTGAATCTGATCTTGTTAACAACCTGAGGGTGATCAGTGAAGGAAAGCTGGAAGCTTATCAGACCATCAACGATGGTGAGGTGGTTGCTGTCAGCGGATATCTGCAGAACACCGGGCTGAGTTTCAGCAACCGGATGTTTCACAAGGCAGTAATGTCTTGCTTGGCCCCTCGGATTGGCAGCATCGACACTGTCATGCCAAGAGATTGGAATCTGATGGTTCATCTTAAAAGAGGTATTCCTGTGAACTTGGGAAGTGTGATATTTGGCCATATGGCATCTTGTGTTCAGGACGAGAACAGGGCACTTCCATTTGCACATGTTATCACTGCATTGCTGCAGTTCTATGGGGAGCAGATTGTTCCTGTAAATCAAATGGACACCTGGACTACTCAGGTTATTGGAGCTAACTCTGTAGCAAGTATGGGCTACCAGTATGTGGATGGTGTTTTTGTCAAGAAACCAACCAAGCGACAGATCGCTGCTTCTGTCCGTGGCAAGTCCACAGCTGCACTTGGCAAGCAACGCTATGCTGAACGTGAGAAGGCGGCTTCTTCATCCAAGGATGAGTCCCCTTCTTCTTCCAAGCTTCAGAAAGTCCTCTGTGAGGAACTAAGCTACACCAGGCGCTCCATTCTTGAAAGGCTGGATGGATTTGCTGAGAGGCTGACCCGCCTGGAAAATATGGTCCAGACCTTGCTTGACAATGCCGAGGATTGAGCCATGCTCTCCGTTTAGGATTGAGCTACTCTCCTCTATCTTTAGGCGTCTGCTTTGTTGTTCTAGAATGAGCTATGCTCTTCTATTTCTGAACTTGTTTAATAACTGTTTCGTTTTGATGCATCGCAGCAACTGTTGGCTGCTGACTTTGTCTTTTGGGTGCTAGCATATTCTTGCTACACTAGTAATAAAACTATCCTTTGTTATCCTCTTTTCTTTTTCTTTTTGATACGACAAAAAGGGGGAGAAGAATAAGTTCAGGGGGAGTTAAGGATTTAAGGGGGAGTTGACACAAACTCGATCCCTAAGTCCATATTTTGTTATCATCAAAAAAGGGGGAGAATGTTGACCTGGTTTTGATGATGAACTTAAGCGACATGTTACTGGTGGTAAGCGACATGTTACTGGTGGTCAGTAATAATATTTCACAAGTTATGTGTTCATTCTTAGTGATGAGCTTGAGCAATACGTTGCTGAACCACAGCTAGTAGCAATTATATATTATTGCGTTCCAGTACACTGTTACTGTGATATTACTCATAGAAGTTGAAAATATGGAAACATATTTTTAATAATCATGATTTATTCCAAGATTTATTTTAATCTATCTCAAATAATTATTCTGAGTGTCTAGGTTCGTTTAACGTAGCCTAATGACCTATTATAAACTATTAGGCAACAAAATATATTGAGATTATCTTTCCAATTGTTATTTTTGGAAACAAAATATATCTCTGATTCCCTACAGCGTCTCGCTGTAATGGGAGAAAATATCAAGACAAATATTGTTGATTATCACAATCGATCAGATAAGATAATATAGATTGTAAATAAATTATCTAATTGATACGAATGGAGGAAGTTACCGTTGGATCTTTCCTTCTATGGGATAGCGAACGTTGAGCAGACCGTTGTTGTGTCTTCACGGCCAGTTTTGGCAATAAATCTTGTTGATTGCCTAGACGATTTACGTCCTCCTTCTTCTTTATAATTAGACCAAGGACGACATTTTCTCTCTGCCTGTGTGCATCTGTGTGGTCTGTGTGGTCTGTGTGGTCTGTGTGAGCTTTGTGCGTCGACGGAGAGCGGAATGTGCTAAGTGTCTCCTGGTTCTTTCTCTTGCAAGCTGCGTGTAAGAGTGTCAAGGGGCTGAGGTCAGATCCCTTAAATCGTCTGAGAGGGACTAGGTGTCCTCGGTGCGTTCAACGAGCAACCGGCGAATCGTCTGAGGGAAGCTAAGTGAATACCTGCTCTGAATTCAGTAACCAGTTGCTAACCCATCGGCAAGAAGCCGTTCTTGTTATGTCTTTTCGTAGGGAAGCCTTGAGCCTACGGAGTTTGAGAAGTTAGACGCGCACTTGCGGGTGCGCGCTAGAATTTCTTGTCTCGTCCCTGCAGGGTAGAGCTGGAATTGGGAACGCCGCCGGAGTGGAAAGAGGTCCTCCCAAACATAGGGGTGCTATGCAGAAATCTCGACCTCCTGATAGAGAGGGTTAGTAAAGCAGGTTGCGTGGAAGCCAACGGATCGGAAAATTCCACCCTAGGCACTGGGTGTGCAGTGCAGTGAGTCACGGCTGTGGTAACCGTGCACGTCCGAACTGAGTGTAGGACGGATACCTTCTAAGTGGCTTTGTGGTTTTCTTTGTGATCTTTGTGGTTTCTATCTTCGTGATCTTTGTGGTTCAACTTTGTGGTTCAACTTTGTGGTTGTCTCTTAAGCAAGTGCAGGCTTATCTTAAGGAGAGACAAGATCTGTGTGGAAATCCTCTGCTGAACGATAAAGTGCTGAAGCAGAAACGAGCTGCTCTCTGAGAATACATTCTTCACCGTAAGGAGTTATCTGCAAGGATTTATACTCTAACATAACGTTGTCTGTGCTCTTTGATAAGTCAAGTTTATATTAAGCGACAACGAGCTGTGTGGAATCCATTGAGCTACCAACTGCTGAGGATAAGCATCATTCTGCTGGAAACGAGAAGACGTCCACTGTGTGAGGAGCTGACCGTTGCCAGGAGTGATCATCTATTGTACGGGATTCTAAATCTCACTTTGTGAGAGGAACATACGCCTAGTGCAAGGGCTTTTTGCACCCATTATTTTATATAGTGGAATCACCTTGTTGGTGGAAAGTGAACGTAGGTCAATTAAGGCCGAACCACTTTAAATCACTGTGTCCATTACGATCGCGCAACACTCGTACGAAAACCTACTCGACAAAATCGTAACAGTTACAGTAAGGTATTTCTCATTCTGAGAAACGCTCTGCTGTGATACAGTACGCTTCCGCTTACACCGAGAAAGGGCGAAAAAGTGATAAACACTAATTCACCCCCCTCTTAGTGTACATAAACGATCCAACAAATAGTTTGGTTGTTACTTGGCTGATTAAATCTATATCTCAGCCTATTGTTTAAGAACTCATTTACATAGATTTTGCGCATGAGATCTGTGAAGTTTTGAAAGGACGTTTTGCTCAGCCGGATCTGGTAAGGATTTGTCATTTGCAACAACAATTACATTCTACTTTTCAAGACAAGAGATCAGTTCAAACATATTTCTTGCAGTTGAACTCCATTTGGAGAGAGTTGAGGTTGCTCAGGCCATTTCCTAAGTGCAAGTGTGGGAGTTGTGATTGTGATTCTGGTTGCTTTAAACACTTCATTGAAAGAGAACAGAATGATTATGTCTTCATATTCCTAAATGGTCTTGATAGTTGTTATCATGTTTTGAGATCTCAGGTCTTGATGAAGGATTCGCTGCCTAATATAGACCACATATATAATATGGTGCTGAGAGATGAGTCTCAAAAAATGCTGCATGATAAATCACATTTGATGGGACATAATTCTATGTTGGCTGCTGCAAAGGTGGATTTCAAAGGGAAAGGAAAGTTGGAAGTCATTCGTTCACATTGCGGAAAGAGTGGTCATCAAAAGGAGAATTGTTCTAGACTCGTTGGTTTTCTGCTGGTTATAAGTCCAACAGAGGAACATATTCAGTTTCAGGAAGAAATCAAGCCCCGAAATTGCCATTGCCACTTCTGATTATAAGGCTCAAGCTCCACACACAGTAAATTGTGCAGGTGTTGTGGAATCGGTACAACAGCCTTCTCTTGAACATCATCTTTTCAGCATGACAAAGGATCAGGTACAAAAACTGCTCTCTATGTTGAGTGCTCGAGATTCTCAGTCTGATGGTAAAGTGACATATCAATCCATAGCAAAACCAGAGTCTTCTTTAGTTGGTACTGTTTTTCCTTTCGTTTTAGTTTTTTCAAATCTTGTTCAGAACATTAGTCCAGCATCCTGGGTCATCGACATAGGTGCTTCTGATCATATTGTTTGTTCTTTAGAACAAATGCGTAATTTTCGAAATCTTGATCAAGTTCCAGTACAATTACCTAACGGATCTAGAATTTTAGCAACTCCTATTAGTTCAGTTGAATTACTCCCAGGCTTACTCCTTGAAAATGTTCTCTGTGTTCCTTTTTTTCATGTCAATTTGTTATCTGTTAGTAAGCTTTCTTTCAATTCTGGTCTTGCTTGTATTTTTGCTAAAAATTTGTGTTTGATTCAAGAAATCTTGTCATGGAAAACGATTGGCATTGTTAAAGCACAAAGTGGACTTTACATTTTACAACAAGACCAAGGTAACAGTCTAACTCCTAGTACAGTTTCTGTGTCAAAATGCCATCTCATACATGATAAATCTTCTGTATCACAGTTGTGGCATTGTCGTTTAGGACATGCTTCAAATAAAAGGCTTATAGCCATTCCTAGCATACCCAGTCATGTAAAATCTTCCGTGGAATCTCATGCTTGTGATGTTTATCACTTGGCAAAACAGAAAAGAATTCTTTTTCTTCAACATATCAAAAATTCAGTATTTCCCTTTCATTAGTACATCTTGATGTTTGGGGACCATTCCGGACAGAAACTTATCATGAGTGCAGATTCTTTCTTACGGTGGTTGATGATTTTACAAGGATGACTTGGGTTCATTTGTTAAAGTTCAAGTCACAAGTATTTTCTATTTTTCAATAGTTTTACCATCTTATGTTAAATCTGTTTGATTCTTCTATTAAGAAAATTAGAACCGATAATGGAGCTAAATTTTTTAAAGTTCCAGAATTTTGTGCTTCAAAGGGTATTGTTCATGAGAAATCTTGTATTGAATCTCCCCAATAAAACGGTGTTGTTGAAAGAAAGCATCAAGATTTACTTTGTGTTGCTAGAGCTTTAATGTTCCATTCTAGTTTGCCCTTGAAATATTGGGGAGAGGTTGTTTTAACAGCTTGTCATATCATAAATAGGCTCCCTTCATCTGTTTTAACAAACAAAGCTCCATTTAAAATGCTTTATAGTGAAATTTCAGATCTTAGTCATATTCGTATTTTTGGTTGTCTATGTTTTAGTTCTACTCTTCTGACAAAAAGAACAAAGTTTGATCCAAGGGCAAAGAAGTGTATATTCTTAGGATATTCTACAAGGGGTTAAAGGTTACAAGTTACTGGATGTTACATCTAACCAAATTTTTATTTCTAGAAAGGTAATCTTTTATGAAACAGAGTTTCCTTTCAAAGTAATAGGGCAGTCTTTTAAATCAAATTTTCCTCTTCCATATTTTGATCAATCTTGCTTTGAATATGCACATCATGACTTAAATTTTTCCAACATTGTTCCTGAAGTTTCTGCTGAAAATGAACATTCTATTGCAATTCCTGATGTTAGTTCTTTTATACCTGAACTGTCTGAAGTTTCTGCTTCTGATGTTCCTACACATGATCTTACTGATGAGGAGATTTCTTTGAGGCGTAGTACTCGAGCTAGACAGTTACCAAGGTACTTGAATGATTATCATCATAGTCTTGTTGTACATTCATTGGAGTCTTCATTACGTTATCCTATTCAAAACTATTTGTCTTATGATAGTTTGTCTGAGCCTCACAAAATCTTTATTGTTTCTTTGTCAGATACATATGAACCTCGTTTTTACCATGAAGCTGTTAAGATTGAGCATTGGCAGAAGGCAATGGTGGATGAACTTGAGGCTTTGGCTGCTAACAATACATGGATTCAGACTGGTTTTGCACCTGGGAAGAAGCCTATTGGATGTAAGTGGGTGTATAAGATAAAGATGAAATCTGTTGGTTCAGTAAAACGTTACAAGGCTAGACTTGTTGCCAAAGGATATAATCAGCGTGAAGGCTTTGATTACACGGATACTTTTAGTCCTGTTGTTAAACAGGTCACAGTGCGTATGTTTCTCTCTTTGGCAGGAATCAAAGGGTGGTTTTTGCATCAGATTGATATTAACAATACTTTTCTAAATGGCGATTTGGAAGAGGAAGTTATATGACAATTCCTCAAGGCTTGGAGTTTGTTTCTGGGTTTCAAAACCAGAACAAGCATCTGGTTTGCAAGTTACAGAAATCACAATATGGGTTGAAGCAAGCTTCTCGCCAATGGAATTGTAAGTCACTTCTTGCTTATTAGATTCTGGTTTTGTGCAGTCAAAGTGTGATTACTCCTTGTTTACAAAGCAAACAGGAAATACTTTTGTGGCTATTCTAGTATATGTTAATGATATGGCCATTGCAAGTGATAGTCAAGTTGCGATAACAGAACTAATTTCATTTATGGCTGGATATTTAAAACTGAAGGATTTGGGCAGTCTTAAATACTTCTTAGACTTTGAGATAGCAAGATCAGATTATGGAATCTTTATGTCTCGAAGAAAGTATGCCTTGGATCTTTTACAAGACACTAGTTTTCTAGCAGCAGACCAAGTTCTATTTCATTTTTTTCAAATCATAAGCTTTCCTCACAAGATAGTGAATTGTTGCCTGATCCAGGTTCTTATAGACAGCTTGTTGGTCGTCTGTTGTTTCTTACACACACCCGACCGGATATCACATATGTTGTTCACATATTGACTGAATTCATGAGTAAGCCAGCGGGGATTCATATGGAGGCTGCATCTAAGGTTCTTAGATATCTTAAAGCAACTCCGGGACAAGGGATTTTCTTTTCTGCAACATCAGAAATCCAACTATGAGCCTTTAGTGATAGTGATTGGGCTGGATGCCTTGATACAAGGAAATCTTGAACTGGTTTTTGTGTTTTTCATGGGCATTCCTTGTTAAGTTGGAAGTCCAAAAAGCAGCCCACAGTGTCTAGGAATTCAACCGAAGCAGAGTATCGTGCTATGGTTGCTACAAGTTGTGAGTTGGTTTGGCTTCGGATGTTACTTCAAGACTTTCGCATTGATCATATCCAGCCTGCTCTGTTATTTTGCGACAATCAGTCTCTTCTGAGTATCGCGAAGAATCCAGTTTTGCATGAGCGAACAAAACATATGGAAGTTGATTGTCATTTCATTCGTGACAAGATTCAAGAAGGTTCTTTCGCAACTTCATATGTCTCAACGAATGAGCGAGCAGTTGATCTCTTTACTAAGGCTTTACATCCTACTCAGTTCCAACATCTTCTCAGCAAGATGAACGTCAAGAATATTTACAGCAAAGATGTTCATCTTGAGGGGGGTGTAAAGATGTTAAACACTAGCTCGGGTTGATAGCTGAGTTTGTTAAGAGTTAGTTGAGTTTGTTAAGCTTATGTTGTTATATAAGCATTTGTAACCGTTTTTGGTCAATGATGGAGTTCATTTTTCCACTTCTGGTTTTTCTTCTTCTATTCATCTTCTTCTTGCTCTTCTCAATCTTGTTGGCCTACAGATCTCGTAGCACATATCATTCGGTTGTACCTCCGGAGATCTATGAAATGGTCTTCTCGCGGTGTCGGTGGGGGAAAATGAATTAACAAAAAGCATCCAGCGGGTCGTCCGTGTTAGTGTGTGCACTTATGTGCCAAGATGCTTTATTATATTTGTGGATAAATAATTAATAACAGCGAGTACTTGTCATTGATTATTTAACTTTTATACACATAAAATTATTAATGATAAAGTCCAACAGATTAATGAGTGTATTAATCTGAAATAATATGTGATCGAATAGATGTTTAGAGGGGACATGGACATTTCGATCATCGTTGAGTATCACTGAGGTCAAGATACACCGAGAGAAAGTATATCCAAGTTATACTTAGGTCAAGATACACCGAGAGAAAGTATATCCAAGTTATACTTAGGGGTTCCCTGATATTATGGTTACTGGACACGACCCATTTAAGAGGACACCACATATTGAATATCATTGGTCAATCTTCTTTATGAAAGAGTGTAACTGATCTTTTGACTTGAAACCGTCATTTATTCTATGCGTGGAACTTACGCGCTTTGATGTCGATAAAAGCAATATTTAACCGGATTGTGAGTAACACGATCGTTTGGTGTGTGACAAAGCGTAGAGAGAATATTATTGAGTCAATATAGGATTTATCGCTCTTTTGGATTAGAGAGTCGACATCTAGGACACTTGATAGAGATATTAGCGACTCTAAAATCCATTGTCATGGTAGGAGTGATTTACATTCAAGTGAGTCTATTATATATTGATAATCAAGTAAAACAATTAGTTTGGTGATGATGTATTTTTGCACCAAACTAATTGGGATGTCGGTTAGATGAAGAGATTGAATTACAATGGTTCATGACTATTATTATATCACGTTGGATGGTTGAAAACTGTTGCTAGACGATTCCATAGTTTGTGTCCGGACTTACATGACCTTTATGTATAGAACCTAGAGGGTCGTACGTAAACACACGTTATCACGAATAAGTTTTAGTGGATACTAGAATTTGATCCAGAATTTGGATTATTAATTTATTCTTCATAAATTGAAGCTAATGAGTTCTAGAGTTGACTTATTAGACGGGTCGATGTTTATTTTATTTCAATATGGACAAAGGCCCGAGTGCCTAAGGTCCATAGAAATAAAATAAATAAAGAAAAATAAAATATTTTTATTTTAATATATTATATTATCTAAGATTATAAAAGGAAATTTTGTCAAAAATTAGTTTCTAAGAAAACGTGTGCTGCTTATCACAATTTCCTGGATAGACAATTTCATTAAAATTTGCTTCCAGATGGGTAGAAACTCAACAGTCTGTCGGCCATATGCATGACATAAACATCCAAACGTATTGCAGGTAATCCGCATGTTCGTTTACATGGCCTTTCCTTCTTCTTCCTTTAATTGGTTGGGTGTCGGTGGGGAGACGGTCGGAATTCGCTTGGTTTCTATAAAGCAAAGACCGTGATGGTATGAGACATTAGGATATAGGAGACGCGACGAGAATACGATAGGGGGAGGGTGGGGGACATATAATTATGTCCGATTAAAAGAGGAGGTATGAATCTGGACCGATCTATTTCCCATTTTTTTTGCCTAAAGATGTAATATGCTGTGTCTCCCACTTGGCTCTTCTTTTGGGGATTTGACTCCTAGTTTCATGACCTTTGTTTTCATGGGCTTGAATAATTTATATTTCAGTCCCCGAATCAGTGGTGCACTTGATGATGATGAGACTCTCCGCGGCTGTGCTTATGCTGGATGGAATTGATGGATAGGGTTGGTGAACTCTCCCTGTCTAATAAAATATATTAGTATATTCTAAAGGATAATCTATTAAAAGAAATATATATTAGTATTTTCTTTTGACTTTATAAATAATAATCAAAATAAATATTTTAATCTTTTACTATATTTAATTAGATTACTTGTCGTGGATTCGATAAAAGTACAAATAAAATAATTAAGATGGTCACAAATAATAAGGTAGTACGAGAAACAAAATCTCAAAATTGAGATTCTTATAGATGTATTAACGTCATTTGTGCCACGTAGAATACCATTATTTGCAACACTAACTAATGATGAATTTAATATAACGGAATAAGTACACATAAGGTTTCAAAGCGTTTCAAAGAACGGGATATATCGGAAAAAAATAGGTATAGTACAGGATAAATTTGTTAATTTGGCCTTGGAGAATACGGATGTATAACGTCGTTTGTGCCAACAGAGATGACACGTAGGACGCCGTTATTTACAACACTAACGGATGATGGATTTGATATAACTCGAAGTGTTCAAAGAACGGGATAGATAGGAAAAAATGGATATACTACAGGACAGATTTGCTAATTTGGCCTTATATTAAATTCATCCTTAGTTAGTGTTGCAAATAATGGCGTCCAATGTGTCATCCCTGTTGGCACAAACGACGTTAATACACATCCATTTATACAACATGGCAAAAACGACACACGTGAAGCCGACGTGGCAAAAAATTTCTGATGTGGATCCCGCGTGTCAAAAGTAAGTCACTTCCCTTTTACCCTATCAGAATTGACCCAAAAGCCCTAATTCTCCTTATTATCCCGTCAAAAGTAGGTCACTCCCCTGGTCTCGAACTGAAGTGCAGTATCCTGAATACAACGTAAATACGATTACCTGTCATGTCATACAAAGGGAGGTATTAACGTCATTTGTGCCGACATGGATGACACGTAGGACGCCGGTATTTGCAACATTAACTGATGATGGATTTAATATAACGGAATAAGTACAGATATGGTTCAAAAACGTTTCAAAGAACGGGATAGATCGGAAAAAATGGGTATAGTATAGGATAAATTTGCTAATTTGTCCTTGGAGAAGACGGATGTACAACGCCGTTTGTGACAACAGAGATGACACGTAGGACGCCGTTATTTACAACACTAACGGAGGATGTATTTGATATAACGAAGTAAGTACAGAGGTTTCGAAGCATTTCAAAGAACAGAATCGATCGGAAAAAAATGAATATACTACAGGATAGATTTGTTAATTTGGCATAATTTTAAAATCCTTGTATATTGAAATGAACTATTCGGAGATAAGAAAGTTGTCTTTAGTTCTAAATTTTAAGAACTTAGTCATTCAATATATATTAATATGGTCAAACAAATTATAAATCCAAGAATATAAATTTAAGTAATTCGGGAGTTTAAAATAATATAATAAAAAATTATTTGACCAAGAAATTAAAAAATTAAGAATATGAAACAAATGGATACCAACACGATTCAGGTGTTACCGAAAAAATAGCCACATGGGGAAGACGATCATCATAACACGGATTCAAGGGCGGGATAATAGGATCATCAAGTTGTTCCCCACAACACGTATCGAATTTTATAGTGAATGTGGTCGCTGTAAAGTGAAAGCAAATACAATACCGGAATTTAATATAATGGTACTGAATTTACGGCGTTTGGTGTTGTACACTGCAAAGTGAATGAATACAAATATAACAAGTAGGCAAGACACCGGAATTTAATGCGACGGATTCAAGCTTACTGTGCGACATTTACAAACATCACTCGAACGGTAAACAATATAAAAGGCCTGGTGATGATTCACGACGGTCGAAGGCGGACGGAAGACGATCGAGACGAACTCCTTTCGTAGAATTCTCCCTTGTGGAGCGGCGAGGACATCAACGGCGCCGGATAGGATCAACAGCACCGAGGGTGGAACGTGACGCCGGACAGGATCAACGACGTCGCGGGCGGAGTCGAAGTGGTGGTAGGTCAACGGCACCCGATGGGATCAACAGCACCGAGGATGGACCGCAACGCCGGACAGAATCAACGGCGTCGTGGCTTGGCGGAGAGCGTCAACAACACCGGACAGGATCGACAGTGCTGAGGTTGAAGGATAAAGGACCGAAACCAAAAGATAAAAGACTATTTGTCTGAGTTGTTGTCTGTGTGTGTGTTTTGTTGTTATTCAACTGGGGTTTTTATATAACGTCTTCAGGTGATAGATCTACGTTCTATTTGATGGTTTTTTATCTTCACGAACGTTCTCCATTATCAGATGGGCAGTTGCACGTTCCTTAATTTGGGGATAATCTGACTAAATATATTTAGCCACGTTCTAGGATAATCTGATTTGCTGAAAATATATTTTAATATATTTTCACTTTAGATATAATATTTACATTAAAACAAAGATTTCGAGAGCTCTTCAATACATCAAATATTCTTGAAACTGATAAGACATATATCTTTCTCGAGAGGCTCTTCCAATCAAAAATTCTTTCTCGAGACCTTCTTCTTGAGAACATTTTTCTTTCTCGAGATACTCTAAAGATCTTTTTCGAGAGTGGTACGCTCCTCTCGAGAAAGGCCGAAATTTCCATATTTCAACATATACGGAAAAATTGACACGAGATCATTTCAATCGAAATCCTCCTCGTTTTTTTTAATAAACTTTGGACCTTCGTTGGATCACCCAAACCCACGTCCACCACCATTATCTCACACCTTGCATGAACATAATCTAACAACAAGCGATCCGATCCCAGTGCTCGTACAAGTCCCTCATGCCGCCTGATTAAGTCACTCGATCCCAGGCTTGGAACTCTCCGCGGGTAGTTTCTTGAAGAACCGAGTTCTCTGTGAAGGTTGCAAAGCCAAAGGACAGTTCAAATGACAACGTTAATTCTCTGTTCCCAATCTCCACGTGACAAATGTTTTCCTAAATGAAAGCGCTGCCATGCCTGCATTTGCCTCGACATCGTTCAATAACATCACATAAGACGAAAGTACTTTACTTTTACTCTGCACGTACCAAACTGGTAAGTACTTGAAAAGTTAAATGCAGCGAGGGAAATAATTGGAAGCAATCAGAAGTTGGAAGAGAAGCTGAATCAGATTTAGGTGTCCTTTTTATTTGAGACGACTGTCGTCAACGTTGTAGTAATTGGGACGAAAAACACAAAGCCAAAAAAAAAATGTATCAGTATTTGTATATACAAGGGAAGAGACAAAGAACACAAACCAAAGATCTGAGTCTGAAGAAACATTGTTCGTACGATAATATCATTAATTATTCTCCTACTGTTTATAAGAAGAGGGGTCATAAGATATATGGGGCGTGGGATCGAATATATTGGGGCTTACCATCGAGATTTTGTCCACTCATGGCGGGCAAAACATCGTGGCAGAATCCAAAAGGGAGGGAAAAGATATCACAAAGAAAAGCGACACAACCCTCCATGTATGCATTAATAATAACTACTCATTTAATTACTCCATTAATTTCCTAGACATGAAATGGGAACACCTCCACCGGGCTAGAGAGAATTTTGTGTCCCCTGCCGGAGATTAGCGCGGGCGTCCCGACATGACGTAGGACTGACCAAGACGATGAACAACTCTAGATATGCTCTGGGCACCAATCAGCTAGGGTTTGTAGGGTTTGCCAGGCGTTGAGGGAGGGTAAGCAATTAGAAGATAAACAGTGAACTTCCTAGGTCGCCAGATCGTTCAGCTAAGAGTAAAATTTTTGACATGAAGAAATGTCTCGATTAGGTTACATCATTGACAATGCAGATATTCGTGTTCTAGATCATAGATAGCTTCGGCGAAAGGAGGCGATGGATGAATGATTGAAGGAAGGAAGAAACATCTATCGCAGGAGCAAAATCGAATGTTAAGTGGGGGAAGCTGGATAAGAGATTTAAAAAGCAAAGGGGATGAGAGAAATCTTTACCTAGATTTTGTTAAGGTTGATGATGCAGGGGGATGGAGGAGCCGTCGGCAGTGGCAACAGCCGTGCCGCTGCTACTACTGCTTGCTTTCGAGGAGCTCTTCCTTTTCTTCTTCTTCTTATAAGGAATTCCGCGAGCTCTGGCCTGGGAATCCCTAACCTCTCGGAGGTAAACCCGGATCGCGCTGCTCGCGAAGGGGTTAGTCTCTGGCAAACCCCCGTTCTCCTCATAAGCAGCCCGGAGCCTGCCGATCAGAGCATCGAGACTTCCCCAAGCCTGCTTGAGAGGGCAAGTGCACGGGCCAGGCGGCTCGGGCTGTCCATAGTAGGCACAGCCCTGCAGGTGGACCTTAGTCTTCCCAAACTGGTCAAGGTAACGAAGGAACTCAAGGACGTGGTTGTAGTTGCACTGGGAGAGGGAGACCGGGGGTCTCTGGTTGCTGAGGTACTGGCCGAAGGTGTTCCAGTCCCTGTGCTTCTGCGACTTGTAACGGCTGGGCTGGGGGAGGCGGTGGGGCTCTGCGGAACATGGAGATAACGGCGAACCTTCTTGCATGTCAAACGGCAATAACTAGACCTACAACGAACACGATTGAATTCTCCTTTAATTTTTCTTTTCAAAAAAAAAGAGAAAGAAAGAGGGAGGGAGGGAACAATGATAGGGGGGTAGAGGAAAGAAGAATGGTGGATGGGAATGAAATGAATCAGAGAAAAATGGAGGGTAGTGGGGGGAAAGAAAATGGAGGATCACATCACATCATGTAAAAATGGGGGCTACAATAAGATGGAGACATCTCAAATGGGGCCTTTGATATTGCTTTTGGTGCCCCTCCTTCCTACTTTTCTTCTTCATCATTTTTTTTTTTTTCAAAAATTGTGTACATCTTCCTTTCCTTTCCTTTCATTTCCTATCCTCGATTTTGTTACTTCAACCATAGGAAAGCTCTACACCATCAAACGAGCCTGACCCCGGCACGCGCCTCGCGATTAACCGGACGCTCCGCTCGCTCGCGTGTTAAAACGGCTCGACTCTGTCACGTCGCGTGTGTCGATCCATTATCTTTTTACTTTGATATCCGTCGTCCTAATGTGTCATTATTTGAGGAAATTTGGTTAGGGAATTCGATCAAGAAAACGCTATTTTGAAGGAGAATAAGTCACTGTTCACTTAATTGTGTTTGGTATAAGATAGCAGTCCATCATCCCCGATCAATGATTGGGGCGGTGCCATTTCAGCAAAGAGTCGCCAATGAATGGAGTAACTTGTCATCATCGTCGCTTGCCTGAAATTGTTTTGGTATTTGGCCACTTTTTCTAATAACCCCTCAAGTTCAACCTAAATTAATTCGTAAAAATGCTATATCTAAATACAAATTCTCATAAACTCAATAATATTAGTACACATATAAAATTCATAAACTAAAGTCATTAACTCTAAGTTAGGATTTAATTTTCAAAGAACTCCGTCTTACACGACGGATTCCCCAACTAATTGTTTTAATTTAAGTTTCATAAGTGAACTCTGAAACATGTGTTCTTTTCAGGTCTCTATGTATGTGAACTTTGGGTTACTCAAAATTAAAACACGACGTTCACTTATGAAACTTTAAACTCAAAACTTTTCTAAAATTGAATTAGAAATTATAAAATTAGTAACATTAATTTACGAATTTTAAATTTAAGCGGAGGCAGCAATTAAAAGATTGTACGCAATTAAATTCCCAAAAAGATTTTATTTGAAATGGACAGGTAATCAAGCCAACCCCTCGAGTTTGATTTGTTTACTGCTGCTTCTGATGTTATGTGTCCCCCGCTCCCTGACATATACACTAAAAAATAATAATGAACAATGACAATAATAATTCCTCCCCCTCCCTATCGTACGGAACGAAATCGATGGCATTTGCTTTATTATCTTTCCTTGTTCTTTTCCACCTCATCACCATCTTCCCCGAATTCGTAACTTTCACCAAATTCTATGTGTGAACAAGTTGAAGGGTTTGCGATACGAATTTCTCGATTCTTTTTCCAACTTATTACCAGAATCATATCAACTTCACAGAAACATGATGAGTGTGGGAGGGGCTGATCACTGATGAGAGAGAGTTCCTTTCTTTTCATGAATTCGGAAGTGTTTTGCATAGGGAAGTGACAAAGGGAAAGGGGGAGGGGGTGAGATTTCGAGTGCTTGCTTTTCCTACAGAATAGAAGAAGAAGACGAAGAAGAAGAGAAAAAGGAGGGTTTTGTAAATGTGAAACCCATAACTACTCTTCCCTTTGCGAATTTTCAGGCACACACTCGCAATGATGTCGCCTCACGTACTCATTGACTTGGCTATCAATTTTTCATCACTCACTGCCTTTGCGGTTTCTGAAAATACCGTCGATGAGATTTTGTCCTCACTCGACGGGTAGAGTTTTTTTCTTTTTTTTTTTTGGGGGGGGGGGGGGGGGTCTTTTCTTTCTACCGACACTACACGGGGTATGGCATAGTACTAGCTAGAGGAGTGTCTTTTGAGTTGAGATAACGTGTTCTAAAAACCGAGCTTCTAGAGACAGCAATGTCTTTAAGGTCGACGACAAGTTTTCCCTTGGTCGTCAGAAAAATCGGCGTGTTCTTCACTCTTCGGATCCAATGGTTCTCTGAATCGGGAGATGGTAGGGAGAATTTGGCCATGTAATTTATTATATGGAGGTAGGCAGCAGTCATCATTTAATCAAGAATGCAATGATCAATTTAAGGAGAGGTACAGGCAGATTCCATGTATTCTAAGCAGGAGAGAAAACAAGAGTGATTTTCTTTCCTTCTGGATGTGGAAAGTTTTGGCCATATCTCATAAGACTCAAGTAGAGAAGAAGCCCTCCTCCCTCTTCCATCACCACCCCCTCCCTTGGCAGCCTCCACCTTTAGGTAGCTTTGCTTCTACATGATAACCATCCACCTTAAAGAGATTTGGTGCGTTGTTGGAATATAGGGGAGTCGGCTTTTATTGGATTTGTAACCCGTGTGCTTTGCTATCATAACGGGCCTTCGTTTTGTGATACTGTGCTAAGACAATTAGGCCCATTTAAGTTGAGACATGAAAGCGATGGGAATTTGGAAATTATACCCTCCTGAGGGCGAATTTCAAAGACCAGGGGAGACTCTACTTGGGCGTTGGTTGGTTTCATGTCTCCAGAAACCTTGGGCCTAGAGGAGGCACGAGAAATCCTCTCAATGTTCGCAGCGATCTTGATGCTTGTTTGAGGACTACGGAAGTAGCTGAGTAGATCTGACGTAGCATATGGGCGCTAGAGGTTGCTTGCGGCAAACCTTGAGTTGCTACCGGCGGAATCAAATGCTACTTTTGGTTTACTTTTGCTAGTCGGATCATAGATGCATAACGTACACGTGTTATTAGCAAGCATGCATCATGACCCCTCTAAATAAAAGTGCTGTGAATCATTGTAAGGTTGAGTTTGAGAAACAAGAACCGATGTCATTGCTATAATCCTTGTGTTCTCTGTGTTTCTTGTGAATGTTTATTTGGTCCTTACAAGTGTCCCTCAAGTGTGAACGGTAATAATATACGAGAGTACCTAAGCGATATACCATGAGTGGGTGAGGATAAGATCATTGAAAATCCGAGTGTGGGGACTGATCCTGTTTCTGAAGGAGTCTAAACCCCACGGGGTAGATAGTTAGATCCAGCCGGGAGCCATGATCCTACGTCTCTGGACTTCGGCTTTACCCTCTCGTGTTTGGCCTCAAATAAAATCATCCATCATCTCAAGTACCATGTTTCCAGCGAGGTTGTCATTCCCTTACCTTCCTCACCCTCACCCTTTTGTTGGTGGCATTTGCCAGATGAATTTCATTGACGCAGGCTTTCCCATGCTCACTCAGGTTGTTGGTCGGTCACAAGGATCTTCTCGAAGGCGATCCCTACTTGAAGCAGAGACTTCGCCTCCATGATTCTACATCACGACCCTAAAGGTCTATCAAGTGCATACCACCCCAGCTTCGACGTGAAGACTCGTCCTCAGATATCGAAGGAGTTTATGGAGCCCAGCAACCATGTCCATGAGCTCGTGAAGTTGAACCCAATTAGTGAGTACGCTCATGGTCTAGAGGATACCCTCATCTTAACCGTGAAGGGTATTTTCATCGGCTTGCAGAACACGAGCTAAGCAGTTTATTCCGGGCTTTTGTCATAAATAAAGAGCAACCGGAATAGCTGCCCTTGGGATCATGATGCTAACTTTGGTTATCTTCCACCAATTCCATTATCCGAAAGCTCATTAGAGAGTGCTTGCAGAGGAGTGCATCCTCGGACGGCACTGTAAGAACGTTCTTTTTTCTTTTGCGGTTGAATAAATGAAGATAACAGTAGAAATTGAAATTTTATTAACGTTAAAATAATGTCATCTTATCAATAATTATATATTATATCAAACTGTATGATATAAAATATTTTGTATTTATATCTCAGTGTAAAAAAAATACATAGACATGATATTATAAAAAATTCAAGCCCAACTCATTTATATATTAAGTTTTAAAATTGTAGCATAGACCATATGCTAGTCCAATTAAGCTTAACTCATTCAAACTTAAGCCAATTCAAAGTCCGTCCTAATACCTTTTTGTCCCACTTCGGTTAGTAAGGGTCCTTCGACTCATCTCCCTCATTAGGAGATATCTTCAAGAGTGAGTAGCTCTTTTGATTCGAGAGCATCTTTTTCTCACCCAACCACAAAATTTTGCTAGATCAAGCGAGCCTTCTCGGAGCTTATTCACTTTCCCTTCAGTTCATGCCTCTGTTCTGAGTGTTTTATACTGTTTATTTCTTTATTAACAAAGGATCTGATGGACTACGAATCCCCCCGTCCTCCCCCCTCTTCCCTCCCATGTTATCACACAAAGTAACACGACAGCAACTTCCGCACTTGTCTCCCCCGATTTCTCAATCTCCTATAAAAAGCGTCACTGTTTTTTGAAAAAGTTAAGTCTAAAGGAAAGGAAAAACCATTCAGATCGGGCTGAAGAGGAGGTCGAGGCGGTGAAGATGGCTCAACTCACGACGCGACAGAGGCGGGTCTTGCCGTCAGATTCGTCTTCCTCGTCTCCGTCGTCGTACACGAAGGTGGACAAGCCGAGGCGATCGGGAGGGGGAGACGGAGATGATAAGGGAAAAGGGTTGGCTTGGTTCATACCCCTGTTGGCTCTCGGGATGCTGAGGTACATGAGCGCCACCTCTAACATCATCCACGACTGCGACGAGGTCTTCAATTACTGGGAGCCCCTTCACTTCCTTCTCTACAAAACTGGTTTCCAGACTTGGGAATATAGGTATGGTGGATAACCCAGTTGCAAAAATCTTCCCTTTTGTTGGCATTGTGCACGGTGAGGTCATTGTGATAGTAGCTTCATCGGTTCTAGGGCTCTGTTGTGGCTGTCGACTAACTCGAAAGTTCAAAGCATAGTTTTGCTTTGAATTTTGTTTTCTGAATATCTTTGCTTTCACCAATCTTGCAGCTCCGAGTTTGCTCTTAGATCTTACTTGTACCTAATCTTCCACAATTTGGTCGGTTTGCCAGCTTCCTTGTTGTTCGGCGAAGAGAAAGTATGACTCTTGCTCAGATGTTACAATTATTCTTCCAGATGTGTTTGCCTCACCCAAAGTCACTCTTTTTTTTCTTTGGTTTTGCTCATCTTGTTTGATTTTGAATTTGCTCCTCAAACAGGTTAGAGTCTTCTACGCAGTTAGATTCTTTCTGGGGCTTCTCTCCGTAGTTGCCGATGCTGTTCTGGTGGTAGCCTTATCCAGGAAGTATGGGAATCGTATAGCTTCTTATGCTCTGGCAACACTTTGCTTGACCAGTGGCTGCTTTTTCGCTAGCACAAGTGAGTGCCCCTTTTATACCCTGTTCCTTTACCTTTTGACTCTGTCAATGCTATTTTGGGATACCATGGCTGCAACTATTTGTTAAATTTCCCCCCACAAATGTACCAAGTAAGGTGCTTTACATTCTTTCGCAGGCTTTCTGCCCAGTTCATTCTCAATGTATGCAATGTCTCTCGCGTCTGGATTATTTCTTCTCAAAAAGCATGGATTGGCAGTATCAGTTGCTACTGTTGGCGTGATCCTTGGCTGGCCATTCTCTGTCTTGGCTTTTCTTCCTGTGACAATCTACTCTCTGTCGAGAAATTTCAAGAAAGTTTTCCTCTCTGGGGCACTCACTTCATTGGTTCTTCTTGTGAGTCATTTCAAATCACATGCTCAAGTTGGAAGATTTGACAATGATAAAAAATATATATGTTTTTCACTTAATGAGCACGATATTTTTGTGGGTGTGTATGATGCATTAATCATTTAGGGCACAGCTAGCTGTATGTTGGCATGTTTGGCTGCTTGTGCTGAGGCAGATTATAATGGGATCAATTCTTTATTCTCAGGCCCTCTCCCTCCTGGTGGACCATCAGTACTATGGTCGATGGGTATCTTCTGTGTTCAACCTGTTGCTCTACAATGTCGCAGGAGGTGGTGAGAGCCATATGTATGGGACTGAGGGGCCGTTGTTCTATTTTCGGAACGGATTTAACAACTTCAACCTTTGTTTTGTACTTGCACTGCTTTTCCCGGTTATCTTTCCTCTTTACAGGAAAAGATTTTCTCCTGAGCTGCTAGTTGTTGTCTCACCCTTGTATATATGGATTTGCTTTATGTCTTTACAGCCACATAAGGAAGAAAGGTGAAGTTCCCTTTCCTAATGTTGGTTTTGGAATTCTCTGCATGGTTTGTGAATGATGGATCCTTTTAATGATGTTGGACAGCAGATTCCTCTATCCTGTATACCCGCTCATCTGTGTTGCTGCCTCAGCTGTCATTGATAGCTTTCCCAGTCTTTTTGAATCTGAATATAAAACAACTGTCAAAGACCTTGCTGCCAATGTAAGTTTCTGTTTAACCCAGGTATGCTCTTGTAGAGTCTTTAGCTTTGTTTCTCAATGACTTTGTTTCTATTTTCCATGCAGGTAGCTAAATTTGTCCGGCCCATTGTCCTTTCCATTATATTAGGTGTCTCTCACTCGCGAACATTCTCATTGATCCATGGATATGGGGCTCCCATAGAGGTGTACAAGATTCTAGAACACCATGATGAAGTAGGACATGGTAGGACCTTCTTTCCTCATTTAATCTGTGAAGTTGGGTAATATGATTAATTGAGAAAGCGATCATCACTGCTTAGAAATGCTACTTGAAGAACTATATGTTCCAGCACTCTTCTCGACATTTTTTTTTCAGCTTCATTCTTGGGACTTGGGGAATATAAAAATGGAATTTCCTATCTGGTCAATGGCAGATCTTCCATTTAATTGGCTGACTTGCTTGCAAATATTTTTCATGGTGCTATCGTTTTTTCCTTTCTCTCTCTGTTATATCTTTCATGATTTGTCACTGCAGGTTCCGTGCTTTGCGTTGGAAGCGAATGGCACCGATTCCCCTCTTCATTTTTTGTTCCGGACTTTGTTGGAGAGGTTAGGTGGATTGATGATGGGTTCGATGGTCTGTTACCCATGCCCTTTAATTCTACCCTTGGGGGGACTTCAACTGCGCCGTCGTTTTTCAACAACAGAAACAAGGCATCAGAAGAACAATACGTAACGATATTAACATTATGGCCTTTCTCCTCTGCAATTCCTGTAAGCTACCTAATTTCCCTTTTAAGACTCTTGATTTTTGACCTGTCAATAAACTTCTGCAGCTGCATGACTTGGATGCTTGCACGTTTCTGGTCGAGCTGCAGCTGAGCCGCCCTTACCCTACTAGAGGGAATGATTTATCTAAGTGGGAGGTAATGGAGAGCCAATACATCAGTTGTCGTATCATTCAGAGAATTATGCTTGGATTTCTATCATCGAATGTTCGTCCCAATGATGGCAAATTCATTTTGGTCTCAGGTAATCGCAGCACTGCCTTACTTGGACAGGGAACTCTCGCCGTCTTTTTACCGGTCATTCTTCATCCCGCATTTATGGCACGAGAAGAATGTTTTCGGCATGTACAAGTTGCTTCAAAGAATAGGACGATGATCTCCGACTCTACTCATACTCTAATTGCTAATGGGATCTATTTCTGGACTTGAAGGAAATATTTGGAGTCCGTGTAGTTTGAGATACTGAGGAATGGAGAGAGAGGAAGAAGAGTTTTTGGTGTAATTGCTTTTGACGTTTCTGCAGGCTTTTTAGTTTGTTGACTGACTGGCCTCAAAAATTGTTATGCCACACTGCTCTTTCTCTTTCTGGGTCATTCTTATCCTACTGATGATATGGTTTTTCTTAAAAAATAGTTTGTGTTTCTGTCTCCATGTAAATTATCTACTTCTGTGGGATATCATCCTAACATCGACAAGGTAACATGTTTCAGTTACCCTACACGTGGCGAACTTTTATAAGTCTCTGATGGGTTGATTTTCCATTGTTACCTTAGCTTGGTCGAATATGCCTTTTGACATTTTGAAAGAGCCCCGCACTTCAAATAAGGACTGTACTTCTGAGGTAATTGGGCATGTATGCCTTATCTCTTTGCCTGATATTGGCTTGCATTATTAACCACCACAAACTCATCAGTATTCAAGCTCTCCTGAGCGCTCCTAACCCCGATAATCCTCTCTCGGAGAACACTACCAAGCAGTGGAAGACCAATGAGGCTGAAGCCTTCGAAACAGGTATCTAAGATCTTAAAGCCCGAATATTGTCTGGCTCCATTGAGGACCTTTTACTGAAGTCGTTTTCTTTTTGTCATTTTTCCGATTACTTCATATTCTGATTTCCGAATCCAACCCCTGCAGCCAAGGAATGGACACAAATGTATGCTAGCGGGGCATGAGACGACACCTGCTTATCAATGCCCTGCCTCAATTTTCCGGGGGAATCACAAAAGGAAACGACAGATGTGGACTCTAGATAGTTCATACAATTGAGAGGGGGGGTCTCCCCTGCCTTCGAACTGATTGCTGTCCCCACCCCGACATCTCTTAAGAACAATGCTTGCGGCCGTAGGATTAGGTGCCATATAACCTGCATGTGATGAAACAGGGAATTCCTCCCGTGTAGTCGAGTGAGCAACTTGCAACCCGCCGTGCCGTCGCAATTGTGGGTTCGATTTTTATCTCATGTCAAGGGTGTGAGAACGGTCATCATATGTTGACCCATCAAAAGTGGGGAGATTTGCACTGCTGAGAGTTTGTGTTCTTTTTTCTTCTTTCCACTTTTGGTGGTCCAAAGCAAGGACAATGAGAGACATGGAGGGAGTGAGTTTGGGAAAAGAAAAGGTGTTTTTAACATGTCATTGATGTGCAGAGAAAAGGAGTGATGGTGGGTGGATGGATGGATGGATATGCAACGATCAAATGCTTGATTCATCATAAAGAGGAGTTGCATTTACTGCTGCCTCTGCAACAGCAACGGCTAAGTTTCCATTTCCAAGTTTTTCATCCACAGCCACAGCCACAGGTTAAAAAAGGCCGTTGTTAGAATTTTCAGAGAGTCAGTCCCAAAATCCCAGTGAGCTGTTGAGAGGCCAGACAGGTTACTAATTCTTCCGAGAAGAACAATCTCCAGGGAAACAACCAAACAAGATGAGGTTGGTGATTATGATCATAGGTGAAAATGACCAGCCACCTTATCCTACTAATCAATTCCCAGTTGAGGATGAGGGCATTTTTTGTAGGCCATATTACATCCAGCCGGCCAGACCAATTTAAGGAAGCATTGACAAGGACGGGTACCCATCAAATAGAAAATGATTGAATGATTTATCCACCACTTAAACTATCAAAGAAAGAACACTTCCTTTTGCTCTATTAAGATAATACCCCCCCCCCCCCCCCACCCCACCCATCTGAAAGCAAATGTCCAACTCCATCACTGCCGGCCACCTCTTTATGTGGTGGTTGCAAAGGACTTACAAAAAAGAGGGAACGATCTTAACAACGTGATGAATACCCCCACATGACCTCTCTCTCTCTCTAAAAAGCAAGTTACTGTTCAACAAAGGTAAGTGCTCGTCTTGCAGACAACGTACAGATACCCTTCCTGCATTTGCTTATCAAGGCTTTTTTGTGACTGGCTGGCCGCACCGTCCGACAACCAAAAGTAGTGACCTCACACTTACTCTCACCATTGAGGACAAAACAATCAAGAAATAGAGATCATCGACCAAATTAATGTTTTTTTTTTATCAACTTCCACCCGAGTTCTTTAGAATATAAACCCGTCTTCCTTGTTTACACTTCTCTCTTCCCTGCCCCTACCTTTCCTGCTGTTGACTAGCAAACACACATTTTTCCTAGCAAACAAACGAGAATCAGAGGTTCGTAATATAATTTGGTTTGAGATATAGTTGTTGTGAGGATGTTTGCATAATACTAAAAACTAATGGGATTCACCCAATTTCTATTATCATGATTGTGCGTGTAAGAATTATATTTATATTATGAATTTCAACTAATATTCTTCATGTCGAGTTGTCTCCGTTTCGTTAGTTTCGTGACACTGTGTCCTCAATCAGTAATCACATCAACCCGCTACTCTTCTAAACAAAAAACAGCCCACTTTCTGATCGAAGGATGGAGTCCAGGCGATTAACACTCAACCTTGATGCTAACGAAATGCGGTAGGTGGGACCAGGCGATGTTTTGGTGGTCATGGGTTTATCGCATGGGCATTCCCGTTTAGGGACGCCTAAGATTTTAAATAACTACGCAAGTGTATCCCAGCCAAGAATCAGATGTCCATTTCTACAACCAACGGATTTTACCAGAAAATAAAAGCCATCATCAAGAGTGCTATGCTAACCCATAACCTCATCTTTCCAGGCAAAGGATTGAAGTGCACAGCAACATACTAAAGATGAAGGGGGAAAAATGTTGGAACTTTTATTAATGGAATGGTAAAAAGAAAGAAGACATCGAAACAATTGTAAATAGCATATTAATCCACCCTCCGACCGCCAGCCTAATCTTTCATCACATACTGGGATTCTGGTATTTTCTTCACATATATTTCATCACATATGTACAAATACATGTAGCTCCTCCTTCTACCAGCAAAGACCCCGAAGAATGGCTCCCCCACTCGGATACAATGTGAGTTGACATATTGTACACATTCCATGGCTTTTATCGGGATGGGATATGATATTAGGCCAGCCTAGCATGAATGTCGGAAGAAAGTGATCCAGGAAACAGGATCGGATGAAAAGCAAAAGATGAGAAAAGGGGGGGGGGGGGGGGGGGGGGAAGGGGGATGAACCAGAGAGCAATGAGGAATCAAAGAATTAAATGGAAATCACATAGGGGACTAACCTACTTCTCCAGATCCTATCATGGCTGCCAGCGAAAGGTTATTTTATGTAATATCTGGAAAATATTTCCAGGGCTTCGAATGCATTCGCATGGCATCAATATGATTTCAACAATAGGGCTATATAAAGGCAGGAGGGAAGGAAAAAAAGGTGGAGAAGGCGGAGCAATGCAAAGGTCCTTATCTTAGCACTAAAAGCTGTAATGCCTCACCGAGTGTTCCAAGACGTCACGACTAGGGCACACAATTTCCTTGACTCGGTACCCATTTTTGTATATCTTGAAAGTCGGTACAATTCTCACGTTCTCGGCACTGGCAATCGTCGAGCACTCCTCAACATCCGCCTTTGATCACGAAAATTTTAGTCAGTGATGGAACAACAATGCAGAAGATGCAGTTCTTTCTTCCTTAGCCGCATCATGAAATACGGGACATAAAAATATAGCGGTTACAAAAGATGATAAAAGAAAACACACCTTGAGAAAACTAATGGAGGGATACCGGCCACAAAGAGAATCCAAAAATGATGACATCTGTTTGCATTGAGAATCCGAAGAAGTTTTAAAGTACACCACGGAAACTCCTGTATGATGAATTCAGGTATTAGACAAAGATCATAAAATTCTCGAATGCACATTAAACAATCACAGAATTTGTGAAAGAAGATAAGATCAACAACCTTGCAAGGATATAGCAGATTTGAACTGTTCCAGAGTCTGCACTTCCTCCACCTCGCCGCCAAATTTCATGTTAGTGATCTCTTCTCCAAGAGACTTTTTCAGGGCAACTTGAGCATGGAAAAGAGCCTCGGCAACTTCATTATCATCAGGAATTTCCCTCCGCAGAATCTCATAATCTCTTACAGCTTCCTCCCATTTTTCTAGCTGAAATACAGCAGAGCAATATTAGTTTAAATAATCTTCCATTTCACACCCTAAGAAACCCACCAGTAGGAATAGCGGTTAAGAGAAGGGGAATAACCTTGCTGTTGGAGGCAGCCCTTCTAAGAATAGCTTTCGTATAATTTGGTTGAACTTGTAATGCATGGTTGCAGTCCTCTATGGAATGTTCCCACTGACCAAGTTTGAACCAGCAAGCCGCTCGGTTGCAATACAAAACAGAATTCGAAGGATCAAGCCTTAGGCCTTCCTCATAGGCCAAGCAAGCTTCTGTGAACCTCTCCGACTTGAAGAGATCATTTCCACGAACACGAGCTCTTGCTATCAACCTTACGTTATTAAGCAGCCCGGAGACTTCCAAATTTTGGGGGTCAATTTGTGCCGCTCTCTCGGCCGTCGAAATTGCACTGTCAAACCTGCAAGACACGTGTCACTATTATCCTCATCGTCTCTCCAACGAAATAGATGCTTAGACCAAAACTAAAATAATTTAACTCACCTTCCTAAGGCCAATTCAACCTGTGCTCGCACAAAAGGTGGGTAGGCTTCAGAAAGCATCCCAAAAAATCGAACGCAGGTACGTGATTCGCTCAAAAGTCCAACTCTGGGTACATTTTTTAAATTTTTCTCAGCTTCTTCAAGTTGGTGAAGCTTCAGAAGTGCCTCTACCCGACACATAAAAAGCTGCATATTCAATTTGAACACAATTAGACATCTTCAACCAGAAGCACAAATTCCAAAATTCACTCGGAAAGATAAGAGAGTGAAAGTACCTGAGAACAAGAGTCTGCTCCAGCTGTTATGGCAGCATCACATTCTCTCAACACCAATTTCCAGTCACCAACTTTCCGTGCATTAGCACATCTACCGAGATGGTTCTCCAAAAGTTGTAACTTCTGCAGCTCATTTGCATCAGCTTGTTGCCCCGATACACTTAGACACCTCTTTGCATTTTCAAACTGTCCTAATCTGCAAGAATTATACCCTGAGATGATCACACACAGCCCTACCAATACACATTATACTTGCCAAGAGAAAAAAGGTAATTGGATTGAAGACATTTGAGGCAGAGTGTTTGAGATTTCTCTGCCTTTGGCACACCAACAAACAACAAAAACCCAAACATCTATGCAAATTTTGTTTTTCTTCAATAACCTTGCCGTGGCATGTGATGACACTGGTCATTCACCCAAATATAAAATGAAGCCAACATTGAGCTAGACCATAGGTCACTCCCAGAAAAAGAAACAGAAGAAAGCAATACACGGCGCAGCTAAAAGGACAGAGTAGCAGCAATGAACTAGAGCCCGTGAGTACATCTTAGCAGCCACGGATCCTACATTGCAGCCTAACACTATTAAAACTATGGCACAAACAAGTCAAACGAGTGAGCCTCATCTTATAACATCACAGATCCCAGATCAGAACAAGACACCTATGCTTAGGGAAGGCCAACAACTGTAACTTTCCCAGCTTTTCAGACTTTAACTTATTAGACTAGAACTTGAGAACGCCTCAAAAATCCATAACTGAAAGGAAAAGAATTGACCTATTCATCTGGCTCACCTTAGAAACAGGGAAGCTAACCTCAGATGTGCCCTCCAATACTTGAGATCCAACCTCACTGCAACCTCACACTCCACCACTGCCTCTCCCAGTCGCCCCAAACCTGTCAATGCCGCCGCCCTGTTGCTCCTGTATGCCGCATTCACGGGATTTATCGCGATGGCCTTATTGTACAACTCCAGCGCTTGGTGGAAATTTCCCCTCTTGTAGTGGTCATTCCCCAGTCTCTTCATTTCCTCTGCATCCACCGCGCTGCCAGATGCAGCCCTCTTACCAGAATCGCCGATCACAATATTTGGCCGAGAATAAACCGGCAACATGACAGCGGAGTCCACCTTGCCGCTAACTTTGATTGGGCCTCCTCCGCGCAGTATACTACCATGTCCATAATTGCCCCTGCCTGAACCCAAGACGTCGGCGCGAGGGTTCTGGTTAGAACCTTTCCCCGTCTGAGAAGCCTGGGAAGAATCCTTGTCCTTCTTGGGGACCCTCCCAGATGGGCATATGTTACCGGCAGGAAGGACGTTCAAAGGCGGGGAAGTAACGGCACTTTGAGCGCCCGAGTTCGACCCCGGTTCAGATCTCGCCTGCCCAGAACCGAATGCCCTGGCGGCTTTCCCAGGTCCGGCGGTTGGGCTGTTGTCGCTGGAACCAGAGAGTTCATCCGAGTGGTTGTTTGGTCCCGAGTCGGGTCTTCGGACAACAGGACAGGGAGCATTCCTGCCGGAAAAGGATCCCGAGGAGCTGGAACTGCTGCTCGTGGTGGTGGTGGTGGCCGTGGGGGCAACATTGACCCCGTTGTGACGAGTCATGAGGGGGGAAACAGGAGAGCCCAGATCGAGCTCCCGGGAATCGGGCTTGTCGGGTTCGCAGGAAAGGGAGTGGCGAAGTCGATCGGACAAGTAGTCGTAGCCCAGTTGGGGGTTGGAGGAAGGGGACATATTGGGAGAGGAAGGGTGGTGGGGGGGGGGGGGAAGGCAGTATGACTAGGCGGAAGAGAAATGCCAAAGAAAGCGCAGAAAGACAGGAATTTGATGTGAGTCCGGAAGCAGCAGCAGCAGCAATGTCCTTGAGGGAGAGGTAAGAAACGACATGAGAGAGGGAGAAGGTTTGGAAGGAAATGGAGGAAGGGAAAAAGGAAGCAAGGAATGAATGCCAGCGAATGAATACAGAAGAACACACACACAAACAGAAAGAGAGAGAGAGAGAGAGAGAGTGAGAGAGAGAAATGATATGTTGGGTGGGTGGGTGGGGGTTGTGATGGAGGAACAAGAAGGAGATGGAAAGAAGAAGAAGAAGAAGAAGAAGGGAGGAAGAAGAAAGAGAAGGATGGGTCAATTTTATAATAATAATAAAAAAAAGGGAAAATTTTCATTACTGTGTATGTAGTATAAAAATGGGACATTGTCATTTATTGTTTTCGGTTTGGTATTTTTTTTTTTTTCATTTTGACTACTTAAATCAACCATCTCTTAATTCACAACAAAAAAAAAACAGTCACTATCTATACATAATAAATTACGTAACCCCCCCCCTCCCCCCCCTCCAGAAATTAAGAACGTTGCTCATTCTTTCCTTATATTTATTTCCCTCTATTTGGCATTTCCTTTACCCCGTGTCACTTGCCTTACCATAAATTCCATATCATATTTTACCAAGGAACATTGTATTTTAAAAAGCAGTCTCCTTATCCTCCGGTGTTATGTAATTATTCAAATATTATAACAAGAAGGATTAGAGATGATTTTGATTGATTACCCCCCACATTTACTGCTGCCGAGGTTGAAATTTAATATGTCCGAGCACCTTAAATTATATTTTACTTATCAAGAATAACTCCTTTAACTAAAAAAATTATGTTCACCTCCTCTTCTTACTGTTCTCATTGACCCAAAAAAAAAAAAACATTACATTGAAAGATGTTGGTTTTGATTTGAACCTTCTTCCCCTTTTACATTTGTTCTTTGTTTTATCAATTTTATTGTTTTGCAGATGTTATCCCACGGGGGGGTTTTTGAAGAGTAGCAGCATTTTTTTTTGGCAAGAGAAAGATTAAGGCAACAATAATAATAATAATGATAAAAAAATGTCAAATAAAAGAAGAGGAAAGGCACCTTCTGTCTCTATGTGTGCGTGAATCCCAGCAAACTCTACCCACCTACTCCCAAATTATTTGAGCTCTAAATGTTTGACAATATGATTAAAGGTGGGGGTGGTGGTGGTGGTGGTGTAACAGGCAAGACTCTTCCCCCCCACCACCCCCGGCGGCAACCACCCAATTAGATGCCCTTGCGTGTAGTCTCTCTCTCAACTTAATAAAACAAAACAAGCATGGAAATGATGCTAGAGAGAGAGAGAGACAGACATATAATATAGAGAGATAGGGGGCCGATGTTTTTCTGAGTTTGGTAGAAAGGTTATGTTTGATGAATGTAATTCTCAGACAGAGACATCCATCACATATCATAATACCACATCACCAAGTAGTAGCAGTAGGACTAGGCCAGTCATGGCCCTCTCATTGTTTGTGATGATGATCTTCTCCCCCCTTCCCTTCCTTTCTTTCTTCTATTGTCAACTTGGTAGCCAGGCCAACACTTGTTCTTTCAGTAACGAGGAAAAGAGGAGTCATTGATGTCATTACCGCCTCTTAAAAAGCTAAAAATCAAAAGGCCTATAAATAATCTCTTGTTTTATTTTTGCAATTTCCAATGGAGGAGGGGGGAGTGTGTCATGTGACGGGAGGTGGTGTAGGAATACTACTTACTACCATGAATGAAACTGATAAATGGATTGGAGCTGCAACTCGTCATTAGAATGTCTCCAACTCCGGGAACCCATCCCATCCCTCCCCCCTAGAAACAAGGGGAGTGAGTGGATGACTGACACACTCCCAAGGGGGACCTGGAGCTGGTCTGATGTGTTTTTTTTTTTTTTTGTATTTCACCCACGTTTTTGTTGATGTTTGTTTTTGTCACTTGGCTCTCGAGCAGAGGGGAAAGGCTGTTTTTAAAACTTTCATGGAACCATTTCTGGAGTAAAAAAAAAAAACCAATATCATTAAAAGAGGAGGAGGAGGAGGAGGAGGAGTGGGGTCAGATGTTTCACCAAAAGGGTTTGGACTGGTATTGCAGAAGAAATGCAGGGTCCCCCAGCCAGCCACACTCCTAGAAATGGGGCTTCCCTCTCTCTCTCTCTCTTTCACACTCGTGCTCTACTCTGGAACAGAACAACATGGCATGTTTTGTGGCTGTTGTTGTGCTAATAGTAAATGCAAATGCCAATGCCATCTCAGGCCCTTCTCCATTTCCTTTTTCCATCACCCCACCCTTTTTACTTCCCCTTCCGGGTACAATGGTGAAGTGGATAAGAAAGTTCCTTCTTTCCTATTCACGTGTTCGAAAGGGGGTGGGCTGCTGCTGCTGCTGCTGCTGTGAGTGGGGTTGGGTTGTTCAATTCCTTTCCTTTTTCCCCCCATAGTGTTCTATATGGCAGAAGAGAAGAGAACAGGGCAGAGCAGGAGGGAGGACTGATGATATGAAATCATGGCCAGGAAAAGGATAGGAGGAGAACGTGACATGAACAATCATTTACAATTAGATGTTCAAATGGGCTCACCCTTTCTCGATTTCCCCTCTTGGAGGTGGTGCTGCATCTGCATCTGCTGCTGCTGCTGCTTCCCCACTTATTCTGGTTCTTCCAGCTCGGAAGCCCATCATTTCATTGACCAAGATATATATAGTGTAAAACATGATAATGGCCCTCTTTCATCAACATCATCATCACAAGGTCATTTTTCAAGTTTCTTACCCAAGCGGTTTCTGTAATGGAAGTAATTCTGGAATCCATTATTAGGTGGAGGACAGATAGTTAGGAAGAGGAGTAGCAATGGGTAAAGAACGAGGCGTCTGAATCTGGGGAGGAAGTAACAGGGACTCATAATAATGTTAAAAAAAAAAGCAAAAGGACAGAATAATGATGGGTGGGTGGGGGGGGATGTCAGAAGGGATGATCCAATTCGGAAAGGGTCTTTGGGTGGAGGGGTTGGATTTCTTGCAGTTTCCCTGTGTTTGTGTGTTTTGGTTTGATCCTGATAAGGTGGGGGGGCATATCGTTTCTGTGATCATCCTTTCTGATAGGTATGATTTGCAATTTTAGGGTGTTTGTTTTCAGGGGGGTCCACATCACATTCAACCTGTTGATAAAACCTCCTCCTTATTAAAGAAGAAAATCGTCTTAGGATTCGCTCCCTATCCTATCCGGACACATTTAAATCCATCCCCGCAGTATCTCTTCATTAGCAGAGGAACTCAGTCCTGGCTGGATGATGATGATGATGGGGGGCTGTTATTTCGTCCTCTTGTGTTGATTTGCAGCCAATTCTTTTGTTCACTTGTTCTTGTCTTTCCTCATCGTTTTTGGGTTTCGTTTTAGAAAGTTTCGATCCTTTCTTTGTCCACACTTGAAAGCACTCTGCTAAGACTAAGTCCTATCCTCTCCCTTAAAATTATCTCCCCTCCGCATAGGGGAGCGTGCACGTTCAGAGTGCTGTTCTTATTAATAATGTACTGAATTCAATGTAACAAGAGATGCAGATTAACATTGGAGACAGAGGAAAAAGACACCCACCGGGAAGCGACTAACGGTACGTACACGTAACGGTTACGTAGTTTACTAATTACTACTATTTTTTTTTAGTAAATTTTACTAAAAGTTGACCGTTACTAACAAAGTCAACGCGAAATTAGTAAAAAATGTAGTAAAATTTACTAAAAACTGATCTTTTTTTAGTAAAGTCAACGCAAAATTAGTAAAAAAGTATGAAAATTTTACTACTTTTCTACTGTTCAAAGCAGTTCAAGTTTACTAATTTTGCGCTGACTTTACTAAAACATTTTCGTTAGTAAAGTCAACTCAAAATTAGTAAAAAAAATACTAAAATTTACTACTTTTTTTACTAAATTTTGCGTTGACTTTAGTAGAAAAATCACATTTTTAGTAAAGTCAACGCAAATTTAGTAAAAAAAGTAGTAAATTTTAATATTTTTTTTTACTAATTTTGAGTTGATTTTACTAACGAAAATGTTTTAGTAAAGTCAGCGCAAAATTAGTAAAAAAAAAATAGTAAATTTTACTACTTTTTACTGTACGAATTAAGCCGATAATTAGTAATTGTTTACTAATTTTGGTGTCTTTTTTAGTAAAAAAACTCTTTCAGTTAGTAAAACTGTTAGTAAAGTCTTACGTTTTTAGTAAATGTTTACTAATTTTGACATGTTTTTACTAAAAAAGTTAGTAAACTGTTACTAAAAAATGAAGGTGTTTACTAATGAATTTACTAATTAGAATAATGTTTCCAAACCTATTTTTGATGTGAAATTACCGATTTATCCTTGTTACTAAGCTTATTACTAATTTACTAAACATGTTACTAATTTTGGATGTCATTCCCTCCAAACTTTTTTTTTTAGGTTTAGTAGTTTCAAGGGGGGAAGGGAGGGAGTATTGATCTCGACAGATAGGTGGCGTCCCTCCAAGTCATGACCCTCAAGCAGCTTGGGAGATCGCCGCTCTCGCCATCCTCACCGCCGTTTCCCAGTACTCCGTTATTTTCATTTCCCCCGCCTTCGCCGGTCACATTGGCGATCTCGAGCTCTCTGCCGTCTCCGTCTCCGAGAACGTCTTGGAGGGTTTCGTCTATGGCGTCATGGTCAGTTCCTCCTACTACTACTTGTTCGTCCTCTCATTCCCCATGATTTTCTTATTCATTCATTCATTCTTGAGGTTACTTTTTTGTACCAAGCAGCTGGGGATGGGAAGTGCCCTCGAGACGCTCTGCGGCCAGGCCGTCGGAGCTAGCAAGTCTCACATGCTTGGGATCTACATGTAGTGATCCTGCATCATAACCTTCGTCACTGCCCTCTGCCTCGTCCCTGTTTAAGTCTTTTCGTCCCCCCTGCTCCAGCTGTTCCGTCAGGACAAGGAGATCACCGAGGTGGCCGGGAAATTCTCTGTATGGGTGCTCCCCCAGATTTTCGCTTACGCCTTCAATTTCCCCATCCAAAAGTTCCTCATGTCCCAGACCAAGGTCTGGGTCATGACCATTATCTCGGTGGTGGCTATCATTTTACACCTCAGGTTGAATATCGTGTTCATTAATTGGCTCAAAATGGGCCTGGTGGGCGTGGCTTTAGCTGGGAATATATCCTGGTGGTTCATAGTCATTGTGCAGTTCGTATACGTGACCTCAGGTCGCTTCCCGGAGGCTTGGACTGGCTTCTCTTTGCTTGCTTTCAAGTCCTTGACTAGTTTCATCAAACTCTCCTTAGCATCATCTGCAGTTATGTTATGGTTAGTGAATGCGGTTAAAGACTCGGTACTCTCACCGCAATCTTGGAGCTGGCATTCTGCCTCAAAACATTTACCTGCACTCAGTTCTTGTTCAGGTATGCCAACTCTTTGTTTTTGTTCTTATTCTTATCACCCTTATCTTCTGCACAAGTCAAGATCTGTCTGATCTGATCTCAAAATTTTTAATTTGTTCAAGGAGTGCTCTACGTGTCAAATTATGTAATGCAGATAGGACTTGAGCCTAGTATTACATTTCATGTTCAACTAGTTGTTGATGTGCAAGGTGATTTCATGGGTTTTTTTATTATGGTATGACTCTTAGCCTCCAATCAACCCGATCAGAAGTTACAATCTCGAGAAATATTGAATAATGTGTATGGAATGTTAATTACAAGGTAATGTATCAAAATCAAGGGGTTGATGGTGCATGACTTCTTTATAAACTATAAAGCCTTAAACATATGGTTTTGAGTTGTCTTTTGCTGGAAATCATCTTTGGAAATTGTAACGTGGTTGCCCAGTTGATTGCCTAAACTATCGAAAGAGATTCAGCCCTATCCTCTGCAATTCACAGTAGTGCTGACAATGCGAAGCTTCTTTTATGGCGATAAATTTACCTTTTCCCATTATTATTTGCACTACTGTTTTGTTTACATATTTTTTTCTCAAAGTTAAGGTCAAGGTAATTTGTAATGTTAAAATGCAACTTTTTTAATGATATTTGCAAGTATAGAGTGGCATGTGTAGGTCCACCTTCTCATAACGCTCTTACCTAGCAGCAGCGCTTGCGATGATTGATTGCACTGATTTTTTTTTTCTTTTAAGCAATATCTTGTTTTCTAGAATGTCAGATTTCAGTTGTGGTTTGTTGACGGTCATTGTAACTTTACTCTTCTTAATTTCAGAGCTAGGCCAGATATTTGCAAGCACTTGTCTCTGAATGCTTCTTTGTACATTTTTATATGATTTAATGCTTCTTTTCTTTGATAGAAGTAGAAACAAATGCAGACAAATATGAGAAGTCCCCTATATAATGACCACCTTTTCGCCACTATTTGTGTATTCAGCGGCATATATCTGGCAAGTTACATATTGGCAATATCCGTAGTCAATGCATCCATCAATGACCCTGGCCTGGTTTTGCTTACATTCCAGGATGCAGTGTTGTTGATTGAGCAGGTGAGATTCTTCAGTATTTGTGGTTCTTCTTTTTTTTTTTAATTTATTGTGCTGATGTTCTAATATCACATCTGACTACGCAACATCTCATGTGTCTTGTTCAGTTAATGCGGAGTCCAATTGCAGCCCTTGCTTACCTGCTTGCTTTGATTGGCACTAGTCAAATCACATCTTTGATTTGGAATATTGGTGGAGAACCAGTCTTGCACAATTTTTTGAGGCTGGACATTTCCAGCTGGGTGCATCGAGCAGGAATCAGAATGGTTTCTATTCTGTCAACTACCTACTTCCTACGGAATTTTGGTGCTGAGGGACTGTATCAATTGCTCATACTAATGCAGGTTATTGTTGCACTACTACTGCCATCATCTCTGATTCCTTTGTTTCGGGTGGCCACATCTGCAACATTGATGGGTGGACATAGGATCTCACAATTTTTTGAGCTTGTGGCCCTTATCATTCTCATCAGTATGCTCGGTATGAAGATCCTTTTTTTTTATGAAATGATTTTCGGAAGTAGTGATTGGGCTGGCAATTTCTTGTGGAACATTGGCAGTGGTTCATCTTCACCATATGTCATTCTTCTAACAACTGCTTGCGCTTCCATCGGTTTGATGCTGTGGTTAGCTACTACACAATTAAGATCCGCAAGTTCCCCCATCAACTCTCAAAAATGGAAGTGGGATACGCAAATGACTACTCCGGGATACAATAGAGGAAGGGAACTATCAAGTTTGGATGAGTCCGGACCTGTTGGTGAAGAAAAGATAGAATTTTCAATGGTAGATTATTTTGTTGGTGAAAATTTGAGAACACTCGTAGATAATGCTGGCTAATGTGTATATTCATCAATGTAATTCATCATAATTTTATTATTAGCTTCGATCATGCATCCATGGGTCTTTCCCTACTGTTGGCAGACTCCGAAACTTTCTGTCTTCGCTGTTTACTTTAGAGCTTTCTTCAGGGGATATTTGTTCTGTTTCTGTCGTTCTCCACAGAGTTTGATGACATGAACTATGCATGTGATCAGGGTGTGATTGATCCAGCATTCTCCGAGCCTCGGTCTCCTGCAGCGTTTTGCTTCTGTCTTCAGATTTCAGGGGCAAATGCCCTTCCCACATCTTTTCTAGTCCTCGGAAACGGTGGCACATTAGCCCCACCGGCGAAACTTTCTCGAGGGAAATGCACGACCACGGCAATGCTTCTAGACACAATCAAAGATGTGGAGGTTGCAATTTCAGGCAGAAAAGGTCGAACAGGAACTGCTGCAGGTGATGTGGCCTTCGCAAACGGGAAGAAGAATTTGGTGTCTGTACCTAAGCGATACAAGCGTCGGTTATCCAAGCTTCCCAACACAAGCGATACAAGCGTCGGTTGTCCAAGCTTCCCAACCCTGAAATCTACCAACAGTACAAGTTCTTATTAATCTTCACCGTCGGCTGAAAAACAAAATGCTTTCATGTTCTGCTTGACGAGTACCTGAAGGGTCAGTTCAGGGAACTTGCTAGTTTCCTCGACAACAATATTCCTGTCCCACTTTTGATTCAAAATCTCAACCCAGCCATCATCGGGAACCATAGCCGTGCCGTAGGTAATCTTTGTCCTTACAGACATGATCGTTATGTCAGGAGTTAAGAGAGGCTTCTCCTTTCTTACCTCATTGTACAGGGTCAATGACCTTCCAGTTGAGAATACGAGCAAAGAGTCATGACGATAGTAGAATTCCCACAAAGCATTGAACCTGAGCAGAGAGAGATTTTTAGGGTCGTGATGGTCAACCTGCACAAAGAGATCTTTGGACTCAGCTAAGTCGATCGAAATTAAAAAAGAACGAGCTTCGACAAAACATGGTTACCATAGTATGATCAAGATCTGACACTATCATGAGCCGAGCCGGAGCGCTTAGACGATCCATTGTTGCTGGCAAATATCTAATGGAAAAGGAACAGGGAAACGCTCAGACTTCAGTTGGAACAAAAACAAAATGACCCAACAATAAGCCAAATCTTCATACTTCCTGAAGGACCCTAATCACCCATCTAGAGCCAAAAGTGATGAACCAGACAAATTCTCGTGGAAATCAACCCCTGTAAACTAGAATTGCAGCATCCAATACATAGTCGGATCATTCAAAGATTTCTCGCAGGCAGACTTCAACAAAAGAATGGCATAATCATCCACACCGCAGCATAATTAGGCCTCTCAAGACCAGTAACCTCAATCTAAGCATGCAAATATCATTGCGGCATCGCGGAACCAAATTAAACAACGGCTTCAAAACCGAAACACCAGCGCATGAAAGGCAAGCGGAACGACCCACCACGAGATGACGACAAACCCAGGAGATCAAGAAGCGATTTCTTCACAAAAACTATCGCTGCCAAGAAGAAACATGATCCACAAGCCAAAGTCACAGCCCCAGTCAACTAAAACTACAAAGAAACAAAAACTCAGGACGACTACCGCGAATGTAAGGTTACCTCCGTACCACTATCACGGGTCCGTAGCGATAACAAGATCCCCAAACAAAAACTCAGGACGACTACCGTGAATGCTACGGAAGACGGATTCCAGAAAAAAAAAAACCAAATCACACATTATACCCTAATCACCTCCACCCTAACTATAAAACCCACATTACTGCATCGGAGGAGACGGGTTACGCTTTGAGGTTTCAGAACTTACCCATTACACGATTAGGGTTTCAGGCCCCCAAACCCAGAAAAAACAAAGGGGAAAACGTAAGTGGAGGAACACCTGAAGTCGTGGTGATCACAAGCAGAAGAACTGCCCCGACTTTGACTGCAACACGAAACGCAGCGGCCAGAATAGGTACGAAGAGGAGGAAGCGGACGATCGACGGGGAGGTCGAAGACTTTAAACGAAATGAGGAGGAATGACCTCCAAAATTAGTAATATGTTTAGTAAATTAGTAATAAATTTAGTAACCAGCTAAACCGTTAATTTCTCCGGCAGCCAATTAAATGCGGATCTTGGATCAAACTTAGTAAAAATTACGAAATTGTACCGAAATATTAGTAATTATGTTAGTAAATTATTTACGCAGTTGTACTTAATACTTCCAAAATTAGTAATATGTTTAGTAAATTAATAATAACTTTAGTAACCAGGGTAAATATGTAATTTCACATCAAAATTAGGTTCGGAGTTAGGTTTGGAAACACTATTCTAATTAGTAAATTTATTAGTAAAACAACTTCATTTTTAGTAACAGTTTACTAATTTTTTTCGTAATATCATGTCAAAATTAGTAAACATTTACTAAAAACGTAAAACTTTACCAACAGTTTTACTAACTGGAATAGTTTTTTTACTAAAAAAGACGTCAAAATTAGTAAACGATTACTAAATATCGCCTAATTTCGTACAGTAAAAAGTAGTAAAATTTACTACTTTTTTTACTAATTTTACGCTGACTTTACTAAAACATTTCCGTTAGTAAAGTCAACTCAAAATTAGTAAAAAAGTAGTAAAATTTACTATTTTTTTTACTAAATTTGCGTTGACTTTACTAAAAATGTGCTTTTTTTTACTAAAGTCAACGCAAAAATTAGTAAAAAAAGTAGTAAAATTTACTGCTTTTTTTACAAATTTTGAGTTGACTTTACTAACGGAAATGTTTTAGTAAAGTGAGCGCAAAATTAATAAACTTGAACTGCTTTGAACAGTAGAAAAGTAGTAAAATTTCCATACTTTTTTACTAATTTTGCGTTGACTTTACTAAAAGAAAACCAATTTTTAGTAAATTTTACTATATTTTTTACTAATTTCGCGTTCTATGCATACGTAAAATAAATAAATAAACTCCTGATAAATATTTTGGCTTGTGAGAGGATAGCATTCTTTCTTTTGCTTGGGTGAGCAACAGAAGCATCATCCAATTTCACCCCCACCGAATATTCCAAACCTAGTTGACGTACTCACTCTCCTCTAGTTATAGACTGTACCAAAAGTCATGGAGAGTCCTCACTCGCTTCCTATGTTCTTCAACATCCTTCCCGAATTTACGAACCTAGCCATCACACCGCAGAAGAAGAGTTCTCCCAACAGCTCTCTCCATTTCATGTAGTTCCAGCAACCTTTTCTCTGGATTACACAAGCCTACAGAAAAGAAAAAAACAAAGCACTACAGACTGAGACCGACCCCATGACAAAGCATACTTCCAAAAAAAATAATAATAACAGGTATATTCAAGTTGTAATTCCAGCCAGACCAACTTCAGCGATAGCAGATTCAATTTTCTCCAGCGCCTACCTAATTAGCGAGGATTTAGTATACCAAACCTGAGCATTTGGGAATATCCCACACGGCAATGGATGATGGGGTACACTCTGCTTCACAAAGTCCTTTGTTATTTTCGTGTCTGACGTTCATAGCAAGCATCCATGCACAGATCGTGACGTCTTCGTTGCTGAACATCCGGAAACTGTCGAAATTCCATGACTTGGGCGTCAGACAACACAAAGGGGAAACACTATTTATCTCGTTTCCGGTCAAAAGGAATAGAAGGAGTTGGTGGGCAAGGCCAAATTCCCGATGGTCTTCCAATCAAACCAAATTCAGAAAAGCTTTTATCACAGACATGCATGACATGGTAGCTACTTCCTCCTTTTTGGTTATAGAATAAGATATCTCAGTATCGGAGGCAGCAGTTCTATTGGCAGAGTCAGATAACCTGCCTGTTGTGTCTCGGAGCAACCAGTTGAGAGCTTAAACCGGACCATAAGCATGGAAGAAGTATTCCTTCCCAAGAATATCTCCTAGGTGTTCATACCTGCAAAGTAACTGTTAACAATCGAAAATTCAAGATAAAAGGAGTGAGAGATGTCTGAATTAAACAGATGTTTCATTGGTCACTTGGTCTCCTTTACGTGGAAAAATATTTGCTTAACTAAAACGATTAACCACGAATAAGATAGCTTCTGCATGCTGTGAATGAATAAGCCAAACAAGAAAGCGAGTGGTTGCCCACCATGTCTGTTCGTCATACTCAGCGAATTTGGCCAAATCTTTCATCAGAAAGAGTGACTAACCATTTAAGTCTTGGATTACTGAAAACGGCCCCTTCTTCATGCACCCAAGATAAATTTGGGAATGTGTCCTTTCCTTTGTCAAGAGGAGGGAAAGCCTATCTAAAAGTTAATGTTATGTGTTTTTGAGGTCATACTAGAATTTCATGAAAATGACAGGAGCCAACAAATTAACTATTCAAGCTACGATAGCACATTTTTAGGCCTGAAGAAGCAGCAAATACCTGGCCTTAGGTATATGTCATCGTCGGCTTTTACGTGAAACTTGGAATCGTAGAGTGCGCAAGCATCTTTGAAGAATGCCAGCCTGAATTTCAGAAACACGATGCTAAAACCGTCAAGCTCAAGACAAATTCCTGTTTACATACAAAGCGAGACAAACGATGCAAATCGACATTTACGTTTTGTTTGGGAGCTTACTATACTCCTCTTCCATATCTAAAAGCAGGAAATCATCGTACTCTGCTACTTCCTTCCTCAATTCAGACATCTTTGCACTGTCCTTGGTCTTTCCAATTACAAACCTAAAAGCTACTCCCGTAGCTTCTTCAAGACTGCAGTGCGAGACAAGACATGTAAGTGGGCCATCAGGAAGCCAAAACGGAAAATGATAGCGAAATGCATGGACCATTTGTCAACCACGGCGCTTCAATCGATTAGTTTTGGTTCCAGCACGCAACAAATGCCCTTCAGAAGCCTTGTCTCAAATCAGCCGATGCCTACCGTTGCAATCCTTCACGATCGGCCGGCATCCATGTCTTCCTCAGGGACCTTCGTCACCCGACGGATCCGAACCCCGTCTGAATCCCAACGAAAGCCATGACCTTATGCCTCCGCCTTATTTCTACACCCTCGCGTGCGACCAGCTTCCCGCAGCCGCCATCGCTCCCTTCGCCTTCCAAGAGCACCTTAACTGAGCGGCTGGCCCGTGTGACACTCGATCGGAGTGAAAATGGAAGAGAGTCCGACGAGGAATCCGGAGAAACCGATCAAGAGGAATAAGGATATGATGAGGATGGTTCATACGCGGCAGGAGCGGTGTGGTTGCCTGGTCGACGACAGACGCGTGGCGGAGGATCGACCGGCCTGAGTTCGTTATACAATCCCTCGCTCCTTGCCCTTGGGAAGTAGCGAGAAAAGAGGAAAACATTTGACGGTTTAGGCAGAAAATAAAGAAAAAGGAGGGAAGGAAGGAGCAAAAAGTCCAGAGGCTGTTATTAAAATTTCCTCTTCGTTCTTCCAATCCCAGCAGAAAACTAACAGAGGTCTTTAAGTTCTTCCTCAACTACATACAGCTCCAGGGAAGGATATATCATCGTCTTCTTCATCACATGGGCTAAACCAATAATAAGCAACTTCTAACTAGCTTAGATTTTACCCACTGGACCATTAGAGATTTGTTTGCCCCCTCCCGGCGTACAAACATTCCGTCATAAAAGGACCTTCTCCGGACTATCACCGGCTTCGAAAATTGGTCCCCCTAACAGCTTCCCCCTCCTAAACCAACTATAAGAGGATCCTCGCCCATGATAGGCGGTGGTTCACCTACGGCTACACTAGAACAGCTATTGCCGACCACAGCCTCCGACAAATGTATTTTCAGCCGGAGACCCACCCCATACTGTCTGATCGGCTTTGGCCCAGGAGTTCGTTTCTTCTGTCAATCCCACTCTCGCTGAGGCAGTCGGTTCTGCTTCCAGAGCACAGCAGATCTTGGAGGGTAGTTCTGCCCCAAAACCTTCTGCTTCCAGACCACAGCAGATTACGGCAGATGGCACGGCTTCAGAAACACGAAACACCACATTTAGGTCATCAGCTCCACGAACAAATCGAACTCATACAAAATAGACGGGACTCGGCTCTTGAAGAGAAATACTCATGATGTAACAGACCTGGTCTTGTATAGAGTGTTTTATTCAGCAACACAGTCCCAGGGAAGACCATCAGGTTTATCTTGTTGAGAGAATGCTTCTCATCGTCTCCCAAAAGTTGAAAGCCAAAACCGTTGGTCCACGTTTCTATTAACTGTGGGACGGCAGCTATCACGAGTTTTTCCACCTTGACAGAAATAAGTAACTGCAAGCACCATGACAGCAGGGAGATTAGAAACCACTAGTTTGGATCGTCGCAAGTCACAGGCTTCCGGCACAAAGCCTACCTCTTCGACAGCAGTCATCAAGCGTCGACACATTCCCTGTCTCCTGTACTTGCTGCACGTTGCAATTAGTGGCATCTCTGCAACGGCTACACCATGCACTCTGATAAGAAGCAGTGGTTGGCTAAGCGTCAGACAATGCAGTACAACTTTTTTATGCGGGATAAAAGAGTAAACATCACGTTGAAAGGTACATCTTTTTTTCCCAGGCGAAAGTTAAGGCATGCTGTATCGGTCAGGATGGCGAAAATGATTAACTCCCTCCCTCAGTTCAATACGGATACCAAGATGCATGTAACGTATATTATTGGGAGTTAGTTCCTTCTTCTCAACTGAGTAATGAGGATGCTCCCGCAAAGGAAACTAATTATGATTAACCAGCGGGTGCATTAGGCCATCGTTCAGTTATGTCCAGATGTTAAAATATGTCATGTCTCCAGACTTTACGATATATGTAAGATAAATCATACTGAGCACATTCCCCCATCCAAAGAACTCGTGAAATACCTGATTGATGCAGCAGCAATCAACACGTCATCATTCTCCAGGACCACCGTATAAAAGTTATCGAAATTCAGCCTTGCAAAATCTGACCTGTAGATAATAGAAGAGTAAAAGACGATTCATACTGCGGGGCTATCACGTCATTTTGGATTCTAACTGTAAGAACAAATTACGGATTACTTGTCCGAGTTTCATAAGCTTTCCAAGATTACCGGACAAACTTTCAAGTCACAAAACAAAGAGGATCTCTTATCATTACGAACTGTCCATTAATACTGATTCAAAGCCATGATTAAATCCAAGCATTGCATTTCATAGCACAAGGAATGTGAAAGCAGCAACTTTTAAGAAGCACCGCAACATAGACTACTCAAATCCAAGCGGCCCTTCCGTCATACACAACTTTCTGAGAAGTATGTTCACTTTTCCAGCTATGACAAATTTATGAGATAAACTGCACTGGCCAGATCTCTAAGAAAAGAAACAGCCATCATATTAAATGCAAACTTAAAAAGCAACCACCACCTTTGGCTGAAAACAGAAAAGCTTGCAAATGTCAAATTGGATAGAGTCCAAGAGATAATTGAGCAATATAAATTAAAAGCCAGATTATCTTCCAAAAGCAGGTGGCACATTTAAAGAAAAACAAGTCCACTGGCAAAATTTCACGCTGTTTTAACACAAGAAATGTGAACTCTCGGAGAACAACATGGGTACCTTATCAAAATTTATGTGTGTTTTAAAAACCAAATGGTTGGTTCCAAGACTCCAATCATTTTTTTTTTTTTTGGTAGTGAAAAATGTAGTGAAAGACTCCAATCATTACCCCCAATTATACAGAACATGAGGTATCATGTCAATGCCAGTCCTTGGGTCCACCATCGACAAAAAGCATTCCTCCATCAGAGAAAGAGCAACAGCAAGTTTGGAGTTACATTCCGCCTTAAATGCAAACTTTTCAGCAGAAGGGAATTTTAAGTCATCGTGAAAGCATCTAAGCAAAATCCATGAATAGCCATCAGCTATGTGATTCATGAGACCAACGTGAGAACGGAGCACTGAGTGAACCTACAATATTGGACACAACAAATAGTCAACTCACACTCATTCCTTGCCATCAAATGAAAGAAAGCAGCTTCTACAAGGAGAAATTTATCAGCAACGATATTTTTGGACAACAATAACATTAACATATTCAAAAATTAATCTCACTATCTAATCTTACGTCGAATTTTGATGGGAAGAAACAAGAGAAAAATCAAACGAGCTTGTCCCAATTACCTGACGGCAACTTTCACCACAGAAACAACCATCCACAGCAGCTTGATTTCCATTCCTTTGCTTCAGACAGGACCTGTGATCTGTTGACAAGTGACATTTCCTCATCTTAATATGACATAATTAAAATGTCACATAGCTACAAAAGATACCATCTAGATTCTTGACCAGCCAACTTCTTATGATGATTCACAACTCATTCCACAAATCAAACATGATTACATCACCAACTCTGTCCCTGCTCATGATCTTGAAAAATGCAGAGCATGTGAGAAGATATTTAGATACTCATCATCTAACAAATGCATTTTAAAAGAGACTAAAGAATATATTAATCTTAAAGAACAAAACTCGGCCCCGTAAATGCTTGAATTATCAAGAGCTTTTTGATGATGTAAAAGAGGAGAGAGATTGTGAATTACATTTGTGTTCACACTGCAAGCACTTCATTGCATCTGAGGAAGTTGTGGGCTTCTGATCATCAACTAATTCCTCACAAATCCGACAAGTACAACTAGGGCAATACCAATTTCCCTCGGGAAGCTCCTGTTGGAATAGACGATAAAATGGCCGGTGTCATTTGGTGATCACATGTTTAGTGAATTGTGTAAGCTCGTAGAATTGATATCAGCAATTGGTTTAGGTAGCCAAGCGAAAATTTTAATAATGTGTTATCTTTTATTAAATTTGGAACTTATAGGCATGCAAAATGGGAGAATCTTGAGAAAAAAATTCAAGCTGACAAGCATACTACCCAGGAAGTGTGTACCTTAGTCAACAAGCAAGACTGGTGATAAGTAGCAGGACAGTTGTCACAGCATATCAGCTCTCCAGCATCACCGCACACTGCACACAGATCATCATTACAATCATTTTCATCGACCTGAACAGCTACCATTGCATTTTTTCTCGTCTTGTGTTCTGATGACCAAGCCTCAAGTGCACATAGGGAAAATGGCCCACTCTCTTTCATGAAAAGATTCAAGCAGATATTGCTTGACATAAACCCTGAGTGAACCTTGAATTGAGAGACTGATAGCACCTGACTGCAACACTTGCAAATAATGCCATCCCATGTGATAAGACCGTCCTTAATTACAGTGTTATCTTCCAGGTCACGATATTGGATAACATCATTTGGGGATATCACTCCAGCACTGATGAGCCAGGATAACACCGTTCTAGCACCTAACAATGACCATTTCTTCTCCATCAATAACTTGCTTGCCTTGGCCCAACTCCGGGGAAGCAGTCTCCATCCATCCCTTTGATCCTTAAGCATCCTTCTTGCCTTCAGCTTATGAGCTTTCCTCTCAGGAGTGGACTGGGAAGCAAATGGGCTGCCTTCATCGTTTTGCATCAGGACGGATGCCAGAAGGTCGTCATCCCCTATACGACATTTCCTCGATCTCTTCGCTTTACCTTTGAATTTAGTAGTACCTCCAGGACCCTTCTTGTATTCCCTTTTCTTCTTGATATCTTTATTGCATGGTAAAAGAGGTAAGGACTTGTCACTCTGCTTACCACCTTTTATGGTTCTCTTGATATCTTCATCTTCGTCTGAATGATCCAGAAGACCGCCACTTACAACCAAATCCAGAGCATCAGCACCAGGAAGGGATGTCCGCCTAAAGAAGCCATCGTCGCTAGAAGTAGTTGACTCAATTTCAGATATACGCTTCGATTTCCTTCTCATTTTCTTCTTTGACAAAAGATCTTCTGCAGAGCATTGTACATACCTTGTTTTGTCATGTCCACATTGCCTGACGACCTCTAAAGCTCCAAAGCAAGATCTACCAGGTCCATTTGCTTGAGCAGAACGAGAAAGTGCACGACTGTCAGAATTGTTGTCCGAATTAACCAATTTGGATCTTTCGCGCAGTGAACTGATAGATGTAAAATCTCTTTGGAAGAGAGAAGGTCGACATTTTGAAAATTGTTGCACAGATGTGGGCAATTTTCTAATATGTTCTGCATTCTTGTCGTCTAACCCCTCATTTCCCATCTCCCAAGTGACAATGGAAGTGTCTTCATCCACACCTCTGGCATCTCCTGCACCAAGCGCCATGCCTGATTCATCAAGACAGCGGAGACTTTCCTTGCAATAATTCCCTCGTTTAGGAGCTCTTGTTTCACCAGGCACAATCCCAGTATCCCCTGCAGTTGTACGAACATTGTGGCTTTGATGTTCAGACAAAACAACAGAACCGTGATGCCCAGGAGCATGTAACACTGTATTTACACGTGAAAGTTCATTTAGATCTGAGTGCTTACCAACGAAATCATTTGATATCCAAGTCAATAACTTCACAGAAGCATTAGTCGTCAGGCAGCGTCCTCGGTTATACCGTCGGCCAGAAGCACGAGTGCTTGTCTCTGCACATAGAGCAAGCACCTTGCTATCACTTTTTCGGTTTTCAGACAAGTTTCTCCCTCGGTATGGATCTCTGTTCAGAAATTTATCTTTCCAATCCGAAGTCGCATTTTCTTTATTTCCAGGGGCACAACTCCAATTTGCCTTTACAACTTCACCTTTCCTTAGGGCACCAATCTTCTTATCAATGAAGAACACGGTTATAAAGGGATCTAAAAGAATCCACCAACGAGCCAATGCATTTGATTCCACTGATGTCGTAAACTCATTTTCTACTCTAGCCAAGGCGCATTTTACATCTGAAAAGAACATGCCAAAGTTTTCCCATTCTCTAGTGTCTTCCTCCAGCACTATACCTGAACCACCACCGATTAACATGTCTCCACATATCCTCCAAGCTCTACAAAGTTCACGAACGGACCTACCACCTGGCGATTTATATTTGTACTCTTCAGCCTGTCTACAGGGTCTTTTATGTTTTGTAACTAGCCATCCAGCAGTCTCAAGAATTTCTAAAGCATGCTGATGGAGAAGTTTTCTACACTCTGCAATAGAGCATGTCTCCAAAGGATTTTCTGGAACCCTAAGCACAATCTCCATGCATTCAGGTACTCTTTCCTCCGAGAACAAGGGAATTCCTGAAGTCTCCTGCACATTGGCAGGCAAACCTGTGGCTAGGAGTCTGGTTGCAAAGCTCTCCTGGGAAACGGGTGAAGCAGCAGCTTTACTTGTGATAGCTTCCCTGACAACATTTCCATCCCCTGGAGATTTAGAGTCCACAAATCCTATCTTCTGCAGAGCTGCACCATCTTTCAGCAGCATATGTTCTTTCATCATACACCAATTGTACGCAATGCCCTGGTTAGATGATTCCACCAAAAGGAATTTATCTACGGATAAACTGGTTTCATCGGGAGTCGATAATATCAGGCAGCTGCTGCCAGATGGAAGAGAAGAAAACTGATTCTTGTTTGTAGTAGACATGGCATCAGGACGCACATTGACTGAAGTATCTGTATCCTCTTCCCCGACAATAGTTGGACCTTTTTCTGGTGTCGCTAAAGCATCCAAGGAGGACTCTGACTGGCTTTGCACAATAGCATCCTCGCCAGAGCGTGATGACCCACTAAAGTCCTTACAAGACAGGCTACTCAATGTCGAATATTCACTGTTGGAGCTGGTAGATCCACCCTTACCTTTGCTGGACTTGCCTTCATGGAAATTCGATCCAGTAGCAAGCGACCTGAACTGACCTTTGCCATCATCCTTTTGCTCGTTTCCAAAAAATACTTCTCTGAAGATGAATAATTCTTTGTCAGATCCCTCAACACAATCTTTACACAGTTCATCAACTTTTCTTGAAAAATGCATCGCTGTCAAGCAAGAAATACCGAGACACTTGACATCTTCAAATGAACACGCGGAGCTCTTGACTGGGGGAACCGATCGAGGGATTTAAGACTGTACCGGTAGCAAGATAAATACACTGTAAGCTACATACAAGATGCAGAAACAAAATAAGGCCAGAGAAACAAGTGGGCAACTTACATAATTATACACTCAAACCCAAGGGTATGAGGCTGTAGAAATGTCTTCGCTAGGGTAAATGACAGTCATATGAAGCTTCCCTCGCATGATCTGTTACACCAAGGCCCCTTCAAATGGCTCTCTTAAATTTTTTCGTCAAAGAAGCCCGTGTCAAAGTTGTGAAACTGTAATAACTGCAAAAAAGAGCCGCACTTTCATTTTTGGAACTTGTACCTATTGGCTCCTGGAACATATGAAAATTTATGTTTGTGACTGACTAGGTCGAGCAAAGGACAAAAATGCCAGAAAAGTAAAGTATCTCCTGCCGTGTGGACATGACTAAATGACGTAAATTATATCCAGGGGCTTGTGCTTTTATGAGCACCATTACCTGCCTAAACACAGGATCCAAACCCTAAAACGTTCAGGCATGCGACCATTCCGGGTAATTCAATCACAAAAAAAAAAAAAAACAAAATGGGCCACTTATCGGCATTCACTAAATGCAATAACAACACTCTCATTAGTGAACAAATCACTGGACCAACCATAAATCAAAAGGAGTCAGAAACCGAAAACCCCCGAAAGGAATCAATACATGGCCCATGCACGTACCATGCAAGCCTAACGATCAACAGTGCAAGAGTCATAATAAAGCTCCCAACCTAAAACATTTACAGCCTAACGTGTGGAGTCAGACTATACAAATCGAATTGAATGAATTCCGCCAACATAAAGCACGGCTCCAACAACAAAAAACAACAGCAACGTCAATTCATCCAGAAATGCTAATCCCTAAAGGGAGGATACCGACTAAAAATACCCACCCAAAGAAAAGGTCCAACCCGGAGGAACCCAATTCAACCAAAGACAGAAACCCCCCAACTCAATCACGACCCAGAATTCAGAATAAATCTTACAGAAAAGTGAATGATGGGGGAGGGAAGGGAGACTCACGGGGATACGAGACAATGCAGGCGGGCGATCAAATCAGAGAAACTCGGATGCTAGCCAAGCTAGGGTTGTTCCCCCCAGAAAAAAAAACTGCTTCGGGGAGTGGGGGGAAGCTTCACCACACTCAAACAACAACAACCACAAGGACGCACAAACCCAGAATTCAGTTACGAAATGTGTGAGGATGGGGAGTATCCGGAAGCAAAACCCACCCCCCCTCCCCCCACTACGGATGGTGCGTTGTGTGCGCGCGCTCGAGTGTAGGTGTGTTTACCGTGGGAGCTCTCGCTTTTTCTTCCCTTCCGCCCCCACTCCCTCCCTCCCTCTAAAATAAACAGACGCAACGAACGCCTTCTATCTGCCCCCCCCCCCAAGCCCAATCACCCTGGGGGGACGCCCCCTCCTTGTTTAACACTTAGCCTCGTCTTTTCCCATTAAAGCTACGGTAATCATTATCATTATTATCAATTATCATCGATCTGTTAAATTGTTCTCGCCGGCATCACCTTGCTACGACGGGGAGCGGGGTCCATTCCCATTTCTCAAACAGCCAAAAACTTACGGTGGAAATCAGCTATATTCCACGTCAGAAACTCATTGTAGGGGACAATTTATGGGCCTGAAAAAAGCCCGGCCCATATTCTGGTTAGCCCAGACCTGCCCCCGCCCCTCCCCCAACATCTCTCCCCCCCTCCCACCCACCGCCGAGCCAAGCCGAGCTGCAGCTCGGATAGCCGTGATGGCGTCAGCGTTACGTCATATAAGAATCACTCCCCCGCTCTTCAATTCCCTCCCGACTCACACCTCCAAAACTCGCCCACACTCTTTCGTGAAGAACAACCGCTCCGCCTCCTCCCTCGCCATGTCCAAGAAGGTTTTCTCCACCTCTTCCCTTCCTTCGTGTTGGTCAAGGGCGTTCCTTGCTTATGCTTTTTTTCGCTCGTTGATTAGGTTTTGGTGCCCGTGGCGAACGGGACGGAGCCCATCGAGGCGGTGGTCACTATCGACGTGCTGCGCAGGGCCGGAGCTGACGTCACCGTCGCTTCCGTGGAGAAACAGCTCCGCGTCGATGCTGCTCACGGCGTGAAGTTGATTGCCGATGCCTTCATTTCCGATTGTGCCGATGCGATTTTTGACCTCATCTCTCTTCCCGTACGTTGATCTAGAAGTCCGTTCTATATGCCTTATCCAGATAATTGTGGCATTTATCCTATAGCCCGATTGCAAGTTTAGTATGCAAATTGCAAGGTTTTTTCTTTTATGATGGCGGAGTTGCTCTGTCAAGCATTTCTGATGAGATGCGATGTTTTTTCTCCTCATGATTTCTATGCCTATTGTTGTTTGGTGCAGTTGTTGGCAGTTAAATCCTGAGTTTATACAAGTTCTGATGTTTGTGCGTATGCTTAGGGGGGCATGCCGGGTGGTTCCAACTTGAGAGATTGTAAGATCTTGGAGAACCTGGTCAAAAAGCAAGCTGCGGAGGGACGCCTTTATGCTGCAATCTGTGCATCTCCTGCAGTTGTGCTTGGTTCATGGGATCTGCTCAAGGGAGTTCAAGTGAGCCTTCTGTTTGTTTAATCCGTATCAATTGTAATTACTGGACAAGTCAGATTGATCGTATAGATGCCATCAACAGGCAACATGTTATCCTTCTTTCATGGAGCAATTGTCATCATTCGCTCCGGCAGTTGTCGAATCTAGGGTGCAAGTGGACGGTAAAGTAGTCACTAGTCGTGGACCTGGGACCACCATGGAGTATGCCGTTACTCTGGTTGAGCTACTGTTTGGAAAAGAGAAGGCAAATGAAGTAGCTGGCCCCTTGGTATGAAATTACCTTGTGAAAGTTTGTCCATGTTTTTACTCCTGCAATTTGAAATTTCTTGTTCTTTGTCATTGCCCAACGTGCTCCCCATTTTCTGTTTGCACGAATGTGCAATTAACTGCAGACCATGCATATTTATTGGGCTTATTACCTGCTTGCTGTGAAAATTTTCCGTGCACCCTGCATCCATTCTGTTGTCAAGTCTCTTCCATCTTTGAGTTTCAGGTTATGCGGTCAAACCACACAGATCCATACACAATACCCGAATTTAATCCTAAGGACTGGACTGCTGATTCAGACCCGCAGGTACTCTTTGTCCTATTATGCTGGATCTTCGATATGTCTTGCAGTTCTTTGCTCGGCTTAATATTTTCCTTCCAGAAAATTGTGTCGTGTGGATATTGGATAGAAAATTTTTTATCGCAGATTCTTGTTCCTATTGCCAATGGATCTGAAGAAATGGAAGCTGCTTTCATAATTGATGTTCTGCGGCGAGCTAAGGCAAAAGTGATAGTTGCGTCTGTGGAGGATAATGTAGAAGTTGTGGCGTCCCGAAAAGTGAAGCTAGCAGCGGACATGCTCCTTGATGAAGCTGCCAAACTTTCTTACGATCTGATCGTGTTGCCTGTAAGGACAGATGACAATTCCTTCTTTTTTCTTTTCATTGTCACTGAATTACGGAGTTGCTAATGCGCCTTATATATTTCATAGGGTGGACTTGGCGGTGCTGAAGCATTTGCCAAGAGTGAAAAATTAGTGAGCCTCCTTAAGAAACAGAAGGAATCAAGCAAGCCTTATGGAGCAATTTGTGCGTCTCCAGCTCTAGTTCTCGAGCCTCATGGTCTCTTAAAGGTTTGTCGCCTCTGGATCGGTTCCGGAACATATGTTTTGTTGATATTTGCCACTGAATCTTATCTTGCAGCATGACATACTGTGAGCCATGTTGAGATTTGTTCAGTTCAAGTAATCTCTTCTAGTGTGCTTTCGAACAGGGAAAGAAGGCGACTGCTTTCCCTGCCATGTGCAGTAAGCTTTCTGATCAGAGTGAAGCAGAGAACCGGGTGGTGGTAGATGGCAACCTCATAACTAGCCGAGGCCCGGGGACATCCATGGAATTCGGGCTAGCCATCGTGGAGAAGTTCTACGGAAGAAACAAAGCCCTTGACCTGGCCAAGGTTATGCTTTTCACCAATCCTTGAAGATAAAACAAACGGGGGGGGGGGGACCCGGGGGGACCCTCGTTATCTCACGCGCTAGAGGATAAAACACGGAGCTTCTGAAGGAGTTTCGTGTGGCTGCCCGTGCCGTGTGGCATGCATGTCGCATGTGTTGTGCTTGTTCGCAGGAACGCACACGCAAGTATACGGGTCGCACAAGTAATAAAGTAGTGAGTAAAAGTCGTTTTCACGGAGATTATTCAGAATAGTTTGCCTTTTATCAATCTAACAAGTCTTAATATAGCCAGTGAAGATTTAATTGTTTAAAAGATTTGATTCAAGAATGAAAGTAATAACTAAATAAAAGCAAGTGTACAATAAATCAATGGATGAGAAAAAACCTAGGACTATGAATCCCTTATTGTTCGTGAATCATCGGCACTATATATTCCTCAATTTTCTCAGTTTTCCGTTTACTAACCACAATTCTTATATTCGTTAGACCTCTCTCGAGTTTATAACGATGAATTATAAATTATCCGTAAACCTATATCTCTATAGCGATGCACGAACAACTATAATCCTCTTAAGTGGCAATTGTTATCTCGGTTACCTACGAGCGTATATCTCTATACCCCTCTGAGTTAACCTGATCTCTCAGACTTAACCTATGTTATATTCTCCTTCTTCTAACCCTAAGTTCCTCGCTCGAGTCTACTAAAGGATAAGAAATCGAACAAATTGGCGATCAACCCAATATGCAAGCATTAAGCACAAGAGAACATAAGCAAACGTAAAACTCCAGAATCGATTCCGAAAAGAGTTTAGACAATCACTACACGAGTCGGTTCATCACCGTCCTAGATAAAAGATTTAGCTTTGCATCATAGCCAACAAGCAAAACAAGAAAAGAAAAGAAAAGATAATCTTCATCGTCTTCTCTGATCCCTCTTCCTTAGCCGTCGTCTAATCGCCTCCTTTTTCCCAACTCATGTTTTTGAACCCTTTTATATCTATGGTAAATCTTCCCTAAAACAACCAGGAGATTTGGAAATAAAATAAAATATCTTCTCGTCTCGTGTGGCTGCACGGAATCCTTGTGTGGCTGCACAAAACTTCCTGTCCACCAGCTTCCCTCTCGACAACTCTACCATCTACCGTCTTGTCACTCCTCCTTCAAGATGTGTTCCTCGATATGGATTTCTCGTCGTATCAACCCCTTTTTCTGCAAAGAACCTCACAAGTGCAAAACATATCCAAACAAAACAACTAACCCGAAAATAACATGCAACTAACTATATATGCCAATAAATGTCGGATATCTATCATTAATTAGGCTCCTAAATGAGACGTATAACTCCAATTTCTTAGAGTTATCACACCCCCAAACCTAATTTTTGCTAGTCCCGAGCAGAACGAAAAGATAACAATGCACCTAAAACACTCTAATGCAAGTTAAATCATGGTCATCGGAGTCATCAACCAAGCTCTTTGTTCTCAGATATCAGTTACTCAAATAGCATAGTCAGATTCTTGTCCTTACCCAACTTGCGTTTTGATAACCTCATGTCCCTATCCTCCATCAGCATTTCATAAAAACCATTTTCAACAACCACATTTTTCAGCTTAAAACAAGTCCATCACTCAAATAGCACACTTCAGAAAGATGATTTGCAAAACCACCCCAACACCTCAATCTGCTTGCTCCAGGTATCACAACATTTTCAACTTTTTTTTTCTTTTTTTTCTTTCTCTTACTCGACTCTAAATGTCTTATCGATAATAATGGAGACTCATGTAACGAGCTTTCGACCAATGACTCCCGAACCAGTTGGTCCAAGGCATTAGGTGATCACGCACCCATCAGATCTAATACTCAAGCCACAACCATCATGACTCACACCACAAGTACTTATTCAGGCATTTTATTGATTTTTCGAACTTTCTTTCTTCTTCTTTTTTTTTCCTTTTTTTTCGTTTTTTTTTCGCCTGAACAGCGGTACTCAGAGTCTTGGCAAGAATTTTTTTTTTCTTTTTTTTCTATTTGTTTCACCTAAAGGTTCGCTTCACAAGGATATCGAGGTGGTTCTACTCCTCTCTAACTGCCATGTACTCTAGGAGATCTGGACTTGTTTCAGCTGTAAAAACAATTTCTTCCTAGTTTTGGATAAGGACATACTATCACCTCACACAAGTCAAAGTTTGGACTCTCATCTTTCCACAACTATGATCGTAACCAATTAATCACATCATGGAACACAATTATACCAACTCCGACTGCCTAAAAATGAAAATGCAAAACTAATCTCATGGTGTCGGCTAATCTAAATATTACCTTCATCGTCATAATGTTTGTGATAAAAGTCCTGCGACATCTTGTTCAATGTAGCCCCATTAATCGGCTTTGGAGGGTGAAGCAGTTCTTCCTTAACATCCCAAAGCACTCCCGCTCGTCTGCATAATTCAAAAATCATAGCAGGGAACCACATCCCGAGCTTGGGATCCTGCAATGCTTTTGTTAGATGGGAACTTCGGCAATCGGCCAGTGTGGGTGGGCGGGTGTTGGCGGCCGACATGGGTCTCCTCCTTTTTGCTGTTAGAAGAAGAAAATCAAATATTAGAATAGAAAGCAAATGCGAAGGAAAGAAAAGGTCTCAATTCGATTTTGTGATATTTTAAATTTTTTTTTTAATTTTTAAGCAAACGAGGTCGTGCGGCCACACAAAAGTTTCGTGTGGCCGCACAGAACTTTCTGTGGTTGGAACGGTGTTGTCTGTGCGGCCGCACAAGAATTTCCTTGCGGCCGCACAAAACCTTCTGTGGATTAGAGGGCGCCACTCGTGCGGCCACACGAAAATTTCTTGCAGCCGCACATAACTTTCTGTGCTTGCTTATTACCTGCATAAAAAAAATAAAAAAAACTAACATAATAAAGTAAAATAAAATGCGTAAATGAACTAAAATGAAATATTGGGTTGCCTCCCAATAAACGCTTGATTTAACGTCGTCGGCTTGACGCTTGACTATGTTAGGCGTCTTCCATCATGAGTGTTGTCGGGTCCCGGTTGATAACACCACCAAAATAGGGCTTCACTCGGCTCGCATTTACCTTAAACTTGTTTGAATCATCATTTCCCATCAACTCGAGAACTCCGTAAGGTAATACCTCAGTGATCTTGAATGGTCTGGACCAACGAGATCTAAGTTTTCCTGGAAACAACTTAAGACGTGAGTTAAATAAAAGCACGAGCTGACCTGGAGAAAATTTTCGATCTTTGATTTGACAATCATGCCAAGCTTTGGTTTTCTCTTTATAAATTCGGGCATTCTCATAAGCTTCTGTCCGGAATTCTTCCATTTCATTCAGTTGCATAAGTCTATGTTCTCCCGCCGCTGTTGGATCCATGTTAAACTTTCGAATCGCCCAATACGCTTTATGTTCTAGTTCCACTGGCAGATGGCATGCTTTTCCGAAGACCAACTTGTATGGCGATGTCCCAATTGGGGTCTTGAAAGCTATCCGATATGCCCAAAGAGCATCATCCAATTTGATTGACCAATCCTTCCTGTTAGTGCTCACCGTTTTTTCCAATATCCTCTTTATCTCTCTATTTGACACTTCCACTTGGCCACATGTTTGCGGATGGTACGGTAATGCTATCTTGTGCTTGACTCCGTACTTTCTCATGATTGCGGTGAATTTCCCGTTGCAAAAATGTGCTCCGCCGTCACTTATAATGGCCCTTGGTGCTCCAAAACGCGTGAAAATCTGTTTGAGAAACTTTAGCACTCCACGAGCATCATTAGTTGGCAATGCAACCGCTTCAATCCATTTAGATACATAGTCAACCGCAACTAAAATATATCTATTCTTAAAAGAGTCAACAAAAGGGCCCATGAAGTCTATTCCCCACACATCAAAGATTTCCACTTCTAATATGTTTTGTAGAGGCATCTCATCCCGACGAGAAATATTTCCCACACGTTGGCAACGATCACAATGGGCAACAAAATTATGAGCACCTTTAAAAATTGTAGGCCAAAAGAAACCTGACTGAAGAATTTTTGTTGCGGTTTTGTGATCGCCGAAGTGTCCACCATATGGAGCCGCATGGCATTGCTCAAGAATCGGCATTATTTCCTCTTCAGGGATGCATCGCCGAATGACCTGGTCTGCACATTTCTAGAAAAGAAAAGGTTCATCCTACATATAAAACTTAACTTCATGTACAAACTTCTTGCATTGTTGACTTGTAATGTCCGGAGGAAGAACGTTTGCTACGATGTAATTTACATAGTCGGCGTACCACGGAGCAGTTACATCAATAGTGAGAAGTTGTTCATCTGGAAACGAATCGTCATTGTTGAATTTGCAGCCACATTTCCCTCTTTCAATCTTGACAAGTGATCTGTCACCTGGTTCTCGGTCCCTTTCCTGTCCACAATAGTTAGGTCGAACTCTTGCAACAATAACACCCAACGAATTAATCTTGGTTTTGCATCAGCTTTAGAAATTAAGTATCGTATAGCTGCGTGGTCAGTATGAATAACAATAGCAGAACCAATCAAGTACGATCTAAACTTGTCAAAAGCAAACACAATTGCTAACATTTCTTTTTCAGTTGTGGTGTAATTTACCTGCGCTGAATCTAGTGTTTTGCTAGCGTAATAGATTGCATGAAAACAGCTCTAAAACAGCTCCTACGGCTATGTCACTAGCATCACACATAAGTTCGAACGGAAGAGTCCAATCTGGAGCTATGATAATCGAAGCGGAGACTAACCTTTCTTTCAACTCAAGAAATGCTTCCATACACTTACTGTCAAACTCAAAAGGTGCATCCTTCTCCAAGAGGTTACATAACGGTTTGGTAATCTTGGAAAAGTCTTTTATGGATCGCCCATAGAATCCGGCATGGCCCAAAAAACTTCGTACTCCCTTTACCGATGTTGGAGGCAGCAGTTTCTCGATTGTCTCCACTTTAGCCTTATCAACTTCAATACCACTCCCAGAAATCCTGTGGCCAAGGACAATACCTTCTCGCACCATGAAATGACACTTTTCCTAGTTTAAAATCAAATTTGTCTCTTTACAATGATTTAGGACAACCTCAAGGTTATCTAAACAGTTTTCAAACGTTAATCCGAATACGGAAAAATCATCCATGAATACCTCAATGGTCTTCTCAATCATGTCAGAAAAGATTGATGTCATACATCGCTGAAAAGTGGCAGGTGCGTTACATAAACCAAACGGCATTCGGCGAAAAGCAAACGTACCATAAGGGCAAGTGAATGTGGTCTTTTCCTGATCCTCTGGTGCAATTGCTATCTGGTTATAACCAGAATAACCGTCAAGAAAACAATAATAACTTTTACCTGCAAGTCGATCCAACATCTGATCAATAAAGGGAAGTGGGAAGTGGTCCTTGCATGTGGCTGCATTGAGTTTTCGATAGTCCATGCATACTCTCCAGCCCGTGACTGTCCTTGTTGGGATGAGTTCGTTTTTGCTATTTTCAACAACCGTCATGCCTCCTTTCTTCGGCACACATTGTATTGGACTCACCCATGAACTATCCGATATTGGATAAATAATACATGCATCAAACCACTTAATAATTTCTTTCCTTACCACTTCCTTCATGTGCGGATTTAGTCTTCGTTGTTGCTCCACCGTAGGCTTTTTGTCATTGTCCAACACGATCTCGTGCATGCAAAGTGTTGGACTAATCCCCTTGATGTATGCGATTGTCCATCCAATGGCTGTCTTATGCTCTCGAAGCACTTGTAACAACATCTCCTCCTGCTTGTTAGTCAATGATGATGATATAATAACTGGAAGAGTGTTTTCCTTACTCAAGTAAGAGTACCTCAAATGCTCTGGCAACGGTTTTAGTTCTAACTTTGGAGGTTCTTCAATGGATGGCTTTGCTATCGATGAGGGACGATCAAGAGGTTCCACTCGTTGAAATTGACGTATATATGCCAAATCTCCTTTCTCAATTCCCTCGTCATGTGGTGCATTTTTATGCAGCTTTTCTTCCTCTAACTCCAACTCACAAGATTCTAGAAACGTCCCGTATGCGACTTCTTCAATTATGTCTACGTAATTGCACTCATCAAATTCATTAGGCATCTTCATAGCATTATAAATGTTGAAGGTTACCTCCTGGTCATGAACTCTCATCGTCAGTTCCCCCTTTTGGACATAAATTAATGTTCTCCCCGTGGCTAGGAACGGTCGTCCTAGGATGATGGGGATCTCACGATCTTCTTCATAGTCCAAAATCACAAAATCAGCGGGAAATATGAACTTGTCAACCTTCACCAAAACATCCTCCACAATACCCTTAGGATAAGTAGAAGATCGATCGGCTAATTGTAAAGTGAGTGATGTAGGTCTTACCTCACCGATATTCAATTTCTCAAAAACAGAGAACGGCATCAAGTTGATACTCGCTCCTAGGTCGCATAAGGCATGTCCGATAAAATCCTTCCCAATGTTACACGGGATGGTAAACTTACCTGGATCCTTAAGCTTAGGAGGGAGTTTCTTTTGTAAGATTGCGCTGCATTCTTATGTTAAAGAGATTGTTTCATGACCACCGAGCTTCCTTTTCTTCGAAAGAATATCTTTCATAAACTTTACGTAGCTCGACATTTGCTCAAGAGCCTCCGCAAATGGGATGTTAATTTGCAGCTTTTTAAAGACCTCAAGAAATTTCTTAAATTGTTGCTCGTCAGCGTGTTTTCTAAGTCTTTGTGGGAAAGGAATTTTTGGAACTATAGGAACAGGATTGGTACGTACCGATGTAGCTGCGACAAGCTGTTCGGAGTCCTTTCTAGATTCTTCCTCACGTACCTTATCTCGTCATCTTTCACGAGCATGTTCCTTTTCAGCCTCTTGTCTATCAAATTCTTCTTCAAGATCCTTTCCATTTCGTAGAGTGATAGCATTGCAATTCTCCCGATTTTTTTGGTTGAGCTCCGTATTGCTAGGTAATGCTCCAAGCGGTCTCATGACCAAAGATCCTGCGATTTGACCCATTTGCATCTCCAATTGTTTGATTGAAGTTGCATGGTCCTTTAACATCAATTCCTGCTGCTTCCGAGTCTCCTCATGTTGCTTCTGGACTTCTTCATTGCTTGCAAGTACCTGTCTCAGCAAACCCTCAACATTAGATTTGGGCTCACCTACGGGTTGTCGCATTGGATCTGTAAAGCCTGGTGGTTGGTTTGTTCTTAGTTGGCTTGGATCTTGATAGTCTTGGTTATTTCGCCAAGAGAAATTAGGGTGATTCCGCCATCCTGGATTATATGTGTTGGAGAATGGGTTGTTCCTATTGTTGGCACCCACATAATTCACCTCGTCCGATTCTTGCATTTCCATAACCTGCAAATTAGCACGAGCATTATTAGATGTTTGAGATGAGGTGCGTAATGCAACCATTTCTTTTGTGAGAGTTTCTAATTGAGCACTGAGAGTGGTTATGGCGTCAAGTTGATGATAGCCTCCTCCTCTTGCTGGTGTTCTTCTCTGGCCATTAGTTGCCATTGCTTCGAACAATTCCAAAGCATCTTCTGGAGTTTTGTTCATTATTGTACCCCCAGCAGCTGAGTCAATCGTTGATTGAAGTTGCTCCGCTAACCCATCATAGAAGCTTTGAACCAACATTCACTTAGGTATGTCGTGGTGGGGACATAACCTTTGCAACTCCTTGAATCTGTCCCATGCTTCATACATAGATTCATTGGGTAGTTGGCGAAATGAGGTGATATCATTCCTTATTTTTACAATCCTGCTCGGTGGGTAGTACTTTGACAAGAAATGCTTTCTGAGATCATCCCACGAGCTGACTGATTCACCGGGCAGCGAATATAACCACGATCTGGCTTTATCCCGAAGTGAGAATGGAAATAGCCTCAACTTGATTGCTTCTGCGATCATCTCACGTGTCAGGTGCCAATGTGGATCTTCATTTATCAAACCACCAAAATTAGAATTTTCAATCATATGAATAATAGATGGCTTAATCTCAAACGTGTCTGCTTGTATTTCTGGACGTAGGAATCCTGCATGATTTTGTGGAGTTGGTTGTGCATATTCCCGCATCGTCCGTCATTGTTGCGGATCTTCAACATTTAGACGATTATTTGCGTTCGCCATTGATTTCTTTTGACCTCTTCTCAATATCCAAAAAGTTCACTCAATCTCAGGGTCAAAGAGTAGCTCGTTTTCACTTCTACAGTGTCGCATACACCTGCGAAATGTAAACGGTGACTAAATTTAAGCACTTGATAATTGAAAAATAATAACAAAATAAATTCCGGCACAATCCCCGGCAACGGTGCCAAAAACTTGTTCGCAGAAACGCACACGCAAGTATACGGGTCGGACAAGTAATAAAGTAGTGAGTAAAAGTCGTTCCCACGGAGATTGTTCAGAATAGTTTGCCTTTTATCAATCTAACAAGTCTTAATCTAGCCAGTGAAGATTTAATTGTTTAAAAGATTTGATTCAAGAATGAAAGTAATAACTAAATAAAAGCAAGTGTACAATAAATCAATGGATGAGAAAAAACCTAGGACTATGAATCCCCTATCGTTTGTGAATCATCGGCACTCTCTCTTCCTCAATTCTCTTAGTTTCCCGTTTACTAACCACAATTCTTATTGCTCGTTAGACCTCTCTCGAGTTTGTAACGATGAATTATAGATTATCCGTAAACATATATCTCTATAGCGATGCACAAACAACTATAATCCTTTTAAGTGGCAATTGTTATCTCGGTTACCTACGAGCGTATATCTCTATACCCCTCTGAGTTAACCTGATCTCTCAGACTTAACCTAGGTTATATGATCCCTCTTCTAACCCTAAGTTCCTCTCTCGAGTCTACTAAAGGATAAGAGATCGAACAAATCGGCGATCAACCCAATATGCAAGCATTAAGCACAAGAGAACATAAGCAAACGTAAAACTCCAGAATCGATTCCGAAAAGAGTTTAGACAATCACTTTTATCGAGCCGTCCTAGATAAAAGATTTAGCTTTGCATCATAGCCAACAAGCAAAACAAGAAAAGAAAAGATAATCTTCATCGTCTTCTCTGATCCCTCTTCCTTAGCCGTCGTCTAATCGCCTCCTTTTTCCCAACTCATGTTTTTGAACCCTTTTATATCTAGGGTAAATCTTCCCTAAAACAACCAGGAGATTTGGAAATAAAATAAAATATCTTCTCGTCTCGTGTGGCTGCACGGAATCCTTGTGTGGCTGCACAAAACTTTATGTCCACCAACTTCCCTCTCGGCAACTCTACCATCTACCGTCTTGTCACTCCTCCTTCAAGATGTCTTCCTCGATATGGATTTCTCGTCGTATCAACCCCTTTTTCTGTAAAGAACCTCACAAGTGCAAAACCAAAACAACTAACCCGAAAATAACATGCAAATAACTATATATGTCAATAAATATCGGATATCTATCATTAATTAGGCTCCTAAATGAGACGTATAACTCTAATTTCTTAGAGTTATCAGCGCTAATGAAGCAAATGAACACGTGAAGTTGAGATGGACTGTGTTTTCTGTTACTTCCTAAAGAGGAAGATGATGTCGTCGTAGCTGATTATGGGGGATGTTCCAAGAGACTAACTAATGGGAGCTTGTGCTAGAAGGACAGGAGGAAGACTTCTGAAGTGGTCATGGTCTAAGTCGACAGACCCATCACCGCCACCACCACTTGACCTGGTCCGCGATAAATGCGAGAGGGGGTTGGGATTGGGGTTTAACGCCGTGATTGGATTCCGAAATGGGAATACTCAGTCAACGTATCTCCATAATGGTGCTGATCTGACCTGTTAGTTTGCGTCTATTGATGATTTCTTTTTTTTTGGGGGGGAGGGTGGGGTTTGGCTTTAGATGGGCAACTTCAGTTTTAAAATATCTTTTTCTTAACCCATTGGTGTTGGGGTTTGGGGGCATCCTCAGCTGGCAAACAAGACCGACTGCGATTCTCAAGTCCTTCCTCCAGTTTCTCCCTGGTTTAATCTCCCCCCCCACAAAAAAAAAAGAACAGAGAGTTTGAAACCAAATTAATCTGCCTCCAATTTCTCCTTAGCAACGATAACGACAACGCGGCTGCGGGTTACACGGTGGTCTGTCCGAGTCTGCCCCCGTGCTTTTTCTTCATTTAAATTTAATTTTGACACCTCTACGAACACGTTAAAATAAAACTACTCCCTTGAATAATGCAGAAAAAAATAAAACAATGAACATCGGCTTAGGAAGGCCGCCGCCGCCCCCGCCCCCCCCCCCCCAAAAAAAACAAAAACAACAAAGAGGTAGAAGTGGAATTGGTGGTGATTCGACTGCCGTTTTTGTTTTGGTGACGAGGATGTCTGGGGGTTGCTTCTCTTTCTTCTCCAGGCGTCCACGAGCCTCCCCTCCTTCCCTTTCTCCTGAACTCGATCATGGTAAAATCCTCGCTCCCTCAGCTTCGACTACTACATCCCCACCCCCGCAACTTCTCTGATTTCTTTTTTTGTATTTTCATACACATGCGCAGATGTTTCATCTTCCATTCAGAGTACCACCTGTAGAATCTACAACTACAAAGAGTTATGCCTCGCCACCGCTGATTTTAGCCCCAGGAATGTCGTCGGAGAAGGGGGTTTCGGATCTGTATTCAAGGTAATAAATGATCTTCCACTGCCCCATCTTCTGAATCCCATTTCCTGGGGATGCCTCCTCGATTCATGTTATAAGCGTGTGACGAGCAGGGAACGCTGAGGGACGGTACGCCTGTCGCCTTGAAGGTATTATCTTCCGGATCGAGGCAAGGGGTTAAAGAATTCCTTTCCGAGATTAACGCGATTGCCGATGTTGAACACGAGTTCCTGGTCAAGTTGTACGGTTGTTGCGTGGATGGAGGGCACAAGATCTTGGTCTACGAGTACCTCCACAACAATAGTCTCGCCCAAACACTTCTCGGTAATACGCCTTCCTCCTCTCCCCTACGGTTTCTGTCATCTCGTCCGCTGATCCAGAACTTGCAGGTGAAGGAGGCAACAGCGGCGGGTTACAGTTCAGCTGGCCCATAAGGAGAGGCATTTGCATTGGCGTCGCCAAGGGGCTTGCTTTCCTACATGAAGATATCCAACCTCATATCGTTCACAGAGATATTAAAGCAAGCAATATCCTTCTAGACCAGGACCTCCGCCCCAGAATCTCGGATTTTGGCCTCGCCAAGCTTTTCCCTCCAGACAGAACTCACGTCAGCACACGAGTGGCAGGGACGGCGTAAGTGGATCTCGCGCAACATGTTCACTTCACCTTCCTTTTTTGGTGATTCCTTCAATTTGCTGACAATATTCTTCTGGGCTCTTTGCAGAGGTTACTTGGCGCCTGAATATGCAATAAGAGGCCATTTGAACAGGAAGGCAGATGTTTATAGCTTCGGCGTCCTGGTAATGGAGATAGTCAGCGGCCTACGCAACACGAACTGGAAGCTACCTCCCGGGGAGCAGATTCTTCTCGAGAAGGTATGTCTTGGGACTTTTCCTCATAGCCCAGGCCATCGCTCTAACAGCTCCTAAGAACATCGAACCCTGCTGTAGGCATGGAGATTGCATGAGAAGGACGAACTGGTGAATCTAGTGGACACGTCATCGTGCGAATTGCTCGATGCTGACGAAGCTTACAGATACCTGAGGATCGGTCTCCTTTGCACCCAAGATAAGCCGAAACTTCGCCCCACCATGTCGACGGTGGTCAAAATGCTGGAGGGGGAGATAGACGTGAATCAAGAGAAGATAACGCGACCAGGTATACTGACTGAGTTCAAGGGAATCAGGATGAAGCTAGACTTAGGCCAGACGGACACGCCGGACTCGTCCGATGCCCTATCATCTGCAACGCGTGCGAACAAGTCCTCCTCCTCGGCAGACTTAGACACCTCCTATGCAACGATGACCTTTAACTCCATCTACGACAGGAGCTAATAACTGGTTGGACAATGGTGTTACATGTTATTGTCATCTAACACCATTCATTCTTTTTTGGGTTCCTCATTCATTCATTTGCACATTGCTGAGCAATTGTATATTATCATTACTTGCACCACGGATGATTCTGCAAAGTGCGACTTTATAATTCCAGCATGTTGTTCTGTGTTTCTCTTTTTGTAGTTTTTTTCCCAATCGGTCCTATGGCAGCATCGGTCAACTCCTCTTGGCCTATGTAAACGAACCCTTTGCCATTCATGCTAAGCTTTCTTCTTTCTTTGAATTGATTAATTTTTTTGAACTGTAGTGCAAATTGGAAGGGACTTGGACCTCTCTTGTCCCATGGTACTGATCTTTTCTTATGTTAGGGGATAATTGAGTATCAGTCACCAACCTACATGTCTCTATCTTAATGAGCTCATTGCTTATGTTCAAACTATTGGATTACTCTGCTTGACTTGGCTAAGCGCGCTGAGCTTACTCTATATGTGGCCATACCAAGAAGTTAATTACCACGTTGCTTCTCCCTCTCCACGGAAAAACCCTGATGCGAGGGCACGACAACGTCTCCAAAGTTCCATCAGGTGATCGACCGACGATGAACCAATAAGCAGCCAGAGGCCAGCACACTTCTCTTCCTCTCGCCAAGGTCAGGGCCCTTGTCGATGAGAAACAGGAGGCAAAGGCGAAGAAGGGGAAGGGCAGGTTCCTGATGTGCTGCTCCAATGTCGAGATACCGGTCTTCGACCAAGAAGGGAAAGGAGACTGCAGGCATGACACGGGGGCTGTCATGCCAGGGCTCGTTCAGGGACACAAGAATTGCCTGGTTATGTATTGCTAGCAACTGGGAACTAAACCAGAACCAGAGGAAAAATGAAGACTGGCCATTCCACTTGTGTATGGTCTGGTCCAAGCATGAAGCTTACGGGTTTGTGGTTGAAGAATCTTTCTGTTTTCCCCCGGGTTTACGCCGTGCTTTCTGAGGTTGTCCTAAACATCATCACCTGGTATCGCATTAGCTATGAAAAATATCAATAATTTCTTTGCTGTCTGAGATGTGTATGTAGTTCCTGTTCAACTAGAACATATAGATCTCTTCACCACTTCAGGGCCCAGGCACAAAATGACCCAAATGAACGTGGGCTTCTGTTGAGGCCCACAGTGCTTCTCCCAGAGACCGGCCCACTAAAATCCCCTCCTCTCCCCCCAAAAAAATCAAGTATAAATACCGCCATTTATCGACATTTCCGCTCCGTCGTCGCTCAGGACTCTTCAGTCACTCTCCCAAAGCGTTCGTGGCCTTCAGATTGTAGGGCAAGGATTAGGGTTGGGGTTTTCTGCTCCTCCCTTTCCCGAAATCCCAATCTCTCTAGGGATTTTGGCTCCCCGCTGTAAAGATGGATTCGTATCAGCTCCACGTTTCGTCCAACTTGATGGAATCCTCCAAGAAACGCAAGATCGACGAGAACGGAGTCGCGCTTCCTGACCACGCGGTCCCCGGCGACGGACTCGGCGCCATGTCCTCTCCGGTATCTCTTTACCCTTCCGAGATACGAAAAATACTCGACCACTTCTCCAAGGACCAGCTCGTAGAGATCCTCCAGGACGCCACTCTGCGGCACCCCGACGTGCTCGCGTCTGTGCGCTCGGTCGCTGACCCTGATGCCACCCAGCGTAAGCTCTTCATTCGTGGGCTCGGGTGGGATACCACCACTGATGGGCTCCGCTCCCTGTTTTCCACGTATGGTGAGATTGAGGAGGCCGTAGTGATACTTGACAAGATTACGGGAAAATCCAAGGGTTATGGGTTTGTGACGTTTAGGCATATAGATGGGGCGGTGCTCGCCCTCCGTGAACCCAGCAAGAAGATTGATGGACGTGTGACTGTGACCCAGCTGGCTGCCGCTGGTAATTCTGGCTCCAACACTAATTCATCTGATGTGGCAAGCAGGAAGATTTATGTGGCCAATGTCCCTGTTGATATTTCTTCTGACAAGTTGCTGAGCCATTTTTCCCTGTATGGGGAGATTGAGGAGGGTCCGCTGGGATTTGACAAGCAGACAGGCAAGTCGCGGGGGTTTGCCCTGTTTGTTTACAAGACTGCCGAGGGAGCCCAGGCGGCACTGATGGAACCGATCAAGAACATTGACGGCAGACAGATGAGTTGTAAGCTCGCAATCGATGGCAAGAAGAAGCCCGGTGATGGCCATGCTGACGGAATGACCATAGGTATGGGTCACATGGGTGCTGGGGGGTTTCATGGGCCAGTTCCTGGGCAGTACGGCCAGGGAGGGATGGGTGGGTATGGATATCCAAGTGGTGGTCAGCCACCGATGGGGCAGATGAATTCTGTCGGTGGTTTGGGCGGGCAAGGAATGGCTAGCATGGGCAGTAATCCGCCTTCTTCCATGGGTGCTGTGGCTGGTTACGGGGGTTATGGTGGACCCAGTGCAGGAGGGTATGGAGGTGGTGGATTTGGTGGGATGGGTGTAGGCTCTGGCGGTGGAATAGGAGGCGGTATGGTTTCAGGAGGATACACTGGCGGTGCTGCTGGTGGGGTCAGTGTTGGTTCTGGAATGTATAGGCCTACCGGTGGGTATCCAGAAGGGGCTCCTTATGGGCTCAATTCGTCTGGCGGTTATCCCAGCCAGGTGCAACAGCCCACAGGGACTTCACCTGTTCCCAGGGTTCCACAGGGTGGGATGTACCCCAGTCAGCCACCATACTACTGAGGTGATTTTACCTTTTCAGTTGTGGATTTCATGTTTAATTTTTGTCCTTGCTTGCATAATTGGTGATGCTTTACTGTCTGCATGGTTTGCCTCCCTGCTGGTTGTCTGTGATTTGCATTCTCTTCGTTAAACTTTGCTTGGTTATTCTTTTGAAGGAAGACATCTGTTTTCTCTACTTGGTTTGAAGAGAACTTCCTTCCTAGTTTGATCTATTAGCTTCTTACTCTTTGGGCTGAGATGAATTGATTATTTGTTAATTATTCTAGGCATGACAAGTACTGTCAGATATATGTGTTTGGGCATACAGGATTGTAGGGGTGTGATTTGAAGTTTGTCGAAAGTGGTCTCGCCGTGATGTGAAACAATGTGCTTGCATGTTTTGGTATTTGTGAACAATGTGCCTGCATGTTTTGGTATCGGTTAATAGTGGGGACACTCTGAAAACACAGAAATGTTATGTAACAAATTATGTGTTATTGTAGATCTGGTGTGCCCTCTTGTTCAATCAATAATTAGTTCTTCAGAAAGCTCCTCGTCTTTTATGGTCTGGTTTGATCTTTCGTTTAGCTTAGCTGATCTGCTATGAGAGATGACGGTTCTGTGTGTGATGCGTTTTCTTAGGATAGGTTTGCCATAGTACGGGATCCACTGTGTAGATTTTTCTTTATTCACTGTCACATGGTAGCTATTGAAAATGTTTTTGTTCACTTGTTTTTTATATATTGATTACTTAGTTCACAATATTGCTGTTCATTGTATGACAACTTCTGTTGTGGCTGGGTTTTTTGCTCAGGTGTTTGACAGCTTTCTTGGCGACGATGCTATTATCATTCTGGTGATTGCTTGAAGTTGACACTGTTTTATCTGATGTGATGAATGCATTACCTGTGCCGTGAGTCCTTGGCTACATCTCCTTAGTGATTTGGACTCTTGTAATGCCTTTAGCTGATGCAAGTTGAGCGTAGTTGTAGTTCTTGGTGAAGACTTCTGCTATATCTGAAAATTTCTGCAGGATGCAGCACTTTAAACTGTAGTATCTGCTGTGTTGTACTTGTTTTGTTTGGTTCCCTTTGTATATTGACTCAGTTTTGGGGTTATCTTCTTTTCGTTTTGTGATGTCTTGTTGATGGTTTGACATGGCTCATTCTATCTGAAAATCAAGAGAGAGGCAATGTCCTCTTAGTTAAATAGACATTATGTGGGAGTGAATTTAGGGATCAGCTGACCCATGGTTTGGGAGTGAACTGTGTCACATAATGTATGATAGTTTGCCTTGGGTTCTATGCAATTTCTTGTCTGTGGCGCTTCCTTGGAATTGCTGAGGAGTTTGCCAAAACTTCTTAACTTTCTTTCTTTATTTCCCTTTTGGATTGGATCAACCTTGAACCATGTTCTCTAATATGTTGACTGGTTTGTTCAGTAGATCTAAGGCCCATGATATTAGTATAAATACAGATTTAGTTGTAAGCGCAAGAGCTTGAGATCCGCCAAAACATATAAAAGAGAGTCAAGCAAGGCCATGGGGTCCTAATGTTCATTTTCTTGCCCCTTAGATCTGACATTGTTGATGGGTCTACTGAGAGAGTTTTTGGTGGGAGGTGGTGTCATCCTGCTTCTTTGTTGATATATTGATTTGTTGTGATGATGGCTTTCAATGCGTGGACTCGGTGATGTTTGGTTTTCTGTTGTGCGGGAGACAATCAAGAGTAAAAGGGGAGGAGGGGGGGGGGGGGGTTGGGGGGCACTCTTGGTTCTAACTTTGGGATGATAAAGAGTCATTTCGAAGGTAAACATCAACTTGGTAGTCTGCTCCGTCAGTGTGATTTCTGGAATATTCAACTAACCTCTCTGGGTGCTTTCCTTTGGTTTTCATTTCAATCAATGGGTGGAGGATGACATGCTGTGCATATTATATATAACTCTTGAGATTTAGCTCAACTGCATTTGCTAATCCCCGGTAGGTTGGTGTGTGTGTAGTGTATAAAATTGTTGGGAACGGGGGATATCCCCTCCATTTGTTCACTTCTTCTTGTTTATGTTTTTTGGTGTACGGTCGAATCCGTTTTCACGGCCATGCAATTGAGGGGGATGAGGTAACCTTTTGGCAAAAGCCAAGAGTAGTAGTAATTAATCTACAGAGTTTTTCACAATTTTTGGTTTTACCCCAAAACGAGTATCATTTTATTTTCAGTGTTTTCTTGTATAATAATAATATTCATCGGTCTATATTTCCTGAAGAGATATGTTTCTGTGGTGCCCATGGCATTTATGTGGGCTCTAACAAAGTAAAGAGAAATATGCAAAGTTTGACCCATTTGGATTATATCTGCAATATCTTTGTCCCACGCCAATCTCATAACCACGAGGCTCCCCCCAATAATTCGAGCAAACACCGATGACGTGCGTACCTTAGATTTGAAATTTTCAAATCTTTTATTCTCTATCAACTTTTTCGGACAAAATATAATCTTACCGGCTTACCTACTCAGGCGATTGTGGTAATATGATTAAAAGGAGGATTAATATTATTATTAGATATTTTAGGACAAAATGATCCATTTTTGTTTATTTTCCTAATATAATTTATTAGCAGTCCGAATGGAATGGTTTTGTTCTAGCCTATTTTTTTTTTGCTTACATGGACGACGCCGTTTGGTGGTGCCCCCCCTTCCTTAAGGTTCTTTTGTCAGGAAAAAACCAGAGAGAAGAGCAGCAGAGCGAATAAGGGGGGGACGACGACTGCTCATTGCTCTCTGCCTCCTCCGTCTCCTCGGAGTCGTCCCAAGCAGTGGACGAGGGTCAGTCAGGCTCGGGAGGTTTGTTTTGCAGGAGGATCACCCCCCAACCCCTTCCTCTCTGATCCTCCCTCTCCACTTTCTCTCCCCCCTCCTGAATTCCCTTGCTTTTTGTTTGTTGTTCCCTGCCACGAGCTTCGTCCTTTTTTCTTCTTAGGCGGTGGATAGTCGGCGATCGTTTCCCGATAGTCTTGTGGATTTTTGTGGGTCTGATCCCGAGACAGTGGTCGCCTCCTTAGGCTTTGACTTGACCCCTTGTGTTTATTGGCCGCTTTTCTGTGTAGGCCTCTTCGCTCCCTGATTTCGTCCAGAGCCTGAGGGAAGGGATAAGGGATTGTCCGACCTTCCTCCTCCTCCTGAAGTAATCCTGTGCATCGATTCCTACCCCTCCGCCCCTGCCAGGCTAAAACTATTGCCCGAGGGATGGACTTCGACACGAAAACTTGGGGTTGGGTCGGGGACATCTACCACAAGGTCGAATCTATGATCCAGGAAGTAGATGACATCATGAAGGTGCCCGCTCTGTGTGGCTTCATATTAAGGACCCGTATTCTTTCTTTACATAGCTTATCATCCTCGCGATCATGTATATGTTGAGAATGTTTTCATTGCCTCACAAATACACCGTGCGACATATTTCGATGCTGTACTTGATCTTGTTGATACTGTTGAATATGTAGGAAAAGGCTGATCCTGTTGGACAAAACTCGAAGGAATCCAGTGAAGACAAGAAGAAATTCTCTTTCGTTGAAGTGCGAGATGCACTGCAGCGAGTGAAAGAAACCCATTCTCCACCGACAAGTGGGAAGAAGCTAGAAGAGGGACAAGAGGCCTGCGATCCCCCTGTTAATGGTATTACAGTTGAACACGATCAATCTGAACAGGGGCATACTGGAATAGTCCACACTTGCAAGTCGACCTTAAATTGTGGTGAGGTATCTTCTCAAGTAGTTTCTAGGAATTCTGAGGTCTCCCAATCTTTAATGAATGATCCAAAAGCAAGTGAATCCGAGACTGCCACACAAGTTGTGGGTTATGTTTCTAGAGATTCATCCATGAGCTTGGGGTTTCCTTCGGGTATGGGAGAGATTGATAAGCCTACTGCCAGTGGCATGGCAATGGATATGCAGGATGATAAGTTAGAGGATTCTGGATGTAGCACTCCTTCTCTGGTGGATTTAACAAAGGAGGTGTCTGTTGAATATCCAGGAATCCATTTCTACTGCACTATAAGCGATAACAATGATGATACAAGTACTGTTAATGAAGCTGTCCTGGAGCCATCTAAATGCAAGGACGAGGTGCACCAAATGTTAGTCAACATGGGTGCTGTTGATGATAACAACATAGATGAACGGGAGGTTGTGGAGAAGGAGAACTATTTACTGGCAAGTCCAGTACGCAGTGATGAAAGCCACTTGCATCGTGAGGTTGGAGAAAATTGCGTCAACATTGAATGCTCCGGTGATTCTGTCACTTTTGCTCCAGATGCTTCATCAGTAAACAGTTCCTTGGTTACTATTACTGGAAAGTTGATGGAGCAGATAGGACTCAAGGCATTAACCAATGATTTTTTCGAGAAAAGCGGGGATGATTCTAAACTTTCTAATTCCCGTGTATCAGGTGCAGTTGATTACTATATGTTCTTAATCATGCAGTATGTCCCACTGAGGAGAATGACAGACATTGTGTGCCATTTGATGACATCCAATTATTTTTTCCTGCAGGGACTGCTACGAGGGGAATAGGTGAGCACGTACCCTTGGAAAATCTTTTAGAAGAGGACGAAGGGAAATCTACAGATTCCGGTACTTATCATCAACTGAAGACTTTAACTTATTAAAAGCACAAACAATCTTTCTTGTTCAAAGAACTTGTGCTGTCATCTGTTTGTGAGCTGTACTCTAAATCATTTATCTCCGAGTTACTTCCAGTATAACCCCAACTCAGGTAGTCAATAGATAGAGGAAGTCTAGATGCCGAGGAAGTAGCCATCCCGGAGAATGTTTAAGCTTCAAGTCTTACTCTACTCCCGAGGATATGCGATTTTCGCACTGACTCGTTCCATTGAGTACTTATTTATGGGGTACTGCAGGTACATCCGGTGCTTATTCGATTGACACCAACATGGAGACAATCAATTTGGATGATGAGGGAAAGCTTCAAGAAACTTGTGTCGATGTCGATATGCGAGAGCTTTTCACGGTCTCCGGACGAGTAAAAAGATTCAGATCAATCAAGGTTAGCGCACTCTCAACGCCCACTCTTTGAAATGTCAGTAGTCCATCGAGTGTTCAGCAGTTGAATCCGATTCCTTGGTCTTCATAATCTGATACAACTTTGACCAATCCTTGTCCCTTCACATTTCCAGAGAACAATCATCGATGCTTTGGCCTCGCGGAGGAGGAAGGCTAAGGAATACAAGCAGCTCGGTATTTTGCAGGGAGAAGTAAACTACGAGCCGGACGGGCATGTCATGAAGAATACTGTTCCATTCCTAGATAACCGGAGTCGGATCGAACATGCCGACGACTCTGACTGGGAGTTGCTGTGATTGTGTATTTCCGGGCCTGTAGAGACATAATGGCGTGATGTGAGGTTTAGATGTTTTTGTTTTTGGTAAGTGGCTATTTTATAAATAAGAACATATAGTTAGTAGCTAGACTAACACACCCTCCATTTAGCAACCAGCTAAAGAAATTACAGACCCAAAATTCCGCTAGATAAAATAAGATGAAAATATATATTGCGATAGAAAAAATAGAAAACCTGAAATTCATGGAATGAAAAAAATCGGTGGCGAGGAGTTGAACAAAAGGGAGGGATTTATCCCCCGACAAGAAGAGAGTAGAAGCCGAAGAGGCCGTCATCATCGTCAGTGCAAGATGCTCATCCATGGAGTCCCATGCAGCTTCCGCCTCCCTCATTCTTGGCAGCAACCGCTCCTCCTTCGATGGCGGCGGTCCCCTCGCTTGCCTTCCGCTCCCCGCCTCGTATTCTCCACCGTCAGATGCTTCATCTCAAGCTCCGACGATAAACCTAAGGTCATCGTGCTGTCCGGCCCCACTGGTGCCGGAAAGTCTCGCCTTGCACTTGGACTCGCCAAACGCTTGAACGGAGAAATCATTAGCGCCGACTCTGTCCAGGTTCTGTCTTGTCAATTATGCTTTAGGTCTGTTGCGTTTATCACTCGTTCAGTACTTGCGTGATGTTTTATGTTTGGCAGGTTTATCAAGGACTCAATGTTGGCTCCGCAAAGCCTTCGCGGAGTGACAGACAGGTACCTAATCTGACGTTGCTCTTTGCTCAGGAAGTGTAAAATGGTTCCCCTGCAAGTCCACTGATGCTGCATTTCGTTGACATAATGTGTAATTTCTGTTTTTATCCCGTAGGAGGTACCACATCATCTGGTTGATATAATGCATCCGTGTGAAGGTATGCTACCGGCTCGGGATGGATATGGTAATCTGTTGGGGAAAAAGTGAATGACCTTCCAATTGAAATTTTGACCCAGATTACTCCGTGGGTCACTTCTATGAAGATGCTAGGCGAGCTACGAAAGATATTATTAGCCGTGGTCGAGTGCCGATAGTTAGTGGTGGGACTGGTTTATATTTGCGATGGTATGATCTGCTTTTGTTTCAGATGTGAAGATTATGCTTTTCAACCTGTTGACATACCAATTCATTTAGAAAAATATCTTAAGCGAGCAAACCTTTTTCACCTAAATGAGGATCCTTGTGATTTGTTGTCCATGCGAAGAGTCCTGCCAAGGAGGCCGTGTAGTAATTTTCTAGTAAGCATCAGTGACCATTTCTGTACTGAGTAATTTTTAGAATGCCAATTATCCATCTAGGGATGTTGGAGAGGAAAGACTTTGCATGAGGAAGGGAGCTGCTTTTGGGTGCTATTTTTGAGTTATTGTATCCACGTGTAGGTATGTTTACGGGAAGCCCAATGTCCCCAAAGCTTCTCCTGAAATCTCATCAGAAGTTAGTGCTGAGCTAGAACGCTTTCAAAGGATTGGTGATTGGAGTTCTGCTGTGCAGTTTGTGGTAAAAGCCGGTGACCCCAGGGCTCAGTCTTTGGCTACAAATGACTGGTATCGCTTGCGGCGCAGTCTTGAAATAATTAAGGTGATCAACTCCTCTAATACATGCATCATGATCATTTATGATCTTGGAAAATAATTACAATAGTTAAATAGCTAGGATTTTTAGCTTACGTGTAATATCTAATTATGAATCTTTTTTCCAAAATGTCAGTCAACCGGGTCGCCTCCATCTGCATTCCGGATACCTTATAATTCCTTCAAGGAAAATTATCATTCTACTGCTGAAATTGGCGGTCCTGAATCCAGAACTTCAACTGTAGTGGAGGAGTTTAGCACGAAGCAATTGGATTACAATTTCATTTGTTTTTTCCTCTCAAGTCCTCGTCTCGATCTGTACAGATGCATAGATCTCCGATGTGAAGACATGCTTCTAGGTCTGTCATTATATTTTTGTCCATATATTCTTTATATTTTGTGCTATGCACGGTCTGCCACTGTTTCTTTCATGAAACAGATTATTATACCTTACATGCTTTCTTGATGGAAGGTATGAACAGAGTATGTGTGCTATGCACGGTCTGCCACTGTTTCTTTCATGAAACAGATTATTATACCTTACATGCTTTCTTGATGGAAGGTATGAACAGAGTATGTGGATTTTCCATTGGATTGAATGATATATTCTTTTGGTCGGTGTATCAAATGAGTAATCTTATCTTATTTGACTTTATGTAGAACTTGGTCTGTTGCCTTGTTCTGAATTACTAATTTTACAGGACAAGACAGCTTGTTGTCTGAAGCTCAATGGCTTCTGGAGCAAGGTCTTTTGCCAAATTCAAATTCTGCCACACGGGCAATTGGTTATAGGCAGGTACAAGTCAAATTAACAATCAATTACAGTATGAATTCAAATCTTGGCAAGATAACCCGGTTCCTAGTATGCATCCTTTCCTTTTGTCCTCTCGGTCCAGAGTCATTGTTTTTCACTGAAATTGTATTTACTGTGGTCAGGCAATGGAGTATCTACTCTGGTGTCGGGTGCACGGGGGCAGGAGTTCTCCTGCAGATTTCTTCTCTTTCTTATCTGAATTTCAGAAAGCGTCTAGGTAACAATTACAGCGCAGTGAAGCTGCTTATTGTTATTGAAGTAGTTAACATTCCACAACTTTGGGGAAATTATTCACCAAGACATTGTCAGAAAATATGGCACTTCTTCTTACAACGTTGATTTTCTTGGGTTTGTAAGAATTTTATTTATTTTGCAGAAATTTTGCTAAGCGGCAATTAACATGGTTTCGCAATGAACCTCTTTACTATTGGCTCAATGCTTCGAATCCGATGGTATGTCTGTTTTTACACTTGCTCCTACTTGTGTGGTTGTGCTTGCCCATAGTGAAACAGAAGAAAGTAAATTTGGAATGTAAAGTGCCGTGACTGTTATATTATATACCTTGTACGTTTCATTGAGTGGGGGTACCTATTCATCATTATCCAATTATATCTGTTTGGTTTTTATCTGCAGGAAAAAGTCCTAAACGTTATACACGATGCTTACCATGATCAGACTGGCGACTTTGAAGTGCCACAATCACTTAAAATCGACAAAGAGATGACAAACCGGAGAGAAACTTTGGCGCTTAAGTCTTACCAAGCAAAAAACAGGTACATATTCCTAACAATGGATTGGAGGGGGTTAATTGGCCTGGCGGAAAGCTCAAGTTGGTTTGAATTTCACGTGAAGGCACTTTGTCGATCGTGGGGATTGTTCGGACATCTTAGAATGGATAATGAGGATTCAGAAGTGAGCAAGGCATCGGCTTGCAGCAGTCTCTTCTCGACCATAAGGGAGTAGAAGTGGGATTGCGGGTAACCATTCCTCGGCTTTCGATGGTGTGGGGAAACCCGAAGTCTTCCCGATGTTCTGTTGCGGTGCCATGAGACGGGAGAGCTTTGTGGGTCAGGGGCCAATAATATATATCATTGGTTCCACAATACTGGAAACTGGCGTGATGCAAGGCCTCCTCCAGCAGGGGGCTCAAGAATTGGAATAGAGAGTGTTCTGACATTGAACTAATCGGCTTTTCATATTGCCTGTCTGTATTACGGAGGAGTAATAAAGAATAGAGATGGAGAGATATTTAGTAAAACAGAGTTTGTTGTTTTAGGTCCACCAGAAAAAAAGAAAACAAAATTGGCCTTGGGGCCCTCCTCGTCCACAAATAAAAACCCTAGAAGAGAAGCAAAAAGAGTGAAGGGCCGACTCCTCGAAACACTTCACTCTCTTCCCCGTGTAGACGAATCTTAAAAAAAAGGAGAAAAGAAGAAGATGAGGTCGGCCATCTCCAGATCCCTCCGATCGGCTCTCTCCTCCAAATGCATCTCCGACCACCACCTCCTCCTCCGCCGAGGCTTCGCCTCCGAGGCCTCTCCTGACCGCAAGGTCACCGTCCTCGGCGCCGCCGGTGGAATCGGCCAGCCCCTCGCCCTCCTCATGAAGCTTAACCCCCTCGTTTCCAGGCTCGCCCTTTATGATATCGCTGGAACCCCTGGTGTTGCAGCTGACGTCAGCCACATCAACACCAGATCTGAGGTTGGATGGTCTCCTCCCCCCTCTCTCCCCGCCCGATCTGAGCCAACTCCTTTCCGCATGTTATGCTTGTTTTGCCCTGATGGAGGACGTCGATCTGTTTTCTAATTAGCGTTTTCCCCTTTTTTTGTTCAAAGGTTGCTGGATACGTGGGAGAGGAGCAGTTGGGTCAAGCTTTGGAGGGATCTGATGTGGTTATTATTCCTGCCGGTGTGCCTAGAAAACCTGGCATGACCCGTGACGATCTGTTCAACATCAACGCCGGCATAGTCAAGTCCCTCTCTGCCGCCATCGCCAAGTACTGCCCAAACGTAGGCAACCGCATCAGACTCTTCTTTTGGAATCAACTCCTCATTTGTCGAGCTGTTGCTTTCTTGTGATTATGTATTTTCCCCAAGTGTAGCTGATATGAGTTCATTTCATCGTCCTTCAGGCTCTTGTGAACATGATCAGCAATCCCGTTAACTCCACTGTCCCGATTGCTGCTGAGGTTTTCAAGAAGGCTGGGACATACGACGAGAGGAAACTATTTGGAGTGACCACTCTTGATGTTGTTAGGGCCAAGACTTTCTATGCCGGAAAGGCTAAAGCACCGGTTGCAGGTAGACTTCCTTGGTAATTAGCGATGTTCGAGTTGTTGTTTCCATATCCTTTTGTCTTGGTGCAAGATGAGAAGAATTTTTCTCTGCTATGATAAAATTAAGCCTTCTCCTGAAAGAATAGGTAGAAAATTGCCTTGCCCTCCTCAGTCCTCATATGTGATGGATTGTCTAGCTTCTCCAGTACCTTAAAGGCATTTCATTAATCCAAAAGTGGACTCGAATTTCATTGATGACCTATATTGTAAAATGAATATGAAAACAAACCTTTTTGAGTGCTCTCAGTCTCAGGACCTTTTCTTAACACTTATTCTGACACTTGAAGACCTCTTCATTTTTCACAGAGGTAAATGTACCCGTTGTTGGTGGTCATGCTGGCATTACCATCCTCCCTCTGTTCTCTCAGGTTAGTCCCTTCTTAATGGCATACGGTCAATAGGATGTATTATCGTCATTTTTTTCTGTGGGATAACATCGCGTCAGTAGATCTCTTGTTACGTTGACATTTTGAAATTGTTTGTGTAGGCCACTCCAAAGGCCAATTTACCGGAAGATGAGATCAAGGCTCTTACGAAGAGGACACAAGACGGAGGAACAGAAGTTGTGGAAGCAAAGGCTGGCAAGGGCTCTGCTACATTATCCATGGCGTACGTGTGAAATAACCCTTTCTTTGTACTTTGTGAACCCTGAATCTTTTATCCTAACACGATGACTTGCTGAAGCTATGCTGGAGCAATTTTCGCCGATGCCTGCTTGAAGGGACTAAACGGTGTACCTGATGTGATTGAATGTTCATTTGTTCAATCTACCGTGACTGATCTTCCTTTCTTTGCATCAAAGGTTAGTATTAAATGTTGCTGTGTTTTATTGAATGATTTCATCAAGAACCAATTCTTCTATCCTGAGAAATAAAAGTTGAGGAACATTACTGCTGCTTTTATTCATCTTGGCTGATCTTGCTACCAAAACACATGAAAGCTTCAATGGGGAACACTGGGAATTGTACATCATCCATTTATGTATGGGCAGGTTTTGCATGTAAAGTTCAGGGAGAATAGGATAAATAGTGGGCTTCTTCTGCTATTTAACGACCCAATTTAACTGATGAATTGTGTTAACAGGTGAGGCTTGGAAAGAATGGTGTAGAAGAAGTCTTGGGACTGGGTCCTCTTTCCGAGTATGAGAAACAAGGCCTAGAAAGCCTTATCCCTGAACTCAAGTCTTCGATAGAGAAGGGAATCAAGTTTGCCAACCAAAGCTGATGACTAATCATTTGTGGGGGAAATGTGATCAAACACTTTATGCCTCCCTATGTGCCCTGTTCAAATTTTTGCAGCATTTACCGGTGTCCTTTGTGGGGACAATGTTTTGCCATTTTGTTCTTGTTGCGGTCGTTCGCATCGGCTTGTCTGCTATTCTCGAGGAGGGTAGGCTTTTTATGTTATAGACGTTTATAATTATTATGAAAATAAAAGACTGGACAGGTGATGAATGGGAGGAAGAACATTACCATTTGTTTTGCAAATCGAGTGCCCTTTTGATGCGAGCTAGGTCAAATTAATGTCAAGAAAGCGGTGTTACAAATACGCCGTTTTCTATTTATAAAGAACTAGTTGTTTCGATATAATTTTTATCAGCAAAATATTTTAAGGAAAACTTCAAGTAACAAAGCTCAAAGCTCTTTTGATGCAATTAGATCAAAAATTGGTTGAAGTCCCATCAACGTGCTAAACGACTAATGCCTTTTATAGCATAGAAAAGAAAGGATTATAACTAGTTTTCAACATGATCAATCTTCAAATTGCAATGCAGTTACTAATATACACCTTACATGGAGTACAAAGAATTTGTAAAGCCGCCATTGCCTACGAATAATCCAAAATTCGGATGCAAGCTGACCCGTTGGCAAGTGTTTTTCCCCTTCATCTTTCCTTCAATCCCTGAAATTTCAGAGGATGGAGAATCTCAATGCAGATCCAACAACACAAGATTAAAAACTACATGACCAACTGCGACCGAGATTCAGCAGAAGGTCTAAACAACAGTCAACAACTGGTTCAGTATACTTTACTTACTGGAAAAAAACGATTCTACACGATGCCCCCTATCAATCCCATGATGTGAAGTGAGAGCTGCTTTTGCTGGGCATACAGGGATCAAAAGCAATGAATTCTCAAGCATCGACATGACAGCTACCTGACTTAAACTCTCTCTACTTGCCCCTCTGGCAGTCAAAACCTGAACCATTGTTGCATTGGATGTTAGCATACATTAGAAAACTGAAGCTATGGCCACAGAATAGAAATTGGAACAACAGCTCTGGCAGCTCGAGTGTCATCCCATGAATGCTTATTTACATCCATCAAACGACATATCGGCCTTCCTCTTCAACTTGTTCAAACTGCTCTTATAACTATCCACAAACACCTGAAGCTCCCAAAGGGTCTCTGCATCTACAGCATCAATATCAACCTCGATTTCATCTTCATGCTGAAATGACTGAGAATTCCTCTTTCTGATGATATGAACAACGTGCTCCAACTTCTCTGACGGCAAATTCTGGAGATCCTCACTAAGTTTTTGCTTCTCCTCAAAAGTCATATCCCTCTCCACAGATTCCTTATCGACAGGTTTCCTGGGGTCTACCCTCTCCGAACTTGTCGAATCCGGATGCTTTGGCAAACTGGCAATGGCTGTGGGAGCTGGGTTAGGAACTTTCTTTGTGGCAGGCATTGGCAGACCCACTTCAGGCTTCCGTAACAGGTTGTGCTCTTTCTCTATGAGTCCCCATGACTTTTCAAATAATTTCAGTAGAGTATCGGCCATCAAATGAACATCCTGCCCCGGAGGATTATATTTCATTGCATTTTGGAAAGTAAGCCTCACGTCATATGCAAACTCTATGGGTGACTCGTAGGAACAACCGCTCAACTTAGTTTTAACGGTACCCAAATCCATCGGTTGGTCGATAATAGTGAAATAGTCATGCAGGCCGAGGCCTTTGACATCAACTGGTGCATTAAACACCCAACCATAATTATGCTTCATCAGTTTAGTCAGCAAACTGTAGCAGCTCTTGAACAAACTGGACTGCTTGTCAAGACCAAACTTCGAAGCCTCACTATTAACAGTGTTTCCACTTGACTTCTTCACCTTCTTGTTTTCTGAAGAAGGCATTTTCTTAGCTTGGACAAAATCCGAACTCCGACTCGCCAGATTTGACTTGAGGGGCCTTTCCTCCGTTCCCACAAACTCCCTCCCGCCACCGTCATTGCTATTTGCCGCGGATGAACTAACACCTTGTTGCAGGTGCGGTTCTGGGTTGCCAACAGACCCCACCTCAGAATTCACCCGCTTCAGATTACTCGCCTTTCCAACACCACTGGTGGCCGAAAACTGTGATTTAGCCCACCCGTCCTTGCTTCTATATCTGGTAATCTCAACCTCCTTCGCTTCTAACCTCTTAAGCAAGCTCCTAACTTCATTAAGCTCCCCAACCAACTTCCTTTTCAGCTCTCTAATCTCACTCTTCAACCCAGCATTAAACATAGAAACACCACCATCAAACTTCACGGAACTCCCGTTCGCGAGCCCCCGAGCAGTGGCCCTGGAAAAACCGGCCCGTGCTAAATCCTGGCCGGAAGAATCGCCGGATGCTAGCCCATCATCTCCGGAGCTCGTACGACGATGAGAAGAGCCATCGTCTTCAACGCTGGAGGCGGATAAGCTTTGTGATGGTTCCTCTCCACGAGCTCCGATCATCTTATGGGAGTAAACCTTACCACTCTCAACCCACCTCTGCTGCCCATCCCTGACATTACCCCCACGCACGGTTCCCGAAGCCATCAACACACCGTAGGCCGCCTCGCCCGAGGAAGGAGTTGTAAGAGATCAAATCCTTCAGCTTTCCCCACTACAAAAAGAAAACCTACCGACAATGCCCTGATCAGCAGCACAAGCTGGGAACTTGCACCGAACCCAACACGAGAAACTTCCCGAGCGACTTCAAGCCGGAGGCCAATCGATCAATGGCGGGAACCACGGAGAGGGAATGGGGCTACAGCAATTAAGGGGACTGACTGTACGGGAGAAGGGGATTGATTAATTTGAAACTTGTTTCGAGTGGGGGTGGTGGGAGGGGAAGAAGACGGAGGAGACAAAGGAAACCCTAAAAAAGGGGGGGATTTTTTTGGCCTGGCGATTAAGTTAGGCTAAATCCACTCACTGTCCGAATACGACGAGGTCCCCCTCCACCCCCTCTCTGTCTTAACAGTAAGGAATGGTAAAGAAAGAAAAGCCCAATGGTGATAGTTGGGCCAATGGGATGGTAAAAGCCCAGGATGAAGAATTAAGGGGGTCATATGGAGGCCCATGATGTTGGGTGCTTATATATTCAAACAAGGTAAGGATCGCGTGTCCAAGTCAAGACCGCACGCGACGCGTGACTTGGTACTCGGATCGATTACGTGACACGTGACGTAGAGGACGAAGATGGATACTAAACAAGAGCAGGTGTTAATGTTTTCACCCCGCTCCTCACAGTCAACAGTAAGATTCCTTCATCGAATAAAAAGTTATTTTGTTGTCTCCCCTGAATCCTTGAAAAGATCATCATAAAATTTTCCCAAAAAGAAATCTAATGCCCTGTTCTTTCGAGCCCCACGCATTGTCCTCTTCTAGTGAGAATCGAGGGGGAGGGACTAAGACTGACTGAGGGGCTTTTTCATTATGGAGCTGAGGATTGCATGCTGCATGCATCCCCAAGATGTGAAGAAGAGGCCCTTTTTACCAACAAAACACATCACTTTATTTAATACTTACCACAGCAAAATATCAGTAACTCTGCTTCTCTCTCTCTCTGTTATCCCACCAAACTGAGCAGAGAGCATCCCCCCATCCCATATACAGATAGAAAGATGATGATGAAGGACATTGTTTGGCATGCAAAATTATAACCCTCTTTTTTTTTAAATGAATGAAAAATGTGCATGTTTGTTTGATCATAAAAAGCTGTGGGACCCTCCCAGTTGAGATGATGTGTTCTTTTTCGAGCGAAGCGAAATGATGGGGGTTGAGACTTTTGGATCTGTGATTGCTTTGTAGGAATTGGGAGTCCACCCCTATTCCACAAGAAAGTGAAAGAGATGGGTCCCCCTTGTGACATCGACGATGAGGAGGTTGTTTCCGGTGATTTTCTTTTTCTTTTATTTTTGATTAATTAACTCGGACTCAATTCGAGAAGAAGACATGTACGATATATTTTAAACTCAAAACCTCGAATTCAAGCTCTTTACCAATGTTTTGAATAGTTTTCTTTTTTTGGTATTTTTGTTTTGGGGATCTACCCCCACCACCAATCCATCCATCCATCCAATCCATCCGAATGTCTCTGTTTTATTTACAGAGGCCTCCCTCCTCTACCTCCTCCTCCTCCATAGGAACAAGGCATTCCTGAGGCAAGGGGAATGAAGATCATGGTACTTTACTTCCCCATCTATTAATATTATTATCGTAGTTGGATAAGTTATTCCTAATCGCAGCTAAAAAGTACAAATCCCTTTTTCTGTGGGCAAAGGGTGGGACTAATTTTGACAACAAAAACACTCCCTCTGATGAAAAGGAAAATCTCATTACTGAACAGAACAGTGGAGTGTTAGGGATGGATGAAACAGTAAACAAAAGAAACGACTTTGGGTTTTCCCCTTGATTTTTGTATTAATAAAAAGAAGAAGGAGAGAGTTGAATTATATTATTAAAAAAAAAAGGAAAAGGGCAAAAAGGAGAGGGAAGTCATCAAAAGCTGTGTTTTACTACAACCTACGAAGGAAGAAGAAGACAACACAACACAAACCCAAAACTAAGCCCCCCGAAAAAGAGATAAGAAGAAGTGAAGTGCTTTCTTCTTTCTTTTCAAGTGGAGGGAGGAAGAAGACAGAGTGAGAGAGAGAAGAACAAGTGGGGAGTTGGGGAAGAAGAGAATGGGTTAGAGTTTGTTTGTTCTCCTTTTGGAGGGAGAGGGAGTGGGAGTGGGAGTGGGAGTGGGGGCTTATGCTTATGGAAGTGGAAGAGATGGATGGATGCGGGGGGTTGTCCTCTGTAAACGACTTGGGCTGAACCAGCGGTGCTTCCCTGAATTGCATGCGCCGGCAGTGGAGAGGGAGATGACAAACACAGCTACTTTGTACTGAAGAAGGAAAGCCAAGCCAAGGGACTTACTCTGGATCCTCCAAGGAATCATCACCACTTCAGCCTTCCCCTTGACCCTTCTATCCCTTCCCCCAAGCATGTAGACCTCCACGACAATGTCCCCCGTTGCGGCGGTGCTGCTGCTGAGCCCCGAGGAGGACCCCCTGACCACCTCCTCCAAACCCTAAATGCCCATCCCCTGTATCTGCTTGCCCACCAGGATAACTCCCCCCACCAGCAGGAGCAGGACCTCTTCTTCTACGGCAGGTTGGATTCACAGCCTGACCCGCAAACCCGTTTGCCCCCTCCTCCAAAGAAGCGGTCTTTGATCTCGCGTGCCGCCCTGGGAACTGCTGCGATGCAGTATGGTAGGAAAGCAGGAGCTGCCACCACTTCCTCGAGGCTTGGGAGGAGGGGCGGAGGAGGAGCTGGGGGAGAGATTATTCAGGTGCAGGGAGGTCACATTGTTCGGTCTACCGGGAGGAAGGACCGCCACAGCAAGGTTTGCACCGCCAAGGGGCCGAGGGACCGCCGCGTCCGGCTCTCAGCCCCCACCGCCATACAGTTCTATGATGTGCAGGACCGCCTCGGGTATGACCGGCCTAGCAAGGCCGTCGACTGGCTCATCAAGAATGCAAAAGCGGCCATCGACGAGCTCGCCCAGCTCCCCGTGTGGAAACCCACTGCCGCCACAGTTGCCTCGTCCGCTCCGACTGCCCCTAATGCTTCTGCCGCAGCTGACCGGGAGACTATGATTGATTTCTGCCAGACTGCTCCTGCCCTGGATCCCGATGAAAGTAGCGGCCTTGGTAGCCTGTCACATCAGCATAGGCAATTGGATGAGATTGAGAAGCAGAGTAATGATGACACGCCCAATTCGAGCTTCCTGCCATCTTCCTTGGATTCAGACACCATTGCCGACACCATAAAGTCTTTCTTTCCAGTCGGTGTTTCGGCGGATCATTCGTCATCATCTTCCATGCAGCTCCATGGATATTCGGCCGATCTGATCACCAGGACGAACAGCCAGAGTCAAGACCTCCACTTGTCTCTTCAGTCGTTCCAGGAGCAACCCGTGCTGCTACGGCCTCATCGCACTCAGACCCATGAACAGGGTCACCGCCAGGTTGTTTTCACCGGAACACCTCTTCGCCATCATCATCATAATCAGCTAGGGTTTGATGGCTCATCGTCCTCATCTTCTGCTACTTCCATCTGGTTGTCAGACCACCAAAGATTTTTGCAGTGGAATTCTTCTGGTGGCGATATGGGGATAAGCACCACTGCCCCTAGTGGCAGTGGCTGCCTAACGTTCAGCGGCTCAACCGTTGCTTCTATGCCGACAATCTTTGGCCAACAAGGCCATTCTTTTCAACAGAGGGGACCCCTTCAGTCCAGTAACATGGCCTCGGTTCGTGCTTGGATGGACCCAATGACAGCCATCACGACCAACGATCATCAGGTGATGCCAGGTATCAGTTTCGCAATGGGTAGTTATTCAGGCTATAGCGATATCACAGCACAGATCCGAGGCCAAGAGGAGGAAACGCACGACGGCATTCTCGATAGACCGTCATCTGCATCCTCCGATTCTCACTCACACCATTGAGTAATGACGGGAAAAGATCTCGACCCTCTCTTCATTGTTGTCCTCAGGTATGTATCATATTGTGTAGCTGTGAGGAGCCTTTGTCGATGCTTGCATCGCTAACTCTGTCAACTTTAAAGTGTGAAATCCTTCCTGTTGTGGAATCAATGCAGAAAGTGAAGAAGATTTAGGAGCAGATTTGGGATCCAATGAAGAGAGGAGAGATTCGGGTTGCTTGTTATTCAATGGCGTTAGTAGTATTATCGAATCGAAAACACCAGAGTGGAAGGAATTCCAGGAAAAACAAGGTTTAAGGAAGGAGTTTCTCATCCCTGGTGGTTTTGCTTGAGCTGGCTTTTGTTTTCAGGTGTTTGTTTTCTTTCTATTTTTGGGGTTGTAAAATGTCCCTTTGACATTGGTCTCTGTAAGAACGTGGTTTTTTTTAATTGGAACTGGAGCTCTCATCCCGGGGGTCTTCTAATGCTTTGGAACTTATTTGGACAACAGTTGACAAAAAGAAAGAAACATATCTCAAATCCAGAGAGGGGGGCAAATATAGCAAGTCTACACCATTGAATTCGGATATGAAGCACACAGTTCACTCGAGGAAGGGTGTCCAGGGGGACTCGGGTCATTTTCCATCACCCAACAATGGATAACAGCAGCAGCAGCAGCACAGACAAAAGAACCACTGCCTCGATCAGATTCAGATTCAGACCCAGGATGGATGGCAAATCAAAATAGAACAGTAAGATTCCCGCTTCACCTAAAGATTGTAAACAAGGGAACACTTGATAACACCCTCCTCCAATTGCCAGCAACTAGCATTCATGGGGGGGTCCCTCAGACATGATCCTATTAATAACAGAGGGGGTTGGGAGCCCCCCGGGGCCTCCTTAAATTCTATGCCTTGCCCCATCCAATGATGAATGACTGTGGTTTGTTTATTTATTTATTTTGAAGGTGGGTTGTGACGTTTTTCAGAGGGAACAGGATTTATACAAGAAACAACAGCTGTGGAAGTGGAAGGGAGTGAGGGATGCAGACATGGCTTTTGGCTGTCAAGTGTAGTACTTGTCCCATCTGTGTTAAAAATGGTCCCCTCCCTCCTCCTCATAATTAAAAAGGGAAGAAACACAATGGAGACTGATCATAAGAAAAATCTGGATGTCTTCCTTTCTCTTGGGGATTTCTTAAGAGGCATTTAAAGCATCCCTTGCCACTGTTCATCCAAAAGTCTTTTAACTGCTGCTGTTTGTGTTTGAACCACAGCAATACCACACCCTCTACACTTTACAGTTGTTGGGAATTAGATTAGGAGTTATGTTTCTGTAACTCTGTTGTGTTTTAAAATATCATTATCAATGCAATAACTGGGATCCAATCCTGGAGGTTAGGAAATTTGGCAACCAGGCCTGATGATGATGATGATGATATACAAAGCTTATCTTTCTTTATCCAGCAACTGCAGAAGACGGACTGGTTGATCTTCGCGCTGGACCTATTCATCTTCTTTGCGTGATTTTGAGATGTTGTGTATGAGAAATCTGGACACTGATTGTAGAAACTAAGCCATGATGTGTTTCGTTTCTTATCTGATATGACATTGGTAGTAGGATGAAGACCCCGGTCGGAGATCTTAGAACATAGTTTAAACAGTGTATGGACAAACACAAGCTCGGACTGCCGATTTTATCCTAATTGTTCTTCTGCATTTTTTTGGCAATAAGGCTAAGACCCCACTTTCACTTGTGGCATGACAACACAAGGGGATAGAGACTGCTCCCATCCAGATCACGAATTGCTGCATTAAGTATCCCTGACAGGAGGCACTGATCTGTTCGGTATGATGTTTTCATGAGATTTGGCTGGTCTGTTTTGTTGTTTCATCACCGGTCCTTTTCGATCCGGCTGTACTCGAACTTCCCATGGCCGCACAGCCAACCAACGTTCCATCCAGCTCCACCCCAAGTCTTTGTCAAGGTAATATGAAGTCCGGCCAAGATAGTTGCCAGAGTCAGCTCTCCACTGCAAGATTTGTCTGCGTCAGTCCTGGACGAGATAGAAAGACGGGAACAAATAAAGCGAGAGGGAAATGCATAGGATTAGTGGCTTTCGTACCTGGTGAGCGAACGCATAAGCCAGAGCTCGCTCGCGTTTTGATGCTGCTTCTTCTCTCTGGTATAGCTTTGCCAGGATTTCCTCCAGAGTTCCAGGGCCACCGCACCATTCAACCTGCAGAGACAAAACTCCAACGGGTTCTTCTGAACGCGAACATCAACACTAGAGAGAAATCACACAATCCACAGACTCCACAAAGCAAACATCACCTCTAGCTTATGGAGTTTGGCTTCAAACTTTAGCTGGTTCTCCAGCTTCTTTTGCTTCAGTCGTGCTTCCGTGACCATGTGTACCCGGCGAGCCCTGATCTCTGATTGGATTCTGCTCCATTCATGCAAATAACACAAGGTGGACGTGGCTTGCTCTCTCACGGATGGACCTCTGGTCAAGCCATGGAATTTCTCCGCACATTTCACGTGTCGCGACCTCTTCTTCGCCTGTCGAATTCGAAGCCCGCAAACAAGTACCACACACTGCTCGTCATCGTGCATCAGAATGACGATACAACAAAGAGAACTCAATTTTCCCCATTAGAACAGAAATATGACACGATACAAATACCAGAAAAGCTCTGACGGCAGCCTGTATCCTAACAGCGGCAACATCCTCGATCCGCTCCCCGCCAGAAGTTCTTAAAACATGCTTATCCCCGCCGTCAATCCTACACCCGGAAGAACAGTCCTCCTTTTCTCCAGCAAAAAAAGAAGCACCAGTCAGAAGCAACTTCAACACCTCCTTCGCTGACAATGCAACAACAGATCGCGGTTACCTTCCCTGGTTTGGGCTTCTTAAGATTAAAGATAGACCAGAAGCAGCCTCCCGGAGGCCCCATGGCTCAGGCAAGATCAACAGAGAGAGCACAGGGATCGCCATCTTTGTAGCATCGGCAGCGATAAGTATCAAGTGGGGGGAGGGCGAAGTGGTGGGCTGCGGACATCACTCGCCAGCTACGACGTCCCTCTGATCTGATGATGATCCCTGACATCGCATCCGAACGGAAGCGCATCTTCCACCTCAACCCCCCCACCCGCTGCAACGCAACTAGTTAGCCCAATGGGCCCAATGTAAGCCCATTACCAAGATGGGCTTTCGCTTGGAGCCCATTTTGAAACCTATAACTGAATAGACAGTAGCCGATAAGTTTATGTTTAAAATAAATAGATGTAGCGCCATGAATAATTGCAACGACCACTGCTCCCTCTTCGTATCTTACACAGCGCAGTCGAGGTTCGCTATCGTGATCTTCAACGAATTTATGATTCCTGTTGTTGAACCTGGATGACCACAGTTTAACCTTGTCGTTCTCCTTCAACTTGGCCGTCCTATTTTTGCCCATCAACCACCGTTTTGACTTCAATGTCCTCGGCCTTATTGAGACGACACCCACGGGAATGTTGTTATCTTTATCTGTGCGCAAGTCTTCGAGCTCACCTGGTCTCAGGAAGTGCTCGCCCTTCGTGAACAGATTCTCCGGCAACAACATACGAGCAAAATGTGAGCTAAGAACAGAGCACGTCAAAGCCTTCTGTTCACTTCTTCTCTGTGTAAAGATTCGATGTGCTGGCCGAATGCTTCGGGCAAGACGTAAGAAGTATTTGTTCTTAAGGGTTCAAAACAAAGGATCCAGATCATATTGAGTGCCTGAAACGATAGGGACTGGAATATTTGCAGCAAGCAAACACAAGAAAGGAATGACATAACTAAGAAGATATATTGATTGCAGAACACGTGACAAATTATTCAAATGAAAGTAGTCAATCTGTCTTGATGAAGTTATGGTCGATAATCCTGACCAAGTCCTATCCACAATCAGAGCTGTTGGTTGAGTCCACCCCTGCCCATCTCGCAGAAATTGACCACGCCATAAACCGGCAAAGTAATGGCTTGATCAGTCTCATATCCATCACTCTATTCCCCTGATCCATTAATTGACATTGAGTGGCACATGTAAATAGATCATGGGTCAAATTAGAAGATAAAGATTGGCAAAGATGTTGTTCATCAGTCAGTTGTATTGATCAATGGACACAGCCAGAACTTCAGTTCAGGTGACTAAAAGCATGAGCCGACGTCTAGACATTCTTCCCAATATACACAACACGTATAGTTTTTCGGAGTAACAACAATGCCATCAATATTATATAACTTGGCTTTAGAATAACCTCAAAGGAGGTCGATCCCTTTCCAACAGTTCTGTCCTGCGATTTCATATGGATTAGAGCTCAGAAACTCATAAACCCTTTTTTCTTTGAAAAAAGGTAGTTTGTTTAGAGGGCTTATATATTACTGACAATGAGGCTAGCAGCAATCCATTCACTTCACGGATCATTGCTCAGGATATAGGGAAAAAGCTTTCATTATGGTCTCCATTGCAGCTCTGGACATTTTGTCTCGAAGCTGATTCACAAGATGTTAGGTATGGGCGTCTCCCTCCCCCTTCCCATTTAATGTTGTGTGTGTTTGTGGGTCGTCTCCTTTGTCGGCTTCCATCCAGGGATAGTCACGGTCACACCCCATACCCATTTTCACACAAACAAAGAAAAAGCTAAAACCCCATTATGTTCTTGGAGAGTCCTTTCCTTTTTATTTGTGTACATGGGATGTGTTTTGAAGCTTGGAATCGTGGCGGCTCTGTTCTGTTTTTGGTGGCCGTGTTATATTTGTAGAAGCAAATATGTGCTCTGTCCTCAAATATGGGATGGAAGCAAAAGCACGGGTGCTCTGTCCTCGAAGTTTTTTGTCGTTGATTTTTCGTAGAAGCTATGGATCGAGGGAGGTTGCCGGTGGCTAAGCGGACTAGGTTGCAGAAGGAAGAGGTATTACCAGCAGATTTCTGGTGGTAGCAGGGATAGGAAATCCAAGGCCTCCGTTGAAAGGGAGGGCAGCGACGAGGAGGTCATCTTTCTGGGATATATAGGAAGAGATAGAGGCGACCAGTACGATGCCTTTGGTTAATGGGTGGGTGGGAGTTCAAACTCCTGAAAAATGACATGCATGAAATCCACTCATATAAGTTTGAATAAACAAGTACGGACTCCTCACAATCCAAACTCTCAGTCATCACCGGGCATGTCCTCGTTTCATGCTCAAGAATAAATACACTGCTCTTCTGCCGAACGAACAAGTCTTCAGTAACATCCGTTCCATCCCTAACATGGACTCGGAGGCGGCCTTCATCACTGCCGTGCCGCTTAGCACGAGTTACCATGTCAATTGTGATGCGCGGAGTCAGTGTAACGGATCTCGGGTCAAACATGTTCGATCCCAGTCACACACGATGGGAGGGCAAGAGCAAGCCTACTCTGCTGGTAAAAAAACATGAGTTCCTTTCTCTGTCAAATTCAGTATTCTACTGGTATTATAATGTGATCTTGCCTGGCTTATTCGATGGAGCCCCCCTTCAAACCAAAGTCATCATGGCAGTGCTGATGATGATGCTCTCTTGTTAGTTTTTGTATTGATAAATAGAGCCATGGCCATTGGCAGGCTTCGGCATCCATCGGTGTTCCTAGCTTTTCATTCAAACACAAGGCACGGCATGACGCGGCATGTCGATGAGATAGATAGGGGCGGCCTTCGAAGCACAGCGCGTAACTACTTTTAGGACTACTGGAATCAGATGCTAAGCTATGACCAGCCGAAAATGTAGTCGAGGACGTAAACAAGTGCGAGGGAGAATGGATAGAGTGAAAATGCGATCCCCGCGGTCCACAGAGGGAAGGTTGTTCTGAAGCTCGCAAAGACCCCCATCACCACACAGACGATGAGTATTACCAGCACTTCCGACGAGAAGTCCCACGTCAGCCCTCTGATGTAGACAAGAGCCAAAAAGACTGCTAGGCAGAGGAGGTTGTTCATGGTCGCCGCTCCATAAAGCTACGAAACCATTGAAACGGGAACTCGAGTGTTATTAACTTCACGCCGGAGCCATTGTCCTAGTAATAGGAAGGGAAAGGTTGCACGCACCTCAGAGAAAGTGAGCGAGGCTGTTTTCTGTCTTTTACGGCTGGCGAAGATGATTGCAGAAACTGCCTCGCTGGCGTTAGTAGCCAGAGGCAGGAAGATGAATGAGATGAAGAAAGTGGGGATGCTAGTTGCATTTGAGAATTCATCAACTGCGTCAACAAGTGGATCAGCGAAAATTGCAGCGAGAAATGTCCCGAGCACCAGCAGCATTATCGCTTTTAGCAAATTCGTTGTGCGATTCTCCACGCTCTCTTCATCTCCTTCGCTTTCGTCCCCCGACTTCACCAATGCGTGCTCCTGCCTGGTTTTCTGCATGAGAAAAGATCGTCTCCTAAACACTCTTCGCATGAAATTGCAAGAAAGTTCTCCAAAAGATGAACTCACCTTGTGCAAGTCATCGAGGAACTTCGCTGTACCGTGGATTTTCATCCCAGAAGCAGAACCCGACTTGATCGCCTTCCTAATCCATCTTGAGATTCCATTTACAAACTCGTCCAAATCCAAGCGGTAATCATTCGATGTGTCAAATTCCGTCAATATCTTATCGATCGCCTTGTCCTCATCTAATTCCAATTCCTCTAACCTCATGCCTACAATCAACGCTTTCAGCTCTGAAGGGCTTAAATATCCATCGTCATTCTCATCCAGCATTGTGAATAGCCTGATAAAGTAACAGCCAAACTCGTAGTTAGGCATCACCCGGTTCGTCAGTCGTTGAAAAAGGGAGCTTTTGATTCAGGGAAGAATCATACTTCTCTAACACATCTCTGTTAACTTCACCATCGTCATTGAGAAGTTTTCCCAAGGCACGCTTCCTTACATGTGTCAGGAAGCCGAACAAGACATGCTTGTGTTCCACATAGTTAAGTCGACGTGTTTGGATCCATGGTTGAAATACCTGTGTCGACATGCACCGAATGAAGAAGATTTACTACCTCTGTCTGGCACGAAGCAACAACTGAACAGAGACGACAGATCGTTTCACCTGATATAAACAGTAAGCAATGAGTAGCAACAAGGAAACAATGAGAGCGATCAAGACAGCCAGGTGACGCCCAGAGGTTGAATTCAGAACTTGAGGAACTTGAACGATGATGAACGGAATTACAGAAATGACCATAATCCGTGCAGCATAGCTCGTCCATATGTCATTGCTGACTCCAGAACCTGCAAGATTACCTCAATGGGATCATTTTCTCGAATATGTCGGAGAAGACAAGCCTGGGAGGGGAGCTCTAACCTGTCAAACTGAATCCATTAGTATCAGATTTATCCAATGCGACCGTGTCCTGAATGTCGCATTTTCCGACGACGACGCAAGAGCCCCATATAACTGTAAGAAGCATGACGGTCGATCCAGCTAACAATCCCATGCCGACTGATACTTGACTTTGTGCAGTCTCTTTGCTGCCGGAGAGTCCGGACACTGAAGAAAAGAAGCACGCTCATCACGAAGGATCGATTACCGGCCATTCCACGGAAAGCAAAAGCAATAAAAAAGAAGAGTCTCGATCCAACTTCTAAGAGACTCCAACCAGCAGTTGGATGATTAAGATGTAGCCGTCATCCCTCGTCAAACGTACAAGGTGGCCGAAGGACTCGGGATGACATAAAATCTGCCGAAAAAGCTTCGTCGCCATCCTAAAACGCTAAATGTGCGTTATGATCGGGATGAGTTGTGGAGGAGAATACGAAACAGAAGCTAACCTAGGATGAGCATGGCGTCGGGCAACGCCCCGAGGATGGGGAGGAAGAGTCCCCCGACGATCCCGGGGCCTAAAATCTCGAGCAGGAGCTCGCTCCCGTTGGAGAGGTAAGTGGCGGCCTGGAACATGAGGTAGCCGTAGACAAGGATGAGGAAGAGGCTGCCGATCCAAGAGGTGGCGCAGGGCATGAAACCGTAGGTCTGTTCGCACGTATCGGAGGATGAGGTGGCCGAGGGAGAGGCGGAGCCGACGCGGAGGACCAAGTAAGGGGAGACGAAACCAGGGTGGTGGGGGAGAGTGGGGGAGTCGAGGCCATCGGAGACAGGGAGGGGGAGGACGGTGGAGAGGGCAATGGAGATGGAGAGGAGAAGGATGAGGAGGGAAGCGGAGCTTCTGAAGCTCGCCATCTACGTACAGATATGGAATTTTGTTGATAGAAATGGATGATGATGCCTTCCTTTCTTTCTCTGTGTGGGGGGAAGAGTTTGCCAAAAAGCATTTTATATATAACAAACAAAACTGTCTTGGGGGACGATCTCTCTCTCTCTCTCTCTCTTTTTCTTTTTCTTTTTTTATCTCTCCGCGGAGAGAGAGAGAGATAAAAGGGGCGACAAAAACAACAAGTGGTGGTGGGGATGCCAAAAGAGGGGGTGGGGTTAATAAAGTCCACGCTTACTTACGTACGTCCTATTTTCTTTTTTCCCCCTTTTAAAAATTTTACATATAAACTTCATATTTTAACTCGGATTAAAAAAAAAATGCTATGATTATTAATTTTAGGTGTGTAGGCAGACCGCGTTGTGTTGAGGTGGTGGTGTTGTGTTTCAGGCGAGTAGAGGTCGCGTTGGTGACGTTGATATTACTTATTACTTGTGTCAGGGATGTGACAAGACAGAAGGAGACTTTAATTAGTGACTCGTGATTAAAATTATTATTATGTGATATTTGATCCGGAGATTGAGGATGTGTAATTGGTTTTGGATGGTCGGTCGGTCACATGGGTAACCCACCAGCTTTTCTTTCTCATTTTTTTTTTGTTTTAATTTAAGAGTAATTAAGGACATAGTCAAGGAGATAAACCAGGCCTAGTGACACGGGGTACGCCAGGTACGCCAATACGGAAGTCCACACCGGGAAGGTCGTCCTGAACCCTGCAAAACCACCCATCACCCCGCAGATGATCAGCACCACCAGCACCTCCGCCGAGAACTCCCACGTCAGCCCCCGGAAATACACCAGCGCCAGCAGCACCGTCAGCCCCTGGATGTTGCTCATTATCACCCCCCCGTAGATCTGTCGGTTTAGCGTATGAATTAGCATATGCAGTGTCGCGAGTTCGGAAACTTAATGATGGTGCTGTTGGTGTCACCTACCTCGGAGAATGTCAGGGAGGTGGTCCGGGGCTTCTTCCGTCTCGTTTCCTTCACGGCAGAGACTGCTTCCCTCGCATTCGTGGCCAGTGGGACCAGGACGAAGGATACGTAGAAGGACGGTATGTTTGCTGACTCGGAGAACTTCTGTACGCTTTCGATGAGGGGCTCCGCTAGCACCGAGAGCATCGCTATCCCGAATAAACACAGGGAAACCGATCTCACCCACTTCCAAAACGAGTTATCGCCTCCCGCTCGCTCGTCTCTGTCCTCGTCGACCAACTTATCCGTCTGTTGCCAAGTTCTCTGCAGAGCGGACACGCAAGACATTGCCTCTTTTCAGACCATACAGATGCGAATGAACGAACAGTTAAGAAGTCCATATGGCGTACTCATTTACTTGGTAGAAATCGTCTTCGCGGCCTTCAGATTGCAGCATCTGACTCGGTTTCTTGTTGTTCTTACCTGCATGATACATGTTAAGCCATCCGGTAATGCCGGCGACGAAATCCTCTCCTGATATCATGCCTTCCCCGCTTTTCCCGAAGACTTCGATTATCTTCACGACAATCTCATCCACATCGAAAGAAGCATCGCCAAACTGGATCCCCCTTACCAGGTCCTTTAACTCGGATTGAGAAATGCTATTATCACCATTCACGTCCACTCGCTCAAATAGGCTGAAATCCAATGAAGAAATCAGTCTGAGCATTGCAGGGAATGAACCAAAGAAATGAGGAACGCTTAGCAGTGCGGCGATACCTTCGAATGGCAGATTCGTCCGGCGTTCCAGTTTCAGTTAAAAGTCCCTCAACGGATTTACTCTTTACACGCCTAAGAATTTCAAACACAAACTGCTGCTTCAGTTTGCGTTCTTCTCTTTTATTCTGTATGATTGGCTGGGAGACCCAGAGTGACGGATATCAAACACTTCAGGCATCCATGCCAAGGGAAGCATATTTATACCAGCACAGAAGGATAGAGATACTTGATACTGTCGTACCTGTAGCAAATCTCGGCGAGATTGCTCACCCGTTTCGTGCTTGGCCTGCTGAAGCCAATTACTGAATCCTTGAACAAACTCTTCCTTACTTATGCTCCGGTTTCCATCCACATCGAATTCCCGCATCACTTCTTCCACTGCTTCTTCTCTACTTACGTGTGTGTGCTTAAAGTTGACTTCGACTAGCAGCTCTTTCAATTCCGTCAGTGATATGGCATCATCGTTGTCTTGATCGATTTCTTCAAACAACCTGCAAGGAATGTCCCTTATCAGGCAAATTCAAAAATGTGATGGAAGCACGTAGCTCAACTACAAGAGCATGCCATGGCTTTATGGCGATACACCTTGAACTAGTTGAGAAATGACATTGTCAATGGCACTACAGTTAAAGATGCATACCTTCTTATGGCTTCGACATTTGGGGTACCTTCATCTGTCAATAATCTCCCTAGGGCCCTTTTTTGAACATGCCGAAGAATCCTTCTTACCAAGTGCGCATGCTTCACGTACTCCAGTCTTCTCGTCTGAATATAAGGCTGGAAGACCTGCAATGACCATTCCAGAGCATCCAACGATTAACAATGCCAGGTGGAGATAGAAACCTCTTGGTGTTTATGAGGATGAATATACCTGGTAGAAGAAGAACAACATCAGCCACACCACTGAAACAGAAAAACTTCCCAGAATGATGATGTCATGCGCAGAAGGCTCTGAAAAGAGTTTCATGAGTTGAATCGTCACAAAAGGGATTACAGACAAAGCCATGACTCTTGCCGTGTAACTCGTTTCCATATCAGTAATGACGCCGCACCCTGCGTTTTATCAGATTTTCATCACGCCAAACTCTCTTTGTGATGTCAACAAAACAAAAATGAAGAGTCTACTGAATTGTTACGTTTTAGGGAAGAAAAGAACTGCAGCCATTGTAGCTTTCTCGAGCTTGAACTGCCTGGATTTGGGAGAGCAACCTCTGTCGCTTCGCAGAAATCTCTGCTTCCCAAGATGACACAGGTTCCCCAGAGTAATGTAAGAAGTAAAATTGAAGATCCAGCCAACAGGCCGACCCCAGAAACCACATATTCTTGCGCAGTCTCTTTCGAGTTGAGAAGGCCTGAGGCTGCAAAACATTCGTGGAACAACCAGGTCACTCTCCCATCTACGCAAAAAATGAATTAGCAATAGCAGGCAACTTTGGCACATACCGAGGAGGATCAGCGACTCCGGTAGAGCTTCAAGGACCTGGAAAGCACTGGCTCCGAAGATTCCAGGACCAAGCAATTTGAAAATCTGCTCGCTACCTGATGCCAAATACGTCTCCCCATGAAATAACAGATACTCATACACCACTACCAAGAACAGATGCCCGAGCATGCTGGACGAGCATGGGAGGAATCCATACAGCTGCTGGCACGCTTCTGAAGCATCATCAATAGACACCGCTCCAGGGAGAAAAATCAACGGAATAGACTCATTTTTGTGTTGGACTGCATCAATGCCGTCCGATATTAGTGAAAGCGAGTGGCTGGGAATCAACCTGGCAGTAACCTCAGTAACTATGGTGAGTACAAAGAGAATCATGAAAACAGGAGCTGCCCCAGTTGCCTCCATCCTTCCAGACCTTCTTCTTGCATAGGGGTATGGTGAAATACCCTTCCCGAGCCCTTTCGCGATAGAAAAGAAAAGTATAAGAAGGTTGTTAGCTGGTAAGATATGAGGCAGACAGGTGAGGCCAGTATTATGGGGTCATATAAAACAACAAAGAAGTCATCCTGGAAAGCAAAACAGGCAAGTTGTTGCAGCAGTTAGAGGGATCTGACGAAAGGAAAAAGAATTACGTAAGAAGAGTCCCCCATATCCCCGGCATCTCCAGCCGCCCCTCAACTCTGAAGGCGACAACGCCACATCATCTGCTGTGCTCCTTTTCCTAATTCATAGAAAAAGCAAGCGGAAATCTTACACACAAGCTTGATAATCCAATGAAGATTCCTTGTATTAGTTGATGGCATCTCTTGGTCAGAGAAGGAAACAAGAAGGAAAAGACAGAAGGCAGCCTTTTCCCCGTAAGCCGCATCAGCGGACGAATAAAAAGAGTTTATTTTCCCAATATACAAAGATGTAAGACCACTATACAGACCATTTTTCTCTTATTTAAGTATGGGTATTGTCTAGCTATCTCGCTTTTCCGGCCTTCCTTCCTATTGGCCTTTTGTGGGGATGGAGCCTACTAACTAAACAGCTGCATGACCATTCCAAGAGCCGTCAGCGCTTTACTTGCCAGACTGGGGAGAGAAGTGGGGTCGGAGGCCGATCCAACACTTGTAATAGTCGGGATCTCTGGAGGGGGAATTGAGTGCCCATTTGCATATCCGAGGAATCAAGCACGACTCGAACATGAATGCCATGGTGTCCTTGATTCTATGCGGTCCTGCCTCATTACCCTGAGCAATGTTCGCCTACATACAGGAAAACAAAAAGCTTTGGACATCCCTCTGGGCCATAAATCTACCTTCAAACACATGATTCCGTTATCTTTTTCTCGGCGACGTAAAGAACTTTAATATAACGATAAAGGCAGCAGCTGAGCATCGAAATATTGCTTAATCAGGGGTAAGGGTTACCTCGAAAGTTTTTGTGTCAGGACCATGTGGAGTCATGCAACTATGGAGGCTAGCACCTCCCGGCAGAAAATCTGCTTTTGCCTAAAAGAAAAAAAAGAAACCCTCTGAGATGTAGAGAAGCACGAGATAGTTCCACCATTACAGGAAGTGATATATCTTGTTCTCAATTTTTCCATTGAAAACAGTAGCAAGATCCACAGAAATTTACCTCATAACCGCCATGGATAAGTCCCATGAATTCACTCATGCAATTGCGATGGAAATAAGGAGGCCGAAATGTGTGCTCCGCGACCAACCATCGTGGTGGGAAAATGACAAAGTCGAGCAATGCAACGCCCGGTTTATCAGTCGGTGCTGTCAACACTGCAACACAGGCATAAAGGTTAGATGAATAATTTAGAAGAACTTAAACTCAGAAAATGTTGGTTACCTGTATTAACTGAAGGGTCACCATGATCTATTAAAACAGTATTGAAGGGACAAAACTTGCTCAAGTCATACTGAAACCAACGAGGATGAGGATTCGGTCAACCATGTAGAGAATAAGTGCAAAACAACTCTTCAATTCATCCATGCACACAGAGCAGAAACTTTAAAAGAAATGGAATACTGAAGCAGAAGTAGGTAACTCACCTTATAAGGAACATAGTTTCCATGCCAAGCAACCACGTTGAAAGGAGAGAAGTCTTGTCTGGCAACAAAAAGCTCACCCCCGTACTTCTGTATTACAGTATACCCCGGGCAAGAACTGTCATCATACCAAGCCTTTGGAGCAAGGAAATCCCTTGGGGCTGCAAGACCATTGGCACCTGCAAAGCACCGAGTATCCGCTCGCAATAAGCATGGACCAAAATCCTTCATTCGTTTTCTATTGCTCTTTTTTTTTTTACTATTTCGGTAAGCACATACCTATAGGTCCCAAATCAGGAAGCTGAAAATGGGTTCCGAAGATCTCTGCGACATAACCGCGTGAAGGCCCATCAGGTAGAGCCACATTAAAACGAAATCCCTGAGGTAAAACGACGACTTCGCCAGGCGATACGAGAAGCCTTCCACATTCAGTTGTGATCCATAGCCCTTTATAACATACAAAGTAATTATAGTTTACCCAGAAAAAAATTTACAGACAAGCAGGGCGATTGCAATTACTTACTTCCTTCCTGCGGGACAATTAAAAAATCGCCATCAGCATTGCAGAATGCGGCATTGTCCATCGATTTGTTAGCGGTGTACCTGCAGACAATGGAAGATAAGATTACCATTAGAAATAAACGGCTCTTTCAAAAGATTCAAAACTCTGAGCACTAAGGACTTTTAAAGCTTTTGAAAGTGCTCAAAATTTTCCAGCGAGTTTTCACCATACCCTTATGGTTTACCATCAGGGCAGCTACTAATCACTAATCTAAAAATTAGAGCAACGAATTCTCCAAAATCAAACATTCCATCAAAAGGATACCCATGAATGAAGAAACAGACAGGAATGATCTGGAGCTGCCAAAAAACGACAAATCCCCCACGAGAAATGAATTACGAACAACAAAAGCTGAAGGAAATTACATGTGAATGGCAAATCCATGCCGAAGATACGAACTCCCAGCACCGCACACGGTGAACAAGCCATCGACGAAATCAGTCGGGGCATCAGGGATCACGACGGGCTTCCATCGCAACTGAGTCGGAGTAGCGCAGCTGTTGGACGCATCAAACTCACTAAGGAGCTTCCCATGAGCCGGTAGCAGCGGCTGAAAGGGCTCGTGAGTAACCGAGGGTTTGATCCGATACAACCATCTGACCAACACACCAGGAACTAAAAAATAAGGTGACGGGAACTCGAGAAGGAGTCGTCGACGCGATCAGAAAACCACAAGGGGAAGGGGAAAGGGAAGGAGAAGGGTACGTGTGGAGGTTGGACTTGCGGGGGGAGGTGAAGGAAGTGCCGGAGATCTGCTCGGCATAGAGGCCGAGGGGACAGAGGAGGGGGTTGTTCTGGCCGGAGGGGAGAGCGCCGGGGATGGCCTCAGAGGAGAAGTGGTTGTGGAATCCGGGGAGGTAGTCGACGTCTGGGATCGAGGGGTGGTCGCCCATCTGGTCTTTCGCCTTTTTCCTCTTCTGGTCTGGGCAGGTCGTCGCGCTGTTGCTGCCGCTGCTGCTCCTCTTCCGAGGGAGGAGGTGGCACTTATCAGTTATAGCTGAGACTGAGAGTGATAAGGACAACCCGAGTACGTAACTGACGTGGCATTACTGCCCCCTATCCCCAAAAGGATTGGAGCCACCTACCAAAAAAAAAAAGGATTGGGGCCAAGCTCATTCCATTTTCCCATGGTCTGGGCCCACGGCCCATCTTACGGCCCATCTTACGGATGAGCCTCCAGATTTAGAAGACCAGGTATTATTATTATTATTATTATTCAAATTGGTACGACCGATTTCGATCAAATCAAATTAAAAGAAGGGAAAAAATTAAGGCCCTTTTTTTTGGAGCCATTTTTCTCTCGCAGCCGCCGTCTTTTCTCCCTCCTTCCCTCCGTCGGCTGATTCCCAAAGACTTCCGGGGATTCTTCTCGGCGGCTCGATCTCTCCGTCGCCGAGGGGTTTGGGTACTTCAAAATGGCCCGAGGATACAAAGCCGATGACGACTACGATTACCTTTTCAAGGTCGTCCTGATCGGCGATTCCGGCGTCGGTAAATCTAACCTCCTCTCCAGATTCACCAGGAACGAGTTCAGCTTGGAGTCTAAATCCACGATCGGTGTCGAGTTCGCCACCAGGAGCATCCGCGTCGACGAGAAGGTCGTCAAGGCTCAGATTTGGGATACCGCCGGACAAGAGAGGTTACGCATTCTTGTTCCCCACGCCTTCCCTCCTCTTTCCTTTTGTTCTTTGGCCCTCCTTTTCCTCTTTTTTTTTCTTTTTTTTTTGTTCTGAAAAGCCTTCTATGTGATCCAGAGATCTAGGTTCGCGTGCCTGGCGATGATCTTTGAGTTGTTTGTTGTCGTAAACAAACAACCTTGATTCCTTTCCCGGTTAATTTGAATAGATAACAATGAGCTCCAGTCACCAGAACTTGAGGTGGTCTCTTTTGGAACCAAGATTCTTTTATTTGACTATATTGATCTGGGATCCAAGCTTTCAGAGTTTGGAAAAATACTGATGCCTTGAGTATTGCTTCCTTGGATAGCTAGCATGGAGATCACCTAGTGTTTTGACCTAACTAAGTACTCCACAAGCATGCGTTGGATGCTGCTGACCCATTAGAAACGGAAGTTTCACTTAATAATGTATATAAGCTATCTGGATTAGTCTCCATACCTTTCTCTCATCTTTGTTTGGCGTCTACCAATGCTTGTGGTTCTAATAATTAATAGAATCAGGATAATCATGTTTGGTTTGTGGTCTGCCTATAAGAATTCCTTGAATAATTTACTATGGTTTTAAAAATGAAAGTGCTATTTGATGCGATGCTCGCCTGGGGTAGCTTATCAATTTCTTAAATAATCAGGTTCTGTGGGGTGATTTGAGATATGGAAATAGTGTCTGCCGTCCTCCTCACAGTCCCTATCCCCTGAGACCAGCATTAAAAAAGCATCAGTTTTATTTATTCCATCTTAAATTTTTGCAATTATTTTATTTTGATGTAGATATCGTGCTATCACAAGTGCATATTACAGAGGAGCTGTGGGTGCATTGCTCGTGTATGACGTAACAAGACACGTCACTTTTGAGAATGTTGAGAGATGGTTGAAGGAGCTCCGGGATCATACAGACTCTAACATTGTGATCATGCTTCTGGGAAACAAGGCCGACTTGCATCACTTGCGCTCCGTGTCTACTGAGGATGCGAAGGCCTTTGCAGAGAGAGAAAACACCTTCTTCATGGAGACTTCTGCCCTCGAGTCCCTGAATGTCGAGAATGCTTTCACTGAAGTGCTCACCCAAATATACCGCGTGGTTAGCCGAAAAGCACTGGAAGTGGGCGATGACCTTGCTTCTGTGCCCAAGGGGCAGACAATCAATGTCGGATCAAAGGATGACGTTTCCGCTGTCAAGAAAGCCGGCTGCTGTTCTGCTTGAGTGAGGCTATTAACCGTCAATATAGCTAGCTAGCTCCGGCTGCTGGAATTTGATGAGTGGGTCCTCTTCACGAATGGCAAGCCTACTTCCTATCCTCCTAACCTTCCATTGTTATTCCCGTGTGCCTTTATGATACTCTAGCTTGTAGATGCGGTTAATGTTTCGATTGTAACATGGGAATGCATTCGGGATCTCTAATTAGCATCATATACAAATTTTGTTTCTTCTTTGCTCTGTCCGAGTCACGTAGTAGATGTTTTTTTGTTTGGGACCAGATTCTTCTTCAAAAAGTTTGGCTACTCTCTAAAGGCCATGGATGTGGATTTAGTGCTTGGCGTTGTAACAGTTGTGTTCTCTCTGTTGGGATGGCAAAATTGATTGTTTCCAGTAATGTTCTTGGGAAAAGACTGTGTTAAGTAAGCTAACATCGTCAAACACCAAAAGAGCAAAAAGCAAAAGAGAACGAACGGATACAGAAGTAGAGTAAAAGTCTGTACAACTCTTTTTTTTTTACTCAAATGAAATGGACAACCAGTCATGCATCCAGGCAGAAAGAATTAGTTTGGACGCATTAAAGGTCACCGGTATAAATCTCGAAGCAAACAAACATTGTTAGATTAATATCTACAAAATACACATGAAATAATTTCCTCCCTTACAAGGGGGAGTGTGATATCCAGTAGGAGTTCCCTTCCACCGCAGGAGGTATCTTGTCACCCTCTCTGCAGATCACCATCCATCTTCAACAGGGAACGCCTGCGTTTTGCATATCGGGCAGACGTTCTTCACGAGAAGCCACTGCTTTAAGCATTCGGCATGATAATCGTGCCCGCAGTCAAGATACCCTACCTCCTCATGGCTTTCGTAGTCTCCCTATTAAGAACACAATCGCAAATTTGAGAATAAGAGTTAAAGAGGAGACCCAATCAAGTGCAGAGGGAACTTCTTGCATTTGAGTGGAGATAAATTAATCATATGAAACTAAATCAAATCCTCCTACCAGGCATATGATGCAACTGGCGGCTTCCCCGTCTACACTCTCACCCTCTTTTGCGTTGGCATAAGTTGAAGGTAACAAATACGGTCCTGTCCGAAGCTGACTAGTGATGCTTTCTTCTGACAAACCAGTATTTACATTGCCAATGTGCTCACCAAGTGCGAGCAGCTCCTGCAGCATAAGCCAAATCAGCTTCTGTATGCATAAGCGTATGTCTTCTAATACAGAAGCAGGTGCAGTAGGTCACATGTAAAGATCAATGCCCGCGGAGAGTTACCTCGTAAGACATGTTCTCTATATCCATCCGCATTTCACTATGATCATCCGTATGGTGCCTAACGTCGTAGTGCTCTGGGAGATCGATTATTGCTACCTCCTTCGGACAACAAACAAGTACATAGTAAACAGCCAGATATGAACATGAACACGCACATGAACATGAACAGCTGAAAAAGGAGATTCTTACATCAACATATGCTAAATGTGGAATGTCACAATGAATCCGCATTGTCTCAGGCATCCCCCTAATTTGAGGTTGGTTTGTCCCGAGCCTAATATGTCTTGAAGATCCATGAGGTCTTGGGACAACAGGATTGGCCATGGGAATCGGAATGGCTCCGTTTGGTAAAGGAAAATGAGGTACCGAGACTTGAGGGAAAAATTGAAAGCAGTGGTCTCTCATGCCCTGCATCCGCGATACTTGATGAAGTCTGTGATCCCTAGAAGCTGCATGAACAGGATGCTGAAAAGGTGAAAACTCTTGGTCCTGCCCTCTCGGTCAATCCGAGTGGTTCCTAGTATGACACACTAGGTTCAAATTTGAACTCTACTTATGTAGATAGGAACGCAGGCTAAATAAGTCGATACTAGTCATATAAGAAGTGTAACGATTTATTTTGCTTATCAAAAGTAGGAAGAGAGATAAAGCATATCCCAAATTATAGGAGTCTTCTGACATTTTTGCAGTCATGAAGAAAATACTATGCTCAGCATTCAAAATTCAAATATCCAAAGTAGCAGTTTTACGACAGTGGGAGGGAAATACATATATAGTTTTTAAAAGATCTTACCATGATGCATATAAGGCATAGTGGGAGGATGATTCCAACCAGGAAGTCCAAGAGCCGGGTTACCAACAAGCGTTTGGTCAAAAGGGAAAGGGCCAACTGGCTGAATAGGCTGGGAACCACGAGTTCCTTGGATATAACCATTATAGTTAGCTGGGTGGATAAAATTTATTCCTGCAGCCCCATATCTCGCTCTCACACTCCAGTCATTAGCGTCATCCACATTTGAGGGAAATTCATTCCCTCCACCATACTGAGGAGGATGTTCATGATACAAATGCCTGGCGTCAACTGGGGCATTGACTGAGGAACTTGAGCTCTCATAAGGACCACAGAGAGAGCTTCCAACACCGCTCTCACCGTTTTTTCTATTGTAAGAGCCTACATAGGTCTCCTTGAATTGATTCCTTCCAAATTCCTCCGATGAACCTCCAAAAACAGTCATGTTGTTGTATGACGACATTAAGTGATCTGGCGACCCATAATTTAGTGGAATAACAGGTATTCTAGGACCAGCTAAAGGAGTCGGGAATGGATAATAAACATTTGTGAATGTTGATGCATCAAAGTTCATTGGATGTGCCATGAAATTGTGATGTGGTAGCGGAAGATTGACGGTAGAATCTCCCTCCATGAGAATGTGGGGCTCTGCGCTTATGTGACTTGGGATAGTTTGCTCTTTTACCTGATCACCAATGCTTCTACCATAATATGTCTGTGAATTCATCTCAAATGTGAAATTGCCACAGATTTTCCTGATTCTGCAACAGTAATTGCAGAGAGTCAGATCACTCGCGCCTTATCAGGAAATCAGGCGTTCTAACTCGCCAAAAGTATTAGAGACGCACATATATGGTGACAGCAGATACAGAAGTAACAGAAACAACTCTGCCTGATCTAATAACTCTAACCATGTAAATAGGTCTTCATTAAATAATAAGGAGATAACTAGATGCATTCCAGAGCAATCCTGATACTTTCTGCTCCCTATTAACCTACATTGTCTGCCACCAAATCATCAATCCCACCACAGGTAAAGCTAGCATTCTACTCCTCAGCAGTGAAATAGGCAATAACACAATTCCGGAAACTCCGAACTAACACAAAACAAGGGGAGCGACACTAATCCCAACTGAATAAAAGCACTCGTCATCAGGGATGATAATCACAAAGTCTTCCTAAGCTAACAATGCTTCATAAAAGCAATCCATTCTCTCCATCATTCATCTGTGAAAAGGCCTATTATTATTTTCAGGTATCAGACCAACCATGCCTCGAACAATTATAACAGTCAAATCAAGCAAAACTCGCATGCGAAACATCAACTTGAAACCCTGAAGCAAACCACAATATCAAGATCAAGGTGAGTGGCAAGAATCCCTCTTGGCACAAAACGTTTTCCGCAAAAACACAAAACTGCCCCATCCCAAAAAGAATTACCACAAAGGGGGACAGATGCTGGAAACCCAAGAGCTTCTCCGACTCCGATCACCGTAATCACATCAGCATGACAAGTACAGATTATCGCCCAGATTACAATTTTCGCCAGATAGAAACAAAAAAGAAAGAGAGAAAAACGTGGGCAGGACACAAGATTTCAAAGGCACCTTTTTCAGAATATTCCACAAACAAAACAAAACCCACCAAAAAAAAAACCCACCGAAGAATCATTAAATAAACATTAATTCCAACAACAGAAACACGAAATCGCAAGGAATTCGATCTTTCCCGTGGATTCAAGTGAAAGAGATCGAAGGGGTCACCTCCGACAAGCAAGAAACAATTCCCAAAAAGAGATGAAAACTTGCCGTTAAGGGAACTGGGTGTCGAAGAAAACCACAGGAGGCAGTGGCATAATCGCTGGGGGAGAAGACAACGAGAAGAAAAAGGAAAGGAAAGAAAAAATCAGAGAAATTATTTCTCAGGAACTAACTCCCTTGGGAGCGCAGCGCTGGGTGATTTGCAAAGGGGAGAGCTTTTCTTTTTCCCTTTTTCTTTTTTTTTTTAAAATTGTTCCCTTGGAGGAGTTTTCCTCTTTTGTCGTTTTCTTCCCTTCTTTCGCATCCATCCATCTTATTTTATATATATATAGGAAAAGGAATAAAAATAACGAATATTATGGCAAAAACAAAATGCATAGTCGGGGTGGGTGAAATAAATTGTCCCGCCGCCGCCGCCGCCTAAATATATTATAATATGAGATCATAATTTTTTTTATTATTTATATCGTATCTTTTTCGAACCTTCCCTGGTTTGATTTGATAATACGAGGTTGAATTCCTCAATGGCTTGGCTACTAGTGTTTATTGATTAAACCATGGAATATACTTCTTTTTTAGTTCATGCTAAAAAGGCATGTTCCTGTCTGTCCCCACCATATCTACATGGACATGGGTCTCTCTCTCTCACTCTTCCTCATTTCATCTGTCTGAAACCCCAAATGACAAAAATATGATAAGGGGGGGTTGGATTGGATTGGATTGGATTTTCAATCTCTCTCTTTTCTCAGTCGTCTTCTGCTATTCTCTGCTTTATCCTTTGAGGTTGGGGGGAGGAACCATAACCACCTTTCGGCCCAAGCCCACTTAAAGGAACCCCCTTGTAATAAGCCCAAATATGTAGGCCCACGAGTGGGCCCACACTCGTCGTCGTCGTTGTCCTCCCCGCCGGCAATCGAAGCAGAAAGAAACCTCCCCTTTCCCCCCTTTCCTCTCCCTCCACAAATCAAAATCCCTCCGGCGGGAACTTCCGTGAAGCCCTTTCGACTTCTCCTCAAGGGGTTTTTCTTCGTCTCCTTCGCCCGCTGACGACGCCGACCTTCGTTCTTGGCGAAGGCCATGGGCAGGCCTCACGGCAGCGGTGCCCCCGCTTTCCGCTTCAATCTCCCCGAGGTTAATTTCCCCAGTTCCTAAAGCTTTTCTTTTCCTGTCCTTTTTTTTTTATCTCTTTGGAGGTTTAGTTGGCAGTGAATTGGGTCCCCGGGGGGGGGGGGGGGGGGTGAAGCTCGGGTCCCCTTTCGCCGTGTTTGATTTCATCCCCTTTTTGGTATTTATTTTTTTGGGTGCTGGAAGACGACTCACCTTTGTTATCCGGGCAATGGTGTTCACAGGTGACTGAAATGGAGGCTATCCTGAGGGACAATCATAACACCATGCCTGCCCGTGAGGTTATCGTCGGTCTCGCCGAGAAATTCAGGTATGAATATACCTGGGTAATCATATTCCTGGTTGCGTTCTGATGTTATTCTTTGGAGTAGTGCAAATCGTGAACGCGGCATTCCTTTAATGCAGTGAATCGGCGGAGCGGAAGGGGAAGTTTGTTGTTCAGTGGAAGCAGGTGAGGAGACATGCTTCGTTGCAGTGTTAGTCCCACCACTGCTGTTGTTTCATGGCGTGTCCTCGTATCTTCTTGTATATGTAGGTTTGGAATTGGTTCCAGAATAAGCGGTATGCTAATAGGACCAAAGCGGCTACTAGAGCCCCTACAAAGTTGACCGTCTCTCCCATGGTTCTTGATGAAACTGCGTCGGCGAGGAATGTGCCACAATCGATGGCTGTTCCCATGTCTACATCCGTCCCTACTCCCGCTGGTAGTAGTCTTTTGGTTTACTTGATTCTTCGTTCAATGACTTTTTCATGTACTGGGAAGGGAGATTAACTGAGAAAAGGATGTTCTCATTGACTAAGCGATCATTTTCCTTCACTTCCTGGCACAGCAAGGGGCGCGTCTGATGCCTCCCATGTGGAATTTGAAGCAAAGTCAGCTAGAGATGGTGCATGGTAAGATTATAGGATCTTTTGGCGTCTATTAACCATTACATTAACTCAAATGCTCTTGCCGTCCATATTTTCCATAATGTAATGCCGGTTGCTATTAGAGATGATGCATTGTGTTTTCAGGTACGATGTTTCAACGTTTTTATCCCACAGAAACCTGGATATTGAAGACCCGGTAAATGCCATTTATTTCTTTTAAAACGAGTCTACTCCAGGACTTGTTGCGCCTTTCAATCTTTTTTATGTTCCTGTTTGGTGCTAGTTCCACCCTTTATTGTTGTTATAGGAAGTTCTGGTTAGATTTTCTGGCTTCGGAGTGGAAGAAGACGAGTGGGTAAACATTCGCAAGCATGTCAGGCAGCGATCCCTCCCGTGCGAAGCATCAGAATGTGTTGCCATTCTTCCAGGAGATCTTATCCTTTGTTTTCAGGTGACAACAGTTGCATGTCGTACACTCTTCTTTTAATCAGTGTTATTAAAAGCGCTCGCCTCTCGCTTAAGGCGAGAGCCTTGAGGCGAGGCGACGTCGGTCGCCTCAAATACCCCGAAGCAAGGCGCATTCAGTGAAGCGCGCGCCTCGGGTGCGCCTCTGGGAAAGGCGACGAGGCGACGAGGCGCTCGCTTTTCTCGCTTTATTGTTCAAGGCGATGATGACTTGATTGTAATATGCAATTCTGCATTGCAATGTTGAAATTGAACTTCAAAACATCTGCTGTTGATGAAAGTGGTTTATTTAAACAAAATAAAGTTCGTTTCATGTGGATCTTTTAACTTCTTTACCAAATCTTTTCTGCGTATTGCCAGTTAATACTTGTCAGATGAGTAGTTTAGTTCCATAGTTTGGTGAATGTCGCTTTAACTGTATGATTGAATTAATATCAATTCCTTCAACTGGAACATCTGCTTCAAAGCTTAAAGAGATAGTTTATAGAAGGTTTGCAGCTTTGGACTGGGTCCTTAAGGTATTAAATGCAAGAATTATGTTTGTCATGGAGCTTCTAGAGGATAGCCTTGTGATGTAGAGGTTACTTGTGTTGTTACTGTTGTTTCTGTTGGTAAAGTCTGCGTGTGTGATTATAACTTTTTTATTTGTTGCTTTCGTTGATTGTGAAGATTTTGAGGACTAGTCATGTATTTCCTTTCAAACATTGCTTTTGATGATCGGATTGGATTACAAGTCTTTATGTATTTCACTTTTGAATTTTTTAATATTTTGATGACTACATGTATTTCCCTTTGAAAGATTGTGATGTTCGGGTTTTGATGACTACTCCTTATCTACTCCTCTTTCAAAACGTAGTTTGATGATATTATGTAAACTTGTGATGATAGTTTGGACTTATTTTGGATGTATCTCATTCTTACTTAATAACATGTCATGTATCTCACTCATTTTCGACCGTGCCTCAAACGGTAAAGCGTGCGCCTCGCCTTGCGCCTCGGACTAAAGCGCAAGGCGCACCCTTGCGCCTCAAGTGCGCCTTGCGCCTTTAATTACACTGCTTTTAATGTGTAGTTATTGGTTTCATCGTCCTGGAGTTCTTCTCATTCACGTTCCAGGAAGGCAAAGAGCAGGCATTGTATTTCGATGCTCACGTCCTCGATGCGCAAAGAAGGCGGCATGACGTGAGAGGCTGTCGCTGTCGGTTTTTGGTGCGGTACGACCATGACGAATCCGAGGTAAACTATGCCTAGCCTCTGTGTGTGTGTTTTCTTTTTAGTTACCGTTCTAATCTCTGATTATTCATAATGCCAGGAAATAGTACCCCTGAGGAAGGTGTGCCGTCGTCCGGAAACAGATTATAGGTTGCAGCAACTCTACGCCGCCAATAACCCGGCAGCTGCCGGCGTCCGTAAAGCTGGGAAAGACACATCTCTGGTTAACAATCCACCGGCGGAAGCGACGCAACAGCAGGACGCCGCGAATCCTGTTCCCACTGTCGTGAGAATCCCAGTTGCCGCCGGTGTTCCTTCTGCAAGCGCAGCTATGAATGTGGAAGGACCAACTGCTGCCTCTGCTATCACGGCGGAGACTAGTGGTACTGTCCAGGCTGGCAATGCAAACGAGCCTTAGGCTCCTCTAGCTCAAGATAGCAGCATAGCAACGCAGGGGGAGGAGGTTTGAGGGAAGTGGAAGTGGTGGGAGGAAGGTTGGGCTTAGGTTGCAGTGTAATGTAGAGAAGTTGGGGAAGGAAGGTTTAGGTTTGATTAATGAGGCTGGCTGCTGCTGCCTCCTCTGGGGTTGGGCTTTTTGGAATCATGGGCCGTAGGAATAGAGGCCCATAACAGCACGGGGGAGAAACAAAAGGACGAAGTTGGAAAAGGTAAGTATCGAAGACTTGTCCTGTTTTAGGACAGACCCCATCCCCCGGCTCTTTCTCGGACACCTACGATCGGTCGGGGCTTGAGTAAACAAGGTAAAGAGTCCTCCGTCCAGGCTGGCAGTGGGCACCGGGCACGCTAAAACCCTGAAAAGTCTATTCCCAAAACCTCACGAGATTTAAACCTTACCTTTAAAAAAAAAAACAAAAACAATGCTAATTATTGCAATTGGGTGATTGATTCTTTATTAAAAAGGAAAGAGTTTAGGGTTTTTGGATGTGAGGGGGGAGGGAGCAGCTGCAGCTTTTTTCTTTTATTATACGATTATTTAATTATTTAAATACATTGAGTTAAGATTAAAATAGAAAATGTATTTTTTTGAAATTGTAAAAAGAGTTTTAGGTCAAAAGACCCGCCCCCTTCCTATTCCCCCCTACTTTTTTATAATAATTTGATTTTTATTAGTCGATAGCTTCTTCTAATGGATGGTAGTAGTCTGGTGGGTAGTGGTAGATTATTATTATTCACAGCAAAGAAAGAATGAATCCTCTTTTTTGACCTATTCATTTGAGAAGGACTACCCCATGCGCGTGAAGGAAGGCGCGCGTGGGTTGGTTTATGTGCCTACTCCACTGGAGTTCGGACCCACCGCCCACGTGACTACCCTCCCCCCGGGGTGTTGAAATTCCTAAACTGACCTCCATTTCATCCTCTAATCACACAATTGCCTAATTCACGATGCTTGAGGCCCATCCGTCTTTCTTCTTTGTTGTCCTTTTTTATTTTTTGCGGCTGGGTGGTTTATTACAAATTTGACATGTCTGGCTGACCAAGATGTCCCTTCCCTCCCTCCTCCCCCACTCCTTTCTTCACTCTGATGATCATCATTGGTTTTGCATGTTCATTATCATCTCTAAACAACAACAAATGCATCTTTCAAAATTCCATTCCAAATAATTTTTTTTTAAAAAACATGATCTCCCGACCACCACCATCAGAGAGGTCACATGTTTGACAATGACATGGACACCTGTGTGTCCCATCACCAATTTTGCTAATTATCATGACATTGAAGAAATTATACCTCAATGGAAGAAATGAGGGTTTTGTCCCCCACACCACCAGCCCATGAAGAGATTAAATGAAACAGCCAGAGAGATAGAGAAAGAGAGCTCAGACTCTTATCATCTCTCTCTCTGCCATTATCTGCATAGCAGTAGGGGTGGGGGATCACTCACTCCTCTCCCTCTCCTCTCCTTGCGTCGTCATCATCTTCTTCATCCCTCTTCCCATTCCAAATACCATCCCCCCCAATCATCTTATCTCATGTTCAACAGTGACAGCCCTCCTCCACTCAAAGATCGAATCTTGTTTTTATTTCCCACCACCCGGTTGAATGAGAGAGAGAGATAAAAAGAGTTAGTAAGTAGAAAGGCAAATGGAATTACTTACTTACCACCACAACAACATCCTACGACATTGTTTGTAGAGATGGAGTTGGAGATTAGACCCCATCGATCCACCAGCGTCAACAACAACAACAACCACCTTCTTACTTCAGCCTCCTCCTCCTCCTCCTCCACCGCCGACCTCTTCATTTGCTTCACCTCTCGTTTATCCTCCTCTTCCTCCATGAAGATGTCCTCCTCCTCCTCCAAGTCTATCCTCAGCCCCGGCCGTCCCCGTGATCCCCCCCAGATCTCCCTTTCTTCCTCCCTCAGCAGGAGGTTGAGGACCAATCCCAGTTTCAAAGGCGGCCTTTCCTCCCCCATGTTCCCCACCGGCGGTAAGAAGCGCGGCTGCTCCTTCGAGAACCCCGAGCCCTCCTCTCCCAAGGTCACCTGCATTGGTCAGGTCAGGGTCAAGACCAAGAAGCAGGGGAAGAAGCTCGGGTCCAGCCGTCGCCCCCATCACCCCCCCGGGGAGGCCAGCTTCAGGAAAGCTGAGGTCGGCACGGCCGGTTTCCCGCGCCTCGGCCGTCAAGATTCCAACTTGATGAGTTCCCAGTTCCAGCCGAGCGGTTATGAGGGCGAGGAGTATGCTGCCAGGAGGAACCAGAGGCGGGGTCATATTCCCGAGCGGAGGACGTTCGGGGCGGAATGGAACTGCTTTGTGCCGTGTGGGTCGTCCTGCTCGGCAAAGGAGGAAGAGAAAGCTAGGAGGGCGGGAGGAGAGGAGAAGCAGGAGAGCCATGGCGGGGAATCTTGCGGGGCTGTTATAGCGAGGTGGCTGGTGGCATTACAGGAAGGCCCGGAAGGTAAGGGCGGGGGTAGAAAGATAGAGCTAGTGGTTGGGGACGAAGAACTGGTGGAAGACGAAAGGATCAGGAGTGACCGGAGGCGGGCGTTTGAGGGAATTGAGTTCGACGAAGGGAAGGAAGGTGTTGCGGAGGGGGAAAGAGGGAGGGTGAGCGTATGCGTCCCACCGAAGAACGCCCTTCTGTTGATGAGGTGCAGATCTGATCCTGTCAAGATGGCCGCCCTAGTTAGCAAGTTCTGTGACACCCCTGTTCAGTCGGACGACATTGACGAAGAGGATGCTGAGGAGGTCCTCGGAAAGATATGCGGCATTAGAGATCTGGATGCCATCAGACGATGCCGAGAAGCAGCAGAAGCGAGCCAGCAGTTGACGGCTGTTGAGGATGAAAGCATCGGAAAGGCAGGCGAGGCTGCTGAAGGAGGAGAACAGAGCATGACGGTGGAGGAACTCGTCGAAGATGAAGACGAGGTCGAGGTGAACCTGCTTGCGAAGGAGCTACACGAGCTGATAAGCAGCAAGATCAGGGAAGAAATTGAAATGGATGAAGCAGCGAGGGAAGCTGGAGTTGGTAGCAGTTTCATGCCCTCAGCTAGAGAAAATTTGGAGCACTCCGAAAGGGATGGTGTTGCAGAACAGGACGGAGAAGATGAAGTATTGTATGAATGCGAGGAACTAAATTGTGTTCTATCCTTGCACTTCCTATCAGAGTCAGAAGACAAAGATGAAGAAGAATGGAAGCAAGCAGATGCTGAAGTTTTGTGCCCATACGTGGAGGAAGGAACTTCCATATCGGAGAAGGCAGTCGGGCCAGTAAGGGAAGATAGATGGGAGGATGCAACTCATTTCTCGGACGCTCATGGCCAGGGAAAGCTGGAATTCGAGGTGAAGAGGGAAGCTCCAGTTTTGCCAGACTGTCTGCTGTTAATGATGTGCGAGCCGAAACTGTCCATGGAGGTGTCCAGAGAAACCTGGGTTTGCAGCAACGACTTCCTTCGATGGCTTCCCGAGCATCCTGTCGCCAACAGAATCACTTCAAAGGTGGAGGGCGGGGATGACCTCAAGAAGAAAACAAGGCACCACAACCCCTCCGCAGCAGCGCTGACGTCTCACCACGAGCGAATCCTGCAGCAGCCGCCGAGGAACTCGTGCTCTTTCCCGGTAAAAGGGTGCGAAAGAGGGGCGGCCGACCCGGTGGCCACCACCCTGGTAGAGCAGAGGCTGGTGAGCGCCAGGGCATGCGAGCCCTTAGTCCTGAAGAGGTGCAAGTCAGAGCCGATGAGGGTAGCCCCGGATGCTTGTTTGTTGAAGAGCAGGAAGATGAACAATCCCAATGGAGGACGACGTCCGGTGGTCAGTAATATCGTCAAGGCTGCAAAGCTGATGGCTCAGTAACAGTATTAGTAGTAGTAGTAGTAGTAGCAGCAATAGCAGAAGCAGCAGCAGCAGCAGCTAGTTTGTTGATGTATAGATGATGATGGTGATGATGGGTAGACAGTCCAATCCAACTTTATTTAGGCAAATGCATAAAGTCAAGCATCTGTGTTCTGTCTGTGTTGGGGATTCTGTGATGAATTTAAGGGGTTATGGGATTTCGAAGGAGATTGGGGGTGATAAGCCATCCCATCCCCCTCCCCCCCTCCCCCCCCAAACAACACAAAGGGATAGGGATTGGTCTGAACCTGAATCTGATACAATGCAATGCAATGAAATGAAATGCAGCAGAAGGGAAATGGATTGGTGTGTCTGATCATCAGAGGAGGTTCTCCCAGACTCCTGGACTGAGTTTTTAAGCATTCATTCATTCATTCAGAGGGGCCATCATCAATGCTCTTCCTTTCTCTCTCTCATCGGTTCTTAAAAACAAACATCACCACTGTTCTTTCTTCCCCCCTTTCCCCACTCGCTTTCCATCTTTTTTTACTAAACACAAACAAATGCCTCGAAACAATCCAACGTTCACGTGCATACCAGGCTTCTTTGGAAATGGGTTTTGGCGGTGAGCCAAAAAGTTCTTCTTGGGTGAGTTTTTTTAAAGTCTGTGTTGTCTTCTTTGGTGGGGGTTTGGTAAGTAAAGTAAAGCAAAGCAAAGCAGTCAAATGGGTAACAAACTATTTCTTCTTGGTATTACAAATACCGATGAAGAACACTCTGATGCCATTAGTTTCTCCATCATCTCTAAAAGCCCTCCTCTCCCTTGGGATTCTGCAGATGTTTTGTTGTTGTCCCTTTCTTACTCGAAAAAAGATGGGAAAGGGGAAGACCCATGTGGATTCGTTGGTACTAAATTTTGATCTTTCCTCACCTCGCAATTATTGAGGTTTGTTTTTCGGACAGGAGGTCCCTCCCCTTCCCCTTCAATGATTTTTCAAGATATTTCTGGATGTTCCAATACTTTAAGAGTATACATTATTAATACACATGACATGAAATCAACCCCGAAAAAAGTTGTCCCCATCCCTCTAACAAACAAACAGAAAGGCCCACCTTGATTCGATGCGTCGGCCCATCGCAAAACCCATAAACATCCTGCTAAAAAGTTGAGTGTAGGCGGCCTTCATCAGAGTTTGTGTTGGTGTGTCATTGGGTGCTGCTGGCCGAGTCTTCTTCGCTGCTTCCCTCCGTTCCGCTGGTTGAATCCGGCTGGTTGTCGTCGTTGTCACTGCTCCCGGATTGCTTTTGGCCGGGAGATGCTTCCGTCGTGGGGAAGAGAGCGAGCTGGCCGGCGTACAAGATCAGCCCGAGCGAGTTGAAGCCAAAGACACAAGTAGCCAGGTAGCACAATCCGTTAATGATTGTCCTGCGAAAAAGAAACATGAACGCGGGATGAATATGGTTCAGTGACCACTCCATTTGAAGTGGTATACTATCTATCTAGCAGAGGAACAACCAGGCAAGCCGAACCTTCACCTGATGGTTATCGTTATCTGCCGGACCTGCGTGACGCGACCGGAACCTGAGTCAGAATGGAAGCGGCATGCGACAGGCGGATAAAGAGAGACGGAGAGAATCTACCGAGAAGTTATCGGAGATGGTCTGACGATTGAGGGAGGCCTCGATGGTGGTGGTGAACTTGTAAAGGACGACCGCGATGATCCCCGCGGCTATCCCTCCCAACAAAGCCTGGACAGGGGAGGGAGGCTCCTTGTCCTTGACTGCTGACAAATTAACCGCATTAAGTCGGGCCAACGCCTCATCCTGCGGCGTCTTCTTCCCCCCGGAGGTCCTCAGTTTCTGCCCCCACGCCCACTTGGCATCAGATTACCAAAACCCTATGAATCCATTAAAAAAAAAAGAGGACGATAAAAAAAGGGATGGGCGGCAGGGAAAGCCCAAATAACGAACGAGTTCTTTGGCGCGCTTAGCACGGCGGCGGATGGAGCGAAAGAGGAACACACTGATGGCGCCGGTGAGGAGGACGCTGGTAGCAACCTGGATAGGAGTAGGGTCATCGGAGGTCGCGAATAAGCTGGGGGAGGACGGGGGGAGTTCTACGGGTCCGTCTTCCGTGGGAGAAGCCTCAGTCGCGTCGGGCGCCTGAGCGAGCCACTGGGAGGTGACCCGGGGGGGGAGGGAGGAGGGGGCGGTTACGGTTGGGTTGCGGAGAGGGGGGCGATGGACATTGAGACGGTGGGGGTGGGGAGTCGGGAGCGGAGAGGACGGGAAGTTGGCGGGGAGGAGGAGGCGGTGGTGGGATTGGAGTTGCAGCATTTGTGGCGCCCCCCTTGCTCTTCCCCTTCACCTTCCTTTTGGGTGTAATATTTTTGGATAAATGCTCCGATGCCAAACAAACACATTAAAAAAAAAAAGAAAGGTAAGATTTTTCAACCTCCCACCGAATACTACAACGTATATTTGAAGTTAAAATCCCCAGTTCACGGCCCCCTCAAAAAAAAAAATTGTGACTGAATCGCGCTCACCTGCTGCGGCTGCGGCTACCGCTTTCTCGACATCGTCGATGATGATGATAACGACGATGAGACGAGCTCCACCAAACTATGCAGGGATAGATTCTTGAATATACAGTGAGGGGCGATCTCGTCCCCACGGCCGCCTGCAGACACGAGCACTCCGTCTCTGATGATGAAGTAGCCGTCGAGGCCAAATTCGTATTTCCACGCGGCATCCGTGGTTGAGCTTCTGCCGTGATCGACATCATCACGGGTGCATTCTGCCGGCTCTCTTGATAGCATTTTAACACTTGATTCTGTATCTGTGTTGTCCGAAAACATTCTGCTGGTTGCAGCCACAAGATCTACCGACATCGAGGAGACAGCGTCGTGAACATCCTCCACTGAACAGTGGCCAGGGTCCAAACCTGATTTCCGAACAAGAAGTTCCCCGATTGCTCCACGCAGGAGATCCAAACATCCGGAGCAACAGCGGTACTGACAAGATAATGGCGGATCGGCTGAAACACTTCCAGGAGCCTCATGGATGGAGCACCCATCCATCAGTTCAGAGGCATGTGGATTGTCTGGCGGCACTGCACTAAGATTTTCCGGCACAAATCCATCTGAATGCACCGACGGAAGACCATCGGCGCCTTTTCCCGAGGCCTCTCCAACAGCACTGGATTCACTACCGATGTCTCCTCTATTGCAGTCAACCACTGATTGTCTGGCTAATTCACCATTAACAGCTAATTGGTCACCATGCTCCTTTACAGCAAAATCTTCACAAGAAAGTGCCTCTCGTGATAGATCATCCAACTGTTTAGCCACTCCATCAGAGCCAGTACACGGGCAGTCAACACTTGTTTTGTCAGGCGCGAGAACGACATTATTCTCAAAAGTGGTTGCTTCATGGGTTCCTTCTGAAGCTCCTCCAGGAAGAGAATTCCTTCCAGACTCAGGTTGATTAATTTCTCCAGTCAGGAAATCATCAGCCACATGATTGTTTGTAGGAACTGTTGCATCTTTCGGCAGAATCTGGGCAGCTGGTACTTGCACATCCTGCTCTAAGCTAAAAATTGCAAGACGACAAAAACATTAGGGTCTACCAATACTTAAAAGTTCCTCGCTTTTCAGCAGAAATTTTTTTTTGGAGAGTACCTTTGGAGAGAGTATGCCCAGCTGTTAACCATATCTTCAAGATGAGAAACTTGGGATAGAATACGGACAAACTGGCATCGATCTTTGCCGGCTTGAACTTTGGAGTTGATCTGTCCAACCAAAAGTTCAAGGACCTCGCGTACTTGTAGGGAAACTTCCTTTGCTGAGGTGTACATGCCTCTGTATGCCAGCAAGCCAACAGCCACAATCCCTCTGACAAAAATAGATCCCTCTTTGTGTTTGATCTCACCAACATCAGATGTTGTGAGTGCACGCTCTACTGAGCTAGCAGGTCGAGAAATGCAAGAATTGAAAGGCCATCCCTTCCAAGGTCCTCTTATATCTGCAACGGGACCTTCCTTTAACTTCGAGGTGACCCAACAAAGTTCGGCAAAATGTGGATATCTCAGTATCTGATAACCAAACGAGGCTATCGACAGCAACAAGCTAGATTTACCCTTCAGATTTCGTTTGTTAGCCAATGAAGAAGTCATGCTCGCCAGAGGATCATCCTTAGACTGTTCTCCGTCAAGGTTGTCCTTTGTTGACTCACTAGGATGCCTAATCAGATCGGAGCTTCCAATTTGCAAGCTAACGTGACTTCTCTGGTACATTAACTGAACAAAACGCTCAACCACATTCCTTGATAGCTCTCCTGCAGACTTTTGCATCATTAAATCAAAATATACCCTCCCTTCCAGTTGCATACTGATTCTAGGAACGGCATGTCCAAACTTTGCAGACCAGCCATTGCCATAGACGACGCCAAAAAATTGTCTCACCGCACAAGGAAGCGCGTCATGAGGAATGTTGGAAGTGGCCTGGCAGTGTAAGGAGGTGACAGGCTTATCAATGCTAAGAAGTCAGGAAAATAATCCAAGAACCAAAAGATTAAATAAATAATTGCAGGAAGCCAAAATGATAAGTAACAATAGGGAAAAATGTTGATACCAAAATGACCAAGGATGTATTGACACATATTACTTCTGTCTGCTCGATAAAAGTAGTCCAAGTATGTGAGGGACTTTGAACCGCATCTTTATCATTAACCTCTTCCTTGAAGCCACCGCCACTCCCTTGACCTGATTGGACAACATTTTCCAAGACTTGACCTTTGTTTGAACGGAATGTCATATCTGCTCTTGCAAGGATCTTACCATCAATGGAGCCAGTTTCATAGCCAGATATTTCCAAATCAGTTTCCACAGCCCAAAGATCAATTCGAGGCATGAACAAAACATTTGATCCAGTATTGCAACATTTCACTACAAAGGGATAGGCAAACAAAGCGAGTAAGCTAAATTATTATGTGCACAATATCCCTAAATTATCCAGATGGAAGAAGGTTTTATTATATAAGTCAGATGGAAGACTTTATTCCGACAGAATCAGGGTTCCTTCTCTTGGGGATAAGCAATAAGATAAGATCAATGCAACAACAGGCCCAGGCTTCGGTTTGAGAAATCTAAGATGGAAATGGTTATTTATTTTTGGGGTTAATAGATTTAGAATTACAGAAAAAGAAAACACGAACTAGTTACAGAAAATTATATTGCATTAAGCCTACTAAAAAATACGAGTGACCAAACAGTGTGTTTGAACAGTATTTCAACTCTGAAATAAAAACCATCCATTCAGAAAGGATTTTCATATGCATGAAAAGGATTTGAGCCAGCAAACCAATTGAAGGATCCAATTTATCATATAGGTAATCTCAATAGACTGAAAGCTGAGTTAACACAAATGTGTCCAGATGAGGCATGAAACATACTTAGTATCTGCGTTATCCCTTGAACGACATCCCCATGTCCTTCTTGAGAAATGGTAGCCATATCGACCTTCTGCACATTAACATTGCCCTTGAAACCATGGAGAAGGCAGGAAGCCAGATGTCTTTGGCCGGAGCGGGGACTTCCAGATATTAACAAACGGTACCCTGTTTTCTTTATTAATGAAGAGCGCAAATCCTGGGAAAAGATGTGACCTCCAAGAGGATAATTCAAAGGAGTAATTCCATTGACATGGTTATCATCAACTTTAACAGAGAAAAAACCAACGCCGGTAGAAGCAGATTGTCCTGACACCATGCCGGAGAGAGAAAGTTGTTTCTCGATATCCTTAGCAACTTCTGTATCTTGCAAAACCTTTCCAACATGAGGCTGCCAATTGCTATTAGGAAGTTCCATTTTCTCCAAAACTGAGAAGATCACATTCTTTATTCCTACAGCAGCTTTGGATAATGGCGGAGGCAACCAAAGACGGTCATTCATACAAAGAGAAACCAGCAACTCCGACAGTGGTTGCAGCAGGCAAGGAGTCATGTGTGCTGGTAAAGGAGAAGAATCCACCCCATTAGCAGTTGCTCCTGCTTCTCGTAGAGAGCAGGGTGGTGGAGAACAAGATAGGGCTTCTAACCAGTCTCTCTCCTCTACATGGAATGTAGGAAGAGAAATACGTTCACCAGGAGAAGGGTTTTTTCCAGCTGCAGACAAGACTTCATGCAAAGGGAAATTTCTCTTCAAAGCAATCATAGCAGTCTGTGTACAGAGAGCTTGCAAATCAGCACCAGCAAAACCACCAGTCTTTTCTGCAATCCACTCGAGCAGAGAGCCCGAAACTGGTTTGGGCCAATTCTGTGTGTGAAGAGAAAGGATGGAAGCTCTGTCTTCCAAAGATGGCAGAGGAAAGTAAATTTCCCTATCAAACCTTCCAGGACGCCTGAGTGCTGGATCAACTGCATCAGGTCGATTGGTAGCACCAATAACCACAACAGAACCACGTGACTTTAAACCGTCCATCAAAGCGAGCAATGTGGACACGACAGAACTATGTGTCTGATCCTGCCTTTTACTTCGGCATGGTGCCAATCCATCTATCTCATCAAAAAATATTATAGAAGGCTGACATTTTTCCGCCACCTGAAACAGGAGCCGAAGTTGGCGTTCAGCATCACCAACATATTTGCCTAAGCAATCTGCACCCTTCCTGGCAAAATAAGCAATCCTTTTGTCGCCGTGAGCACATGAACCAATTAGTGCACGCACCACGAGAGTTTTTCCAGTACCGGGATGGCCATGCAAAAGTACACCTCTAGGAGGAGTCATCCCCATATTATCAAAAAATTCAGGATATAAGAGGGGAATAATGACCACCTCTTTCATGCATCTTACCACATCCTGAAGCCCTGCAACGGATTCCCAACCAGGATAGAGTTTTCCCTTCTCTGCTTCTGCACCCCCAACATACTCGGGCGAAATTCTCAGTAAATCTCTCTGAAGCCTCTTAGTTTCCCGTTTTATGAATTCCTCATCCTCACCCCAGTTCTCTAGCCACCTTTCTTCATCCTCAATATCCTTCCTCGAAGCATCATTCCACGACTTTCTCAGTTCCAGCTTCATCTTTCTGTCTTTCATCTTCCTCATCCTTTGAGCTGCCTTAATACCATGTGGTTGAAATATATGCCGATGATCGATGCATGCTATGAGAAATTTGCGATGATCAAACATGCAGCCCTCTGATCGAGCACAGGGCTGCAACAACAGTAGATGTTGAGAGATTATGAGCAAACAAGGTTTAGAAAATTGGATCATACAATGGTTACATGAAATATATAGTGAAACTTCTCAGTTAACCACGATGTTTCTGAACAAAAAAAAAAAGACAACTGCGAAATCAAATTTGTCGGAAAGAACAGAAAAGGAAAAGGAAAAGAAACAAGTTGTCAAACCGACCAAAATGCTAGAGCACCAACCAAGTGGTAAGTTTTTGGACATCGATCAACACGGCATCCAGTAGTTGCTCCAGGTCGCCCACAGCGGGTGCATTTCAATGCCCGTCCTCTGCAAAGTGCTGCTCTCACATTTTTCAAGCGGCCCAGGCCAGCAAAGTATACCTGATTAGAAAATCAATCAGACGCATGAAAAACTCAAATCAAAATCTAGTTGAAAGAAGATAACAAAAAAACAAAAGCTTAAAAAAACATTAGATGTAAAAAGATCTGACAAAAGGAAACAGCTAAAAGGATAATTGTGCTGATACCAGTTCTAAACACTCACGGGGTGTTTCAGTTTATAGAGTGGAACGGTGGAAGGAATGACCATTTCATAACTTGGAGATGGAATGGTTAAAACAAAATCATCAACAAAATGTAGTAAAATACATTCCATTTTGGCAACAAAACCGGAAACCACACACACCATAATAGCTTTGTCAGATGCTGCTGACTACTGAAAGTATATAGCATGAATCTCTAAAGAACAATAAGAAACAAGGAAGATTATAGGGCAATTTGTGACATCTGTAGATATGTCAATAATAAGCATGGAGTAATTTCTTTTTTCTTGGTGGATAAGCAAGCTCAAAGTAAAACAGTTGCAAAAGCAAAAGTATGTGGTCTGACCTCTGGACTCCATACAGCACACTGTTGGTGAACCCAAATTCCAGCTATGCCATAGCGGTCATTTATCGGACCTAAAAGCCGACCAAGCCAGCTGGGTTCATCGCCAAAACCATCCCATATATTGTAGTTTGGCTCCTCCGAAGCTGAAGATCCATTATATGCCTCGCCATCACTTTCAACTGTTTCATGCAATAACCTTTTCGGGGGCTTGCCGTCGGTACCACCATTGCACAATCCACAACGCCTTCCCTTTATGACAACTGAGGTGTTAGAAGTATCCTTTGCCTGATGTTGAATCTTTTCATTTTCTAAAGGCTTCTCCTCAGCACATAATGTACTATTGCCCTCGACTCTGTCAAAGCCTCCTCTAGTTTCATCAATCAGCATCTGTGTACCTTGCTTCTCATCATTTGAAAAATTAGCCCCCTCACCAGACTCTGCCATTTCAGCATCTTCTTTTGATACCAGGTCCTCATTACCAACATCAACACTCTCCAATTCAGGAGCCACTGAGACCTGCTCCACCTCAATAACCTTCTCCTCTTCAACTGGTTCCACAACATTAAGGTCAATCTCCTTATCATTCAGAACACCTGTACCAGACTCTTCACCCGCACGTTCTGTGTGTTCATCCGACATATCATCAGATTCACCCTTTGAACCCACATCAACTTCATTGTTTGCCGATTCACACAACTCCTCCATGTCATTAAGATCCCCTAAACCTTTCACCCTCTCCGCCATCTTTATTGCACCTTCGACAGGACTTCCAGCTTCTTCTTCTTCTTGTTCTTGTTCTTCTTCCTCTTCCTCTTCCTCTTCCTCTTCCTCTTCCTCTTCTTCTTCTTCTTCTTCTTCTTCTTCTTGTTCTTGTTCTTGTTCTTGTTCTTGTTCTTGTTCTTGTTCTTGTTCTTGTTCTTCTTCTTCTTCTTCCTTCTCAACATCTACTCCTACTTCACTCATCAATATTTCAGGCCCATCCTCATCTCTGCCTACTTTCTCGAACAACTTCCTCCTCCTCCCACGCGATTTCCTTTTGTATTTCCTATCAAAACTGCCAGTCCTTTCCCTCGATCGCAACCTCGTATTCCAAATACCCAACGTCTCTGCACCCTTAGAACTTTCCCTTCTGTTACCACTAACAGTCTCATCATCTCCCGGATAATTCAACCGAGCACTTCTTTCGCCACTCGACCATGCACCCCTCCCGGCCTTCCGCCGCTTCTTGGGCAGCGGAGGAGACACGTCGAGAATGACAGGCGCTTTCCGCACCCTCGAACTCCTCCGAGGCTCACCGGCCCTATCGCTCCTCCCTTCCTCGAAATCATCGGGGCCAACAACGTCATCCCTTTCCCTGCTCGACTCTGGATGGTTTAGGTTGTACGTTATCTCGCATATCAAGTCCAGACGCTTATGCTTCTTCCGGGTGCGAGAAGCTGAGCATGGAGGACTTCTCTCCTGCGGCTGCTGCTGCTTCAGCGAAGAAACAGGGGTCGATTTCACTCTCATGTCAATGACCAACACCGGAATTTCGATTTCTCCTCACTTTAACCGGATTAACAGCATTCTCCCTAATCAGTATCCCACGCGGACACCACCCAATCGGCTATTCCAGCAAAACGACGATATCGAACCCGGAAAGCATCCCACTCGGAACCAACCCGCACCAAACCAACAGATTAACACACGAACCCTAGGAATAGACGCTGGCAGAGAGTATCCGTCGGCGCCGCTTTGGTCGCGGGCCGATTGGCGAAGACCTAGAGACCGTTGGTGTCGTCCGCGAGCACTCACTCTACTCCCCCGCTGATCTCCTTCCCTGTCTTTCTTCCTCCTGGAGGCGTCGTCGTCGCGTCGTCCTATATGTGTTTTGTCCAAGGAAGCTAGAAAAGAAGAAAAAATGCGAGTTTCCGTAAAACCCACGACCATTTTCGCGCTCTATTATATGCTACAATGCTGCACGTGATTTATTTGAATACAACTGTTTTTATTTAAAAATAAAAAAACCGATACTTTTATTACCAAAGCTATGGGAAGTGGAGGTTGAAGACTCCGCAACGGAGATAATCATAAGTTTCTTGATTCAGATTGCTAGTTCTTCTTCAGAGAGAACTGGAAATACAATACTGGATGAATAGCGGTGGGGTTTCCAGGAAACGCAGGGACGGGGAAGGGGAATAACAGGCCGAAGTCACTGGTGCACATTCTATGGCAAAGCAAAGCTTTGCGAGTTTCGAAGTTGATCACACTAGTTTCTCCACCAGAGATCCATGGGGGAAAAGTTGGCAACAGAGGGGGCATTGACGTTCGTCAAATGCGTTTCTCGAATGCAAATTGAACTGAATTTGGGGAACGGGGATTCCTCCAAGCGGTGATCCTCATCGGCGCGCAATCCACCAGCATTCGCTGCAAAACCCTCGCAATATTCTTCGTGTCATCTATTCCTAAATGATGACTACCTAAAGGCTGGATATTCAGTTGCCTCATCATCGACATCATCCCTCTAGCCTGTTCAAAAGAAACGAAAAACGTGCTGAAGAAAAGCAAATAGGATAGTAGGAGAGAAGTTCTTCAAGTTTTGTGGCTGAAGTGGGAGCCGTTTTGTTTGGCATTAGTACTGTCATTGTAAAATAGGATCACGATTGTCAAGGCATAAATTATCCATTTGCTCAAAACCTATCATTATAATCTCAAAGATCAGTTCCCACAATCATCTGGCATTTACTATGGGTCCACAGCCGCAAAGCTAGTCCTACGATCCCTGATCTAAAATTGAGAAAGTTCAGCAGGAACTTACCTCTCGGTGGTAGAAGTTTAAGTATACATCCTTCAGATTAATCCATTCCATAAAGTACGGTGGAAGTTTAATCCTTGAGACCTTGCACTGCTGAGGAATCTTGGTTTTCAAATCCCAGTTACCACTTTCACCGGCCAAAAAGAGAGAGAGAGAGAGGGAGAGAAGTCAGCAGGCTTACATTATCATCCATGTGCATTTACAATCTGCTGATCATGTGCAATGCTATCTCAGGAAATAGGAACATAGGCATTTCTAAAATTTACTGGTTATTCAATTAAATCATCTTAAAAAGGAGCTCACCAAGTCACAAAAGCAGCTCGATGGAGCCGCCCACCCAGCTCCTTGTTCCAAAGATGATTTTGGCTCAACCAAGCTTCAAATTGTTTGATGACATCTCCAAATGTTACAGCAGTGTCATGCCATACCCTGAACACTAATATCAATCACTACAGTATCCACCATGACAGATGCGTACAAGATACGAGGTAATGCTACAAGTTCATGGCACCATTAAAGTCTAAGTCTAACAAGCTCCAGAAAATGGATAATATACCTGACCCTTCACTTGTCAAAGAAATACTACCTAACACTTCAAATGAAGCGTGTTTTCATCTTTTTAAAGATCAACTATCAACATACCGATCTACTCCAAGCTTCCCATATTTACCCTCAACATACTCATTAATTCTTTGCTCGCTCATCTGACAAGGCCTCACAAACCTTCAAAAGACAATGAAAGAGGATCATCAGTTGAAAACTACTGAATGTAAAAAAGTTAGCATCAACTCTCTGTACAATTTTTATTTTCAGTAGAATGCGACCTCGATTAAAGCCTACGTTAATTAGTCCAGAAAACAAAGCATTTTGCGTGGGGGTAAGTCAAACCTGTGAAACAAATCCACAACATCAAGGGTTTTAGCATCGACAATCAACACTGGATACTCAAGAATCTCGACCTTCCCTTCCAAATCGAGCACCAGAAAGTAATCCATATCTTGACTGCCCGAGTATTCCACCCCGGAGGCACAAACCCAGAGATCCTTCTTACAATCGTGATTGAACTGCTCCATGTGAATAGGATCATTCACCTACATGCCAAGCTAACAGTTATCAGAATTACAACTTTTCCGGTGCCAGAAACTGTCAAACGGTAAAGTCCACTCGCAATTGCTACTCAGTGATTCCGTCAAACAGGTACAGTGCGAAGTCCAATTATGACTGGTTACCTTGGTGCACTTGCCTTGAGTGTGGTACAAGCACATGGGCCTCCAACGACCACTCCCCGTCATAATCGCTGACGAGGAAGGGCGACCATTGTCGTGATCGCCACTGCCATCTTGGGATTGCGAAGGGCCACAAGACATGCGAGAGGAGGTGGACAGAGAGGCCACAGAAGGTCTCAGGACATGGGACGAGGTTATGGCAGGAATGATGAGAGGGGAAACCCTAAACACAGGAACTCGGCACAGAGAGGAAGAAGCAGCCATGAACCGAAATAAAATTTGGCGGGCGAATTTATCCTTCCGCCAAACGTGGACTACACTTTTCCATTATTTGTTTATTCACCTGACCCTTCACTTGTCAAAGAACTACTACCTAACACTTCAAATGAAGCGTGTTTTCATCTTTTTAAAGATCAACTATCAACATACCGATCTACTCCAAGCTTCCCATATTTACCCTCAACATACTCATTAATTCTTTGCTCGCTCATCTGACAAGGCCTCACAAACCTTCAAAAGACAATGAAAGAGGATCATCAGTTGAAAACTACTGAATGTAAAAAAGTTAGCATCAACTCTCTGTACAATTTTTATTTTCAGTAGAATGCGACCTCGATTAAAGCCTACGTTAATTAGTCCAGAAAACAAAGCATTTTGCGTGGGGGTAAGTCAAACCTGTGAAACAAATCCACAACATCAAGGGTTTTAGCATCGACAATCAACACTGGATACTCAAGAATCTCGACCTTCCCTTCCAAATCGAGCACCAGAAAGTAATCCATATCTTGACTGCCCGAGTATTCCACCCCGGAGGCACAAACCCAGAGATCCTTCTTACAATCGTGATTGAACTGCTCCATGTGAATAGGATCATTCACCTACATGCCAAGCTAACAGTTATCAGAATTACAACTTTTCCGGTGCCAGAAACTGTCAAACGGTAAAGTCCACTCGCAATTGCTACTCAGTGATTCCGTCAAACAGGTACAGTGCGAAGTCCAATTATGACTGGTTACCTTGGTGCACTTGCCTTGAGTGTGGTACAAGCACATGGGCCTCCAACGACCACTCCCCGTCATAATCGCTGACGAGGAAGGGCGACCATTGTCGTGATCGCCACTGCCATCTTGGGATTGCGAAGGGCCACAAGACATGCGAGAGGAGGTGGACAGAGAGGCCACAGAAGGTCTCAGGACATGGGACGAGGTTATGGCAGGAATGATGAGAGGGGAAACCCTAAACACAGGAACTCGGCACAGAGAGGAAGAAGCAGCCATGAACCGAAATAAAATTTGGCGGGCGAATTTATCCTTCCGCCAAACGTGGACTACACTTTTCCATTATTTGTTTATTCACCTACAAAAAAAAAGACATTTATTTATTCATCTTTTTTTAACTATCAACGTTATCAAGCATCGTAATTAAATTAGATATGCCTCAATTCAACATGAAAGTTACACATCCATGTTATCCTACGGAAAAATAGCTAATTTCAAACATCATGAGAACTTGCTTAAATTTGAAGCACATTTGAGAAAACCACGGACAATGTAGGTAAGTACATCAGTGCCCTGCACGACGGATGCTTTCCTCATATCCAGGTGCAGCCCTCAATCCTTACTCCGTGAAATTTAGCAGTACATGACATTTAACAGTATGATTATAGGCACTATTTAACTGATAAGCAAGGATATTCCTAGTAAAGGTTAATCGCCCAAAACTACATCATAGAGCCAATAACCAAGAGCTTACTTTGATTATGCATGCTTGCTATTGGCGATAGGAATTAATCTTCTTCCCCTTCGCTGTATTCTGTATAATCTTCAACAACCTCAGTTCCACGAGTTTGCTTGCTAGCGACTGAACGCAGCAAATCGATTTCGTAGAGCAGCAAGGGATCACACTCCACTCCTGGAAGTGGCACACCAGTCCAGATCACAAACGGTCAATAATTTGGGAGGAGACTTGACTGTGGGGTCCCAGATAAAGAATGAAAGGGATGAACTGATCAATAGAATTGAGCTTCGTCTACCTGAAATGGGGCACTTAGCTTTCCCATTCCCAGATCTAATGTACAGTAAAACAGCCTCCCGCTCATAAATATGCTGGCACTGCACACTGCATTCGTGCAATGGTCATTTTCAACAAGATGCAAAGCCCAAATATGAAGAGAAACAAGACAAGGGGCAAAGCTAGCAATACTTTTTCAATTCCTTTCTATGAACTCATTAGCTTCAATTGTGAGAACTACAACAATTGGAGAGTAGGCATTTTAAAGGGCTATGGGAACAGATCAGTGATTTCAAAGCTAAATCTCAAAAAAAGCATAATTAAACTTCTTTTTTTGATGAATATAACTAAACATTATCCATAATAAGAAGTTCCACAAGTAAATAAACTGCTTAAGCACATCATTCAGTTTGTCTTTTTGCAGTATATGTGGACAAATAAAGTATAAACTCCAAATATCTGCAAGATATGGCAGACCTGCGAACTGGAGCTGTCAATGCAATGATTGGTTTTCCGTTTAGTGGGCAAGTGATATTCAAAAGGTTTCCCTGAGTGTTGGTCAGGACAATTTCCTCCTGTTCGTCTCCTGGCAGGGGCTGACCTTCATGATGGACATTCTGCACAAGCACATCAATCCTTAACTTCCTGAAAGCGTTAACAGAAAGCAAAGCACCAACAGTTGTGAAGATCAATAGCTAAAATCAGCCAATACCAATCTTACATTGCCACTGCAGGGCTGCTCGTTTGCTACGGAATCTTCTAGAGGGAGAGAATAGTATTTTCATGTTTTATACTCGGCCAATTAAGCACCATAATACAGGGAGGTTCATCATCAGAAAGGACAAGCCATAGGATTTGAGAGAAGATTAGCTCCCAACCATTGGATTAACAACTCCAAGCATCTTGGGATCAATAAGATGAAAATTACCCAACCAAAAAAGCTAAAAAGAATGTGGACGTTTCAGTCATTTGTCAGCAAGAAAAGAAGGCGAGAATGCATTACAACATACCCATATAGCTTCCATAAATTGGCATATTATTGGATGATGCTTCGTCATTGGAGCAGATTGGGCTTTAACTTTTGAGATTTCAGTCGCAAACAACTTACTGAAATCTGTCGGCTATAAATTTCACCTCTAATTATGAAAATCACCACAATACCCAAAGTTATTCCACCCCGCATACCAACACTATACATATAAAAATCTACACATGGCAGAAACTTCATGTACCTCAGGGCCTGGCTCATATTTCTCTCCAACAGACTTGATGGCTTTGTACAAACTCATACAATCCTGATAGGTTTCAAGCAAATCTGACACCGGATTCTCTACTTCCTTGACCTAAAACAACGGTCAATCGGTCACATGTCACAGCAGGAGCGCTAGTTTGAGTTGCTCTTCCCCACAACCCAATACCGATTCTTCCGCAAACAGTAAATCGTTAATGGAAACTACCTTCTCTTGCCGATTCTCTTTCTCCAAATCAACTGCTACGCTCTTCAACGTACAGAACGCCTTCAGAATCACCTAAAGACACAAGAAACGACCGCGGCAGCAGTAACTACTCCGACGCAACGGAATCGCTAGGGTTTTGGATGGATTAGCCCTGGTATTAACCATCAATCGAATAAAAAAAAAATAAAATAATGACTGAAGAAGACAGCGCGGTTAATGCGGAGGCGAGGGACTGATTACCGTCGCGTCGAGTTGCAGTCTCGTTCGTAATCCTTCCGGTGAGGCCATTAGCTGCCGACATCGACGCCATCCGCGGTGCCGATCCTGCTTCTTCTTCCGTTGATCTTGGCTCCGATGACACGCAGTCTTGGAGAGGGTGATGAAAAGACCCGCCCCCGCCCTTTTTTCGATTTCTTCGCTTTTATTCTGGATATTTTTCTTGGAGGAGGACATTGAGGCCAAAACTTGTGGGCCTGAGGCCCAAATATGCGTAAACCAATATCGGATAGTGGACACATCAAATGACAATGAAAATGGTCATAGAGCCGGTGCCGTCCACCTGCCACCTTGTTGCCGGTCGCCGCGGGGAAGTGTTGACAGGCAGGGGGAGGGGGCGAAGGTCGCTGGTTGGGTCATGGTCGTTTGTTATGGCAGGCTGAATTCCATGTTACATACGGAGTTGACATTTAGCAACGGAAGGAACGAAACGGCATCCCTACAGAGTCCTAACTTTGGTCACATTTCCAGCAGGAGACAAGCGCTCCAGGTCACCACGCGAATCCAGTTTCCAGAACGAAAGGGAGCTGCTGTGTCGCCGAGAAGGCCTTTTACATCGAAAGGATCGTTTCATGCTTAATTTATGCCAGACCCGTTGGGCATCATCAGGAACGCATAGAGATCATCCACCCGCATTGCCGCATTGTCGTCGTCTTCCCAACAACAGTTTGTCGCATCCCCGTCGATGCCGCACCTCCCGCTCCCTCCTTCGTATCCAGACGCCGTGCAATTAAAGTTGTTCGATGTAGTGGGATTGGCCTTGTTGATGCCGTTGAACGAAAAGCTCATGTCCTGCTCTCTCCTTTGAGCAACTCGACTTCCTTCTGAAGCCTCTCCTTCTCCGCCAACGCAGAATCTAGCTTCAGCTGGAGGGTGCCACGGTTGAGCTCTAGGGTTTGCGTCTTCCACCTGGCCCTGCAGTTCAGATACCATATCGCGACCTGCCTAGGAGACAAGTCGAGCTCGCCCGCGAGCCGGAGCTTGTGTTTAGGGTCGAGCTTCTTGTTGACGACGAAGCTCCCCTCGAGGAGCCTGACCTGGCCTTGGGTTAACCGCTTGCTGGCGAGGCTACGCTTTGTGTGGAGGTTGTTTCTGTCTAGGTTTAGGTAGTGAGGTATGGAACCCACGCCCCCATCGGGTCAATTGTCAAGGTCTCCATTGTTCTTATGGGAAATTCTATCTGGGAATCGTTCGTTCATCCCGGGTCTGCTTTTCTTCTTCTTCTTCTTCTTCTTCTTCTTCTTCTTCACATTCCCGTGCAGTAGTCAAGATTCTTGTTCCTTGTCTTGTAAAAAAAAAAGGCCAACAAGTCCCAGTGGAGGGTGGGAGGGATGGATTGGGAAATCGAGTGCACTGTCGGAGAGACGTTGTTGTCCTAAAGCCTAGTTGACAATTTGTCTCCCCCCCACCCTGAATGCGAGAACTCAGGAAATTGAACTCCCTCCCCTTGTTGGCTAAGTTGTAATGGGGCTGGCTAGATGCAACTCATTAGATTTGGACTTACTCGGACACCCGTGTTGGTAAGGATTATGCTTGCCCTGTACTTATCTTGTCTTAACCTGGGAGGTTACTGTCTCTTCTTATTTTCTGGCTACCCCCTCGGAGCCAATCAGCTTCAGCTGCTTGTTGGAGAGAGCACCGGAAGATGCTCTCCCTTTAAAGAGTCTTTGCCATTGATCAAACACACGACAATGGAGGGAAATGACAGGGAAATCTACGATGCATCGTAGTTTTCGATCGGCTTTGCTTGAAGGCGATTTGCGAGCATGGTTTCTTTGCTTTGTTTTCTGGTCTGATGCTCACGCGTACGGGACTGGTATTCTCTGCGTTTCCAAGCCGGCTACCATGTCCTCCCATATCAGATCCGAGAGCGCCATTGTGAATTCTCCCACCTTTCCTGCGAGGCCCAAAATCAAGGAACATACAGAGGATAGTATCGCGTTGGACTCAGCCGAACAGAGCAGCGAATGCCATCCGAACATCTTCGACAAATGTTCTGAACAGAAGAAGGACAGGGCAATTGGATTATCATCGCCGATGGTCTGTTCGTCCCACGTCACTATAGGAAGCAGAGGGAGTGTGCTCCCCACGTACATCATCTCGGCTGCACCTTTGGCCTCCTCGACGGTCAGATTCGCAGTCTTCACGCATTTCAGAAGCCCCCTCTCAACCAACTTTGGTGCCAGCTGAAGAAGCCTATAGGCTGTGCACCCGCTCAGTATCTTATCGAACGACGGCAGTATCAGCTCCTTATCACGAGTCACGAACGCCACATTCACGTTCGGACCCTCCGCGATGTACCCTTCATCGTCGACCCAGATGGAAGCGGACGCACCCTGCTCTTCGGCCTCCATCTTGGACAGCACGTTGGCGAGGTAATTCATGTTCTTCATCGTGGCAAACAGGGGTGACTTCATCGGGATGGTTGACGTGATGCCCTTCTTTGCACTGGGAGAAGTCCTCGTCTATCACGACCGCATAGAATGCAGAGGTCGTACATCCAGCTGGGGAAAGCAGGAAATCTCCGGGACCGGCACTTAGCCAGTACCGAAGAGTCCCTTTCTTGCACTGTGACGGAGCAGCCAGCTGAATTAGGATGCTTCGAAGGGTTGACTGTGGGAAGGGAGATGAGATCCTCGCTTTGGATGCCGATCGGAGGAATCGATCCAAATGAACATCCAGCTCGTAGAGGTATCTACAATTAATCAACCAAAAACCAGGACAATTAAAAATCAACCAACACGGTCACATCTTCACATGGGATCAATCGATAATTACCCATCGATAATTATAGCGGTATCAAAAACGCCGTGACCTCGATGAACCATGTGGTCGTCGATGGGGATAACCATCAGGGCCGGATCAAGAACAATCCCGCCAAAGATACTGGAATACATAGCCGGGTACGGCTTCTTCTCCACCGAACTCCATTTCGCATGCAGCCTTTCCAGCAGCTAATTACAGAACAGATTATGCTTAAAGAAAATTCCCGGTTCGCGCCAATCCCTTGTACTACCAACGTCCATTCAACGCACATGACAAAGGAGTCAAAAAACAGATCATGTATTCACCTCGGCCGACGACGACGAGAAGACCCGAACCTTGTCGAGGGAGGAATTGGATGAATCCATTGGATGGGTATCAAAAGGGAAAAACACGAACTAAGACTGATCAGAAGTGAGTGTTACTGCAGCGGCAACGGCAGCCGCAATAGCGATCGCCAAACATTTCTAACAACAACTCTGCTTTCTTTATTAACATGTCGTCCTGATGTGGAAAAGGCCGGCCACGACCAGAATTGGAAGCTGGAGGAGGGAGACGATTCCGTTCCCCGGAATCTTTCTGGTTGATTACAGAACAGAGCGAGACGAGACAAACATTGGTGGACGGCAAAATTATGAGGTTGCGATGCAGACATTCCGTCTTCCTCTGTCCTTTTTCGTTACAAAAAAACATGTCCCGGCCCGACAAGAACAGGCCCTCGTCGTCCTCGAGATCTTCCTCCATCCCTCGTGGTTTATTTAACCCTGTTGATCTGGCTTGGAATGTCTCTGGCAGAACGACTTGAGCCTCCTCAAAGCTTCCGCGACCGAAGACGGGTCTGCCGCAAACGTTATCCGCAACCAGTCCTTCAGTCCCACCGCGATTCCTGGCCCAACGCAAGGGAATCCCGTTCACATTTGTTTTGGGAATCATTGACCGATGGGGATCGTTTCTAGTTATTACCTGGAAGGATGATGACGGCTTCTTCCTTCGCCAGCTTGAAGCAGAAGTCAATGTCATCAGTGATGTCTTCCAGCATCGACTGGTCCAGCTTCGCCTGTTCTCGACGAGCGTAGAAATGAGAGGACGACTAGTCGAATTTATTTGCGCGGTAGTTGATGTTGAGCTGGATGGTGGGCTATAGCTTACCATCATCGTCATCGACCCCTCGGGCTTTTGTGGGCAACTGAGGCAGGGGATGTCACATATCCCGGAGAAACATATATCCAAGGACTCCCTCAGGATGTCGACAGTTTTCTTGAAAAAGGCCTCGTCTGTTTCCTTGATGATCCGAGGCACCGCCGCCTGTAGTCAGGATGGACACGATCAATAAGATCATCGATATTTTTTCACCAAAAAGCATCTAATCTGGATTAGATACTCTGTTAGAAGGTTTCCGCGTACCTGGACGAATGTGGGAAGACCGCCCAATAAGTCGAAGTACTTCTTCAAGCGATGCATTACCTGGCAAAGACATGTTTCGTGAACTATTTCAATATGTCGATACAAGCACTTGCATATCCAAGATCTTTCTTACGGCGAGAGAGATGGCGATATACCTCCAGGCTTCTGAACTTGCCGGAGGGATCCGTCGTGACGAACCAACCGAGTCTCCATCCTGGAATTAGCCATCTCTTTGACATGGACCCGAGAGTCAGGACAGGAACAATGGAAGCAAATGTCCCCATGGGAACGAACGGCGTGTCCCTGAAAATGAGGTGGCCATAGACTTCATCTGCTACCACCAGAGTTTTCATATCGCGGGCAGTTTCTGCAATCTGGATGAAAAATTCAAAATCGCTAAAGTGGTTTAGCAACTTCCTCCGGCCGAACTACATTCGAATGGGGAGCGACTGACCTACCTCCTTCAGATGTTGATAATTATACACGTTCCCACAAGGGTTTCCGGGGTTGATTATGACCAAAGCAACAGTGTTCTCATCTGCTAGAGCTTTTATGGACTCGAGATCGACTTCCCACCCTCTCTCTGGGAGAAGATTGTAGTGCCGAACTTCGACTTGCCTAATAGACGCAACCAGCTCATACATGGGGAAACCAGGCCTCGGAATCAACACATTGGCGCCTGGCCGTGAAAGAATCATAAACGAGACGTCAATCGCTTGCGTGCAACCTGATGTTAGGAAAACATCGTCCGGAGTTATCTTGTAGGGCAGGTTCCGTGACAAATGCTCTGCAACGGCCCTGATAAAAAAAACGATCAAAAGGATCATCAGAATATCCGTGCCGGTTTTCACATTCCCATCCGACTGACTGCAATCAGAAAGCAGGGACAAAATCCACAGGTCCACGGAGTCGTGCGTGCGTGAAAGGAATCAATTGCGAACACGATCATTGCCAACCAAGAGAATTATTCCACTTGCACCTTCTGCTCTGCGGAAGGCCAACCGTGGGGGCATATCCATTGAACATCCTTGAGCGAAGGGCCTCCTCGATGGCGTCCTCCGCAGCATGGGGAGTATGGAATGCTGAGTAAGCGGTGGGGTCGCCGATCCCGAGAGAGATGAGCCTGCTCCTGTCTGCCTCGTCTAAGGTCTCCAACATCTGGGCAAGTATCCCCTTGATGCTGATATCCAAGGGTGCCTCGGCCCGGTGGTTAGCGCCCGCATTCTCCATTTGGGGCATGCCCGAAGCCAGAGGAGGAGGAAGGGTCAAGGCAAAGGGAGACAGCAACCTGCGACGGAGGACGTTCATGTCGGTTGGGTATTTTAATAAGGCAAAAGCCTTTCTTAGGAGGACAGGAGAAAAAGGGAAATTTTAATAAATGGGAGGACACTCAATTTTTGCATCCAGGCAACGAGTTTTGGGGGGTGTTGGGGGGGGGGGGGGATGTGGGAAGGCAGATGACGTGGGCAAAAGGGACAGGACATGCACGACCCAAGCCCAAAACAAATATAGGCCCAATAACAAAGAAGGCCCGTTCCATCCAGGCCAGTAACTCGAAGAAGGGCCGAGGGCTGGGGAGGCGGGGTGCTGACGAGAAGATGACGTCACCTGGTCCTGAGCAGCGGAGACACGAGCCCTAAACCTCTGGATGATGATGATGCATCCTCAGTTTTATGTTGCTTTGCTCCCCCTTTTGGATGCTTTTAATGGATAGATAGGCTTCGCCATCCATATCGTGAGAAAAAAAAGGGGGGGGGGGGGGGGGGGGGGGGTGTTTGCCCGGTTCAACAGGGGCCTGCCTGCCTTCTCAATCAAGGGATTTGGAATTGATATAGATAAGAAAATGAAAATTAATGATGTAATATGATTACAAGTATGAGGTCATGTTGATGCCCTAAATATTTGCTCTAATTCCATTTGGCCCATCTCATCTCATCCCCACTCCCTCCTTCTCCTCCTTTCTCTTCCTCTTTTTTCTTTATGCCAACCGCCTCCAGTCCCTGAAGGCGACGGGCGAAAGGCTGCGTGAGACCTCGCTTGGGAAAATTCGGGGAGGATTCAAGGAGCGCCTCGTATTGCCGTCACCCATCCAAAAATGGCTATGTTTGTAAAAATGTGTTGTTGTTTAACATAGGTAAACTATTACGGAGTCGCCACCGACTTTGTTTTAAAACTGTTAAGTCGGAAAAAACAGCTGGTTCGGGGATTCCTAATTACTAACTCTTACATTAAACATGCGAATGGGTGGCGTTTGCTCCAAAAGTTTGCTTTTGGTTAACAGGTGTTGGACTCGATCCGCGCATGACTCCGGACTCGTGTCAATGTTTTACGGGCGTTGGACCCTATTCGGGCTTTTTGGGCCCGAACTCATGTGTATTGGCTTATCAAATAACATGCGACGATAAAATCCTAAAAGCCTAACAGCATGCACAACAACCACATATCAAGTATTTAGATCAAAGGAAGCGAGGAAGGGTGGTGATCGTGGAAATAACAAAACATCGGGACGCCCGCACCTTCCTCATGTACCTGAGATGACAGTTGGGGCCGCTTTATTATCTTGACATCGCGGTTTTTACACACGCGGAGAGATCCATGCGGTTTGATACACGCGGCTTCAAGTAGTCTTCAAAACTTTGGTGTCGACCTTCCGAAGTTGTATGCTCTTTACAGCCACGAGGGAGATTGGGTCTGCCTTTAGATGTGAGGAGGAAACTCGACGCGGTCGCGAATCGCCGATAGGAGCGGTCCTGGGCTATGGCAGGCATTTTTTTTGGGGGTTCGACGATGGCCGAAACTGGCGCTTGGTCAGAAGTTACTCATGGCTGCCAACGTAAACTTCGAGAAGCTAGGGGTCACCAATGGTGGGGATGCTGTTGCGGGAGGGTTAAGTCTATTGTAGGCTCGGCATGTCGGCAAGGTATGGGCTGATTGTCAAAGGGAACCTCAGTCGCGATCGGAGTTGGGAACGCCTTAGGTTCCAAACCAACAGGTCGGTGAAGAGAGACAGTGGGGGGAGGAACATCACGTCAGAAGGCAGAGTGGGCCGAGAAGGAGAGGGCGGAGATCTTCCCTACGTCGTCTGGTTCGGGGTCATCATTTGTTGGAGCCGGGACGGAGCTGTGGCGCCGTCTTCATTCAACAGTGTCCGGAGTGAGCGTCGTGTTGATGGGACTCCAATAGCGGGGATTGGAGCAGTCTGTTGAAGCTCAGCGACAAAAAGGAGCGCTGCCTTGGGGCCGTCTGCTACTGATGAAGCGATCGTTGACTCCTCGTTGTAGCGAGCTGAGAGTTGGAGAGCTTGCTGCTGCTGGGCTGCCGCGTCTGGTTTTGTCAGCCACTGTTGGAGAGCTTGCTGCAAGAGGTTGTTGTTTATTGAGCAGCATCTACTGGGAGGCTGCCTTAGAGCCGAGATAGGAGGAGGTGGGAGGAGGCTTTGGCTCCGTCCCGGGAGGAAGGTCATCGAGAAAGAAGAAGGACTTGGGGAAGAAGCTGCGAGACTGGTTGCCTTCTCCGTCGCGTGTACCTTGGGGTCGTTAGAAATGGTTGCAGACGGCGGCAAGAGCGTTTCAGGTCTGCGTGTCGTCTGTAGGTAAGCTCTCTTCCTCATTTATCAAAGAACTTTAGTAGAAATAAAGGGAGAATCTCTCTAAAGATCTCGGGAAGAGTCATGGGCCGTTGAGATTTTCTTTGAATAAGCTGACCGCACGTCATGCTCCACTTCCTTGCAGGGTACGTGAATAACAGGAATCATGGCGACGTTAAACCAACTAGCACCCTCGGCCGAGAGCAAGACTCGTGATCACCGTGGACTAATTCAAGTAAGATTTGGCTGACAATATCTTATACTTTCCATTTGAAACATGTTTGGTGATAGAAAAAAAATCTTCTCTGACATGTCGTCGGTTGGGAATTTCGATTCCGCTCGGCCGTATTATCTGGTATCGATGGGGCTCTCTTGGAGATCATAATTTCACTTGAATTAACTAAAGTAAAAGTAGTTAACTCCTACCTTCGTTTAATAGAATATTTTTGGTGTAGAAAGTCAGCAAGGAGAAGAGTTATAAAGGCGAAACTCAGTCAAAGGGGTCTAAAGAGGGTGATGACGAGAAATCGAAGGACGAGGAGCCTCAGGATTCTCGTAAGTCTTCCAAGAGCGAGCTTTCTCATGCAGGGGCTCTGGTCTGAGGAAAAACATATAGCTGGCATAATTCTGGACCAACAACTTCAGGTTATCAACTACCGTGTATCACGGAAAAGGTGCCACAATGCCACTGTAGAAACATTGGATTCCAAAATCAGGGAAGCAGAAGCCACTTCTAAAGCCGAAGAATCTGCTTCACAGAATGACTGTATTTCTTGTCCTGATTTATATGCAAGATTAACTACTGGGGAAATGGTTATGCATTTAGGAGCCGACCACCCATGTCCCGATCTAGCCATGTTAAAAACGGGTGAACCAGTGTACTCTTCTGACTTTTATGCCATGCACGGGTCCGCGTCGTGCGACGTAAGGAAGACATGGCCTTGCGTTGCAATCAGACATCGGATCCTGTTTTTAGTCATCCTGTCTTCCTTTGCCTGGAGATGCGAATCGCCCTGGAACGAGTGTGAAGTCCATGTGACGAGATGATGAGCAACGCGCTCCATGATCCGTAGCGTGTCCATTATTCTCGTCCTGCTTCGTCTCGCAATAGCTTTTGAAACTCCGATGCTGCATTATATTTTCATTCCACAACCATGCTGCATTATATTTTCATCCCCCATGCTTTGCATTCAATTCATAAGATTTCTACAATTTATCGGATTTGATCTTGTTCTGAAAGAGATCTCAGTTTGTTGACAGACTTGTCTCCTCTTTTGCTCATGGACATTTCTGTAGAGACCAATGTATCAAAAAAAAGAGCCACCCATCATGCAAGAGAGACCAGATTAGCAATCCACAACATGAACTTGACTTAATCACATTCCTTTGCTTCCCCACCATGAGAATTTGCCAGTTTGCATTGAAAAGAACTCGGGGAAATGGACAAAAGACCGTTAAGAAAGTTCACATGACTTCCCTTTGTTGTGTGTTGCTAGGGATAGTTGTTCTGATTCGTTTCTATCCGCTCTATCAGTTTTGTTCGGATTATGAAGGAGTGGGCTGTCAGTTCCACCATACTTTGTCCTGTAAGATGATGAAATTTCACACTAAAAGGCAGGCAAACTCAACATAATTCGCGATTTGGGGATCTACAATCGTTCCAAAATTACGGGTGGTGAAGAGTAGTGACCCACAAACAAGTTTAACACCTTTCTGCGCCGTCCTCCCAACCACCACCGCCGACGCCGGCAATGCTCTAAGCCCTCCATACACGTTCCTCCTGTGTTTTGGCGTCTTCCGGGGGTGGCGGCACCTTTTTGTCCTTGGGAGCTTCCCCGTGTTAGCGGTCGGCAAAAGTTGTAGGAAAAAGGGGAGAGGAGGTGAAAGACCGGCTGGAAACGCGGGGAAGAAGAAAACCTTACCCAGGTCTACGGAGAGAAGAAGAAGAAGAAGAAGAAGAAGGGGAGTCGGAGGAAGAGAGAGAGAAACAAGAGAAGGGAAAAACCTAGTAACCAATTCATGGATAGAAAAACCTATAATGCGTCCCTGTACTGTCCTTTATAACCACACTAACAGAGTAACAGAATGCTTGCAGTAGTAATTTACTAAACTCTCATCCTCTGCACTTTTGTTTAATTCAGCTGTAGTTAACTATGGGCTTGACGATCAGTGTCCAACTTTAAGCATTGATAAATTAAGCCTGGCCTTGAGTTGTTCCTGCTGAATTTGGTCCAACACTTCCCCTCAATTCGAGCTCCGTCTGCGTCTGCATCTGTGTTCCCACTTGTCTGACCAGTTTCGCAACTGTCTTCATCATCCAATTCATCTCCACCCCTTGACAGTGCCAATACATAACTTCCATCTTCATCCCATCTTACCGTATTATCATTGTCCCACACTTTGCCATTCTCCCAACGAAGGAAACTCTCCTTGCTTGTCACCGTGAGCCATGATCGAGCTCGAAGAAATTTCTGAACTGAGATAACTTTAGTAAGAGGATCGGCAACCTGACCTTCCGACCCCACATGTAGCACCTTCAAGCTACCACTCACAACCTTTTCCCTTACAAAGTTAAAATCTATCTCCACGTGCTTGGTGCGAGCATGTAAGACAGGATTTGCAGTAAGGTGGATAGTGCTCATGTTATCGCAGAAGACCATTGGAACTTCCACTGCTCTGTCACGCAGAGGCTGTAACTGACTTCTGCAACGCCATCAGCTAGAGCTCGATATTCGGCCTCAGTGCTCGAACGAGAAACCACCAGCTGTTTATGTGATGCCCAAGACACCAGATTTTGCCCCAAAAATGTGCAGTAGCCACTCGTGCTTTTCCTGTCATTCGGGCAGCTAGCCCAGTCAGCGTCTGTAAAACAAGACACCTCCATGGAAGTCGCAGCAGTAAACACAATGCCATGTTGGATAGTCCCTTTCAGATATCGGAGGATACGCTTGACTGCCTGGAGATGAGCAGAGGTTGGACGATGTAAAAACTGGCATACCTTATTGACAGCGAAGCATATGTCCGGCCTGGTATTTGTGCAGTACTGCAAACCTCCTACAATACTGCGATAATTAGACGGATCTGCAAGTTCTTCGCCTTCATACATGGACAGAGTACGAGTAGAAGCCATAGGTGTAGGAACCGGTCGACAGTCCACCATATTTGTCCGTTCAAGAAGATCCTTGATGTATTTTTCTTGGCACAAGTGAAGTCCACCAGCCTGTCGAGTAACTTGGAAACCAAGGAAGTAAGAGAGATCACCGAGATCTTTAAGGGCAAATTCTTTGTTCAGACTGGGAAGAAGAGCAGCAAGACCTGCAGAATCTGACCCGGTGACTATAATGTCATCCACATACACTAGGATTATCATAACCCCTGCTGCTGAGTGTTTATAAAACAGAGACGCATCAGCCTTTGAATTAATGAAGCCCCACAGTCCCAAGCACGTACTAAGCTTCATATACCAGGCTCTCGGACTTTGCTTTAATCCATACAAGGCTTTCTGCAGATGACGCACGTGAGTCGGACAAGCAGCATCTTCAAAACCAGGGGGCTGCTGGATATAAACTGTTTCGGATAAGTCACCATGAAGGAAAGCATTGTGAACATCTAATTGCCGCAAAGACCATCCAGCAGACACTGCCAAACCAAGGACAATACGAATGGTCTGCTGCTTCACAACCGGGCTAAACATCTCCTTGTAATCCACCCCCGCTGTTTGATGGAAGCCTTTCGCAACCAATCGTGCTTTACAGCGCTCCAGAGAACCATCAGAATAAACTTTCACTTTGAAGACCCATTTACAACCAACAATCTTCTGATCAGAGGAGGCTGGAACAAGAACCCAGGTACTATTCCGCAACAAAGCCTTATATTCCACCCTCATCGCATTTTTCCAGATTGGTATTGAGAGAGCCTCGTCAGTGGTCTTGGGTTCGGTTGGAAGTAGGGGAGGGAGAGGAGAAGGTGTAGGCAGGGAAGAACTGGTATAAAATGTCTTAGGTTTATATATCCCAGCCTTAGATCGAGTAGTCATGGGGTGTATATTAGTAGAGGGAGGATAACTCGGTTGTTCTGGTGCTACATTCTGGGTGGAGTGGACTCTGGTGCAACAGACGGAGGAGAGACGGTACTGGGCGCAGACTCTGCAGACGAAGCAAGTGGAACAACTCTGGGTGGAGAAACAGGGTATAAGACAACGGGAAGACACGGTGATGAAGAGGAGATTGGTTTGGAGGAGGAAATTGTCTGATAAGGAAAAGTATCCTCATCAAAGAGAACATGACGAGAAATGTAGATTCTATCAGAGATTGGATCCAGGCAAATATACCCCTTGTGAGAGGCACTGCGGCCAAGAAGAACACAAGACACTGACCTAGACTCAAGTTTATGAGAGGTGTAAGGACGCAGTAACGGGAAACAATGGCAACTAAAGACACGAAGAGGACTGTAGTCTGGAGATGTCTTTGTAAGTAAAAAGTCAGGGGAAAGAAATCCAAGGACCTTGGAAGAGAGCATATTTATGAGAGAGACTGCTTCGTGGAAGGCATAGGGCCAGAAGGCCTTTGGAACACCCGCATGAGTAAGGAGGGTAAGTCCCATTTCAACCACATGGCGATTCTTACGTTCCACACGACCATTTTGTTGGGGAGTGTATGGGCAGGATAACTGATGAGAGATTCCCTGGGTTGTGAGGAGAGTATGAAGGGAACGGAACTCCCCACCCCAATCAGAACGAACAGAGACAATTTGGGCATTGAACTGGGTGCGAATCATGGCTTGAAATTGTGTAAACGCTGCTAGCGCCTGAGATTTAGTACGTAGAAAATAAATCCAGATAAAGCGCGTGGCATCGTCAACAAAAAGAATGAAGTAGCAATCCCTAGTTGTAGATTTCACAGGAGAGGGGCCCCAGAGATCAGTATGAATTAAATGAAAGGGAAGAGAAGCACGAGTAGAGGAGGTTGGAAACGGTAGACTGTGGTGTTTGCTTAATACACATGATTGACAGAAGGGAAGATGTTTAAGAGACACCTGGTCTGAAAAAGAACGTAAAACTCGAGATAAAATGTCTATATTTGGGTGACCCAAACGGGAATGCTAGGTGGAGTTATTTACAGAGCAACTTTTGGTACCTGACCAGGCGTGGCCATGGGAAGGAGCTTCTGCTTGTGTATGTGGACGGGACGAGACAGTGGTGGCAGTAGGAACTGACGTGGATGAAGGAAAGGGCTTCCTGGAAGAGGAACATTCATTGGAGGCTGGAGCTTGAGCTGGAAACTTGTAAAGGCCCCGATGTAGATGACCCGTGAGCAGTATATGACGAGAGACCTTGTCCTTTACAAAAAAAAAATTAGAGTGAAACTCAATAAAAACATTGTTGTTGCGACATAGTTTAGAGACACTAAGCAGATTTTGTGAAAGAGCAGGAGTGTGTAGCGTGTTTAGGAGGTAGAGAACACCTGATTCAGTCTGCAGAGTTTTATCGCCAGTATGCTTAATCGGAACCTGCGCACCATTGCAAACAAGGACTGAGGAGGACCCATCATGAAGAGTTAGATTCTGGAAACCAGTGGATGTGTGTGTCATGTGGTGTGTAGCACCAGAATCACACAGCCAGTCCTCAGAAAACGGAGAAGGTTGTAAGACAGGGGAGTGGAAGACCGGCTGCTCAAACACAGGTGAATTATGTGAAGGATATGGAGGGGTTGATGACGTGGTATAAGAGGTATAGTGGGACTGTGGTGGATATGGGGTTCGAGGATGAGACGGCTGTGGCTTAGATTGGGAGGTAAAGGAGGTATATGAAGGGTTTAGTCGGTGAAAACAGTGTAAGGCAGTATGACCAATGCGGAAGCAAATCTGACATTTTGGTTTAGGCCTGAATGAAGGCCGACTGCCACCCCTGATGTATAATTCAGAGGGGGTAGGTCTTAGCGGAGGACGACCAAGAAGGCTGGCTTGGTTTGGTGGTGTATACATGGAATGTGGTGGAGTTTCAGAGGCAGGTTTAGAAGAAGAGGAGAAAAGACCATGACGAGGGCTCGAACCCGGACTGGAGTTTAGCGATGAGAAATGTACCTGAGGCAAGGTGCAGTCAAGTCCCTGTCTCCGTTCCAGGCGTAGATCAAAGTTGACAAGCAGATGTTGCGCCTCTTCTACGGCAATTTTATCTGAGCTATAAATCGATGTAACCACAGCATCATACTCCAAGGGCAACCCCTCCAGCATATACCACAAATAGTCCCGCTCGCTAACTGGTTCCCCAATGGCCGCGAGCTGTTCAACCAAGTTTTTCAGATTGCTCAGATATTGCCGCATCATCTTCCCATCCTTCCGTAGTTGCTGCATCTGCATCTTTAAGTTCATAACTCTGGAGGGCGAAACAGATTCAAATCTATTTTTGAGAGTATGCCAGACTTCGCTGGTTGTCTTGCAACACACGACTTGCCCAAGGGTCTCAGATGTTAACGCTGAGAACAGGAGGCTCATGACGGCATTATCGGTGCATTGCCATACTCTGTAATCTGGGTTTACAAGAAGATTACCAGAATCCAGAAATTGTGTAGGTTGTGGACTGTTGCCTGAGATGAAGTCTTCGAAGCCTGCTGCTATAAGTGTCGCCATCACCTGCCCTTTCCACACTAGGTAGTTGGTGTCATCCAACTTAACCAGTGACGTGAATACACTACTGGGGAGCTGCATCTGCTGAAAACTGGAGTTACCCGAAAGAACGGAGCCATGGGTGACTGATCCAGAGACGGGGGTTGAGCTGTGGTCGGCCATCTCTCTGCGTGGCTTACGCCTTTATTGCTCTGATACCATAAAAGACCGGCTGGAAACGCAGGGAAGAAGAAAACCTTACCCAGGTCTACGGAGAGAAGAAGAAGAAGAAGGGGGGTCGGAGGAAGAGAGAGAGAAACAAGAGAAGGGAAAAACCCAGTAACCAATTCATTGATAGAAAAACCCAGAATGCGTCCCTGTACTGTTCTTTATAACCACACTAACAGAGTAACAGAATGCTTACAGTAGTAATTTACTAAACTCTCCTCCTCTGCACTTCTGTTTAATTCAGCTGTGGTTAACTATGGGCTTGACGAGCAGTGTCCAACTTTAAGCCTTGATAAATTAAGCCTGGCATTGAGTTGTTCCTGCTGAATTCGGTCCAACAGGAGGGAACCGACAGGATTGTGTTGTCCTTGGGAGCTTCCCCGTGTTAATCTCCAGAAACGTGTGTGATTAGGAGGTTCCGGATTATTAATATTCGGCATATTCCTTAATATAATTTAACGTTTTAAGTTGTCCCCCCCCAATTTACTTACTGTGAAGGTGATGCTGCCTTTGTCTTTTAATCGCCACAGTCGCCCATAGTCTGGCCTCCCTCCCCCCACCACCCTCCTCACTCGTCTTCGTCTTCATCGACGGATGTATGATGGCAGAGGGAATCATAGCGTCGTGGTCCATCCATTCCCCATTTTCACTTGTCCTAAAACGACAAATTTGTCCTGCCTCTGTCTCTGCCTTGTTCAATTAACGGACAGCGGGGGAAACAAAAAAAGCTGTCCGTTCCGTCGTCGGTAGTCTGCGCATCTCCCCCCGCCCCCACCACCACACATAACACGCAATATCAACCAAAAAGGGATTGCCTTTTTTTTGTTATTATTTTATTCTTCTCTCGAGGTTTCTGCAATCGTGGGGAGCAGCACTCTTGGATGCTTTTTAAATCAACCACTCCCTCGGCCGGCTGGCCCCAATTATTAATGGGCCTGGCCCAATGGACCCAACTAATGGGCCGAGCACGCGAACAAGCCCTTCCGCTGTGTACCACCGACCCACGGGCATCTTATCTGCCCCCCTCTGCTACAAGCTGGTTCCCCCGTGGATTTGATCTTTGACCATTCAGTGCTCATGCGTCTTCCAGATGGGGAGGATATTCGTGGTGGAGCTTGAAGGAAGGTCGTACAGGTGCAAGTTCTGCAAGACCCACCTCGCCCTCGCCGACGACCTCATCACCAGGGTGAATCCCTCGTCACTCCCTGAACCCCTGGATTCGGTCTAGGGTGGGTTGGTTTGTTTGTCTGGTCAGTCGTGATCGGAGCCGACGGGTTGGGGTGGACTTGTGGGCATCCCCTTTTGATCTCGCCTCGTTGTAGTATTATTAGGTTTTGCTGAATCGTATTCTAGGAATCGTGCTTTCTTACGTGCCCGATAAGGCGCCCCATCGAGGGCATGCTTGTTAGTTGATTGTTGTTTGGAGTTTTCCGTTGATGACGGATCGGAGATAGGATTGATGAACCTGCTGTTGTCGGCACTTGACGGATCGGCCGCAATAGTAGGCGATGGGGATAACCATCAGGGCCGGATCAAGAACAATCCCGCCAAAGATACTGGAATACATAGCCGGGTACGGCTTCTTCTCCACCGAACTCCATTTCGCATGCAGCTTTTCCAGCAGCTAATTACAGAACAGATTAAGCTTATAGAAAATTCCCGGTTCGCGCCAATCCCTTAGACTACCAACGTCCATTCAACGCACATGACAAAGGAGTCAAAAAACAGAACATGTATTCACCTCGGCCGACGACGACGAGAAGACCCGAACCTTGTCGAGGGAGGAATTGGATGAATCCATTGGATGGGTATCAAAAGGGAAAAACACGAACTAAGACTGATCAGAAGTGAGTGTTACTGCAGCGGCAACGGCAGCCGCACTTCTTTAATAGCGATCGCCAAACATTTCTAACAACAACTCTGCTTTCTTTATTAACATGTCGTCCTGATGTGGAAAAGGCCGGCCACGACCAGAATTGGAAGCTGGAGGAGGGAGACGATTCCGTTCCCCGGAATCTTTCTGGTTGATTACAGAACAGAGCGAGACGAGACAAACATTGGTGGACGGCAAAATTATGAGGTTGCGACGCTGACATTCCGTCTTCCTCTGTCCTTTTTCGTTACAAAAAAACATGGCCCGGCCCGACAAGAACAGGCCCTCGTCATCCTCGAGATCTTCCTCCATCCCTCGTGGTAATTTAACCCTGTTGATCTGGCTTGGAATGTCTCTGGCAGAACGACTTGAGCCTCCTCAAAGCTTCCGCGACCGAAGACGGGTCCGCCGCAAACGTTATCCGCAACCAGTCCTTCAGTCCCACCGCGATTCCTGGCCCAACGCAAGGAATCCCGTTTCACATTTGTTTTGGGAATCAGTGACTGATGGGGATCGTTACCTGGAAGGATGATGACGGCTTCTTCCTTCGCCAGCTTGAAGCAGAAGTCGATGTCGTCAGTGATGTCTTCCAACATCGACAGGTCCAGCTTCGCCTGTTCTCGACGAGCGTAGAAATGAGAGGACGACTCGTCGAATTTATTTGCACGGTAGTTGATGTTGAGCTGGATGGTGGGCTATAGCTTACCATCATCGTCATCGATCCCTCTGGCTTTTGTGGGCAACTGAGGCAGGGGATGTCACATATCCCGGAGAAACATATATCCAAGGACTCCCTCAGGATGTCGACAGTTTTCTTGAAAAAGGCCTCGTCTGTTTCCTTGATGATCCGAGGCACCGCCGCCTTTAGTCAGGATGGACACGATCAATAAGAATTTTTTCACCAAAAAGCATCTAATCTGGATTAGATACTCTATTAGAAGGTTTCCGCGTACCTGGACGAATGTGGGAAGACCGCCCAATAAGTCGAAGTACTTCTTCAAGCGATGCATTACCTGGCAAAGACATGTTTCGTGAACTATTTCAATATGTCGATACAAGCACTTGCATATCCAAGATCTTTCTTACGGCGAGAGAGATGGCGATATACCTCCAGGCTTCTGAACTTGCCGGAGGGATCCGTCGTGACGAACCAACCGAGTCTCCACCCTGGAATTAGCCATCTCTTTGACATGGAGCCGAGAGTCAGGACAGGAACAATGGAAGCAAATGTCCCCATGGGAACGAACGGCGTGTCCCTGAAAATGAGGTGGCCATAGACTTCATCTGCTACCACCAGAGTTTTCATATCACGGGCAGTTTCTGCAATCTGGATGAAAAATTCAAAATCGCTAAAGTGGTTTAGCAACTTCCTCCGGCCGAACTACATTCGAATGGGGAGCGACTGACCTACCTCCTTCAGATGTTGATAATTATACACGTTCCCACAAGGGTTTCCGGGGTTGATTATGACCAAAGCAACAGTGTTCTCATCTGCTAGAGCTTTTATGGACTCGAGATCGACTTCCCACCCTCTCTCTGGGAGAAGATTGTAGTGCCGAACTTCGACTTGCCTAATAGACGCAACCAGCTCATACATGGGGAAACCAGGCCTCGGAATCAACACATTGGCGCCTGGCCGTGAAAGAATCATAAACGAGACGTCAATCGCTTGCGTGCAACCTGATGTTAGGAAAACATCGTCCGGAGTTATCTTGTAGGGCAGGTTCCGTGACAAATGCTCTGCAACGGCCCTGATAAAAAAAACGATCAAAAGGATCATCAGAATATCCGTGCCGGTTTTCACATTCCCATCCGACTGACTGCAATCAGAAAGCAGGGACAAAATCCACAGGTCCACGGAGTAGTGCGTGCGTGAAAGGAATCAATTGCGAACACGATCATTGCCAACCAAGAGAATTATTCCACTTGCACCTTCTGCTCTGCGGAAGGCCAACCGTGGGGGCATATCCATTGAACTTCCTTGAGCGAAGGGCCTCCTCGATGGCGTCCTCCGCAGCATGGGGAGTACGGAATGCTGCATAAGCGGTGGGGTCGCCGATCCCGAGAGAGATGAGCCTGCTCCTGTCTGCCTCGTCTAAGGTCTCCAACATCTGGGCAAGTATCCCCTTGATGCTGATATCCAAGGGTGCCTCAGCCCGGTGGTTAGCGCCCGCATTCTCCATTAGGGGCATGCCCGAAGCCACAGGAGGAGGAAGGGTCAAGGCAAAGGGAGACAACAACCTGAGAAGGAGGACGTTCATGTCGGTTGGGTCTTTTTATATACAGGACCCATCGTGCATGTAACACCAAAAAAAGGACATCCATCGTATCTCTCAGCTTGTCTCTTCGTGGGGCAAAAGAACCTCCGGAATCGAGAAAATAAGGCAAAAGCCTTTCTTAGGTTAGGAGGACAGGAGAAAAAGGGTAATTTTAATAAATGGGAGAACACTCAATTTTTGCATCCATGCAATGAGTTTTTTTGGGGGGTGTGGGGAGGCAGATGACGTGGGCAAAAGGGACAGGATATGCTCGACCCAAGCCCAAAACAAATATAGGCCCAATAACAAAGAAGGCCCGTTCTATCCAGGCCAGTAACTCGAAGAAGGGCCGAGGGCAGGGGCGGCGGGTGCTGACGAAAAGATGACGTCACCTGGTCCTGAGCAGGGGGTGGTTTGGCGATCTCCTCCTCTCGAGACACGAGCCCTAAACCTCTGGATGATGCATCCTCAGTTTTTGTTTCTGGGGGAGGCATGGGGTTTTGACAGCAAGCAAGGTTGTCTGATTATTCCTTCCTTACCTTGGCATTATTATCATCTCCCCTCGGTTTCTCGATTTTTTTTTCTTGTTCTTTAAATTTCTTCAATTATTTTTTAAAGTCAACCGATCGTTTCATTTACTATTAAAACCCCATTTTCTCTGATAACCAATTACCGGATCCTCAGATCTGGTTAAAATACGTCATGACATCAACACTACCCTCAACATAACATGCCCCCCCACTTTGCCCATTCATAATAAGCTCCTGCTTTTGACTTTGGGACGTGAACTCTTGGGGGGTGTGGTTGGCGTGTGAAGTGAAGGGGGAAGAAAGAAACAGAAGGAAAATATGCATGCAATGGTAAGTGAATGGTCTATCTCAACACTGCCCCGCCTCCCACCTCTCCACCTCTCCACCTCTTTTTCCATGCATAAGTCCCATCCATATATCTTAATCCAATCCGTCACCATCTACCCCTCTACTCTCCCTAAACAACAAACAAACAAATGAGTTTGGGATTGGACGAGGGTGGCTTTTTGCTTTTGGCGATATGGGGAGATGTATATATATCATCTGCCATGAACGCGTCATGCTCGGATTTTGAGACCAAACCCTTCCTTTCTACCCCCACCCTCCTCTCCTACCTGTTTATATCTTCCTGCCCGGTTCTTGTCGCAGGCTTTTCAATCAAATCAATCAAACTCCCTCGCACCCCCAAGGCCTCACACCCACATAACGCAAGAAAAACATTCAGTGATTGCATGCATTTATTTATATGTAATGCAAAAGGGCAGTAAATGGAGTGAAGCTTCATTAAATGTTTTTGGGGGACAGATGACTCTTTACGCCTGCCTATACACATCATCATCATCCCAAGAGAGAAAATTAACAGAGAAAAAGAGGAGAAAAAATCCCTCCAACTGTATAAAGAAATCTTACTGGAAATCGATGGTCGCAGGCTAAGTTATAGGTTATGGTAAACATAGACCTGCAAGGGCAGGAAACCCTTTGCAGCACTCCAGCAAAATATCAAAAAAAAAAATTTACTCAAGAAGAAAACAAGTGTTGTAGCACGTGAATGCGTTAAAAAATACACACACACACACAACCCAATTCAATAAATTTGTACTCGTTTGTGTAGAATGTGAAAGGGACACTCCCTCTCAGCGTTATCAGGTAAAAGACACGACGAAGGAAGGGAGAGGAATGATAAGCGAGCGAGGAGGGGGATTTGCAGTGCGAAAGCGTGACCACGCATTTATTTTCTTTTCACTTCTAAAGCTCAACAAAGCAGCCTACACCAGGATGATGTAATAATAATAACAACAACAATGATCGTAATAATAACAACACCACTCACCTCCTCTCTTTCGGTGGTTTGGAGTCGTGTGTGGCAGGACTGCACACCTGGACTTTCAGACAAAAGCGTACAACATCAAATGTTAACTTGTATCATTCTTCCATTGTCTTACACAACCCTAGTTTCACTCAAACAGTTGCTTCTTCCCCTTCCCCACCCCTTCTTCTCCTTAAAACGCTGCTTATCACTCCGGCTCTTCGCCCCTTTGGACGGGTTCCCCTTTCGCATCTGAGGCCTCGAGGTAAATGGACTACTGATCACGGCGTTAGTACGTTCGTTTGATCTTGCCATGGACATCTGCCATTACAACAACAACGTGGAAGGCGGCGGCAGCAGCGGGAGCAACGACGCCCTACTGCCGCCTGGTTTCCGCTTCCACCCGACCGACGAGGAGCTCATCACTTACTACCTTCTGAGGAAGGTCCTCGATGGCAGCTTCACCGGGAGGGCTTTCGCGGAGGTTGACCTCAACAAGTGCGAGCCCTGGGAGCTTCCTGGTACGAATTCTCGTGTCGAGAGACTCGGCTCGTCACCCTCAGAAGCCCTAGGAGTTCATGCGTGTACGTTTTGAACTGTTTTTTGCTTCGTTTTTGTAGGCAAGGCGAAGATGGGGGAAAAGGAGTGGTACTTCTTCAGTCTTCGCGATCGCAAATACCCGACGGGACTTCGTACGAACCGGGCCACCGGGGCAGGCTACTGGAAGGCGACCGGCAAGGATAGGGAGATCTACAGCTCGAAGACTTGTTCGCTTGTTGGGATGAAGAAAACCCTGGTTTTCTACCGGGGGAGGGCTCCGAAGGGAGAGAAGAGCAGCTGGGTAATGCACGAGTACCGTCTCGAAGGGAAGTTCTCCTATCATTTCATCTCCAGAAGCTCCAAGGTAGGGGGCACCAAGATTTCCTTGCAAGAAAATCTTTTATCTTCTCAAGTAGGCCATCTCCGTCGCAGTGCTTGTCCCCTTCCCTTCTTTTTCAATGTCCCTTTCTGCGCGTCTTATGATGCACCTGACTGTACTTGTGTTTTCCATTCTGAGCTTCCTCATTCCCCTTCACTCTTCGTCGATGCTCTCTGCAGATCCCTCGTTCTGCTTCCCCTTCCATGTGCATTTGTTGTTATACGTTGTCAATGTTCATGTATGCTTTTACTTTGTTCCCTTTTGTCTGTTCGTCTGAGTTGTTCTTTTAGGGCTTGATCATGTTAATCTCTAGGGTTTCGGATTTTGTAGGACGAGTGGGTGATCTCCCGCTTGTTTCAAAAGTCTGGCTCTGTTGGGGGCTGCAGCGGTGCCACTTGTAGTGGTGGCAGCAGCGGGAAGAAGAACCGTGTGCTACCTCCCATCAGCATTGGACGTCCTCTAACTTATCAAGATGTCAACTCCTCTTCGACGGCTTCCCTGCCTCCGCTCCATGAGCCTCTACCCTATTCTTCGGCATGTGCTGCTATTCCCGATGTGGCATTCACCGACCGGGAGATAAGCTCCATCGACAGTAGCCCCGTCCTTAAGGAGCACGTGTCCTGTTTCTCCACTGCCGCCCACTCGGCAGCTGTTCTCCCTTATAACAACTACGCTCAAGGCAGTCCCATATTTCCTCTCGGAAACCCTTTGTCGGTCTTCAATGGGTTTGGGTCCTCTTCGTCGAGGACGCCAAAGAGTTCTGGTAATGGTACTCTTTCTGGCTTCCCTAGCCTGAGATCATTGCAGGAGAACCTCCAATCGCCTCTCTCTTTCGGCGGTGCTGCTTTTGGCCAATCTGCAAATGGTATGCAGTGTGAACCTCCTCCAACCTGGTGTTTGGGGAGCTGGGGACTGCAGCTCGATGAGCGCAAGGCCGATGAATGTGAGACCAGGCGCGCCTTGGTTAGCAGTTCCGAGCTGGACTGCATCTGGAGGTCCCATTGATCGTTACCATTTCCCTATGCCCGCCGCATACACGTCCCATACGGACACTCTTACTTCTGTTTTGTATGTGCTTTCCGCACTTTAGCGCAATGTTTGGAGATCAGAGCTGTGGTTCCTTAAAAACATTTCCGTTCAGACATGTTCATGCCTTTTAAAGCTTCGTTCACTTTGGGTTCCTCGGAAGTTCTGTCCTCAATCGATGAAATTCCTGTTACATTCTATGTTTGATCCCTTTAATCCCGGGCTTCTTTAAGCAAATTCTAATAACCATTTGACAGGTAATTAAAGCTCGTAAGACAAGCTAGTAGATGTTACTATGAAATGGAGATAGTCACGGACAAGGGGGAATGTTGTCCGTTTCGGGCCATCAAAGTAAAAAATGTCCATCAGGGTTTCTGAGGGGGCATCAAATCAAAGTGAACAGTACCCACAAATAGCCAGCGGCTTCGGCATTGAAGAGAAAGCCTTTCTTTCTTTCCTCACGTGTAACAAATTATTCAGATCGATCGAACTAGAATCTCTCAAATTGTGACGATAAGAATGGCCGATGTATTAACGAATTCCATATCTTGGACATGATTCATAATAACAAAGCCAAGGCAATATCGGATCAGTATTAGACTAAAACTGAGCGAAACCCAAATGGCATCCCACCACCCCCTGAAACAACATCTTTTCCATGGAAAAGGGTTGACAGTCTGAAGCCAAGACAAGGACAAAGTAGTCGCCCCTTGGATTGGAAAGGATTGTGTATATTATTATTACATAACATTATTTGATTGGGAAGTGGTGTGGAGGGGCAAGTTTTTTCTGGGTGGTGGTGATCCTCTCAGCTCTGAACGTGTCTTTCATGGAAATGGGCCGAATCGACATTTAAACTTTTAGGACATTGTAATGAGTATTCACCCAGTTATGGCAAGGTGGTGGTGGAAGTGGGGAGAGGGGGAAAAGAGGGGACCTGCAGGGGAGGACCACGAAGAGAGCATAGCATGGCTGCTTTGCTTCCCTCCTGCCCCCCTTTGCCTCTCCTCAATGCACGCCCCAAACTACATCTCAGGCAAAGGGTGGTGGTGGTGATGGGGGATGTTCTTCGTGTTTTAGGAATCTTTTTTCCCCCCCAAAAAAGGATCCGTATTGTAAGTCATGATGTCGTGTGTTTCCTGCCAGGAACCTCCCTCTCACACTCACACACACCCCCAACAGAGAAGATGGGGGGGCACAGAGAAAAAAGTAGCCGTAAAGAGCCAGCCATCATGCATCATGGGCAGCACATTATTGTTACGATCTTATCTCGGGATATCAAATCACGGAGGTGAAAGAGCGATCGGGAAAGACCGTTTGTGGGGGGTGATTGGGCCTGAATCGAAGGCCAGCCACTCCATCCCCACTTCTCTAGCCTTTTTCATTACGCTTCTTCACCTTAGCCTTTGTCCAGTCAGATTTGTGAATCAGTCACTCTCTGTATGAATTGACTCGCATAAAGCAACAATAAGACGATCCGCTGAATGTTTTCTTAATCAAGCTCTGAAAATATCCGGCTGGGGTGTAAAAACGTCGTGCATCGGATGATGAACTAATTATCACTTCTCGGGAAGGACAACCTGCCGCAATGAAAGCTGTAGCCTCCACGCCGGAGAAGTGGATGTAGAAGGGGGTGGGGGATCGGGTGCAACGAACTATCGTGTTTGGTTCCAAGCCAAGGTCAATATCAATGGAGTAAGCTAATGTTTTTTCGGTAATCGATCTTGCAAGTTGAAGTGTTGTATAATCATTTAAATTTTTACGCAAAGAAAACGCTGTAAGACTGTTCTCCAAAGGTTTCTCTTCTTCCTCCTCAATTCCCCTTCTTTCTTTCATGTCCTCCTCTGGTTTCATATGCTCTTTTTTATGGGAAGGGTGCTTGTCGATGGGTACGGGGAAGCGAGGGATGACGGTGGTGTGTGAGGCGGTTACGAGGAAGAAGCCCGACTCCGCTGCCAAGAGGGACCGCCAGGCCGAGTAGAGGCGCATCTACAACAAGGCTAGCAAGTCTGAAATCAAGACTCGAATGAAGAAGGTCTAACCCCTCTCTTACTTTTGTTTGTTTACCCTCCCTCTGATTGTGATTATGACATGTGCGCAGAAATCTGACTGAGTTGCTGGTGCTTGATTCGAGTCCTCACCTTCGCGGGCTCTGGAATTAAGCGTTATTTCTCTAATGCCAGGCTTTGGAAGAATTAGATGAACTGAAGAAGAAAACCGATGCGCAGTTTGAGGAGATCCTCCCGATAGAGAAATTGATCGGCGAGGCATATTCGGTCATAGACAAGGCTGCGATGGTCGGGACGCTGCACAGGAACACCGGTGCAAGGAGAAAATCCCGACTTGCGACAAGGAATAAGGCCATGGAAATTCACCATGGGTGGTATACCCCTGCTCCTGCTCCGAGTGCTTGACGGCCTTATCTGTGCTTTTTTGCCAGGAGGAAGTCGATGGGATAGAAGGTGCGACTTGAACTCTGCCCGCTTTTAGTTCTGCCTATTCAACTTGAGAAGTCAATTGAAATGCTTGTCTATCTTTCGTTTGAGAAGCGATTCCAAATTGTTGGGTTCATATCAGGGCTCGAGAGGGAGCAAAAGAAGTCTTGTGTGATCAGTCTTAGGACAGGAATTTGCATTCGACCAAATAGCTACACCATTACATGAAGGGCAGATGGAATAGGGAGAGGACAAAGCCAGTCGATGCCATGTTTCCTTTTCAAATGAAGAGTAGCACTAGAGAAGCCTAACTCTTCCGAACCGTACAAGTCTCCACGATCTGATTCCTGTTAAGCAAAGGGTTTGGAAAACAGGGGAGTTGAAAACGTTGCTTCCCTCCGAAATCCTCCCTTCAACTCGTGCCACGCTCGCCTTCAGATCTCCGCTTCCCCCACTAGCTTGTTACGGCATTGAGAGTTTCTGAAATGCAGCCAGATCTAACTCCAGCCCAAACTCCTTCCTTGTCTTGCAGAATATATCAATGTACCTTCCCGGCAGAAAAACATATGCCCCTCATCAGGAGGTCCTAGTCTTGCTGACATCCTCACGAGGAAAATATTTCCTCCTACGCCCGCTCGGACATCCTGTAGGTGCGGTCATTTCATTACCATTTCGTTTGATCACTGCAATGATGAAATCGCCAGTGAGAAGCGATCTCTCAATCTCCTAGACCGAGGATGGACACAGCAGGCCCACTCCCTTAAAAAAAAAAAACATAAAAGCAACCCTTCAACTGTAATGGAGCCTCCTAGTATCCAAATCATGCAGGAGGACATTACAGAATCCCACGAATGCAACAGTTAAAACTAAGGCAAGAACAATCCTGTGGTTGGGATCCTTACCTGAGACATACTGGGAAGATCCCGATTCGAACTCGAATATGACAGTCTTCCTTCTTCCCCACCATCCCGGTTCGAAGCAGGTCAAGCGCAGATCTCCTCCCATCGATCGGTCTGGGCCCGTCAACTGGGCCGGTCCTAGACAGATAACCTCGTATATTTTAATGTTAGATTAAACACTCTTTTAATTAATTTTTGAGTGCGTGTTACGTCCCCAACACCACACGGGAATCTTATTTCATTTGGCCGTGTTGGAATCGCACCATGAAGATGGAGACATCCATTTTTTGTGATTAAAAAGAAAAAAAATCTACATTAATTCAAGAAGAAAATAATGTTGGGGGAGTGACCGACCAACCCCAGATGCAGCCTCGTTTTGCCTGACCATCATCATCATCCAACGAATTGTAGGCCCCGAGGCCGCCCTCATCTCGCATTCCATTATTATTATTATTATTAACTGAGTTATTAGCGTCTGTCCCCCTTTTTGGGATCTTGACCGGCATAATTCACGGGTGTCTTTTACTCGTTCGGACAAGGAAATGAAGTCGAGATTTAACCGGGAACTAATGGTTTTTGACGGCCGCAATATCTCGGACCCAACATTTTACTTGGACACCACGACGTTTTTAAACCTTACTACACACGGTATTTACTGGTCAGGTCAGAAGGGAAGGAAGGAAGGAAGCAGCCGTCTAGCCGCCCTGCAAATCACAACAATCAGCCCTAGGATATCGACACGCGTCAACGACAGCTGAATCACGACCGTAGGATTCGTGGAAGACCCGTTCAAAAAGCTTTAGCCCTTTCTTTTCCTTTTTCTTTTTGTTACCCCCGAGCGCGCGGAAGGAAAGGAGGAGGAAAGACTTTAAAAATAAAAAAGGGGCTTTTTCTTTTTCTTTTTTTCTTTTTTTTTTTTTAATCTGGGGACGGTGAGTATTAAAATAATATTAGTAATAATTAAAAATTGTAAGCAGGAAGTGACAGCCGGCCTCCGAGCAAAAGGGCGAGGGGTTGGGTTGGGGGGCATAGTCGTCATCTTCTGCAATTTTAACCTTAGATGGGCGGGGCGGCTGAAAAAGCCGGGTACAAGTACGGTCAAAACCCTCGTTGACTGTGTTAGACATGACACTGTATTGCACACAGAGACCTCCCGCACGTGGGCCGCGTCACCCCCACGCTCCTCTCCCGACAAATGCTAATAATAACAATATCCGCAAAATATAATAAATAATAACTACTACTACTACTACGACGTTAGATAATAGGGGGGATCGGGTTGTAAGAGACTGAATGGTTTTCTTTTTTTTTATTATTATTATTATTAAAATGTGCTTTTGCTGTCGTGACCCCCGGCGGCAGAATGGTGCGGCTGAGATAATTAAATTTTTATCCCCCAACGACACCACGCAAAGATTAATTAACAGACCATCATTGCCCGCTTTACTAGAACCGCACAGGAAGTTTGACCGACCTGGGGAAACAACCCACGAAACTGTAAATAAAAAACACAGGGTAGAAACGAAGCGAAGCAAAAGCCACGGATGAAAAGAGACGGAAGGGAAAGGACGATTCCACCCCCACCCTGGTGGGTTTTTTTGGATATTGCGTTTCCACTCCCAATGTTCCTTTCCCCTACATTTCCATTTTACTTGGGTAAAAATTAAAAAAAAAAAGGAAAAGAATATCCAATACGAAACCCCTAGCTTGTGGCTGCTTTGCTTTGCTTTCCTTTCCACCGCCCAATAAATATGAAATTCTAACTATAATTATTAATTGGTCCGAGAGAAGGGCAACCTGCTCTGTCTGTACACGACAAGCTCCCCATAAAGGTTTTCAGACAAACACGCTCGCACGACCGACCGCCCCCCCCGCCCCCCAACGTCTTCTTCTTCCTGTGACTTTGGCTCCTCCTCCTCCTCCTCTCATGGTATATAAAAAGAAAGGGGGCTCCTTTCCGTCCATGAAATCCCACCCCCTACCCATATCTCCGCTGCCCTTTCCCTTCCTTTCCCTTTCCCATCTAACCTCCCTCCCACCCACCTACTAAATAACACAGATGGACCCCCGTGACAAACCCCCCGCCGCCGCCCCCCCAGCCCCACTCCTCACCCCTAATCCTACCTCCCTCGACGAGGTCCGTTACCGCGGCGTCAGGAAACGACCCTGGGGACGTTACGCCGCCGAGATCCGTGACCCCGGCAAGAAGACCCGGGTCTGGCTCGGCACCTTTGATACCGCCCAGGAGGCTGCCCGCGCCTACGATGCTGCCGCGCGCGAGTACCGAGGCAACAAGGCCAAGACCAACTTCCCCTCCCCCAGCGAGTTTATCTCCTCCCGTAGCCCAAGCCAGAGCAGCACCGTAGACGACTCATCCCCTCCTCATCCTCATCCCCCTATTCATCCCCAACCGCAGCACCAGGTCACCGTCGCTGCCCCTGGACTGGATCTAACCCTTGGCGGTGGGCCGGCGTATTTCCCTGCCGTGGGGCAGGCTATGTTCTTCCCCGTCGTCCCCCCTACGGTGGCCAGGCCGGTTTTTTTCATCGACGCGTTCGCACGCGGGGATAAGGTCAAGGTCATTCCGCAGGCGGAGACCTGCAGGTTCGACCGCCCAGAGTTGCTCCATTCTCGACCGGTGATGGGGAGCATGTCAAAGAGGGGCCTTGGCCTTGGCCCTGGTCCTGTCCCCGTACCCGAGTCATCTCCCGTGGACATGGCCGGGAGTAGGAAATCGCTGCTGGATCTCAACCTTCCGCCACCCGAGGTGGCCTGAATTAGGCTCTTTTTTTTTTTGTTTGGGCGACCTGGATCGCCGGAATTCGGACACAAGACGAGGATTTGTCTTTTTGGGGGGGTTCAGCGCCCCCCTTGTTTTGAGGCTCCATATTTTGTGATGGGTCGTGACATCTCCCCCCACCAATTGCTGACAGAAGAATCCCACGCTTCGGACCAAATCAGAGAAAGCAACTTCTCGTTCTCAACCCAAGTAGTTGGTTCGATGTTTGTACATAGAAGGTGCAGTTAAGATTAATCTTTCAGAGCTGTTTGTTCCTCCTACTCTTCCTTTTTTGCATAAATATCGGAATCAAGTTCCGCTGGCACTTCATCCTCAAATCTCGGGTCATCCCTGATTTCAGTCTCCTCTCTGTTTCGGACTCGTTAACGTCGAGACTTCGGACGTTAAATTAAATAATATTCACGGGGCAGTCAGTAACGACAGGAATGAGTAGTAAATCAATGAGAGAGTTCAGTTAAACTAAAACTGCGAGTGCAAATAAAATCCATCGTCTTCCCAAATTTAGCTGGTCTTCAATGCGGAGGGAGGGTGGGACATGTCGACGGCTGATGCATCCAGCTTTCTTTATGTCCTTTTTTATTTATTGCAAGTCTTTGTCGTGGGGAGTTTAGTTTAGGTAGAGTTCTAACGTGCTCTTTAGGTAAGGAGGGGGGCTGCCGTGCGCAAGTTAGCCTATCCTTGTTGTCCCCCCTCCCCCCCAAAAACTCACGTAAATCAACGGGTCGGCCCCATCCTCGTACGGAGACACAACTCCAGCCCTATTATCATTTCTGAAATACATTCATAAAATAATGAATAACTGGAGGATTTATTTAAGATGGAAGCGGTGGTGGGGGGGAGGGGGCGGCGGCGGCTTATAGAGATTGGGGGGGGGGGAGGGTGGCTTTCCGTCTTTGACTGCAATGATGAGTTGCGGGTGTTGGTAGCAGCAGGCCTCGTGATTCTTCGCCTACTTTTTTGTTTCCGCCGAGTCATCCCGCCCTCCATCCCTAATTCCTTCCCTGCCGTGCCGTGCCAAAATCTCTTTTATTGCAAGCAAGCAATATCCTTTTGATTCCTCAAACGGTTGGGCAAGGCGGCCGGGAGTTTAAATATCATTTTAATTTTTTTAATGGAAGAAAAAAAAGAAGGAGATCGCTTTCGACATTCATTATTGCCGCCATCCCCACCCCCAAAAAAGAAAAAAAAAACCCAAATTATTTTATGTTGCTTTGCTCCCCCTTTTGGATGCTTTTAATGGATAGATAGGCTTCGCCATCCATATCGTGAGAAAAAAGGGGGGGTGTTTGCCCGGTTCAACAGGGGGCCTCCCTGCCTTCTCAATCAAGGGATTTGGAATTGATATAGATAAGAAAATGAAAATTAATGATGTAATATGATTATAAGTATGAGGTCCTGTTGATGCCCTAAATATTTGCTCTAATTCCATTTGGCCCATCTCATCTTATCCCTACTCCCTCCTCCTCCTTTCTCTTCCTCTTTTTTCTTTATATATTTTAATGAGTGGGTGATGTAGGTTGGGTTGGGGTGGGATTGGGTCATCCTCATTATTCTATCCATGATTAGTGTGTGATTTTTTTTTTTGGTTATCTTCTTCACGAGCTGACGTTTCTTGGACATACGGCGGCTCTTACTCGCTGTTGTTCCCAGCTGGGTACCCATCATCCCTTCTTGTCTTGTCCCTACACAACATCCTTTTAAAAATTACTATATTGTTTGTTTGTGATAATGGTCTTCTCTTTACCAAGTTCTCGACTACTTCTTTTATGAACAAAATTACAGTAACATCGTTCCAGAATTACGGGTGGTGAAGAGTAGTGACCCACGAACAAGTTTAACACCTTTCCGCGCCGTCCTCCAAACAACCACCGCCGACGCCGGCAACGCTCTAAGCCCTCGACACACGTTCCCCCTGTGTTTTGGCGTCTTCCGGGGATGGCGGCACCTTTTTGTCCTTTGGGAGCTTCCCCGTGTTAGCGGTCGGCAAAAGTTGCAGGAAAAAGGGGAGAGGAGGGAACCGACAGGATTGTTTGTGTTGTCCTTGTGAGGTTCCCTGTGTTAATCTCCAGAAACGTGTGTGATTAGGAGGTTCCGGATTATTAATATTCGGCATATTCCTTAATATAATTTAACGTTTTAAGTTGTCCCCCCCCAATTTACTTACTGTGAAGGTGATGCTGCCTTTGTCTTTTAATCGCCACAGTCGCCCATCGGCTGGCCTCCCTCCCCCCGCCACCCTCCTCTCTCGTCTTCGTCTTCATCGACGGATGTATGATGGCAGAGGGAATAATAGCGTCGTGGTCCATCCATTCCCCATTTTCACTTGTCCTAAAACGACAAATTTGTCCTGCCTCTGTCTTTGCCTTGTTCAAAGAACGGACAGAGTTGGAAACAAAAAAAGGTGTCCGTTCCGTCGTCGGTCGTCTGCTAATCTCCCCCAACACATAACACGCAATATCAACCAAAAAAGGATTGCCTTTTTTTTTGTTATTATTTTATTCTTCTCTCGAGGTTTCCAGCACTCTTGGATGCTTTTTAAATTGACCCTCCATGCTTTTAAATCAACCACTCCCTCGGCCCCAATTATTAATGGGCCTGGCCCAATGGACCCAACTAATGGGCCTAGCAGGCGCGCGCGCGCGCACAAGCCCTTCCGCTGTGTACCACCGACCCACGGGCATCTTATCTGCCCCCTTCTGCTACAAGCTGGTTCCCCCGTGGATATGATCTTTGACCATTCAGTTCTCATGCGTCTTCCAGATGGGGAGGATATTCGTGGTGGAGCTTGAAGGAAGGTCGTACAGGTGCAAATTCTGCAAGACCCACCTCGCCCTCGCCGACGACCTCATCTCCAGGGTGAATCCCTCGTCACTCCCTCCTGAACCCCTGGATTCGGTCTAGGGTGGGTTGGTTTGTTTGTCTGGTCAGCCGTGATCGGAGCCGACGGGTTGGGGTGGACTCATGGGCATCCCCTTTTGATCTCGCCTCGTTGTAGTATTATTAGGTTTTGCTGAATCGTATTCTAGGAATCGTGCTTTCTTACGTGCCCGATAAGGCGCCCCATCGAGGGCATGCTTGTTAGTTGATTGTTGTTTGGAGTTTTCCGTTGATGACGGATCGGAGATAGGATTGATGAACCTGCTGTTGTTGGCACTTGATCGCGATGCCATCAAGATCGGCCGCAATAGTAGGCTGCTCATATCCTAATGCTAGTAAATGAAGAAAAAAACATATGGTGAATTAGTAGTGGGCAAGGCATAAAATTTCAGATGTAATTTATCGATATTTTTAAAGGCCCACGAAAAGATCCGCGAATCAGATATTCCTGTCGAGTTTACTTTTGGCCAGCGAATTGTGGGACTGAGCATTGCTGTAGGGTTTTTTCGTACTGTCGACACTTGGATCTCGGATGTAATTTGATCCATGTTGGTGTTTCAGGCATTTCAGAGTCGCCGAGGAAAAGCTTACCTCTTCAATAATGCGTGAGTTCCCTGCAATTGACAGTTATTGCATATAATGCCATTGCCAAATCGGCCTCTAGCGTAGTCTCGTACACCACAAGTCGAGAGTCTTTTAATGCAAAGCGGAGAGGATTATTGCTGCCAAGTATGGCTTCTGGCCATATAGTACGCTGGCGGTTTCTCAGTAGTTCACACGAATGGCCTTTCTCTTGGAGTTATACTGCACGAATAGTTTAATATGAACCTGATTTTCCTTTCGTTGATTTCAAGCCAATCTTCTTGGTGTATTAGGGTAAACGTAACATTGGGTGCTCTCGAAGAAAGAATGATGACCTCAGGACTGCATACGGTTGGAGACATATGCTGTTGCTGTTGTGGTCAATTAGTTGGCTGGAAATACGTAGGCTCTCAATTCTTGCCGCCCCTTATAAATTTGCTCACAACTATTTAGCAGCCTCTGTCATTAAATTTTTTCTATATTTCTGTTGTTAACATGTATTAATTCATGGCACTGGTAGGAGGCTGCTCATGAAAAGAGCCAGAAGTATAAGGAAGGGAGGTTCGTCCTAGAGAGGTAGAACCCTGCTTGAAATCCTCATTTTCCTCCGTGCCCGTCTCTCTTGCTGTTGTGAGACCACCTTCTTATTTATCTAAATTTTGTGCGACATTAGGGGGAGTATTGTGGACGAAACTGACTTTTTCTCTGAGTTCTTCATCGACACACGTCCAACGATTAGTGACTCGGAAGATGCTTGAGGTTTGAAGGAAGTGTTAAAAGCTATAAATTGTACTTCTCACCCTCCATGCAAGGGCATAAATGGGCACAAACTGTAAAGTATGTTTTTCCTTTATGATATGATATTCGCCCGGTTGTCCTGTGAAAACAATGTACAAATGAAAGAGTTACCGTTGGGATGTTGTTCTCGTGACAGTTCCATCCTAACTCAGTTAAAATTTAGATTCCAACTTCCTTTTGCCACTAATACATGCCCAGCCATCCATCTCTGCAATCAACAACTCTTCTAGTAAGCCCGAATAGTGACTTCTTATGTCTGCAACCTGCACAAGCCATGATCACTCGATCACAAATTGCTAGCTTTGATGGCTCTGGCTAGAAAAGACTCCTTTTGGGTATGCCTGTCATGGATTTTCACATCCAATACCTGTTCCCAAAGAATGCCGGATAAGCCAACTGTTGCTCCTGGCTTGGCCTGGGATACGATATGATCTGCCAGTTCTAAAAGAGGGTTCAACAAAATGTTGGCAACAACCACATCATAGTTCCCGCTTTCAGTTTCGCCTGGAGAGGAGCTGTTTTCACTAGTAATCAGGCAAAGCTGCAGCTTCTCAGGTCCAATATTGTTCAGGGATGCATTGTATTGAGCAGATGATATTGCTTGAGGATCTATGTCGACTCCTATTGCATGGCCAGCACCTAACTAATACTGGGGTTAACCCACAAGCTCTACAATAATCAAATCATCAGGAGCGTTAAGGACCCTTTGAAGTTTTATGCGAGAACTGTTTACCTTGAGGGCAGCTATTGCCAAAATCCCAGAACCGGTTCCATAATCCAAGACGTGTTCTCCTCCCATTATCAAACCGTGTAGAAGTTTCAGGCAGAGTTTTGTAGTTGGATGCTCCCCTGTACCGAACGCCAACCCTGGATTCAGTATTATGTTGGTAGCTCGAGCATCCTGCAGAACCAAATCTGTGCATTTTCACAGAGTGACGTCCATGACAGGGTTCGGGACAGATATGCAAGGATCATACCGGAGGAGTTCTCCACTCAGGCACAATCCAAAGCCCATCACAGACTTCAACTGGAGCGAATGATTCCTACAATGCGAGTCCCACATGGATAATCTACATCTAGGACATGGTTATAAACAATCTAGGACTTTATCCAGGATTCCTCGATCTGTGAAATACTCCGGCGGAAGTCAAGACTAGTGATGGATAACACAAACCTGGGTCTTTCTGATCCATCCTTCCTGCTCAAGGTCAAGCACCTCCACTTGATACTGGGGCAGCTCTTTGAGTCCCACAGAATCAGAAGCTTTCGAGATGGACTCTGCCACGTCTTCGTCAGGAGGATATATGGAAGTAATGCATATCTGTTGGAAGCCAACGAAAACCGTAGATGTCCAATTCACACTAGGCCAAAAACTAGTGAAAGTGACGCTAGTTCCTGGCAGTGGTGCCTCACCTCAGGATGGTTGTGACAACCATCTCCCAGGTCTAGACTGGCAGAGGTTGCTCCAAAGGATAACAGAGCTTCCGACAGCAAATCCTGCCATACAAATGGATTAGGACGGCCTCAGCTGGGGTTGTGATAGAGAAGGGAAAAACACTTGACACATTTTTACTCACCGCGGCATGTCGGGGGCATCGAATTTGAACGGAGAGATACACTGACAAATCCGCGGGAGGGGTGGATGGCTCCCCTCGGGCAGACGAGCTGAAGCTCCGCTTACGGAGGCGGGACGACGGAGCTGCATAGCACGTACCCCGCTCGAACGCAGAATGGACGAATGATAGCGAGGAAGGAGACGGGGAGGTGGTGGGGGGGATAAGACGGCGGGAGGCAGCGGCAGAGAGGTGTTTGACGAAATGTCGCAGCGACATCTCCAACCCCGACTCCGGAAAGGCTGTGTAACCAAAACACACATCTACAGACACCGGTAATATGAATCCCCGGAGGGAAGGTTCAGAGAATTTGAGGGACCAGAATTGAAAAATCGAACTATTCGGAGGAAGGCAAAGTTGCAAATTGCGCCGAGATCGTAACCGTTCGCCGCGCTGGTCGCCTCGGCCCGTATTTTTCGATCCCTATCCCATCCGGGGAAACCGCCAGGAATCCGAGCGAAGATGACGTTCAAGGGCAACCCTTTCTCCCTGACCGTACCGGAAGCCGCTTTCGAGTCCTGGCTCCGCGACTCCGGCTACCTCGAGGTCCTCGACCACCGATCCTCCTCATCCTCGGCCTTATCATCTGCCACCACCTCCCCCGCCGACGCTACCTTGGCCTACTCCGCCACGTTCTTCTCCCTCTCCGCGACCCTCTTCTCCCTCTTCACGCTCAACCCCCTCTCCAAGCTCACCTCCGACGACTTCTCCCGCCCGACGCCCTCTTGGACGGACTCTTTCTTCGGCTCCTTGGAGTCGTACTCGTTCCCCGCCTCTCCTTCTCAGGCTAGGCTTAGGGTTCACGAGAATGCCAAGCGCTTCGCTCGCAATTATGCCACGCTCCTCATCCTCTTCTTCTCTTGTTCCCTGTAAGGATTTTTGTTGTGGTTTCCGCCCTTCCAGTTTTGGACCACTGGGGCCTTCATTCCTGATTAGGGTTTCGGATTGATTGGCTTATTCGCAAGCTATGATCCATTTGTGGTCAATTCGGTCTGATGATTTGGGGGCGATACTCGTGGATGCAGGTATCAGATGCCCGTGGCCCTGGTGGGAGTGTTATCGAGTTTAGCTTTGTGGGATTTGTTCAGGATGGGCAGTGAGAAATTGGGTTTGGATCATCGTCCTTTTTTCCGACAGTTCCTGGTTCATGCAGCTCAAATTGGTAGGTCTGCGCGGTTAATCTCTTTTAGTAAATGAATAGGTGATCTTGATATATGCTGGCTCCTGGGGCTCCTCTTTTTGTTAGGTTATTCCGGGGCAAATTTATCCTCGGTAGCTTGATTTTGTTGCTATTCGAACAATTTACTTAGAAAATGTAGTTGAGTGATGATCACGCGTTTTCACGAATTGTTTCTCACACGCTGTTGTTTAGACTAAGAAGTCTAGTTTCCTACCTAATGCTCAGATTTCCTTTCTTTCATCTTCTTTTCCAGGGACCGCAGTGCTTTTGATATGGTGTAACGTGCCAATGGCACTTTTCTGTGCGCTGGGCGTAAGTTACTTGGGTAAGTTAATCATGATCTAGCCATCCAAGTATATATCTCGAGGGGGGTCGTGACTTTCTGAAACGTTTTTGGATTTACTCTGTTGCAGTGTTGCTGCTACATGCTGCACTGCGGAAGCTAACTCCTTCAAAACAACCCCAGAGGAGGAGGAAATAGGATCTGATGATGATGATCAGGGAGGAGGGCTATCGGTCGGAGAGTGATAGATATTTTATTTTGGTTAAAAAAGTATTATTACCAAAATGCTTTTGCAGTACAACCCAGAATGGAGGATCTGTCGGGTTTGCTCCGTTCTAACACAATATAGTTTTTACATTTTTATACCATTTAGGGTAAGCCAAAATTGCCCAAAAACCTTATGATTCGTTGGGTTGGTCGTGCCAGTTGCTAGACAACACTCCGACTCTCCTCTTCCTGCTTTGCGACACTCCCCCCTTATGCTTCACGTGGGATCATCCTGTTAAGCATCTCAGTCGAATCCCCAACAAACAAAAGGAGAAAGGGAAAGCGATCCATACCTCCGCTACGGATTCACAAGTTAGAAGCCAAGGAAATGAGCAACGAACGGGACGAAGTGGGAGCGGAAGAGAGGAGCGGCGGGGATCCGGACAAAACTGAGGAAACGGAGGAATTACGGACAAGCGGGTGAGAGAGGGAGAGGAAGACACTGGAGAAACGACAGCTCCATCGCCTCTTTTGGCTCTGTCGTTTTCGACACTTGAACTGATGAATCCCCGGCATTGTCCCAACTCCGGACACCAAACATCACCAACCCAAAGTTTCAAAGCTCTCTTCGGTCGTGGAACTTTTCCATTTTAACCTTAATTTTTAAAATAATTCTCGAAATGATCTCGTTAGTTTTGAAATTTGGTAAATAAATTCGTGAAATCGGCCTTATAAACGCCAATTATGACACGATATAGAGACGAAGAAGGCCCGCAATCTTGTTTGGGGAAGCAGTAATAGGAGTTTTGTACGAAAATACGGTTAGTTTTAAAAAAAATTGTGAAATACGATCTCATTTTCGTAAAATACGATTTTAATCATACCATAGATTCTCGGCCCCGTGATCTCATCGTCGGGTGAACATCCGAAAATACAAGTCTTTCTTGGGTTGAAGTCCTTCATCCATGGATATAAAGAATCAATAATCCGCAGCCACACTTTGCAAACAATTCTACATCGGATGAGAACTTGGACGGAAAGCCCGGATAGGAGATGGTCAAAGAGTTCTATCGGAAGATTTTCCCAAGGATTACTTGGAAGATTATCCTGAACAAAGAAACAACATACTGAAACCAAATAAAATTGAATGAATATTGCAGCAGCTAGACAAAACAAAAGAACAACCTCACGACGACGAGGCAGTGCCATGCTCCTCTCCTTCTCGTCTTCCCGCCTCCCTTTTTAAAAAAGAAAAACAATGTTTGTTTTATTTGGAGATTTTTGTTTGTGACAAAATCTCCGCGTAATATAAATATCGTAACAAATCAAAATATTCTCTTTATTTTCCAATTAAAAATATTAATGTAATAAGGTCTTCTTGGGTCGTTGAATTTAGGTAGATTTGAGTCATAGACCTTTCTTTAGTACGAGGGAAATGCGAGGGATGATTTTAAAAGCTCGCCTGCTCCTGTCTGCCTCGTCTAAGGATCCCGCAACCAAGAGTCAGGGGGTCATATTTCATGTAAAACTGAAGATTAAAACTGATTTGAAATACTAGTTCATGAAAAAGGGATGGCGCGGGGACAAAGGAACGACTGCCCCGGAGCTTCGTGCGATCGTCCAAAATCGCACCATAATCCGAAACTAGAAATGAAGTTTTTGCTTGAAGAAGATGGCGGAGGAGCGCTACCTCCTTCGGCTTTACTCGGCCTTGAAAGGCTACTTCTTGTCTTCCTCTTTCATCTTCTTCTCCCACCTACGCTTCTTGTATGCCAATAACATATCCGGCCTCTTCTCCATCAATCTTGCCGTATTCTCCCGCTTCTCAGCAGATATCCTGTTGCACTTGTGCCCCTTCCTGACCTTCCTCATTTCCTTCCTCTCCGGATCATATGGCCAGTCCTGGCCGGCGAGCAGTACTTCCTTCCAAAGCCTTGCGCTGCGACGGGCACTGATGCCAAGCGGCTTCCATGCCCCGAGTTCCCAATACCCCCATACACCCTTGGTGAGCTCGTTCTTGTACTTCAGCAACTTCTCGCGCCGGGGATACTGGTATTCTCCCACTGCCTTTGCGACCGACTGCGCCGCTTTGCCTGCCATAGATCCACTTCTCGAGCCCTCGAGGCTGCAAAGGTCCAGCACAGGGTTAAAATTTCTTCATCCAAAACCAAATGGGAGAGAAGTACAAATTGAATCACGAACCAATTCCAAAGCCAGGCAATTTGATCGACAGAAGCCCTTAATGACCTCTTCTATGCCTACACGATAACAATATAAACAGGTCCACAAGGTTGTTTCCCGGGGACTGGGCTCGCGTAGATTCCTCCTCTGCGGAACAGGGAATATGCAAACAGCAGTGGCTAATCCAACAGAAGATGGATAGATGTATGTAGTTCATTTTCTTCTTCAAGCCACGGGCAATTCAGCAGCAAACAATAGATTTATAGCCTGGTCTTTATATGATTTGCCTCAAATTCTCCCCAAAAAAGAAGTCAACCTTGTGTGCTTTTAAAAACAAAGGAATGAGAAGAAGAAGACATTTTGATGTTAGTCCGGTCCTTGGGAGTATTTTGATGTTAAAAACACGGAAACTCTCTCCGTAATTAATTTCCCTCTTGGTCGTTTTGGGGTGTGTGAAAATTAATTCCATACTTTTTCGATTCCATCAGAATCACAGCCGACTCAAACACTATCTCTTTCTCTCTCTCTCACACACACAGGAGAAAAAAGATGGAGAAGGAAAAAAAGTAAAAAAGGAACAAGAACTGAACTCATCAGTTCCCAACTTCCCTTTCTTCTCGTGTCCTCCTGTAGTTGCCAAGTGAAACAACAGATTGAATGGGCTTTGGTCGATGGGCCTAAAGCCCATTGTTGGTTAGCCCATGGCCCATTTTCACCATACGAGATGTTTGTTGTTCATGATGATAGTACTAGATTTTGTCCGGATGAAGATGAATGTAATTAAACCAACCATAGTCACCCACTAACCGACAACCAACCGCGACCCCGCAACCTTCCTTCACCGGGCCTTCTCGAATTTCGGCTGTTCTTATCATTTAATCATTCATTTGGGAGTGTTCTTATCATTTAATCATTCATCCATTTGTATCAAAAATCGAAATAAAAAGAAAAATAAAAGGGAAATAATCTCGTGAAGCTCTCTCTCTCTGTCTGATCTCTCCTCCCTGTTATCATTTGCATGGTTTTTTGCATTAATGTTGTTGAGGCGATGACGTCACTCCACATGATATGTGCACCGCAGCCGTTTTAAGGATGTGTGTCCCTTTTGTTTGTTATTGTAATAAGTTGTGTGTGTAGTTGTTGTTTTTAGTTTACATGTCTTATGATGTCTGTCCGTCCGTCTCGCCCTACCTAGAGGGAGTTGTGATCTCCATCCAGCTTTTTTTCTCCGGAGGCCTGCCTTGGGAAATTTAATGCCTTCTCCCTTCCCCATACCCCCAGAAACGATCACGTTTACTACTTCTTCTTCTTCCCCTTTTGCTAGAACATTCCCCCCTCCTCCCTCAAAACGCGGCCTCGTGGTTCCGATCGCAGGATCTTTTGGGATCGAGGACTGGGTTGTTGCTGTTTTAAAGTAACCATGACAGTGGCATTGGTGGTGGTGATAAGAAAGTGTGTAAAGTTGAGCTGCCCGCCCGAGATGGGATTTTTAGTTTTCTGAGATTTGATCTTTCCTTTTGTTTTGGTTGGTGATTGGGATTTGATGCGACGGTTTTGCCATTTTAGATGATTAAGTTTTGACCTTTTTTTTGCTAAAGGAACAAAAGCAAGCCTTGATATGGGGTGTTACTAGAGTTATCTTCGGTTTCATGTATGGTCCTCGTGAAGCCATCACGATATAAACCATCACGAATTATGAAATTTAGTCCTTGGGGACATTATGATGCCAACACCAATATTCCATGAACTCACTCTGTGCTTGACCTTATGGCTATTTTAATTTGACTATGCCTCTTGCTCTTGTTGGAGACCGACCGAGTGCAGCCCATCACATGCGTCGCCTTGGAAATTTGGGATCATCGTCACTGCTATCCGTGTTGCGATTATAGTCTCTATTGTTACCGTTGGTAGAGTCGGATGACTCTACCTGCTCTTCCTCGGCATCCGAGAACTGGAACTCCTCTGCATCCTCTCACTGCTGGACCTCATCATCAGCATCCTCCCCCTGCTGGCCCTCCTCCTCAGCAGCTTAGAATTCGTGGTCGGGCCTCAACCATATATAAACCCGTGGCCCAGGCCGATTCTAGGACGAATCTGGCTCTAATACCATGGTCGGCAGCAGCCTTTAGAAATCGTCTCTGATACCATGGTCGGGTTACCCCTACACCTAATTGCTAGTGTCTTGACCATATATAAACACTCGGCCCGGGCTTTTTCTAGGCAACCCTAGGCCCAGGCCTTTTCTAGGCAATGTGGGATTATTTTCCCAACACCTCTTTGTCTGGGGGTCGGGCGCCCTCGTTCGGAATCTTTTTCTGACCGGACGAATCTGGCTCTGATACCATAGTCGACAGTAGCCTTTAGAAATCGGCTCTGATACCATGGTCGGGTTTCCCCTTCACCTAATTGCTAGTGTCTTGACCATATATAAACCCTTGACTCATGCCTTTTCTAGGCTATGTGGGATTATTTTCCCAACATCTTCTTGTCCCGACAAATAAAAACCCAAAAATAAATTTATAGCCCTTGTTTCCCAATAAATTTGGTCTTTATATGATTAGCCTGAAATTCGCCCCCTCCAAATTAAACGTCAACCTTGTGTATTTTAAAAACATAGAAGAGAAGCATAACACATTTTGATGTTAGTCTGGTTCAGTATTTTAGAACTCTAAATGCAACAAGTGAATGGAAACTCTCTTTGTAATTGTGACTATGCTCTTGTTAGAGAGCGACCGAGCCCCGCCCATCAGCGCCGCCTTGGAAAGTTTGGCTCCACGTCATTGCTGTCGGTGTTGCGTGTGTAATCCCTGTTATAATCGTTGGTAGAGTCGGACTCTACCTCCTCCTCTTGGGCATCCGAGGACTGCAACTCCTCCTCCGCATCAGCATCATCCCAATGCTGGAACTCCTCCTCCGCATCAGCATCCTCCCAATGCTGGAGCTCCTCCTCCGCATCAGCATCCTCCCAATGTTGGACCTCCTCTGCATCAGCGTCCTGCTGGACCTGGACCTCCTCTGCATCAGCGTCCTGCTGGACCTGGACCTCCTCTGCATCAGCGTCCTGCTGGACCTGGACCTCCTGAGCAGGAGGATCCTCACGCTTGCACTTCGACATGGGAGAGGATGAGAGAGGATTAGGGCCTAAGAGTGCTCGCAACAAACTTTCCCGCTCGGGCGTTTTATATCTAAATTTTCTTCTTTTTCTAGGCAACCCTTGGCCCAGGCCTTTTCTAGGCAATGTTGGATTATTTTCCCAACACCTCTTTGTCTGGGGGTCGGGCACCCTTGTTCGGAATCTTTTTCTGACGAGACGAATCTGGCTCTGATACCATGGTCGGCAAAACTTTTAGAAATCGGCTCTGATACCATGGTCGGGTTACCCCTTCACCTAATTGCTAGTGTCTTGACCATATATAAACCCTTGACTCATGCCTTTTGTAGGCTATGTGGGATTATTTTCCCAACATCTTCTTGTCCCGACAAATGAAAATCCAAAAATAAATTTATAACCCTTGTTTCCCAATAAATTTGGTCTTTATATGATTAGCCTCAAATTCGCCCCCTCCAAATTAAACGTCAACCTTGTGTGCTTTAAAGACATAGAAGAGAAGCATAACACATTTTGATGTTAGTCTGGTTCAGTATTTTAGAACTCTAAATGCAACAAGTGAATGGAAACTCTCTTTGTAATTGTGACTATGCTCTTGTTAGAGAGCGACCGAGCCCCGCCCATCAGCGCCGCCTTGGAAAGTTTGGCTCCTCGTCATTGCTGTCGGTGTTGCGTGTGTAATCCCTGTTATAATCGTTGGTAGAGTCGGACTCTACCTCCTCCTCTTGGGCATCCGAGGACTGCAACTCCTCCTCCGCATCAGCATCATCCCAATGCTGGAACTCCTCCTCCGCATCAGCATCCTCCCAATGTTGGACCTCCTCATCGGCATCAGCGTCCTGCTGGACCTGGACCTCCTCTGCATCAGCGTCCTGCTGGACCTGGACCTCCTCTGCATCAGCGTCCTGCTGGACCTGGACCTCCTCTGCATCAGCGTCCTGCTGGACCTGGACCTCCTGAGCAGGAGGATCCTCACGCTCGCACTTCGACATGGGAGAGGATGAGAGAGGATTAGGGCCTAAGAGTGCTCGCAACAAACTTTCCCTCTCGGGCGTTTTATATCTAAATTTTCTTCTTTTTATAGGCAACCCTTGGCCCAGGCCTTTTCTAGGCAATGTGGGATTATTTTCCCAACACCTCTTTGTCTGGGGGTCGGGCACCCTTGTTCGGAATCTTTTTCTGACGAGACGAATCTGGCTCTGATACCATGGTCGGCAAAACTTTTAGAAATCGGCTCTGATACCATGGTCGGGTTACCCCTTCACCTAATTGCTAGTGTCTTGACCATATATAAACCCTTGACTCATGCCTTTTGTAGGCTATGTGGGATTATTTTCCCAACATCTTCTTGTCCCGACAAATGAAAATCCAAAAATAAATTTATAACCCTTGTTTCCCAATAAATTTGGTCTTTATATGATTAGCCTCAAATTCGCCCCCTCCAAATTAAACGTCAACCTTGTGTGCTTTAAAGACATAGAAGAGAAGCATAACACATTTTGATGTTAGTCTGGTTCAGTATTTTAGAACTCTAAATGCAACAAGTGAATGGAAACTCTCTTTGTAATTGTGACTATGCTCTTGTTAGAGAGCGACCGAGCCCCGCCCATCAGCGCCGCCTTGGAAAGTTTGGCTCCACGTCATTGCTGTCGGTGTTGCGTGTGTAATCCCTGTTATAATCGTTGGTAGAGTCGGACTCTACCTCCTCCTCTTGGGCATCCGAGGACTGCAACTCCTCCTCCGCATCAGCATCATCCCAATGCTGGAACTCCTCCTCCGCATCAGCATCCTCCCAATGCTGGAACTCCTCCTCCGCATCAGCATCCTCCCAATGTTGGACCTCCTCATCGGCATCAGCGTCCTGCTGGACCTGGACCTCCTCTGCATCAGCGTCCTGCTGAACCTGGACCTCCTCTGCATCAGCGTCCTGCTGGACCTGGACCTCCTGAGCAGGAGGATCCTCACGCTTGCACTTCGACATGGGAGAGGATGAGAGAGGATTAGGGCCTAAGAGTGCTCGCAACAAACTTTCCCTCTCGGGCGTTTTATATCTAAATTTTCTTCTTTTTATAGGCAACCCTTGGCCCAGGCCTTTTCTAGGCAATGTGGGATTATTTTCCCAACACCTCTTTGTCTGGGGGTCGGGCACCCTTGTTCGGAATCTTTTTCTGACGAGACGAATCTGGCTCTGATACCATGGTCGGCAAAACTTTTAGAAATCGGCTCTGATACCATGGTCGGGTTACCCCTTCACCTAATTGCTAGTGTCTTGACCATATATAAACCCTTGACTCATGCCTTTTGTAGGCTATGTGGGATTATTTTCCCAACATCTTCTTGTCCCGACAAATGAAAATCCAAAAATAAATTTATAACCCTTGTTTCCCAATAAATTTGGTCTTTATATGATTAGCCTCAAATTCGCCCCCTCCAAATTAAACGTCAACCTTGTGTGCTTTAAAGACATAGAAGAGAAGCATAACACATTTTGATGTTAGTCTGGTTCAGTATTTTAGAACTCTAAATGCAACAAGTGAATGTAAACTCTCTTTGTAATTGTGACTATGCTCTTGTTAGAGAGCGACCGAGCCCCGCCCATCAGCGCCGCCTTGGAAAGTTTGGCTCCACGTCATTGCTGTCGGTGTTGCGTGTGTAATCCCTGTTATAATCGTTGGTAGAGTCGGACTCTACCTCCTCCTCTTGGGCATCCGAGGACTGCAACTCCTCCTCCGCATCAGCATCATCCCAATGCTGGAACTCCTCCTCCGCATCAGCATCCTCCCAATGCTGGAACTCCTCCTCCGCATCAGCATCCTCCCAATGTTGGACCTCCTCATCGGCATCAGCGTCCTGCTGGACCTGGACCTCCTCTGCATCAGCGTCCTGCTGGACCTGGACCTCCTGAGCAGGAGGATCCTCACGCTTGCACTTCGACATGGGAGAGGATGAGAGAGGATTAGGGCCTAAGAGTCCTCGCAACAAACTTTCCTTCTCGGGCGTTTTATATCTAAATTTTCTTCTTTTTATAGGCAACCCTTGGCCCAGGCCTTTTCTAGGCAATGTGGGATTATTTTCCCAACACCTCTTTGTCTGGGGGTCGGGCACCCTTGTTCGGAATCTTTTTCTGACGAGACGAATCTGGCTCTGATACCATGGTCGGCAAAACTTTTAGAAATCGGCTCTGATACCATGGTCGGGTTACCCCTTCACCTAATTGCTAGTGTCTTGACCATATATAAACCCTTGACTCATGCCTTTTGTAGGCTATGTGGGATTATTTTCCCAACATCTTCTTGTCCCGACAAATGAAAATCCAAAAATAAATTTATAACCCTTGTTTCCCAATAAATTTGGTCTTTATATGATTAGCCTCAAATTCGCCCCCTCCAAATTAAACGTCAACCTTGTGTGCTTTAAAGACATAGAAGAGAAGCATAACACATTTTGATGTTAGTCTGGTTCAGTATTTTAGAACTCTAAATGCAACAAGTGAATGGAAACTCTCTTTGTAATTGTGACTATGCTCTTGTTAGAGAGCGACCGAGCCCCGCCCATCAGCGCCGCCTTGGAAAGTTTGGCTCCACGTCATTGCTGTCGGTGTTGCGTGTGTAATCCCTGTTATAATCGTTGGTAGAGTCGGACTCTACCTCCTCCTCTTGGGCATCCGAGGACTGCAACTCCTCCTCCGCATCAGCATCATCCCAATGCTGGAACTCCTCCTCCGCATCAGCATCCTCCCAATGCTGGAACTCCTCCTCCGCATCAGCATCCTCCCAATGTTGGACCTCCTCATCGGCATCAGCGTCCTGCTGGACCTGGACCTCCTCTGCATCAGCGTCCTGCTGGACCTGGACCTCCTCTGCATCAGCGTCCTGCTGGACCTAGACCTCCTGAGCAGGAGGATCCTCACGCTTGCACTTCGACATGGGAGAGGATGAGAGAGGATTAGGGCCTAAGAGTGCTCGCAACAAACTTTCCCTCTCGGGCGTTTTATATCTAAATTTTCTTCTTTTTCTAGGCAACCCTTGGCCCAGGCCTTTTCTAGGCAATGTTGGATTATTTTCCCAACACCTCTTTGTCTGGGGGTCGGGCACCCTTGTTCGGAATCTTTTTCTGACGAGACGAATCTGGCTCTGATACCATGGTCGGCAAAACTTTTAGAAATCGGCTCTGATACCATGGTCGGGTTACCCCTTCACCTAATTGCTAGTGTCTTGACCATATATAAACCTTTGACTCATGCCTTTTGTAGGCTATGTGGGATTATTTTCCCAACATCTTCTTGTCCCGACAAATGAAAATCCAAAAATAAATTTATAACCCTTGTTTCCCAATAAATTTGGTCTTTATATGATTAGCCTCAAATTCGCCCCCTCCAAATTAAACGTCAACCTTGTGTGCTTTAAAGACATAGAAGAGAAGCATAACACATTTTGATGTTAGTCTGGTTCAGTATTTTAGAACTCTAAATGCAACAAGTGAATGTAAACTCTCTTTGTAATTGTGACTATGCTCTTGTTAGAGAGCGACCGAGCCCCGCCCATCAGCGCCGCCTTGGAAAGTTTGGCTCCACGTCATTGCTGTCGGTGTTGCGTGTGTAGTCCCTGTTATAATCGTTGGTAGAGTGGGACTCTACCTCCTCCTCTTGGGCATCCGAGGACTGCAACTCCTCCTCCGCATCGGCATCCTCCCAATGCTGGAGCTCCTCCTCCGCATCCGCATCCTCCCAATGCCGGAGCTCCTCCTCTGCATCAGCATCCTCCCAATGTTGGACCTCCTCATCGGCATCGGCGTCCTGCTGGACCTGGACCTCCTCTGCATCAGCGTCCTGCTGGACCTGGACCTCCTGAGCAGGAGGATCCTCACGCTTGCACTTCGACATGGGAGAGGATGAGAGAGGATTAGGGCCTAAGAGTGCTCGCAACAAACTTTCCCTCTCGGGCGTTTTATATCTAAATTTTCTTCTTTTTATAGGCAACCCTTGGCCCAGGCCTTTTCTAGGCAATATGGGATTATTTTCCCAACACCTCTTTGTCTGGGGGTCGGGCACCCTTGTTCGGAATCTTTTTCTGACGAGACGAATCTGGCTCTGATACCATGGTCGGCAAAACTTTTAGAAATCGGCTCTGATACCATGGTCGGGTTACCCCTTCACCTAATTGCTAGTGTCTTGACCATATATAAACCCTTGACTCATGCCTTTTGTAGGCTATGTGGGATTATTTTCCCAACATCTTCTTGTCCCGACAAATGAAAATCCAAAAATAAATTTATAACCCTTGTTTCCCAATAAATTTGGTCTTTATATGATTAGCCTCAAATTCGCCCCCTCCAAATTAAACGTCAACCTTGTGTGCTTTAAAGACATAGAAGAGAAGCATAACACATTTTGATGTTAGTCTGGTTCAGTATTTTAGAACTCTAAATGCAACAAGTGAATGGAAACTCTCTTTGTAATTGTGACTATGCTCTTGTTAGAGAGCGACCGAGCCCCGCCCATCAGCGCCGCCTTGGAAAGTTTGGCTCCTCGTCATTGCTGTCGGTGTTGCGTGTGTAATCCCTGTTATAATCGTTGGTAGAGTCGGACTCTACCTCCTCCTCTTGGGCATCCGAGGACAGCAACTCCTCCTCCGCATCAGCATCATCCCAATGCTGGAACTCCTCCTCCGCATCAGCATCCTCCCCATGTTGGCCCTCCTCCTCGGCATCAGCGTCCTGCTGGACCTGGACCTCCTCTGCATCAGCGTCCTGCTGAACCTGGACCTCCTCTGCATCAGCGTCCTGCTGGACCTGGACCTCCTGAGCAGGAGGATCCTCACGCTTGCACTTCGACATGGGAGAGGATGAGAGAGGATTAGGGCCTAAGAGTGCTCGCAACAAACTTTCCCTCTCGGGCGTTTTATATCTAAATTTTCTTCTTTTTATAGGCAAACCTTGGCCCAGGCCTTTTCTAGGCAATGTGGGATTATTTTCCCAACACCTCTTTGTCTGGGGGTCGGGCACCTTTGTTCGGAATCTTTTTCTGACGAGACGAATCTGGCTCTGATACCATGGTCGGCAAAACTTTTAGAAATCGGCTCTGATACCATGGTCGGGTTACCCCTTCACCTAATTGCTAGTGTCTTGACCATATATAAACCCTTGACTCATGCCTTTTGTAGGCTATGTGGGATTATTTTCCCAACATCTTCTTGTCCCGACAAATGAAAATCCAAAAATAAATTTATAACCCTTGTTTCCCAATAAATTTGGTCTTTATATGATTAGCCTCAAATTCGCCCCCTCCAAATTAAACGTCAACCTTGTGTGCTTTAAAGACATAGAAGAGAAGCATAACACATTTTGATGTTAGTCTGGTTCAGTATTTTAGAACTCTAAATGCAACAAGTGAATGGAAACTCCCTTTGTAATTGTGACTATGCTCTTGTTAGAGAGCGACCGAGCCCCGCCCATCAGCGCCGCCTTGGAAAGTTTGGCTCCACGTCATTGCTGTCGGTGTTGCGTGTGTAATCCCTGTTATAATCGTTGGTAGAGTCGGACTCTACCTCCTCCTCTTGGGCATCCGAGGACTGCAACTCCTCCTCCGCATCAGCATCATCCCAATGCCGGAGCTCCTCCTCCGCATCAGCATCCTCCCAATGCTGGAACTCCTCCTCCGCATCAGCATCCTCCCAATGTTGGACCTCCTCATCGGCATCAGCGTCCTGCTGGACCTGGACCTCCTCTGCATCAGCGTCCTGCTGGACCTGGACCTCCTCTGCATCAGCGTCCTGCTGGACCTGGACCTCGTGAGCAGGAGGATCCTCACGCTTGCACTTCGACATGGGAGAGGATGAGAGAGGATTAGGGCCTAAGAGTGCTCGCAACAAACTTTCCCTCTCGGGCGTTTTATATATAAATTTTCTTCTTTTTATAGGCAACCCTTGGCCCAGGCCTTTTCTAGGCAATGTGGGATTATTTTCCCAACACCTCTTTGTCTGGGGGTCGGGCACCCTTGTTCGGAATCTTTTTCTGACGAGACGAATCTGGCTCTGATACCATGGTCGGCAAAACTTTTAGAAATCGGCTCTGATACCATGGTCGGGTTACCCCTTCACCTAATTGCTAGTGTCTTGACCATATATAAACCCTTGACTCATGCCTTTTGTAGGCTATGTGGGATTATTTTCCCAACATCTTCTTGTCCCGACAAATGAAAATCCAAAAATAAATTTATAACCCTTGTTTCCCAATAAATTTGGTCTTTATATGATTAGCCTCAAATTCGCCCCCTCCAAATTAAACGTCAACCTTGTGTGCTTTAAAGACATAGAAGAGAAGCATAACACATTTTGATGTTAGTCTGGTTCAGTATTTTAGAACTCTAAATGCAACAAGTGAATGGAAACTCTCTTTGTAATTGTGACTATGCTCTTGTTAGAGAGCGACCGAGCCCCGCCCATCAGCGCCGCCTTGGAAAGTTTGGCTCCTCGTCATTGCTGTCGGTGTTGCGTGTGTAATCCCTGTTATAATCGTTGGTAGAGTCGGACTCTACCTCCTCCTCTTGGGCATCCGAGGACTGCAACTCCTCCTCCGCATCAGCATCATCCCAATGCTGGAACTCCTCCTCCGCATCAGCATCCTCCCAATGTTGGACCTCCTCATCGGCATCAGCGTCCTGCTGGACCTGGACCTCCTCTGCATCAGCGTCCTGCTGGACCTGGACCTCCTCTGCATCAGCGTCCTGCTGGACCTGGACCTCCTGAGCAGGAGGATCCTCACGCTCGCACTTCGACATGGGAGAGGATGAGAGAGGATTAGGGCCTAAGAGTGCTCGCAACAAACTTTCCCTCTCGGGCGTTTTATATCTAAATTTTCTTCTTTTTATAGGCAACCCTTGGCCCAGGCCTTTTCTAGGCAATGTGGGATTATTTTCCCAACACCTCTTTGTCTGGGGGTCGGGCACCCTTGTTCGGAATCTTTTTCTGACGAGACGAATCTGGCTCTGATACCATGGTCGGCAAAACTTTTAGAAATCGGCTCTGATACCATGGTCGGGTTACCCCTTCACCTAATTGCTAGTGTCTTGACCATATATAAACCCTTGACTCATGCCTTTTGTAGGCTATGTGGGATTATTTTCCCAACATCTTCTTGTCCCGACAAATGAAAATCCAAAAATAAATTTATAACCCTTGTTTCCCAATAAATTTGGTCTTTATATGATTAGCCTCAAATTCGCCCCCTCCAAATTAAACGTCAACCTTGTGTGCTTTAAAGACATAGAAGAGAAGCATAACACATTTTGATGTTAGTCTGGTTCAGTATTTTAGAACTCTAAATGCAACAAGTGAATGGAAACTCTCTTTGTAATTGTGACTATGCTCTTGTTAGAGAGCGACCGAGCCCCGCCCATCAGCGCCGCCTTGGAAAGTTTGGCTCCTCGTCATTGCTGTCGGTGTTGCGTGTGTAATCCCTGTTATAATCGTTGGTAGAGTCGGACTCTACCTCCTCCTCTTGGGCATCCGAGGACTGCAACTCCTCCTCCGCATCAGCATCATCCCAATGCTGGAAACTCCTCCTCCGCATCAGCATCCTCCCAATGCTGGAACTCCTCCTCCGCATCAGCATCCTCCCAATGTTGGACCTCCTCATCGGCATCAGCGTCCTGCTGGACCTGGACCTCCTCTGCATCAGCGTCCTGCTGGACCTGGACCTCCTCTGCATCAGCGTCCTGCTGGACCTGGACCTCCTGAGCAGGAGGATCCTCACGCTCGCACTTCGACATGGGAGAGGATGAGAGAGGATTAGGGCCTAAGAGTGCTCGCAACAAACTTTCCCTCTCGGGCGTTTTATATCTAAATTTTCTTCTTTTTCTAGGCAACCCTAGGCCCAGGCCTTTTCTAGGCAATGTTGGATTATTTTCCCAACACCTCTTTGTTTGGGGGTCGGGCACCCTTGTTCGGAATCTTTTTCTGACGAGACGAATCTGGCTCTGATACCATGGTCGGCAAAACTTTTAGAAATCGGCTCTGATACCATGGTCGGGTTACCCCTTCACCTAATTGCTAGTGTCTTGACCATATATAAACCCTTGACTCATGCCTTTTGTAGGCTATGTGGGATTATTTTCCCAACATCTTCTTGTCCCGACAAATGAAAATCCAAAAATAAATTTATAACCCTTGTTTCCCAATAAATTTGGTCTTTATATGATTAGCCTCAAATTCGCCCCCTCCAAATTAAACGTCAACCTTGTGTGCTTTAAAGACATAGAAGAGAAGCATAACACATTTTGATGTTAGTCTGGTTCAGTATTTTAGAACTCTAAATGCAACAAGTGAATGTAAACTCTCTTTGTAATTGTGACTATGCTCTTGTTAGAGAGCGACCGAGCCCCGCCCATCAGCGCCGCCTTGGAAAGTTTGGCTCCACGTCATTGCTGTCGGTGTTGCGTGTGTAATCCCTGTTATAATCGTTGGTAGAGTCGGACTCTACCTCCTCCTCTTGGGCATCCGAGGACTGCAACTCCTCCTCCGCATCAGCATCATCCCAATGCTGGAACTCCTCCTCCGCATCAGCATCCTCCCAATGCTGGAACTCCTCCTCCGCATCAGCATCCTCCCAATGTTGGACCTCCTCATCGGCATCAGCGTCCTGCTGGACCTGGACCTCCTCTGCATCAGCGTCCTGCTGAACCTGGACCTCCTCTGCATCAGCGTCCTGCTGGACCTGGACCTCCTGAGCAGGAGGATCCTCACGCTTGCACTTCGACATGGGAGAGGATGAGAGAGGATTAGGGCCTAAGAGTGCTCGCAACAAACTTTCCCTCTCGGGCGTTTTATATCTAAATTTTCTTCTTTTTATAGGCAACCCTTGGCCCAGGCCTTTTCTAGGCAATATGGGATTATTTTCCCAACACCTCTTTGTCTGGGGGTCGGGCACCCTTGTTCGGAATCTTTTTCTGACGAGACGAATCTGGCTCTGATACCATGGTCGGCAAAACTTTTAGAAATCGGCTCTGATACCATGGTCGGGTTACCCCTTCACCTAATTGCTAGTGTCTTGACCATATATAAACCCTTGACTCATGCCTTTTGTAGGCTATGTGGGATTATTTTCCCAACATCTTCTTGTCCCGACAAATGAAAATCCAAAAATAAATTTATAACCCTTGTTTCCCAATAAATTTGGTCTTTATATGATTAGCCTCAAATTCGCCCCCTCCAAATTAAACGTCAACCTTGTGTGCTTTAAAGACATAGAAGAGAAGCATAACACATTTTGATGTTAGTCTGGTTCAGTATTTTAGAACTCTAAATGCAACAAGTGAATGGAAACTCTCTTTGTAATTGTGACTATGCTCTTGTTAGAGAGCGACCGAGCCCCGCCCATCAGCGCCGCCTTGGAAAGTTTGGCTCCTCGTCATTGCTGTCGGTGTTGCGTGTGTAATCCCTGTTATAATCGTTGGTAGAGTCGGACTCTACCTCCTCCTCTTGGGCATCCGAGGACTGCAACTCCTCCTCCGCATCAGCATCATCCCAATGCTGGAACTCCTCCTCCGCATCAGCATCCTCCCAATGTTGGACCTCCTCATCGGCATCAGCGTCCTGCTGGACCTGGACCTCCTCTGCATCAGCGTCCTGCTGGACCTGGACCTCCTGAGCAGGAGGATCCTCACGCTTGCACTTCGACATGGGAGAGGATGAGAGAGGATTAGGGCCTAAGAGTGCTCGCAACAAACTTTCCCTCTCGGGCGTTTTATATCTAAATTTTCTTCTTTTTATAGGCAACCCTTGGCCCAGGCCTTTTCTATGCAATGTGGGATTATTTTCCCAACACCTGTTTGTCTGGGGGTCGGGCACCTTTGTTCGGAATCTTTTTCTGACGAGACGAATCTGGCTCTGATACCATGGTCGGCAAAACTTTTAGAAATCGGCTCTGATACCATGGTCGGGTTACCCCTTCACCTAATTGCTAGTGTCTTGACCATATATAAACCCTTGACTCATGCCTTTTGTAGGCTATGTGGGATTATTTTCCCAACATCTTCTTGTCCCGACAAATGAAAATCCAAAAATAAATTTATAACCCTTGTTTCCCAATAAATTTGGTCTTTATATGATTAGCCTCAAATTCGCCCCCTCCAAATTAAACGTCAACCTTGTGTGCTTTAAAGACATAGAAGAGAAGCATAACACATTTTGATGTTAGTCTGGTTCAGTATTTTAGAACTCTAAATGCAACAAGTGAATGGAAACTCTCTTTGTAATTGTGACTATGCTCTTGTTAGAGAGCGACCGAGCCCCGCCCATCAGCGCCGCCTTGGAAAGTTTGGCTCCTCGTCATTGCTGTCGGTGTTGCGTGTGTAATCCCTGTTATAATCGTTGGTAGAGTCGGACTCTACCTCCTCCTCTTGGGCATCCGAGGACTGCAACTCCTCCTCCGCATCAGCATCATCCCAATGCTGGAACTCCTCCTCCGCATCAGCATCCTCCCAATGTTGGACCTCCTCATCGGCATCAGCGTCCGCTGGACCTGGACCTCCTCTGCATCAGCGTCCTGCTGGACCTGGACCTCCTGAGCAGGAGGATCCTCACGCTTGCACTTCGACATGGGAGAGGATGAGAGAGGATTAGGGCCTAAGAGTGCTCGCAACAAACTTTCCCTCTCGGGCGTTTTATATCTAAATTTTCTTCTTTTTATAGGCAACCCTTGGCCCAGGCCTTTTCTAGGCAATGTGGGATTATTTTCCCAACACCTCTTTGTCTGGGGGTCGGGCACCCTTGTTCGGAATCTTTTTCTGACGAGACGAATCTGGCTCTGATACATTGGTCGGCAAAACTTTTAGAAATCGGCTCTGATACCATGGTCGGGTTACCCCTTCACCTAATTGCTAGTGTCTTGACCATATATAAACCCTTGACTCATGCCTTTTGTAGGCTATGTGGGATTATTTTCCCAACATCTTCTTGTCCCGACAAATGAAAATCCAAAAATAAATTTATAACCCTTGTTTCCCAATAAATTTGGTCTTTATATGATTAGCCTCAAATTCGCCCCCTCCAAATTAAACGTCAACCTTGTGTGCTTTAAAGACATAGAAGAGAAGCATAACACATTTTGATGTTAGTCTGGTTCAGTATTTTAGAACTCTAAATGCAACAAGTGAATGGAAACTCTCTTTGTAATTGTGACTATGCTCTTGTTAGAGAGCGACCGAGCCCCGCCCATCAGCGCCGCCTTGGAAAGTTTGGCTCCTCGTCATTGCTGTCGGTGTTGCGTGTGTAATCCCTGTTATAATCGTTGGTAGAGTCGGACTCTACCTCCTCCTCTTGGGCATCCGAGGACTGCAACTCCTCCTCCGCATCAGCATCATCCCAATGCTGGAACTCCTCCTCCGCATCAGCATCCTCCCAATGTTGGACCTCCTCATCGGCATCAGCGTCCTGCTGGACCTGGACCTCCTCTGCATCAGCGTCCTGCTGGACCTGGACCTCCTCTGCATCAGCGTCCTGCTGGACCTGGACCTCCTGAGCAGGAGGATCCTCACGCTCGCACTTCGACATGGGAGAGGATGAGAGAGGATTAGGGCCTAAGAGTGCTCGCAACAAACTTTCCCTCTCGGGCGTTTTATATCTAAATTTTCTTCTTTTTATAGGCAACCCTTGGCCCAGGCCTTTTCTAGGCAATGTGGGATTATTTTCCCAACACCTGTTTGTCTGGGGGTCGGGCACCTTTGTTCGGAATCTTTTTCTGACGAGACGAATCTGGCTCTGATACCATGGTCGGCAAAACTTTTAGAAATCGGCTCTGATACCATGGTCGGGTTACCCCTTCACCTAATTGCTAGTGTCTTGACCATATATAAACCCTTGACTCATGCCTTTTGTAGGCTATGTGGGATTATTTTCCCAACATCTTCTTGTCCCGACAAATGAAAATCCAAAAATAAATTTATAACCCTTGTTTCCCAATAAATTTGGTCTTTATATGATTAGCCTCAAATTCGCCCCCTCCAAATTAAACGTCAACCTTGTGTGCTTTAAAGACATAGAAGAGAAGCATAACACATTTTGATGTTAGTCTGGTTCAGTATTTTAGAACTCTAAATGCAACAAGTGAATGGAAACTCTCTTTGTAATTGTGACTATGCTCTTGTTAGAGAGCGACCGAGCCCCGCCCATCAGCGCCGCCTTGGAAAGTTTGGCTCCTCGTCATTGCTGTCGGTGTTGCGTGTGTAATCCCTGTTATAATCGTTGGTAGAGTCGGACTCTACCTCCTCCTCTTGGGCATCCGAGGACTGCAACTCCTCCTCCGCATCAGCATCATCCCAATGCTGGAACTCCTCCTCCGCATCAGCATCCTCCCAATGTTGGACCTCCTCATCGGCATCAGCGTCCGCTGGACCTGGACCTCCTCTGCATCAGCGTCCTGCTGGACCTGGACCTCCTGAGCAGGAGGATCCTCACGCTTGCACTTCGACATGGGAGAGGATGAGAGAGGATTAGGGCCTAAGAGTGCTCGCAACAAACTTTCCCTCTCGGGCGTTTTATATCTAAATTTTCTTCTTTTTATAGGCAACCCTTGGCCCAGGCCTTTTCTAGGCAATGTGGGATTATTTTCCCAACACCTCTTTGTCTGGGGGTCGGGCACCCTTGTTCGGAATCTTTTTCTGACGAGACGAATCTGGCTCTGATACATTGGTCGGCAAAACTTTTAGAAATCGGCTCTGATACCATGGTCGGGTTACCCCTTCACCTAATTGCTAGTGTCTTGACCATATATAAACCCTTGACTCATGCCTTTTGTAGGCAATGTGGGATTATTTTCCCAACATCTTCTTGTCCCGACAAATGAAAATCCAAAAATAAATTTATAACCCTTGTTTCCCAATAAATTTGGTCTTTATATGATTAGCCTCAAATTCGCCCCCTCCAAATTAAACGTCAACCTTGTGTGCTTTAAAGACATAGAAGAGAAGCATAACACATTTTGATGTTAGTCTGGTTCAGTATTTTAGAACTCTAAATGCAACAAGTGAATGGAAACTCTCTTTGTAATTGTGACTATGCTCTTGTTAGAGAGCGACCGAGCCCCGCCCATCAGCGCCGCCTTGGAAAGTTTGGCTCCTCGTCATTGCTGTCGGTGTTGCGTGTGTAATCCCTGTTATAATCGTTGGTAGAGTCGGACTCTACCTCCTCCTCTTGGGCATCCGAGGACTGCAACTCCTCCTCCGCATCAGCATCATCCCAATGCTGGAACTCCTCCTCCGCATCAGCATCCTCCCAATGCTGGAACTCCTCCTCCGCATCAGCATCCTCCCAATGTTGGACCTCCTCATCGGCATCAGCGTCCTGCTGGACCTGGACCTCCTCTGCATCAGCGTCCTGCTGGACCTGGACCTCCTCTGCATCAGCGTCCTGCTGGACCTGGACCTCCTGAGCAGGAGGATCCTCACGCTCGCACTTCGACATGGGAGAGGATGAGAGAGGATTAGGGCCTAAGAGTGCTCGCAACAAACTTTCCCTCTCGGGCGTTTTATATCTAAATTTTCTTCTTTTTCTAGGCAACCCTTGGCCCAGGCCTTTTCTAGGCAATGTTGGATTATTTTCCCAACACCTCTTTGTCTGGGGGTCGGGCACCCTTGTTCGGAATCTTTTTCTGACGAGACGAATCTGGCTCTGATACCATGGTCGGCAAAACTTTTAGAAATCGGCTCTGATACCATGGTCGGGTTACCCCTTCACCTAATTGCTAGTGTCTTGACCATATATAAACCCTTGACTCATGCCTTTTGTAGGCTATGTGGGATTATTTTCCCAACATCTTCTTGTCCCGACAAATGAAAATCCAAAAATAAATTTATAACCCTTGTTTCCCAATAAATTTGGTCTTTATATGATTAGCCTCAAATTCGCCCCCTCCAAATTAAACGTCAACCTTGTGTGCTTTAAAGACATAGAAGAGAAGCATAACACATTTTGATGTTAGTCTGGTTCAGTATTTTAGAACTCTAAATGCAACAAGTGAATGTAAACTCTCTTTGTAATTGTGACTATGCTCTTGTTAGAGAGCGACCGAGCCCCGCCCATCAGCGCCGCCTTGGAAAGTTTGGCTCCACGTCATTGCTGTCGGTGTTGCGTGTGTAATCCCTGTTATAATCGTTGGTAGAGTCGGACTCTACCTCCTCCTCTTGGGCATCCGAGGACTGCAACTCCTCCTCCGCATCAGCATCATCCCAATGCTGGAACTCCTCCTCCGCATCAGCATCCTCCCAATGCTGGAACTCCTCCTCCGCATCAGCATCCTCCCAATGTTGGACCTCCTCATCGGCATCAGCGTCCTGCTGGACCTGGACCTCCTCTGCATCAGCGTCCTGCTGAACCTGGACCTCCTCTGCATCAGCGTCCTGCTGGACCTGGACCTCCTGAGCAGGAGGATCCTCACGCTTGCACTTCGACATGGGAGAGGATGAGAGAGGATTAGGGCCTAAGAGTGCTCGCAACAAACTTTCCCTCTCGGGCGTTTTATATCTAAATTTTCTTCTTTTTATAGGCAACCCTTGGCCCAGGCCTTTTCTAGGCAATATGGGATTATTTTCCCAACACCTCTTTGTCTGGGGGTCGGGCACCCTTGTTCGGAATCTTTTTCTGACGAGACGAATCTGGCTCTGATACCATGGTCGGCAAAACTTTTAGAAATCGGCTCTGATACCATGGTCGGGTTACCCCTTCACCTAATTGCTAGTGTCTTGACCATATATAAACCCTTGACTCATGCCTTTTGTAGGCTATGTGGGATTATTTTCCCAACATCTTCTTGTCCCGACAAATGAAAATCCAAAAATAAATTTATAACCCTTGTTTCCCAATAAATTTGGTCTTTATATGATTAGCCTCAAATTCGCCCCCTCCAAATTAAACGTCAACCTTGTGTGCTTTAAAGACATAGAAGAGAAGCATAACACATTTTGATGTTAGTCTGGTTCAGTATTTTAGAACTCTAAATGCAACAAGTGAATGGAAACTCTCTTTGTAATTGTGACTATGCTCTTGTTAGAGAGCGACCGAGCCCCGCCCATCAGCGCCGCCTTGGAAAGTTTGGCTCCTCGTCATTGCTGTCGGTGTTGCGTGTGTAATCCCTGTTATAATCGTTGGTAGAGTCGGACTCTACCTCCTCCTCTTGGGCATCCGAGGACTGCAACTCCTCCTCCGCATCAGCATCATCCCAATGCTGGAACTCCTCCTCCGCATCAGCATCCTCCCAATGTTGGACCTCCTCATTGGCATCAGCGTCCTGCTGGACCTGGACCTCCTCTGCATCAGCGTCCTGCTGGACCTGGACCTCCTGAGCAGGAGGATCCTCACACTTGCACTTCGACATGGGAGAGGATGAGAGAGGATTAGGGCCTAAGAGTGCTCGCAACAAACTTTCCCTCTCGGGCGTTTTATATCTAAATTTTCTTCTTTTTATAGGCAACCCTTGGCCCAGGCCTTTTCTAGGCAATGTGGGATTATTTTCCCAACACCTCTTTGTCTGGGGGTCGGGCACCTTTGTTCGGAATCTTTTTCTGACGAGACGAATCTGGCTCTGATACCATGGTCGGCAAAACTTTTAGAAATCGGCTCTGATACCATGGTCGGGTTACCCCTTCACCTAATTGCTAGTGTCTTGACCATATATAAACCCTTGACTCATGCCTTTTGTAGGCTATGTGGGATTATTTTCCCAACATCTTCTTGTCCCGACAAATGAAAATCCAAAAATAAATTTATAACCCTTGTTTCCCAATAAATTTGGTCTTTATATGATTAGCCTCAAATTCGCCCCCTCCAAATTAAACGTCAACCTTGTGTGCTTTAAAGACATAGAAGAGAAGCATAACACATTTTGATGTTAGTCTGGTTCAGTATTTTAGAACTCTAAATGCAACAAGTGAATGGAAACTCTCTTTGTAATTGTGACTATGCTCTTGTTAGAGAGCGACCGAGCCCCGCCCATCAGCGCCGCCTTGGAAAGTTTGGCTCCTCGTCATTGCTGTCGGTGTTGCGTGTGTAATCCCTGTTATAATCGTTGGTAGAGTCGGACTCTACCTCCTCCTCTTGGGCATCCGAGGACTGCAACTCCTCCTCCGCATCAGCATCATCCCAATGCTGGAACTCCTCCTCCGCATCAGCATCCTCCCAATGTTGGACCTCCTCATCGGCATCAGCGTCCGCTGGACCTGGACCTCCTCTGCATCAGCGTCCTGCTGGACCTGGACCTCCTGAGCAGGAGGATCCTCACGCTTGCACTTCGACATGGGAGAGGATGAGAGAGGATTAGGGCCTAAGAGTGCTCGCAACAAACTTTCCCTCTCGGGCGTTTTATATCTAAATTTTCTTCTTTTTATAGGCAACCCTTGGCCCAGGCCTTTTCTAGGCAATGTGGGATTATTTTCCCAACACCTCTTTGTCTGGGGGTCGGGCACCCTTGTTCGGAATCTTTTTCTGACGAGACGAATCTGGCTCTGATACATTGGTCGGCAAAACTTTTAGAAATCGGCTCTGATACCATGGTCGGGTTACCCCTTCACCTAATTGCTAGTGTCTTGACCATATATAAACCCTTGACTCATGCCTTTTGTAGGCTATGTGGGATTATTTTCCCAACATCTTCTTGTCCCGACAAATGAAAATCCAAAAATAAATTTATAACCCTTGTTTCCCAATAAATTTGGTCTTTATATGATTAGCCTCAAATTCGCCCCCTCCAAATTAAACGTCAACCTTGTGTGCTTTAAAGACATAGAAGAGAAGCATAACACATTTTGATGTTAGTCTGGTTCAGTATTTTAGAACTCTAAATGCAACAAGTGAATGGAAACTCTCTTTGTAATTGTGACTATGCTCTTGTTAGAGAGCGACCGAGCCCCGCCCATCAGCGCCGCCTTGGAAAGTTTGGCTCCTCGTCATTGCTGTCGGTGTTGCGTGTGTAATCCCTGTTATAATCGTTGGTAGAGTCGGACTCTACCTCCTCCTCTTGGGCATCCGAGGACTGCAACTCCTCCTCCGCATCAGCATCATCCCAATGCTGGAACTCCTCCTCCGCATCAGCATCCTCCCAATGTTGGACCTCCTCATCGGCATCAGCGTCCTGCTGGACCTGGACCTCCTCTGCATCAGCGTCCTGCTGGACCTGGACCTCCTCTGCATCAGCGTCCTGCTGGACCTGGACCTCCTGAGCAGGAGGATCCTCACGCTCGCACTTCGACATGGGAGAGGATGAGAGAGGATTAGGGCCTAAGAGTGCTCGCAACAAACTTTCCCTCTCGGGCGTTTTATATCTAAATTTTCTTCTTTTTATAGGCAACCCTTGGCCCAGGCCTTTTCTAGGCAATGTGGGATTATTTTCCCAACACCTCTTTGTCTGGGGGTCGGGCACCCTTGTTCGGAATCTTTTTCTGACGAGACGAATCTGGCTCTGATACCATGGTCGGCAAAACTTTTAGAAATCGGCTCTGATACCATGGTCGGGTTACCCCTTCACCTAATTGCTAGTGTCTTGACCATATATAAACCCTTGACTCATGCCTTTTGTAGGCTATGTGGGATTATTTTCCCAACATCTTCTTGTCCCGACAAATGAAAATCCAAAAATAAATTTATAACCCTTGTTTCCCAATAAATTTGGTCTTTATATGATTAGCCTCAAATTCGCCCCCTCCAAATTAAACGTCAACCTTGTGTGCTTTAAAGACATAGAAGAGAAGCATAACACATTTTGATGTTAGTCTGGTTCAGTATTTTAGAACTCTAAATGCAACAAGTGAATGGAAACTCTCTTTGTAATTGTGACTATGCTCTTGTTAGAGAGCGACCGAGCCCCGCCCATCAGCGCCGCCTTGGAAAGTTTGGCTCCTCGTCATTGCTGTCGGTGTTGCGTGTGTAATCCCTGTTATAATCGTTGGTAGAGTCGGACTCTACCTCCTCCTCTTGGGCATCCGAGGACTGCAACTCCTCCTCCGCATCAGCATCATCCCAATGCTGGAACTCCTCCTCCGCATCAGCATCCTCCCAATGTTGGACCTCCTCATCGGCATCAGCGTCCTGCTGGACCTGGACCTCCTCTGCATCAGCGTCCTGCTGGACCTGGACCTCCTGAGCAGGAGGATCCTCACGCTTGCACTTCGACATGGGAGAGGATGAGAGAGGATTAGGGCCTAAGAGTGCTCGCAACAAACTTTCCCTCTCGGGCGTTTTATATCTAAATTTTCTTCTTTTTATAGGCAACCCTTGGCCCAGGCCTTTTCTAGGCAATGTGGGATTATTTTCCCAACACCTCTTTGTCTGGGGGTCGGGCACCCTTGTTCGGAATCTTTTTCTGACGAGACGAATCTGGCTCTGATACCATGGTCGGCAAAACTTTTAGAAATCGGCTCTGATACCATGGTCGGGTTACCCCTTCACCTAATTGCTAGTGTCTTGACCATATATAAACCCTTGACTCATGCCTTTTGTAGGCTATGTGGGATTATTTTCCCAACATCTTCTTGTCCCGACAAATGAAAATCCAAAAATAAATTTATAACCCTTGTTTCCCAATAAATTTGGTCTTTATATGATTAGCCTCAAATTCGCCCCCTCCAAATTAAACGTCAACCTTGTGTGCTTTAAAGACATAGAAGAGAAGCATAACACATTTTGATGTTAGTCTGGTTCAGTATTTTAGAACTCTAAATGCAACAAGTGAATGGAAACTCTCTTTGTAATTGTGACTATGCTCTTGTTAGAGAGCGACCGAGCCCCGCCCATCAGCGCCGCCTTGGAAAGTTTGGCTCCTCGTCATTGCTGTCGGTGTTGCGTGTGTAATCCCTGTTATAATCGTTGGTAGAGTCGGACTCTACCTCCTCCTCTTGGGCATCCGAGGACTGCAACTCCTCCTCCGCATCAGCATCATCCCAATGCTGGAACTCCTCCTCCGCATCAGCATCCTCCCAATGTTGGACCTCCTCATCGGCATCAGCGTCCTGCTGGACCTGGACCTCCTCTGCATCAGCCTCTTGCTAGACCTCCTGAGCAGGCGGATCCTCACGCTTGCACTTCGACATGAGAGAGGATCAGGGCCTAAGGAGTGCTCGCAACAAACTTTCCCGCTCGGGCGTTTTATATCTAAATTTTCTTCTTTTTCTAGGCAACCCTAGGCCCAGGCCTTTTCTAGGCAATGTGGGATTATTTTCCCAACACCTCTTTGTCTGGGGGGTCGGACGCCCTCGTTCGGAATCTTTTTCTGACGGGACGAATCTGGCTCTGATACCATGGTCGGCAACAGCCTTTAGAAATCGGCTCTGATACCATGGTCGGGTTACCCCTTCACCTAATTGCTAGTGTCTTGACCATATATAAACCCTTGACTCATGCCTTTTCTAGGCTATGTGGGATTATTTTCCCAACATCTTCTTGTCCCGACAAATAAAAACCCAAAAATAAATTTATAGCCCTTGTTTCCCAATAAATTTGGTCTTTATATGATTAGCCTCAAATTCGCCCCCTCCAAATTAAACGTCAACCTTGTGTGCTTTAAAAACAAAGAAGAGAAGCAGAAGACATTTTGATGTTAGTCTGGTCCAGTATTTTAGAACTCTAAATGCAACAAATGAATGGAAACTCTCTCTGTGATTGTGACTATGCTCTTGTTAGAGAGCGACCGAGCCCCGCCCATCAGCGCCGCCTTGGATAGTTAGGCTCCTCGTCGCTGCTGTCGGTGTTGCGTGTGTAGTCCCTGTTATAATCGTTGGTAGAGTGGGACTCTTCCTCCTCCTCATGGGCATCCGAGGATTGCAACTCCTCCTTCGCATCCTCCCAATGCTGGAGCTCCTCCTCTGCATCAGCATCCTGCTGGAGCTGGAGCTCCTCCTCTGCATCAGCGTCCTGCTGGACCTCCTCCTCTGCATCAGCGAGGACCTCCTCCTCTGCATCAGCATCCTGCTGGACCTCCTGAGCAGGAGGATCCTCACGCTTGCGCTTCGACATGAGAGAGGATGAGAGAGGATCAGGGCCTAAGGAGTGTTCGCAACAAACTTTCCCGCTCAGGAGTTTTATATCTAAATTTTCTTTTTATTTCTTTCAATTTAATCCCCAGCTATTTAATTTCTGTTAAGCAGGGGTGCAAGCCTTGTAGATAGTTGTTTAATTTTGGTAGGGTTAATTGACCAAAAAAAAAACTTTTGGTAGGGTTTTATTTTCTGTAGAAGTATACATACACAGAACAGCTGCATTCAGTATTCAAAATCCTCCAACATCCTAACTTAATAGTCCAACGAATCATCAACCCTTCAGTGAGGCCAACCGAGGAGCTCGGAAACGCGAAATAGTCTGCACAACGAGGTTGAACTCCACCAATAAGTCGTTGCTATAAACTCTAGGAGAATAAATATTGTGATGTTATTACAGGCATTCCGGGAGTCGGGAGACGGTGAAACTGTTGCAGTGTAACGAGCGGAGGTCTGATAGGCTCCTTGAATCCATTTACAACACAATCACAAACTCGGGATTATCTGATTCCCCTCTGCTTGTATTTTCCTTGTTTTCGCCTTGTCCATCCTTGCTCGTCTGAAAGTTTCCTGTATGTGGCTATCATGGTCCTTTAGCATATGGTCCATGTTGGCAGACGGCATGATCAGCGGCCCTAAGTAGTGAATTTTGCTACCTTTGGAACCATAACCGATCTGATACAGAACACCAATTGAAATAAAATCAATTAATTATTGCGACAGAGGACCAGCAAGAGTAACCAAAATCAGGTGAATGGTAAATGGTAGACCAGCAATCCAAAGGGTGAAGTCGGTAAACTATTAGCAAATATGTCAACACACAAAAATGACCTCTATCACCTAAGAAGTGTCATCTGGTATGGGCCGTCAGATTGCCGTTGGACAAAAAAATGAGACAGTAGTGAATCTCAGAGTTAACATGAGGTTCCAGTGACAAACCAGGCCGGGATCCTTTGTTGATGTTTGTCCATCTTCCTTGGTATTAAAACCGGATGCATCCTGCGTTTGCTGCTTTTGGTCCTGCTGAAATGAGGATTCGGTTGTCTCCTTGAATGACCCAGGGAACCTCCCATTAGCTTTGGAACAACCTCCACATGTGAAGGACCAGATCTGTCTTTACGATCATCCGAAAGAAAACTTCTCCTAGAGGCTTGAATGCTCGAGAAACTTTGGTTTTCTGGCCCAATAGAGAATTTTGAAGTATCTTCCGATCTCTTCCCGTCTTTCGCCCATCCAGACCGCTGAGACAGTGGTCCAGAGTGAGATGCCCGTTTTGGTATATGTTGTGGTGAGATGCCCGTTTTGGTATTTGTTGTGGATCAAGATTACTATCTGTTGCTTGTGACGACGGTCTTGGTGGGTCTACGGGGAAGCCAGAGGCAACTTCTTCGGGATGCGGGTCAAATTTCTCACTTATGCTCTTGGAATGTGGTTGGACTTGCCTTTTCTGCAGCCAAAGATGATGAGTAGTAAGATAAAATGGCTACCCAGGAATTGGCATACCCATGCTAATAACAGCATTTCAGTACATGGCTGGGCAATCCATGGAACTCTTTCCAGGATCACTAAAGAGAGGCTTGTTTCACAACTAAACAACAATACAGAGGAAAACAAGGAATAAGCTGACCTGCAATGAAGTCGCCAACTCTGCATTGGCATCAGGGGCTGGGACAGTGCGTGACTCTTTCATTACCTTTCTTTTATCGTATCTCTGGCCCCTAACTCCAGCTGCTCCATGTCTGCCCGCACAAAACACCACGCAGTATATATAAGCATTGTACCAATTATTTCGTATATGCAGACCCATATATTCATAGAGAAGGCATGGTACCAAAGAGGATGGACCTAAATTAGATTTTGGCCAAATTATCAATTCTACTGTGAACTTTGACACTTTTTTCTGATCTACCATGAATTTTCAATAATATCATCAGATAGCCTCACGTTTGTCTGTTATCTAGAAAATAATCTCCGTCCACCGACCCTCAGACGAAATCCGACGTGGCTACTACTTCTCCAATGACGCCGTTTAATCGCCGTCTAGCGGCTGATTCAATTCCACCCCGGTTCCAATTCCTTTTTCAATAAATACGCGCCAACTCAAAACCCCTGGCCCCAAGAATCGACTGAAGTATTCTCCCAAACCATCATCAGTCACGTCCAAACCCCCCTTCTCCTCCACCCCTTCGCCTTCTTCGGTGATTTCGTCTCTTACCCACTATCCCAATCCCCTTGCTACGCGGAAAGCACCGCCAAAGTTTGGATTTTGTTCGCTGCCAGAGTCTTAGATGGAGCCCGGAAGCCGCGGCCTCGCTCGGTCTTCCAAGAAGGAGGAGGTTGATTGGATGCATATTTTTCTTTCTTTCTTTTTTACTTTTTGGCATGACCCTTTTGGTTTTGACGCGGAGTGGGACGTAGATTACTGGAGGGGTTGGTTTGGCGTCGGGGATTGATCCTCGCGCGTGATCGGTAGTTTTGTCGTCGTGGTTTGTGGGCCGGTGTGATTCAATGACTTGAGACGGAGTGAGCAATGACGATCGGGTTGTGGAGTTGATTTAGCGAAGTAGACAAACAAGGGGAAAAAAGATGTTTTCTGGGTTTTCTCGGTCAATGGGGTTGAAGGGCAGGAGAATGCGGTTTGATCATGCGTGGACCTTAGGGATTGGGAGATGCTGATCGAATCAATGCAGTCTGTATCTGTCCTTTGGATTGAACGATCACTATCATGAATGCTTAGTTCATTCTTTTACTGTCTTTCTGTGATTCATAGTTTTCCAGAGTCCACAATTTATTGTTTTGTGCTACCCGGCCTTACGCAAAGTTCATTCAATACAATTATATAATCCGCCGCAAGTGCCTTTTTATTACATTTACAGTAGTCGCAAGGGCACGGGACCACATGCTTGACTTTTTTGAGGGTTTAGCATTCCACATTTCATCCATGGCTTTCACTGTCAGAGATTTCACTTCAGCTGTTACGTTTTGTCTTCTTTTTTCTTTTTCTTTTGCTTTGGAAGACCTAGGATCATTAGATTTGAAAGTTACAAAATCTCTTAAATCTTTTGCATTTTCCATTTCCTACAGCAGTACATCTCCTGTGAATCTTGGCATTACTAATTGTGTTGATGAGAACATTGCCTTGTAAAATGATAGTTGATGTGGTGGTCTTTCTTTTACCTCTTGGTGGATATACTTCTTGTAAGATTCACTCTTAGAGCAATATGGAGTAGCATGCTGATTCTTTGTTCTGTTGTCTGTACAGATTGTTCCTCTTGAAGTAATTAACCTTGACGATGATGAGGATGACAATGACGTCATCATCATTGGTGGGACAAATGACCAACTGAATAAAGGAAAGGCAGTTATGGATTATTCCCATGGTTATGACCATCTGAAGGTGCAATATACTCTTCTCTTCTAAGCTATTTTTCATGAAAATTTTCCTTTTCAAGAATAATGTAGATGGCTGCACCTTTTTTGAGTTAAACGGTTCTGATCATTTGAGCAGAACGGATGTTTTGCCTATCTTTACTGTCCATATTCATTTCTTTGCCCCATCCTGTTGCCTAGTTGCACTTTCCAAAGTTTGTTCAACTCCAGGACGCATTACCTTCAGAGAGAATCAATTACTCCATGAGAATCGTGATGCGTTGTTCCGGCTTGTTGAATCCATGTATCTCACATCCATAAATATAACTCCGAGAGAAGTTGTTTCCTCCTTGAGAGGTCCTCTATGATCGTCGGTCTGCGTATCTTGCTATCTTTATTTGATTTATGTTCCATCTTGCACCTTTTACAAAGGTATTAGTTTGAAGTCTGACATGAAACGTAAAATTTGAACATTATAGTTTTCTTTCAAAGTCTGTATGGTTTCAGTTATGTGTCCTGGCCCATCTGAGTCCAACACTCTTGTCTTCTACTTTTCTTTTGTTTCCTTTCTGTTATCAGGATGCTACCAAAGGCAATGAATTTAGCTGCCGTGTTGATGGTGTTGAAATAATCAGCAGCATCAAACCAGTTCAGAATGAGGGTGCATCTGTGCATCTGAACCTTTCTCTAGTACGAGGGGACGTATATACCTAGAACTAAAGTAATAATATTGTTGTTGGGTAAGAAGATACGTTGCACTTCACTTTTACTGGGCCTACAATGTAGAAATATTATGGGCTTATGCGGAAGTTCGGTTCATTTATCTTTCGACCCGACCCGACCAGTTTACACCCCCCCCCCTTCCGTGACCAATCTAATCACCGGCCGCTGCAATCGGCGGTTTCTTCGTTAGTTAAGAGTTTCCTCGGGGGACCTCGGTGGTGGAATGTTGCTTTATGATTTGGTAAAATTATTCTGTTTTTGTGTATCTGCAGATGGAAGGGAGCTCTGTCGAGGAGATCTATTCGGAAAGCATGCGGCCCTCCTCTCGGGTTGATTCGAGCCGAGCTCCGGCTGCTGGAAGTGATCCCGATGATTTCGATGGTATGAGGGTTCTCTCTATGAAAAGTATTTTCGAGCGCAGCTAGCTCCGAATCTTGTGTTTAGTCCTTTTTATTTTGCTGTTGTTGGATTTGTTTTGGTGTAGGTGTGTGGGAGGATGATGAGAGTTGGAATGAGTCAGAGAGGCTGGATGGAGAGGGGCGGGCTAGGCGTCTTCAACATTACAATGTAAATATTGGTGTCCTGTGTAATTGCATTTCTTGCTGCTCTCGTTCGGATTGACTCATTTGTTGTTGGATGAATGAATAGATCGGTTATCGCGATGGCGTGGTTGCCGGAAAAGAGGCTTCTGCCCAGGAAGGATTTAATGCAGGCGTCAAGCAGTCTGTGGGTTCTGGATACAAATGGGGCTTGGTCAGGGGAGTGACGAGGTGAGCTCCACGAGATTTTTTGTACTCCGGTGCTTTTAGATGTTGCCATAGAAATGTCTGATAAGTAAACACACTGTTCTCTTGTGTTTCATGAAGCGTGTTGCACTGCCTTCTGGACGCACTGAAAGCAAAGCTTGTCGAGAGTGATCAGTGCAGAGTCAAGATTGCCAGGTTGTACGAGTCGGTGCAGTCACTCTCTACTTCAGATGCCCTTAAGATTTATGCTAATGAGATCATGGGAGAAAAAACAAGTCAGCCTGGGAGCAGCTCTGCAGATGTTTGTTCGTCTTTGGATGGTTTGTCAGTGACTTCTCAACCATCTGTGCTGACGAGTTATTTTGAGGAACTACAATCTCTTCTTGTTCAATCTCCTGGAATTGAAGTTCGTCTTGAAAAATCTCTCTAAGCTTCGTGCTTTGTTTTTTGAAAAGAAGAGGTGATGTACATGTACTTTGTCTTGCAAGCTCTTCTGTAGCCACATATGTTTGCACCATACAAAATATACGCGGAAATAGAATGTAAGTTATTATGTTTTTGGGTAGTTGCCTGGTTCGATGCCTTTCAACCACGCCTGGGTAGATGGTGGGGTTGAAGAGCATCAGCACCGATAGTATGTTGAATTTCTGACCTGAACTTTTTTATTCTTTTGAAATAGTTATGTATTGAACCATATCAAGCTGGGTTGCACGGCCATGCTCGGTTTCCAGTGTTGTTGATATCTTTTAGTTTTAGGGCGAAACTGAATAAGAAGGATCTTGGTATTTTGACGTTTTGACTCGGTATACTAATCATAGACAGAAAATAGGATAGTTTAGAAGTCCATGTACAAGTAAAAAGTACGTGCTCGTCTTATGTAAGATAACAACATGCAACAGCTGATAGATTGATGATAACCAACTTACAGTCGATAGTATGTCAAACGGAAGAAGTAGATTGACACCGAAAAGCCTCGCAATTCACTGTTCCACGAAACCATTGAAGAAGACAATCGTAGGCAGAAGACATGACCATAAAGTGCAAAGTACTAGTTGGACTAAAGCAATTCTTCTTCGAGAGCTGTGGTGACATTATGGGATGCCTGTTCTGCTGAGTCTGTAATATGTGATCGGACAATCTCTAGAAGTATTTTGCATGTTTGATTGAGGCTGCAAACAAAACTAGTTGTGGATTAATATCTCGAAAATAGCAGAAGACCCGGAAGAGGAGGATGTTACCTGACTTTGAGAACTTGCTTCAGCTGCATGCCTTAATAGGCCGGCCTTGAGTAATTCCTATAGGACTCTTAGCTCGGGTTTCAAACTGGGAGACTAGCATGACTTTTTTGAATGCCGCAACGAGGAGTTCAACTATTTTTCTTCCTTGCAGGAGAAAGCTTTGAAACAGCTCCTTGGAGAGCATAGTCGATCATCCATTCATCTGAATTTCTCCGGTCATCAATCATCCGATGTCTAAGATCAATCCTTTCTCCTTCAGGATCAGGGACTATTGGCAGATAATTGGGATCTCTTGGATTGAAATTTCACGGATTGTCATCAAGGTTGTCGAATTTCTCTCGTCTGTTGATCCTCCAGATCATGCCGGAATTTGATTGTTCTTCCAGAGACTTGCACTTTCCTCTGTTGTACATACCCTTCGACTTGGTGCTCGTTGAAAAGGCTCCATTTTGGACAGAACTGTTGGGACTGATCTCTGCAGCTTTGTTCACGTCCTCTCTTGGTGATTCTCCCGCCAAGTCTTCACTTTGGTGTACACCTGTCAAAGACCCCTCATGGTTATTAGCATCTCCTGAGCCATCCATTCTGGTGGGGACACGCGGAGATGATTCATCGTTTTCCTGGCCTCGTGTAAATTATAACTTGGTGATGCTTCTATTGGCCTCGCCGGAGTCATTTTTATCCGCGAGCAATCTACGTTTGTAAAAGCCCATTCCAGATGGAGTAGTGTATCTCTCTTGAACTTGCTTTCTGGAAGATATTGCTTTTGCCTGATTCTCCGATGATCAAGTCTTACCTGGTTCTCCTCCCCCCTTTTTTAGTTTGGGAAAGCTGGTGGCTGTGTGTGAAAGATAGCCATGTCAAGAGAATCTTTCTTGATGTGTGAAGTTCCTGAAATCAGTAGCTCGATCAGAATGTTCGCGTCAGAAGTTTTGGCTCTGCAGATCTCCTCTCCTCTCCATCTTGGAGTCCAGCTTCCTTAGATTCAGCATCAACCAGTGGTTTTGTTGTCTCTTCATTTTCTTCAGCCAGATCTTCCAGACAGTCTAGAGTGAAAGCATCGTCCTGTGGCTGAAAGCAAGCACATTCAAGAGAAGTGTCGGTGCTTACTTCATCAGCTTCAATATAGAGAACCAGATCGGTGCTCTTGGTCTGTGCTCCCGTAACATTATGCCCGTCAATCTCCTCATAGGAAACATCCGATCCGATTTGCGAACAATCTCCGGTGAAGTATCCGGCTTCAGTCTCAACTACATCCTTAGCTGTTGCATCTGTGTTATGGCAGCTGATCATACAATCTGTAACTCGGATCGACATAGAGTGATCGGAAGTGCAATCCGTGACATTCTCTCGAAGACTGGGGCAGACATGGAGCTCCTTTTCTTCTTGTTTCTGATCTTCTTCGTTTTCTGAATTATCCTGAAATGGGAGAACTTCCGTCAGCAACTGATCATAATTTCTCCCACAATTATGGAAGTCCAACTTCTTACGAAGATTGATGGGATAATGTTCCTCGATCCGAATTACCTTGTCACAACCCTCCTCTGCCTCTGCGTCTTCCAGCACCGAAGAAGAGTAACTAACTTCATCCCACTCATCGTCCTTACAGTCAGCTGAGCCGGCATCGATATTTTATGTACCCTCAAGTACTTTTTCTCCATCTACGTTACATTGAGAAAGACTCCAACGGAGTCTCTCCTTTCGAGTCATGATCAGACAATAGATTTCATCTAGATCTCTGCCCGCTGTTTCTTCTTTTTCTCGAGAGAGTTTGTCTGAACTGCTGTTTGTTACCATCTCAGTGACGTTACAACAGTGTTCTACATTCTTGTCAAGAACGACGTGGCCCTTCGGTCTCGCATCACTGTTGTCATATGCACCCACCTCTGTTAATCCATACATGCAGCCTTCTTCTGAATGTGAACCGTGACAATCGTCCTCATCCTGACTAATACAAACGTCTCCACCAGTGCACGAGGAACCCTGTTTCTCGCTTTTTGATATATCTCGACGAAGATGTCTGCTTCGAAGTCCAACTCTCTGATTGGGCAGAAGATGTCCTTCCAGACCCTTCCCTGGGATTTACCTCCTAACAATCACTCCGTCCGGAGAATTAGCTGGCTAACCGTCCGGCCTCTTAACACAATTCCGCGTTCCTTTTTAACATGAGGGATGTCCATTCAAGTTCATCAATTCGGTGGCTCATAACCCACTTACGTCAAGGTATAATTCCTGCCCCAACCGGAACCTCACGCTCGTATATTCGCGTACCCCGCCCAACGAGCGTCCACCCGGGGTAATCCCTCCTTCCCGGATTCAATGCCCCCGTTAAATATTATATATATATATGCTCATCGTTACTCGAATGAAATAATACGAGATTGAATCGGGTATGGCTGGAAATGAGTAGTTAAAGATACGACGGTGAGGGTATTAGATCGTCCATACTTAATCTTCCAAGTAATTCCCTCTGTGTTTTACAGGTGTTTAGAAGCTTCCGCGCATGATGATATTCATTTTATACGAATAATTCAATTAAGACCTGTAAGGCTAGTTGGGTAAGAAACATATAAACTTGTATGTAGTTAATAATAGTATAATTTAATCTCATAAATAGTGAACATCAGAACCTTTCACGTGGTATCAGAGCGTGTTAAACTCGGAGAATAAGGTTGAAATTTCGGAATGTAAACGAATCGGTCTCGAACTCGAAAAAAAGGAGTTAAGCACGGAAAACATACGCGTGAGTTGGTATAACTTGTTTGACGAGTTATAGACACTTCTCGGGAGATAAATGAGTGACCGAAAATACAGTTGATATCGGTATAATGCAGTTGAAAAGTTGAGTATATGAATGTTGCGTTAAGAAGGTAAATGTTGATTGTTCAGAATTGAACAATCGTGCGCTTGGTATTGAGTAAACATATATGTTTTTTTTATATTCTCCGTTGATATAGTATTATATGAGAATTGCATAATAATTGGACTGATGATGCAATTGTTGTGATCGCAAGATGTCTGAGGAGGACCTACGTAATGCTAGACGGAATTCTCCCCTTAGGGATGAGGATCTACAACGCATGAGAAAGGTTGCGCTTATTGGACAATTTCGGAAACTCGAAGTACCCATATAATCAGGTGAAGAAGGACCTGAGAAGGCGGATGAATTTATAGTCGAGCTAGAGAATGCTTTCGACGTGCTGGGGTGTTCGACAGAAGAGAAGATTATGTTTGTACAACAGTCGATTAAGCGAGAAGCGAACGACTGGTGAAAGGCTAATAAGGATGGAGCACATATTTTCCATTCTGGAGATGCATGGACCGTGTTCAGGACAGTGTTCTTAGGAAAATTCTATCCTCATGTGTTCAGAGAGAAGAAAGCTAGGGAGTTTTTATACCTGAGGCAGGAGGGGTCGTCAGTGAACGAGTATGAGGCACGATTTTCTGTTCTGTCGAGGTATTGACCATCAATGAGTGTTGAGGCAAAGGCAAAGAAATTCGAGGAGGGACTGAGGCCGAAAATCAGATTCCAACTGAGAACTTTGATGCTCACAACTTACGAAGAGATATATATGAGAGCACAGAGTGCCGAAGAAGGATGAGCAGATATGAAAGCTGCAGGGGAGGAGGCGGGCATTAGAATGATGCTAGGAGTAGGATCACCTCCAAAGAAGAGATTTTCGTTTGGAGAGTTGTCCTCCTCTACTCCGCGGTTTCAGGTGAACCGACCCCCGAGAGCTCCTATGTCGGCACGATCATTCTCTCAGGGACGAGGCCAGGGGGTGAGGACAGGAGGTCCGCCCCTCTGTCAGAGCTGCAGGAAGCGACACTATGGAGATTCATGTGCGTCCAGAGAATTCGCTTGTTATCGGCGCGGGCAACCGGGACACATTCGTATGGAGTGTCCCCAAGGATCAGGGCCAGGAGCGGGCTCCAGTAGCGGATTAACCGGATCGAATATTCCACGCCCAAGAAGTGGAAACAGACCGGGACCGATTAGTCAGTGGGCATGTGGAAACCGTGAGGCTGAATGCGTCCACGGAAGCGGATGTCGTTGCATCTCGCGGCGTGATCTCAGGTACGGTTCGACTTCAAGGTGAACTAGTTTATGCCTTGTTTGATACTGGTACTGCACTTTCTTTTGTATCATATAACTGCATGGAGAAGTATGGTTGGACAGTAGGGAAAACAATGAAGCAGTGGCATGTGTTGCTCCCTACTGGGATAGAATATTGTGACGATGATGCGTGTCTTGGTTATGAATTAATTGTAGCTGGATTGAAGTTTACTTTTGATCTGTTAGTGTTACAGATCCTTGATTTCGAGATCATCCTGGGCATGGATTGGTCGGCTTCCAGCCATGCACAGGTAGACTGCGAGAGGACGCGCATTTTGATTAACACAGAAGACGGAGATTTCAGTGAGTACATAGGCCATGGAGGATGTGGCCAGATTTTGATGAAATCGAGGATACGAGCGTGTCACCTTGTACAAACAGGGCACGAAGCGTTTTTAGCGAATGTGTTGAATAAAGAAGCTGAACTATCGATGCTGGAGCACATTGAAGTGGTGAAAGACTTTCCTGATGTCTTTCCCGAGGAACTACCGAGACTTCCACCTCGTAGAGATGTAGAGTTTGTGATATATTTGATTCCGGGGACAACTCCCATTTCTCGGACTCCGTATTGCATGAGTTTAGCTGAGTTAAAAGAACTGAAAGCACAATTATAGGAACTTGTAAATAAGAACTTTATTCGTGCTAGCATAGGCCTGTGGGATCGATGCTGTTTTGTAAGCACTCCTGTTTTGTTTGTAAAAAAGGACGGATTGATGCGATTGTGTATTGATTACAGGTTGCTTAACCAAAATACAATCAAGAATCGATACCCACTTCCACGTATAGATGATCTATTTGATCAGTTACAAGGTCTAGTGGTATACTTTAAGATCGATTTGAGATCAGGCTATTACCAGATTGGAGTGCGAGAAGAAGATATCTCTAAAACTGCGTTCAGAACGAGATACGGTCATTATGAGTTCAGAGTAATGCCAATTGGGGTAACCAATGCACTAACAGTATTCATGGGATTAATGACCAAGTGTTTTGACCGTAACTGGATCCATTTGTGATAGTGTTCGTTGATGATATCCTTGTATACTCTAAGAGTAAGGATGAACACAAGGAACATCTTATTATTGTGTTAAGGACGTTTGAGAAAATAAATTGTACGCCAAACTCAGTGAATACGAATTTTGGCTTGAGAAGGTAGCGTTCCTTGGAGATGTCATTTCAGCTACGGGTAAAGAAATAGATCATACGAAGGTGGAAGCGGTTAAGAAATGGTTGCGACCGATGACAGTATCAGAAATAAGAAGTTTCCTTGGATTGGCAGGTTACTACAGGAGGTTTGTCGAAGGGTTTTCTAAGATAGTCACCCCTCTGACTAAACTACTGAGAAAGGATGTCCGGTTTGAATGGACAAACGACTGTGAAGAATGTTTTGAGGAACTCAAGAGGAGATTGACTAGCGCTCCTGTGTTAACCATTCCAAGTGGGTCAGGAGGATTTGTGGTGTACTGTGATGCATTTGCTCAAGGATTGGGTTGTGTATTAATGCAGAACGGCAAAGTAGTGGCATATGCTTCTTGACAGTTGAGGAAACACGAAGAAAACTACCCAACTCATGATATTGAGTTTGCTGTTGTGGTGTTTGCAATAAAATTATGGAGACATTATCTGTATGGAGAAAAATTTGAAGTATATACATATCATAAGAGTCTGAAGTATCTATTCACACAACAGGACTTGAATATAAGACAACGAAGGTGGGTTGAACTATTAAAAGATTATGATTGTACAATTCAATATCACCTGGGCAAAGTAAATGTGGTGGCACATGCCTTGAGCAGGAAATATTGTTCGCTCATGTACCTCCTGGTAGAAGAGTCACGAATGATAGAACAATTAAATAATTTAGACTTGTGCCTCGAAGAGCCACATGGACGATTATGTATGGCTAGAGGACAGGTAGAACCAGAAATGTTAATGATGATAAAAAAAGCCAAATTCCAAGATGAGTACTTAAGAATGGTGCGAAAAGAGATTGGAACAGAAAGATATGCCCAGTTCGAATTAGCACTAGATGGGATGCTGAGATTCCAAGGACGTGTATGCGTACCTGACGTGAAAGAAGTGAAACATAGATTGATGGATGAGGCACATAAGAGTAAATATAGCGTACATCCAGGAATTACAAAGATGTATAGAAACCTGCGAAAGGATTTCTGGTGGCCTAAGAAGAAGAAAGACAGCCAGATATGTGAATCATTGTAAGACATCTCAGCAGGTGAAAATTGAACACCAACGACCGGGAGGATTATTAGAGCCACTCCGAGGGCCAGAATGGAAGTGGGAAGACATAACAATGGACTTCGTAACAAACCTACCCAGAGGAGGTCGAACCACGGATTCTGTATGGGTAGTGGTTAATCGACTCACGAAGTCGGCACATTTCATTCATATTCGAATTAACCGGTCATTGGAATCCTTGACTAAGCTGTATATCAAGGAAATGGTGAGACACCACAGCATACCCCATACTATTACGTTTGACCGGGATCCATGATTCACGTCTAATCTGTGGAGGAACTTACCAGATGCTTTGGATACAAAGTTGCAAATGAGTACAGCTTTCCATCCATAGACAGACGGACAGACAGAAAGAACCATCCAGACCTAGAAGATATACTCAGGGCGTGTGTTCTTGAATGGAAAGGAAGCTGGGTCGATCACTTGCCACTGATAAAATTCGTGTACAATAATAGTTATCACGCGAGTATTGGAATGGTACCCGTCGAAGCCCTTTATGGGAAAAGTTGTAGATCACCACTATATTGGAATGAACCAGGAGAAAGAACATTTAACGGGCCTGAGTTGATACAAGAAACTTCAGATGCGATGACTACAGTCAGAGAAGGGATGAAAACTGCACAGAGTAGACAAAAGAGCTACGTTGATCGCAGAAAGAGGCCCTTGGAATTTAACGTTGATGACGAGGTGTACTTAAAGTTGTCACCGATGAAATCAATGTCAGGGCAAGGAGAGCTCACAAGTTAAGTCCTCGTTACATTGGGCCTTATAAAATTACGGAACGAATAGGAAAGCTAGCCTATGGAGTCGCAATTCCACCTGAACTTTCTCAGTACCATGACGTTTTTCATGTATCAATGTTACGAAAGTATGAACCGAATCCGGAGTTAAGAGTAGAGTTGAAAGAAGTAGTAGTGAATGACAACATGAGCATGACAGTACAACCAATACAAATAATCGATCGGGACGAATGAATATTAGGAAACAAGATACTGTCATTGGTGCAAATACTCTGGAGTGGAGCTGGGAGAGACAAAAAACTTGGGAGCAGGAGGCAAAAATGCGTGACAAGTACCCTTCCTTGTTTGAGGAAAAAGATTTCGGGGATGAAATCTCTTAAGGGGGGAGTAATGTAATGATCGAAAATTTTATAATTATAAAATTGTGAATGTAAGATTATCGACAAAGGCTTGTGATACATTCACTGATTTCATGATTCAACATTAAACTTGTTCCATTTCCAATATCAGATGGACTTGTGTTCACTGTATGGTTTTCATTAGCAGGAGATACGGAACTAATTACATTTACTGCCATTATTGGGAAATTAATTAATTATCACTTTGAGTAGCCAAAGGATGAGGTATGATTTAAATCGTCGTGACTTGCGGAATTGTTGCCACCGTCATGTCCCGAATGGCTATCTGGTTCACAAGTCCAATGCTTCGTAACATGAATTGGAAATGGTGGGACTCCCGCCATCATAAAAGGGACACTAAGCCATACAAGAAGAGGAGAATTAGAGGCAGTTACTTGATTTCATAATAATAATGATCGTGACAAAATAAAAAAAAAAGAATGGGGGAGGATATCGGAAGAAGGAGGCAGAGAAGGGTGAATGCGGTGACGTTGAAGGTGGAGTTTCGCGCGGAACATCGAGAAAAGGACGTGTTAAAGCGTCCGACCCGAAGCGAAATCATACAGAGACGTCGAGAACTTGAAGTATTGTGCGGAGGAAGTGGAACGAGGTACGATTTCTCTACCCTCTCTTCCTTCACCCTCTTCCGATGATCGACATATTACGATGCTCGACATATTACTTTACAAGTACTTACTGTGATATTGTGAGGTTTGTGAGTGAATATGGGTAGGCAAGGGGAGGACGTTCTGAACACTGGGAGGTGAAGGAAAGGATGTCCAACCCTTGGGACTAGGAGGAATGGCTGCCCCTTCAGGAACGAGGTGTGGCATTCCGTATTTATAATTGTAGTAAGGTCTTCTTCCGGTTCGAGTGGTTAAGACGAAGAACCATACAAGAAGGCACTGGCATCTCAAAGGGCAGCGACGGAAGAACACTTGAAAGCATCTCACTGGAGGGGAGATCGTTCGAGGGAGGAGGGAATTTGTACGGTGGTGGCTGGAGCAAGGCGAAAGTTACGCGTCCCTTCTCTTCTTTTGTCCGCGGCCGCAAGTTCATTACATTTCCCTTGTATAGCTGAGTGTGCTGTGATTGCAATGGCCAAAAGAAATTAAAAAGAAGGGGGAGGGGGGAAGTGACAGAACCGTGAGAACTGGAATGAAGTTACCCCGGATTACATTTGACGTATGTTGACGAGTGTGTGGTGGTTGCGACGTACTTACGCATCGGCTACTCACGAAAGTCTTGAATGATGGAAGTGATATGTGAGGATATATTATATATATATATATATTTAACGGGTCAATGAATCTGGGAAGGAGGGATTACCCCGGGTGGACGCTCGTTGGGCGGAGTACGCGAATATACGAGCGTGAGGTTTCGGTTGGGGCAGGAATTATGTCTTGACGTAAGTGAGTTATGGGCCATCGAATTGATGAACTTGAATGGACATCCCTCAAGTTAAAAAGGAGCACGAAATTGTGTTAAAAAGTTGGACGGTTAGCCGGCTAATTCTCCGGACGGAGTGATTGTTGGGAGGTAAATCCCAGGGAAGGGTCTTGATGGACATCTTCTGCCCTTGGGATAGAGTAGGAAGACGAGCCAAGGAAATTCCATGGCCATCGTTACTCGAATGAAATAATACGAGATTGAATCGAGTATGGCTGGAAATGAGTAGTTAAAGATACGATGGTGAGTGTATTGGATCGTCCATACTTAATCTTCCAAGTAATCCCCTTTGTGTTTTACAGGTGTTTAAAAGCTTCCGCGTATGATGATATTTATTTTATACGGATAATTCAATTAAGACCTGTAAGGCTTGGATAAGAATAGTGTAAACTTGTATGTAAATAATGGTAGAATTTAATCTCATAAATAGTGAACATCAGAACCTTTCATCAACCCCCTCACCGACGACTTCTCCTCCCCGATGCCCTCTTGGACGGACTCTTTCTTCGGCTCCTTGGAGTCGTACTCGTTCCCCGCCTCTCCTTCTCAGGCTAGGCTTATGGTTCAAGAGAATGCCAAGCTCTTCGCTCGCAATTATCCTCGGTAGCTTGATTTTGATCCTATTCGAACAATTTACCTTGTTTTCGCATCTCTCTTCCAGAACATTATATACTCTAAAGCAATGGGCTGCATTGCAGGAAGGAAATGTAATTGAGAGATGATCACGCGTTTGCACGAATCGTTTCTCACACGCTGTTGTTTAGACTTGGAAGTCTAATTTCCTACCAAATGCTTAGATTTCCTTTCTTTCATCTTCTTTTCCAGGGACCGCAGTGCTTTTGATATGGTGTAACGTGCCAATGGCACTTTTCTGTGCGCTGGGCGTAAGTTACTTGGGTAAGTTAATCATGATCTAGCCATCCAAGTATATATCTCGAGGGGGGCCGTGACTTTCTGAAACGTTTTTGGATTTACTCTGTTGCAGTGTTGCTGCTACATGCTGCACTGCGGAAGCTAACTCCTTCAAAACAACCCCAGAGGAGGAGGAAATAGGATCTGATGATGATCGGGGAGGAGGGTTATCCGTCGGATTTTGATCCGGGAGAGTGATAGAAAATTTATTTTGGTTAAAAATGTTTTATTACCAAAACGCTTTTGCAATACAACCCAGAATGGAGGATCTGTCGGGTTTGCTCCATTCTGACACAATATTGTACATAAAACCAGATAATCATTCAATCCATCTTAGTTTTTACATTTTTATACCATTAAGGGTAAGCCAAAATTGCCCAAAAACCTTTTGAATACGATAGATTTCGAATTCGAGACTCGTTTTATATCGATGGTAAGGTTTAGTGTAATTTCTGTCGGATTCGTTGGGCTGGTCGTGCCAGTTGCTAGACACTCCGACTCTCCTCTTCCTGCTTTTGGTGTTTTGCAACGAACAGCGACACTCCCCTTAAAAGAAAGAAAAAAATAGAGAAATTTCTGACGATAATAAGAAAAACAAGCTGATCCCTTCCCTTTTCTTGACTCATCAAAACTCACCTACTCACTACGTTAACTCTCAAAATGATAACTAAATAACGCTCATCATCCTTTTTCCGCGGCGCACACAGTGAGCTGGAACTCCTTTTTCCAGGTCAAAGGACGATTTCTCCTCAAGCGGGGTTCAGGTCCTGAGATACTTGTTCTTGCCATCTGCCAAGGGTAAGATCCAAGCAAAATCAAGTCTTAAATTGCATGCAACGTGGGGTTTGTCAATCACTGAGCTGCATTTCGTATCCGGGCAGCAGTCACAGCATGCATATCACTTCCACGGGCTAGAGAAGTGAGGAAATGTAGCGCGGCGTACCTTGAGAGCAGAAATCTTGCAAGAGGACTTAAATTGGCATTCGAATTATAATCCCTGTCGGGTTGTTTCTTATGGTTACCGCTAGATCCGGTCCCTGGTTTTTCCGTGGGTGTCTCGCCCTTTGAAAAGGCTTGAGTCGCCATCTCCTGCATGTCCTTCAAGGAGGACTCCGTCGAGCTGCAGTCACCATGTCCATATATGTAAAAATTAGGAATGGTTAGATTCGCAGCGAGGCAATGAACTAGGTTAGCAGTTGCAAACCTCGCCAGCATCCCTATAAGCTTGCTAATAAGAACATCACCCGCTCCGGGCTTCATGCATTCCATGTAACCGAGGGAGTTTGAGACTGCACGGACAACTGGCCCATTTGGGTCTCCGCCTACAGCCTGCAGTGAGTTATATAATCCATAAGATATCCTAAACGTCCAATTTAGCTATATTTCTTATTTCAATATTTCTAGTCCATGATACCTTTCAAACCTGTATGCTTCTTTTCGGCAGACCATTTCATAATAATAACAAGACACGCTGCACTTCCTCAAACACTTACCTCCTTTAAGGATGGAATGAATAACATCGATAAGGATGCAGATACAGATAATGCTCTGGAATTGTCTTCGTCGTCGCTTGTCCGTCTAGACCTTGGGAGATTCTTGTGGGCATCTACATATTCTTTTGAGGTCCTGAAACAACGCAGTCAATACAGCTAGGTCAGACATTCAGATGCCTTAAAGAGAGGGAAATCGAGTAAATCCAGGGTTAACCTTGAAGAATCAGAGCTTTTAGGCATTAGGTCTCGGCTTCCATTTTCCTGCATTTCACCATATTCACGTACTGGCCTCTTTTCTCTTGCATTTCCCCTTCTCGGAGCACTTTGCATTGCAGCCTTTGCCTGAAAAGACAAAGCAACGAATGTATTCACTGACTGAAACATAGATACACGATGAACGGCGTCATATGAAGAGCTAAATCCAACAAAAGTACTGTTCTATATACAATGAAACCACAAGATAAGGGAATGTGACGTGTGGGTAATGAATAAATAATATCTGCATAGTTCAGGCAGCCAGCATCCATGTTTACAGAAATACAGGAAGGTCTTTATAAATCACACAAGGAAAGGGCAAATACAAATAACACATCAAGAGCAAACCAACCTCGGCAAGGTTTACTGCACTGTCTTCGAGAGAGGCACTGGAAGTTCTCTCCTGAAATCCATGACCAGATTTTGGTGTACGAGGAGAGTCCAATTCATCATGCTGGCCACGGAAGACGACAGTTCCTGTGGTAGAAGCATCTTCAAAAGAAGCATACGTGCTGCTAGACTACAAGTTACATTCAAATCAGCCAAAGATAGAGTAGAGTCCACAGACAGAGAAAAAAAGGTAATTACGATTGACTCAGTACAGTACCCATACCAGGCTATTTTGATCAGAAATTACAGATATTGGTTGAGGTCCTCCACGAGTTCGGACAACTACAGTTCCAGATCCACTCAAAGATGAATCATCCTGTCAAGTAAAAAATCCTAATGAAAAGATAGAGATTTGATTGTGCAAGATGCAAAAGTGCTTATTATTGGGGTCATGGTAAAGATGCAAAAGCATGGTGGATGAGAAAGCGGTCCTCACATCATCATTAATGTTCCGGTGCTCATCATGATACAGCTTTCTAGGATCATTCTGGCCCAGGGATTCTGAAGGTTCTCGCGATGCATTTCCTGATGACGACGACCATGCATTACCACTCTCGGCAGCTCTTCTAGGGAAAAGCTCCGGTTTCCTCTCTCTGATCTGAGGTGGTTTTACACTAGTCCGGACAGTTCCTGTACCTTGTAATCTGCCAATACTGAAGTCCCACTCAGAATCCCTCAATTCTCTTCCTTGATTACTGATTATCAAGACAATAAATCAGAACCCCCAACAAAATATCAGCAAATCCATCTACAAAAAAATGTCATCTGCAAAAAGCAAGAATAAGCCAGACAGTACATGGCTTTGACAGTTTCTTCTCTCACATCTCTTTTGACTTTCACCGTATCAGATCCTTCCGCAACATCTCTGGAAATTGTACGAGTTTCTCCTTCTTCTGGAGGCTGATATTTAGGACGCTCCCTGGCAACCACAAGAATATCAAGAGACTCCAATAAAAAGGCCTCGTAAAATTCATCATACTGTGAAGAAACAATTTGAAGGTCAAAGAAAGATATTACACCTTATTCGTTCGAGAAGCTTTGGACTCTTCCTGGCATTTCTAATGAAACGATTTTTTAAGAGTTCTTTGGCACTTGCACGCTACAATGGAAGCAACAGATTCACATGTAGGAGTTTATGAATTGTGAAAATATCATCTGACATAACAAAACACAAATGCATGATTTATTGAGCACAAATTGTAAGTTTCACCCTTCCCAAACTAGAAAAGGACAGACCATAAGGAATAGAGAGACTCCTATATAACACAGTTGAACAAAGGTGTTATAAAGTTACACACTGTTGCCCAAAGCAACCCACTTTCAATTGTCAATCAAAGACCCATTTTAGGTTCTTAACAGAACCCCCTTTAGTAGCATTTTGAATACTGGAATCTCCAGTAGCAGATTATTACCATAAATCAGAAGTTGATATCCAACCATCGTTTATGTAGGCAGACAGCACGCCAATTACAGCAATGAAATTCCTTTTTTCATGAAAAAGAAACTACGCATGCCGGCTCCCTGGAGTATAGTAAGCGCCAAGAGGTATATCACCCAAGTTCGGGTTTCAAGAAATCAGTGCCATCAAATGCAGCGGGCCATATCCAACAACACAACTTCGATTGCTCACCGCAGAAAAATATATACATTAGAAATTCCATAAACCACACCTCAGCTGGCACCTTCTTCAGGCACAGAGCAACAAACTCTTTCAATGGACGAGAAAAATGTTCATCTAGCTGTATTCAGGAAAACACAAGGCTGACTCAGTAACCACAATGTTTTCGAGGCCTCCAAGAAATTTCCAGAATATTATCTCTTCAGTTTTACAGGAATATTTGATATAATCAGAGGGATATGATAAGATATTGCGAAACCTGGGGTGGGTTTTCTCGTGGAATAATGAAAAGAACTCTCATCGGGTGAAGATCAGCAAGTGGAGGTTCCCCTTTAGCCATCTCAATGGCAGTTATTCCAAGAGACCAAATGTCTGCCTGGGCCAAGTAAACATAAGGGCATGTCACAAATGAAGGTGGCAGTTTTCCAATTTATATGGGATCACTGTGGAAGAAGCACTGAAACATATAGAGAGAACATTTTTTTATTTTATTATTTACTTTGTTATAGAAGATGGAGATGATTCAATCAAAATGATGGTGACAATAAGTACCTTCTCATTGTATCCTTCTGAATTCTGAATTACCTCTGGTGCCATCCAAAATGGCGTTCCCACAAAAGTCTGGCATTTACAAGTTAGAAACAAGAGTATATCCATTAGAAAGAAAAAGAAAAAATAAAAGGGAAGCGGTGCGAGTATAGAAGGAAAAGAAGATAGCAAGGTTCTGATCAGTGACGTAGCCGTTCGTGAAAGTTAGTGAAAGATAAAACGTTCTTGTTCTACAATCAAACAAAAAAGAGTATAATCTGAAAGTGTAGCTGACATTGACTACCTTTCTTCTTGATATTGTTCTTGTTAATTGAGCAGAAACGCCAAAATCTGCAACCTGCATAATGCCACCAAAGAAAAATGCCCAAACATGGTGCAAAACACTTCTGCGGCCTTTGGATAGCATATAAAAACACGAAAACAATTACAAAGTAATCACTAGTCTATACCTTGACATCGCCATTCTCCGTCAACAATATGTTAGCCGCTGCATGAAAGTATAAAATTATGCAAGCCAACAAAATACGAACACTTGAAAGGGGGCTGGAGGATGAGTAACACGGCCAATGATCCAATAAATGACAGAGAGGAGATTATACCTTTAATATCCCGGTGAATTTTTCCTTCAGTGTGTAAGTATTCAACTGCATGCAGCAGGTCTCGCATAATGCAGGCAATTGACAATTCATCAAGTGGTGGACCAGTTTGGAGCTGCAGGAGTCCATGAACTACTCAACTAGCTTTACATATAAATAAACTTCACAAGGAGAACACGTCCATCAGGAGGAAAATTCAGTAACATAAGATAAATCAGACATACATTACATAACTACGTAGGAAGATTCATTCATTTAAACAAGTGGAAAAGTGGCCTACAAGATCAGCTACAGAGCCACCAGCCATGTACTCCATTATTATCCACAGCTTGGTCTGGTTAACATACGATCCATAGTATTCAGTGATATAAGGTGATCGACACTGAGAGAGGACGGCGATTTCCTGAATAACATTAGAATGCAAATAAGAAATTATTAAGATAGGCCAGTAGTTGTTAACACAATGTTTGGTTGGTAACTCCACCTTCTGGATGTCTTCAATCTCATCCTCCCTGAAAAGAACAGCAACTATCAGAAAAGCACCAAAAACCTAGACTGTTGGAAACATTTAATTAGTTACTTCTCAATGGTAGTGATGAAAACCAGTTAATTTAAGCATGCGACTTGCAGCGGCCCTTTGGACAAACAAGAAATGCCCGACAGCAATGCTAAAGTCAAAGAGAGACTAAGCATGAGATAGGTTACAGTCTTACGATTCCTCAAGATCAATAACTTTGATAGCAACTTCCTTGTTGAGCTCCTTATCAAACCTGCATACACAGATAAGAGACAAGAGCAAGCAGATAGTGTCCGGGAATTCAATATTCCTGCCAACAAATATTGTGTTCGTGCAGTCACAATAGAACAGATTTCTCATTTTTGCGACTTAACCACATAGAACTAGTAGAACAGCCAGACTAGGACTTACGCCTTGTAGACATCGCCAAAAGAACCTCTACCAATCAACTCCAGCGAACTGAATCTCGACCCTGCTGCCTCTGGCAAACCAATGGCATCGGCCATCTCCGACACCAACTACTGTTCAGTTATCACTGAAATGGGACATCATAAACCAAAATATCATAAACTGAAATCTGCCAGCATGCTGTAATCCTACAAAACAAGGCATTGCGACTCCAACTAAAAAAATCCAAATTCTTCACAGTAAAAACTGCATATTTTTCGAAAAGAAAGTGAAACCGGGGGTTCTCGCTGTAATCAAAACAATTCCCCCAAGAATGACAGTTACCCACGGGAATCTCAACGCATTGCATTGCAAGAAAATGTCGAAAGAACACATCCCCGCCGGAAGAACATCAGTCGAGTAGATTTCACAAAGAAGAAACCCAGCATCCCATCGCCGGCCAGGAAGTGATTCCAAGCAAAACAAGGATATAACAAAGCTCTTACACCGCGCACATGGAGGTATTAAAAGAAATAAGAAACGAAAGGGCGAAGATTTTACGCCAAAACTTCCAACAGCGACGACCCAACCACGGACAAACCCGATCTCGAATCCCCAACAAACAAAAAGGGAAAGGGAAACCGATCCATAACTCCGCTACGGATTCACAATTCAAGAAGCCAAGGAAACGAGCAACGAACGGGACGAAGGCGGAGCGGAAGAGAGGAGCGGCGGGGATCCGGACAAAACTGAGGAAACGGAGGAATTACGGACAAACGGGTGAGAGAGGGAGACATTGGAGAAACGACAGCTCCATCGTCTCTTTTGGCTCTGTCGTTTTCGACACTTGAACTGATTCATTTAACCCTTTTTCATCTGGATCACTCCGCATTTGATGAATCCCCGGCATTGTCCCAACTCCGGACACCAACCCAAGTTTCAAAGTTCCTCTGTCCGGGATCGGGTGCCATGTGGGAGTCCTATATTTTGTAGGCCCCACAAACACCAACCATGTCGCGACACAGAGATAGATGAAGATGGCCCACAATCTTGTTTGGGGGTAGTAGCAGTAGTTTAAGACACGGACCATGGAGATACGATGACTTCGTTGCTGTAAGAAGATCGGTTCATAGCAGAAAGAAAACCTCAGGATCCCGCCACAAAGAGTTGGGGGGTCATATCTCATGTAAAAACTGAAGATTAAAACTGATTTGAAATACAAGTTCATGAAAAAGGGATGAGCGATGGCGCCGCGACAAAGGAACGACTGCCCCGGAGCTTCGTGCAATCGTCCAAATCGCACTATAATCCAAAACTAGGGTCCGGATAGAAGTGAAATTTTTGCTTGAAGAAGATGGCGCAGTACTACCTCCTTCGGCTTTACTCGGCCTTGAAAGGCTACTTCTTGTCTTCCTCTTTCATCTTCTTCTCCCACCTACGCTTCTTGTATGCCAATAGCATATCCGGCATCTTCTCCATCAATCTCGCCGTATTCTCCCGCTTCTCAGCAGATATCCTGTCGCACTTGTGCCCCTTCCTGACCTTCCTCATTTCCTTCCTCTCCGGATCATATAGCCAGTCCTGGCCGGCGAGCAGTACTTCCTTCCGAAGCCTTGCGCGGCGACGGGCGCTGATGCCAAGCGGCTTCCATGCCCCGAGTTCCCAATACCCATATACACCCTTGGTGAGCTCGTTCTTGTACTTCAGCAACTTCTCGTGCCAGGGATACTGGTATTCTCCCACTGCCTTTGCGACTGAATGCGCCGCTTTGCCTGCCATAGAGCCACTTCTCGAGCCCCCGAGGCTGCAAAGGTCCAGGACAGGGTTAAAATTTCTTCATCCAAAACCAAATGGGAGAGAAGTACAAATTGAATCACGAGCCAATTCCAAAGCCAGTCAATTTGATCGACAGAAGCCCTTAATGACCTCTTCTATGCCTACGCGATAACAATATAAACAGCTCCACAAGGTTGTTTCACAGGGACTGGGCTCGCGTAGATTCCTCCTCTCCAGAACAGGGCACTATGAAACCCTAACCGACTGCCAATTTTTCCCGGCATATGCAAACAGCAGTGGCTAATCCGACAGAAGACGGATAGACGTATGTAGTTCATTTTCTTCTTCAAGCCACGGGCAATTCAGCAGCAAACAACGAATACTCCACCAATCTCGAACCCAGCGATAGGAAAAGCAAAGCAATGGCAAACCCCACAAACAATCGTATCTGCTCCACGTCAATCGATTCGATTTCCCGAGAAAGACCAAACTAATACAAAAACCCTAGATTCAAAGCATCTACAAGGAAGAAACGGGGTAAGAAAGCACCGAACCTGCGGAGATGGCTGGATTGCCTGAAAGACTTTCTCCGGCCGCACTCTGAGACCTCCGAACCTTGGACAACCCCCGGGGCACCGTCTCAACCACACCGAAACCTCATCCCGTCTGGTCAAGAAGACGGGCTTCTTATTGGGCCTTGATGATAATGGGCCATTTTGAGTACCTGGTGGGCAAAATTTTGTTTCTTCCGGAAAAAGCCCAACATGGAATGGATTGGGCCCAACGGAGTTGTATGAGTAATCCATGCTATTTAGTTTTGGCATCAAATAACTTCCGAACAGTTCACAATCAAATCTTCGAAATGTTGCAAACATTGGCATTACATTGCATGTAATATTATTAACAGCGGAAGCAAGTAGTCGTTTGGGCTACGGACACGCTTAGTATAGACAGTTAATATAAGGAGGAGCTGCCGCGAGCATCAGCCCTGGACGTCCTTGGATCCGATGGCGTCCAGCCAAGAAACCACTTGCTCGATCGACGGCCTCCTCCTCGGATCCTGGTCGGTACAACTATATGATATCTTGAGCAGATCCAGCTGCTCCTTCTCGCGTTCCTTGTCCCAAATCGATGCGTCGATTATATCCCTCTCCCGTTTCTCCGACTTCATCTGAGACACCCACGACACCAGCTCCCTGCAGTTCTTCCCTTTAATCACCTCCATCGGTCTTCTCCCGGTAACGAGTTCCAGAAGGACGACCCCGAAGCTATAGACATCGCCTCTGATTGTTGCCGTCAGGGTCTGGCTATACTCAGGGGTGATGTATCCCAAAGTCCCCACCAGGTCAGTCGTCACATGGGTATCATAGGGATGGAGCAGCTGTGAGAGGCCAAAGTCGGCCAGATGAGCTTCGAATTGTTCGTCCAAGGACTTGACGTCTCGATGGATGATGTTGGGCTCACATGTGACGTGCAGGTAAGCCAGTCCACGGGCTGTGCCCCTTGCTATCCTCAGCCTGACGTCCCACTCCAGGATAGAGCTCGTTTCATTGCACTCGTGAAGCCAATAGTCCAAACTCCCGTTCTCCATGTAGGAATAAATCAACAATCTGTCTCTGCGATGGCGGCAATAACCTTGGAGGGAGACAAGATTCTTGTGCTGGGCGCGCGAAAGGGCCTCCACTTCCGCTTGGAATTCCGGTTCAACCTGACCACAATTCTCTGATAGCTTCTTGATCGCAGCTTTGTTTACGTTAGGGAGGCAGGCTTTGTACACCAACCCGAAGCCAACACAACCGATGATGTTCAACTGGCTAAAATTGTTTGCAGACTTAATCAAGTTCGCGACAGTAAGATCTTTGCAGGCTAAGTTCGGGGAAAGCACCCGTTTCGACGCTTCGTCCGCTTCTGATAACCAGTGACACCGACTGAGTTCCTCGTCCGGTCATCGAGAAGAACGCTAGATGATCTCCTCGCCATTTTTAGCAAGACACAACCAAGGAGAACCGCAATGCTGATTCCAACGCAAGCCGTTACGACAACAATTTTGGTCCGACCAACTTTTCTCCAAGGCAAGGAAGACATGTTAGGCTTCGTGCCCATGCCGTCATCAACTGTGCACGTTGAGCCTAAATATCCGCAAAGTCCTGGGTTCCCTTCGAAGCTAGAGTTCGGGAAGCTCCCGAACTGGCTGCCGGTCGGAACTCTTCCCGTCAGGTGATTGTTAGCCACGCTGAACTTTGAGAGGAATGTGAGCTTGTCAAGAGACGCAGGGATCGATCCATGCAAGTCGTTATTAGATAAGTCCAGAACTTCGATATTCTCTAGCCCTGAGATGGACGAAGGGATCGTTCCAGTGATGTTGTTACTGCTCAAATCCAGGACATGAAGTCGTATTAGACGGCCAATCTCCGTTGGTATGGTTCCGTTGATCCTGTTGTTGCTCAGGTAGACGGCTGGAGGAAAGTTGGAGACCTGATTGTACTGAAGACCACTGGAACTTTGATTTCTCTTCCCGTAGAGCGTAATCCCCGACGAAGATGTATTCGACGAATGGGAATTCATCGAGTCGAGGCTACCCAGCTCGGAAATACCATTCGGGATCTCTCCGGTGAGAGTGTTGTTTGAGAGATCCAGATAGAATAGACTAGCCATCTTCCCTATCCATGAAGGGATGGCTCCGTTCAACCGATTCCACGACAAATCAGGGACTTCTAGCTTGGGGCAGTTCAGCATCCATTGTGGAACTTCCCAATTGAGTCCGCAACTCCCAAGTCCCAAAACAGTCAGGTTGTTGAACCCGCTGATGTTGCCAGGGAGTTCCTCTCCATGGAAGTTCTTGGCGAGTATAAGCGTGCTCAGGTCATCGCACTGCTGCAGAATGGATAGTGCCCTGGATAAGTTGGTGATGCTATTGTTCGACAAGGAGAGGAATGACAGGGACATGAGCTTCCCACAGCTGGCAGGAACTTCACCTGAGAAACGGTTCTTCGCAAGGTTCGAGATCCTCAGCTCCAAACAACCAGATAATGTATCTAGAAGAGGTCCAGAGAAGTCATTGGAGGCAATATCGAGCGTAGCCAGGAGTGGCAGTCTCGTGAAATCAAGATTGACTGGACCCGACAGGGAATTGTTCAGCAGGTCAAGGAGGCGAAGGCTTGGACAGAGAGCCAGGCTCGATGGAATGGGACCCGAGAACATATTTGAATGAGTAGCAAGCTGCTCCAACAGAGGTAAACTTCCGAAAACATCAGGAATGGGGCCTGAGAACCGATTCCCACTGATGAATAAGTTCTTGAGGCCGGAGAGGTTACTCAGATTTTGGCTAAGTGAGCCGGAAAAGTTATTTCCAGACAGTGACAGTTGCTGCAAAGATGACAGCAAGTACAGAGCATTCGGTAGACCTCCGGAAAGAGAATTCATATCAAGGTGCAACTGAAGAAGCCACTTCCCGCACTTCTCGATACCATCCAGGCCTCCCCCGAGATGATTCATGGACAGGTCGAGGACAAGGAGTCCGACACTGGACCAAAACAAGACACAACGAACAGGGCGGAGAAAACCCACCGGAGCAAAGTAGCTCCAACGAAAATCACCAGATAACTTCTACTCCACTCCACTCCATAAAGAAGAGAAAGTTACCCGTCGCTTGTAAGAAAAGCAAGAAAATCGGACCGAGTTGTAATCATCTTGTTATCCTTTCTTTGAAGTGGGGTCGTCGTCCAATTTTACTACAGTCGAAGAACCTCCTCCTCCTCCCTCCACACTGTCCTCCACTTTTTAAATTTTAAACAAGAAGAAGAGGAACAAAGGAAGTAAGATGAAAAGTGAAATAAAGCGTCGGGGACAAAAGTAGTAACGAGAGATGATGTGGTGTGTGAGGCATTGTCGGATGAAGTCAGAAAGTGCTGCGACTTCAAGGAGAGAAACCAAAACAAAGAAAGAGTGCAGGTGTTGTGCTTTCTTTTCTAGTTTAGGTGCAATTCTTACACACTTTCGTCGTTTTCTTCTTCTTCTTCTTCTTCTACTTCATCTGTATTATCTGTGTTTGAATGGCTCAGTAAGTAGTACTTCTGCATCTCCAATAGACAGACACATGGGGGGTAGTGGGGATTAGTTGAGAAAATGAAGACGAAACGGCTGACTTAATGGGCTCTGCCCTTTCCTCCTCCTCCTCGGAGATTGCGAGGTTTGTTTGGTCAACATCAACGCCCTTGTCCAGAGACAGAGGCGGGGCAGAGAAGGTCAACAACAACTTCGGACCTCGAACAACTTTCATCAAGGCTACCCAACCAGCTCTGCGTTCCCTTTGACTTTTTTGACCCACAACACGAATCCTGTCTGTAGATCTGGTCTCTTGGTTTCGGCGGCTGCTCACAGAAAGCATCCGTGAGTCCGAAATGGCTTCTCCACTGATGACGTAACTATCCTACCCCCCTCTTTAGGCTGTCGTAACAAAAAATAAAGCATCTCCGACCCGTTAAAGGGAACTAGAATGTGACTACATTTTTTAACTCCAATCTACGTCGTTCGGCCCGGGGCGGATTTTCCATGTAAAATGGCATAACCCCCTCCAGTACTTGAAAAAAAAAGAGTGACCCATTCGCTCTTTTAACGAGTAAACAAGAAGCGGATTTTGAGTTAGTTAAGTAATTTTTTAATTTGCGAAAGTTATTGAGTTCGATTCTTAATAATAACAACTTTGAAATCTACCCCTTATTTACTTATTAAAGGGGCGGGTGGGTCACTTTGTTTTTTTTTAAGTGTTCCAAGGGCGAGTTTTCAAAACCCGCTCCTGCCCATTTATACGTAGGGCGGGTTCCCTCTTTGTATTTTAGGGGGCGCATTTTCAAAATGCGTCCCTTCGACGGTATTTTGATAATTTACGAAACTCGGACCGTTTTTCGCAAATTTTTTTAAAAACTAACAGTAAATTCGTACAAACCTCCTGAACCGTCCAATTACTCGCACTGAAGGATTGAGGTTGGGAAGTGGCTTATTTCCCATGCGTGCGCAGAACGATAGGTGAAATGTATTAAATTTTGCTCTTTTTTAGCACATTATATTAGCGTAATTAGTACGGTTTGTAATTATTATAATTGTACTAAATACTAATACGCATTGGCACTTTACACTAATGTTAACAGTAAAAGTTTTGTACCGACTAGTACACTAATGTTAACAGTAAAAGACTCTTTCTCTCTTTCCAAAAGAGAGAGAGAGACGGGATGGGGAGATTAACTAACCTCATTCTGAACTTTTGGGTCCAATACTATAGGTCGAGATAGCACGCCAGAGTCAACATCTTGTGTAAATGGACTCATCTTCTCCTCCAACATCTCCTTCAGCTTTAAAACGAACAAAAAGAGTTTCATCACTAGTCCACTCCATGCAGTAGACATAGTTTTCTGTAGCAACAAGAGACTGGAACTGGCTAACCTTTTCTTCGCGCAACTTGGCTTCCCATTACCCATCCAGGAACCTGTTCGCGATCTCTCTTTGAGCATTGAGAAGCACCGTCATCTCGTAAAATTTATCTGGATCTCTGAGATCCTCTTCACTCCAAGAAGATTTGTCGAGGGGAAGTTCCAACTCCTGATGGTATTGGCTGCTAAATTTACTAGGTAGGAGCGAAAAAGCACAAAATAGATTCCTGAATCTCACAACAAGAATCAGCAATCGCAGTTCAGTACGTACACACCAGTTCTTGGGACGAGGGGGAGGATCCAGCCTCATGACTTCTGCTTGTAATGCCTTCTTTGCTTTGTAGTAAGGAATGTTCATGACTATCACGGGATCATCGCAAGCACGGGCAGGTTCAATAGAAATCAATGCCTGTAAAAGCAAACATTAGAAAGAAAGAGAAAAATTCTCATACTGTTTCCAAGGCCAGGAAACAGCCCAGTCAAAGAATGGGCACAATCATAATGCCTACCCGCTGCAAATGCTCCCACCCAGGTTTCCTCTTTTCCACCAAATCACGAATTTGATCATATCTCATAGATTCATGAACGAAAACCCAAGCAAATGCAACTAAGAATTTTTAAAGTACACAGATAAAGCACAGACATTTGCCGGAAAGCTTGATTTCTATCTGAAAGATAAAATGGTTTTAACATCACGGCTCATCAAGAAGTAGCTCGTATTCAGAAAAGAAAACTAGCCAGAGCGGTCAAACACCTGGTACTGCCACCACAATTTCTGCTTTACATCATCGCCAAATTCAAAGCCACCCATCATTTGGGAAAGGTAATCAGCCAAAAAGCAGCTATGCTGGGGTCCTTCATGCAGTGCACGATGTGCTGTAGAAACAAAGAGTCACAAATAAACCTATCACCATGAGAATCAATAAAGAGAACAAGTTCAGTTATAGCTGCAATAAAAACCTCATAGGGGTAATCCATTTTTTTCATGATATTGTAAGCTTTCCAAGGGGGCTCCATAATCTGCAGAAGACAACGATCCAAATTAATATCATCAAAATCCTCAAATCAACAATACAATGCTCATATGAGAAGCTTGCCTGATTTTTTTTTTTTACAATCACATACAAGGAATTTCTATAATGCATGAAATCTTCCAACATTCTATTTCTAGGTTCATTAGAAGAATTTCATTTGAAAATATTGGAAGCACACAAAAAAAAAAACATGTTGATTTCGAATTCAGATCCTCTAAACATTAAACAACAATGAAAAAAAGGTAAGTTTTCCGATAGGACAAAAGACCTAAAGAAAATCAATTTGAGCGCGTTCAGATTCCACTAGAATGACTCCCATCATCATGATAAAAGCACTTGAAAATACAAGCATAAGCACCGAGCGAGAGGATTCGATTCATTCCACAAGAATGACTCACATCATCTGCTGAGATCCTGAGTGGAAATTTGTGCTGGCATTCAGGACAGCCCATGACTCCCTGCAGTAATAACCATCATCAGAAACAGCAAAAATTGATAAGCCAAAAGGAAATGGCATTTTAAGAAGTTGTATTGGAGAGGTTCAAAATAACAACAACGGACCATAAGCATGCCATGCCTAATTACAGTTAGGTACATGAGTCATCGATGTCGGTAATCAATATATAAGGAAAATTATCCCGCTGACCGTTCCATCACATGATGGGCAATCCTTGGATGGTAGGGGTGAATGGAGATCAATAGTAGCAGGAAGATGCACCAGTTCAGCTCGATTCTCAACGATGGCATCAGTAATGGACTCAGCTGTCGCCTTCTCTCCACTACATAAAACCAGTATCACATATCACATGCCTTCTAAAAAATATTCCCTCGGGCATGCTTATGCATGTTTTCCTTCTTCCCAGAGATGAGTCGAAAAAAAAACTTCATCTCAGAGTACATAAGGAAAGCATAAGAAAGGATTCATCTCAGTGCAAGGACACGGCCTTTTGATAATATACCTCCTCAAGCTATACCGATTCACTTGATAGTGAACCTTTCCAGTTCCTTTGCACATGGTACACCTCATTGCCTGCCATCCGCTGCAGGTTTTGCAATTCCTGCATTAGCTTCCAATTACCATGACAATGATGATGCGTTGGCTTTCTACAATAACGATGGAATCGAATAGCTTTTCATTTCAGTTGATCAAAACCAGGCATTCAACCACAGGAAGGACAATATGAAGAAACGAGCCACAACTGCCACACCACACGAACACCAGGCATTCGACCACAGGAAGGACAATATGGAGAATTTAATCAATGGCAGCACCTCTGACAATTAACCTTCTTCCCGAGCTCAAGAACAAGGTCATACGTCCCTAGTGTCGCTACAACCTGCCATCAAACACAACCACAACCACAAAACAATGAAGTCTAACTTAAAATCCCCCTCCAACCACATCTTTGGAGGCACCGCGACGACACTCTTATCTCAACACATTTAACCACTAAACTCAAATTAACAAAACAGAAAGGAGGGGGGACTCACGAAAATCGAGGTGTAGGAAAGCTTGCTGATAAGCTCAGGGACACCGAAGCCACGAGGTGCCGAGCCGGCGATGTCGAAGGCGAGGGTGAAGGGGGAGAAGACGACCTTGATCGGGAACTCGAGTATGTCAATCAGCTGCTGGCCATACCTGGCTGTGAACACCTTGTACTGAGCGTCCGCGAACTGCTTCACCGACTTTATCAGTCGGTCCGTTCCCCTCGACATTGCGGGAACTCCGCCCCTGGGGAAAACCCCACGGGAAGAAGAAGAAGAAGATAAAGAGAACCACCCCAAAAAAAAAAAAATCCCGGCCCACCTTGGGTCACCTTGGGCCTAGGCCCCAATTAATGAGCCCATGTATAATGTCACAATACAAGCAAACGCCCAATGATTCGGCGTTTTTTCGGCCTGGCCCTCTCTCTTTATTTTTGTTATTTTTTTTAAAGTCCAAATTGGGACAGACAGACAGACAGACTGTTAGATACTATTACCAATTATTACTCTTACTACTCTCTTTCTGACAACTCAAAGCCTCGGTTCCTTTCCGACTTGTCAATTTTTAAGTCTGAAACGGAAAATTAAAGTCGCTTTCTTGACCCCCGCAACAGAACCCCATTAATCCCTTCTTTACTACTACAACCTTAAACGAATACGAACACCCCGGTAGGAATACCAAGTGATGTTTATGTTATACGAACAGCTAGAGAAGAAAGAAACAAATGATTAATCAACCAAGAAGAGAAAGGGGATGCTTCCTTGTTTCGTTCATGGCTGTCTGTGTACAGCACAGGTACAGGGCGCTCTTTTTATCAAGAGGGGGCGCCGGATATCCTAGGAGAAGTTACCGGGAACAATGGGAGGAGCTGCGGCTCGGTCTCCCTCGGCGTGTTCATAGGAGATGGGTGAAAGTAGAAGCCCTTGTCCGCGATAGCTCTCTCCTCCTCCTCCGATGGCATCGATGATTTCCCCAGCGATGGCGAGGTGCCGAAGGGGTCGCTGTTGAGGGGAGTGACGGGGGAGATGTTCATGGTCTTCTTTGTTGTTTCAGACAGAACAGGGGAGAGGAGATTGTCGTCGTTGTTGACGTTGTGGTAAGAAGAATGGGAAGGGAAAGGGGGGGTTCTCGAATTTGGATGATACGAGAAGTGGATGGATGGAGAGAATATGAGGGAGGAAGAAAGCAAAAAAGGGCAGAAGACAAGCCCTTTATAATAAATTACAATAATAATAATTTCGTTAATTATTTTCCTGGGTTTAAGTAACAATTCAGACAAGAGGGTTTGTGCATATTTATGCAAAAAAAAAAAAAGAAAAGAAAAGGAATTTCTAGGGATTCGAGAATGGAGTTAATGGGATGGGGTTAAATATGAATTTCTGTTTAGTGGGAAGTCGAATAAAGAGAAAGAAATAACGTGGAGTGGGGAGGAGGGGACCAAAGTAAAAAATTACGTGATAGAAAGATATTTCAGACAACATTGAGATCCGTTTTAAACGGAGGAGGGTGGGGAGGTGGACGGACGGACGAACCACATGCTCTGTTTGGTCTTGCTTTATTTATTTATATGTTACAGGATTCAACGTGAACCAATGACATTTAACTCACCAGTCCCCAAACCAAACACGGACTTTAACTGGAAATGTTATTCCAAGCTCCGGAAAGAAAAGCTTGCTTACAGGTATCGGATGAGCTCCACCGCGAATTTCCCCTTCTTTGTTTGGTTGATCTCCCTTATCTGATACAAGACGACGAGACGAGCAGTGGCAATGGAAGAATATCAGAGTTTTTTTTTTGGTAAAAAAGAGCAGGAAGTGGAGAAGTCGGCTTACTTTTAGCCTGCCTTTGCCGCTGAGAGAGACCATGTCTCCTGTTTTTAGCGTTGTTCCGTTTTTCGTCACCTTCGTCCAGTTGACTCGCACATCCCCATCGCTGCGAGTAACAAGAACATCCGAATGATCCCAATTCTTCGAATGTCAATGGTGCGAGCACAAGGAAAAGAAAAATGCCTAATCATGTCTGCCAGCTTTGACCGAGATATCTTGAATCCGGCACTCGCGAGAGCATCGACCCTTAAGGAGGCCTCTACGGATTTGAGTGACTTGGTCCTGCATCCGGTTCTAACCCAACTATAACTTTGGATTGCACGCTGACAAATTAACAGAACCGTGAACCAATCAAAGGAGCAGAACAATGAATAGAGTTGGGTGTGACCTTGGGGGTTCATACTCGAGTGCCAGCAAGGGGATCCTTTCACAAGTAACGGAGACATTACCTACCTGCGAGGGGATAACAGTAGTTTACCAGTATGAAATCATAATGTCCCCAGGGACTAAATTTCATGAACTCACTCTGTGGGGGGGCTTAAGCCCTCTTTATTCCCTCAACGGAGGCAGTAAAAGGCGAGTAACAGACAAAGGACGAAGACATTACCTACCTGCGAGAAGAAATGGATGCCAAACTACTTTAACAGAATCACAAAATCCATGAGATGTGATCTTATTACTTTGACTTGGTCTTGAATGTCTTCCTTCTGACCAATTGACCCCTGGATCTCAGCTCTCATCGTAGAATTTGCAATGACCTTGTCCCTTGTTCCCTCAAGCTGCTTAATTTCCCGTATAATTTGCTTCTCCTCAGCCAGTGAGATACTCTCATGCTGAATCTGGCAGTGAAAGCTTTGGGTCTGCCAATATGCACACCCAAGAGTCAACAGGAAATAAGACAAACAGAAGAAAAAAATGGTTCAAACGCTCATAAAGAGAACATACAACTCCATTCAGTTCCTCTTCTGAAGAGCACAAACCGCTGCCACGATTAGCCGTGTTTGTGTTGCGCAGCTTTCCGCGAGCTTGCTGCAGCGGTTCCATTTTCTTTCTCTTCTCATCCATCACCATATTGAACTGTCTGTTCTCAACACCCAATGCTTTCAGCTGGGAAATTATCTCACCTCTTTCTGCCTACAAGATTAATAAAAGAACTGCGCGTTAATTATACTTAACAAAAGGAACATCAGAATGCAAGACACGCTTTCTAGGGAATAATCGATATCCTGACCTGGCTAAAAGTGAAAAGTATGATAAATTTCAAATATCACTTATTTATAGGATGATCAAAATGGCAGACACAATAATGCCATTGCAGTAATGGCAATATCCAAAATCAACGGAGCACAAGTACAACTAGAACATTTAGTGTGAATTATTGCCTGCTAAAAACCTAAAGTTCGGCATCTGAGGATCATTCCCGATGAAGATCAATAATTGATTTGTCGATGGCTCTTTAACTACTAGTGCACTGTAATTATAGTAAGGTGGAAATTAAAAAAGTATTCTTTGCCCCCTTCTCATTTTGCATTTTTCTTCCCTTATTTGACGGAGCTCATACAAGATTGTCCGATGTTGGCATCGGATTATAATTAATGAGAGCAGTCGATGCATTTAGAGTTACCCATTGCATGTGCATCTCATAATTGAAAACCAAGCATAGATTCCAGAGGCCGTTTATGTACGCCCTTGATCGTACAAACACATTCTTGCTTACCCTCTTTGCTTTCTGTTTATCAGTGATCTGGAAGCGTTAGAAAACTATCATGATAAATTAGTTGTGTTGGTTGGGGGGAAGCGTGCAGGTTGTTAGGTTGTTGGCCGGGACTATCGAGCAAAAAGAAGTACCGAGGAAGAAACAACCCCAAGTGAACCCCAAAATGGGAATAAATATATTCAAGAAAAAACTGACGGGAGATTATTTTTTTATTTCTTGTCCCGAGAAATAAAAACCCAAAAATAAATTTATAGCCCTTGTTTCCCAATAAATTTGGTCTTTATATGATTAGCCTCAAATCCCCCTCCCCAAATTAAACGTCAACCTTGTGTGCTTTAAAAACAAAGAAGAGAAGGAGAAGACATTTTGATGTTAGTATGGTCCATAGGAGTATTTTAGAACTTTAAATGTAACAAGTGAACGGAAACTCTCTCTGTGCTTGTGACTATGCTCTTGTTAGAGAGCACCGAGCCCCGCCCATCATATGCGCCGCCTTGGAAAATTTGGCTCCTCGTCGCTACTATCGGTGTTGCGTGTGTAGTCCCTGTTATAATCATCGGAAGAGTCGGACTCTACCTCCTCCTCCTAGGCATCCGAGGACTGCAGTTCCTCCTCCGCATCCTCCTGGAGCTGCAGCTCCTCCTCTGCATCAGCATCCTGCTGGAGCTGCACCTCATCCTCTGCATCCGCATTGTGCTGGAGCTGCACCTCCTCCTCTGCATCAACTTCCTGCTGGAGCTGCACCTCCTCCTCTGCATCAGCATCATGCTGGACCTCCTCCTCTGCATCAGCGTCCTGCTCGACCTGGACCTCCTCCTCCTCCTCTGCATCAGCGTCTTGCTGGACCTCCTTCTCCTCTGCCGCAGGTTCCTGCTAGAGCTGCACCTCCTCCTCTGCATCAGCATCATGCTCGACCTCCTCCTCTGCATCAGCGTCCTGCTCGACCTGGACCTCCTCCTCTGCATCAGCGTCCTGCTGGAGCTGCAGCTCCTCCTCTGCATCAGCATCCTGCTGGAGCTGCACCTCATCCTCTGCATCAGTATCCTGCTGGAGCTGCACCTCCTCCTCTTCATCAGCTTCCTGTTGGAGCTGCACCTCCTCCTCCGCATCAGCATCATGCTGGACCTCCTCCTCTGCATCAGCGTCCTGCTCGACCTGGACCTCCTCCTCCTCCTCTGCATCAGCGTCTTGCTGGACCACCTCCTCCTCTGCATCAGCATCATGCTGGAGCTGCACCTCCTCCTCTGCATCAGCATCATGCTGGACCTCCTCCTCTGCATCAGCGTCCAGCTCGACCTGGACCTCCTCCTCTGCATCAGCGTCCAGCCCGACCTGGACCTCCTCCTCTGCATCAGCGTCCAGCCCGACCTGGACCTCCTCCTCTGCATCAGCATCATGCTGGACCTCCTCCTCTGCATCAGCGTCCTGCTCGATTTGGACCTCCTCCTCTGCATCTGCATCTTGCTGGACGGACGGACGAACCACATGCTCTGTTTGGTCATGCTTTATTTATTATTATGTTACAGGATTAAATGTGAACCAACGACATTTAACTCATCAGTCCCCAAACCAAACACGGTCTTTAACTGGAAATGTTATTCCAAGCCCCGGAAAGAAAACCTTGCTTACAGGTATCGGATGAGCTCCACCGCGAATTTCCCCTTCTTTGTTTGGTTGATCTCCCCTATCTGATACAAGACGACGAGACGAGCAGTGGCATTGGAAGAATATCAGAGTTTTTTTTTTGTAAAAAAGAGCAGGAAGTGGAGAATTCCGCTTACTTTTAGCCTGCCTTTGCCGCTGAGAGAGACCATGTCTCCTGTTTTTAGCGTTGTTCCGTTTTTCGTCACCTTCGTCCAGTTGACTCGCACGTCCCCATCGCTACGAGTAACAAGAACATCCGAATGATCCCAATTCTTCGAATGTCAATGGTGCGAGCACAAGGAAAAGAAAAATGCCTAATCATGTCTGCCAGCTTTGACCGAGATATCTTGAATCCGGCACTCGCGAGAGCATCGACCCTTAAGGAGGCCTCTACGGATTTGAGTGACTTGGTCCTGCATCCGGTTCTAACCCAACTATAACTTTGGATTGCACGCTGACAAATTAACAGAACCGTGAACCAATCAAAGGAGCAGAACAATGAATAGAGTTGGGTGTGACCTTGGGGGTTCATACTCGAGTGCCAGCAAGGGGATCCTTTCACAAGTAACGGAGACATTACCTACCTGCGAGGGGATAACAGTAGTTTACCAGTATGAAATCATAATGTCCCCAGGGACTAAATTTCATGAACTCACTCTGTGGGGGGGCTTAAGCCCTCTTTATTCCCTCAACGGAGGCAGTAAAAGGCGAGTAACAGACAAAGGAAGACTGCCAGCACGGCTGAACCGGCCGCCCAAACCCAGTAGTTATTTGACTTCCTGCGCCTGAGTATCGCCTTGGGGACAGATTCGGGTGCTTTCGTCTGTTTCCTGGCCTTGATGGTCTTCTCCTTCTTCTCCTTAGGCACGACCTGGACAGAAGGAGGAGCTTCAGGAGTTCTTTCGGGCTTTTCAGAATCGACGGCATCGACTTTGGTGTATTCCTCCGTCTCCACAGCACCACCTTTCTTCTTCAGCTTTTTCTCCTGATCCTGCCATCGAAACAAAGGAAAGAAAGACTCTTGTTATGCTACGAGTTGAGAACTTAAAGGGAACTAGGAATTCAAAGGCAAAGGATAAGTTATCCGCTAATTTCCTTAAGTTTCTTCTCGGCTTCCTTTTGAGCCTTGATTGCCGCTTTCGCGGCATTCTTCTCAGCCAACTTCTTCTTCCTCTCAAGAGCCTGCCTCTGCTTAGCAATCTGCTCTTCCCTCTTCATCTCCTTCAGCTTTGTCTCATCAATCTGGACAACAGGTGGGGGCTCAGGCGTCGGAATCTCGTACACGTCCTCGTCGACATTGGATTCTTTGGGCTCCAGTTCTTTTGTTTCGGATTTCCTGACCGACTCGTTTGCTTTCTTGAGGGGCTCCTTTTCTACCTTCTGGACAGGAGCAGGGTCTTGTTGTACAGGTGATCCAGGAACTTCTTTTGGTTTTCTCACTTCAGCTTCCACTTTTGGAGCTGCCAGTAATTTCTCAACAGCCACCAAAGGCTTCTCGGTGGGAAGCCTTGTCCGACCATCCCTGGTCATCTGTCTGCCATCTAGCAATGTCAAAATCCGCTTTTGATAATCATCCCGGAAAGTTTTGCTGCCATTCCAAAGGGAGAAGAATTTCTCGACCTGGAAAGATGAGGAACGGGTGAAAATGCTAATTAGAGTAATATAGCAAAATCTCAAACTTCCAAAAACCTCTGCATGTCAAAGATCCAGAAGGGCCATCACGTCCTTCTTCGCAGCAACTTCCCTAGCAGAATTGAAGAGAGCGCGGTTCTAGTAGAAAGGGACGTTCTGACAGAAAATGGGAGACAAAGTATTAACCGGCACACAGACAGATGGTAATGAGATAGATAAGTATGGCTGGGCAGCATCAGGAAAGGAAAAGCCGAGGTTCTTAGAGAAGTTCACGCACCCCTTCATCGCGATGCTTCCTCAGATCCTGCAAATTCGAATATGCTTTGTCCCTGGTTTCCACGACGACTTCTAGCTCATCTTGCAGGGACATGATATGAGAGTCAACGGCATCCAACTCATCCCTGAGCTGCTTGATTTTTGCCTTCACGGCTTGCTGGTCCTTTCTTACTTCATCCAAATCAACTTCAATAAGCTGCATCAGACAAGTCAAAAACAAAAAACCGTCAGGACACATCAGGTACCTTGAGGACTAAAAGGAAATGGATGGCAAACTACTTTCACAGAATCACAAAATCCATGAGATGTGATCTTATTACTTTGACTTGGTCTTGAATGTCTTCCTTCTGACCAATTGACCCCTGGATCTCAGCTCTCATCGCAGAATTTGCAATGACCTTGTCCCTTGTTCCCTCAAGCTGCTTAATTTTCCGTATAATTTGCCTCTCCTCAGCCAGTGAGATACTCTCATGCTGAATCTGGCAGTGCAAGCTCTGGGTCTGCCAATATGCACACCCAAGAGTCAACAGGAAATAAGACAAACAGAAGAAAAAAATGGTTCAAACGCTCATAAAGAGAACATACAACTCCATTCAGTTCCTCTTCTGAAGAGCACAAACCGCTGCCACGATTAGCCGTGTTTGTGTTGCGCAGCTTTCCGCGAGCTTGCTGCAGCGGTTCCATTTTCTTTCTCTTCTCATCCATCACCATATTGAACTGTCTGTTCTCAACACCCAATGCTTTCAGCTGGGAAATTATCTCACCTCTTTCTGCCTACAAGATTAATAAAAGAACTGCGCGTTAATTATACTTAACAAAAGGAACATCAGAATGCAAGACACGCTTTCTAGGGAATAATCGATATCCTGACCTGGCTAAAAGTGAAAAGTATGATAAATTTCAAACATCACTTATTTATAGGATGATCAAAATGACAGACACAATAATGCCATTGTAGTAATGGCAATATCCAAAATCAACGGAGCACAAGTACAACTAGAACATTTAGCGTGAATTATTGCCTCCTAAAAACCAAAAGTTCGGCATCTGAGGATCATTCCCAATGAAGAACAATAATTGATTTGTCGATGGCTCTTTAACTACTAGTGCACTGTAATTATAGTAAGGTGGAAATTCAAAAAGTATTCTTTGCTCCCTTCTCATTTTGCATTTTTCTTCCCTTATTTGACGGAGCTCATACAAGATTGTCCGATGTTGGCATCGGATTATAATTAATGAGAGCAGTCGATGCATTTAGAGTTACCCATTGCATGTGCATCTCATAATTGAAAACCAAGCATAGATTCCAGAGGCCGTTTATGTACGCCCTTGATCGTACAAACATATTCTTGCTTACCCTCTTTGCTTTCTGTTTATCAGTGATCTGGAAGCGTTAGAAAACTATCATGATAAATTAGTTGTGTTGGTTGGGGGGAAGCGTGCAGGTTGTTAGGTTGTTGGCCGGGACTATCGAGCAAAAAGAAGTACCGAGGAAGAAACAACCCCAAGTGAACCCCAAAATGGGAATAAATATATTCAAGAAAAAACTGACGGGAGATTATCTTTTTATTTCTTGTCCCGAGAAATAAAAACCCAAAAATAAATTTATAGCCCTTGTTTCCCAATAAATTTGGTCTTTATATGATTAGCCTCAAATTCCCCCCCCAATTAAACGTCAACCTTGTGTGCTTTAAAAACAAAGAAGAGATGCAGAAGACATTTTGATGTTAGTATGGTCCATAGGAGTATTTTAGAACTCTAAATGTAACAACTGAACGGAAACTCTCTCTGTGCTTGTGACTATGCTCTAGTTAGAGAGCACCGAGCCCCGCCCATCATATGAGCCGCCTTGGAAAATTTGGCTCCTCGTCGCTACTATCGGTGTTGCGTGTGTAGTCCCTGTTATAATCATCGGAAGAGTCGGACTCTACCTCCTCCTCCTAGGCATCCGAGGGCTGCAGCTCCTCCTCCGCATCCTCCTGGAGCTGCAGCTCCTCCTCAGCAACAGCATCCTGCTGGAGCTGCAGCTCCCCCTCTGCATCAGCATCCTGCTGGAGCTGCACCTCATCCTCAGCATCAGCATCCTGCTGGAGCTGCACCTCCTCCTCTGCATCAGCATCATGCTGGAGCTGGACCTCCTCCTCTGCATCAGCGTCCTGCTCGACCTGGACCTCCTCCTCCTCCTCTGCATCAGCGTCTTGCTGGACATCCTTCTCCTCTGCCTCAGCTTCCTGCTGGAGCTGCACCTCCTCCTCTGCATCAGCATCATGCTCGACCTCCTCCTCTGCATCAGCGTCCAGCTTGACCTGGACCTCCTCCTCTGCATCAGCGTCTTGCTAGACCACCTCCTCCTCTGCATCAGCATCATGCTGGAGCTGCACCTCATCCTCTGCATCAGCATCCTGCTGGTGCTGCACCTCCTCATCTACATCAGCTTCCTGCTGGAGCTGCACCTCCTCCTCTGCATCACCATCATGCTGGACCTCCTCATCTGCATTAGCGTCCTGCTCGACCTAGACCTCCTCCTCTGCAACAGCGTCTTGCTGGACCTCCTCCTCCTCTGCATCAGCTTCCTGCTGGAGCTGCACCTCCTCCTCTGCATCAGCATCATGCTGGACCTCCTCCTCTGCATCAGCGTCCTGCTCGACCTGGACCTCCTCCTCTGCAACAGCGTCTTGCTGGACCTCCTCCTCCTCTGCATCAGCTTCCTGCTGGAGCTGCACCTCCTCCTCTGCATCAGCATCATGCTGGACCTCCTCCTCTACATCAGCGTCCTGCTCGACCTGGACCTCCTCCTCTGCATCTGCATCTTGCTGGACGGACGGACGAACCACATGCTATGTTTGGTCTTGCTTTATTTATTATTATGTTACAGGATTCAATGTGAACCAACGACATTTAACTCACCAGTCCCCAAACCAAACACGGTCTTTAACTGGAAATGTTATTCCAAGCCCCGGAAAGAAAACCTTGCTTACAGGTATCGGATGAGCTCCACCGCGAATTTCCCCTTCTTTGTTTGGTTGATCTCCCCTATCTGATACAAGACGACGAGACCAGCAGTGGCATTGGAAGAATATCAGAGTTTTTTTTTTTTTGTAAAAAAGAGCAGGAAGTGGAGAAGTCGGCTTACTTTTACCCTACCTTTGCCGCTGAGAGAGGCCATGTCTCCTGTTTTTAGCGTTGTTCCGTTTTTCGTCACCTTCGTCCAGTTGACTCGCACGTCCCCATCGCTACGAGTAACACGAACATCCGAATGATCCCAATTCTTCGAATGTCAATGGTGCGTGCACAAGGAAAAGAAAAATGCCTAATCATGTCTGCCAGCTTTGACCGAGATATCTTGAATCCGGCACTCGCGAGAGCATCGACCCTTAAGGAGGCCTCTACGGATTTGAGTGACTTGGTCCTGCATCCGGTTCTAACCCAACTATAACTTTGGATTGCACGCTGACAAATTAACAGAACCGTGAACCAATCAAAGGAGCAGAACAATGAATAGAGTTGGGTGTGACCTTGGGGGTTCATACTCGAGTGCCAGCAAGGGGATCCTTTCACAAGTAACGGAGACATTACCTACCTGCGAGGGGATAACAATAGTTTACCAGTATGAAATCATAATGTCCCCAGGGACTAAATTTCATGAACTCACTCTGTGGGGGGGCTTAAGCCCTCTTTATTCCCTCAACGGAGGCAGTAAAAGGCGAGTAACAGACAAAGGAAGACTGCCAGCACGGCTGAACCGGCCGCCCAAACCCAGTAGTTGTTTGACTTCCTGCGCCTGAGTATCGCCTTGGGGACAGATTCGGGTGCTTTCGTCTGTTTCCTGGCCTTGATGGTCTTCTCCTTCTTCTCCTTAGGCACGACCTGGACAGAAGGAGGAGCTTCAGGAGTTCTTTCGGGCTTTTCAGAATCGACGGCATCGACTTTGGTGTATTCCTCCGTCTCCACAGCACCACCTTTCTTCTTCAGCTTTTTCTCCTGATCCTGCCATCGAAACAAAGGAAAGAAAGACTCTTGTTATGCTACGAGTTGAGAACTTAAAGGGAACTAGGAATTCAAAGGCAAAGGATAAGTTATCCGCTAATTTCCTTAAATTTCTTCTCGGCTTCCTTTTGAGCCTTGATTGCCGCTTTCGCGGCATTCTTCTCAGCCAACTTCTTCTTCCTCTCAAGAGCCTGCCTCTGCTTAGCAATCTGCTCTTCCCTCTTCATCTCCTTCAGCTTTGTCTCATCAATCTGGACAACAGGTGAGGGCTCAGGCGTCGGAATCTCGTACACGTCCTCGTCGACATTGGATTCTTTGGGCTCCAGTTCTTTTGTTTCGGATTTCCTGACCGACTCATTTGCTTTCTTGAGGGGCTCCTTCTCTACCTTCTGGACAGGAGCAGGGTCTTGTTGTGCAGGTGATCCAGGAACTTCTTTTGGTTTTCTCACTTCAGCTTCCACTTTTGGAGCTGCCAGTAATTTCTCAACAGCCACCAAAGGCTTCTCGGTGGGAAGCCTTGTCCGACCATCCCTGGTCATCTGTCTGCCATCTAGCAATGTCAAAATCCGCTTTTGATAATCATCCCGGAAAGTTTTGCTGCCATTCCAAAGGGAGAAGAATTTCTCGACCTGGAAAGATGAGGAACGGGTGAAAATGCTAATTAGAGTAATATAGCAAAATCTCAAACTTCCAAAAACCTCTGCATGTCAAAGATCCAGAAGGGCCATCACGTCCTTCTTCGCAGCAACTTCCCTAGCAGAATTGAAGAGAGCGCGGTTCTAGCAGAAACGTTCTGACAGAAAATGGGAGACAAAGTATTAACCGGCACACAGACAGATGGTAATGAGATAGATAAGTATGGCTGGGCAGCATCAGGAAAGGAAAAGCCGAGGTTCTTAGAGAAGTTCACGCACCCCTTCATCGCGATGCTTCCTCAGATCCTGCAAATTCGAATATGCTTTGTCCCTGGTTTCCACGACGACTTCTAGCTCATCTTGCAGGGACATGATATGAGAGTCAACGGCATCCAACTCATCCCTGAGCTGCTTGATATTTGCCTTCACGGCTTGCTGGTCCTTTCTTACTTCATCCAAATCAACTTCAATAAGCTGCATCAGACAAGTCAAAAACAAAAAACCGTCAGGACACATCAGGGACCTTGAGGACTAAAAGGAAATGGATGGCAAACTACTTTCACAGAATCACAAAATCCATGAGATGTGATCTTATTACTTTGACTTGGTCTTGAATGTCTTCCTTCTGACCAATTGACCCCTGGATCTCAGCTCTCATCGCAGAATTTGCAATGACCTTGTCCCTTGTTCCCTCAAGCTGCTTAATTTCCCGTATAATTTGCTTCTCCTCAGCCAGTGAGATACTCTCATGCTGAATCTGGCAGTGCAAGCTCTGGGTCTGCCAATATGCACACCCAAGAGTCAACAGGAAATAAGACAAACAGAAGAAAAAAAATGGTTCAAACGCTCATAAAGAGAAACATACAACTCCATTCAGTTCCTCTTCTGAAGAGCACAAACCGCTGCCACGATTAGCCGTGTTTGTGTTGCGCAGCTTTCCGAGAGCTTGCTGCAGCGGTTCCATTTTCTTTCTCTTCTCATCCATCACCATATTGAACTGTCTGTTCTCAACACCCAATGCTTTCAGCTGGGAAATTATCTCACCTCTTTCTGCCTACAAGATTAATAAAAGAACTGCGCGTTAATTATACTTAACAAAAGGAACATCAGAATGCAAGACACGCTTTCTAGGGAATAATCGATATCCTGACCTGCATCAGTTTCCTGCTCGACCTGCACCTCCTCCTCTGCATCAGCATCATGGTGGACCTCCTCCTCTGCATCAGCGTCCTGCTCGACCTGGACCTCCTCCTCCTCCTCTGCATCAGCGTCTTGCTGGACCTCCTTCTCCTCAGCCTCAGCTTCTTGCTGGAGCTACACCTCCTCCTCTCCATCAGCTTCATGCTGCACCTCCTCCTCTGCATTAGCGTCCTGCTCGTCCTGGACCTCCTCCTCTGCATCAGTGTCTTGCTGGACCTCCTCCTCCTCTGCATCAGCTTCCTGCTGGAGCTGCACGTCCTCCTCTGCATCAGCATCATGCTGGAGCGGCACCTCATCCTCTGCATCAGCCTCCTGCTGGAACGGCACCTCCTCCTCTGCATCAGCTTCCTGCTGGAGCTGCACCTCCTCCTCTGCATCGGCGTCCTGCTCGACCTGGACCTCCTCCTCTGCATCAGCGTCTTGCTGGACCTGCTCCTCCTTCTCTGCATCAGCTTCCTGCTGGAGCTGCACCTCCTCCTCTGCATCAGCATCATGCTGGACCTCCTCCTCTGCATCAGCGTCCTGCTCGACCTGGGCCTCCTCCTCTGCATCAGCGTCGTGTTGGACCTCCTCCTCCTCTGCATCAGCTTCCTGTTGGTGCTGCACCTCCTCCTCTGCATCAGCATCATGCTGGACCTCCTCCTCTGCGTCAGCGTCCTGCTCGACCTGGACCTCTTCCTCTGCATCAGCGTCCTGCTGGACCTCCTCCTCCTCTACATCAGCATCCTGCTGGACCTCCTGAGCAGGAGGATCCTCACGCTTGCGCTTCGACATGAGAGAGGATGAGAGAGGATCAGGGCCTAAGGAGTGCTCGCAACAAACTTTCCCGCCCGGGCGTTTTATATCTAAATTTTATTTTTATTTTTTTCAATTTAATCCCCAGCTATTTAATTTATGAAAATTAGTCCCCAACTATTTGATTTATGTAATTTAGTCCCTGTTCATACCTTTTCCTATAGCCGTCGGTGTACGAAGAGATCCTCGCCACCATCGTCGGAGGTGATGAAGCCGACGCCCATTTCGTCGCTGAACCTGGACGATTGGCCGGAGGATTGGTGAACCTCCTGCGTAGGTACTTGGCCGAGGTAATGTGAGCTTCTCAGCCGGTGGTTGGTGTTCCGGGGATCCCGAATGCTCGGAGATTAAGAGTACAGAGGAGCTTAGGCCCGGTCCCGGGGCTCAACGGCTGCAGATACTCATAGCAAAGCTGATGAATGCTGTTAAGCAGGGGCGCAAGCCTTGTAGATAGTTGTTTTAACTTTTGGTAGGGTTTTTTTTTCTACAAAAGTATACGTATACGGAATAGCAGCATTCAGTATTCACAATCCTCCAACAACATCCTAACTTAATGGTCCAGTGAATCACCAACCCTTCAGTGAGGCCAATCGAGGAGCTCGGAAACGCGAAATAGTCCGCACAACGAGGTTGAACTCCACCAATAAGTCGTTGCTATAAACTCTAGGAGAATAAATATTGTGATGTTATTACAGGCATTCCGAGGGTCGGGAGACGGTGAAACTGTTGCACTGTAACGAGCGGAGGTCTGACAGGCTCCTTGAATCCATTTACAACACAATCACAAACTTGGGATTATCTGATTCCCCTCTGCTTGTGTTTTCCTTGCTTTCGCCTTGTCCATCCTTGCTCATCTGAAAGTTTCCTGTATGTGGCTATCATGGTCCTTTAGCATCTGGTCCATGTTGGCAGACGGCATGATCAGCGGCCCTGAGTAGTGAATTTTGCTACCTTTGGAACCATAACCGATCTGATACAGAACACCAATTGAAATAAAATCAATTAATTATTGCGACTGAGGACCAGCAAGAGTAACCAAAATCAGGTGAATGGCAAATGGTAGACCAGCAATCCAAAGGGTGAAGTCGGTAAACTATTAGCAAATATGTCAACACACAAAAATTACCTCTATCACCGAAGAAGTGTCATCTGGTGTGGGCCGTTAGATTGCCGTTGGACAAAAAAATGAGACAGTAGTGAATCTCAGAGTTAACATGAGGTTCCAATGACAAACCAGGCCGGGATCCTTTGTTGCTGTTCGTCCGTCTTCCTTGGTATTAAAACCGGATGCATCCTGCATTTGCTGCTTTTGGTCTTGCTGAAATGAGGATTCGGTCGTCTCCTTGAATGACCCAGGGAACCTCCCAATCAGCTTCGGAACAACCTCCACGTGTGAAGGACCAGATCTATCTTTACGATCATCCGAAAGAAAACTTCTCCTAGAGGCTTGAATGCTCGAGAAACTTTGGTTTTCTGGCCCAACAGAGAATTTTGAAGTATCTTCTGGTCTCTTCCCGTCTTTCGCCCATCCAGACCTCTGAGACAGTGGTCCAGAGTGAGATGCCCGTTTTGGTATCTGTTGTGGATCAAGCTTACTATCTGTTGCTTGTGACGGTCTTGGTGGGTCTACGGGGAAGCCAGAGGCAACTTCTTCGGGATGCGGGTCAAATTTCTCACTTCTGCTCTTGGAATGTGGTTGGACTTGCCTTTTTTGCAGCCAAAGATGATGAGTAGTAAGATAAAATGGCTGCCCAGGAATTGGCATACCCATGCTAATAACAGCATTTCAGTACATGGCTGGGCAATCCATGGAACACTTTTCAGGATCACTAAAGAGAGGCTTGTTTCACAACTAAACAACAATACAGAGGAAAACAAGGAATAAGATGACCTGCAATGAAGCCGCCAACTCTGCATTGGCATCAGGGGCTGGGACAGCGCGTGACTCTTTCATTACCTTTCTTTCATCGTATCTCTGGCCCCTAACTCCAGCTGCTGCATGTCTTCCCGCACAAAACACCACACAGTATATATGAGCGTTGTACTAATTATTTTGTATATACAGACCCATATATTCATAGAGAAGGCATGGTCTACCAAAGGGGATGGACGATGGACCTAAATTAGATTTCCCATTCTCAATCTATGGAGAAAACAGGCTGAAGGTTTTCATTTGTTTCATGCAAATGATTCTATCCCCATGAGTCGAGGTCACATAACACATTCAATGACTTTTTAGTTTTTACAACAGTTACATTTTGGTCTTGGCCACCAAACCACTTTCGACCATTTTACACAACGGAATGCATCAATTATCACTGCAAAACGTACCCACATCCTCGAACACATGATCAAACCATATTCCCGCCATATCAAGTGGAAAAACAGAGTGTAGAATATACACCCACTTCCCTGCCATTGTAACCTCTACTTATACCCTATTAGTAACCTTCTTGCTTCCTCATCACGAATTTTAGCATCAAGCTCTTTGCTGGGAGGATATTTTGGCAGACTGGAAGGTTCACAAGGGAGGGGCTTTATGTGGAAGAACTGCAGGAGAAAAGGCAATAAAACATAAGGAAGTGACGATGACGCTAAACTAATGATCTCCGGAAGAAAGCAGACATAACGATAAAGAAAATGCAAAATACAAATCAACAAGCGAGCAACAAAGCTACAATGAACAAAGTGATTAGTCAAGTATTTTGCTGCAATTCATATGTTGATGGTCATTCAAGGCCCAGTCAACTGGCTCTTGCCAAGTCTTTGCATACCTGACTCTTCAGAGCAGAGGCTGCACTACCACGGTCGGCAGGATCAATTGATGAGAGTAGCTTCTCCACCAGCTCCAAGGCAGGTGCCGGGAAGTCCTTAAAATGCTTCAGACACGCATCGCGGATAAGGTTGCTGAGGCTTAAAAATAGTCGCATGAGGCAGCTTTGATTTTCTCCAGTTGTCCTCAGAAGGTGAGCCACAGAGCTTAAAAATTTTGTGCAGCTGTTCCACCTATAACAATAGAAAGGGAGGTCCAAGAAGTAAAGCCATGACCCCCAAATACTTCGTCGGAGGACAAGTGAATTAAATAATCAGTCACAAAGACCAGGAATATAATCTTCTTTGTAGGGGATAAATTGCTCGTGTATGTCAATCAATAACATTGTTTAACAGTCCTGCTCAGAACATGGCAGCATATAGGGAAATCGGAAGACCGTCACCTCCGTTCTTCCGGGCATAATGGGCTTGCCAGCATATAACTCGGCGAGTATGCAGCCGGTGCTCCACAGATCCACAGCAATCCCATAGTAGGTTGCGCCAAGTAGAAGCTCCGGCGGCCGGTACCAAAGAGTTACCACACGACTCGTCAACGGCTGATTCTGAAGAGGATCATAGAAACTAGCCAGGCCAAAGTCAGCAATCTTCAGGATCCCATGGTTATCAATGAGAAGATTTGAACCTTTTATATCCCGGTGCAAAACACCACGGCTATGACAATGCTCAAGGCTACGCAAAAGCTGTTGCATGTAGCATTTTACCTGCCACAAGGATGCACAGAGGTGGGAGTGCTTAATAAATTTCACTCACGAAATCTGCCAAAATTTTCAATTTCAACTGCAAATCTACCTGTGCCTCTGTGAATTTTAGTCCCGGATGTGAGGCTAGCCCTGCCAAATCATGCTCCATGTACTCAAAGACAAGATACAAGCTACATGACATCGTTGGCATAACTAAACCTTCTAACTTTATTACATTGGGATGATCAAGCCTGCACGATATATGAATTTCTCGTGCCATAAAACGAACACTTTCTGGCTCCAGGTTGTCGAACCTCACTTTCTTCAAGGCGACAATTTTTTTCTGATCTAGATCGCGAGCTCGATAGACATTACTGTAAGTTCCTTGTCCAATCTACACTCAAAAAGATTTTTGTATCAATAGTCCCCCATCATGAGCATAACCTCGCGACAAGACTAGATCCATAATTTGATAGAGGCGATGGCTAAAAGCGAAAACAATAACATGAAGCTAGCGGTTGCTCCGTTTGCATAAAGCAATAATTTTAAGCTTCAGTCCTTCCCACCAAACCATGGCAGGGAGCAGAAAAGGTAGAACAATTAGTATTTACCTTATCTAGCTTTTCGAAGGAATCTGCTCTTCGCGGCAACCATCCTTTAATGGCTGAATAACATTAGAATGCAAATAAGAAATTATTAAGATAGGCCAGTAGTCAACACAATTTTTGGTTGGTAACTGCACCTTCTGGATGTCTTCAATCCCATCCTCCCTGGAAAAAACAGCAACTATCAGAAAAGCACCAAAAACCTAGACTGTTGGAAACATTTAAATAGTTACTTTCTCAAGGTGTAATGATGAAAACCAGTTAATTTAAGCATGCGACTTGCAGCGGCCTTTTGGACATACAAGAAATGCCCGACAGCAATGCTAAAGTCAAAGAGAGACTAAGCATGAGATAGGTTACGGTCTTACGATTCCTCAAGATCAATAACTTTGATAGCAACTTCCTTGTGGAGCTCCTTATCAAACCTGCATACACAGATAAGAGACAAGAGCAAGCAGATAGTGTCCGGGGATTCAATATTCCTGCCAACAAATATTGTGTTCGTGCAGTCACAATAGAACAGATTTCTCATTTTTGCGACTTAATCACATAGAACTAGTAGAACAGCCAGACTAGGACTTACGCCTTGTAGACATCGCCAAAAGAACCTCTACCAATCAACTCCAGGGAACTGAATCTTGACCCCGCTGCCTCTGGCAAACCAATGGCATCGGCCATCTCCGACACCAACTACTGTTCAGTTATCACTGAAACGGGAAATCATAAACCAAAATATCATAAACTGAAATCTGCCAGCATGCTGTAATCCTACAAAACAGGGCATTGCGACTCCAACTAAAAAATCCAAATTCTTCACAGTAAAAACTGCATATTTTTCGGGGAAAAAAAAGAGTGAGACCTCGCTGTAATCAAAACAATTCCCCCAAGAATGACAGTTTCCCACGGGAATCTCAACGCATTGCATTGCAAGAAAATGTCGAAAGAACATCCACGGCGGAAGAACATCAGTCGAGTAGATTTCACAAAGAAGAAGCCCAGCATCCCATCGCCCGCCATGAAATGACTCCAAGCAAAACACGGATATAACACATCTCTTACACCGCGCACATTGAGGTATTAAAAGAAATGAGAAACGAAAGGGCGAGCGAAGATTTTACGCCGAAACTACCAACAGCGACGACCCAACCACGGACAAACACCAACCATGACACGATACAGAGATGAAGACGGTGGTAGTTTAAGATACGGACCATGGGAGATATGATGACTTCGTTGCTGTAAGAAGATAGGTATATAGCAGAAAGAAAACCTCAGGATAAGGTCATATTTCATGTCAAACTGAATATTAAAACTGATTTGAAATACAAGTTCATGAAAAAAGGGATGAGCGAGATGACGCGGGGACAAAGGAACGACTGCCCCGGAGCTTCGTGCAAAATCGCACCATAATCCGGTTGGTTGTCTTAGTCCCAATCCCCCGCCCGGCCGTGTTTCTTTCTTTTTTGGATTTGTCGCCACCACCGAAGCTCGCTTGCTTGCCTTTTTTCTTAACCCGACAGACGGCGTTTAAGGAAAATAACATTAGTTACGATAAGGATTTGATTTCTAGTTGTTATTGTGTTAAATGACAACCAACCTAAAAATAATAACGAATACAAAATAGTTGAAAAAATAGTTCAAATAATCTATTACTCATAGTTGCCGCCCAAGAGAGACTTGGAATTCCAAGGATGGGAATAAACATCCAAGAGACCCAATGATCCATCCTTGAGGGTGCAGTTTAAGAACCTGTCCATCTTATCCTGCATGACAAACAAACTCTCTCCCGTGGATGAACTTCCCTGAATGAGTAGACCGTCTCTGCCGTAGTGGTAAACCCCGGTAACATTGTTCGTCGTATCAATCGGGCCGTTCAGGAACATAACCCAACTCCTTATCCACAGGTGCTTTTCGTTCCGTCCCAGAACGAAACTCCAAATCTCAATCTTGTCTCCAAAGGATAGATCCCACAAGGTCAGACGTTTTCCCACGTTTGCTAACTCGTACCGTTCCAAATGTCTCCTTACCATTGAACGCCGGAAGAAATTCTCACCCCTCAGGTCAAAGCAAACCATAATCGTTCGTGTCGGCCCATGTAAGGTCCAGAAGAGAGTCTCGGAAACACAGACACCTCCTCTCCTTTCCTGATCTTGATTCTCAAAGGCCCCGTGTGATGATGCAAGTAACGAGCCAGGGAAGGGGATAAATCTCCAGCTCCTTCCCCCCCGCAGGTTGTAAATAGCTGCCCCAAGATTATTGTTCTCGTCCCGAACTAGCAGCTGAACCAGCTTGTGACTACCGCTCAATGGATCGTACCCTAGAGTCAAGTTATCAAATGCAACGGGCTGGTAGGGTGATCCCGGCACCACGACCATCTCTTTCGTCAAAGGATTGATGACTGCGCTCTCCAGGATACGGGATTTGTCCTGTCTTTCCAAGAGGATCAAGCCATTAGAGGTAGTTACCTTGCCCGAAACGCCTTGCCGAAAGCCCCTCAGCTCGGGAAAAGAGGCAATCTGTTGCGGTATCATCTCATCTCCTTTTTTTATCATTCCATAGATTCTCGGCCCCGTGATCTCATCGTCGGCGAAACATCCGAAAATACAAGTCTTTCCTGGGTTGATGTCCTTCATCCATGGATATAAACAATCAATAATCCGCAGCCACAGTTTGCAAACAATTCTACATCGGATGAGAACGTGGACGGAAAGTCCGGATAGGAGATGGTCAAAGAGTTCTATCGGAAGATTTTCCCAAGGATTACTTGGAAGATTATCCTGAACAAAGAAACAACATACTGAAACCACATAAAATTGAATGAATATTGCAGCAGCTAGACAAAACAAAAGAACAACCTCACGACGACGAGGCAGTGCCATGCTTCTCTCGTCTTCCGTCCTCCTCCTTAATCCTTCTCAGCCGCCCGCCTCCCTTTTAAAAAGAAAAACAATGTTTGTTTTATTTTGGAAAAAAATCTGATTTTGTTTGTAACAAAATCTTCGCGTAATATAAATATCCTAACAAATCAAATTAAAAATATATTGTCTTCTCCCTCACTCCAAGATAATATTTATTTTCCAATTAAAAATATTAATGTAATAAGGTCTTCTTCTTGGGTCGTTGAATTTAGGTAGATTTGAGTCAAAGTGCCGCCGGTTCCCTTTTTTTTTTCTTTTTTTTTTATTACACACGAGGTTGAGTTGAATGGGTTGTTTCCAGAGGTAAAAATGCAGCCAAAACATCTGACATGTTTGCTACAATATGTAATCATATTGTATGAGTAATCCATGCTATTTAGTTTTGGCATCGAATAACTTCCGAACAGTTCATAATCAAATCTTCGAAATGTTGCAAACATTGGCGTTACATTGCATGTAATATTATTAACAGCGGAAGCAAGTAGTCGTTTGGGCTACGGACACGCTTAGTATAGACAGTTAATATAAGGAGGAGCTGCCGCGAGCATCAGCCCTGGACGTCCTTGGATTCGATGGCGTCCAGCCAAGAAACCACTTGCTCGATCGACGGCCTCCTCCTCGGATCCTGGTCGGTACAACTATATGATATCTTGAGCAGATCCAGCTGCTCCTTCTCGCGTTCCTTGTCCCAAATCGATGCGTCGATTATATCCCTCTCCCGTTTCTCCGACTTCATCTGAGACACCCACGACACCAGCTCCCTGCAGTTCTTCCCTTTAATCACCTCCATCGGTCTTCTCCCGGTAACGAGTTCCAGAAGGACGACCCCGAAGCTATAGACATCGCCTCTGATTGTTGCCGTCAGGGTCTGGCTGTACTCAGGGGGGATGTATCCCAAAGTCCCCACCACGTCAGTCGTCACATGGGTATCGTAGGGATGGAGCAGCCGTGAGAGGCCAAAGTCGGCCAGATGAGCTTCGAATTGCTCGTCCAAGAGTATGTTGCTTGACTTGACGTCTCGATGGATGATGTTGGGCTCACATGTGACGTGCAGGTAAGCCAGTCCACGGGCTGTGCCCCTTGCTATCCTCAGTCTGACGTCCCACTCCAGGATAGAGCTCGTTTCATTGCACTCGTGAAGCCAATAGTCCAAACTCCCGTTCTCCATGTAGGAATAAATCAACAATCTGTCTCTGCGATGGTGGCAATAACCTTGGAGGGAGACAAGATTCTTGTGCTGGGCGCGCGAAAGGGCCTCCACTTCCGCTTGGAATTCCCGTTCAACCTGACCGCAATTCCCTGATAGCTTCTTGATCGCAGCTATGTTTCCGTTAGGGAGGCAGGCTTTGTACACCAACCCGAAGCCACCGCAACCGATGATATTCAACTGGCTAAAATTGTTTGCAGACTTAATCAAGTCCGCGACAGTAAGATCTTTGCAGGCTGAGTTCGGGAAAAGCACCAGTTTCGACGTTTCGTCCGCGTCTGATAACCAGTGAGACCGACTGAGTTCCTCGTCCGGGTCATCAAGAAGAACGCTAGATGATCTCCTCGCCATTTTCAGCAAGACACAACCAAGGAGAACCGCAACGCTGATTCCAACGCAAGCCGTTACGACAACAATTTTGGTCCGACCAACTTTTCTCCAAGGCAAGGAAGACATGTTAGGCTTCGTGCCCATGCCGTCATCAACTGTGCACGTTGAGCCTAAATATCCGCAAAGTCCTGGGTTCCTGTTGAACAATGGACTGCATGGGCTACTATTGGAAGAATGCGGATGGACCTGGACTAAATCAAGGCTGAACATCCATCGTGGGTCCTAAGGCTCTATCACTAGAATTCTGTTAAGGCTAGAATGATTACACCTGAGAGTGCTGCCGTCTGCTGTCGTTATCTTTGTTATAAGGGAATTGTACAGACAAGAAGATGTACGATAGAATTCTAAGAAAAACAGAATTTGTCCTTTCCTCCTCCTCCTTCTCCTCCTTCTTCTTCTTCTTTTTCTTCTTCTTCTTCTTCTTCTTCTTCTTCTGCTACACTCAATCCTTCATCTGCGTTTCTCTGTTCTTCCTGGGTCTTAACTTCTTCATGGTATCAGAGCTTCCAAAGGCTTGAAAGTCATTACTCGAGGACTGAGATATGGAAGACTCCTCTCCCCCTGTTTTCTCTGGTCTCCCGCAAACACCCAACTCTGGGATTTCTGACCATAGCTCCCCGGGTATTTCTCCTTTACAACTTCCTACTAGTGTATTCACTTCAATGGTCAAGTTAGACGACGGAAATTATCCGTTGTGGAAGGGACAAGTTCTCGCTGCGGTAATAGCTGGTGGTCTCGAGGATTATGTTTCTGGAAAAAGCTTAGCCCCTGTGCAGTATATGGATGAACAGTGCTTGATTATAAATCCTGACTATAGGACTTGGCAGAGAAATGATAAGGCAGTTATGTCACTTCTCTTCTCGTCACTCACTCCTGAACCACTTAGCCAAGTCATTTATTGCAAGAACGCTTCTGAAGTATGGGAGACTCTCCGAAGTCGTTATGAATCTACTTCTACAACCCGGGTTATCAATTTGAGAACTCAAATGCAGCAGATGAGAAAGGAAGGGAAGTCGATGCAACAGTACTTGAATTCGATGAAGATGTTGGCTGATGCTCTTAGTGCTGTGGGGGAGGCAGTCAAGTATCAAGACTATGTGTGGTATCTACTGGAAGGTTTACCGGCTGAGTATGATGCAGTGGTCACAGCCGTGTACAGCAGACCTGATCAACCCTCGCTGGACGAAGTTCAAAACCTACTTCTGAATTTTGAGCTGCGACTGGAACGGAGACAGGGGTTGGAGTGCATGATTCCTCAGGTACAAAACTCTTCTCTCCATACCTGTGTAGGAAGGTCTCAACCCAAACTCCAGAAATCACCTCCTCCATCTCCCAGACCTGTAACACACCCTTCAGTCTTACCCAACTCACAGAACAACAGTGCAAACCAGTGGAATGCCCCCCCTTACATACCTCATACCCAACCTAGTTTACTGGGTAGATCTCCAACCACACCCAATTTCTCTCCCAGATGGAATAACAGAGTTTTTCCCAAGCCTAAACCAAAATGTCAAATCTGTTTTAAGGTTGGACATACAGCTATGACCTGTTATCACAGATTGAATTCTAGTTTTCAACCTCAACCTCAAACCTTTCAGCCTCAACCACAAACCCATTTCACACCCTACACTCCCTATCCAACTTTTGTTCCTCCCATTCTGAACTCCTCTCCACAATACAGCCAACCTTTATACACACAATCCACCTATCAGCCTAACCTTCGCCACCCAGCACCTATGTCCACAGAATTACCTTCAGAAAACTGGCTTCTAGATACCGGGGCTACCCACCATGTTACACCCACTACTGAAGGCCTCCAAAATGTCACTTCATACCAAGGTAACTCTTCTGTCATGCTAGGGAATGGTACACGTGTTCATATCACTCATATAGGGGACAAACCTTTAGTTACAAATTCTGGTCAACTTCATCTACAAAGCATTCTTCATACTCCAACTTTGTCTCAGCGTCTGATTAGTATATCTCGTCTATGTCGTGATAATGATGTCGTTGTTGAATTCTCTTCTGGTGAATTTCTTGTCAAGGACAAAACAACCAAACATGTACTTCTCAAGGGTCTAGTGGATCAGGGACTGTACAAGCTCCACTCCAGGATGGTTCCTGAACATTCCATACCTCTTTCAAATCGATCAAGACCTGACATCGTCACATCCTCCATCAACACTCTTCAGCCTTATGCTTCTGCAGTTTCTACTGCTGTTATCCCTTCTGTAGATGCAGCACAGTGGCATCAAAGATTAGGACATCCGTGTTTTGATGTTTTAGCAAAGGTTTTACAGGGTTTTCATGTGTCAAACAAACTGTCTAAGTTACCTCTCTGTCAGTCTTGCGTTTTGAGCAAGCATCATCGATTACCATTTCCATTATCTACCTCTCAAGCTTCAAAACCATTTCAATTGATCCACACTGATTTGTGGGGACCATCTCCCGTTAAATCAGTCACAGGAGACAGATACTTCATGCTCTTAATAGATGATGCAACGAGATATTCTTGGATTTATTTTCTTCATGAGAAATCCCAGGCTCTCACAGCCTTCAGACAGTTTCATTCCATGGTCAGAAATCAATATAATGAACCTATCATTGCTGTGCGATCTGATTGGGGTGGTGAGTTTAGATCACTTCATTCTTATCTCATCAACCATGGGATATCCCATCAACTTTCATGTCCTTACACACCCCAGCAAAATGGTCGAGTGGAGAGAAAGAATAGGCAGGTGGTGGAAGTCGGTTTAACGATGTTGCTACATGCTAATGTCCCAAAAACATACTGGGTTTATGCCTTCCTTGAAGCAGTATCTCTGATAAATATGCTACCCTCTAGAGTCTTGCGTTACAAAACACCTTTCGAACTACTACACAAGTCAAAACCTGATTATACATCTTTAAGAGTATTCGGATGCTTGTGTTATCCTAACATTCGTCCATATACTTCTCATAAACTTGATTCTCGATCAGCTGTCTGTGTTTTTCTAGGTAAGAGCGTCTCTCACAAGGGGTTTATATGTGCTGCATTTCCTACAGGTAGAATTTATGTTTCTAGGGATGTGATCTTTGATGAACAAACCTTTCCATTCAAAACCATGTCTGTGAGTCATTCCAATCGATCCTGCCATCATGGTCAACAATCATGTGTTCCTATAGTGTTTTCTCCAGTCTTGTCTACACCTGTAACATCTCACTCTTTACCACATTCTAAGTCAGGCCCTTCCTCTGCTTCTGATTTGTCTTTACCTTTTCACCCAAGTTGTACTGTGTCTGAGAGTATACTACCATCTTACATGACAGAGGACGTTACCACTGAAGCACAGATTGGAGGTAATATTCATCCCATGGTGACCCGATCTAAAGCTGGTATATTCAAGCCTAAACTATACCTCACCACATTGCCCAATAAAACCCCTTCTTCTAATCCTAGCTCTTACATTCCAGCCGAACCAACCACTTTAAAGGAGGCCTTAGCTACACAGGTGTGGCATAATGCAATGCAGGTTGAACTTGAGGCTTTAGTGCGCAACAACACCTGGACTCTGGTTCCTAGGGAGCAAGCTCAGAAGGTGGTTGGATGTAAGTGGGTATATAAAGTGAAACTGAAGCCTAATGGTACTCTAGATAGGTGCAAGGCAAGACTCGTGGCAAAGGGGTTTCTTCAAACTCGTGGCATCGACTTCACCGAGACTTTTAGCCCGGTTGTGAAGCACCAAACCATTAGGATTGTACTTGGCTTGGCTGTAACTTCTGGCTGGCCTTTGAAGCAGCTGGATGTTCACAATGCCTTCCTTAACGGAGATTTATCTGAGGTTGTATATATGCAGCAACCCCCTGGTTTTGAAGCCACAGAGAAACCTCTACATGTTTGTCGACTTCACAAGGCTATTTATGGACTGCGGCAAAGTCCAAGAGCTTGGTATCTTAAGCTGAGTGGTAGCCTTGCTAAGTGTGGTTTTATCAACTCAAAAGCTGATGCTTCACTATTTTATCAGCTAACAACCGCTGGCATAATTATAATCTTGGTTTATGTTGATGACATCATAGTTACAGGCTCAAATGTTGCTGGTATAGACAGTCTGCTGCCACAGCTAAATAAAGAGTTTGCACTAAAAGACCTTGGTGAGCTGTCTTATTTCTTGGGTTTTCAAGTAACTCGAAAAGCTGGAATGTTGCACCTTTGTCAGGAGAAATACATAATGGATTTGCTTGAGAAGTCTGGCATGGCAGATTGCAAGCCCGTTGCAACACCAATGGCTACATCTGCTCATCTGTCAAAATACGAAGGGGAGGTTTTGCAGGATCCAACTGATTATCGAAGTCTTGTTGGTGCACTACAGTACTGCACTAATACCAGGCCCGATATAAGTTATGCAGTCAACAAAACCTGTCAGTTTCTGCATCAACCTACATCTGTGCATCTACTGGCTGTGAAGCGTATCTTGAGGTACTTAAAAGGTACTTTGAATCATGGCATTACTATAGCAGCTGGTGGTTCGACGGATATAGTTTGTTTCACGGATGCGGATTGGGCAAGTTGTCTCGATGATAGGAAAAGCACAGGAGGTTATTGTATCTTTGTTGGGCAAAATCTGGTTTCATGGGCTTCTCATAAACAACGAGTAGTCTCTCGTTCAAGTACTGAAGCAGAGTTTCGCGCCCTCGCTGATGGAGTTGCAGAGGTTATTTGGGTGCAGAAACTATTGCAAGAGATACATATACCTAGCTCTAATTGTCCGGTTCTTTACTGTGACAATTTGAGTACAATTCAGTTGGCAGGAAATCCTGTTTTGCACGCACGCACTAAGCATGTGGAGATTGACTTTCATTTTGTAAGAGAGAAGGTGACTGCAGGCCAACTACATGTCTTACATATTAGTTCAGAAGATCAACTTGCAGATCCTCTTACTAAAGTTGTTCCAGTTCAGCGCTTTCTCAGCATGAGGAGCAAACTGACAGTAGTGACCAAACCCGATGTCAAGATTACCTGTAGTGTGTTGAAGTTGGCAAGTAACAGAAATGAAATAGAGGAAGAGTATGACAGACAGTCCATGGGAAGTGTTGAACAGTTAGAAGAAGAAAGTGAAGTAAAGACTGTTGGAGAGGCTGCTGTTGGAGGAAGCTTAGTTTGCGGGGAAATGTTGAACAATGGACTGCATGGGCTGCTATTGGAGAATGCGGATGGACCTGGACTAAATCAAGGCTGAACATCCATCGTGGGTCCTAAGGCTCTATCACTAGAATTCTGTTAAGGCTAGAATGATTACACCTGAGAGTGCTGCCGTCTGCTGTCGTTATCTTTGTTATAAGGGAATTGTACAGACAAGAAGATGTACGATAGAATTCTAAGAAAAACAGAATTTGTCCTTTCCTCCTCCTCCTTCTCCTCCTTCTTCTTCTTCTTTTTCTTCTTCTGCTACACTCAATCCTTCATCTGCGTTTCTCTGTTCTTCCTGGGCCTTAACCTCTTCAGTTCCCTTCGAAGCTAGAGTTCGGGAAGCTCCCGAACTGGCTGCCGGTCGGAACTCTTCCCGTCAGGTGATTGCTAGCCACGCTGAACTTTGAGAGGAATGTGAGCTTGTCAAGAGACGCAGGGATCGATCCATGCAAGTCGTTATTAGATAAGTCCAGAACTTCGATATTCTCTAGCCCTGAGATGGTCGAAGGGATCGTTCCAGTGATGTTGTTACTGCTCAAATCCAGGACATGAAGTCGTATTAGACGGCCGATCTCCGTTGGTATGGTTCCGTTGATCCTGTTGTTGCTCAGGTAAATGGCTGGAGGAAAGTTGGAGACCTGATTGTACTGAAGACCACTGGAACTTTGATTTCTTTTCAGATATAGAGGAATCCCCGACGAGGATGTACTCGACGAATTGGAATTCATCGAGTCGAGGCTACCCAGCTCGGAAAGACCATTCGGGATCTCTCCGGTGAGAGTATTGTTTGAGAGATCCAGATAGAATAGACTAGCCATCTTCCCTATCCATGAAGGGATGGCTCCGCTCAACCGATTCCACGACAAATCAAGGACTTCTAGCTTGGGGCAGTTCAGCATCCATTGTGGAACTTCCCCATTGAGTCCGCAATTCCCAAGTCCCAAAACAGTCAGGTTGTTGAACCCGCTGATGTTGCCAGGGAGTTCCTCTCCATGGAAGTTCTTGGCGAGTATAAGCGTGCTCAGGTCATCGCACTGCTGCAGAATGGATAGTGCCCCGGATAAGTTGGTGATGCTATTGTTCGACAAGGAGAGGAATGACAGGGACATGAGCTTCCCAAAGCTGGCAGGAACTTCACCTGAGAAACGGTTCTTCGCAAGGTTCCAGATCCTCAGCTCCAAACAACCAGATAAGGTATCTGGAAGAGGTCCAGAGAAGTGATTGGAGGCAATGTCGAGCGTAGCCAGGAGCGGCAGTCTCGTGAAATCAAGATTGATGGGACCCGACAGGGAATTGTTCCGCAGGTCAAGGAGGTGAAGGCTTGGACAGAGTGCCAGGCTCGATGGAATGGGACCCGAGAACATATTTGAGTGAGTAGCAAGCTGCTCCAACAGAGGTAAACTTCCGAAAACATCAGGAATGGGGCCTGAGAACCGATTCCCACTGATGAATAAGTTCTTGAGGCCGGAGAGGTTACTCAGATTTTGGCTAAGTGAGCCGGAAAAGTTATTTCCAGACAGTGACAGTTGCTGCAAAGATGACAGCAAGTACAGAGACTCCGGTAGACCTCCGGAAAGAGAATTCATATCGAGGTGCAACTGAAGAAGCCACTTCCCGCACTTCTTGATACCATCCAGGCCTCCCCCGAGATGATTCATGGACAGGTCGAGGACACGGAGTCCAACACTGGAAGAATTGCAGGACTGAAAATGTAGCTCCCCAGAGAAAGCGTTGTTGCTCGCGTTCAAAGTGACGAGACTTGGGTGATTGGCGAAATCCGGCAATTCTCCGGAGAATCCGTTTCCGGAGAGATTCAGATACTGGACGGAAGCAAGACCGGAAAGCGCAGGCCAAGCTGGTCCCGAAAACGAGTTGTGGCTGAGGTCGAGAATCTCCAACTGCTTCAACGACGACATTTCCACGGGCAATTCTCCACTGAGAGAGTTGTACGAAAGATCGAGCAGCATCAACTGGTCCAACTGACCCAAAGAGCCGGATATGACTCCTGATAGTCCCTGGCGAGGCAGAACCAACTTAGTAACTCTGGATACTCCGATAACATTTGAGAAACCGCCACAGAATACACCAGCCCATCCGCAGCACGTTTGGTCATCCGACCAGGCCGTGATAACAGAACCTGCAGTGAGGTTACCAGCAAATTCCTTCAATGCCGAGAGGTCTCTCGGGTGGCAAGGTTGAGCTCCGGTACGAACACCAAAGCAAGACGCAACGAACAGGGCGGAGAAAACCCTCCGGAGGAAAGTAGCTCCAACGAAAATCACGGGCATAGTGGCAGCAATGGAGCTAAAGGGGCAGTCACCAGATAACTTCTACTCCACTCCACTCCATAAAGAAGAGAAGTTACCCGTCGCTTGTAAGAAAAGCAAGAAAATCGGACCGAGTTGTAATCATCTTGTTATCCTTTGTTTGAAGTGGGGTCGTCGTCCATTTTTACTACAGTCGAAGAACCTCCTCCTCCCTCCACACTGTCCTCCCCTTTTTAAACAAGAAGAAGAGGAACAAAGGAAGTGAGATGAAAGTGAAATAAAGCGTCGGGGACAAAAGTAGTAACGAGAGATGATGTGGTGTGTGTGGAGCTTTGTCGGATGAAGTCAGAAAGTGCTGCGACTTCAAGGAGAGAAACCAAAACAAAGAAAGAGTGCAGGTGTTGTGCTTTCGTCGTCTTCTTCTTCTTCTTCTTCTACTTCATCTGTATTATCTGTGTTTGAATGGCTCAGTAAGTAGTACTTCTGGATCTCCAATAGACAGACACATGGGGGGTAGTGGGGATTAGTTGAGAAAATTGAGACGAAACGGCTGACTTAATGGGCTCTGCCCTTTCCTCCTCCTTGGAGATTTCGAGGTTTGTTTGGTCAACACCAACGCCCTTGTCCGAAGACAGAGAGGCGGGGCAGAGAAGGTCAACAACAACTCCGGACCTCGAACAACTTTCATCTGATTTTCTCTCCCATGAATGCGGATCCCGATTTTTTCTATACTTGTCTTGTTATTGGGATGGAGTTAAAAGGAAGTCCACGTTTTTAGGCTACCCAACCAGCTCTGCTTTCCCTTTGACTTTTTTTGACCCACAACACGAATCCTGTCTGTAGATCTGGTCTCTTGGTTTCGGCGGCTGCTCTAAGGTTAATGTCCCAGTACGAACAAAAGCCCATCATTAAGCCCACTTTCGGATTACATACTGATATAAAAATATCCAAATGTTCCCTCCTCTCCCTTTTCTAATGTTGGTAGGCCGGGGAGCACCCGTTAACAAATGCAACAACAAACAAATCGCGGGCAGTTCCTAGGCTGTAGAGCAAAAATCACCCCACTAAAAGAATGGGAAAGATAATTACAGCTCTACAGCATTCTCCTTCAAAAGAACCACCATCTTCGACGCCTTTGTTTTCTCTGCACCAAAAGATTGTTTCCCTAATAAGCCCAGAAAAATACATTTCTATGTTTTTGCCTTCACTGTTAGCCAGCCAAACACGAGTCGAGGGAAAGGGAGAGAGAGAGAGACGGGTTGGGGAGATTAACTAACCTCGTTCTTAACTTTTGGGTCCAATACTAAAGGTCGAGATAGTACGTCAGAGTCGACATCTCGCATAAATGGACTCATCTTCTCCTCCAACATCTCCTTCAGCTTTAAAACGAACAAAAAGTGTTTCATCGCTAGTCCACTTCATGGAGTAGATATAGTTTTCGGTAGCAACAAGAGACTGGAACTGGCTAACCTTTTCTTCGTGCCACTTGGCTTCCCATTGCTCATCCAGGAACTTGTCTGCGATCTCTCTTTGAGCATTGAGAAGCACCGTCATCTCGTAAAATTTATCTGGATCTCTGAGATCCTCTTCACTCCAATAAGATTTGTCGAGGGGAAGTTCCAACTCCTGATGGTATTGGCTACTAAATTTACTAGGTAGGCACGAAAAAGCACAAAATAGATTCCTGAATCTCACAACAAGAATCAGCAATCGCAGTTAAGTACGTACACCCCAGTTCTTGGGTCGAGGGGGAGGATCCAGCCTCATGACTTCTGCTTGTAATGCCTTCTTTGCTTTGTAGTAAGGAATGTTCTTGACTATCACGGGATCATCTCGAGCACGGGCAGGATCAATAGAAATCAATGCCTGTAAAAGCAAATATTAGAAAGAAAGAGAAAAATTCTCATACATGTTTCCGAGGCCAGGAAACAGCCGAGTCAAAGAATGGGCACAATCATAATGCCTACCCGCTGCAAATGCTCCCACCCAGGTTTCCTCTTTTCCACCACATCACGAATTTGATCATATCTCATAGATTCCTGAACCAAAACCCAAGCAAATGCAACTAAGAAGCTTTAAAGGACCCAGATAAAGCATGGACATTTGCCGGAAAGCTTGATTTCTATCTGAAAGATAAAATGGTTTTAACATCACGGCTCATCAAGAAGTAGCGCATATTCACAAAAGAAGTCTAGCCAGAGCGGTCAAACACCTGGTACTGCCACCATATTTTCTGCTTTACATCATCATCAAATTCAAAGCCACCCATCATTTGAGGAAAGGTAATCAGCCAAAAAGCAGCTATACTGGGGTCCTTCATGCTGTGCACGATGTGCTGCAGAAACAAACAGTCACAAAAAACCTACACCGGTCACCATGAGAATCAATAAAGAGAACGAGTTCAGTTATAGCTGCAATAAAAACCTCATAGGGGTAATCCATTTTTTTCATGATATTGTAAGCTTTCCACGGAGGCTCCATAATCTGCAGAAGACAAGGATCCATATTAATATCATCAAAATCCTCAAATCAACAATACAATGCTCATATGAGAAGCTTGCCTAATTGTTTTTACAATCACATACAAGGAATTTCCATAATACATGCAATCTTCCAACATTTTATTTCTAGGTTCATTAGAAGAATTGCATTTGAAAATATTGGAAGCACACAAAAACAAACATGTTGATTTCGAATTCAGATCCTCTAAACATTAACCAACAATGAAAAAAAAGGCAAGTTTTCTGATAGGACAAAAGACCTAAAAAAGTCAATGTGATCGCATTCAGATTCCACTAGAATGACTCCCATCATCATGATAAAAGCACTTGAAAATACAAGCATAAGCACCGAGCAGGAGGAATCAATTCATTCCACAAGAATGACTCACATCATCTGCTGAGATCCTGAGTGGAAATTTGTGCTGGCATTCAGGACAGCCCATGACTCCCTGCAGTAATAACCATCATCAGAAACAGCTAAAATTGATAAGCCAAAAGGAAATGGCATTTTAAGAAGTTGCATTGGAGAGGTTCAAAATAACAACATCGGAACCATAAGCATGCCATGCCTAATTACAGTTAGGCACATCAGTCATCGATGTCGGTAATCAATATATAAGGAGCATTATCCCGCTGACCGTTCCATCACATGATGGGCAATCCTTGGATGGTAGGGGTGAATGGAGATCAATAGTAGCCGGAAGATGCACCAGTTCAGCTCGCTTCTCAACGATGGCATCAGCAATGGACTCAGCTGTCGCCTTCTCTCCACTACATAAAACCAGTATCACATATCACATGCCTTCTAAAAAATATTCCCTCGGGCATGCTTATGCATGTTTTCCTTCTTCCCAGAGATGAGTCGAAAAAAAAAAAATTTCTCAGAGTACATAAAAAAAGCATAAGAAAGGATTCATCTCAGTGCAAGGACACGGCCTTTTGATAATATACCTCCTCAAGCTATACTGATTCACTTGATAGTGAACCTTTCCAGTTCCTTTGCACATGGTACACCTCATTGCCTGCCATCCGCTGCAGGTTTTGCAATTCCTGCATCGAAAGACCTGCATTAGCTTCCAATTACCATGACAATGATGATGCGTTGGCTTTCTACAATAACGATGGAATCAAATAGCTTTTCATTTCAGTTGATCAAAAACCATACCACATGAAAACCAGGCATTCGACCACAGGAAGGACAATATGAAGAACGAGCCACAACTGCCATACCACACGAACACCAGGCATTCGACCACAGGAAGGACAATACGGAGAATTTAATCAATGACAGCACCTCTGACATATAACCTTCTTCCCGAGCTCAAACGCAAGGTCATACGTCCCTAGTGTCGCTACAACCTGCCATCAAACACAACCACAACCACAAAACAATGAAGTCTAACTTAAAATCCCCCTCCAACCACATCTTTGGAGGCACCGCGACGAGGACACTCTCATCTCAACACATTTAACCACTAAACTCAAATTAAGAAAACAGAAAGGAGGGGGGACTCACGAAAATCGAGGTGTAGGAAAGCTTGCTGATAAGCTCAGGGACACCGAAGCCACGAGGGGCCGAGCCGGCGATGTCGAAGGCGAGGGTGAAGGGGGAGAAGACGACCTTGATCGGGAACTCGAGTATGTCAATCAGCTGCTGGCCATACCTGGCTGTGAACACCTTGTACTGAGCGTCCGCGAACTGCTTCACCGACTTTATCAGTCGGTCCGTTCCCCTCGACATCGCGGGCAACTCCGCCCCGGGGGAAAACCCCACGGGGAGACGAAGAAGAAGAAGAAGATAAGGAGACCCCCCCAATCCCGGCCCACCTTGGGTCACCTTGGGCCTAGGCCCCAATTAATGAGCCCATGTACAAGGTCCCAATACAAGCAAACGCCCAATGATTCGGTGTTTTGTCGTCCTTGCCCTTTCTCTTTATTTTTGTTATTTTTCTTTTAAAGTCCAAATTGGGACAGACAGACAGACTGTTAGATACTATTACTATTATTACTCTTACGACTCACTCTTTCTGACAACTCAAAGCCCCGGTTCCTTTCCGACTTGTCAATTTTTTAAGTCTGAAACGGAAATTAAAGTCGCTTTCTTGACCCACGCAACAGAACCCCATTAATCCCTTCTTTACTACTACAACCTTGAACGAATACGAATACCCCGGTCGGAATACCAAGTGAGGTTTATGTTATACGAACAGCTAGAGAAGAAAGAAAGAAAAATGATTAATCAACCAAGAAGACAAGGAGGATGCTTCCTTGTTTCGTTCATGGCTGTCTGTGTACAGTACAGGTACAGGGCGCTCTTTGCCACCAGGAGTTTTATCAAGAGGGGGTGCCGGATATCCTAGGAGAAGTTACCGGGAACAATGGGAGGAGCTGCGGCTCGGTCTCCCTCGGCGTGTTCATAGGAGACGGGTGGAAGTAGAAGCCCTTGCCCGCGATAGCTCTCTCCTCCTCCGATGGCATCGATGAGTTCCCCAGCGATGGCGAGGACTTGCCGAAGGGGTCGCTGTTGAGGGGCGTGACGGGGCTCGACAGCGTCAGCTTCGGGAAGTCGAGGGTGCTCGGGGACGGGACGTCGTGGTGGTGGAACAGGTTACGCGGCGAGAACGCGGGAGGAGGGGTAGTGGCGGAGGCGGAGGAGGAGGAGCCGGGGAGGAGGGTGTTGATCATGAGGGCGTTCTTGAGGGAGTTCCTCCTCTCGTACAGCCTGAACCCCTGCTGCTTCTTGGGTGCGGACCTGATGGGCGGGACGACAGCTGCCCTAGGGGAGGGACCGGGGTCTGCCTTGTGATGCAGATGGTCGGAAGACCCGGTCAGCATCTGGACTACCTGCTTGAAGTTGGAGGTGTCGGCCTGGACGAAGGTGGTGGGGTAAGGGGCTGTTGTCAGATCTAGACACAGCGTTGGGGTTGGGGGAGGTGGTGGCGGTCTCGGTGGTGCAGCTTCGTGGGGATGTAACGACGGGGGAGATGTTCATGGTCTTCTTTGTTGTTTCAGACAGAGCAGAGGAGAGGATATTGTCGTCGTTGTTGACGTTGTGGTAAGAAGAAGGGAAGGGAAGGGAAGGGGGGTGGGTCGAATTTGGATTACACGAGGAGAAAGTGGATGGATGGAGAGAATCTGAGGGAGGAAGAAAGCAAAAAAAAAAGGGCAGAGAAGACAAGGTGCCCTTCCTTTTCCCTTTTCCCTTTATAATAAATTACAATAATAATAATAATTTCGTTAATTATTTTCTTGGGTTTAAGTAACATTCAGACAAGAGAGCTTGTGCATATTTATGCCCCAAAAAAAAAAAATTGGAATCTCTAGGGATTGGAGAATGGAGTTATTGGGTGGGGTGGTGTTGAATATGAATTTTAAGTTAGTGGGAAGTCGAATTAAGAGAAAGAAAGAATGTGGAGTGGGGAGGAGGGGACCAAAGTAAAAAATTACGTGATAGAAAGATATTTCAGACAACATTGAGATCCGTTTTAAACGGAGGAGGGTGGGGAGGTGGACGGACGGACGGACCACATGCTCTGTTTGGTCTTGCTTTATTTATTATTATGTTACAAGATTCAACGTGAACTAACGACATTTAACTCACCAGGCCCCAAACCAAACACAGTCTTTAACTGGAAATGTTATTACAAGCCCCGGAAAGAAAAGCTTACTACAGGTATCGGATGAGCTCCACCGCGAATTTCCCCTTCTTTGTTTGGTTGATCTCCCCTATCTCATACGAGACGAGACGAGCAGTGGCATTGGAAGAATATCAGAGTTTTTTTTTTTGGTAAAAAAGAGCAGGAAGTGGACAAGTCGGCTTACTTTTAGCCTGCCTTTGCCGCTAACAGAGACCATGTCTCCTGTTTTTAGCATGGTTCCGTTTTTTGTCACTGTCGTCCAGTTGACTCGCACGTCTCCATCGCTGCGAGTAACAAGAACATCCCGATGATCCCAATGCTTCGAATGTCAATGGTGCAAGCACAAGGAAAAAAAAATGCCTAATCATGTCTGCCAGCTTTGATCGAGATATCTTGAATCCGGCGCTCGCGAGAGCATCGACCCTTAAGGAGGCCTCTACGGATTTGAATGACTTGGTCCTGCATCCGGTTATAACCCAACTATAACTTTGGATCACACGCTGACAAATTAACAGAACGGTGAACCAATCAAAGGAGCAGAACAATGAATAGAGTCGGGTGTGACCTCGGGGGTTCATACTCAAGTGCCAGCAAGGGGATCTTTTCACAAGTAACGGAGACATTACCTACCTGCGAGAGGATAACATTAGTTTACTGCAGTGGCATTCCCATTTAGCTCAACAAGATGGGCTGCATTCCCCGGGTGCGGGAAATCAACTTAGCACAAAAATGAACATGGAGATATGAGTTAAAGATATGACCACACCTTGTCTAGTGCAGATACAATGAAGTCTACCAGATCCGGAACAATTAGGACATGGGCACCCTTTTCTCCCTTCAATGACAAGCAACGTATTCAACTAAAGCCAAACTAAGCATGTAGAGAGTAAACGACAGAGTAGAAAATATTAAGTCTCACTGGAGTAGCGGCAGGTCTGACAGAGATGAAAGCAGTAGGTGTCTAATTACCAACCCTCCCCTTCATTTTTTGAAAATGCCGAACTGGATTTTCGATAAGTAGGCATACCTGCAAGATGATATCTCCGAGCTTTTCCCTAACGATCCCTGTGCCCAGAATTGCGCCCAGGAAGTCCCCATGAGAACAAGAGTCAAATGAAAAGTTCCCTGAGATGCTGAAGACAGGAGGATCAACAAGTGGATGTCAAAATGGAAAAAATTAACGAACAATAAAGAAGAACACACTATATTGTGCATCCTATCATCCAACCAGATAACTTCTAAATAAGAAAATGGGAACGACATACCTAAACGCAGTCACTATGTCAAGTTCGCCGGTGAAAGTTTCCACATGTCCGACTGACAATCTACAACGTTCTGCCTGCAAACCTTTTCAAATACTTAGCAATCAGGATGCAATGTCTATTCTTTACAAGGGAAGGACAATGCAGCAAAAGAGAATAAACCCACTTGAGGATATCCTCCTTGAGCAATTGCTTTGATGTCAGCTAACTTATCTAAAGCATTCATCGATTCCTTCAGCACCGGAGGAGTGAGGAAATCACTATGCAGGACTACTTTTCTTGATGCAGCCTGTTTAGCCTGTCCATGAACCGAAAATATTTCAGCACACACCTCCAACTCCAACGATATGATCAGAGAGCCCTATCTACTTCAAAGGAGGCAGATATACACCCCACCCCCCTTCAAAATGAACCGTAACTAGCCCTAAGATGACATGGTTGAGGTACCAATTCGAGAATGCGCTTCACTTCTTCAACCACGTTCTTATCACCAACCCCTCTGAGTAAATCGTCAGTATCCCTCCTCACTGCTTGGGCCAATTGACAAATGGAAGACGCCCCTAAACCAAGAACACCATCACTTCCAAAACCCCTAGCAAAGGAATTACATCGCTATGATTCAAGATTCTCAAGGGCCATCCTTACCTCCTAAACCAAACAAAAACATTCAAAGAAGGAAGACACTTTTGCCATTCCAGGATTCGAACAATCAAACAGGGGATTCAAAATCACATCTTGATCGATGATTAGGGAACTAGACCTATCCAGAGCCGAAAGTACCCGATAGCCGATAAGGAGATTTGAGAAGGGCCGCCGAGCGAAGAGGAGAATAGTCGTTGGAGGGAGAAGAGAGCGCGTTGAGAAACGGACGAGGAACCGAGAGCGCACGGACCGCTCTTCGGACAACCCCCGGCGATACCCCCGCGCAGGCAAGGACGGCCGCCGCCATACGCCACAACTCTCCGCGGCCGTTGGGCTTCGGGACTAATCGTGGCGCTCGAGGTCGCAGGATGTCTGGAAATAGGCCCTTCAGGACATGACTTGGGAGCCGAAACTCTGTTAGTCCCCGTCCCTTTTATACGTGTGCAAATCAGTCGCAGAAGCTTAGTTCCTTTTATAACTAACATAAAAACCTTATGATGTTGGAGTCCATCCTTCAGTGGACTGAAAGAACGATACAGTCGCAACCGTTCCGAAAAAGAGTAAACGCCTATCCGCCGCTACCGCACTCGCTGTCCGATCGATATGTCGTCCTGGACAAATACGTTACAGGGTTCCCGCAAGGTTTAAGCCCTCTTCATTCCCTCAACGGAGGCTGTAAAAGGCGAGTATCACACAAAGGAAGACTGCCAGCGCGGCTGAACCGGCCGCCCAAACCCAGTAGTTGTTTGACTTCCTGCGCTTGAGTATCGCCTTGGGGACAGAGTCGGGTGCTTTCGTCTGTTTCCTGGCCTTGATGGTCTTCTCCTTCTCCTTAGGCACGACCTGGACAGCAGGAGGAGGAGCTTCAGGAGTTCTTTCGGGCTTTTCAGAATCGACAGCATCTTCCGGGGATTCCTCCTTCTCAACAGCACCACCTTTCTTCTTCAGCTTTTTCTCCTGATCCTGCCATCGAAACGAAGGAAAGAAAGACACTTGTTATGCTACGAGTTTAGAACTTAAAGGGAACTAGGAATTCAAAGGCATAGGATAAGTTATCCGCTAATTTCCTTAAGTTTCTTCTCGGCTTCCTTTTGAGCCTTGATTGCCGCTTTCGCGGCATTCTTCTCAGCCAACTTCTTCTTCCTCTCAAGAGCCTGCCTCTGCTTAGCAATCTGCTCCTCCCTCTTCATCTCCTTCAGCTTTGTCTCATCAATCTGGACAACAGGTGGGGGCTCAGGCTTCAGAATCTCGTCCACGTCCTCGTCGACATTGGATTCTTTGGGCTCCACTTCTTTTGTTTTCGATTTCTTGACTGACTCGTTTGCTTTCTTGAGCGGCTCCTTCTCTACCTTCTGGAAAGGTGCAGGGTCTTGCTGTGCAGGTGATCCAGGAACTTCTTTTGGTTTTCTCACTTCAGCTTCCACTTTGGGAACTGCCAGTGATTTCTCAACAGCCACCAAAGGCTTCTCGCTGGGAAGCCTTGTCCGACCATCCCTGGTCATCTGTCTGCCATCTAACAACGTCAATATCCGCTTTTGATAATCATCCCGGAAAGTTTGGCTGCCATTCCAAAGGGAGAAGAATTTCTCGACCTGGAAAGATGAGGAACGGGTGAAAATGGCTAATTAGAGTAATATTAGTATAGCACAATCTCAAACTTCCAACAAACCTCTGCATGTGAAAGATCCAGAAGGGCCATCACGTCCTTCTTCGCAGCAAGTTCCCTTGCAGAATTGAAGAGAGCACGGTTCTGGTAGAAAGGGACGTTCTGACAGAAAATAGGAGACAAAGTATTAACCGGCACACAGACAGATGGTAATGAGATAGATAAGTATGGCTCGGCAGCATCAGGAAAGAAAAAGCCGAGGTTCTTAGAGAAGTTCACGCACCCCTTCATCGCGATGCTTCCTCATATCCTGCAAATTCGAATATGCTTTGTCCCTGGTTTCCACGACGACTTCTAGCTCATCTTGCAGGGACTTGATCTGAGAGTCAACGGCATCCAACTCATCCCTGAGCTGCTTGATTTTCGCCTTCACGGCTTGCTGGTCCTTTCTTACTTCATCCAAATCAACTCCAATAAGCTGCATCAGACGAGTCAAAAACAAAAAACAGTCAGGACACATCAAGTACCTTGAGAACTAAAAGGAAATGGATGCCAAACTACTTTAACAGAATCCCACAAAATCCATGAGATGTAATCTTATTACTTTGACTTGGTCTTGAATGTCTTCCTTCGGACCAATTGACCCCTGGATCTCAGCTCTCATCGCAGAATTTGCAATGACCTTGTCCCTTGTTCCCTCAAGCTGCTTAATTTCCCGTATAATTTGCTTCTCCTCAGCCAGTGAGATACTCTCATGCTGAATCCGGTAGTGCAAGCTCTGGATCTGCCAATATGCACACCCAAGAGTCAACAGGAAATAAGACAAACAGAAGAAAAAATAATAGTTCAAACGCTCATAAAGAGAAACATACAACTCCATTCAGTTCCTCTTCTGAGGAGCACAAACCACTGCCACGATTAGCCGTGTTTGTGTTGCGCAGCTTTCCGAGAGCTTCCTGTAGCGGTTCCATTTTCTTCCTCTTCTCATCCATCACCATATTGAACTGTTTGTTCTCAACACCCAATGCTTTCAGCTGGGAAATTATCTCACCTCTTTCTGACTACAAGATTAATAAAAGAACTGCGCATTAAATATACTTAACAAATGGGCCATTCATCACTCCGAATGCAAGACACGCTTTCCGGGGAATAATCCATATCCGGTCCTGGCTAAAAGTGAAAAGTATGATAAATTTCAAACATCACTTACTCATAGGATGATCAAAATGACAGACACAATAATGCCATGGCAGTAATGGACAATATCCAAAATCAACAGAGCACAAGTACAACTAGAACATGAAGCGTGAATTATTGCCTGCTAAAAACCAAAAGTTCGGCATCTGAGGATCATTCCCAATGAAGAACAGTAATTGATTTGTCGACAACTCTTTAACTACTAGTGCACTGTAATTATAGTAAAGTGGAAATTCAAAAAGTATTCTCTGCTCCCGTCTCATTTTGCATTTTTCTTCCCTTATTTGACGGAGCTCACACTAGACTGTCCGATGTTGGCATCGCATGTGCATCTCATAATTGAAAACCAATCATAGATTCTAGAGGCAGTTTATGTACGCCTTTCAATCGTACAAACATATTCTTGCTTACCCTCTTTGCTTTCAGTTTATCAGTGATCTGGAACCTCGCTTGATTTTTCTGTTGAATCTCCTTATCGGCTTTGTCAAGCTTCATTTTAATTTCTGGATCCTCGACAGGTCTGAACCTAACAAAGAAAAAGTTGTGGATCTTGTTAGGAGCCGGCCATTCGTCGTGAACATCCTGCGGGTAGTTGGCCTCTGAATTCTTGCTCGCTTCTTGACCAGCCAGATCATCACCATGCGAACCCAATTTCATGTCCCCGTCATGGTTAACGCCTTGATCCAACTGTCCATTTGCCTTATCGCTCAACGCAGCCTTGTTCACCTCAACCAGGGCCGCAGCTGGCGGTGGGGCTGTCTCAAATCCATCAACCTCCACACCCATAGCTGTTGTATCCCCCCGGCAGGAAGTAATGCTTTCTGTTAAAGACCAACAAAATCTCAAATGTTTGCCGACATAGAATGAGTGCGAAAGGCGCAAAGGGGAACTGGTATTTCTCCCAGTAGGTGAACAAAGGAGGAATTTCTCACTCGTAAAATCGGGCGGGGAGACCGCACTCACTAAAGACCACCTACGTCGCCTACTGCGCCCGTTAAAGACGTTGACTGTCGCAAACAACGGCACGACAGACAACGAATTAAAATCATTCAAGTAAACGGTGGAATCACAAAAAGGAAAAGCGAATCCATGGATCCCAATAGCTTAGTGGCAAAAGCTCAAAAAATCGATTCAATCCATAAAGGGAAGAACGGAGTAGACTAGCCACTTGCATTTCACCGGGCAATTAAGATCCCAATCCAACAAATCCCAAAATTCCAGCCGACAACCGTAGCTGAAGGGAAGATGAAAATCAAAACCTAGGCGCTAACCACATGCAAAAAACCCATCCATCTCCAGCAAAACAAGAAACGGGCGGGGAGGAGGAACAACAAATCTCGAATCTAAAAAACTCCGAAGACAATCACCAAACCAAATCACATATTTAAAAAAAAAAAAATCCCCAAAAGGGGAAAAACCAAAACATCATGGAGGCAACCATCAAAAGATCATTGATTTCATACAGAAGCAATTCCAGTGAGATCCAATATCCAATCAAATCGAGAAGGGAAGGGGGGAGGGGGGAGAAAGTGACCTGACCTGACCGAACCGTTAGAAAACCAGACCAGACCCCGACCGTCCCCACCCTTCTTTCTGTTTTGAATCGAGCAAAAAGAAGTACGAGGAAGAAACAACCCCGAGTGAACCCCAAAATGGGAATAAATTATATTCAAGAAAAAACGGACGGGAGATTTTCTTTTTGGTGGGTCAGCAGATCTCCCTCCCTCCCTCCCTCTCTGTGCTTTTCTTTCCCTCCCGGGCGACAAAGTGTCCCGAGAAATAAAACCCAAAAACCAAAACTTTGTCCTAAAAATTAAATTAAATTTATAGCCCTTGTTACAAAATCTCACATGTTAAAAACAATAAATTAAAAGTCAACCTTGTGTGCTTTAAAAAACAAAGAAGAGAAGAAGAAGGAGAAGAAGAGATTTTGATGTTAGTATTAATTCCATACTTTTCGATTCCATCGGAATCACCGCGGACTCAAACACACTCTCTCTCAGGCACTCGGAAAAAAGATGGAGAAGAAAAAAAGTAAAAAAGGAACAAAAACTAAACTCAGTCCCCAAGTGCAACAACAGATTGAATGGGCTTTGGTCCATGGGCCTAAAGCCCATTATTTGTTAGCCCATGGCCCATTTTCACCATACGAGATGTTTGTTGTTCATGATAGTTACTAGATTTTGTCCAGATGAAGATGAATGTAATTTAACCAACCACAATCACCCACCACTAACCGTCAACCGCGACCCCGTAACCTTCACCAGGGCCCTCTCGAATTCCAGGTGTTCTTATCATTAATCATTCATTTGGGGGTAACATGTGCTTCAGATTTCTTTTTTGATTTTTGGATATGGGGTGACTTAGAATTTTTTTTTTTACAGTGACTAGGATTAAAAGAATTGATTACTAAAATCAGGTGGGTAAAAAAAATAGGCCCATTCCCTGAATTAAGGGTAATAAAATTGATGGAAATTTCAATAACTTCTATTTGCATCAAAATCGATATAAAAAGAAAAAATGAAAGGGAAATAATCTCTCTCTCTCTGTGTGTCTGATCTCCCCTCCCTGTTATCATTTGCATGGTTTTTGTGTTGGTGTTGTTGAGGCAATGACGTCACGATGTCACTCCACATGATTTGTGCGCCGCAACCGTTTTTAAGGATGTGTGTCCTTTTGTTTGTTGTTGTAATAAGCTGTGTGTGTAGTTGTTGTTTTTAGCTTACATGTCTTATGATGTCCGTCCGTCCGTCTCGCCCTGTCTTGAGGGAGTCGTGATCTCCATCCAGCTTTTGTTCTCCAGAGGCCTTCGGAAATTTAATGCCTTCTCCCTTCCCCCTACCCCCATAAACGATAACGTTTACTACTTCTTCTTCCCCTTTTTGCTGGAACATTCCCCCTCCCCCTTCCTCCCTCACAAGTTGGCCCCGCGGTTCCGATCGCGGCATCTTTCGGGATTGGGGACTGGGTTGGTGCTGTTTTAAGGTAACTATGACAGTGGCATTGGTGGTGGTGATAAGATGATGGGATTTTTATTCTTCTGAGATTTGATTTTGGGATTTGATGCGACGGTTTTGCCATTTTAGATGATTAAGTTTTGAGTTTTTTTAGCTAAAAGGAACAAAATCAAGCCTTGCGGGTGTTACTTGAGTTATCTTCGGTTTCATTCCTCATGATGCCATCACGATATAAGGATGCGCCTTGTTGATGGGAAGTTTCTTCGACAGGTTGGGATTCGCAGCAGCGGAAGAGGTTTAGGGTTGTCTTCGGATTCGAGGGCGGAGATGGATTGAGCGCTCGAGGTTGATGAGTCCATGATGTTTGGAGCTTATTCGTTTTACAAGATGGGCGCGGCGAATTTGGAGAAGAAATGGATGTTCCCGCTCTTCGTTAGCTCCCTGCTATGCATATTCCTCCTCGCTACCTCCTTCAACCTGGGATTAGTCTCGTCTCTCCGGTCCATCGACAACATCTTCTCGCTTTTTCCCTCTCTAATGTCAACGAATGGGAGCACCTCACCCTTTGTTGATTCGAAGGTTTCTACCTATGGGACTGGATCGTCCACTACCGGGATTCCTCGTTTCGCATACTTAGTTTCCGGCTCAAAGGGCGATCTGAATAGGCTGTGGAGGACGCTTCGGGTGCTGTATCATCCTCGCAACCAGTATGTCGTGCATTTAGACCTCGAATCGCCTGCGAGAGAGAGGCTGGAGCTCGTTTCCAGGGTTGAGAATGATCCTTTGTTCGCTAAGGTCGGGAATGTTCATGTGATTGCCAAATCCAATATGGTGACTTACCGAGGACCGACCATGGTCGCAAACACTCTTCATGCCTGCGCCGTCCTGTTGAAGAAGAGTAAAGATTGGGACTGGTTCATCAACCTCAGCGCTTCTGACTATCCTCTCGTGACACAAGATGGTTAGTTAATCATTCGGAACAACTCGTCTATTTATAATGTTAGCTACGGTGACGGATCGAAGAAGATTTGTGCTTGTGTTGTACAGATTTGATGTATGCCTTCTCGAGCCTGAGGAGAGACGTGAATTTCATCGAGCATACTAGCCAGTTGGGTTGGAAAGCGTGAGTAGTCAATCTCTGCCGGAGTCTCTAGTCTTTTCCTTATGGATGAACGGCAAGCTACTGCCGCCTCGGTTTGCTTTTGCCCATTGTCTAACTTCTTCCCTGGTTATCTCGAAAAGGTACAAGCGTGCGATGCCTTTGATAGTAGACCCTGGATTATACATGTCGAAGAAATCAGACATATTCTGGGTCTCGCCCAGAAGGGCAGTGCCGACTGCATTTAAGTTATTCACTGGTGAGTGAAGCCCTTCCTCTCCAGCGATCTTGGAAGTGTGAATGTGAATGTGATTGATGTGGCGAGTACTGTCTTCGATTTCAGGTTCGGCTTGGATGATTCTATCGCGGTCATTCGTGGAATACTGTATCTGGGGTTGGGAAAATCTGCCGAGGGTCATGCTCATGTACTATGCGAATTTCGTGTCCTCTCCGGAGGGATACTTCCAGACAGTAATATGCAACAGCCCAGAATTCCGCACCGCGGCTTTGAACCACGATATGCACTACATTGCCTGGGATAACCCTCCGAAGCAGCACCCCCGTACCCTCACCCTGAATGAGGCTAAGAAGATGATCGACAGTGGGGCCCCGTTTGCCCGTAAGTTTGCAAGGGACTCCCCTGTGCTAGACAAGATTGACAAGGAGCTGCTCGGCCGAGGTAATGGGAGCTTCTCAGCCGGTGGTTGGTGTTCCGGGGAACCCGAATGCTCGGAGGTTGGGAGTACAGAGGAGCTTAGGCCCGGTCCTGGGGCTCAACGGCTGCAGATACTCATAGCAAAGCTGATGAATGCTGTTAAGCAGGGGCACAAGCCTTGTAGATAGTTGTTTTACTTTTGGTAGGGTTTTTGTTTTCTACCGAAGTATACATGTACAGAACAGCAGCATTCAGTATTCACAATCCTCCAACAACATCCTAACTTAATGGTCCAGTGAATCACCAACCCTTCAGTGAGGCCAATTGAGGAGCTCGGAAACGCGAAATAGTCTGCACAACGAGGTTGAACTCCACTAATAAGTCGTTGCTATAAACTCTAGGAGAATGAATATTATGATGTTATTACAGGCATCGTGGGAGTCGGGAGACGGTGAAACTGTTGCACCGTAACGAGCGGAGGTCTGACAGGCTCCTTGAATCCCATTTACAACACAATCACAAACTCGATTGATCTGCGGCCAGGATGGGCTACCTAACGACCAGATACGAACAACGAACCAGGGATTATCTGATTCCCCTCTGCTTGTGTTTTCCTTGCTTTCGCCTTGTCGATCCTTGCTCGTCTGAAAGCTTCCTGTATGTGGCGATCATGGTCCTTCAGCATCTGGTCCATGTTGGCAGACGGCATGATCAGCGGCCCTGAGTAGTGAATTTTGCTACCTTTGGAACCATAACCGATCTGATACAGAACACCAATAGAAATATCATCAATTAATTACTGCGACAGAGGACCAGCAAGAGTAACCAAAATCAGGTGAATGGTGCAAATGGTAGACCAGCAATCCAAAGAGTGAAGTTGGTAAACTATTAGCAAAAATGTCAACACACAAAAATGACCTCTATCACCGAAGAAGGGTCATCTGGTGGGGCCGTTAGATTGCCGGAGGACAAAAAAAAGAGACAGTAGTGAATCTCAGAGTTAAGGTGAGGTTCCAGTGACGAACCAGGCCGGGATCCTTTGTTGCTGTTCGTCCGTCTTCCTTGGGATTAAAACCGGATGCATCCTGCATTTGCTGCTTTTGGTCCGGCTGAAATGAGGATTCAGTCGTCTCCTTGAATGACCCGGGGAACTTTCCAATCAGCTTTGGAACAACCTCCACGTGTGAAGGACCAGATCTGTCTTTACGATCATCCGAAAGAAAACTTCTCCTAGAGGCTTGATTGCTCGAGAAACTTTGGTTTTCTTGCCCAACAGAGAATTTTGAAGCATCTTCCGGTCTCTTCCCATCTTTCGCCCATCCAGACCTCTGAGATAGTGGCCCAGAGTGAGATGCCCGTTTTGGTATCTGTTGTGGATCAAGCTTACTATCTGCTGCTTGTGACGGTCTTGGTGGGTCTATGGGGAAGCCGGAGGCAACTTCTTCGAGATGCGGGTCAAATTTCTCACTTCTGCTCTTGGAATGTGGTTGGACTTGCCTTTTCTGCAGCCAAAGATGATGAGTAGTAAGATAAAATGGGCTACCCAGGAATTGGCATGCCCATGCAAATAACAGCATTTCAGTACATGGCTGTGCAATCCATGGAACTCTTTTCAGGATCATTAAAGAGAGGCTCGTTTCACAACTAAACAACAATACAGAGGAAAACAAGGAATAAGCTGACCTGCAATGAAGCCGCCAACTCTGCATTGGCATCAGGGGCTGGGACAGCGCGTGACTCTTTCATTACCTTTCTTTCATCGTATCTCTGGCCCCTAACTCCAGCTGCTCCATTTCTGCCCGCACAAAACACCACGCAGTATATATAAGCATTGTACCAATTATTTCGTATATGCAGACCCATATATTCATAGAGAAGGCATGGTACCAAAGAGGATGGACCTAAATTAGATTTTCCATTCTCAATCCATGGAGAAGACAGGCTGAAGGTTTTCATTTGTTTCGTACAAATGATTCTATCCCCATGAGTCGAGGTCACAGAACACATTCAATGACTTTTTAGTTTTTACAACGGTTACATTTTGGCTTGGCCACCATACCACTTTCAACCATTTTACACAACAGAATGCATCAATTATCACTGCAACATGTACCCACATCCTCGAACACATGATCAAACCATATTACCCACCATATCAAGTGGAAAAAAACAGAGTGTAGAATATACACCGACTTCCATGCCATTGTAACCTCTACTTAAACACTATTAGTTACCTTCTTACTTCCTCATCACGAATTTTAGCATCAAGCTCTTTGCTGGGAGGATATTTTGGCAGACTGGAAGGGTCACAAGGGAGGGGCTTTATGTGGAAGAACTGCAGGAGAAAAGGCAATAAAACATAAGGAAGTGACGATGATGCTAAACTAATGATCTCCGGAAGAAAGCAGACCTAATGATAAAGAAAATGTAAAATACAAATCAACAGTAGTCAAGTATTTTGCTGCAATTCATATGTCGATGATCATTCAAGGCCCAGTCAACTGACTCGCCCCAAGTCTTTGCATACCTGACTCTTCAGAGCAGAGGCTGCACTACCACGGTCGGTAGGATCAATCGCGAGTAGTTTCTCCACCAGCTCCAAGGCAGGTGCCGGGAAGTCCTTAAATGCTTCAGACACGCATCGTGGATAAGGTTGCTGAGGCTTAAAAATAGTCGCATGAGGCAGCTTTGATTTTCTCCAGTAGTCCTCAGAAGGTGAGCCACAGAGCTTAAAAATTTTGTGCAGCTGTTCCACCTATAACAATAGAAAGGGAGGTCCAAGAGGTAAAGCCATGACCCCCAAATGCTTCATCAGAGGACAAGTGAATTAAATAATCAGTCACGAAGACCAGGAATATAATCTTCTTTGTAGGGGATATATTGCTTGTGTATGTCAATCAATAACATTGCCAACAGTCCTGCTCAGAACATGGCTGCATATAGGGAAAGCGGAAGACCGTCACCTCCGTTCTTCCAGGCATAATGGGCTTGCCAGCATATAACTCGGCGAGTATGCAGCCGGTGCTCCACAGATCCACAGCAATCCCATAGTAGGTTGCGCCAAGTAGAAGCTCCGGCGGCCGGTACCAAAGAGTTACCACACGACTCGTCAACGGCTGATTCTGAAGAGGATCATAGAAACTAGCCAGGCCAAAGTCAGCAATCTTCAGGATCCCATGGTTATCAATGAGAAGATTTGAACCTTTTATATCCCGGTGCAAAACACCACGGCTATGACAATGCTCAAGGCCGCGCAAAAGCTGTTGCATGTAGCATTTTACCTGCCACAAGGATGCACAGAGGTTGGAGTGCTTAATAAATTTCACTCACGAAATCTGCCAAAGTTTTCAATTTCAACTGCAAATCTACCTGTGCCTCTGTGAATTTTAGTCCGGGATGTGAGGCTAGCCCTGCCAAATCATGCTCCATGTACTCAAAGACAAGATACAAGCTACATGACATCCTTGACGTAACTAAACCTTCTAACTTTATTACATTGGGATGATCAAGCCCGCGCAATATATGAATCTCTCGTGCCATAAAACGAACACTTTCTGGCTCCAGGTTGTCGAATCTCACTTTCTTCAAGGCAACAATTTTTTTTTGATCTAGATCGCGAGCTCGATAGACATTACTGTAAGTTCCTTGTCCAATCTACACTCAAAAAGATTTTTGTATCAATAGTCCCCCATCATGAGCATAACCTCGTGAGAAGACTAGATCCATAATTTGATAGAGGCAATGGCTAAAAGCCTAAACAATAACATGAAACTAGTGGTTGCTCTGTTTGCATAAAGCCATAATTTTAAGCTTCAATCCTTCACACCAAAACATGGCAGGGAGCAGAAAAGGTAGGACAATTAGTATTTACCTTATCTAGCTTTTCGAAGGAATCTGCTCTTCGCGGCAACCATCCTCTAATGGCTTCTCCGGCCACTGCAACAAGCCAAGGAGGCCATCCAGCAGCTACCTGTTGACCCTCAGTAGCTTTCGGAATAGTCCCCGCTGCAGGATGAGGAGCGGCAGCATGCCCCATCTTTTCTCTGCTCCGCTCATAATTTTTGCCAAGCAGTCTCAGTGACCCATTTGAACTCTTTTCAGCTGATATCAACCTCTCTTCATTTCCAATACTATAATTGTCCTTAAGCCGATAAGACTCGTCTCTCCTTGGTAAAGAAGGCCGAGAATTCCTCAAATCAGATGAAGGCTTTCGACGATCAAGCGGACTCTCCTTACTGTCCTCTATGGCAGACGGCTTGCAGCAAAGGCAACCCATCAGGCACCACAACCACCCCGGGAATGCCCACTCCTGGGGATCAATTCTCAGAACCCCTTCTCCAGACACAAATTCGCGACGATATCACAGCCTTCAGCAGTATCATAGCCATTGAGTTCTGGTGCCATGATAAGGCAAGCGAGCTCAGAAAGACAGATACCAAACTAGTATACCCAGACTGATTCCGAGATCTCGGGCGCGAGCCCTCCTCGACTGAATACAAATACCCCCGATGGATGCCCTGCAAAATCAAACGCCCAAATCCCAAATGAATTAGCAATGCCGGCCAACCCATTCCCCCATTCCAAAACCAAACACGGCAGCCATTTCCCACGGATCCCAACCACAGCCCGTAAAAAAATAACCAGAAAAAAATAAACAGAGGGAGAAAGAAACGGAAGATTCGCCAACATCACAGCCAAAAAATGACGCTTTTCACTCAGAATCACTAGTCTTCACTTCATTCGACCTGAAACAAACACGCACAATGAAAGGTGCTACCTTTATACCAAGAATGGAAACAAAGGAGGAAAAAGACCGACACCCAGAACACAACACCGCAACACTAGCAATACTCAGACAAGCAGCGGGTGAGGGTCTTGACCGGGCTAAGGGAAGGGGAATTAGGGTTTGGATTGGAAACCACCAACTGGTAAGTGAGCGTTAGGACAATGAAAACGATATAACCCCACCTCCCCCTTTTTAAGACGGATCTGGGGGCAGCAGCAGCAGCAGTGTAGTTGGGGAGAGAGTAAGAGTGAGTGTGAGGGACAAGGGACAAAACAAACAAAGCCTGGGAACGTGGGTGGGTTGTTCACCCTTATAATTTACTACTAATAATTTATTATTAGAAAAATGATTTCGTTCTCTTGTAAGTATACAGATAGTAAAAATTAATTATAGTTTTATGTACAATTAAAATCGTTTAGAAAAATAATAAAGAATCAATACACATAAGATAATAACTGGACCATACAATAACATCTACCACTACTCCTAAGTGCTACCACCACGCGTGCCGTGGCACGTGCTTCCGCGTAAAAGAAAAACGAATTTATGAGGAGAAGGGGGGGGGGGGGGGGTTTGGCCAATACAACGACAAATAATAATCACTCACACGCCTTGTCGGAACGCCCAACTTCCATTCCATTATTGCCGTGTGTCCGTTTTCTGATGTGGTTGTCATAAGTTTAGTTTGTCGGCCGTTTTGCGCTTCCCAAGCCTAAGAGAGGAATGCGGAGTGGAGTGGAGTGGAATGTCAGAAAAACAAAAAATATTCTGCTAGAGGAAGGCACGTTTTTTGGATGGTTGTTGTTGCTTATACCGTGGAAAGGAGATGATAGTCCGACTTTTGGATCACCGAGATACAGTGACCGGAAAGTCATTGCTTGCTCGGACAGGGAGTTTTACAAGTTGTCCTTCCCGCAGCGCGGTCGTCGGCGAGTGGCACGTTGTCCTTCTTCACGAGCCTTCGGAGTTGGCTCTGTCCAGCTCAAGGGAGAAGGAAATGACTCCCCTGGACGATGCTGTTTCCACGGACTTCCCTGGTGTAAATTACCAACGAAAAGGTGATCAAAACTCATTCAACTCCGAAAGTTACCATCGTCAGCCATCTTTGGTACACTGCTGAGCCAATTCAAGTTATCTGGCAGATTCTCCGCATTTGATGACCGATTCCCATGTTATTTTTAGTGAATTACGGCATAATCCAGCAACCCCGGAACATCAGTGATGCGGCAAGGAGAGATATACTCCTTTATGTTCATTGATGAGCAGACAGAAGCCTTCATGAAGAATTCTCCTCTCTGCTGGATGACAGTAAGAGGGTAAGTTTTTCTAGGATCATTTAAAAAAGAAACAAATAATGTTGCAACTCAGATTCCAAGGCTTCGCTGTGCTTGAATCGAATTTGACTTGGCATGAGATGGATTTGGTTGAAGAAGCCTAAAAGATTTAGTAAGTTGAAATTCATTCGAGATAATTAAAACGTTTTGACACACGCGGAGGATGACTTTTAAGGAAACAAGAGTTATGGCACCAGAAAAATTGACATCAAAATCCTCATATCAGGTAAACTCAGTAATCAAGTAGTTGTAGCATTTATCACGATGCAATCACACTGGCCACAGGTGCAGTCCGTGTAAGTGCAGCTGCTGCCGCACATGCACTTCCCATCGTGCTCAGTTGCTCCAGCATCCATGGTGAAGGTGGAAATGTGGCTGAAGCAACGAAAGGACATAGTCAGTGAGATACCTATCAAATGTTATATGTGGTGGGGATATCCTTTTGATAGTCAGATTACTTCTTCTCAGTTTCCAGGATGCCGACGACATAGGAACTCCCCTTCTTCTTGTCATAAGAGAAGAAGTTCGTCCTCCATGAAAACATGAAGCACAGGGAGATGTTTGGAGGTTCCTAGGAGACATGAAATCTAACAAGCTCCTGAGACGAAGAACACGAAATTCTTATGATGTCTGAACTAGTTGTTAGAGTGTGCACTTATATGCCGAGACACTTTATTGTATTTGTGGATAAATAATTAATAAATGCGAGTCTTTGTCATTGATTATTTTACTTTTCTGTACGTAAAATTATTTATGATAAAGTCCCACAGATTAATGAATATATTAATCTGAAATAGTCCGTGATCGGATAGATGCTTAGAGGGGACATGGACATCTAGATCATCGCTGAGTATAACTGAGGTCAAGATAAACCGATGGATTGTATATCTATGTTATACTTAGGGGCATTCTGAGATTAGGGTTACTGGATACGACCCGATTAAGAGGATAACACATATTGAACATCATTGGTCAATCCTCTTTATGGACGAGTGTAACTGATCTTTTGACTTGAGGCCTTCATTTATTCTATGCGTGGAGTTTGTGCACTTTGACGTCGTTAAAAGCAGTTTTTAACCAGATTGTGAGTAATACGATTGTTAGGTGAGCGACAAAGCGTAGAGAGAATAATGTTGAGTCAATATAGGATTCATCGCTCTCTTGGATTAGAGAGTTGACATCTAGGCCACTTGATAGAGATATTAATGACTCTAAAATCCTTGACCATGGGAGGAATGTTTTACATTCAAGAGAGTCTATTATATCTTGGTAATCAAGTAAAACAATTAATTTGGTGATGATGTATTTTGTGCCAAATTAATTGGGATGTCGGTTAAATGAAGAGATTGAATTATACAATAATCGATTCATAGTGATATATGATTTATAATCATTATCCTAACACGTTGGGTAACTAATAACTGTTGCTAGACAATACCTTAATTTGTGTATGGATATACACTGCCTTCGTGTATAGGACCTAGAGGGTCGCACGCATAGCACGTCGACACAAACATTGTATTATTGATTATTTTAGTAGATACTAAAATTAATCATTTTATTTCAGAATAAGAATTAATTGGATTATTAATTGGATTTTTTTGCTTGATGCTCCTGGAGATTCTCTCACATCCCTCCCTGCCTGCTTTAAACACCCGGGCGTGCGCTCAAAGTAGAACATGTTCAGAAATGAGTCGTGTCCTGCCCATTCTTGATAGACCCCGGCCACCCTATTTTCCACACATCTGCACACTGCATCGCGCATATCATGAACCATGACCATGCCGTCATTTCGTGTAGTTACTTTCATCGGCCTGGTTTGCATCGTTACCTTTTTCAGGCAACAGCACATCAACCGAGCAGCATACTCGACTCGCAGAGTGCCTGGTCAGTTTGGCAAGAGAAGAAGACCGCCGACTGAGAGGAGGATGCCCGCTGTTGAATATTGGGAGATAGAAGTAGATATAGAACTCCTGCGACGGAGATAGTTCAAGCAGAAAAATAATGCATCTTGGCGTAATGATATGAAAAATGATCGAACGAGTAGTCATCGTCATCCCCTCCCCCCCACCCTCACTTCTTTTAACTCTGAATGCTCTGTCCATTACTGAGGCTATAAGTGATTTTCTTGACCAATATTGTCCGGTCCAATGTAGCGGAGATTTGTTTTCGAAAATACTTAGCGAAATAGGATAGTAATAAATAATGAATTAAAAATAATTCAATTTGCAAGTAACTTGATGTTTCTAACATAATATCAAGTTTGTTTGTGAAAAGTTGATAACTCTATAATTTTTATATTTACCGTCATATTTCGTAAAATATTTTTAAAAGAATATTATTTTGAAACATAGCTTCAAAATACCAACTTGCCGAAGAAGTATCGGCAGGCCTAAGAATTTCGGATGGAGCCCAATATATTTGAAGCCCATGGATCTCTATCCTAATGGGCCTATTTTCATTGGGCCCAGAATCTAACCCAATTCCACCCCGGTTACAATTATTACCAAAAGAAGAGGGATGGATCCTCGGACGGATATTTTGTTTCACATGGGTGGTGGGGGTGGGGTGGGGGGGGGGGGGGGGCCCCAAGGCCTTTTGGTGTGCTATTGATTTTTCAGTCGAGATTACAAGAGGGGGGAGGGGAGATTAGATGGATTATGCCCTTTGGTATTCCCAAAAAAAAAAACCCCTTCTAATTAACCCAAAATTAATTGCCCCTTCTAATCACATTAATTGATTATTTTTTGAACCATTTTAATTCAATTAAGAGTTTACAAAAGATCAGAACCGATTACCCAAGAAATCCCATCAATATATGTTCCTCTCTTTCTTTTTGTTTTCCACTCTTTCCTTTTTGGCAAAATATACGTTTATGGCCTCAACTTTGAGTCAACTTTCTGTTTTGTCATTAACTTAGTTTGTTATATAATTTTGTCCCCAACTTTTATTTTTGTTTTTATTTTGGCCAATCATGAATTTCTTTTAGCGAAAGCCAAACAAGGCCTTAATATAGTCTGACCCGTGTCTTATAATAGTTGAGTTTCGACCTCTCATTCGTTCGTCACATAATCTACTTTATCCGTAATAGTCACTCCCTAATAGAACATCATCCGACCTTCATCGATTTTTCATATTTTTTGACAACATCAGCAACTATCGTTAACTTCTGCTTCCAATTCACTTGATTTGTCCATCAAAATTTTATAAAAAAAATACAAATGAAAGGTTTCAATATTATTTCCTATTTTTTGAAATTTTTTTTCCTTTTTAGTCGATAAATGAAAATTGGCTTACGCACGATAAAATTCAAAATTGGCCAAAATCAAAATAAAAATAAAAGTTGGGGACAAAATTATATAACAAACTAAGTTAATGACAAAACATAAAGTTGGCTCAAACTTGAGGACATAAATTGATATGTTGCCTTCCTTTTTTAATAAATACGCGCCAACTCAAAACCCCCGGCACCAAGGACTGAAATATTCTCCCAAACCATCATCAGTCACTTCCAAACCCCCCTCCTCCTCCACCCCTCGGCCTTCTTCGGTGATTTCGTCTCTTACCCACTATCGCAATCCCCTTGCTACGCGGAAAGCACCGCCAAAGTTTGGATTTTGTTCGCTGCCAGAGTCTTAGATGGAGCCCGGAAACCGCGGCCTCGCTCGGTCTTCCAAGAAGAAGGAGGTTGACTGGATGCATACTTTTCTTTCCTTCTTTTTTACCTTTTCGCATGACACTTTTGGTTTTGACGCGGAGTGGGACGTGGATTACTGGAGGGGTTAGCTTGGCGTCGGGGATTGATCCTCGCGCGTGATCGGTAGTTTTCTCATCGTGGTTTGTGGGCCGGTGTGATTCAATGACTTGGGACGGAGTGAGCAATGACGATCGGGTTGTGGAGTTGATTTAGTGAAGTAGACAAACAAGGGGACAAAATATGTTTTCTGGGTGTTCTCGGTCAATGGGGTTGAAGGGCAGGAGATTGCGGGGGGACCTACTCCCCGCAAAATTCAATTTGCGGGGGGACCTACTCCCGAAGGACGAACCCGACGACCACGACGACCGCGACAACCTGCTGTGTGTTCCTCGAGAGACTGGCATCTACCGGTTCCCATATTCGGACATAGCATTCATCAGTCCTGGCCGCGTACTACTGTCACCTCCTTCCCCTCCGTGCCGGAGCCTACGGAAGCTGTCCAAGCAGGTAGCCCTATGAACGGAGACAGAGAGGTTAAGGAGGAGGATTTCTTTCTGAATGAATGTTAACGACAGCCGTTTGGAGTTTGAGGGAAAACGGCGAGATTGACTAGGCTGACGACGAGGAGAAAGTCTCTTTCCCCGTGGCAGGCTCCTTTGTATGCCACGAAGAGTTTTGTGCAGCCATATAAGTCTTTTGTTGCAAATGGAGGTCGTTCCGAGCTAACTTTACTTAAACTGGTTCGTGGGGTTTGTTTCGGTTTATTTTAAGAACAACGAACTTTAATTGTACTAGTGTGATTAAAGCTTGGGGTTCAGAGGATAGAGTGATGGCATCTATAAATAATTTTTTTTTTCACTTAAACTTATCGGTGACCGTAAATTTGTGTAAACGATTATGATATTCGAATTTTTTTGTGTTCTTGTGATTTGTGTTCTAACAAAAGGGTCTCTTGAGATCCAGCATATTGAGAACAGTCCCCTGCAACCATCCCGACCGAGTACAAGAGTAAAATTGAGTCCAAAGTGAAAATAACCTCTTATCGATACAGATTTTGTTACGTTTTCAGCTGTTATGTTATCCTATATGCATCATCCGATCAGTCTCACCATCCTTCTCTTTCCGGAATGCCATGGCGACTTCCCAGCAGACTATGGGCAAGCGCAGGAATGGAATCTGACGAGGCTCCTCGTTCAGCTTCCAGGCTCTGAAAGGCATTGTCTGCCTGCTGAATCAAAAGGATCTGTTAGAGGGGCTGTGCAGTAAAGTTTGGTTAGGTGTGATCATACCACCAAGAAAGCACGCACTCGGTGGGTTAGTATCTTAAAAGAAGTCTTATTAGAAAAGAGGCTGCTTGTCATACCATTTAAATCCTCTGGCCTACTTCTGAGCAGGTCCTTGTCAGCATGTCCAGTTGCAGGGTATCCGCGGCTAACCTCGACCAGAGAGAGGAGGGAATCTTGGGTGGGGCTATGACCGGTGGTGGTGTTGACGGGCGGGATGGCCACCCGAGTGGCTATTCCAGGCATAAAAATGGAAAGGAGTTGGTTAGTCACGCGGGGAAAGCAACAAATAAATGAATAGCTGATGATGTAATAAGAATTCCTAGGAGAGGGCTGCAAAGAGGATCGATGTTTCGGGATAGTTCCGTGTTACTCAAAAGCTCTGGGTTTTATAGGGAAGGATGATGTCAAGTCGCGTCTCACTCATCGAGAAACATGCTCGAGTTCAAGTTCTAGACGGGGAGGTGATCAACCTGCAGCTTTTATAACCTGCCAATATTATTCCTTAACATGCCTAATGGATGAGCGGTTGCACCCACGTTTGTTTTAGGAATTTGGGGAGGAAATGTGAATCCTGGCTCCACAATCGTGAAGAAGAGAGGGCAAGAGAGGAGAAAAAGGAAGAGATAAGAGGAAGGAAGAAAAGATCCAGGTGAAGGCAAGGGAGGAAGAAGAAGAACGGAGAAGATTCAAGGAATTTAGATAGAATCACTCATTAATTCTCAGTTGTCCTTCATCATTGTTATATACACGGAAACAAAACAGAATTGCCAGAAACAGAACACTAACAACCTCGACCCTCCTGCCTACTTGCTGCGCGCGCTTGGTTGTGCCGGTTGTCACAACAGACAGCGTAAACTTGGGCCGCTGCCGTTAGGCTGACTGTGTTCTGACTTGTATCACTCGTATTCTCCGGCTTGGGATTATAGCATTTCATCCACTTGTCCTGGGCTGCTTCATGGCCTGCTTCATATTCCAACACTTCCCCGCAAGACCAACTTCCTACTTCTTTACCCAGTGCTTCATCCTGCACTATCTGCAGCACTTCCTCCTTTTTAACACTGCCCTGCACTTCAGGCCCTTCCTCTTGTCCAACATTTCCTTGTATATCTACCGTCCCAGTGTCCTCTTCGTCTTGTTCTTCTAGCAGCTCTAGAATATGCAGTCCAGAGAACGCCACACTGCTTGGTTTATGTGATACAGCCAATTTACTTCTGATAGACATAAACTTATGTGCTGGTATCACCTTAGTCAACGGATCAACCACTTGGTCTTCAAAAGTTACATGAAGTACCCGAATTTGCCCTGCCATTACTTTCTCCCTGATAAAGTGGAAGTCGATTTCAACATGCTTTGTACGAGCATGAAGAATCGAATTGGCTGCCACATATATAGTGCTTAGATTATCATAGTAAAGCACAGGAACACCAGCCACTGGGATGTTTAATTCTCCAAGCAGGCTCTGTAACCACATCACCTCAACAACACCATATGCAAGGCTTCTGAATTCAGCCTCTGTGCTTGATCCGGATACAACCTTTTGTTTATGTGATGCCCATGACACCAAGTTAGGACCAAGAAAAGTGCAATAGCCACTCGTACTCCTTCTGTCATCAGGGCAGCTCGCCCAATCTGCATCAGTGAAGCAGGAGATGTCTATAGTCTGCCCTGCTGTAATTGTAATACCAAAGCCTTTTGTGCTTTTTAGATATCTCAATATCCGCTGCACTGCCTGCAGATGGATCATGGTAGGCTGCTGTAAAAATTGGCATGCCTTGTTGACAGAGCAACTAATATCAGGCCTTGTATTAGTACAATACTGAAGTGCCCCAACTAAGCTGCGATAGGCAGTAGGATCCAGTAAGGCTTCTCCCTCATATCTTGACAGAGTTCCTGTTGTAGCCATAGGTGTAGCTATGCCTTTACAATTTTCCATGTCAGCTTTCTTTAACAAATCAACAATATATTTTTCCTGGCATAAATACAGCATACCATCTTACCGTGTCACTTGAAAGCCCAGGAAATATGACAAGTCACCTAAGTCCTTCAAAGCACACTGTTGATGTAACTTCGGTAAGAGATCAGAAACTCCAATTAGATTAGACCCTGTGACAATGATGTCATCCACGTAGATGAGTACAATAATTAGTCCAGTACTCGATAGTTGAAAAAACATGAACGCATCAACTTTGGAATTCTGAAAACCCCACTGTAGTAAGCATGTACTTAATTTCAGAAACCAAGCACGTGGACTTTGCTTAAGTCCATACAGTGCCTTGTGTAATCTACACACATGAGAAGGGAAATGTTGATCTTCAAAGCCTGGTGGTTGCTGCATGAACACTGTTTCAGAGAGCTCACCATTAAGAAAAGTATTGTGAACATCCAATTGCCGCGAAGGCCAATTATAGGTGATTTCCAAAGACAATACAACTCGTATGGTTTGTAGCTTAACTACTGGACTGAAGGTCTCCTTAAACTCCACACCTGCAATCTGATGAATTCCTTTGGCCACCAACCTGGCTTTGCACCTCTCAAGGGTACCATCTGAGTTCATTTTCACCTTAAAAACCCACTTGCAGCCTATAACCTTCTGTGCTTGTGAACGAGGAACCAGAGTCCAAGTGGTGTTCAGCCTCAAAGCCTCCAGTTCAGCATTCATGGCCTCTCTCCACACCTGAACCTGAAGAGCCTCTACAAGAGAAGATGGTTCATGTGGTGTGGTATGGTATCTTTTGTCAAGGACAGGTTAGGGCCTGGTGTGTGTGGGGTAGAGGTAGTAATGTACAGTTTTGGTTTAAAAATACCAGCCTTGGACCGGGTAACCATGGAATGAGTATTCCCACCTCTGTGTTCCTGTGTGATAGGTACATGATATGTTGCGGTGGAACTGATAGGATTGTCTGAACATGGTGAAAAAGCCTGAATTATAGGGAGAGATGATATAGAGGGGACAGGAAGATTATGAGGTGATGAATAACTGGAATGGGTGGAAATCCTGTCTCCTTTCTACAGAGGCTGAAGAGAGCTAACTGGAAATAGAACACAGGGGTTATATGAGGCTAAACGTGGAACAGAAGTTGTACAAGGTGGATCTGACTGAAATGGAAAAACCGTTTCATTAAACAAAACGTCCCTAGAGATATAGATGCGACCATTCTTATAATTGAGGCAGATGTAGCCTTTATGATAAGTACTTCTGCTCAAGTAAACACATGGAACAGAATGTGGTTCAAGTTTATGAGTATTGTATGGCTTTAGATAAGGGAAACACTGGCACCCGAAAACTCGGAGTGAGGTATAGTAAGGTCTCTGTCCATGTAGAAGGTCAGTGGGAGTTTGAAACTGTAGAATTCTGGAGGGAAGTATATTGATGATGGAGATTGCTTCATGGAAAGCATAAACCCAATATTGATGTGGGAGAGATGCATGAAGAAGTAAAGCCAAGCCAACCTCCACAACATGCCTATTTTTCCTCTCTACCTCCCATTTTGTTAAGGGGTATAAGGACAAGCCAGTTGATATATGATGCCTTGTTTGAGAAAATAAGATTGGAGAGGTCTAAACTCTCATCCCCAATCGGATCTTACTACACCAATGGAGGTATGAAACTGATTCACAACCATTCTGTGAAATTGTTGGAATGCAGTTAAAGCTTGGGATTTGTTGTGAAGAAAATATATCCAAGTGAACCGTGTAGCATCATCAATCACTAGCATAAAAAATCGATCACCAGTGACTGAGGGAATTGGAGAAGGTCCCACACATCAGTATGAAGCAATTGGAAAGGTTTGGCTGCATGAGAATCAGACACATTAAAGGGCAACTTGTGATGCTTGCTCATTGCACAGGATTGACAAAAAGGAAGCTTGTTTGAGCTGCTGGAGAGATTACAAGAGTTAAGCACATTGTTTAAGATATCTAGACAAGGGTGGCCTAATCTAGAGTGCCACGTAGCTCTATCAGCAGGTAAGGCTCTTGTGGTGGAGTATGCACAGGGATTGGAGTAGAACTGGCCAGATGGAGGAGATGGGTTACTGAGGAGGGAGAGAAGCTGAGAAGGAAGTTTGTATAGCCCGTTCTCCATCTGTCCCTTTAGGAAGATTTGTCTACTGGTGTTGTCCTTAACACGAAAAGAATTGGATGTGAATTCGACTGTAACATGATTATCTTGACAGAGTTTGGAGACGCTGACAAGTTTTCTAGATAAAGTGGCAATATGAAGGACATTATTGAGATGAAGATGACCAGACAGAGTAGGTAAGATGGCATTGCCGGTGTGAAGTATACTAGCAGAGTTTCCAGTGCCAACTACAACAGAGGACTTACCTTGATACACAGAGAGATTATGGAGATCCTCAGAGGTGGGAGTAACATGATGGGTTGCCCTAGAATCCATCAACCAAGTATCAGAGGAGGTTTGTCTAGGCACCTCTGGAGACGGATGATACGAGAGTGGTGTAGTAGGTAGCTATGTTGGTGAAAATGTATGAACTAGGCTCTATGGAAACTAGGAAGAAAAGGGGTATGAAGGTGAGTAGGGAGGTGGATAGTAACCTGGATTTGGGAAGGGGTAGTGGGCTGGGTTAGGATAAGGGTACTGAGAAGGGTAATGTATGGTAAAGTATACTTGTGGTGGATATTGAAAAGAGGTATTTAGTCTGTGAAAGCAATTCACAGCAGTATGCCGAAGTTTCTGACACATTTGGCACCTGGGTTTTGGTTTTCCAAAGCTTCTGGGGTAGGCATTGGGTCTAAAGGACTAATTAGTGGGACTGTATGGTCTGGAAGGTGGGCGACCTAGTAGGCCAGGTTGAGGAGAAGCGGTGTTAGCTTTATGGGAACTGGCTTGAAAGGGAGGCTGAGGAGATTGTTTCTGTTGTATAGGTAGAGGCTGTTCAGAAGTAGTGTGAAGAGAGGAAAGCTGTACCTGAGGAATGAAGCTGTCCAACCCTTGTCTCTTCTCCAGCCGCATTTCAAAGCTCAACAAAAGATTCTGCACTTCGTCTACACTTGGCTGATCTGCTCTACTTAAACCGCAGTTACGACAGAGTCATATTCAGCAGGTAGACCCTCCAGCATGTACCAAATGTAGTCCTGTACTTGATTGGCTCCCCGACGGCACTTAGTTGATCAGATATTGTCTTCAAGTTGCTGAGGTACTGCTGCATTGTCCTGCCGTCCTTCCGAAGCTGCTGCATCTGATTTCGCAGATTAATGATGCGAGTAGTGGAGGTTGATTCATAGCGACTTCGCAGTGCTTCCCATACCTCACATGAAGACTTACAGTTTACCACTTGGCTTAATGGTTTGGCAGTCAAAGCAGAAAACAGCAGACTCATGACCATCTTGTCGTTTCGCTGCCAAACTCTATATGCTGGATTTGAAACCATCCCAGTATCTTCTATAGATAGAGGGGGCGGAAGAGACTGTCCAAAAATGAAATCCTCCAGTCCTCCCGCTATCACAGCTGCCAGAATTTGACCCTTCCAAATAGGTAGTTATTGTCATCTAACTTCACCATTGACGAGAAAATACCTGGCGGAATCGGCATCTAGGTCATGTTCCCAGCCATGCTCTGTTCCGAATCACCTGAACCTGGGGTCTGCTGTTGTCCAGAATTGAGGTGAGGGATAGTTTGCATCGGGCTTTCCATCTTACAGCAGCTAGAATTAGTGTGATTCAGCCTTCAAGGCTCTGATACCATGAAGAAGAGAGGGCAAGAGAGGAGAAAAAGGAAGAGATAAGAGGAAGGAAGAAAAGATCGACATGTGAAGGCAAGGGAGGAAGAAGAAGAAGAGGTTGAAGACGGAGAAGATTCAAGGAATTTAGATAGAATCACTCATCAATTCTCAGTTATCCTTCATCATTGTTATATACACGGAAACAAAACAGAATTGCCAGAAACAGAACACTAACAACCTCGACCCTCCTGCCTATTGCTGCGCGCGCTTGGTTGTTGCTGGTTGTTACAACAGACAGTGTAAACTTGGGCTGACTGTGTTCTGACTTGTATCACTCGTTTTTTCCGGCTTGGGCTTATAGCATTTCATCCACTTGTCCTGGGCTGCTTCATGGCCTACTTCACATTCCAACAAATCGCCAGCGCCACGGCCGTGGACCCAACCCGGGGGGCTCAAGAACACGAAGATTTCGTATAGAAAGGGGAAAAAGAACAAAGGACAATGTAATAGTCAGGAGTGGGGTCTCATAATACAAGTGTGAATAGAGCTTCTCCGTTCAACATCATGGCAACATGAAAAGTCGGATATTACTACTCTATCTAAGCCCCGATCACTTAACTTAGTAGTACAAAATTACTTCCGTTTTACGAAGACCGCCTGTTGCTCATGGGATTTTCTTTAATACATAAAAATTTCGTCTAGTTTTGAGAAGTTTCAAATTTTCAGGCAAGAATTATATATCCTCGTGGATTAATAATAATCACATCCTAAATTTACCCTCCACTTCTCATCAGACCCCGCCGGCATAAAAGAGAGGTGGCGATCATGTTTTTTGGTTTGAAAACAAGCCAACCCCAAGCTACAACTTGAGAGATATGTTCCTTTCTTTTTATTTTTCTTACTTGAAGTTGGTGGTATTGTCGAGTTTGATGAGGAGATTACATCCCCCTGTGTGGCTTGACTTGGCCTTTACGGAGGTGGGGGGATGGCCATGATAAAAGTTTTGAAAGCATGGACGTTGCTCCTAATAAACGAGCCAATCGGAGGCGACTACAATGCCCTCAAGGAATATTTCATGAATACGAAATAGTTCCGCGAGCTTTATATTCTTGTACGAGTCCTTTTACAAAGTACGAATGGACTTCTTACAGCTTCTCATTAGTACAATACGAGTATTTTAGTATAAAACAACACCAAAACATCCAATTTAATTCTTCATGAAATATATCCAAAGGTGATAAAAAAATCACGTATAATATGGAAGAAGAAGATTAATTGATTCAAACATGAGTCCACCGTCTTTATGAGAAATCAAACTGATATTATTTGCCACTTTGCTTTATTCCAGTATTTGACTGTCTAGCATTTCTTGACGCATGATTATGAACACGAGACATGTCATCAACGTCTAGAAAATTAACTCGATTGTTATTCCATAAAATTTCTTACTTAACTGAAGATGTTTCGTAAAATTTGGAAAGGCTGATAGTTCGGGGTTCGTACTTATATTGTTTGGACTTTTTGTTTTGTTTGTTCATGTCACCGCTCATTATTCCTCGCCCTTATCAAATACCAAACAGCGTTGTCATTATTAGTCATATTAGTCCTGATCTTCCTTTAATATATTTGCGATGTCACTATGACTTAAGGCGCAAGCCAAAAGTAGGAATTGGTCCTTCAAAACAGTAGAAACCAAGCTTGGTTTGTATTTTATTATAATTGAACACGCTCCCTCGAGCCGAACCGGGCATCAGGGATTTTTGCGTGCACGAGGGTTTAAACCCAGGACTGCTATGATACTATGTAGAAATCTTAAATCTTACCTAAGGTATCTGATACTATGTATAAACCTTACCTAAGGTAACACATCCCCTCGAGCCGAACCGGGCAATGGGGATTTTTACGTGCGCAGGGGTTTGAACCCAGGACTGCTCTGATACTATGTAGAAATCTTAAATCTTACCTAAGGTATCTGATACTACGTAGAAACCTTACCTAAGGTAACACGTCCCCTCAAGCTGAATCGGGCAGTGGGGATTAAGGTAACACGTCCCCTCAAGCCGGACTGGGCAGTGGGGATTTTTGCGTGCGAGGGGGTTTGAATCCATGACCGCTCTGATACTATGTAGAAACCTTACCGTTCCACTTAAAAGCTTAAGCTGCTAGGTGAGGCTCGGTTTATATTTTATAAAGTTGTTATAGTGGCAACAGAGGGGCATCGAGATCCAGCAACTCCAAGAAGTCCTCCCCGAGGAACGTGTCGGATTCCGGCAGATTTCCTGAAGGAGCAGCAGCAGCCGCCGCCAGGAAGGGGCATGGACCACCACCACCACCACCAACCTGTTTGATGAAATTCGACATCTTAAAGAGTGGAAAGACCTTATCAATAACGAAAATTAAGACGACGAGATTTGGACAAAACCTGCGCGTCATGATTCATGGGACCTTTCCCGATTCTGCAGATGGAAACCGTCCCCTGCACAGACAGATCCCCCGCAGCCACAAACAAATGTCCAAACAGATCTTTAACCATCAAAATCAATGAGAGTGAAAAAAAAATGCATGTTGACATGTTTCCAGACGGAGAGCTTTCTTTCATTACGTTTGGGGTGGTTATCTCGTACTGTAGCATTATCCACTCAGTCTCCACACAGTCCCCGTCGTGGAATGCCCGGACGGTTTTCCAGCAAACCGTGGGCGAGTCTGGGAGCAACATCCGGCGAGGCTCCCCCACCTGCCTCCATGACCCAACATCCGAATCCCTGATCTGATCTGAGCGCATGAGGTACCACGTATGCCCTGACATACATTAAAAAAGAAAACAGCAGGCAACGGGTGGATTACCAACAACTTAAGGGAGGGTAGGTCGAACGGGGGAAGTTTGGGGGATGAGGTCTGATCATATACCAATTAAATCTTCCGGCCTGTTGAGGAAGGGGTTGTTGCTGGCGTCTACGGGGAACATCTCTTCCAGAGACGAGATGAGGGGCCGAGTAGCCATTCCGGGCATTGAATTGGAAAGGAATAGTCCTGTGGATGAAAGCAACGGAAAGACCAGGAGTAGTTGGCAGTAATTCCTGGAGGGGAGGGGAAGGGGAAGGGGGAAGTGATGATGTGCAAACCCCACTTCAAAACCAGTGGCTTTTTTATAAGAGTGTTAACAAGTTCATATTGAGTGTGACGACCAACCGACTCTTACGACCCCAGTTCAAAACCAGTGGCGCACGAAAAGACTTGTTCACCGTCTTGTTCACACTCTTATATGAATCAACCTAGTAAGAGTCGGTTGGTCGTAGAGTCATACCACACCCCATGTGCACACAAAAAACAACAAAACAAACACTTGTTCTGGAATAAGTTACTTTTTCTCCTCCTTTCAATAGTCAAACACTTGTTCTGGAATTTTGAATTCCACTCGCAAATTCATTTCGAAACCCCGATGCTTCCTTTATTTGTATTTCCTTTTTCTTATTCTTAAAAGGACCTGTAAGATTATGGGAAACGAAAACAGTAGTAATCATGCACATACTAATGGACAATTTAAGGACAGGACTACTTGGGGTCGCAGGGCCAAATTTGTTTGTTCATGTTACCGCTCATTATTCAAACAGCGAAACGACTAATAACAAACTTGTGACAAAAACCAAAGCCGGGGGAAATAAACGACATCATCTTGCCGACCAATTCATCGACCCCCTAATAATGACAGTCATTATTAGTCATGGTCTTTCTTTAGTATATTCGCGGATGTCCCTGATGACGAACCTGACGACGAAAGGCACATGATTTCGTTTATATTTTATAACTTAACACAGTCCTTCAAGCCGAACCGGGCAGTGGAAATTTGTGATAAAGTCTGGCTTGGATAGCTCTCAGTCGATAGCCTTTGGACAAAAAACTTACACACACCGGCTCTTGACAGTGCAGTCGAAGTTTCCACACTTGTCAGACATGGCGATTGATAATAGCAGAGGATCAGGCTATGAGATGTTTGAACACTGATCTTATGCGGTGTGGGGAGGTGTTGGGAAACCGGATAGAGAAAGATGCTTTTAACTCTGAATGCTCAGTCCATTACTGAGGCTATAAGCGATTTTCTTGTCCCGTCCAACACAGTAATAAATAATGAATTAAAAATAATTCGATTTGCAAGTAACTTGATAAATATCAAGTTTCTCTCTGAAAAGTTGATAACTCTATAATTTTTATGTTATCGTTTATTAAGTCTATATTATAGCAATAAGCTTTTTATTATTACTATTTTTAAGAGAACATTATTTTAAAACATAGCTCCATCGGACCAACTTGCCAATGAACATCGTATCGACGGGCCCATGAATTTCGGATGGAGCCCAATAAATTTGAAGCCTATGGATCTCTATCTGAATGGGCCTATTTTCATTGGGCCCAGAATCTAACCCAATTCCACCCCGGTTACAATTATTACCAAAAGAAGAGGGATGGATCCTCGGACGGATATTTTGTTTCACATGGGTGGTGGGGGGTTGGGGGGAAGTCCCATGGCCTTTTGGTGTGGTATTGATTTTTCAGTCGAGATTACAAGAGAGGGGGGAGATTAGATGGATTATGCCCTTTGGTATTCCCAAAAAAACCCTTCTAATTAACCCAAAATTAATTGCCCCTTCTAATCACATTAATTGATTATTTTTTGAACCATTTTAATTCAATTAAGAGTTTACAAAAGATCAGAACCGAGATTACCCAAGAAATCCAATCAATATATGTTCCTCTCTTTCTTTTTGTTTTCCACTCTTTCCTTTTTCAATAAATACGCGCCAACTCAAAACCCCCGGCCCCAAGAATCGACTGAAATATATTCTCCCAAACCATCATCAGTCACATCCAAACCCCCCTTCTCCTCCACCCCTGGGCTTTTTCTTCGGTGATTTCGTCTCTTACCCACTATCACAATCCCCTTGCTACGCGGAAAGCACCGCCAAAGTTTGGATTTTGTTCGCTGCCAGAGTCTTAGATGGAGCCCGGAAGCCGCGGCCTCGCTCGGTCTTCCAAGAAGAAGGAGGTTGATTGGATGCATACTTTTCTTTCCTTCTTTTTTACTTTTTGGCATGACCCTTTTGGTTTTGACGCGGAGTGGGACGTAGATTACTGGAGGGGTTGGTTTGGCGTCGGGGATTGATCCTCGCGCGTGATCGGTAGTTTTCTCGTCGTGGTTTGTGGGCCGGTGTGATTCAATGACTTGGGATGGAGTGAGCAATGACGATCGGGTTGTGGAGTTGATTTAGTGAAGTAGACAAACAAGGGGAAAAACGATGTTTTCTGGGTTTTCTCGGTTAAAGGGGTTGAAGGGCAGGAGAATGCGGTTTGATCATGCGTGGACCTTAGGGATTGGGAGATGCTGATCGAATCAATGCAGACTGTATCTGTCCTTTGGATTGAATGATCACTATCATGAATGCTTAGTTCATTCTTTTACTGTCTTTCTGTGATTGATAGTTTTCCAGAGTCCACAATTTATTGTTTTGTGCTGCCCGGCCTTGCGCAAAGTTCATTCAATACAATTATATAATCCGCGCAAGTGCCTTTTTATTACATTTACAGTAGTCGCAAGGGCACGGGACCACATGCTTGACTTTTTGAGGGTTTAGCATTCCACATTTCATCCATGGCTTTCACTGTCGGAGATTTCACTTCAGCTGTTACGTTTTGTCTTCTTTTTTCTTTTTTTTCTTTTTGCTTTGGAAGACCTAGGATCATTAGATTTGAAAGTTACAGAATCTCTTAAATCTTTTGCATTTTCCTACAGCATTACATCTCTTGTATTACTGATTGTGTTGATGAGAACATTGCCTTGTAAAATGATAGTTGATGTGGCGGTCTTTCTTTTACCTCTTGGTGGATATACTTCTTGTAAGATTCACTCTTAGAGCAATATGGATTAGCATGCTGATTCTTTGTTCTGATGTCTGTACAGATTGTTCCTCTTGAAGTAATTAACCTTGACGATGATGAGGATGACAATGACGTCTTCATCATTGGTGGGACAAATGACCAACTGAATAAAGGAAAGGCAGTTATGGATTATTCCCATGGTTATGACCATCTGAAGGTGCAATATACTCTTCTCTTCTAAGCTATTTTTCATGAAAATTTTCCTTTTCAAGAATAATGTAGATGGCTGCACCTTTTTTGAGTTAAACGGTTGGGATCATTTGAGCAGAACGGATGTTTTGCCTATCTTTACTGTCCATATTCATTTCTTTGCCCCATCCTGTCGCCTAGTTGCACTTTCCAAAGTTTGTTCAGCTTCAGGATGCACTACCTTCAAAGAGAATCAATTACTCCATGAGAATCGAGATGCTTTGTTCCGGCTTGTTGAATCCATGTATCTCACATCCATAAATATATAGCTCCGAGAGAAGTTGTTTCCTCCTCGAGGGGTCCTCTATGATCGTCGGTCCGCTCATCTTGCTATCTTTCTTTGATTTATGTACCATCTTGCACCTTTTACAAAGGTATTACTATTAGTTTGAAGTCTGACATGAAATGTAAAATTTGAACATTAGAATAGTTTTCTTTCAAAGTCTGTATGGTTTCAGTTATGTATGCTGGCCCATCTGAGTCCAACACTCTTGTCTTACACTTTTCTTTTGTTTCCTTTCTGTTATCAGGATGCTACCAAAGGCAATGAATTTAGCTGCCGTGCTGATGGTGTTGAAATAATCGGCAGCATCAAACCAGTTCAGAATGAGGGTGCATCTGCACCTTCAGAATTTGATCTAAAGATAAATGATCTTTGCTCCTATGACGACGATGCCATGGAATGGGAATGCCCTGACCTTGCTTTCACTGAAGAATATGTGGTTGAATATGTTAAGCTCCAATCTCATTTGGATAGTATGGATATCCCAACTGGGGTTGAAGTGTCGGTTCCTTGGTGGGCTGATATCTACCAAGGAAATTACCTGTTTTCAGCTGGAAGTACCACCTCTGATTCAAACCCTAAAACTTCGACATTACATAGTGCTTCAGTTAATTCTACCCAACCAGAGAAGAAAGTTGATTTAACCAGCAGATCTGGTTCCTATAGTCAAACTGGGTCTTCTGTTCACCCACTTGACGTGGATATTTCCATCCAGTCGTCGCTTACTCCATCTGGTCATGATAAGAAGAGTCGTGTATCTTCCCCTAATAAATTGGTCGATGAGAGATTTCCTTCTGGATCGGGGTCCGTCAAAGCTCGCCACTTACTTGAACCCTTTCCAAACAAAAAGATAAATACTGGTTCAAGTAGCTCTGGAAAATTGAGTTATGGGAAGAGTTCCAATGATATGAAGATGCCTTTCGGAGCTGATCCTCTTAAGAATGGAGGAGGCACATTAGGCGCTGGAAGTGTACCCCATGATTTCAGCGGATCCTATAAAAGTCCGTTGTTAGGTACTGGAAGTGTGCCCCATAATTATAAAGGTCCATTGTTGCCAAAGAAAGTCTCTTTTACTGCCTTTCCTGCAGAGTGGCAGGGGCCATCGAACGACAGTTTAAGTCAACATCCCATATCCTATGGAATTTATCAAGATTACATCGAGGCGTTCGATTCTTCTGTCCATGAGATTTCAAAGGAAGAAGTTGGAAGTGTTTTGGGTGAAGTGTCGAAAAATGAGGATGAACTCATGCGCAAATTTGAACTTTTTAAACAGTTTGATACGGTCCCGGAGCTTTCAGATCACCACTTCTCTAAAAAGGGTACTACAACCAAGCATGTGAGTTGGGATATATTTCTTTGCAATTCAGTTTTCCTTTCTGAGGTGGTCATTTGCATAGTGTGAATCCTAACCGTGCTTCAAATCTTTGTGGCAGCAATCAAATAAGTGGCTGAAGAGAATTCAGGAAGAATGGAAGATTTTAGAGAAGGATTTGCCAGGTTTCTCCGTCCTTTCGTTTTCCACGTATCAGTGGTTGTGAATAATTGAATGCCACTTTTGCTTTTTGGTCTGGCTATACTGTGGAGGTCATAGTGACTGCTTTTCCTTACCGATGCACTTGACAGATACCATATTTGTAAGAGCTTATGAAACGCGGATGGACCTCTTGAGAGCTGTGATTGTTGGCGCTGAAGGCACTCCGTATCATGATGGTCTCTTCTTCTTTGACATACACTTCCCTTCAGATTACCCTTCTGTTCCTCCAGTATGTCTTAGAGAACACCTGCAAATTATTTGATTTTATTTCCTTTTTCTATATTGGACTAACAAATAACGGTCCCCTTTGCAGCACGTTCACTATCACTCTGGTGGGCTTCGGATCAATCCTAATTTGTATGGATGCGGAAAAGTGTGCCTGAGCCTTCTTAACACATGGACTGGACATAATAAGAATGAGAAGTGGATCCCAGGGACATCGACCATGCTACAAGTTCTGGTCTCTATCCAAGGGCTAATTCTGAACGAGAAGCCTTATTTTAACGAACCCGGATATGAGTATAAAATGGGAACGCCAGAAGGAGAGAGGACTGCTCTGAAGTATAATGAAGATACATATATTCTTTCATTGAAAACTATGCTATACACAATGAAGAGACCTCCAGAGGTTAGTGGTGGTCATTTTTTTATTCCTCTAATGCTTCCCTGCTAATGGTTAATGGGGATAGGGGATCTTGTTTTCTTTTTTGGTTGCAGCATTTCAAGGACTTTGTGATTGGTCATTTCTGGAAGCAAGCTCATGGTATCATAGCGGCCTGCCTAGCTTACACGAGAGGCGCCCAGGTGGGTTCACTCGGTCGGTCCGGCACCACACAGAAGGTCAAGGAGGGTGGTGCGAACAGCTGTTCTACCAAGTTTAAGGGGACAGTGGCATCATTCATTGGCCTGCTAAAGGAAGCCTTCTCCCAGATCGGGGTCAAGGATTGCGAAAGGTATACGGTGACGCCAGACAGGGCGGTGCCTGTCCTGGGTAAATAAATAACCTCGTTTCGAAACTTTACAGTGGCTTTTGTCCGACCTGATGGAGTTGGATATCTAGATGAAATTCTAGAGTTGGTTGCACAGATCAGATTGACGGGGGGTTTGAGCGGGTGAGTGAAGCCTTTCCCTCTATTTAGGATTAAGGTGGAATACAAACATGGCAGGAGATTAGATATATACATATATATATATATATATCCCCCAACCTGTCTCTCAATTTCATCAACATGTGAATGGGCTTGGGCCTTGATGGGCCCATCTCGACTTCGTCCACCGAGTGGGCCAGCTGCTCTGAATATAAATTGGGCACGGCTAACACAATAGTTTTTATTATAATTGGATTTTAAATCACACACTTAAAAGAAATATTTTCAAAATTAATCCTAATTTAATTACGTGTAAAAACTCATTCTATTTATTGTATAACATTTAATCACTCTCGGTGGACACTAAAATCCGGTCCCACAGAAAACCCTAACCCTAATCACCGGATAATTGGCCGTCCCTTCTTTCTTTCTTCCTTCCTCCTCGAGACAACGGGCACTTCCAAACCCTACCGGGAAATTTATTCTCTTCTGAGCTTTTTGTCCCATGGAGGTGGAGACGGGGACGAGGACACCCTCTAATTGTCTCTACTACACCCTCCCCCCGCTCTCCCTCCCCGCCGACGGCGACTTTGACGATTCCCTAACGACGACCACCCCGCAGTCACCGCCGCATGAGGAGCAGTCCGACGGGTCGGAGCCCTATGTGGTGTACCGCAGCGAGATATCTCTGACTGAGCTGCAGTTCCCGGTCTATGAAGGCGGCGTGGTTGATTATTTCTCCCTTGATGTGGGGTCGGATGCCGTGGAAGCCCCGATCGAGGAACCCGAGCCGAGGACGCCTGTGCGGGGAATGGAGACGGCTGGGGCGTCGTCGAAGCCCGCGATGGCGCTGGAGAGTGGATGGTTTGGGGGGAATCGGAAGTTCAGGAGCCCTATGATTCAGCTTCATAAAGGTGCGTTGGTTGGCCGCTTGCAATCTTGACCTTGTTGTCTTCAAGCTTGTGTTTTGGAGGGGAGTTATTGTGCGAAAACTTATCAGTCAGATGGATCGTTTAGATATTCAGTTGATATTGATCAATTTTAGACAAGACCAGAGTATCGGGAGAAGTTCTTTGTTTTATCCTGTCGTGTTGAAGTTTATTGTCTGATTGATTTGCTTTTGTTTTAGAATGTAGCGGCTAGATTAAGGTTGGAATCGTCAGCGGCTAACTTGGTTTAAAAAAAATACCTGTTTTACGTTGGGTACAGAGATTGTGGATTTTTGTGAGTTCTTATCTCCGACCCAGGAAGAGCAAGAATCGAGAAATGCTGCTGTTGACTCTGTTACTGAAACTGTAAAATACATATGGCCCAATTGCCAGGTAATGCGAGCATCGCTCCCCATTCCTGTTGCAAGTGTAAAAATCAAGAGCACGTTCTTCACTTAGTCGTGTGTTGCCTTTTAGGTGGCCGTATTTGGGTCTTTTAATACGGGGCTTTATCTACCTACCAGTGACATTGATGTAAGTATGTTGATTTTGCTTGAATTTGTGAATATCTAATTCTCCTGTCCTGTTGTCTTGTCTTTCTTTTTCCTTCTATTTCCTTGCATCTTGATTATTGTTGTGGCTTATTCTATCATTTTTCATGGGGTTTATTTTTATGTAGGTTGTAATAATGGGCTCGGGTGTTAAAAAACCTCAGCTTGGTTTACATGCTTTATCAAGGGCGTTATCGTTAAGGGGTATTGCTAAAAAGATTCTGGTCAGTAATCTGCTTGGATTCTTCTTTTTATTGATTGTCCAATAAAATTTTCATATTTACTTTTTATGATTAGTAAAATCAGTCCTTGGCCCAAAATTGGTATTTCCAGGTCATTGCAAAGGCACGTGTTCCAATCATAAAATTTGTAGAGAAAAGAAGTGGTGTGGCTTTTGATATAAGGTTGAGCTTTCTGACTGTCGTTTACTTTTCTCTCTCATTTGATCTCCTCACCAATATGCTCCTGAAGGGAAAAGTTTACCTTTCGGTGAACTCTTCCAATGTAGATTTCAAGATGAGAGGTTAAGTCCTTTATCAAGTCTGACTTTGAAGTTTGGACATTTCATTGAATGCTGTCTTCAAACATATGCGCAAATTTGGCTGGCTGTGTGTTTTCTGGCATATGTTACTTTTCTTTCTGGTCAAAAAGTGTTTTGTTTTAGAAACAGTGTTGGCAGATGAGGGAGTTTATGCTATTGATTGAACTCACTTTGTCGCTACAGTTTTCCATTGTTAACCTGCTGTAACTTGCCATTCACCCGAATGATCTCATCCTTGTAATTTTTCTTGATTGAATTTGCATATTTCTTTTATATATTTTCAGTTTTGACATCGAAAATGGACCCAAAGCGGCCACATTTATTAAGGTTTGTCCCCTCTTCCTTTTCCTATTTGGCAATTCTGATTGGCGCTGTTTTTGTTCTCAAGTCAATGTACTTTTGCTTGGATAATTTTTAACTTTCTTTTGTCTGATTTGACTATTTTAAGTCTATTCGTTTCATGGTTCCCTGTGCGTACAACCACGGGACGCTGGGATGATTTGCTATCCATTTTAATTTTATGGAATTCCATGGTGCTGAATCTTTATGTTTTTGTTCTGTCAGGACGCAGTGTCTAGATTGCCCCCACTTCGCCCGCTTTGTCTGATATTGAAAGTCTTTCTGCAACAAAGAGAACTGAATGAGGTGCTAGTTTCCCCATCTTGATAACATGAGTTCCTCAACTGTTTCCTATGTCCCCTTTTGTAAGGACTTTTCCATTTGTGGGATGCAGGTTTATTCTGGTGGAATAGGTTCTTATGCCCTGCTGACCATGCTCATGGCAATGTTGCGGGTACGTTGGAAGGAGAAATTAATTATTAATCTAAATCCCGCTAGTAAAAAACGATCGAAGCTTGGAAGATCTGTGTTAATATAAAGGCAATTTTAATCATATCAAGCAGTCTGATCACATAAGTCACTGCTAAAAATTTTCAAGGAGAGTAGTTTTATCTTTATAGTTGTCTTGATTTGATTCATTTGCAGAATGTGCGGGCAAGCCAACCTTTGCCGGAACATAATTTGGGAGTTCTTCTGGTAGGAATTCATTTTCAGTTAGATTCATTTACGCAGCTTTGCACTTGCAGTTAGCTTGCTATCCAGAGATTATATAGTGTATCAAAATTAGTCTGATGATTTATCATCGTTATTATATCTCTGTTGTCAATATCAGGTCCACTTCTTTGAATTTTACGGGCGCCAATTGAACACCCCCAAAGTTGGGATCTCTTGTAGAAGTGGTGGCACATTCTATTCAAAGATCAGCAGGGGGTGAGGAGCTATATATTATGTCCCTCCCAAATTTTCCCATTCCTGATTGCCTTTAGCATCTCAAGGAAGGTATCACATGTTGCCAGCTTGGGATACTGATGTTTGCTTTCATTTTCAGATTTTACAACGCAGATCGGCCAGCACTCATCTCTATCGAGGATCCACAGGTTGGTTAATCATGCTCCAAGAAATGTACCTTATTCTGATATTTTCCGAGGAGATCCTAATGTCTGACTATAGAGGTGGCCCACCACGTTCTAGTTAGTGCATTTAATGCTAGCTCATAGATATGCGCTGATCAGCTAGGCAGTGGGTAAATCACTGATATTTTCGGTCGCACCATGCCCTCCTCTTTATATGAGTAAATCAAACCATTTATGTGAGCGGAAGAGAGGATTGTATGGTCTAAGGTTTTTTTGGGGCTGCTTTTATCAGGCACCAGACAATGACTTGGGGAAGAACTCGTACAATTATTTTCAGGTTTGTTCATCGTTTACACGAAAGATATCTGGGTTAATTTTCCTATTCTTCACCACATCGTATTGATACAGGTTCGGTCAGCCTTTGCTATGGCCTTCAGTACTTTGACAAATCCGATGATTATAAATAGCCTCGGACCCAATCGTAGCATCCTCGGCACAATAATCAGACCGGATCCTGTATTGCTGGAGCGTAAGGGTGGGTTGAAGGGGGAAATGACGTTCGACAGCCTGCTTCCGGGAGCAGGGGAATCCGTCCTTAAAAACCATGGGAACCCACCCAATTTGTTTGGCAACTGGCCGATTGACAATGACGAGGACTCATTGCCGCGGGGGGGTTCAACTCCCGGAACCGGAGGAAGCGAGAACACTAGGAAGAGGAAAGCTTCTTCCAGGAAGAAGAAGAAGAATCATAAAGAGGAAGATGACAAGGTTCGACATGGGGAAGAGGATGACAAGAAGAAAAAAGAGAGGAGCAAGAAGAAACGACATCGACATAGGAGCGGTAGCGAGAATGTGGGTGGTCACCGCCATGCCAAAGGCTCTCCCTGGAAACGATCATAGGGATACCTTGCTCGGTCGTCGGGATAGCACTGGGTTTTAATCCTAGGAATCAATCCTATGTATAAGCATCGGCAAAGGGGCTCGTGCTCATCCCAATCGCGCTAACTTGGGACTCATTTGCCTTTTGCCAGCATATTAAAATGAGTCCAAATCGGGGAAACAAGCTCCCTCAGTCCCTTCCATCCAAATCGGGGATAAATGCAAGTTGTAAGAGTGATGTCATGCATGAGGCAATCCCGCCGGTTTCATCCTCCTCCGACGACCTCGTATTTTGTATGACCTAACGCTTGGTTAAAGTCAACTCTAAGTATGAGCTCGGACGTTGTTGGTACGAGGGAAATCTTAGACTTGGGATTTAAGGTTCTATGTAGATTTACAGCAACACATATCCAACTAGGGGTTATTATACCGTCAATCTACGACGGGACTATCAAAATCAATAAAAGCCAATTTCAGTCGACCCCGACCAGACCCGAATGAGTCCAGTCGACTCTAGTTCATAGTTCTGGCTTCCAATCACCAACCACTTCCATACATCCAAGAATACTTCGCTTACCATTTCTTTCATAGTTCAAGGCATTGACTTTACTTTTCATGGGCTTATGGGCATCCATGCATCGATTTGCTAGAAAACAAATAAGAGGTTTATGTAATAATCCCAGCATTAATTTTTGTAGCATATATTTACAAAAAACCAATTGCTACAAAAAAAAACCACTATTATTTTATTCTATAATAATTTTATTCTACTTATACAACAAATCAAATTAAGTCGAACAATCCGATAATGGTTTTGGAAGTCACTGTCATTCACCACCCTAGTCCTTCTCGCATCCCGACCCAATCCCCTGCTATCAGGAATCCCTGCCTTGCGACATAAAAACTAGAATGAATGTAATAATAATAATAATAATATTATTATTATTATTATTAAGAACCATCTAGTTTAGTGAATAAAATATTTTTGTCTTAATATTTTCTGATTTAAAAGTAATAATCGACACAAGTGTTTGGTGCAAGCAAACCCCCCTTTTATCGAAAATTACTTAAAAGATAAAAAAATAACTGCTAAAAATCAGTAAATTTAATTTATTGTTTAAAAAGTATTAGCTAGCGTATCAGAACTAAACTATATATCCTAACTAGAAAAATAATTTCCCTATCACTCGAACAAAATTATGGAAATTAATTAAAAAAAAAGAACAAGATTGTTCTAATTGTGACATGAAGAACAAGATTGTGCAAATTAATTTTTTATTTTGTATTATATTTATAGTGATATATTTTTATATATGTTCCGTGTTAAATATGCTATAATATTATTTCGGATTTTTTTACCTTTGTTAGTTTTTAATTAATATTTTTAAGAGAAATTAATATTATAAATTATATTTTTTTTTCTTAATTCAGGAGAAAATCTCGATTCAAACAAATGTAAGCCATACTGAGAATAATAACTAAAAGGGAGACTTAAAATCCCAATGGGAATAAATATCATCTGGCTCTAATACTATTGTTGTACAATCGCTATGAAGTCGATACAGAGGAAGGTAAGGACACAAAAGATTTTCCCATGAAATATTATTTATATATCTCTATCGGGCAACTTTATCGAGCAAAACTGAAATTCAAATTCCCATAAAGATTCACAAAACAAATATCACATCCTCTCTTCTTATTCTGATTCCGCCTGCTCGGTAGGCTCTTGTCATTCATCGTCTTGTGCATCACAGCCATCGGACTCCTTCGCCGAGTATTCTTCGGATAACTGTTCATCCGACATCTTACAAGAGAATTAAAAAAAAGTCAAGAACAACTGAGACATTCTCTTGCAGAGTTGTACCACAATGTACAATTGTTAACTAAATAAATAAAGAATTTCTCTACCTTGTATATCTTGTGAAAGTATACTTTTAGCATCCTTAATTTAGCATGGGGATCTGTAAATGGAGACCTGATGAGATGGCCTATATAAGATACATCTGAATGAAATTAGAACATTGGTTCTAAGATCATTCAACACATCTCCAACAGTACTGAGCCTATAAGTCTAATTGTATGATGAACCATCTGCCAGGTTCAGGAGAAGTAGTTAGAAGCAAGAATTGTACGAGCACCAAGAATAAATGATTATCTACTTACTTCATCATTCGAAGCATCATGAAATGCCACTTTCAAAGTTTTCATGATTTTCAAATGTTGTAACTCTGGAAGAAGTACATCCAAGACTTCATAATACAGTATGGCAGATGTTTGTCAAGAAGAAATAGACGGATCTACTGAAATCCAGCCAGTAACAACTAATGGAATCACAAAAAAAAAAACATAGGAGCATTGACTTACTTGATTACAATGAACCAACATATCAGACAGACGATCTACACCGCGATATCTTATAGGATGAATTTTGGGTTGGTGAGTAGAGTGGTTGTGAGATGTTAATCTAATTTTGGATGAATCATCCAGGCCAATAAACTGAGCCACTTCTTTAACAACATCCTCGTACGTACACAGCTTCGACCTGTAATGAGGTGAAAGAGTAATCAACAATAAATCTTAACAAACAGAGAACAAAAATTGAGCCTACGTGGCAAATAGTGTGTCACCTTCCCGAGGAGAAATTTGCCTTCCCTGACTTCTCCAGAGAATGGAATTGAACAACCTGAAAGATGCCAAGAATCGTGAAGGATGCAATACATATCTACACCACAAATAGTAAAAGATCATTTTGTATTTTCAAGTTAAAAGAGGTGTATGTCTACAACACTCGGACTTGAGTCATCCTAGAGGAAGAAAAACTGGACATCAGACTCCAAATTTCGGAACACTTAAACTAGCTAAGTATCATTTGAGAGTCATATCTTTTTCTATAAACTACAATCTCCGTCAACTGATTGGTTCGAACAAAATAATGTGGTGAAAGAAGGCACCAAAGGACACGGATAGAGAAGACCATAGTGGCACCGATTAGACACAGTAGATGGGAGAAGGGTAGACCCAAAAGGTTCTAGAAATAAAGGACAATGATATGCATAAACATTACTGAGGTTATGATCAGATGATTTACATGGCCGACCGCACGTATTAGGTAAAGGCTTGAGGTGGTTTTGTGGCCTACCTGACGATTTTGTACATATTCCAAAAATGAAGGGACATCAGGATACCACAGATCATTGTGTCATTCTCTCGGGACAACCTTCTGAAAGCATATTATGTCCCCATCTTTCAGCTGCATCAACCTCAAGAATAAAAGTTAGCACGCAACAAAAACGACAATGGTGATAGACTCACACTTGACAGCAGGCTCAAACATTATTTCCTGAAAAAACAATCAAAAGTAAGAATAGCCTATCAGAAATGCATATAAATCCACTTGAGGGCACATTTGGGAAACGAAAAAACATCTATGAACCGACAAAGAACTTACAAATATTAAGCAAAATTGTTCCCCATATATACCAATTTTTATTACTGGTAGCTTAGGCCAGGAATTCAAGTCATCTTGCCATTGCAATAATACTATCAGTAAATACCGAAGTTGCCATACTATTGATAAGATAAGCAAAATAAACGGGTACCACAGTTGAAAGACTGCAAAACAATGTAAAAAGTACAATTTTCAGTGTCCACAAACCTCGTAAAGTTCAATTTCTTGGTCAGTAGAATAGCCGACCATTTCATTTAACTTTGGTAAGATTTCAATAGGCTTGCTCGTGCTCTTGACAGAAAGACGACCAACGTAGCTGCACAATGAAGAGCTTCATGCTCATATGTTGACACCTTATAACTGCGCAATATAATGTTAAGACGATAAAAAGTTCACCGCAACTGCAACTTCTTAGGATCATAGATCTTGAAGAATAGTGTAATATCGTTGTCGGACTTGTCGGGAGTAGTTATTGGGTGCAAGTCCTGAAAAAGAGTGGCCTAACAGTTTGCTTTATCTAATCTTGGATAAAGCAAACAGAAGAGAAGGTGGCCCTACGAAGGATAGGGGCTCAAGAAATCTTTCCAGACTTAGAGTAGCATCTTACCTTCAAATTTTGGGAAATATCCTTCTCGCCCACATCACAGATTATCTTGCCTTTGTCACTTTCCTGTATATATATAAGCATGTAAGCATTTGATGGCATCTAAGAAATTGAAAGATGTTGAAATCAAAGCCGAGATAGAAACATCAATAAAGCAGCAGCACAAAGATAAAATACACAATACTTCCATCTTTCCACTGTTACTACGACAAGCTGTTGATTGTTATCTCTTGTTCACCACCATATTGCTGCTCCAATGCCTTTTTCATGTCCTCCTTCGTCACTCTTTCCTCTTCGGGCACATCCTCCGCGGGCGGCTCAAGATTGGTGTTGACATGCTCCAAACCAAGGTATTGCTCCCATCCGATGTAAACTTCTCCTCCTTGCACACTCGCAAATGAAACCTGTCTTATCAGGAGAAAGCACGACAAGACCCCATATACATATGCTTGTAGGGATCAAAGATTATAAAACCTGAAAAAGTGCAGACATGACATCTGAATCCTCGAGGTACTTTATCCGGCAAGGTTTGAGAACAGCAAACTTCCACTGCAAATATATAGACCACGCAATACACAATCTGTCATTGTCATAATGCTACCAATAAAAACACAACGCAAATAGAGAAAGTGGCAAGAAAAAGGGGAGGCAAAGAACTATAAGGCAGCCATCGTCTGATAAAGATTAACGCATCTTGAGATAGATAAACTGTTGTAAACCCATTATTAGTATTATTATTTAACTATGAGGCACACACCTTTGCGAAATCTTCATCCGGCACCTGCAATCTCTTTTGTATTCGTCCTTTGATTTCTGCCAGAGTCTCCTTCTCATGGATGACTAAGAGAAATGGTTCACCAAAATTTTTAACCTGATTTTGTTTCGAAAGGTGAGTACATGAGAACCCAATTGATTAAAAAAATATAAAAAGACTAGCATTACGTCCATTAGCCGATCATTGTCTAAAGACACAGTGTATCTATCAAAGAGAAGAAACAGAATGCCGATCTTGCAACATGCATCGAATGATCAAATGTTTACCACCTGATTCTGTTGATTGTCCCTTATAAAATGGTATACATGAATAAGACGATCCTGTGGACCAATGTTCTTCTTCCTCTGGTATCTAGAAGACCGTTCGGAATCTTTGTCCGACGGGACGAATCTGGCTCTGATACCATGTTAGAAATCGTGTCGGGTCCCAACCATATATAAACCATTGGCCCAGGCCTTCTCTAGGCAATGTGGGATTATTCCCAACACCTCTCAATAATCCCACATCAGATCTTTGTCCGGGGGTTGGGCGTCCTCGTTTGGAATCTTTGTCCGACGGGACGAACCTGGCTCTGATACCATGTTAGAAATCGTGTCGGGTTCCCTTCACCTAAAAGCTAGCAATTAAGTGAAGGGTCCCAACCATATATAAACCCTTAGCCCAGGCCTTTTCTAGGCAATGTGGAATTATTCCCAACACTTCACAGCAATGACAGTATGCTTAGCCACTTTTAAATAGGCTCCCATGAAACAACATAAACACAATGATATAATTTTGAGATAGCAATAGCATTCCTCTTAGCTTACATTCATCTATCAAAACCAAAAACCTACGTCCCATTGATAGAAGGCCACAATGTCAACATATCAAAAAGAAGAATAAGTCGAATACCAATCAAGGAAACAGAACGCTACAACGCAGTACTTACTTCGGCAGTGGTGAGGGTAATCATTGCTTCGTTCAGAGTAAGAAATGGAGGAGGTTCGTCCGGAGATGGAATCGAGGACTAGGGCTTCCGATAACGGAAGATCTAGGGCTTTTGTCCACTAGAACTAGGGCTTCCGATAACGGAAATGGAGGAAGTTCGTCCGGGGTACAAAGGAGATATAATCGGGGACGTAACGGAATGGCGGAGGAAGTGAGACTGCCAAAGAAAACAGAGTCGTAGTTGGGGCAGTCTATAGGGAGGGAACGAAGGGAAGGTTATTCTTGCTTTTTCTCGATTCCCGCCTAACAAACATTCATTTTGGAGTGGGCTGGGCTCAACCCTCACTAACACAGCCCAAATTAAGGCCCACTTATTCAACCCGGTCCATAACACTGACTAACACAGCCTAACCTAAAGCCCACTTATTCAATCCGCTTAGCATGAGAAGCCCAATCGACTACGATGCGAACAAACTAGAAGAATGGGAATAACCATCACCTGGCTCTGATACCATTATTGTACAATGGTCAACACCAACTGTCCTTGGCTTTTGTGGCTTCTCTTTAATTCTTTCATTTTTATTTTCAACACCGCTGTCTGAAGAAGACTCCGCGGAAGAGTCTGATGGCTGTGAAGGGACAGACACAAAAGACTTCCCCATAGAATATTATTTATATAACTCTCATCATGAGATTATAAAAAAAAATTAATCAAATATTTGACGTTAAATCCGGAGGAAATCTCGATTCAAGGTGAGCATAAACCTTCTTGTAGAGACTTGAAATCCCAAGAACGGGAATAAACATCTAAGCGACCATGTGATCTTGATCTTTTGGCTCTGATACCAATGTTGTATAGTGACCGTCTTTTTAATTCTTTCATTTTCATTTTCAACACCACTGTCCGAAGAAGACTCGGCGAGGTTGGCCTTCCTACGCTGACGAATGCTTCCCCGGGAATGCGAGTCGGTTTTGTCCACTTTATCCACTCAAAAAATGATCAAAAAGGAACGCGAGCTTGCTTCTTAAAGGCAATTCCATACTCAAAGTTGAGTTAAGATGGCTGTGAAGTCGATGAACAAGAATAGAAAGATATAGAGGAAGGGACGGTCACAGAAGACGACATGGATTCAACGAACGATTATAATAAAAATCACAACGAATCCTCCAGCGGAGACGGCGACGGCGAAGCCACTTATTTTCTGCCGGGTTTGGACCCAGATGAATAAGAGAGCGAGAATCATTTCCCGTGAACATAAACAATTTATTTGATTTCTTGTGGCTAAAAGAGGAACAGAATGGAGTTTCATGGTTCTCGGATAGTTTCTGTTTCCTTGCATACTTTTTTTCTGCTAAGAGGATGCCAAAAATAATTAATTAAATTGTCTCCGCCTTTTGATAAATCTAGTATGGTGTGATCCGATTGTAATATTTATCTTCTTTAATTTGACTTTATTGATCTTAATATTTATCTCCAACGTTGTTGCTTTTATGCTATCTATGAAGGAATTTATGCGGCTTCAATGGATACAATACTCCCTTACTTTCAAGACTCTTTTTAATGTCATTGCTAATTTTTTTATGAGGATTCTTTTTGTCTCGATAAGGTGTTGATACCGTACCTACTCACTTGGGGAATTTGGCTGCTTGATGCACGTCACTGGTTTGTTCCTTTGTGTTTAATTGCTGTGGTTGTAACTTGTAAAACGTGCCTGATGTTGGCCTCTATGTTTGTGCAATAAATGACTATGGTCCTCGCCTAAATTTGTCATTTTCTTTCGATTTTTTGACTACGTGAATCTCGCATTACGTGACCACCTAGCCAGTGCTTGGTGTTCATTTCAGCTACCAAAATTTGCTGAGTAAGCGGTGGGGTCGCCGATCCCGAGAGAGATGAGCCTGCTCATGTCTGCCTCGTCTAAGGTCACCAACATCTGGGCGAGTATCCCCTTGATGCTGATCTGCAAGGGTGCCTCAGCCCGGTGGTTAGCACCCGCATTCTCCATTAGGGGCATGCCCCGAAGCCACAGGAGGAGGAAGGGTCAAGGCAAAGGGAGACAACAACCTGCGAAGGAGGACGTTCATGTCGGTTGGGTCTTTTTATATACAGAACCCATCGGGCATGTAACACCAAAAAACAAGGACGTCCATCGTATCTCTCAGCATGTCTCTTCGTGGGGCAAAATATATCATGTATAATCTTTTTAATCACTATCTCATTTTGATATGATCTTTATAGGTGGAAGACGAAGATGAAAATTGCTGGAAGAGGATGTGGTATAACATTAATGCTATGGTTTTTAATTTATAAGAATGATGCCGGCATAAAATGACTATTTTTGTTCCTGGATGATTGATTTAAAACTGATTTCGCACATCACCATCACCACATGAGGAGCAGAATGAGGATAATGTAATGTTCATTGTCCGAGCGAATTTGCTGAGGTTTCATGGTTTGATGATGTAAGGCCATCTTCTTCTAGGGAGGTTATTCTCATTAGAGATTTTCTTTTTCTTTTCATGTTCATTTATTGGTAGAGTCTTCGAATACTCGATAATCCAAAAGTCGATATGGCATATGTTCCGCTCCCGATGTCGATCCATATCGTGGTGGCCGCAACAGATTATTTTACTACTTTTACAAAGTGTACGAAATTATATTTATATATTTATCGTATTAATTTGTGTATTTACTATTTAGGGTTTAGGTATGATCCAGACACTACAATAATTTTAGCCTTTTTAATAGAGTAAATATGCCTAGTTTTTCTTTTATTGCTTAATTTTCTTATGCTGACTAAATTTCTCATAATTCTTTTCTTTTATTGTATTTTTTATAGTCGTTCTTTTATTGTGATGCTAATAAATCTTAGTAATTTCATTGTGACATGAAGAATAACATCGCGCAAATTAATTTTTTATTTTACATTGTATTTATTTTATCTTTTTAAAGGAAAATTCTAAGCATTGATTTTCATTCTATTTTTTTAAGTGGAAAATTTTTTTCTGAGAAGCATAATATGAGAAGGAAAAATAATAAGAAGTTAGTATTATTTGGGGCACTGTGAAAGGAGAAGGTGTGAGCGATTGATCTTCTGTAGGATAAGTATCAAGCTTCTGTAGAGGTGGCTCTGGTTGAATACTTGGGAGAGTTTCTCTCGGATAATCTGTAATAATTGGGTTTTAAAAAATGTCTTATTCAGAAATGCATGCAATCATATTTTTCTTTATTAAAAGGTGGGAGTGCTCAAACGATTATCTTTTCTAACAAATGTATGGATGGCCCCATAGCATTAATTCATAACTGGGTAACTCTCAACTGTTTTTGCATATGTAGTATTTATCTATCCTTCTTCATCGTAGATGTCATGATTGTCGGGATAAGTAGGATCGGATCAAATATTCGACTTTTGAATCGGTATTTGGAGTTCTGGTTTGAATGCCGGTGCTGATTCTGGAAACCTGCCCTGTTCGGCGGATGCCCGGCGTCAGGTTCTTTCCTATCTTTTCGTGTTTGTAAGGCAGCGCCAAACTTGCCTCTACGTTGATATGTTCTCCCTTTTGAACCCTTAATGCATTTTGCACAACTGAACAGTTTCCTTAAGCTTGTTGTAGTGTTGGCTACGGATGATGAGAAGATAGCAGAATGCTGCAGGGGATTCGGTGCCGTTGTCATAATGAAATCAGAATCTTGTCGCAATGGTGCAGTATTTTTCCACCATTTTTATCAGAGTGATCCTGAAGATCGTTTGTGATTATTTATCTGGCTGTTTACAGGTGACGAGAGTTGCAGCGAAGCCGTTCAGAACCTCAAAAAGAAGTACGATATAGCCGTTCAGTAAGTAAAGCTTTCGACTCACTTATAGTCGTAAATTTTTGCAGATTAATCTTTTGATAGATCAATTGAGAATATCCAAACTGTTCTGCACGTATTCTTTGCACCGTCTATTTCAGGTCTGGGAAGGTCAATCCACAGTTCCTATATATGCTTCATCAGGGTATACAGGTAAAAAGATGTATTCGACCCTCTTATGCCGTACCTCTGTCGGAGATAATTTAGTTATTTGTGATCTTTTTGCTTCTTCCAAGAGCTACAATTGCAAGTTCCTCAAACTCTACCCGGAATTGAGCCGACACCCCTTAAACTCAAAGAGGATCTCGAGCAGTTGAAGATTCTGGAAAACAGTTATAACATAAAGGTATTATCAAAACAATTCTGTCTCTTGTTCAGGCCTGTTAGAGAAAAGGACCCGTGCGGAATCTCCGACTACTTCTGTGTGTCGGGCAAATCCTGCTTCCGAGAGCAGTTATGAAGGCCCATCACGATGCCCACAGAGTCGACAGGCCAGAAGACGTTCAAAAGCTGGAGAAGAACTTGTCCTAGTACTTCTACCCAGAACGCAGGTTCGCTCGCGCTACCTGCGGACCAGCTCGGAAGTCGTATTTTCCTGGTTCGAGAACAAGCCTCTGGAAGACAACGAAGACTAGGCCATGGAGTGCGTAATGATTTGGGCAACTTGATCTGTGAGTCAGCTGTATGCTAATATAATCCAATTCCGCTGCTGCTGTCACATCGAGGCCGGTGAGTGGATCAGAATCCTTCTTTCTGGAGATCCACTGTTGGGTAATAAAATTGGAACCCAAGATCTGACGTAAGATCCTTTTATGATTATCACTACCGTTATGGGTGGATTGGCCAAAGGGGCAACCAAAAGCGATAACATTTCCACGTCATGACATGATCAGAGGGATAAGAATATTCAAATACGTTTTTGCATGTCAATTTTTTCCAGGGCTTCCAGAATTGCAGCAGCACGCGTCCCGACAGAAGCATCTAAACCTCAGTTCCTCCTTTTGAATTGTAAGAAATTTCTCTGCTCTCCCCCCTTTGTTCTGATCCAAACCCTTGACTTTCTCTTCCCCTTTCGTCGGTCCGACAAATACAAAAAAAAGTCAGCATGATAAGAACCCAAAAGGCCACGGTTCCAGAAGATAAGAAAAATCATTCCTTGCCTCCATCCAGTCATGACATGGAAAGAACCCGCTGCTTCTGCTTCTGTTCTTTCATATATAAAAAGGCGCCCTGCCTGCATTTGCTCCATCATCTCCCATTGCTTCCTACCTTGGTATTTCGAAATCACTGTAAAGACGATGAATGCCACTACAATATCAGACCCAGATATGCACATGACGTCGGGAGACGACGAGGGCGGCTGTTTCGACTGCAACATCTGCTTAGAACCCGCGTGCGATCCCGTCGTCACCACCTGCGGTCACCTCTACTGCTGGCCCTGCATCTGCAGGTGGTCTCGTGCACAGAACGGCGGTGACCATTCCGTGGCCGCCCAACAAGATGGGAGGAAGATCGCTTGCCCAGTTTGCAGAAACTACGTCGACATGAACTGCTCGTTGATACCTCTTTATGGCAGAGGTTCTTCGTCCAGGCTTTCTTCCCATGGGGACGGGACAGGACATGATATCCCGCTGAGGCTGTCTCGCACGCAGCCCTCACGGGCAGTCATTGCTGACCCCGCCGATGCGGATACATGTTTCGATCCCGCGGCAGGGATCGGGAGGAGGAACAACCGCCAAGCGAGAAGGGAGGAGATGAAGCTAGAAAAGTCCCTGAATAGGGTGTCTGTGTTTCTCCTTTGTTGCGCCGTCATGTGTCTACTTGCCTTCTAGTTGTTTTAACTTTCTCATTACATTTGTATGTACAAAGTAGATCGATTCTTTTTCACTTTATGAAACACTGGAAAGAATGCATCCACGAGTTCTTCTTTGATCAACTAACGGCGGCCTCATTCGTAGACAGCCCTGAGTTACTGGGCCGATATTTTACGGACATCTCGTTTTCCGACAACGGACGAGTTTGTCCTCGAAACCCCAAATCGGGCTTCAAAGTCTCGTCCCTACATTCTAAGAAAAGCAGATTCCAAAAGAAAAAAAGCTAAAACCCCTTAACTCAACGCTCTCCGGGACACACAACACAAAGTTATTGCTTGCCTTCGTTCTGTGAGACTCGCAACTTCACTTTTACTTTTTACTCGTTTCCTCCAAAACCCAAAGATTCCTTTGCCCCTTCTGTCCCTTGGGCGGAAATGGGGGGAAAGGGTCCTCTTGGGTCAGTCATTGGAAGGTACCCATCAAGCGATGGCACCAAGAAGCTCGGTGGGATCGTGAGCAACAACAGGAAATGCAGGGATGTTGGGTTTCTTGTCTTCTTCTTTGCGTTTTGGGTCGCCATGATTGTCAACTCCAGCTTCGGTTTTAACAGAGGCAACCCATTGAGGTGAGGGAACCTGTGTTTATGTGTAACTAACTTCAATTCATCAAGCTAAAGCAGTGGCCTCTTTCTTTTTTGTGGAGTTCATTGGGTTTTGTTAGAGCTCGGTGTCGCCCATTTTGGTTGCCAGGCGGGATTTTTTGAGCGAGATTTGGGTGTACTTCGCACAAATTTCCAGTCTTGATGTGGCTGTCTGCCGTTGGCAAGTGTGGACCGTATATGATTTGAGCTTCTTTACTGACCAGATCTTACTGGTGATCTCTTGATATCTCAGGCTTACTTATGGCTTGGATTACAAAGGAAACATCTGCGGGGACAGGCATGCCGACCCCAACCTCAGAGAATTGGAACTTAGATATTGGTTGAGTCCAAACCAAGTGTATGAGAGTGGTTTGAAGGATAGCCAGTTTAAGCTGTCTGATGCTCGAACCATATGCTTGTTGGATTGTCCGGCTCCATCTGAAGATTCGCTGAACTGGGTCTGCGACTATCCAGAGGGAGATATCCGTATATCCATGGACGACTGGATAGACAGAAATTACGATTATTTTGAGTTCCTGACCCCTGAAATGAGAAATTCTTCTCTCCAACTTCAAGGTCCTTGCTACCCTGTCATATTTCCAAGTGTAAATGGTGAGGAGTGAGCAATCCCTTGCTATGATTTCTGACCACTGTGTTCACTGTAGATTTGTTGTAGGATCCACCAATTTAGCAGTATTCATGTATGATGAATGATTTTCATGGATCGTGGATCATGACTTATAGCTGATGAACTGTAGTTCTTATTTCAGTTTATTGGAGTTGCCAGCTGATAGCTCGCGCATCGAACATGTCCCTGCGGCATTGGCAGCAAATGGGAGGCGTGCAAATTAACGACAATATTTTAATAGACAGGTCAATTCACAGGGCCATAAATGCCCAATCGTCTGTCCTGAAGGTTGAAATTCAAATCCTTTGTTCTTGTAGGTGATTTACTGTATTGTACATTCTCGACTAGATAAATGTTAGAAAAACATGTTGGCGGTTCAGTTGAGCATCATCTAGACCACCTGGCCTTGAGAAGTTAATATGTTATTTTTTGCAGAGATATATGGCCGATGTTGGAAAATCTTGGCCTGTTCTAATTGTTTGCGGAGGGCTGCTTCCCCTTTTCCTCTCAGTAATTTGGCTCCTCTTGATTCGCCATTTCGTAGCTGCAATGCCTTGGATAACTGTGGTGTTGTTTAATATTCTCATTGTGTCAGTCACTATGTTTTACTACTTGAAAGGTATTCACTTTCTCCCTTGTGCTGGCTTGTGGTGACCTCATTAGCAGAATAACTGGGAGATGAATCCTGTAGTAACCTCCTCCACTGATACTGCGGTTCTCCATCACTTAGGATAATAGTTCTGAACATTTTTTTGTTATTTTAGCTGGATGGATTGGGAACAATGCAATTTCTCCAGTGATAGGGGAAGCGGATCCATACTATCAGGCATCTGGGAGGGTGGGATCTTTGATCTGATTGCTTCTTCATTAAAGATGTTATTCTATTTTTCCCTTCTAAATCTGATCTTCATTTTTTATGTTCCAGGAGCTACACCATATACGTGCTATTGCGGTTCTTATGACTTCTGTTATGGTCCTCTGTGTTCTCGCTTCAATAGCTATTGCACGCCGCATCCTTATGGCAACGTCTGTTCTGAAGGCAAGTATGACCATGAATTGTATGCATGATGATAATCAAGACCAGAATTGACGACCTACCTCTCCATTACTTGAATAGGTAGCTGCAAAGGTCATAGGGGAGGTGCGAGCTCTCATCATATTTCCCACTGTACCATATGCCATTCTAGCGGTTTTCTATATGTTATGGTTGTTGGCTGCCCTATATCTGTTCAGCTCTGGTCGAGTGATGCAGAACGATTGCAACTCAAATTGTTGTGCGTATAATCTAGCTCTAAAAAAAGTCAGCTGTGACCAATGCTGTGGCTATAGCATACGTTACACGCCTCATATTGCGATTGCTGTTTTGTTCCATCTGTTTGGGGGCTACTGGGCTACGCAGTTTATTGGAGCTTGTTCTGCAACTGTGATTGCCGGATCAGTCGCTTCATACTATTGGACTGGCTGTGAAACATCAGTAAGTGTGCAGCTGTTTTTCCTTTTTTAAGTATGAAGTCTATTTTTATGTTTCAAATGAAATACCATGTCTGTAACATCTCTTGTATCTTTCTGCAATGCAGCAGCCAAATGTACCGTTCCTTCCCGTATTTTCGTCCATGAATCGCCTCATACGGTATAGTCTGGGTTCTGTCGCTCTGGGCTCCATCCTTGTATCTCTTGTGGAATCAATTCGCTTCATGCTTGAGTCGTTCCGTCGGAAGTTGAAAGTTGCCGGCTCTAGCACGGATGCATGGATTGGAAAGGCTACTTTTCATTCTTCTCGGTTTTCCTTGAAGTTCATTGAGTGGACCATCAGATCAATAAATCGGAACGCCTACATAATGGTACGTTACACATTCCCTTATTTCGATAAGCAGCCCCCCCCCCCCCCCATTTTCTTTTTTGCTGTCTCGAATGATTTCTGCTTGCAGATTGCGGCAACTGGTAAAGGCTTCTTCAGATCGTCGGATATTGCCACAGAGTTGATCTACAGCAACATCACGAGGATAGGCCGAGTCAACGTGGTAGGAGACGTAGTGCTATCCCTGGGGAAGTTGTGCGTCAGCCTCTCCAGCGCCTTGTTTGCCTTCCTAATGCTGGACACACACAAATACAGATCGGCTCACGATAAAGTATCCTCTCCAATCTTCCCCGTGACGGTACGCTATTGCACCCACACAAAACAGTTCCTTCGTCGTCTTTCCAGCTCTATCTCGGCATCGATAAATTACTCGAACGGGCATGCAGGTGTGCTGGTTTCTGGGTTACGTGGTGGCTTCATTGTTCTTCGCGGTGGTGGAGATGTCGATAGACACCATCATCCTATCATTCTGTCAGGATACAGAGGAACACCAAGGCACTGCTCATTATGCTCCTCCCCTTCTCATGGAGACCTTGAACGATGACCAGGACGAGACGCGGAGACTGACCCAAGGCCCCATCTCAGCTGCTCCTAAATAGCACTTAAAAAATCATGTGCATATACAAGCTTAGTAATGTCACGGTCTGAAGATTCTAAGCTGTGTGGACCAAGTAAAACAGGTTTTTGGCGTCTCTTCTCTGGGGGAAAAACCAGTTGTCCTTGTCACACTGCACCTAAATACCCACGGAAAGACCGCCAGTCGCCATCTCCCACAATGACCATTAAAGAAACGAAGTAAAGATGGCATCGTCATCAATATAATTGTCTGCCTCCTAAATGAAAATTGGGTACCCTGGAAATGAAAAGTGCCCTCTTGCTTTGATAACTTCCACCTGCTTGCTCAAGTAGAAAAATATGTTTTGGCTTATCTTCCACAGGGCGTCCGCCAACCCACAGGAGGAGCTCCACAGCCCTGCTTCCAGAACCGGGAATAACAAGCGAAAACTCCAGGAGGAGACCCTGAAAGAGTTCCTTTCGCGTCAACCCAACAACACTTTCTCCATGACCTTCGGGGATGCTGCCGTGCTTGCTCATGTTAGGCACAACAACCCCTACTCCAAGCACCAGAGGTAGTTGCTTGCTGCATGAGATGGGATTCCCATTCGTACTGATCCCGAAGGAACTTGGTTTGTTGTTCTGAAGGTGTGATGAACATATACTGCCTGTTCCTGGGGAGCTCGAACTTGTGTGTGCTGAACAAGCTGTATGGGCTGTGCAGGGTGTGCAAAGCCATTCCCCTCAGGTAAAAGTAGTGACATGACCATGCATTTGTTCGTGTTAGGGATGATTCGGGTTCCATGAATATTCAGTTTCTCTGTCTGGCAGGATGTATGTTCCATAGCGAGGGAGGGCTAATGAGCTTCGAGCATCTGATGTGTCGGACGAAGGCGATGCTGAGTGCAGACTGCGAAGGGACTCAATGGGCTTCTGCTTTTGGGCTTTGTGGATCGATTAGGCTTAATGGGCCAATAACTTGGGCTTAGACAATCAATTGGGCCGTAATCCGATTACGACTTTGATTTGCCTGCCTAATAACTTTTTTGAACCAATTAAGTGAAGTAGTGGAAATAAGTTTATCGTCGGGTCAAATGGTTTTTATTCTCATGTCAAGACGACTCCCACTAAAAAAAAAAAAGCTCAAAGCTCATATCCTAACAAAGCCCAAACTTGGTTTTACAACAAACAATCCTCAAATGTTGCAAATCCGAGGTTGACATTGAAGAAACCAAAAACTAGGCCAGTCCCACCAGCTTCTCGCTGATCTCCCACACCTTCCTGGCCTTCTCGGCGTCGCTTGCCTCCTGCGACAGTTGGTTCTCGAACGATGCCGAATCCTTGTTCCAGCTCCAGTACACACCCGACTTTGTCAGGCTTGGATCGCTCACGACCTGTCATTGATAGAAATGCAAACAACATATTGGTTTAGCAACTATAATAAGCGGGGCTCGATTGCCTGCCAATAGGAGGTCAGCGCAAGCGAGAGCCAATGTTCTCGTACCTGAGCTAGCCTCTTCCCGGATTCCTCCTCCGACACGTACCCCTTGGTGATGTACTTCTGGAATGGCGGGAACAGCAGCCTGAAGAGAGGGATGTGCTCCCTAAACAAGCCGGTTGTGGCAATGCATCCAGGGTAGAGGGATGCGAACACGATCCCTGTGTCCTCATGGAAGCGTCTGTGGAACTCCTGCATTGTGAGCATGTTGCACACTTTGCTGTCCTTGTAGGCCTTGGCACCATCGAAGTCTCCGCCGTCGATCATGGCCGAGCTATTCAGGCCATTCAACCCTACCGCGAGCCCCCTGAGGTCTCCGAGGTTGGCCTTTGGGGGTACATTGCCAGCTAGAGTGTTGGTGTTCCCTGTTCCAATGAAACGACCAAAATTTTTAGCTCAACTGCAGATCGATCATCACGTGCAATCATGAGATCTCAATGCACGGCGGTGAAATGTTAACCTGTGATCGAGCCGACGATTATGAGGCGCTTTGACGGGTAATCCGACTTCTTCAATTCATCGAGCAGCAACCTAGCGAGAAGGAAATGCCCGAGGTGGTTAGTGCCCACACTGAGCTCGAACCCTTCGGCTGTGAAAGTAGGCTCCTTGGCGGTCGGCAAGTAAACAGCAGCATTGCAAACCAGAACATCAAGGGGCCGTTCTGATCGCTTAAAGTTATCGACAAATTGCCTCACACTGTCCAGCGAAGCCAGGTCCAAATGCATTATGGTGTAGTTTTCCTTAGAGATGCCGGCCGACTTCGCGGCCCTTTCGGCCTTCAAGAAGTCTCTGCATGCCATAATCACATGCCACTTCCCAGTTTCGGCCAAGGCCTTGGCCGTGGCGAGACCTAACCCAGATGACGCGCCGGTGATTATGACGCTGCCCTTCCGGAGGGTTTTCTTCCCATCTGGCGCAGCCCGGGTCACCGATGGAGCCGAGGCGGTCACCTGGGCTCTCACCGCTCCATTCCTAAGATTATACTCCCTCTGCATTCAACATAAAAATACACACCATCACCTTCAATCCAAACCCAAATCCAAATGCATACCAAACCTCCAGAACATCAATGAAAACGGAGAAATCATTTTATATAATTCAGACCCAGAATCCCAAATCACTTTCTTTCGGACACGGGAGTTCTAATTCTTTCAAAAGCATCGTAATCAAACACCAAAGGTTTCTCCTTACCTTACACCTCAATGCAGAGGAGTTGGTGAAGTCAGCCTTGAGTTGCTCCGAGAACGAAACCCCAAACAAGCTCGAATCCCTGAACGACGCGGAGGACTTGCCCTGCAAATTCTCCGAAAGAAACCTTCCTCCTTTCAGTTACAAAATTCAACCCAACCAAGACATGAACAGAAGCCAAAGACTAAAGGGATAAAGAAGTGACCTCCTTGGGAACAGAGAAGGCTGAGGGAACCAAAGCAGCAGCCTGAAGTGCCATTAACTATCCCTTCACTTTGAGTCACACACGGATTCTTACAAGGACAGACAGGGCAGAAGATGACCAAACTGGGTTGTAGTAATAATTGATGAAACGAGGAGATGGCAATATGAAAGAGATATTATTGAGGAAAGGGGGGGTGCATATAAGGCGGAAGAATATGTGATTGAATAGATATGGGGGGGTGAAGAAGGGACAGACACGGACAGAGGGACAAGAATTTGTGGATAAGATAATTTGCATAAGAGAGGATTGGGAGGAAGTGACATGCCAATGCCACATCCACAGGGAACAGCCAATAGAAGGGTGAGATTTGGATTCCCTCTGATATTTACTCATGGCCCTCCTCGTGGGTGGAATGGAGCTGGGAATGGAAGTGGGCCTGTTGCAAAAAATGGGAACCCTTTGGGCATGTCCACCCCCCATCACTTCTTCATTCAGAGCATGGGCTTTCTCTGTAGGTATGAAGCTCTGTTTTTCCGGGAATGGGTAGGGATAAAAACAGGACAAGGGAGACTGTTCAACAACTGCAAAGCTTGGGATGTGGTGTTGTTGGTTTTGGGTGGTGCAGCTATCCTAGTAGACCTCTGCTACTTCCAGTACATTTTTGCAGTCCCGTAAGAAAAAACGGGATCTATCTCTAAGTGATTGCACTGTTTTCTTCTGCCTTACCCTTTTATCTTCTTATCCATTTATGACAACATCTCACATGCTAAAAACCAAACCCAATGTGAAACCATTACATCATGGTATCTTCGGACATTGAAGCTGCCACTGTGTGATTGAATTTAAGACGCTTCCCGAATTCACATTTCTGGGTATCTTTTACCATTAATTACTCCAAAATGAGATCGGGTCCTTTTCTGTTGTATGCCAATACTCTGTTTGTGTTGGCTGAAAACGCATGGTTCACAGACAAGACTCAATGCAACTATGTTACCCCCCCCCCCCACCCCCCCCCCAACCCAAATTCTCATATCCTGAATGGCACCCCAAAATTCTGATACACTCTGATTTCCCCGCCGAGGCCTGCGGCTACGATCACTAGACCCCATGCTGAAGACAGGTTCCCATTCGACAAGTCCACGCTAACTCGCGGGCTGAGGACCTTACTGGCTGCTGGAGCAAGTTTTTCCTCCGGCCAGGTCCCTGATATTCCTTTCAAGAAATAGTTGTTGGTCGCGCTCGACAAAGTCCCATGGAGAGGGCCGTTGTTTGTCTTCTCAATGGGAGTTGGAGGATGCTTAACCGTGGATTTCTCTCCGTCGTCACCCTTGGCTGTGTTTAGTTCGGGTAAGGAGAAAGGGCCCTGTAACCCCCATGCATCGGCAACTCCGGGCCATGGTATTGCCGCTGAAACATCCCGACAATGGTAGTACTCGTACGAGTGCGTGATTGTGACACCTTTGTTTCGGCCAGGTCTTGAATCTGCCTCATGACTCCACACGTAAACCGCTGAATCCTCGCTAGCAGAGACAACATATTTCCCACTAGCCGAAAAGGAGGCTGAGATTTGGCTGTTCATGTTGCGAAATCCTGCAACACAAGAAAGTGGGTATTCAAACACAGAAAAACAACTGTTGAATTAAAATCATCGAGTAAGAATTTGTGTACATTCGTAGACCTTTTAATCAGAACACACCTGTGAACTTATGAACCAAATCAACGCCATCCACCACTCGAATGCGTGAATCTGCAGAAGTGATCAGCACTTCAGATGAACTTCCAGGAGCAAACTGCCAGCAACAGAAACAAAAAAGACAAATCAACGGTAAGCTAAAGCACGTGTTGGCTAACCCAAGCATGATCAACCCCACGACCTGTCGATGAAAAACCTAACTATAATTGGGAATACCGAGAAGAGTTACACAAGCAGGCATATTACCCATATTTCTTATACCTGAAATCCCGTGATCTTCTTGATTTGAGATTTCTTCTTCTTATACTGAAGATTTATTTGACTCTTGAGTAGCAACTTATTATCTGAATAGGAGGCAAATTCCACTAGTTGTCAGGTGCTTAACCTTCTAATGAAAGAGATTGGATAAGCAGGCATTAACGCTGGAAGCACAGAGCTACTACAAAACAAAGGAATCAATCTTGCACCTGATGTATCGTACAAATGACAGATTCCATTGTACGAGCCAACCAATGCTCCCTGAATAAAACAAATAATCACATTGAACTCAGGCGTGTCCAAGGCCAAGTGCAGTTGCACAATTCAATGCTTCGGTGGTGCATACCTGACCATCTGGTGTGTAGCAAGCCGCAGTGACCATCTCATGAATATCATTCCAGTCAATGACTTGACGATCGGGGATGCTCCATATTCGAACTTTAGCATCCAAGGATCCACTGATGAAATATCTGTCATCAACCGGATTGAACTGGATGCATGTTACTGCATCAAATGCAACCATGTAAGAGGCTTGCAAGTTTTACGGGGGTGGATGTTTGGTTAATTAGTAGCATGAACTACTTACCATAGTCATTGTGTGAAAAAACTTTCAGGCAGGAACTGCTGGATAAGTGCCACAAGCGCACGGTCTTGTCCATCGACGACGAAAGCAAGTGCTGGAGAAAGGAAATGCCTTTGAAGGAATCAGAAACAGAGAACCATAACATCGTCCAATGGGGAAAGGTTTCTATTGAGGACTTAACAATCAAAAACTAAAGTATCCCATGTGAAACCAGCCGTCATTCTAAGAAGGCTCTGAAGCACAGTTATTTCCAGAAAGATGCGGAATGATCATATATTATCCAACAGTCATATCACAGGCAAACTTACAGATCAACAACATACCTGAGATTTGGACCATGAAAGATCCAGCACGTCATCGAGATGCCCTTCAAACGAACACATGGGTTTCTCGGAGAGTGCAAAAACTGTCTCTGGCATAATGGTATTGTCCCAACTCACAGATTTCCTGCTTATGGATAGTCTCCCACTTTTCTTCCTCTCCAGATGATTATCTCTATCACCATTTCGAGTCAACATATTGGCTTCTGGAGATCCCGTCGCAACAACTATGAGACTGAGACTTCCATTCTCTGGTTTTTCATTCAATAGCTCGCCCTTTCGATCTGACTCAACCACCTTCCAAACATATATGATGCAGTCCTCGCCAGCACTTGCAAGATGTCGCCCATCTAGACTAAATTTGATACTCCAGATGGACCCGTTGTGAGCCTGTATCTCCTGACTTTTGTATAGACCGGTCAACTCTTTGGTCGACTTCCCATACTGCCTAACTTTGACTCTCTCGGGCCCGTGGAACGAACCGTCCTGGCTATCCTCCGTCGCGGAGCTGGACCTCCGACCACCTTTCTCAGACGAGCTATCCTTTTCATCGCTGCTTCGCCTCTCCCTCCGTGAACTGGCAACAGCGCTGGCCACATTCCTTATGCTTTTAAACCAACCATTCCTTCTCCTTGATTTGGACCCATTGGCCAAGCTTCCGCCCCCAATTGAGCTAGGGCTATCACTGTCACTCTTATCCACGTTTTGTCTTCTCAACAGCTCCTGAACTATCGGTGAATGCCCAACAGTCATCTGGAATTCCTCGAGGGTCAACTGCCTACCGGTACCCACTTCCTTTATGCCATCTCCTTTGATCTCATTGACCAAGAACTCCTTCCCATTGTCAAGATCCTTTATAGTACACGCGCCACTGTTCGTGATAGCCGACTCAGAGGCGGCATTCGACCCCTCAGCAGAAACTGTTGCATCACTGTTACATTCATCCAATCTCTCGTAACATCTCGCCGTGGGAGGCTTCGCCCCCGGGTTTCGAGAAGTACTTTCAGATCCCATCCTAGGACGACGCCCAACCCTCACAACTCCATCGCGATCACCACTATTTACAGGAGAACGTAAACCATTCATCTCCAAAGAAACAAAAGAATTAGAGCAACTGCAGGAACTCCCATCGCATAGATCGCCCGGTCCAGGGCCCGTCTCTACCGAGTTTTCGGATTTAGACCTACTTATTCCGCAACCCCCACCATTTCCAGGAAAACCCAACCAGCCGGACGAGGCCGACCGACCGAAATCCCCACGACCCGGACCCACCCCGGGTCCTCGACCCGGGTGAGGGCTCAGCCCCATTTCCCGTAGAAGTCTAGAACGGCGCTCCGACACAGACGAAGGCTGAGAAACCCAAACGTCGTACTTGGGCAAACCAACCGGGAACCGGGTCATGCCGGGGGCGCGAAAAGCCGGTAACTTGGGATCCGAAAAGGACTCATCGGGCTCCTCGTCGGAGTTGGAGCAAGAACGGGAGGAAGACGAGGCAATCCGATCTAGGGACTCGTGGAAGACTTCCTCCTCATCATCGTCGTCGTCGTCGTCGGTCGAGTCGGCAGTTCTGCGATTCATTCTTCTGGGATTGCGCACATTCGTTTCAATCCCCAAGTAAAATTAAAAAAGAAAAACACCAACAACCAACTAAAAGGACTCGGCCTTCTCCTCCCTCTGTTCCCAAGAATAACCGATTTGCCGCGTTTGTGGCCAAGTTTGGTTCTTTTCTTTTTCTTTCTTTTTGGGATTCAGTTGGTCTCGATTTCCGGAGAAGAGAGGAGAAAAAACAGAAGGAAATGGGGATTGGGGATGGGGAGGAGGTTTAAGGTCAAAAAGAGGTTAAAGGGAAGGGGAAGGGGAAGGGGAAGGGGAAGGGACGACGGAAACAGATCCCCCCGGTGATACAAGTTTTTAGGGTGTCTGTGTGTTCTGGGGGGGTTCGAGGGAGAAAAGGTGGGGAAAGAAGGGAGGAGGGAGAGACAAAGTCCGATTCAATGTTGTATTGTTGGGTTTTGGTTTGAGGTGTTGAGGTGGGGGGAGGGGGGTTCGTACGGCCCTGTCGGAACGTGCCGTAGAAGCACACACCAGCACCATCACGCCCTCACACCCACGCCGGTGGTGAAGATGGTAATAAATATATTCACGGGCATTATTATTACAAGAGCTTAACAAAATCCCCCTCGTTAAGGTGATTGATTGATGGTGGTGGCGGTGGTGGCGGTGGTGGCGTGTGTGTACAAGTGAGCGAGCCCACATGGTTTCCATCTCATCTCTCCTCTTTCTCTTGCCCCTTCTGTTGTCTGCCATAACAAGTTGACTTAACCCTCGAAACAGGAAAAAATAAAACAAAGGAAGAAAGAAACCCATCAACTTAAATGTCAACTGATACTTGGGACCATCCTCAAAACTTAATCTAACGCAACCCCCCCCCTCCCCTATTCATTCATTGCACCATGGAAAAAGGCGGCCGTGCTGCCGCTGCCGTCGCGCACCCCGGCCTCGCGCCGCGGTAGAGGGACCGACCCTCCCCTTCCTCGAACCTCAATTATATCGGGAAACAAACACTCCCCCCTTCCCCCCTAAGAACACGTAAGAAGATGGACCCCGGTTCACCAATTTTAGCCAAAAAAGAAAAAGAAAAAACTACTCACGTGATCATCACCGCCCACCCCATGATCTTTTCTTACATTTTTTTAACTCCCAGTAAGGCCAGGATGATTTCCCTACCTCCCCCTCTTCCTCTTTTGATGGGGAGGGAGAGGGGGAGAGATCATTGAAATCGAGGGCGCCCTCCCTCCCTCGAGCACCCCAAAAAGAAAATAAATAAAAATAAGAAAGAAAGATGGGATACCTTTTTGTCGTAATAATAATGTTTTGCCCCCTCCCCACCGGATCCCAAAACAAAACATGCTTTGCTTACACCGACCCCCCTTTAAGAGTTTTCATTTCTTTTTTAAACTCATTCGGACATCCTGAACGGCAACTTACCCGTCAGACAACGTAGGAATGAATGCCATTTGGGCAACAGGAAGAACTCCTTCTCCCCCACCCCACCCCACCGGCGGTCCCTAGCGCAGCCGAAAGTCCACAGTTTATATTCACAGAACAACTTTAAAGGAAAAAAAAAAGAATGAAATAAGAGAGTAGACATATTCCTATTGCTATTCCTATTCCTATTCCAATTCCTAGTCCTCTACATGCAAGCTACTACTACACAAGAACAAAAGAAAAAAAAATATATACAGGGGTATTTTTTTCTTCTTCTTCTATTGACTTTTATGACGAGTTTTGGAGTTGTAGGCAGGCAGGCACAGGCAGAGACAGTCAGGCAGGCTAATCTAAAAGCTAAATGGTTTGGGAATGGGAGAGATCCTTAATGATTTCCTCGTTGGGATTAGCTGGTTAGCAAATTGCATTAATAAAATGGGATTGATTTTTTTTCTTTTGCCCATCCAAATGTAAAATGTAATCAAAAGATCCCCCTTTTTATTCTGGGTCATATGCCAACCTCCCATCATGCTCTCCAGGTCATGTACTTTTTTATTTATTTTATTCTTAAATTCTATGTATACACACACACACACATAAACACTCGAAAGTATTGTAACTTGTCTATCTGTTAATTTCGATTAGTGCCCAGTTTTAGATTAGGCATGAGGTTGGATTTTGGGAAGGGGAGTGTATGTTGGGGTGGTCTGGATGATAGATGATGATGATGATAATTCTGGGCTACCAGACAGACAGACAGACAAACACATGCCTTTATTCCCTTTTGAGCAAACAGGAGGGGGAAAGAGAAGAGGAGAGGAGTAAAGGAGAGGAAATAAGAGGAAGGAAAGCATAACATAAATGTTTGCAATACAGGGGGAAATTAAAAGGGAGAGAGAGAGAGAGACAGGGAGAGGAAGGATGGATGGGGGCATTCATGCATGATCCAAAATTTTGTTGTCATTATTTACTGCATTTAACATTAAACAAGTGGAGAAATCATTGGTTAATTATAATGACTGATGACATCAGCCCCAGTTCTCCTCCATCGAGTAAGTCTTCTGGTCAATTCCCATCATCCATCTCTCCATAAAACCCATAAGGGATCGCGTCAGATCCTCCTGTACCGACCAATTCTCCAGGGCCCATTTCACCAGGCCCATGTTGGTACGAGGAGGCAGATTGTAAGAAGGAAGAAAAAATTTACTCCGAGACGATGTACAAGACAATCAATCACTCAAACCCCACAGGTTTCTTTTTCTTTTTTTTTTTCTCTTTATCATGGCAAAAACAACAGGAGGACCCAAAAGGAAGAAAGGAAGCAAGCAAGCCTTATTGCGTCTGGTATCATCCGGGAAAAACCATTCACGCAAAATCCACGAAGGATAACTTAAGAGGGAAGAGGCAATTGGCAAAGCAAAATGCATGGAGTTTCAGGCGTAACTTATTTTCTTCCGGCCGAATAACAGCAGCTTCCGCAGCCCTTTTGCTGGTTTCAGCTGGATGTCCTCGCTGTTCCATTTTTTGCGGAAATGAACTGCTGTCTCTAGTGTAATCTCGCCGGTCCGGGGTGGTGGGGGCGTGTGTATCTGTGGTTCTGGAGCATGAGGTGGCGGAACTTCATCAATGTCGGAAGGTACTTCTTCCACGTGATGACTGGGCGGACAGTCAGAACCAGGGGACGGAATTGGGTGGACGGTTAGTTCATCCGGGGCATTGCTGTCTTTGTGATCATCGTGCTTGAGTGAGACGTCCATGCTCGAGAACTTATCGTGCATTCTGGGGATTGTTTCTGTTGAGTCCTCTTTCGGGGTTGGCAGATTGATGTAGCTCTGTACTTCTGTGTTTTCGTCCTTCAAAGAGGATTTTTCTTCGCTCGTCCTGATGGGATTGGTCGGAAGTTCTGGGATGTCCTTGAAATCGACTTTGGCTTGAACAGGTGGAGGTGGTGGTTCTTCTGTCAAAGCCTCCAGTGGAGGCACCTTCACGGTCTCCGCATTTTCCTTCTTTCCTTGACGTAGGGGTTCGGACAAGACTGGTCCATCTGAGTTCTTCAAATTATTCTTCCTTTTGGGTGGCTCGGCCATCTTTGATGTCAGTTTCCGACTCTCTGTGACAGTAGTCCTCTGTCGTATTGCTTTAGGGGAGGGCTCTTTTACCTTTGCGACTGCTTTGGTTGGTTGTGCAGACTTTACGGTTATCCGAGTGGTGGCGAGGCGTTCAACTGTAGAGCTCCTGAGAGCTGGCTTCGGTTTCTCCTTATCGACTGCGGAATCCTTGGATGAAACCTGGGCGATGTGGTCACGATGGGAGCTTCTTTCTGCAATTCTCTTTTGACGCTGAACCAGCAATTCCTCCATCCTCCTCCGTCGTTCTTCCTCCTGTTCGGCCATAGAGGAAACAAACCGCTCCTGATCAGATTCATGTACTCACCTGACAAAGATATGACAAAAAACCTGCGACGTCATCATTGGTGGAACGTACCGTTTGAGCCTTCAACTTCGGAGCAGGGTTCCGGGATCCAGGTACTGGTTTCCTATTTCTCGCATTGATATCGGGTTTTCCCTTTCCAGGAGCACCGTTTACAACCTTAGACCTCGCCCCTTTGTTCGTCTTCTTATTGGAAGCTGCCTGACTTTCATCTGCTGTAACGTTCGATGGTGGATTGTTCTCAGAAGACTCCAAGCCTTCATCACCAGCACGTTTTCCAACTTTTGCCGCCACAGAGTCATCGGCGTAATCCAACTCGGGAGTCCACGATGCCATGGCATTGTCAGTGGCATTACGATCTAGCATCATATAGAGGTCATCTGGCTCAAAAAGGTTACTCTGTGATTGCTCCAGTTGGGGGTTCTCAGCAACGACAGCGTCTGGTACAATTTCTATATCCATCGCCGATGGATAATGGGAATGATCATAGGCCACCGGTCGACCTTCGAGCATGAAAGAATCATCGGCGATAATTTCCTTCTTCTTTCTCTCTTCAGCAAATGACAAATTGTAGTCGGGTTCAACCATCCTCGGGTCCATGCTTCCTTGTTGATATACCGTGCCAGTCCTTTGGTTCTCAGACAACCAGTCCTTTTCCTTCTGCATTTTCATTGTTGCAGTGAGACTCGAATAATCCGAGGCGGGATCGTTATCGAATCCTCCAGATGATTCTTCAGGATTCCGAGCAACCAGCACATCCTCATAAATGCCATTGCTTTTCTTGACGAAGGTTCGGTGGACAAATTGGCCATCGTCAAACTCGTTCCTTGCTCTCGGAAACTCAGAACCGCCATCCTCTCCAGCCATCAAAAGAGGATCATTGATAAATGCCGACTTGTTCGGCTTTCCCCTCATGGTTTGACCGGAGAAGTGTTCCTCCTGCAGATCTCCATAATGTGTCGTGGAATCAGATTCCCTGCTCTCCATTAGAAGGTTCTGAAAGGCATTCCAGTTCTCGTTTCTTTCATCTACTTTCGCTTGACCAAATCCTCGCGTTGTACTTTCGTCGTTTCCGTAAGCATTTTTCAGTCCGTCCTCGCCAAACTGATTTCTCGTCTCCCTTTTCTTCTTGTGGTGTCCGTGTACTGATCCGACTGCTTTCTCCACCTGGTGCTTTATGGACTCTCCATCTACTTCGCTGAAAGAGTTATCATCCGAGTTATCATTCCTTCCTTCTCTCTCTGAAGTGATGTAGTTAATGTTGCGAATGACAACCTTTCTCGAAGACTTTTTTCCGTGCTTCTTGCTGGACTGCGTTTGCCTGCTTCGTTCATTTCCATCGGATTCGCTGCCACTTTCGGATCCGCTAACATCAGTCGACTCGTCTGTCTCCACATCCTCAGATGCCTTTCGTCGTGAATGCTTCTTCTTGTTCTTAACACTTCTCTTGCCAAGGGGAACATCAGATTCTCGTCCCGACAATACACTGTAGTCGTCTGCTGTAGAAGGCCAGTTTTTTCCATTGCCTGGGAAGTATGAAGGCGGGATTTGCGTATTAGGCATCATGTAGCCGGGATACGGTTGAATTGGGGGGAAGAAAGGGCCTTGAAGATTCTTCATGTACGGATGGAGATGATTCGGCCATGGCATTGGCATCTGCGGTCTCCCATCGTGGTATGCAACCTGGGGAAGCCTACCATCTACAGGAAAGATCAATTGCTATTAGAAAAAAAAAAACAAGCACCACGCAAACAGATGGTCGGGCAAAACAAACTGCGGACCGCAAGAAGAAGGCTATAACAATAGCCGAAAGGAAATGTGCCTGACAAACCGGTATTTGGGTCTGCAACTGATGCATCCCCTGAGTTATTTGATTTCCCGCTCATCGATCCGGCATCCTGAATGCCCGTCGTGTATCCGGGAACATTGTCGCTCGCAAGCATGATGCCAGATGCTCCCAAGAATGGAAAATCGGGCCTAGACAATGCCTGCATCGCTGCTATCTCATCCTTCCAGTGCCTGTCTTCTTCCTTTTCTTTGCACAAGTTCATGAAATTAACACACGCCTCTCTGTTTGGAAAAGAAAAGACCAGCTATTGCAGTTTAAGACGGAATCATGGAAACCGGAATATGTGGGCAGTCATGGGATAACTTAATGTCACTTAAGATGCCGCTTGCCTCATGCGGTGAGCTCCAAAGGCATCGGCGAAACATATGAGATTATCAATGTAATCCATTTCGAACCCAGCAACAAGAGCGCGGGCGAATGCCATTCCTTGTTCCTTGCAAAGAACGGCCTTTCTGGCCTCCAGGATTCTCCGAAGCCGGACCCTGATTAATATAAATAAGCCAGTTGACTAAAAAGTTGCAGCTTCTTCTGGCAAGTAGAACAAAACCAGCTATCGTCAAATGGATAATTTACTTGGAATTTTCCTCAGGGACAGCCTCTGCATCATCAGATCCATGGGGTGCATCCCTCGACTGATGAGACAAACAATCACCGATCATGCATAGAATAGTGAAGGTTCTCGACGAACCCGAAACAAAGTTCATTTTCTGAAATGTGATGCCTAACCGGAACATACCAAAGAAGTCAGACCAGACTTTGCTTCAGAAACCAACATGTTCCCTGGAAAACACCATCCCGAAGAACTAGTGTCAATCGAATGAATGTTTCAGAATCGGTCATCTCAACTCGAAGCTCCTACCAAACCAGTGTTGTGGAATTTACCTTCTGGAAGGTCATTATTCTGCAGCTCATTTGATTGGATTTGTTTCTCTATCTGCACGATCTCCTTTTCCAACGTTGTAAATCTCTCAAGAACTTCAGGCGTGCTAATGAATCTCACGAATCTGCTCAAATAGGGAAAGCCATTCCAATATCGCCGGTTAGTCTCCAGGAAAATGTTTTATCCAGGTTCATTCTTGTTTATACGGAGCAGAAGTCGTTCACTTCCGCTAGAAGTGCAGAGTAACATCTTCTCGGTGACGGAACAACGCCCTCAAAAAGTCACGAGATCTCATCAAATTTACCTCTCAAGAGTCCCTTTGGTGAACCAGGCAGCATTCGAGCGGAGAGTAATCGAGTATCCCCCCTTTGAAATCTGGTCCTTGGCATACCGGAGATGCGAAAGGAACGGGTCGAGCAATCCCGACGCCAACTTCTCAGTCGCCCCGCCGGCACAAACCACCAGATCACATCTGTAAACAGTCCCGCCAAAACCGCCGAACAGGAACATCAGGAAAACATCGTCGGTGCAGTCCACGAAACGCCCACCATTACTCACGACAAACAAAACAACTCCCAGAACGGTTACCTGGTTCTGGTGGGAGTAAGCTGGAACAAGGCATAGTCAAGAACAGTCCTGGAATCCATAGGAACGCAGAGAGGAAGCTTGGGACTCTTCTCTACGACAGCATCCAGATGGGATGGAACAGTGACTCCGCAACCTGTGGATGCAAGTTAAGAATGGGGATAGGAGAATGGAAGACAAGAAGGAAGGAGAGGGAGGGGGGGGGGTAAAAGGGTGATTGGCAGGGGAGAATTTTTGGCAAGTGGGTCATCCGCACATCCACCGACACACACACACAGACAAACAAACACACAGAACAGAGTAAATCTAAGGTAAGAAAAGACCACAACTTCAAATGATGTAATGAAAACAGGAGTCGAGCGGTGACAGAGGTGGGTGGTGAGGCCATTGACAGAAATGAATGGATCTTTCTTTTAAAGGCGTAGTTGCCAAGTCACTCATCGTCTACTTACTACTCTTAGCTGGCCTGGCCAGTTTTCTCTCTGGGGTGAAGCGTGGTGAGATCCACAGGGGGTGGGGTTGGTGGGAGGCTTCAATCATGAGTTTGACCCTTGATCAGAGGAGGGGGTTCGGTTGTTCCGTGATGTTGACCCTTGAGTTGCCAATGAAATCGTTAGTTGTATACTAATTATTGTTATTCTCTTCTTCTCTGTCTTGCTGTTGAGAGGGGGGTGGGGGGAGGGGCTTCATCATTTGATTGTCTGACTTTGTATGGATGGATGTATTGTTGATGGGTCTGAATGTGATGATGACTAAAACTTAAAATCAATTCCAAATCACCTCATCCTTCTCCCTTGTTAATGGGCCTTCATTGATAATGGGCTTCCAGCCCAATGAGGCCCATTTAAAGATATGCCCCGAGCCCACAACTCGGGGCGACAGACCAGTCCTATCACGTCAGTTAGCGACCACGACGATGGGGAAGTAACAAATCAATCACGTGGGAGCATTTAGTGGCGAATATTTTACTAATATGATACAACCGCGAGAGCATATGATCCACGAGGAAGAAGGCCGACGGAGACTTTAATGTTTTTCTTAAAAACTATTTCAATTTAAGGTGTTGTAATAACGCAACTACCCCCATTATCGTGATGGGCGGGAGTCAATGTTTCAATGCCATTGCTTGGTGGTTTGGTTCGCATAGATATTTCAAACGAACATGGTCCGCCCATGAGATCGATGCACCCGCCCCGCCTGAAGCAGTTATTCCCAAGTAGTAATACGAGTATTCATGGTACGGAGATGTTTTCGTTGTAAAGAAAAATAAAGGAACCAGACCTCATCGTACTTATTTTCAACGTTGTGCCAGTAGCCATGTCGGATGAATCGGAGAGCTAACGTCACGACCACCCCCCGAACGGCTTCCCTTGGGTACAGGTTCGACCTTTCGGACAAGGCGGGGGAGGAAACACCCGAAATCTTGAGGGGCCAGCGTTCGCGTAGGAAACGGATCACGTCGGAAATATTTGGCAAATGGACTCACAGGGAATTGTATGTGGTCGCAAGAAAGATGAATTTCAATGATAAAAAAAAAAGCTGTTACAAATTTAAAGGTTCACAAGAGGAAACGCGTGCTTACAGCCATAAAAATGAAGGAAAAAAACGGTGCTGAAAGTGCTGTAGACTTGCGACTTGAAGTGCGACTGGAGTTGACGTCACCGCTGACGCTGTAGACTCACTGCCGCGAACGTAGACTTAGGAAGACGTTGGTGCGAAAAAAGAAGGCGACGTAGACTCGCTGCTGCAAGTGCGACTGGAGTTGACGTCACCGCTGACGCTGTAGACTTAGTACAGTGCGCTGTCGACCTGAATACTCGTGGAACGGAATCTGGCTGCTGGCGCTCGGTATGATTGCGACGGGCGGAGGTATCGTTGGATGTGGATGTCGAGGCTTCAAACGAACACCTTGCTGGCGGAGATGCGGGTGAAGGAAGATAGCCGGAACTACGGTTGCTCGTCCCGACGGTGGAGGTGATGGCGGAGGGTTGTCGTCTCGGTTACGGTTGCTCGCCGAAACGAAGGAAGTGCTGGCGGAAGGTTGATCTCCGGAGCTACGGTTGCTCACTCCGAAGTTGGAAGGATGACCTGAAACCCAGGCCGAGGTATCTACTAAGCTAAGGGTGACGAGCAATGCAAAGCTTGTGTTTGGCTGATTGATCGTGAAAATTTCCTAAGTGTAAACTGCCCCTTTTATACTAGTTTTCACAAAGCTCTACACGTCCTACACGTTCTCGAAAATCCCTTAAAATACGGCTCAACCTTAACCTCTCTCCAGGGATCTCGGGAGTTGTTTTAAAAGATTTTCCTAACTGTCATTTAATGAGTTAAGACGTGTTCAGACGAGTCGTAGACTCATCTCGCACTTTGCGCTGCTAAAGGAAACTGTAGACTTAGGCTGTTGTAGACTGAGATTTCCATAAGTCGACGAGCTGTTCACTTAGGCTTGCACTCAATATGGGCCGTAGACTTAGTACAGGCCCAGAATATTTTATTGTGTCAACAGCCAGCGTGTGTATATCGTAGATTTCCCTTTGTGGATATTTATTCACCAGCCCTCGAAGCGCCTGCGTGAAAAGATGCCCCGTGAATGTGTGTTCATGAACGAAAAACAAGCAAATGCTGTTAAGTGATTCAAGTCCAGGAAAAAAAGGGGTGCATAGTAAAAAGGATTACCAGCTCCAACTCGATCATTCACATAAAATTGCGATGGAAAGACTGCTGAATGGACGAGCCGAGGGAGGGACTCCCGCGAACTGCCCGGAATACCGCGCTCCCCAGGATCACCGCCACTCCCGCCGCATACCTCATGATCATCGGCCTTAAGCACAACGCCCACAGTCCCACCGCCGCCAAAGCAATATCCGCTCCAACCATCATTGTTATTCCAACCCTTTTCGTCTCGTCTCCCAAGCTTCAGGGTCCGAGGTCCCCCTCCCCCCCAAACCCCGAAGCAGAAGTAAAAAACCCTCGTCGAGACTACCCGTCAGTCTCTCGCATTTGGCGACTAATTTCGACAGAGAGGAGGAACGAACGAACGAACCTTCGCCAAAGAAGAGTCAAGGGCCGCGTTGGAGAAGTGTTGAAAGAAAAGACAAGACGATAATTGAAAATGGATCTTGTCCTTAGCACTCACTAGCCAGGCCTCACGAGATTCTTTCCAATATAAGGGAGAACGTTTTTCTTCCTCATCATCCACACGGCTCTATAACTACCGCTCCCATCCCCAACCACTAGTCTCTCGTCCTTGGCATTCGCTTACTTACCACGATGTACCATGACCTTTGTAATAAATGAGTGCGTAATAAAATATGGAAATACGGGAGCGAGTAATGCAAGGAAAACGATCGGATGGGTCCGGTTAGTACCTCCGTGTGTATTAAGGGTGTTAGGTATATAAGATGTTTTAATATTGTTGGCGGGATATCGTTTTCGAAGATTCGAGTCGACCTGAATTACCATGCACACCCAAATAACTAGATTTGGTGGTTTGAAAAAAAAAAGATTGGGTCCTCTGGACATTAGATGACAATTGGGTTTAGGACGAGGACATTTATGAAAAGGGGTCGACGGAGAGTGAAGCACCAGTTGGAACCTTTTCCTTTAGGACAAGTAAGCATCTCCCCCAGGTAAGCCCTTTCCTAGGAAGCGCCTCTCTAACCACCCGCAAAGTCACAAATACGATCTGGCAAGACTCGCCAGGTGGGCCAATGACAAAAGTAATTACAAAGAATGGTGGGGACATTCCACGTCGTCTCGATTGCCCATTCCGTGACGGGTACTCCCACGTACTTGTTACGACTTGCTTTCCCGTGCTTCTTTCTCTAAGAATGATGGCTAAAAAGTCCATGCATCTTTCCCATAAACAATCAAAAACAGTTCTGTTCCGGACAAAAGTCAAAAGGCTAAGAAGATGATGACAAAGAAGATGAAGAAGAAGAAGAAGAGCCTCTGATCGTGGAATATATAGGCCCCGGGTGCTGTAAAGGCCCAAAACAAAATTTGGGCCTTAAAGCCTGAAAATCATATCGGGCCTCATCGGCCGGACTTTGAAGGCCCAATACGAATCGAGACTTGTTTCACAAGTCGAACGTTTGGTAATATAAATCCGCAGCTGGTCGTGCCTAATTGTACAAAATCTAAGCCTACATAATGTACAAAATAGAAAGCTTTTTTAGTAATAACTTAGTTACGTACAAATTCAGGGTAAAATTTTTATACTGTGATTTTTTTTATATATTAAAAAACGGAATATATAATAAACACGAGGTATGTTAATACACTCATTCAAAAGTACAGACATCCCAAAAAGAAGTAGTACAAAAACAGAAAACATTCGTCCCTATCAAAACCCACGCAGCAACAACGTTTCCAACGAGTTCGTGTGATCATTAAATGATGCCAACGTGGGACACGTCGTGGGGGGGAACGAGGGACAGGTAGGAAGTCATATCGTCACAGTTGGGTTGGTGGTGGTGGGATGTTCGGTTCTCGGAGGTGTGTTCGTATTTATGATCACCGGATGGCATTGACATTAACGCATGCAATTACAAATCCCTCCTGGACTTTGGCTATTTTCCCAAAGATAAGGGGATAAGAAAGAATGGCATGGGAGGGGAAAGGGGGCGACAGAAATTGTTAGGCCTTCTGGTGGGTCACGGTTGAATATTCAACACCATCGAAGAAGCCGAACAAAAAAGTCGTAGAAAGGGATTGTTCTTGCTTGACTTCTCGCCTTCCAAGGGATTATATTTTATGTCGTGGTGTTCACATCGCATGTTTTGACCCCAGGTGGGAAAGAAGGGCTGGTTAATAACGCGGCTGAGATATAAAGACCAACCAAGTTGTATTTTTTCTCCCACATGTTTTGTGCAATGATCGTATGCCTAATGTTTCGGCGGTCGAGTTGTGTTCCCCTATTCCTTCGCTATGTATGATATGTACATGAGGAGCCAGCCCGCCACAACGAGATCTGGTAAAAGTTGGACATAACATTTAGGTTTCCCATGTTCCGCCCACCTTACACAAACTATCATTTTTGGTATGGACACCTCATTCGGGTCGGTGTCTCCAAACGTTTCGAATGAGCGGTCCGCGTCGCATGATAATTGGATGAGTACCAAATGAATTAGGAAGACAACCGATTAATAATTCATACAAAGGAATAGAAAATTCTCACACCCAACAAAGTCCAAACAAATAATTATCAAAAAGATTTGCGCCCCTAATTAAGCTGAAGGCCCCCCCCCCCCTCCCACGACCTTGTTAGCGATGCACGAGTCACTTGCTTACATACGTCGTCAATCCGAGCAGTTGGGAGGCACACATCTCATTCTTCACCCCCGCTTTAATTTATGCCCCACTTCTCCTCCCAACCAGAATAACATCAGCTTGCAACATCCCTTCCTTCCTTCCTCCCTTCTTCTCTTCTCTTATCTTCTCTTGATCCCTTCTTCTTCTTCTTCTTCTTCTACATCCTTCTCGGCGGTCCGTTCGAAACGCGGAGCGTGTGTTATCTTTTCTATCTTGGGATTATGGTTTGCTTCTGCTTCCTGGTGGACCAGACGAGGAAGGTGAGATGGAGCAAGCCGGTGGCGGGGTTATGCTCGCGGTGCGGATGCGGAGCCAGCGTGGCTGATATGAAGACGTCAACGAGGTTCTGTCACGTGCCTTTCTACTGGAGGACGTGGAGGGCGGTCATATGCACTTTCTGTGGTTCGATCCTCAGGTCTTATAGGTAGTTTAGTTGTACATGGATCGGGTTTCCCTCTTCGTGTACAAATGGTGACCTCTCCTTACTCCTTTTGCTTACCCCCACTTTTTTTTGTTATTACCAATCCTTGGACAAACACAACAACACCCCCGTTGGGCATATGATGTTGGACTTGGTTATGGATGGATACGTTTAATATCTATATGGCCGTGGAAGTCGGCCTACTTAGTCTTACTTTTCCTAAATGTCAGGATTCCTAAAATATTGGGTCTAGAAGGAGTTTTCAAAGTCATATATCGAGTGCGACTATTTAATCTGCCCTTGGTGAAACACGAGTTGTCTGAATGAAACTGTCGGATGGAACTTGTCTCTTTGTACTTGGTTTACTCGACATTTTCCTCATATTATATAATACATATCAAGAAAAACACAAAGAGAGGCCACGATCTTGGGGCACTTGGAGCATACGATCTTCCCGTATGAACTTCTGATTTCGACACATTATGAACACGAGGGCAAGGCATCCCCCTTTTATTGTGATCGACCATGCTCTACCGCGATCTGTCCTTGACCTTCTGCATGCAAATTGATGAAAACAAAACGTGTCGCTCAAACCTAACCTGTTAGGTTTCCTGTTAAAATCTCAAAGTTGAGGAGAAGGTTTAGCGTTGCCTCCTGCTTATCCTCGTTCTTCCCTTTGATGTAGTACCAGTAACCTCCGTAGAAGAGCAAGCCCCAGCCGGCCACAGAGACTACCACAAACTGATAGAGAAACGTGTTCGATTTAGTCCATTGCCTCCCTGTGAGCTTATTTCAAGCGTGAAGGTCAAGAGAATGCGCTTACGTGCTCATCTTTCCACTTCGAAGGACGGAGCGGGTCGTCCCAAAAGTTAAGCTTTGGCGGTCCCTGACGTGCTGCAGCGAATATAGAAAAATATGTGGTGAAGGTGCTAAAAACATTGCGACCATGGGAGCCCGCTTCCCTTCGTGCATCGCGAGGATTGTCCTCTCCCCTTGTGTTACAGAAAATTGGAACCCCCCCCCCCTCTCCCCCATTATACGACCCTCGTATTCTTACAGTAAACATATTACGACCCTGCTCGAGTGGAAGGAGAGTTTACCGGCCGAGGTGGCCAAGCCACGTTGATGGAGACGTCGAAGGCCAGCATGAGATGAGGATGTCGCCATAGTCGCAGAAAAGCGAGCGAGAAGAGAAGCAGGAGGCATACCGTCCATGGCGGATGTTGTATCCGTCCCCGGAAGGAGAAAGGAGGACAGAAGAAGACACGAGAGAATAAGAGAGAAAGGACATGACAGAGGACAACGCGTGTTGCATAGATGAGTACGAACAAAGGCTTCTCTGTCGGTCTCTTCTTCTATCCGAAGGGTGATTCTAGCCCTAATCCCAGAACAGCACTGTCCGTTTCACGTGCCTAAATTGCATTATGGTTTATGGGGTGGGGGGTGGGGGTGTTCCATCTTGATTTTAAATGTGTTGGGACAGTCGCAGAGATGACGAATATCACACCAAGATCACTCTGCTGAAGGAAGCACAATCTAGTTATCACTTGTCTTATTAACATTTACATGACCAACCAAAAGGAAAGGACTGTTCCTACAGAAACCACTTGGTCTCGCTTTCCTTGCTGGGAGAAGATTAGGAGGAGGATGTCAAGCCGCACAAATATGTGTCGAATTAACAGAGTCCATCCATGGCATGTCTGGAGGAGAAAGCCGCTGGCGCCCACGACCAAGGGCTAGGGATAGTTCAGACCTAGGGCCACAGAACAGCATGATAAGCTGAACACGAGGTTGGGCCCCGAAAGGGAAGGATGATCGACCGGAAAACAGTGTCTTAAGTATACCAACTAAACTGCACCCTGTTGTGGTCATATGGATAGGCTGGCAAACAGTAACTCTAGCTCTGCGTCTTGAGACGATGTTCTCTGCCAAATGCAAGCACTAAATTTTAGGGCAGGCAAATGATTTCAAGACTGTTACAAGCTCACAAGTATAAGGAAGTCCAGAGTATCATATTTTGGAACAAAACCACATAGAGTCAAGTGGACTCGAACAAAAGGTGCCATATCACAATGTCAACAATCACAAATGACGAACCTTGATTGACATTAACTGCAAGAGCTTGTTGAGAACCCGGATGCGATGAGCAGCGTACATACTATTCGACGGCAACCGGGTCATTCTCTTCATCTCCATATGAACAGCTGCTCTCTTGTCCTCAATCGTGGCCGGCTTCACCCTACCATCGTGCAAATACCCCTCACCAGCTCCCATACTCTGATCAAGAGGAACCGCATCGTTTCCAATCCGACCAACCTTACCCGATTCACCTCTAAAGTCACCAAAAATTTCCCACATCACACACTCTTAAGCCCTCACATCAAAACAGGTACAGTTTCCCATTTCACTCACACAAATCAAACAATCGGGCAGGTAGTAAAACAAAAAGTCACTCGAACAAGCAATCACAAGACCACATCAAAGACTAAAATTGGACTCAACGACATCCAGATATCATGTTCAGACCATTAACATCAATCGATGCATTCATCCGCATCCTGCTTCGGTAACCCTAAAAGAAGTGATCTTTCTGGGAATCGGAAATCAAACCGCGGTCAAAGGGAGACGACGGGAGTAGGAAACGCCGTTCGGACTAACCTGAAATCCATGGGGGGCGGGGGAACAATCCCGTGGGAAGACTGATGAATGCCAGAAGACACAGACAGATGTCCTCCGTAGAACGAACCTCTCCTCCTTTTGAATCGGTCCTATTTGTCTGTTAGTGGTTTTGGGCCTAATGGATAACGTAGGGCTAATTCAATTTCGGGCCACTGGCCCGGCTCATAAATCGGCCCGGCCCATTTAAAATTGTTTGAGAAAGCAATTGTTTGAGAATGCAAGAGACTACTGCCAAGCAGTTGTTCTGAAAATCAAGCCGAGTCAATTAATTGCAACGCATTGCGTTGATTCTCGAATCATGAAGTCGGGCATCGCCATCACTGACGCCTAGGCTGGCGATGAGTCCCAGCATGGAAGCCCTCCGTATAAGCAGTGTTCTTGAATATTATCTGCCATAAGTTTCATATAGATGGCGACATTTAGGATTTTTTCGATGTGATGCTTAGAGAAGGGCATGTCACTGCAGGTGCAAGTGTATGAGGTTCTATGGCAAGAGACTTACTGCGAGGTTCTTTAGTTCGGAACTCAGACGCTTCCTGACATTATCAGATACGAATACTCCCAAGTTCCCACCATTCTGATTGATTGATTCTTCAGTAATCTGCAACACACCATCGTGCACTGAGTTGCAATGTGAAGGAAGTTGAGCAAGTGATGACACAAATGCGACTTAGAATGGGTTCTTGTACTTCTGAAAGCAACAGTGATGATGTCTTATCCAATATCTCTTCCACGAATTGCCCAGGGTCACTGAAGGAGGCAGGGGGCTGCAATCCGGCAGCCTTGTCCTTGGGTTTGATGATATCTGTTGTCTTAACAGCTTTGGCTACATAAATAGAAGGTCCAATGTTAATACAATGAGAAATGGCACATATTGGAGTGAATACTCTGGTAGCCTCATATGCATGACAACTTCATTAAGGAAGCAAAACTTTAAACCTTTGACCGCATTGGGTTTGATATCAGCAGAGATCTTCTTGACAACACTGCTGTCAGAGGAAGGTGCCTTCTCAGAGATCTCGGGAAGGTCAATGGAATCGGATGGAACAAGAGCGGCCAAATCAGGAGGTTGATCTTTGCCCACTTTTGGGTTCGCCTACAAGGAAATAGGAATCAAAATAATGCTGAAATCATCTTGATACATGCTTATTCTAGAGTTAGAAATTTAGGTATACCTCCAGGTCAACATACGAGGGATCTCTCCCAACTGATTTCAGGAAATTGTCTAGATTATTTGCACTGACAGCTGACAATTCCATTGACAAAATCAATAAGTATGTCTAAAACTAAGAAACAAAGTAAAGGCACAATACGACATCTGCAAATTTAGACATCTGAACATTGTCTCACAAACCAATACCCATTACTTTTCAGTATACTACACACAATATGTTGACTATACCACGTGGGATATTGTCTAGACCATGCTCATACCATAGAACTTCCCTAGCAAGGAGGACAGATATGATAACACCGATGCCTGCATTGAAGGACTTTCATTGTAGGTATCGGACTAACCTATTGATGTATCGTTTGAGAGAGGATGGAAGATGCAGCTCTTCTGAGACTTGAAACCTTGATCCAGTAGCAGAGACACATGTCTTGGCCAAGATAAAAAGAAAGGTTCGAAAAGATAAGTTCGAACATATAAAGGATCACGAAATTTGTGGAATTTGCTGACAGTGGTGATCATATGCCAGGCTGTTACCTGGCCGATTCATTTATCACAGCAAAAGGTGTAACACAACCCAATGGAACCTTGAATGAGAAGAAAGCAACGGAAAACAGGTCAGTAAGTATCAGGAGCACAATAACTATTATCTCCAAAACTCCAAGGCAATACCCTTCACATAATATGAACAAAAGGTCGGAAAAGGTGAACAAAAAAACTGACTTGCATTATAAAACAAATAATTAAATTAAAGTACTAGAAAATAATCGGTAACAATCAAAATAGTACACCAAAGCGGACTAAACCAAACGCATACCAACCTGGAGTATCTCACCTAATGCCTCTTCAGGCGCCATTCTGACACCACCCTTTCCTAGACCAAGCCGTTGTGACAAGACTGACTCAAACAAAATATCTTTATTAGGATTTTAATAAGTTAATTGACTTGCATGCATCAAAATCATTCAACATACATACAAAATCTACACTACCTTTCAAATCTACAGCGGTGTTTGCAAGAGCTGACACGATATAGAACCTTTGTTTCTTATCCTGCACATATAAGACTGGGCGTTATAAAGGTGATAAGGTATCAAAACGACAGAGCATGCAGAAATTGTATAGCCACCAGGAAGAAGACCACATAATATGTGCACTAGGAGGCTTCACTTCAGAGCATTTGCAAGAAGAAGCATTAAGTTTCCATCACATAAACTGGTGTAGATAGAAACTTAGTAAAAGTCAAGCGTTTAACATACCTTCAGAAATAAGGTTTTGCTCAATGCACTTCCCACATCTCCCACATACTTGGCCTGGAGGATAGTGGACACAGGGAAATCTTTGAAAGCTATCCTTAATATGATGTGTGAAATCCAAGAACTTCAATCTGGTCTACCTGAGCTTCCACCGTCAAAACGGCAGGATGTTCATACTTTGTGAAATCAACTCGAAGCTCCTATTTAAAAGAGAAAAGAAAAGTAGAAACCCGGTGAGAAACAACAGAAAACTTTCTTAATCTTGAAAATTCGACATATCCACAGAATCTAGTTTCTTCAACTGATACACTGAGACTAACATAAACTAGAAATTCATTCATTCATTCATTCATTCACGTTGGCCCCTACTTATCGTAATGAGGAAAAATCCAAAAGTTTCAATTTATATCCCGAATGCCCATAAAAATTAAAGCAGGAGGTCACGCATGAACACCAAAACAGAGGATGATTAGGAAAGACCCAATTATCCTCTTCCATATCATGAGCCCTCCCTTTAACATACGAAAGAGTCGCAGCAGAATCACAGCATTTTAAACTCTTTCGCAACAAATGAAATTGACGAAAATCCGCACTGTATGAATACGCCAAAGGGGGACACTGACAAGGAGGGAGCGAAGGGGCAACCTGGAGACGAGAAAGCAGCTGCTCCTTGGTGTACCCCATGGCGTGGTGGCCGAGAATGAGAGGAGCAGAAGCGGCGGAGCCCGAGCAGAAGTGACAGACGCCGATCGCCGGCCCTGGGTAGGTTTTAGCCTTCCCAATCCCAGCTGGCTCCTCCCTCAGAAATCACGGGGATCGGAAGTGGAAAGTGGGCCGACGCCGACCCATCAGTAGGCTCGAGATTGAATGGGCTTTGGGGAAGAACACAACATCAACGCCCACCATTGATAAGTCAATGAGTCAAGTCTCCCAATCCCATCTAATCAATCACCCAATCATCAAATCCTGATTCATTCATCCATTTTCTCTCTCCCACTCCTACACACCCACCATTCATCTCTGACAACCTTTTTAAAATTATTTGTCTTTTGGGTCTCTGTCTCCCTGCCTGTCCAAACGACTGCTCGGAGGTTCGGGAGGAAGGAAGGGCCGAATCGATTCCTCCGATCTCCGTTTGTTTCATCCCTGGGCGATTTTTGCAGCATGAACGAGAAGGCTAACGTTTCCAAAGAGCTCAATGCCAGGCACCGCAAGGTCTCTCTTGCTTTCCTTTTGTTTCTTTTTTGGTTTGTCGAACCTCGTCAACTTTGGATTTTCTTTCGTTGTCGGATTAGTTATTGATTGCTGATGTGATTGGACGCTTTGGGAAGATTGCATCTTTTTGCGGATTAGGTGCCTTGGGTGCGGGGTTGTTGGGTCCTCCCTTTTTTTTCTTTGGATAATAGTTCGGTTCGTCCCCTGTTGGCTAGATGGGCAGGTTGGCTGATCGTGTTTAGTGATTTTGTTGACCCGTTTTCATGTTGAAGTGGGGAGCTTGACCTTGATCGACTTTCGTGCTTGTGCCCTGTTCGTGATTCCGTTTCTACCTTAGATTTTGGGTCGTGGAATGGGAGAGATTCCATCCGTGTCTTTATGGGAAGCAATAGGATGGGTGGCTTTGGTTTTCGGTAGATGTGAACTCGTTGAGGGATTTCAGATTGATCATGGAATTGCCTGTGGAATTCATCACGCGATTAAGGATTCGTGCTTTATATGTCAATCCATCCTCACTCCCCAACCATTTTAGGATCCACCTCTTGGATCAGACGATCAACATTTGCTCCGACTTTTCTATCAGTGTCCTGCATTGATGCAGCCATTTGTTTAGGGGTTGACACCACGGGTTCATGAAAGGAGAATCTTTGGTGTTTCTGTCTGTTTTGTGCTGTATTGTAAAATGCAAGCAGCTTTGACGAGCTCCTGTTTTTTCATCAATCTGTTATCCAATCAATGGGACTGTTTTCCTGATGCTCGGCAAACATAACGTTGCTAATAAGCAACATTCTGTGTTGTATCACTTTTATCATGACTTTCTGGCTTTCCTTATTATTTGCAGATTTTGGAAGGGCTTCTCAAATTGCCAGAAAATAGGGAATGCGCAGATTGCAAAACCAAGTGAGTATTTTTAGTGACGTTAAGCAAAATTATGAGGGAATTACGTGAAAAAAGCTATGCTTGAGTGCTGTTCTCATGCACTTCCATCCACCAGCACCGGGTTTTTCTTATTCCTGACATAGCTAAAACACTCAATATCACCATTCCTCCTGTTGCAGAGGTCCAAGATGGGCAAGTGTCAATTTAGGCATATTTATATGCATGCAGTGTTCAGGAATTCATAGAAGCCTTGGTGTACATATATCAAAGGTACTGTAATTTGACTTATTACAGGGAACAATAGGTTATTTGAGAGGCTATAACAACAATTTTCACATGAATTTGGTTGCACGTTGTTCTGTCCCAAAAGTTGATCTGCCATCTTCCTAGTCCTTTCAACTGCCAGTACATTGATTTTTTTTTCTTTTTTGCCTTTTTTACAGTCATTGAGCCATTTGATTATAGTCTCTAGTCTCTACATCAGATTCTATGACAATAAATTATTGAGCTTCATCTTTCAGACAAGCTTTTGTTAGTTATAAACTGAGGTTATCTTATGTAGAGACCATAAATATCATCTTGACTTCATCTGTATCCAGCAAGCCCTTTAAAAGTTGGTGAGTTTGACATATACGAGATTCCATATCAAACATTTTGTAGGTCCGGTCTGCCACATTGGACACATGGCTTCCGGAACAAGTTGCTTTCATACAATGTGAGATTCCATTGCTTTTGGTCCGGTGGCTCATTTGTGGCCAAATTCCAGGTGTTCTAATTATCATCTTCTTCGCAGCCATGGGTAATGAGAGATCAAATAGCTTTTGGGAAGCAGAGCTACCTCCAAATTATGATAGAGTTGGGATTGAAAATTTCATTCGTGCTAAGTATGTATCATGGTGGTGGATTTCAGTAGCTCTCATTCTGACATTTGTATCCACCATTACGTTGTCTGCTTATGGGAAATGTTGGCATGCTTCAGGTATGAAGAAAAAAGATGGGTTTCCAAGGATGGTAGACAACCTCCCATAGGGCATGAACAGAGGGATTCTGTGCAAGGGCAGAGACCTGTTGACAAAGGAAGTGAATGTGAGAGTCCACTAGAGGAAAGGAAGAAGAGTGGCCAAGCACTTAGCTCAAGATATACTGTTCCTTCTACAAGAATCAGTGTCCCTCTTCCTCCAAGAGGACAAGAGCAGGTATTTAAACCTGTTCTTCAGGGGCGTATTTAAGGCATTTGTTCCAAGAACACTTGAGATACTTCTAGTTATGGTCTGATATTTTCTTATGTATACTTAAGATAAAGTCATGTGGCAGGATCCCTCCATTGTTTTATCCCAATCTTGTTCTTCACACGTGGTATTGGGAAGGAAAATAGATGCTTTCGATTAAATGCTAATGCATTTGTTGCTTTAACTAGTTTCTACATACTGTTGTGTGATAGAGTCTATCCCTGCAATGACCAGGTTACGCATGCTTCAAAGCTACCAGAAGTTGTGCAGCCAGAGCTGCCGGCAGTGTCTGTGGACTCAAGAAAAGAAGTTTTAGGCAGTCAAGTCATGTCTCCTCCCAAAGTGGATTATGCTATTGACCTTTTTGACTTGTTATCAGTAGACAGTTCAGATGGGAATCATCCAGAGGAAACAGCTCCAGTTGATGATTGGGCTGGTTTCCAGTGTATGTCACTGGTTTCTCTATTCTCTCCAATCTGTATCGTTCTTTGTCTATCTAACTTATAGTTCTTCTCAACTGATGATTTTTTTTCCTGGTTTGCGGTGGTTATTGGGTTTTCCTTTAAGTTGCAGCTGCTTGTGCAACAGCAGTTTCTGAAAAAGAACAAACCACTTCAAAAACCCAGGATGTTGTCTCCACCTCGAATTCTGGGGTAGAGGATCTATTTAAGGACATGTCTCCAATTACTCCAGTTTCAGAGAAACCACAAAAGGATGTCAAAGGCGACATCTTGAGTCTTTTTGAGAAGGTATGTGATTGTGACAAGTTTTTGGATTCCTTACCCCTGCAATCTCATTCTTATGTTTTCTTTGATGGACGGAAAGCATTTTATATTAGAAACACACTTCCGGAGTTTTCACGTAATTAAAATTTTTATTATCAAATCATACAATTTACTTTCTCACCTGCCCAGGCACTAATAATGTTCTTTTCATGAATCCCATTTGACCTCTTAAGGATGGCCTTTCTGTGATAATTTTAATGCTTTAGTTCGCTCCTCCCTCATGAACTCTGCTCTGACATTTGCTGTTTGACTTGGTTTTCGATTAATTAAGAAACTGAAAACAAGCATGGCCTGTCTGTGCAGTCAAATACAGTGTCTCCATATGCGATTCATCAACAGCAACTTGCATTATTAGCTCAGCAGCAATCACTTCTAATGGCAGCCGCTGCTAAAGCCAGTGGTCAACCTGCATCGTCTGCTGCTAACTTGCAGCAGCAACAACTGGCACTGTTAACTCAGCAGCAATCTCTTCTCATGGCTGCGGCAGCTAAAGCCAGCTGTCAATCACCGGCATCCTCTGCTGCTCACTTGCAACAGCAGCAACTTGCACTGTTAGCCCAGCAGCAGTCACTTATCATGGCTGCAGCCACTAAAGCCAGTGGTGGGGATGCAAGTGGCAATATTCACCAAATCAGATTGGGTCCTGTCAACTTGCCCAACATGAATGGGCTGAATGCTGGCTTTCCAGTCGCGGGAACGGTGAATCCATTGGAGGGACAAGCTCAGTTACAAACTTTTATGCAGGTACATAGATTGAATGTGACTAAAAAAGTGGCGATTTCTTATTTATGCACTTTGTTCTTACACATTACCTTCTCAATGCAAGGCAAGCAATGTGGCTGCTTTACAGCCATCTGCGGGTTCTCCATTTATGACAACTAGGTAATTTCATCGTCTTCTTCTGATGATAAGCTATTTGGTGATTGCCAGGGGTGACATCAACCTGTCAGTATTTGTCCGATGCAAATGTGTTGAATATTGCAATTCCAATCGTCTTCAGACTTGTGGAGATAACGGAATTTCCTTGCGGACTATCTTGAGCTAACAATTCTGCTGATTATATTAGTTTTTGTTCTTGTTTTGCGTGTTCAGTAAATCCCTTGCATCTACTTTAGAATCATTTTGGGTACTCCGTTATATTTTGTTGCAAGCTGCATTCTGTGAAGCATGCTTGAGCAGAAAGTTTTTTTTTTTCCTTAGAAATGGCTGAACCCTTAGCTATTGATGCAAAACAGCTATTTCACAACGGCTCAGGGGGCCACAAGCAACGGTTTCCCTGCATCCGGGTCAACCAATCATCAAGCTACAGTGGCCACCACGTCCACTCCATCGACGCAAACCGGTAAAGACTATGATTTTTCTTCCTTAACCCAGGGTATGTTCGCAAAGCACTGACCCGAAGTCCATGCCGGTGGCATCGTTTATGCTGTGCCAAAAAAGTATAGTAGCACTTAGAAGAGAACAGTGCCTGAGCTCCTCCTGTGACGTGGGCTTGCAGTCCACTCATAGAGGCGATTCTTTGTTTCTTCTTCTTCTTCTTCTTCATTTGGTCGGTCATGGCTTCGATTGTGTGAGTAGGTTCTGAGAGCAATAAAGGTTGATATTATTCGACTTGAGCATCAATCTAGCTATATCCCCGGTTTGGTCTGTCTCCATTATTGTAATATATCATTCATAGGTGACAGCCATAATCTATTATTCACTTTGGACGGCTTGTGATTCCGATTACTCTGAAGCATTGCTTATGGCAAGATCTTTCTTTACCTTTAAGCATCACTACTGTTATGTTCTATCAGATAAGCCTTCGTGGTGTCTGCTGATGTTGGGGGGCCAACTGAGAATTTCCCAGAACCAAAGCCTCAGTCAGCTTATCATCACTGCCTTTCATTCGATATCTTCTCATAGGAAGGAAGAATTGGGAATCGATGTCTCTGGGTGCCGTTTAAGGACAGCTCTCTGCATTTGACAAGAAAATTCAGAAGTACAACGAAGACGATTACCGACAGACAGGTGTACGGCCTGCATTTGTTGGTCGGCAGTAGCCCAGTCGCCCGATGCCAAATATTTTACCGACCGGTTGACTTCTTACAGGCAACCCAAAAGTTGGATGATCTCCCCACATTTCAAAAGGTTGTAAATAATCGGGCAAAGTAACTTGGACCCAAGAAAGCATCGTGTTTTCCAAGTTAACCCAGATCTTAGAGAAATCATGACCAGGGTTTTGTTTAACCTAATACGTGAGAAAGAGATTTGTGTAAGACCAACAAACAGCAAGGAGCAAGAACGGCCTCGACCGTCGTTTTCAATGTTTAAAAAAGTCGAGTGGTTCCAATCTGTCCGAGAGAACCCCATGATTGTCTCCGCCAAGCCGATGATAACCAGGCGTTTCTTATTTTGTGGGTGGTGGTAGTCCCCATCTCTCATGTTTTAAGCAAAATCGTTTCTCGGAAGAAGGGAATGTTCCACGGCCGTACCTTGGGAGAAGAGACGGCCATGGCCCAAATTAACAAAAACACAAAATACCAGCCACACTGTTTTTGTATGTTTCCAGTGGGAAGCCGCAGCCTCTCTTGATATGTTTTCCTTTTGTTTTGGCTTGGCTCTGAATGCTGTTAGCCATTCTCGTGTGTCGACAACACATTCGGTTTGAGTTGACTCAGACCCAAACTCTGATCCCAAAAAATGAATCATTTGCCAAACATATCTAAATCCCCCTGCTTGAGAGGGCTTTTAATGCCAAACCCATTCATTAGACGAGGAGGACAGACAATTGCCAGGTGCCCCATCCCTTTCTGCAAGTATTATTACTACATATCGCTGGAACCATCGTATATATATTGGGGTGCATGTAATGTAATGAATGCATGTTCATGGTTTGGTTGAGTGTTTTTTTTTTAAATCCATTGCAATTCCTTTGAATCATAGTAAGACCCTCTAACTTATAATAACTAAACATGCCAAAATCAAGACCTAACAAGTACTTCATTCGAAAGTCATTGATTTCCAGAATGAACCCATGGTGGGTGGCCCTCGTGACCATGGTTTGGTGTTTTGTCAGCCGTAGCTTGGTCGGTCACACATCGATTTCGAACACGAGATTGTTCTTCCCTGGCTGACACGTGTCATTAAGACCGCGTCCGTATATGACGCCGCAAGTAAAACCTCGTTATTACATTTACAAATCTCCTCCCCCATCACTTACGAGATCTCTTTCACTTCCTGTATCACTTGTTGCAACCCCCCCCCTGTTCTCTCCTCTTCCTCTCCATCGTCAATTCTCTCCAAAAGATGGCGGTTTTCGCTCCCTGGTCTCATCTTCCTCTCAGGATCTTCCTTATTTCCGCCTGTGTCCTCTCCTCGGCCTTGTTTCTTCGTTCCTGGCTTCCCACCGTTGTCGAGTTCGTCACCACCGAACTCCCTTCCCTTTACGCCACCGTCTCTGCTTGCCTTAGGCCTCCATATCTCTACATCCTCATCAACTGCATCATCCTTTGCATCGTCGCCTCCTCCAAGTTGCAGCATGGCAGATCGGCCGGAGAGGCCCCGATTCCGATGCAGAAGGCTGTTGCGGAGGCGGTTCCGGTCGAGGTTATTCCCAAGGAAGTTGATGTTCCTTTGGAGTATGCAGGATATGAGGGCGGTTACGTTTATGGTGTAGCGGTGGAGTCTGTTGTCGCGGAGGCACAGGCAGAGGAAGAGGAGGAGAAGCAGGTGCTGGTGGAGGAGGCTGCGGCGGTTGATGTTACAGATGTGGTGGTTCCGGGATTGATCCCCGAACTCGAAAGGAACCACTCGGCGGAGTTTGCTGTTATGGAGGACATGAAGGAGAAAGAGGAGCATGCGGTGAGCGGGAGACCTCCGTTTTCCACTAGGTTCGGCCACCGGAGATCGGCCAAATCTAGTCCCGAAGGTAAATCTCCCGTTGCAATTCAAAACCGAAGATCCGTGAAGTTAAAACATATCGGTTTCTGACTTAAGTTGATGTTACAGTGGGGAAATCCTTGCGAGTGTCTAAGTCAAGACGGCATGACACACTGGAGAGCACGTGGAAGACCATAACGGACGGAAGGGCGATGCCGTTAACAAGGCACCTGAAGAAGTCAGACACATGGGAGACACATGCTAGACAAAGCATCGACAACGGTGAGAAGTCCCCGCCTTATCCCAAGATGAACAAATCAGAAACCTTCAGGGAGGAAATTGGGGGTAAGACGGAGCAGAACGCAGGGCAGGAGCAGGGGAAGGTGAGGAGGGAGCCGTCGTTGGGGCAGGAAGAGTTGAACAGGAGGGTGGAGGCATTCATAAGGAAGTTCAACGAGGAGATGAGGCTGCAGAGGGAGGAGTCTTTGAATCAGTTCCAGGAGATGATCACTCGCGGGGCCGGCTAACCCGAACGAGGGAAACTTTTTTTAAATTCGAACATGGTGGTGGTGATGGTGGGAGGAGGATAGGACGTTCGAATGGAGTTTGTACTAGAATCGTCCAACCCTTTTCAACTTGGAGCAGTGGGATGGGTTTGGTTTTCTGGGTGGGAGAGGAATTGGATGGGATGGAGATTGTTGAATCTGCCCAGTTAGGATCTTCTGCTTGTCACGAGGTTGATTCCATGCACTCGCTTTCTTTCTTGTTCTGTTCTTACAACAGTCAGGACTGTGTCAGACTGTTAACATGGTCAAAAGATATTCAATAAAAATGATGAGATTCCATTGCGAGTCTCCTTTGAAGTTTCGAGTGAAAGCATCGCGGGGGGGGGGGGGGGATAATGGATTAGAAAGCTCATCGACAAAGTGAATCTGATCTCATGTTTATCCCCCCATTTGGTCCTTACCCACAACTGGCCATTCCGCCGCTTATCATTCCTCCGGATAAGAAATGACAGACAGTTTCACTGAAAAACTTGTCCATAAACGGTCCACAGAGGCAGTGCCAGCAGGTCGAGCAGTCACCAATTTTGATGAAGATTTTGCCGACACCCCTTTTATCCGATTCTCGCCGCCATCCCTCGCATGTTGTTAAAAGGACGACGCAGACAAAACCCGGTTCGTTCATGTTTGCTCGGCGGGAAAAAGCTCCTGGGATTGGGAGCAGCAGCTGACGGATGGTAGAAAACCAGCTTATTTAACCTGTTGCAGTGATGCATATGTAGATCGAAAGAGATATCCGCAAGCGAGGACGTTTTGCTCGGGAGGTCTCGGCGGAAAACGCGATACGACTCGATGCACCGCTTGATCCAATATACTTTACTCGAAGCAACCGGGCAATGAAATTTTACCTCTGGGGTCATGCATCGCATGCTTCTCTGCATCTTCACAATGTTATAAATCAAAATAGGATGTAGAATGAAAGACCAAATAAAAAGGGCAGATAACATAATGATACCTAACTTGTCGAATGCCATGGCTAATCTGCGATCACTGTACTGGCATCGAAGCTCCTTCCAGTATTAGCGTTGGTTTGCGACAATATTTCGTGTTACCTGAACTCGGCTTTTTAAAAATCGAGTTTCTTAAGGTAACGAGCATCCGTATTCTACTACTACTTAATTTCGAGACATTATTTCGGAAGCGTCGAAAGTGGGTGTCGTGAAGTTTTCGCCACTAGTCCAAATTTGGAAAAACAAAATCTTAGTTACGTCGATTGGAAAATGGAGAAGCGGAACCGCAAAAAAATCAGGCCCGAAAGTAATGGGCTAGAAATTGGGGCGCTTTTGTTAATGGGCCTAAATTCGGGCCGGGTCCATGAGGGCCTATCACCATAGTCACACTTCTTAGCAATTGTTTTTTTTTTTTAAATGTCTCCTTTATGTCATTAAGTTGACTGATAAAGCGGTAATTAAATCTTAAGAAAAAAATTAATTAATTTTGAGAAGAAAACTTGCTGTTTAGTGGGGATACAACATTTTGTTTTAATGGAAGTCCATCATTTGTCCTCTTTCTCCAATTAACCAAAAACTAAATCACATATTTTACAAGCATTATGCGCCCATGAAATCCCAATGAAGTTATGACCTGCCGACGGATTTATGACCCCGGCACGAACTTGGTGGCGTAGACCCAGGCGTTGTTGGCGACCGGGTTGTCAAGATGGTCCAGGAGGTTCTCCAGGGGTCCCTTCCCTGTTACGATGGCCTGGACGAAGAACCCAAACATCGAGAACATGGCAAGCCTGCCGTTCTTGATCTCCTTAACCTTGAGCTCGGAGAATGTTACGGGGTCGTCTGCCAGTCCCAGCGGGTCAAAGTACTGACCGCCGGGGTACAGGTCGTTACCTTCACCGACCCCGGGGAGTCCATTGATCCTGAACCCCTCGACGAGCCCCATCAGGACGACCTGGAACCCGAGGACGGCGAGGATGCTTTGGGCGTGAACCAGGCTGGGGTTGCCCAGGTAGTCGAGGCCACCCTCGGAGAAGATCTGGGCACCTGCCTTGAACCAGACAGGCTCCTTGAAGGTGATCTTGAGCCACTTCTGGAGCACCTCCGGGGTAATGCAGCCCAGAGCGCCGAGCATTGCCCACCTACCGTGAATCACCTGTTCGTTTGATCCCAACCAACACCTCATCAGCACATATATACCCATAATCCCTCCAAATTATCCAGATCTACATACAAAAAATTGATGAACATAAATCACCTCGAGAGCCCTGTTCCTGGCAAAAGCCTCAGGGTCAGCGGACAGCCCGGCGGTGTCCCATCCGTAGTCACCAGGGAACTCCCCGGTGAGGTAGGACGGGGTCTGAGCAGAGAAGGGTCCCAGGTACTTGACCCTGTCTGGTCCATACCACAGGTCATTTCCCTGCGCAGCCGCCAAGTCGAGAGTATCCTCAGCAAGAAGGAACATAAAACACAGGGAGATAGATGCAAGAAAGAAGAGGGAAGAAAACCAAACCATGGTGTATTTGCCTTGGGCCATGGGGACAACATCCCTAAGGGAGTTGACATTGGACCTCCCCTGTCCAAGGAAAGGGCTTGCCCTTAGGACACTGCTGCAGTTAGTAGTTGCTGCTGCTGCTCCCATTGATGCCATCCCTTCTTACTTTCTCTAACTACCCTTTTAACTTGCTTAAACTAAAATTTTTTCAGGGTTGCAGAGAGAAGGTGTCGAATTCACAGAGCCCAGATTTTTTAGAGTAGGAGGTGGTCTTCTTATTTCGGGTGAGAGTGGATGGGAGACGAATGAGTGACCCAACAAAAGAAGTAGTGGTTCACATTTGGCAAGAGTTTGGGAGACGAAGAATCTGACAGGAGACTGTGAATCCACCAATGGGAAGGCTTGAAGAGATTTGGGCATCTCCCAGCCATATCCACACGTTATCCTCTCTCTATCTCTTTGTCCTTCCTTAACAAAATAATTTAGTTATGGTATCTGCCATTCATTTTGGCCCACCCCATTTTTCTCGGTCATGACATGATAGCTAAAAGTAAAGACAAATTTGCTATAACGGGTCGGATGAGAATCCAACCAGCCGAACAACCAAAGATGGGCAAAAAGGCCAACGATTCGGAAGATCATGGAGTTAAAGCCGCAGGAATAACTAAACATTTGGTGAATTTCGCCAAGGTCGCGAGAATAAATGCGAACGAGGGAGCAAGAGTAGCAAGAGAAGTGCCTTGCCGAGCTGCCGAATCATGAAGACAAGAAGAATGAGAGGAGTGATTGAAGATGGTGCAAAGAAGGGAGGTGGTCAGGAGTATGTTATGCCAGCGTTATGGGCCGGGTAGAATAAGTGGGCCTTAGATTGGTCTGTGTTAGTAAGGATTGAGCCCAGCCCATTCCAAAATGAATGTTTGTTAGAAGAGGGCGTCGGGTAGGAATCGGGGTTAGTTGTCTTCCTCCAGCATAGACGATCTTGACTGACACCAGGAATGATTGCCGGATGAAATACTATCCTTTTTTTTTGTGAGGGTAATGTGACGATGAGTAGAGGAGGAGGAGGATACTTGTCCGTGATGGGTCCCTCACAAGGGGGGAGGAATGATCCACCCATTCATCCATCCAATTGGGGGGAAGGGGGAACTGATCCAATCATGTGGTGGTGATGGGGGGCCGCAGGTGGAGCTCTGAGGAGGAGTCATGGGATGCAGCCAAAGTCCAAGGCGGGAACCCCCAGTGCCAAACACCCAAGACCCAGAAGTTGCTGCTACTGCTACGATGTGGCAAGAAGTGGTTTTGGCTCAGGACAGGTGGGGTGGCGTTCAGACAAGGACTGTGTCTGGCTGAGGTTTTTGTCTCTGCTCATCCCTTTCTGGCGACTTTGAAACCTATAAATGTCAATTGAGAAACAGGGGACAATGATGTGGTCGTGATCAAGAGTTGAAGAAAGATGAGGAGAAGATGGGGGGGTTGTTTTCTAAGTTTTCATCTAACTAAAAGCGATGTGTTAACCAATTTCCGGCAACATCTTACCATCCCATGTCCCCCCACTCACAATTGACAGCACAGCAGAAAAGTTTATCTAACCAAACAACAAACCACTAACCTCAAACTTCCCCCTTCATTCCTTATTTCACACATCTCCATCCTTCCTTCCCTTTGATCTCCATTCCTCCCCCCGTCCTCTTGGCTCGACCATCTCCCTCTCCTCCATTCGGCGGATCTCGCTGACCCGAGTGATCCCGATGTCGCGCGGTCTCTTCACCTGTTTGGGACGTGGCCGCTCCCACGATAGGCCTGCGGCCACTGCCGACACGGCTGCCGAGGAGAACAGGAGAGGGGGAGCGGTGCTCGTCGAGCTGTTCTCGTCTCAGGGTTGCGCCACCTCCCCTGAGGCGGAGGTCCTGTTGTCGAGGCTCGGCAGGGGCGACTTCGAGCTCGATGTGCCCGTCATCGTCCTCGCTTACCACGTGGATTACTGGGACTACAATGGGTGGAAGGACCCGTTCGGATCCAGCTCCTCAACAGTCCGGCAGAAGGCCTATGTGGAGGCGCTGCGGCTTGATACACTGTTCACCCCCCAGTTCGTTGTCCAGGGCGGGGCTCAATGTGTCGGAACGGATCAGGAGGCGATGCTGTCGGCAATCGCGTCTGCGCCCAGATTCCCTGCCCCCACATTTCAGGTCTTCATCGTTTCCTTCCGTGTTTGTGTTTAACGATTCCGAAACTCGCCAGCGTGATCACAAAGAATGAATCTTGACAGCCGAGGAATAATCCAACTCTGTTACGATGGCATTTCTTGTTCCATAATGACATGAGAGGTGATTAGATCTGGCATTTGACGAACAGGCGACCTTCCAGAGGCCTTCCCCCGATTCACTGCAGGTGACCCTGTCTGGCGCTTTGCGGAACAAGATCGACGGGCAGGGCGCGAAAGTCATGGTGGCGCTGTATGAGAGTGGATTGGTCACAGACTGCACAAGAGGGGATAACAAGGGAAAAGTCCTGGCGAACGACTACGTCGTTAGAGGATTTGAGAAGCTCTGTTCCGTCAAGGACATATCGGCCAAGAAGACAGTGTCAGGCACCACGACCTTTCCGCTTTGGGAAGGCTTCAGCGGGGACAAGTGCGGGGTCGTCGTCTTCATCCAGAATGCCGCGCATCAGATCCTCGGCGCCCAGAGCATCTCACTGCCGGAGAACTTATGAGAGAGCTCGAATCTAGCACAACCCCCCATTTCATTGCATGTATGTGTGTTCTGTAACTTCCTAATAAAGAAGACTGTCAAAGCCTTGTCTCGAGGCCAAATTTGTATGTACAGCAACTTGATAGCGTTGACAATCATCGGCATATCAGATTCATGTCTACCAGACTTCATTCTTCATCGCGAGAAACTCAAAGATGCCTTTCAAAGGTTACAGAAGCTTTCTTTGTACAAAAGCGAGTTTCGAATGTACACGACAAGATACTGTTTCATGAAGCAAAGAACATCCCGTCCGAAACAACAAGAAGGATATGAGGAACACTCAGACAACTCAAAAGACTCAATAATTTACAGAAAGCAGCTATCTGACCATGTTTGAGGACAATGTGATGTGATTCCTGTGTGGAGGACACAAGACGGCAAACCATGCCATCCGGCACTGTGACAGCATCGAATTTACTAATATTCACAATGACAGCGTCATCTTTGGCGAAAAAAGAAAGAAAAAGAACCCATTCATTTGGCGTCTGCGGCTTCGACTTGCTGGCGAGCCAGATACTTTACCCTCCTCTCCTTCTATAAAAGGGCAGCAGGAGGAGTTACCTTTCAGTAAAGGAGGGAACAAGGATGATGAAGAGAAGTTGTTTTGGACGTACCCATTCGTCGATAACCAGACGGTCACCGACGACACAACGCACTTTTTCCACGAGAGGCTTCTTGCGGGTTTCGAGAGCAGCCTCGGCTTCTGCTAATTGGCACTTTAATTTGTCCATTGCCTACACAATCGTGGGAAAGAACATTTAAGACTGTAAGCTACTAGAACATGAACTGACTACCGACGTTAAGGGAACAAGATCGTCGATTTTTCTCTCCTTACTGGACTAGGACGTTTCACATCCAGAAAGACGACGCGGAGGACTTGTTCGACCTTCACCTGATCTTTCAGCTCATCAAACTGCAAAAGAAATAGCGCACAAAGCACGAGTCGACATCATTCCCAGGTGCGGAATGAAGCTGCACGAATGTAAAAGCGCTGCCTCTCGGATGATGAGAGAATGTAAAAAAGCAATGAAGACGTTACCAGCTCAGGCACATAATACGTCCCTGCTTTGACTTTCAGGCTCACAATCTTGAACTTGACCTTGCTTTTCCGATCGGCATGCTTTTCGTTGGCCTCCGGATGCTCGATGAATTTGAAAACTGCAAATAACGTTGCCACAGGGGTCACTCATCCAATCAAACGAAACCTGGACCAAACAGATCCAGGGAAAGTAATTCATCACCAGTAGCGATGATACTCTCGCCGGGAGCAAGGATGCCGCCGGGTGGACGCATATAGCAACTCTTCGGAGCAGTCGTTTGGAACTAATCAGACAAAAGCATTAACCTTCAACTCTTACACAATCGGAGCACAATACAAACGCATCATTGAGCCTGAAGTGAAAAGGATCACCTTGAAAGCTACATGCGACCTGCTTGAATTCTTCAACCGAACAGCGCTCCGCGCCTGTTTACCCGGTTCGTCTTCAACAAGAAGCCGACCAACAGGGAAAAACCAATCACCATATTGACTACACCACTGGCATCGAATAGAATCAACTCACAAGCCACCGGCTACTCATTTACTGAAGTCAAAACTGTAAATTTTATATCGGTATTCGACTAACAAATAACAGCAAAAGTTGACTCTCATCCAACAATTATTAAGCCAACTCATTTTGACATCTTCAACGAAGCAGACATCAAATAAGAAAGGGGCACGAATGGATGGCAAGCAAGCGAGCGAAGCAACTACAACTTCTTTTAAAAAAAAATTATGGAAATCGACCAACCACTCCAGAAGTCAACCACCATCCTTACAGGGGAAATAGAGGTTGTTCGGGGGGTCGAGCCGAAGCCTGCGGCGAGGCGGGACGAACAACCTGGTGATGGAGTAAACGGAGCCAGAAAGGCCGCGAGGGGGGGCATCGGACGAACGTCGGGCGGGGTCGGCTCGCGCGCCGTCGTGGCGGTTGGTGCTGTTGTGTAGGTTCTGCGTGGAGGACGAGGATGACGAGGCAGTGACGTTACGGCCGGGGGGGGAGGAGGAGGACCGCCAGAAACGGCAGAAGCCGAGCGCCTTACTGTCCCTAGGCTTCTGCCTCCGGCCGACTACCGCCATCACGAAACGTCGTCGTATTTTTGGGAGGGAAACGGGGGGGGGGGGGGGTTCGTTTCTAGTTAAAGTAGAGCGTGAGACTCGGGGGGAGGGAGAGTCGTTAAAAACAAAAGCGCGAGGGACTCGTGTCCGTTGGGAGTCCCCAACACGACGTCGTAGGTGGTCGGGGGGGAAGGCAGGGTAATAATTAAGGGAACCTTTTGATATCTTATTCATTTTGTTATTCAAAGGGACTGAGAGACAGGGCAGGAATAGATAGGAGTCAAGTCAGATGCAGAGGAAATAAAATACACGAAAACCGGGGGAAGAATCTGTTCCAAAAAGAAAATGGGAGAAGTTGGGTTGGTTGGTTGGTTGGGTTGGTCTGGCTTTGATTGATGAGATTTGGGACAATACACTCCATCTGTCGGCCGAAAATTTTTTATTTTTGTCTTCAATTGGCCCGATTCTCATCGGGCTTTTGATCGGTCGAGCCCCGTTGGATCCTCAAGCATCGCATCAGAAACATTACTTGAAATGGAATGCAGGGTTCAGTAGGACAGTAGCTTTCTATTAACACTGACAGGAGTTAAAAGAGTTACCATCAGAGTGGAGGAGCTCACACGTTCAATGACGCCAATCGACCAACACATGACAAGCCGGAACTCATAATAACCGGACTATAATTGTTCCATGTTGTGCAGACATCTTTACAAACCGAATAGCCAAGCATCTGCGAGTTCGATACAGGTTGAGACCCAGAAATCTCCCCTTCTTCAACGAGCCTCGTACTGAATGACTGCAGACGAGAAAGACAATGACAAGAAACGAGAGAATCATCGTCATCATAAACTGGAACATGAATAAGAACGTGACGAGTAAAAAAGGGTAAAACATGCTGCAAAAATGTGCATGCGCATGCATTGGAGTTGGCTAACATCGTCAAATCACATGATAAGAATCACGTCTCATGAATGGTTCTCTAGTACAACGTTTCTAGCCTAAGTAAGCTTCTCGATTGTGTGTCATAGTGCCTCCACAGATAAGCATTTGAGTAATGACGACGAACCAAACAACATTATAAAAATATCCTAAGAGCCTTTCTTAGTAGCTGATGCGGTCACATGTCTATTTGTGACTCCTCTGAGGGGGTAGTGAACGTTCCCTCATATCTTTCAGATACCGAATTAAACTATCCAGAAGGGGGCAATCCCCATCTTCCCTACTAGATCATCACAAGCAGATAAACAATAGGCCATACAAAATTGCTGGCAGAACTTAGTATGGCCACGAAAAAGGTTATCCAAGTGTGCACAAGCACAGCTGCCAGAACAAAAACCACAGAATCTGGTAAAAGAAGAAGAAACTCCGTACAAAGTCCTAATCCCCAATCTAAAGCACCACTATTCAGATTCCAAACGAGGATATAAGCCCAAGAACATCCCTCGGACGAATCACACAGTCAAGACACAAAAGAAAAGAGGAGGAGGAGGTAACTCACTTCTGCGAGTCCGCTTCTTGTAAAGGATGCGGTAACCGCACTCCCTGCACTGTATGACGTCACCAGGCTTCAGAGTATTCTCCATCCCGCAATCTAACATAAACAGGAACCGCAAAAGAAATCACAGGTCCGACAAACACCCCGACGGACAAAAAAAAGGGTCATCGAGAAGAATCGCAAACGAAACGAAGAACAACAATCCAAAACGATCGAGGGAGGAGGAAGGGGATCGTATCAGGATCGATACCTCCGCAGATGTAGCTGACCGGCTCCGGCTGAGGATCCATTCGGTTTTTCTTAGGGTTCTTCGCGGACGGGGTTTATTCTTCCCCCAGCACTCGTCTCCAGGGTTATGCACAACCTTTATGGGTCTCTCACTTGGGCTTTTCGGCCCGTTTTTTTGTCGTGTGAGGCCCATATCCGATATAACATACTGGCCCAATAATTGATCCATTGATTATGATAAGCCGTTGGCAGTTTGAAAATGAAATGATTTTGGGCAGCAAAACGTGCAATGCCCTTCTTTGTATACAACTATACATAAACTGTTTAACTGAAATGTGCGAAATCAACTCCGGGTAGTTTGAACGTGCTGGCCGCCCCGAACTTCCTCCTTTCTTCCCAGTCCTCGTCCTCGCTGCTATCTTCCTCCTCTGCATTCACTTTCATTGGCGAAGCCGGGTTGTAAATGCTTCTAGACTTGCACAAGGGGGTCGCGAGCATTGTCATTTGGCCAGAGTGGGATATCTCGACAACCATGGTCTCATCGTCGACCGGTAATGGTTGTTTCCATGGCTCCCCGTCTAGCCTCATGTAGGTATGGTCCACCGCCCCCTTATGGAACTCAAACCGGACTCTGCTCGTCTACAAGAAAGAGGACAGCACTTATACTGTATACATTCAAACGGTGACCGAGCATACGTACGAATGAGCTGAGTTGGTATGAACATAAGACATATTTGATAAATAAACCCTCCTCTACCTGTGCAAGGCGAGTCCCGTGCCCATTTGGGGCGAGCAAGACAAGCCCATGCCATGCATCTCTAAAACCAACTATCTCCATGAGGCCATCATCGACGAAAGGTGGAGTCAAGTCTCTCTGAAATATTCGATGAAGACCAGTTATATCAGAAACGAAAAAGGCCACAACAAAGAGGAGTTGGTGGAGTATAGACAACTCACACAACACGACTTCTTCTGGTCTGGTTTCCCCCACGGGTTGAGTCCCCCAGAGAAACTGGGCAGATTGAGGCACACGATAGACCTGATGCTGTAAAACATATATCAAACCACAATATCAGGATCTAATCAGATCACCGAAGCAGGATGATGATACCAAAAAATGTATGCATGACGCCAGGATTCAGGAAAGACCATACAATCGAAGTGTTTTATCCAACCTCTGAGGTATGTGAAGTTCCTCCCAGTGGCCGTGTCTCCTCATAATGTTCACCCTAGCCAAATGTGCTATGTTCCTGGGAGTAATATCACAAAATACTCGTCACTGACCTGGAGTTTCATTGACAAATGCTAGCTCGTTACTGTACAGCACATCATTTCCCAATAGCAAATGCCACCCAATCATCACAAATCCTGGTAGTAGTAATGAGATGAAATTATGTACAAAATGACTCACCTCGAGGAAGGATGAAACAGGGAAGCACAAAACCATCCTTGAGTACAGCCAAGCTTTAAATACGTTCTCTGGAATCAAGGGAAAAGGAATTAATCACTCCACTAACCATTTTATAGACACAGCATATTACAAGTGTAATGCTTAGGGAAATCTTTTTACGGCCTTGAATAATCTAGGTAAACTTCTTCCTTAATGCCGATTTCAAGGTTGGTACAACAGGCAGTCACCTATCTTTGTGGATGGGAGACGTGCTACTAAAATTTAAGACAGAGTTTCACTATAAACATTGGTACGGCTTCACACCCTTAAGTATCCTACAAGTGCCACAAGCTTGATGCCAGGTAGCCACATGCAACCTTCACTGGTGATTGGTCAACGAAGAAAGATTGAAAATATCACCTGATTTGCGAGCTGATTCTTGAACTTTTCAGGGTGGATCTTCCTCTCCGAATGGAATGCATATGAAACTTGGGAGTCCATTCCTGCAGAATGCCAGAAACAAACAATCGTGAGTTTTTTTTTTTCAACAATGCAGCAGGAACTGCTCTTGGTGCTGTAAAACAGTGTTGTTCTCATACCCATGCTGAAGTAGTTCCAAAAGCCACCTCGAAATGTGTGATAACCCTCCTGCGGACATATGCAAAGATAAGATGTCAATACTGAAGGAGACACAAAAATAACAGCCAGCTGAAGGCACATAGGACCTCCTGAGGTGAGACGGTAATACTTACCATGGTCTCGACAATAATTTTTCATACCATGGGAAAAAATTTGGCAGTAAAGGTAAACTATACAGGTGAAGTAACATTTCACTGATAACAAGGTCCCTTAATCTGTGAAACTTAAGAGGATACTTATTTAAGCCACCCTGCTCAAGAACAAAGAATTGACATCAAAATAACCGATAGAGCTAAGTTAATAAATGGAGCAGCAGTACAACGGGGACTTTTTGTCCAAAGATGAGTGGAAATCCAAAAGCATTTATGATGTAACAGCAGAAAATTTTAAAAGAGAGGACAGAAAATTCTAGGAACAAAACTGCTAACTTACCATGCTTAGTTTATCAGCCGAAGATACCCGTTGAAATGCACGCAATGAATGAGGCAGCTCAAGAGGACCAATAGGATCACACGGACCTTCCTTAGGGATTTTCATTCTCATGAACATATGCCAGCTGAAAATGAAGAAGAAAATGATTTTGTAGTGTATTTCCTAAACTGAATAAAAACACCAACAAATAGGCACTTCAATGGTAAGGGATAAGTTTAATGCTATAGTTTCTCATACATGTTACCAAGGCTCCAACTAAAAGATAAAGCAATCCAGCTCTTTGTGTTAATAAAATATCCATGGATAACTTATCAAAAAAAAAAAAAAAATCCACGGACGTTAGTTTTCATCGCCCATTACTTGTGGTGGCATGCTATATTTATGCCATTAATGCTGAGGGAGGTGTAACCACGACTTCGTTAAGTGCATTTCACCTGTGCGAAGGCGTAATCAAATGCCATCTAATCTTTACCTGTCTATCTTCATCTCCGTTGCAGTGCTAACTTGTCGCAAAAATGACCGCACGGATTCAACATCTGTTCCGGGATTCTTCTTTCCCTGAAACGGCAAGTATATCTTAGGAGAAACAGGGTAACTTGTTTGTGCCAAACATTTTGCTTAAAGCAAATCCAAAGGCCAATCCCTTTTTTTGGGGGAAGCATCAAAACCAAAAGGCCTTACAGAAGCAATCCATTTGATTCCATGGGCCAAAACGCCATTGAAACAACTTGATGGAATGATTGATGCCGAAAGTCCATTTGATGTTACTCTGAAAGGATCCACACCAATAGGGAGAAAAAGAAAAGCTGACCACATACCCAGCCAAATGAAAATGGGAGGTTGTTTCCGGTTCCCAGAGGTACAGTTGCTACTGGCGGAGGTCTGGGGAGTTTAAGATCCGAAATCACTCCTAAAAGCCAGCTAGCAGTGCCATCACCACCTGCAACCTGAAAATTTTACTGTCCTTAGTCAATTGTATTTAAAAAGGAGAAGCCATTACCATTATCACTATTGGATGGGAAAGTGCAGAACGATCTAAGCCAGAGACCCCGATGGAACATAACAGAAATGGCCAGACATATATCACAAAGTGCATAATCTTACTATTATTCTGAGTCTCTTATCAATTTCACTCGCCAACTTATCTCCATATTTCTTCAATATTTTTATGTTCGCATAAAGTTGATGCAAGATGACATCAGGAGCTTTCTCCCCCAGGTCGAAAACCTGGGAATAGAAAAACACAAAAGAATCAAGCTTCCAAATACCAGGGCAATCAAAAGCTCCAACCACCGCAGCGGTTACCTGATTTCGATTTAGGAGAGAGCGATAAGTGGTGAGCAGTTCACCACCGAGCTGACCGCCGCTTTTTGAATTTACAAACACAATTACCGGGCAAGTGGGGCTATAGAAGTCGGCAGCTTCCTTTGATCCAAGTAGCAGTATGCTGTCTGGTATATAGTAGTCCTTCAACTTAAACCCAGATATGGCTTCCATAACAACTTCAAAAGCTGCCAAAAAATACCCGCGGCGGAGAGCAAGGAAACGAAAAGGGTAAGCGCGCCAACAAAGAAGCAGTTGAATCTCATTGGAACGGAGAAAAGTCAAGTATGGGATGAACCCTCAACATGGTAAGAAGCATCAGCTATACTAAGAACGGAATAACGGTGACCGGTCTAAAAGCAACGATCCAAGAAAAGTCTCATCAGCCGCCAACCCACTAGAGAAAAAAAGGGCAGGCAGCGCGACGAACGTTAGAGAAGAATCACCCACTGAGGCAAGAGCCAAGGACAACGGAAGACAACAAAAAAAAAAAAAGCTAGAAAAATCCAGTTCGGACAACTGAAGATACTAAATCTGAAACTGATACAGCAGCAGGGAACAGCCTCGGAGCGAAGAGCCGATCTCTCCAAAAGTAGCGAGAACTAAAAAGAAACAAAACCAGCGGCATGCAAGTTAAGGAAGGATCAGAGATGACAGCAAGCAAGCTGGATTCCGAAGAACAAGAAAAAGCAGATTACCCGCGTCCGAAGGGAACCAACCTGACGAGCAAATGCAGGCAGGAGGTGGTGGGAGAAGAAAGTGAGGGAATTGGAATATAGAAACTCCTCCCCCCACTCCATTTTTTTTTTCTTTTTCTTAAAAACACAACTTATGCGATTTTTCTTTGAATAAAGCCAAAAGAAGAAAGAGAGAAAGAGAGAAAGAGAGAGAGAAAAGAAAAAGGAAGGAAGGTGCTTGGCATTTGTCCCCATCCGATTGCTTCCGCGCGGCGACCTGGGAACGTGACCCACCAACTCCATCTCCCTTCTCTTCTTAGAGAGGTTTCCGACACGTCAGATCATTCATGATTTCATGGGCCCTTTTTCGTTCGGCCCGTTAAAGCCAGATATTTCATGGGCTCTTCTTCTTCACATAGCTTTCTTTCTAATCAATCCTTAATAATTTGATTTTGTCATGAAGAGACGGTTTCTTAATGCTGTCCTATAACTGTTATTTCCTTCTTTCCATGGTATCTGTCCGGGACTGTAATAGCAAGGTTAAAAATGTTACCATCCCCCTGTCGACACTACATTCCCTCTCCCTTTTCAATTGGCTTCCCCTCCACCAGGGCCTTAATTCCTCGGCAACCCGTTTCAGATGACATAAAGGGATGCATTGTTCGAAATGCGGCCCCCCTGCCTACTCCAGACTTACCAGAACGAAGTTCAACCACCCAGACCACGGATTGAACAACCTGCGGGGGCATCTTTTGTAGTAGATGTGCTTGCGGAAACTTTTTTTTTTTAAGTCTCAGACTCCAGAGTCATGCTTTGACTATAACCAGATAATGGCACCCTGCTTCAGCTGCTTAGCCTTTCGAAGAAGTACAAGTAGCCCATGTCCTTGGGTGGGTTCACGGATGCCCCAACTTTATCATCGTTGAAGATCACCCACTTTCCATCCTTGAAAATGTGAGCGACGTAGTGACCACAGTGGGTGGACGTTCCAATGTGGCTCACGAATCCTTTCAGTCTGTATCCTGAACAAGGTATCCAGAAAAAGGTCAGGAGCTCCATGATCGTGTCATCCAGATCACACAATTTCAAACCCCGAGCAAGACACTTACTCCCTCCTCCATCTGACAGTATGGCATTGCTAGCGTTGCCAGTGGATTCTGATGTCATGGTATTGTCGTTAGAGGAGGCGGAAGCATTAGGATTACTGAAAATCCAATCTGTAGCCTTTTCAATATCACCCCCCTTTGCATGAAAAACAAACAGAGTCAGCAGGAACAATCTCAGAAGATCATATTTTAAAGAACCAAGTAAAAGACAAAGGCAAGTGAGAAGATTCGTACAGATTCCTTGAGCGCCTTTCTCGCAACCTCCTCCTGGAAACCAAATGAAACTAAAGTATCTATGGCCGACTGGTCTATATTTGAAGAAGCCGCCTCCGTGATGGCAGAATCAGGAATGTCTATGTCTGAGAGAGAAATGGATCAACCAAGTAACAAAAATAATTAGAAATTTTAAAAGAGTGATTTAAGTTTCACACATTTAAAAATTCTAAAAGTCTGAAACCGCAACAAGTTCAGAATGTTTTGACATATATACCAGCATCATCCATGTGACTTAATAGCCAATTCATAGCCTCCTCCACTCCAGCATTGGAGGTACGTATAGCTGCTTTCTGGCAAGGGATATAGTTGAAACCCATAGACACAAGTTGGGCAACAATATCCTCATTCGCCATGAGCTTCATAGGGTCTGCCTCATTTTCAGCAACTGCAGGCAATTAATGAATAGATATAACATCACAAGTTCTCCTCTTTATGTTCAAGGAAAAAAATGGTTGATAGTTTACTATAACGTCTTCCATTTTTTCTTACAACCATTCCACATCAGACAAACACTGAGGTAGCCATCTCAAAGGATGATCGAATGGCATAGTAAAATAAATTTTTCAAGAACAGGTTACAAATTACCTTCAGGTAGTAGTTCCTCTCCGGGCTGAAGACCCTTGCTGCGCATATGACTAATATCTATAGTATCTGGAACATCTATGTACACATCTGATCAAGGGGAAGAAACACGATAATCATTAGATACCCTACAAAACTAGGGTGAAACACTCCCAGAAGGTTGAGGATCCAAAGTACCTAGTTTTTTGGGCACCCAACCTTCCTCCATTACAAATTTACGCATGTGGAGAACCAAATAATCAGGAAATGTAGTTAAACCAGTTGTCCTGCAATTCACATTTAACATTATATATATCAGCACAAGACAACACCAACGGTCTTTTAAAATCTCATCCATACGGTAACAAGTTCACTAACATGGTTTGACCCCCTCAAGGGTTAAAGGAAAGAATAAAGAAAAGTTAAGACCTAGATTCTTCGAGCCCAATAATCAAGCTTATTTCCTTCTCGTGAAATAAATAGTAATGAGCTGGCCCTAGAAAAAAATGTCTAAATGGCTCAACCAAATGCATGATGTCAAACACAATTTGTCAGTATTGCCAGATCTGAAAATTTGGCATAGCCAATGACCTCATACAGATGATAATACCAGCTAAGTATCCACTAGGACATTGAAAGAATGCTGGATTTCCTCCATAAGACTAGAGGAATAATTATGAGGTGGGTAAAAAATTAGAGAGGAATGAAGTAATCAGATGCTTCGGAACTGCACTTTTCCTGTAAAGTTTTTTTATTGTGCCACAGTACCACTTCCCAAACTAAGCCAATATGACAGAGCTGAAGTGTACAATGCCTCCTCACTTACTTGATAGCTGTCGTCTTGGACTTTAAAGCAGTGCTATAAAAATCAAGGACCTCCTCTGGGGCTGAAAAATTTGCTAAACATGCCTCTAAAGGCACTCTGGGCCTTACAATTTCATCAGTTGATCTGCAAAAAAGGGAAATTTCAAAGCAATAATAGTATGAAGCATAAATATGAAAGATGAGTAAATATACATACATTTCTGCCCCCGCGGAAACTTTCTCCGATTTGAACTTCTGAAAAGCTTGTAGCTCCTCTGGGAAGAAAGTTCGTACCACGTATCAGCATGTAAATCAATCACACTTAATTGATCATTTCAGCCAATACCTTTATTGGTTGCCTGATGAAGTGGGACATTTAGAGAAAGGATATAATCCAGTCTTTTATTGTAGGCAACTTTTCCAGATGGACATGAAATGCGATCTTCAATACCAAACTTGAAACTTCTCGAAGGATCCAATTCCACGTTTCCTCCATTAGATCGCTCAACGTGATCGAGAAAGTAGAGGAAAAACTCCAAGGCATCCTAAGAAGCATCAGCAAGTTGGTGAAATAAGAAATAACCAAGAAGTGCCATCACCCGATTCAGGCTAAGAAAACCTAAAGCATTAATTCCCACTTTTGTAGCTTTAATTCATTGGCAATTTCATGAAAAAATCGTCACTAGGATGAAATAATCATTCTATAGATATGATTTTTTTCCTTTCAAAAAAGGAATTCTTCTGACAATTTACTGCTGATTATAATCCACCCGGCACATCTTAACACGGATTGATCCATCCTTCACCCAAGGACACACAATCAGAACAGGTAAACCATACTCAATGAAGACAAACAATGACCCAGAAATTAAGCACAAGGAGATAAATCGTGAAATTGCAGAGGAAACTAAATATACAATGCCCAAAGACCTTTAGAAGGACCAGGACTACCTGCTGTCTCATGGTTGAAAATTCAGGGTGATTGGCCGCAATCACAGATTTGAACATTCGTGGTCGAATTCCTTCTTGCTTCTGAGGCAAGAAATACAAATGTGAAGCAAAGATTATGACATGAAAAAGAAACAACAGAATGTGTCGACCCCAGGGAATAATCCTTTTCCCCTTTTCTTGGGGAGGTGGACATAAGCTGAGCAATGCTAGAGGAATACAACGATGAGTTCCTACTTTGATCACAATGAATGCGAGGAAGAAGATAATTCTGACAATAATTTTGTTGGCCAAACAGCACGATCAAACATCAATTAGCACCATAAGAACAACCAGAGAAAAATGAAAAAGATGATTAAAACTTACTGATCTATTTGCATTGTCCATGTCGCCAGGCTGATCGAATTAAAAGGAAAAAATTACATCAGAAACAGACAAGAAAAATAGAAGTGATGGAACTACCAGAATCACTCTCACCTCCTTGGTAGGGATGGAATATTTTCCTGACAGTAAGCCATGGGCAAGTTTTGTGCTGTCATATAAAAAGATTGAACATAATTAACTGACTTATGCAATGAACATAAATCCTCAAAGTCTCTTGTTGAATCTACATGCTTAATGTAGCAACATGAAATGATGGAAGTTCTGCAACAGCTAAAGCAACTCTAAGATTATTCAAATATAAAGACACAAAATTGTTCATCGCCTTACAGTTGCATATTCAGATCAACAGTTGGATCAGCAGGAGCCCTTTCAAAAGCCATCTTCAAACTTTGATTTGAGTAGTACCTAGTAGTTAATCCAGCAGCAAAATTGGCAAGGAAAATGACTAACAGCTGTTAAAGCCAATATAAACCAGAATTGGATGGAATTGATCTGACCAACCTCGAACAGAAAGACTGCGTAGAGAAGACAACTTGCATAGTTGCCGCCATGTAGCAGCTGTGCCGAATTTTCATCAGAAACTACACATTAAATGAGAAAAGAGCACAGATTAAGCAAAAGTACCTGTTCCCGAGATTGACAAGTCCTGTGTAACCAGGACCAAATAAGGGTTCCACTTCTTCCCCACTTTCTTGGATGCGGTTCCAGTCGAAGTTTGTGTTCTGGTCAAGTTCTCTCTCAGCAGTCGTCATTTCAGTCTAAAACAGTCAAAAGCAAAAAAGTGCTTCCCCCATAAACACAAGACATGATATAATCATTTAGAAATCCAAAAATAATAAGAGCACTTCAGACATAGTATTGAGCCTCAAATTGAAGAAACATCACACACTTGCATGTGAATAAGCGATATAGTTGGACATATAGGGCGGACAGACAAACAAATAGGTCACAAGGGACAAAGATATCTCTGTGTTACCATTCTTATAACAGAGGATTTCACCACTAATCCAACATAAAGGCTTAAGTATAAAAAATCTCTTGGCTGATCAACAGAAGCAAGTCAAAAGGAAAAGAAAGGTCCAGCCAGTCACCTTCTGCAACGACGTAAAATCAATGCCAAAAAAGGCAAGATGCTGGGCTAAAAGTGGGTCCTCAACGCTTTCATCTTCTGGATAGGAGAAAACATCTGAGCTGCCACAATGCAACGAATTAGTTTTCTGCACATTATCTATCCTCTCCAATAATTACAGAAGCAGCCCACTGAAACAGACATTAGAAATCACACATCTCGCTAAAAGTAGGAAGGCAGAGAAGCTTCTTTGTCCAAAAGAAAATATAATGCGGCATCGATCCTCTTCACATGAAAAACAACAGTGTCCTTAATACCGCCATGTGGGCCAGCTAAAATGGTCACATTACCTGCTCCCTCCAGATCAGTCGTAATAGTCCCAAGCTTCACTGCAAGAGGATAGCCAGTCTCCTTATAGTACTCAATGGCATGGTTATTACCGCCTGTCCCGTCCCAATTCCTCCTTCCACAGAGAATCGTGCCATCCGTCAAATTCAACCACAGATTTTCAGTTTTGTCGCACTTTGTGCACTTCCAACCAGTGGGAGGAATCACAACACCATTGTCAACCTGCTGTAAGTTCTCTGCATAAGCACTAATCTGTTTCTTATCTGCTACCCATGCTGCTATCTGCTCTTTCCTCTCAGCACCTTCTGATGCTCTAATTGCATCAACAGCCAGCCTTACCTAAGAAGAAAATAACCACACAAAGCAGAAGTAAAAATGAAACGTGACAATAGTACGACACAAAGATATCATGTAAGTAAGAACTAATGGGTTGGATCTGAAAAGGAAATGGAGAGATCACCTTCTCTGGCAACTCCACGGAAGGAAATGGAAGTGTCACATAATTAGGTAAAACAACTATAGAAAAGGATTCTTCGTACTCAGGTTCATTGTTGTCGAAACCACCGTCAATACCTGCAGAAGAAGCAGAAAACATCACAAACTAAACAATCCATTCATTACTCTTGTCCGGTATTGATGAGCCAAAATCGCAAAAAGGGGCGTATCCAAAGTCCAACAACAACACCAAAGAATTCTCAGGTCTATAATCACACAACTAATGAACTCCAAGATCAAAGCACCCTTGGAAAACGAATACGTAGGGGCAGCCAAAATGTACTGATTTTTCTGGACGCCCCTCACGACAATGGACAGTTTGCAGGGGACCAGCTACCCCTTGTTCACGTACCAATGGCCAGAAGAGTAGGTTTCTTCGTTGGCCTGTCTTCGGGAACCAACTTCTTGGTTTCTTTTATGTGCAAGTAAACAGGATTTCCAGTCTTCTCGTAGTTCCACTGCACAAATTCCTTGCCAAAGGCGAGGAAAGTGGTCAGGTCTATGAACAGGCCGCCTTCTGATCTCTGCCAGAACATAAAAATACCAGGATAATCTACCGTCAGATTCGATAACGAACAGATAACTCCAAGAAAACGGGAAATGCACCTAAATTCCGAGACCCAACGCGATACGGAATGATCGAGATAGCAACAGGCGAGAATCCAAGACCACGGGAAGTGACAATATAAGTCCTAACTCGCTGCCAATCCCCCTAAAAAACAAGCAGCAGAAGAAGAAAACAACTCCACCAACAAGAATCAGCAATTACCGGGGTGTCGAAGGAGACGCAGCACTCGTGCTTGTAGATGCGATTGGTCGGCTCCGGTATCCGCACGCGGGACAGGTTGGATCGGAGGAGTTCCATCGCCATGGCCGAAGAATCCGTCGAAGAGACACCAGACGTTAGGGTTCCGATTCGATTTCCTCTCGGCGATGGCAAATGGAGTGGGGGAAGGGAGGGGAGGTCGGTGGCAGCTCAAAAGGGCAAGGAAATAGATTCTTTGCCCTATGCCGGAGCAAACGACCGTCCACAAAACCCAACCCCTCCTCCTCTTCTCGGCCCACTATCAATAAAACAGGGTTTGGGCCTTAAGGAACCGTTTGGTTCGTAAAATTAAGAGCCAACCAAATATCACATTTTTTTAAAAAAGAAATTCGTTAATTCAAACATGACACCAAAAGTAGGTGAACCGGCGAATTATTCCCCATTATTAATGTCACCCCCGAATTAAATGACTGATTCATCGTTAGTCACACACTTAAATCCATTCCATCGCCGTCCTCATTCTAATCATCTCCCCCTCGATTTCTCAGACCGCCTTCCCACTCCTGTTTCGGACGAATTATCCCCGTCATACGTTGTTATTAACCCCATGACTTCCACGCCTCCGGAAACCCAGAAGAGGCCGATTATGGGGAGGAGCAACGGTGGAAGTTTCTTCCTCGGTTGCTTTAGGCCCCCGGTTGTGGACACTAGGGATGTCCGTCTCGGCCGCACGATGAGCGCGCCCCTGAAGTCCAGGGATGCGGAACGCGCTGTCTTGACGTATATTGCTTTCGACGACTACGACGGGAAGGACGGGCGCGCCCTTCGGAGGATCGTCCCCTGTGGAGCTCGCGAGAAACTCGTGCGTGCGACCAAGGCGGCTTTCCTCGATATGGCGTTGGTGAGCCGTGTTTGTTCTGCTTTTGTCCTGCCCCTAGCTGGTCGCAATCTTATGCTGGTCGGACTGTTCTTACTTTGGGGAATCGTCAGGTCAGGAAGGTCCGGAAGAAGAGGCATCCCAGGAAGACGGAGGAACCCAGCAGACATCCGTGCAAGAAACCAGGCAGGATCCTAAGGTCGATGTCGGAAAGAACCCATGCCATGAGGGACGACTCCTGGGAGGAACCCGGAAAGAGGGGATTCGACGTCTCGACCTCGGTATCAGCCACGCCCCTCTCCTGGACGGGTTGGGAACGCACGCCGTCACGTGACTCGAGCAGCAACTCCCTGGACTGCCGTTCCTCAAGACTACCGAACCAGGAGAGGCCGCCGTCCCTAGCCACCTCGCCACTATACTTAATCCTGCTGGCCCTTGCTCTCCTAATCGTGTGGGGCAAGGTCTGCGCGATCGTCTGTACTTCGGCGTGCCTGGCATCATCCCTGCCGACGTGGGCGACGCGGACGGACGGCAACCCCGGGCAACGTAGCAGAGACAAGAAGAGGGTGGTGATGGAAGGCCTGCTGCAAAGGGGTCATCATCCCCCGGCGGGCCGTCGAAGATGGTCCGCATAGTAAAAACATTCCCCGCAAAGCACAATAAGTGTTGCGAAAATTGATCGGATCCGAATACGTGACCACGGTGGTCCAAATAAGAGCTACTCTTTTGTAAGAACTGGTTCATAGTCAGATTCAATTAAATTAATGGGGGGTGGGGGTGGGGGTGGGGACGGGATCGGATCCCGAAGGAGTCTGGGGGTGGGGACAAAATCTTGAAACCCAGAAGACGAGGATCCACCGCTGTCTGTCCGTGCCCGGCAATAAAGAGAAAAAGAAAAAACCTCGGCAAACACTGGAAACCCCAAACTCCCTCCCACTAACTCCTCCACGTGTCGCTGTCTTCCAGCTCATAATCATCGCCAGCAGCTGTAAGAAATTAAGGTTTTGGGGTGGTGGCATCCGCGCACCGCACGACGTAGCAGCAGCAGCAGCAAGTAGCGAGCAGAGAAAGAGAAGGAATCCCCGGGGTGGGGTGGGGAATTAGTGTCAATGTTTTTGGAGCCCAAAAGAGGGAAACCCCGCCACATGGAGTCAGCAGCCTCTTTTTTTACCCTACATTTGGTGCAAAAAAAGCATAATCATTACAGCCCTATTCATAGGCGGATGGTGTGGGGATTCTCTCCCTCGATATCTCACTGTAAATGATTGCTGCCCCAAAACACACACAGACAGAGTATCCTAACCGTTTGTTCTTCTTTTTTCTCACAGCACAAATCACCTCCAACGTAAATAAGCATAAGGGTCATGATTTTAGCCGAGGTGGGGGTCGCAGTAGTAGTAGTAGTAGTAGTAGTAGTAATAGGGGATCGGCCACCATCACATTAAATGAAAAACTCAAAACAATAATGCATCATCTATCTATCTATACATCCATCCAAATCACACAAGCAAAAAACAGCAAAAGAAAAGTAAGGGTGGTGGTGGTGGGGGGGAAGGAAAGGGGTTTGGGGGGAAACAAATCATGAGTCTCCCCTGAACATGTAAAGTTGTTTTTGTTTGTTACTACAAAGGAGAGCCCACGGCCACGCCTCGAACGTTGTCTCCCCTTCCCCTTCCCCTCTCTATCTCACTGTCCGTCTCTCTCTCTCTCTCACCCTCTCTTTTCATCTCCGAGAATCTATCACTTCCTTCATCCCGCACCAAATCTTTCGAACACGCACACAACTCCCACTCCCCTCTTCCAACGCGCAGAAAAATGTCTGCGACAACGGTACCGCCTCCGACCTCCTCCTCCGAGGGGGCTCAAACCGACCCCTCCATGCTTGAGCTCGACCTTCGCCTCCGGCACCCTCAACAGCCACCCGTTCCTCCCGCTGGTTATACGGCTGTCGCCGGTGCCTCCTCGACTGCTACCAAGTCCAGGCCTCGGAGGCCCGCGAAGCCCCCGCCCCCCAAGAAGCAGCCCCAGCGAGGCCTCGGCGTCGCTCAGCTAGAGCGTCTCCGCCTCCAGGAACGCTGGAAGAAACTGGTCGAGATTCCAGGCCCCCAGCTGCAGCAACTCCCAGGGCCCATGACCGCCCCCATGCCTGCCGATCCCCAGGCCGTGCCGCATTTTCAGTATCTCCAATCTGGGGTTGCAGGTGGAGGAACTCCACGTCCTCCTCCTCCTCCTCCTCCTCCTTCTACTCCTCTTCCATCTCCTTTCCAGTATCATCATGTCATGGAGAGTGCAGGCGGTGTTCCGCCGCATCGTGAAACCGGAGGTCGCTGCCTTCCGCCTGGGGTTTTCGGTATGGGCCGGGGGTACCTCGTGGGTAACCCGCTCTTGGATGGTTGGGACTGCGTGAACAGTGGGGCGTCGAGAGAGCTCTCTTCAATGCCAAATGCGCGAGCTCTCGTGCCCGACCATGCCGATCATAACATTTACCTTACGGTAGAGTTCCCTGTCCTCTCCTTGCCTCCTTCATTCGACCTAATAATAAGGATCTTAAGCTTCCTTCCTTTTCTCGTTTCTAGACTCTGTCCAGTACTGATAGTCTTTCACCTTTTCTGTTTCCATGAAAAAATTCGAGGGTTCCGATGATCAAAAAAGAGGGTCTGATAGGATCGAGAAATACGATTAGTGTTTCTTTGATGTGTTCATGGACACTGTTCCATCAAAGCAAGTTTTTTTTTTTTAAATTTGCAAGGTCGAATAGGAAGACGGAAAGTTCCATTATTTCTTTTCCCTTTTGCCCTTTTGGCCTCAATGAACTGCAATACAGGCTTGGCAATCAAATGGGTAATGATGGTTTCTTCTTTCTCCCTTCTCCTTCTTTTTTTAGGTTTTTTTTTTGGAATCTAAGTGAAATAAAGTTATTTATCGAATGAAACAGGCAGGGATGAATGGGAAGGTAAAGCCTGTGGTTGGTGGGGTGGTGCTGGAGTATGAGTTCTTTCCGGGAAAGAGGTGCAGGAACACCTGGAACGAGGAGCAGTGCATGCCTTCAGTAGGAGTTGAAGGAAGAGGAGCTGCTTCTGATTCTGCTCCTGCTTCTTCTTCTGCTGCTGCTGAATCTTCTAACTCCATTGATCTATCACTCAAGCTGTGATGGTGGTGGTGGTGGTGATGATGATGATGATTTTGTTGATATAGCCATTAGCCCAAGAGAAGAAGAAAGAAGTCAGGACTTTGATTTTATGTTTAATTTCACTCTCCTTGTGCATAAGTATTGTGTCCACACTCTTCTGACAGGAAGTAAATCGCATGATGCAAGAGAGGGCCGGGGGGGGGGAGAGGGTTTTGGGGCTCCATTTTGATTTTGTTAGTTGAGACTAACTCCTTACCAACTTGGGTTTTTATTAGGGTTAAGGTCGATGATCTTTCTGCGTGATTTTCGTTTCTTCTTTTATGTCTCTCTTTCTTTCTTTCTTCCTCACTGTCGGTCTCTATCTCTGGGCGAGAGTCTGACAAGAGACTTACATGCTTTTGTGTTTGTGCTTCCTGGGGTTGATACCCAAAAATGCATTCTGCCTTATTGTTGCCACTGAATAATAACTCACCGTACCTGTGTTCCTTGATGCCTTATTGAGTACTCTGTTACATCAACTTCGTGGTTAAATGTGGTATCTACTGGTGTATGGGTGTGTGTTTGTGTGACCTAGGGCTTGCGGCTCTCGCCGTCAAAACAAACAATTGATCCAATCAAACCACGCAAACCCGGCAGGCATTTTCCGACCCTCGACACGGGATTTGGTCGACTGTTGTTTAGTTTAGTTTGGTTTGGATCAAACCCATGAAAGTGAGGGATGTCCCTTCTTTCTTCTTTATTCTTCTTCTTCTCTAAGACAAAGCCCTAAAGATGAGATCAATCTGATCTGGTCCCTGCTCGCTGTCAATTATTCATCACCATCTCCATCCACATCCACCCACTTTGTATATTTCTCCCTCATGCATTATATACTCTCACTCATATATATAACATGCATAGAGACAGACAGATAGAGGGGGGGAGGGGCAGAAGAAGAAGGCAGGGCTAGAACAAGGGGTTTCTGTTGTTGGGTATGCCCACATACTTTATGCGCTGAAACCCCCAAAGCAGCATCTGCAGGTTTCTGTTTTTAGTTGGGGGGTGTCGAGAAGGAGAGGACTCTGGGGAAGGATGAACTTTTTCCAGGGGTAGCTTTTAAAGAGCTTTGTTGCATAAACCAGAAAGAAAAAAAAAAAATTCAAAAAAAGCAGAATAAATTCCCACACAAACAAATCCTCCCCCCCCCAAGTTGAATTACACACTTTACATGACATGAAAAGGGATAAGCTACGAACCAAACAAGAAGAGGAAAGGAAAGGTGGGGGTGGTGTGGTGTATTATTGCATTGGGGCTGAATTCATTTTTTCTTCCACTAGTTCTCTCAGTGAGTTTATGTTTTTCTTATTGGGCGTTTTGGCAGCTAGTGGCCACTGGGGGTTGTTTCTTGTAGCTTTTTCTTCTTTCTGTTTTTGAGGGGGGGAAGACGAAGTAGAGAAGGGGGACAGAGATGGGCCAGAAGATACTTATGCTCTGTGAATATGTGGGGGTTGTGGGTGGAGGATCCATGGGCATGAAGAAGTGCAGGTTTTGGGCATTTGGGAGGAAGGGGGTGGGGGGGATTGGAGGTTCACTTTTACTTACTGTTGATCTGATCGGTGGTGATGGTAGTTATATAAGTAGTAGGGGATAGAAAAGAAATGTTAATAATAATAAAAGAGTGGACGGCAGGCAGGCCAGAGGCCAGAGGCTGCCCTGATTTTTACGGACGAAATGGACAATTAATGGAATATCTTTACCCTTATTCTGCTTATCCATACGAAGATGCTGAAAGTAAAATGCTCTCTCGAAAAGACACCATGTGATTGTGCACCCCCAAACAGTGTCCGAAGCCATTCGTCAATTTTAAGGTTCTCGAAGTTCCTACAAGCATTGAAAGTCTTTTGTTAAACTAATACTTGCGACACACACACACTCCCAACGCCATTCCCCATTTTTATTGATTCCTTCGTTGGAAGAGAAACCTTCCTTGGAAACTCCCTTCCCCAAGTCACCCGATCGAGGAAATACAAAGAGCAAAAAATGCAGCAGGAACCCAACTCCGACCACCCTCTCAACCTCCCCACGATCAAGATCCACCACCCCCCTTCCCCCCGCCACCCCCACACCTCCTCAGCCACCCCCGTCTCCTCCGCCACCCGCAAGATCGGCGTCGCCGTCGATCTCTCCGACGAGTCCGCCCACGCCGTCCGCTGGGCCGTCGACCACTACCTCCGCCCCGAGGGCGACGCCGTCGTCCTCCTCCACGTCTCCCCCACCTCCGTCCTCTTCGGCGCCGACTGGGGCCCCCTACCCCACTCCCCCAGCCCCAACCCTACCCCCGGTTCCCCAGCCAGACCTTCCGAACCCAATCAGTCTCAGGACGATTTCGATGCCTTCACCATCGCCAAGGCCACCGAGCTCGCCAAGCCCCTCAAGGAGGCGGGCATCCCTTACAAGATACACATCGTCAAGGATCATGATATGAAGGAGAGGCTTTGCTTGGAGGTCGAGAGGTTGGGGCTTAGCGCCGTTATCATGGGGAGCCGAGGGTTTGGCGCTGCTAGGCGGGGCAGCGCTGGAAGGCTGGGGAGTGTCAGTGACTACTGCGTGCATCATTGCGTTTGCCCTGTTGTTGTGGTTAGATATCCTGATGACAAGGACAATGCCGGAGGTAATCGTCCCGTGGTTGCTATCAATGAGAGAAAGGAAGATGAAGAGGAGGATGAGGATGAGGAGGAACACCAGAAAGGTTTAATCTTTTGCTAGTTTTTCCTGCCTTTCTGCATAAAGATTTCATGTATTGTTGGATCGATCCTACTTGTGCATTTCACCAATCTGTTGTGATTGAGCATTTGGTGTGTGAGGATTGTGGATCATGAGTTTGCTGCTTTCTATTAGAATTCTCCATGTAAGTACTTAAATATGCCGAGATAAGACGATTGTTTAGGAGATGTTGCTGATCTTAGGGCCATGATTTTCTCTCATTGCCCAAGATAAATGATGGTGTGTGGGTTACACAGCTTCTGTATGTTCTGTAGAGATGCAAGGGAACATAGTTTGAAATGAGGACGTTTTGGTGAAGTTGTTTTGGGGTTGTTCTTTCCGGACATCGGCGGATGTGATTTGACTGCACATCCCTGCTTAAACATGGCCGTGAAAGTGAATGTAGATTATTTAAGATTCCCGAACTTTGTGTTTTTTAATCACGCCTGCCGGAGATTTAGTTGCATTTGACCGAGGATTGTGCCACTGCTTCTTGTGGAATCTTGTCTGTTTGAATGACCTTGTCGGATGATCCTATCCTAAGGGTAGCCAACGTTGTCTCGTCCGATCATGGAGTTATTTTCTTTCACTATGAGTATGATATTGCAGAAAACGAGTTAGTTACATTAACACGTACCTTTGTTTGTTTCCTTCCGGCCGATGATGCTCTCTTCTATGAACTGCAGTTGCTTAGCACGGACTTGAGAGATCGATGCACAATCAGTTTGTTATTCAGGTTTACACTATTCCACATCCCATATTCAACATCCCTACTCGTTATGGTGGGATCCTACTTATTGTTCTAACTGTTATGATCCTTCGTTCGCTGTATGGACTTTTGAAGAGCGAGATCAGTGGTGGATGGCACTAGAAAATGAAGGGAGAGACCACCCCAATGTATGTTCATGAAGTATGCTTCCTCTTCTTCTTGTTGAAGCCTTTGTGTGCTTCTCAGGTTTCAGATTTCTGGTTTTTCCTCGGAACTTCTTATGGGGACCTCTTTGATGGGTCAATCTGGTGTTTTCGTGTTCAATTCTCAATGTTTACTTGAGTTGAGTCAAAACCCTTGTTTCCAAGAAAATGAGACTGACAAGATGAGCCTAGGCAAAGGCAGTGTGATGTAATTGGAGAATATCAGATGATTATCCATTTGCTATTTTCTAAAGGGAGGATAAAGTAAAGTAGCCTTCACGTGACAGCCCATCATACCAAATCCCCATATCCTCTTTGTCATCAGCAATTAAAACATGCCCATTTGGCAACTTGATCCCATCTCAAGCTAGTGTAATGACTATGTTGAAGAGTACCTTGAAGTAATATCCATAAGTATACTTCTAGAGTGATCATGCAAAATGAATACAAAACTACATCAAGCTGGGTTTAACCGAAATTAAAGGCGACCTGAGCGATTGTTAGTAGGAAAATCCAGGCAATTCGCAAAATCCCGAGTTGATCAGAGTGAAGGAACCAAATCTTCAGCCTCTTATTTGAATCAATTGCTCCGGATTCAGCCTGGCCTGCTGGTTGTGGCAGCAGTCGGGAAAGCGTGCAGCAACTTCGCCAAGTTGGGTCCTTCCTCTTGTCCGTCGCTGCAGAGGTGTTGCCCATTCCTGATCGGTTCATCAATCCTCCTCTGCCTCTTGGCTGGTCTGTATGATGATGGATTTGACGAGGCGGCGACCCATGCATTCTGTGCAGAGGATGCATAGGAATGGCAGAGTTCTTGTTCCTGCGCCGTCAAGGCATCGCGTGTGAGACCTCGAGAGAAATCGGAATGAATTCCTAGACTTAAGAAACATTCGACAGGAAATTACCGCCAAGTCAGGATGCACGATCTGATGTGTCCCGTCCATCCTGGATTCGCAGACATCACCAAAGTCGTCGCCTATCTCTCCCGTGCTCGACGAAACATCGACCGGGGGCGGTGAATCGAATGCCCAAGGAACCACTTGATTCTCTCCATCCTCTTCGTCGTCCAACTCGTCCGCATCTTCATCCTCCACATCGTCCTCTCCCCCCTCCTCATCATCCCGGCCTTCGTCGCGCGTGTCGCGATCAACCCCACCCCGTCCCTCCTCGCCGCACAAAACTCCAACCCCGGACTCGCGATGGCGGAAGCACACCTCGCAGATGGTGGCAGCGGATCCAAGGCACGCGCCGGAGGCCTTCCAAGGGGTATGGGCGGAGCAGGAACCGCAGAGGAGGACCCTGACGTGCTTCTCCACAAGGAAGTTAGCGGCGTGAACCTTGAGGTCGCAGGCCCAGCACAAGCTCGCCTGGTCGGACTCGCAGTGAACCCTGGCCTGGCTGCGGCCGCAGAGGTCGCAACACTTCCTCATCGCCGGAAGGAGTCAAAAGGTCAACAACAACAACCGCGTCGGTCGGCTCTTACCCAAGCAGAGGGTGGTGGGGGGTCGGGGGGGAGAGAACAGTAATTTCGCTACCGCAGGGGTTGGCTAAAGAAGTGGAACAGAAAGGGAAAGAGAGTAGGAGAGTTTAGGAGGAGGAAGGAAAGATAGATATTTTTTTTGGGAGGGGAAGTAAAGGAGAGATTAGTGGTCAAGGAGGTGAAAGGGCAGATATCGGGGCTGCACACGTGGCGAGATGTAGTCCACGATTTGGGGAGAGTAGTCCACGTGACCCCCACCTGGCCCCGAGGATACTCACGTGACGTGTCATGGAGGCCCATTCCCTGTTATTACCATCCCCTCTCTCTTTCTCTCCTTTTTAATAAAAGTCATTTTTTTAAGGATAACTTTTTTTTATTTGTTTTAAAAAATGAAATTAGCTGTCTCCGGGGGATGGGGGTCGATTGTGTGGTGTGTATGAGGAAAGTTGGCTCTTCCTCATACTAAATATAGAGTGATTAAATTGTAAAATTGACAGTGTTTTGTTTTGTATGTATTGTATTCACTTTAATAGCTTTGTTTCGAATTAATATCAACCGCAAAAATATTTAGTATTTTTTGAACTAATCTCTCGAATTTCTATTCGCGAAAAAAGAATAAAAGTGCTTTAAGTTTTTTCGTTTATTCAAAAGTAAATTCCACACATTATTTCAAGAATCTTTCGCAAGAAACTAACATAACTCTTTCACTTTAACCCGGCTCATGCAAGAGGTGGGGTGATTGCGTGATGGACTAAAATATAGAAGAAAAAGTTTATTTTCCTGGAAAAGGAGTTAAAAAAGATGTGGCTGATGTTAAGACTTGTGGGGGTTCTATCGAGGAGTAGTCGGCTACCAGGCGAGGGATTCGGCTTACGTGGCACATTCCCACGTGAACTCTTCCGACCTGTCACCCCCCTCCAAACAAATCTCTTCTTTCATTTTCCTGCTTATTTTATTTCCTTTGGCGAGTTGATCGATGATTCACGTCGACTTGGGGGGATGGTCATGGTGCCAAGACAAGACAAGAATATGTGGCGGAGGTTCGATCAGATGGCATGGAATTTCGCCGATGAACTTCCCAACCTCCCCCATTTCCCATCACGACAAAAAGTTGACAGGAGATATCTCGATGTGGGACTTCCTCTGATTAGACCAGGCCCATTATTACATCATCGCTTCGGACCAATTTCCGGAAATGGTGGCGGGGGACATCCGTTTACTTTTTTATTTCCTTCCTTCTCCTGTGGGTTTTCTTAATCTTTCTTAATCTGTCTTCTTTCGGAAGAAAGCAAACCAAGCCCACTGTTGAATGTCTGACCTTTTCAATTTCGTCGGCTACTACCAATTTCAATGTTCTAACTAAAACTGATGATGATGCGACTCTTCCCGACGAAACTTGTACATTCCAGGGATATTTATTACTCTGACATAAATCCAATGGCATTGACTAACTTGGTGGGGGTGCGTGTTTCACTTGAGTAACTATGTCGAGGATTCCTGCTTGGTTTTGGCTCCATCGGCAGGTTGCGATCCTCGCTCTGGCCGCGGTTGGGTCGTCCTTTCCGGCCGATAGCTTGAATTCGACCGGCTCCGTCCGCGTCGGGCAAACGCTGGTTTCTGCGGGGAACGTGTTCGTGCTCGGGTTCTTTTCTCCTGGTAGCTCGAGGCACTGGTTCCTGGGTTCGTGGTACGCTGTCGAACCCGGCTCGGTCCTCTGGGTCGCCAACAGGGAACAACCCCTGCGTGATTCGGGAGGATCGCTCGCGTTCGGTGATCCACGAGGAACGGGGAAGGCAGACCTCGTCATTGTCAATGGTTCGGGCAGTATCGTGTGGTCCGCGAATGTGACGGGAGTCCTGAGGAGCCCAGTTGCACAGCTCCTGGACTCGGGGAACCTGGTTGTCCGGGAAAGCGATGAGGACACCTCCGATGGCGGTTTCCCGTGGCAGAGTTTCGATTACCCTTCCAATACCCTGCTTCCTGGAATGAAGTTGGGGTGGGACTCGGGGAATGGTCCGCAGAGGGTAATAACTTCGTGGAAGAGCCAGGACGACCCTTCACCCGGCATCTATGTCCACGGGTTTGATCACCGTGAGCTGCCTCAATCTGTTATCATGATGGGATCTTCGAGGAAGAAGTTCAGAACTGGACCGTGGAACGGCATCGCATTCAATAGCCTGTCTGTTTCTTCCCCTACGATCGGCTGGAATGCAACCATGGTTGTCAATGAAACGGTTGCGTACTTCGAGTTTGATTCTAACATTGATTCACCAGAAACAATTATCCAGTTGGATGTCAATGGTTTGGTCGAACGACTGACTAGGGAGAACGGAAGCCCTAGCTGGGGGGTGAGGTTCACGAATATGGATGATCCCTGCAATGGTTATGGGCAGTGTGGTCCTAATGGCTTCTGCAGAGCGAATAAAGACCCAAGATGCGAATGCTTGAAGGTAATGGTGATAACATGTGCAGTCATCGCTAGTTCGAGTCGACACAACTCTGCGTTATCTTGCGTTTTGCTCTATAACATTGGTTTATAGGTCGTTTCAATAATGTGATAAATAAAATGGCCTTCCAGGGTTACACACCGAAATATCTCGAACAATGGCAGAGGCTTAACCTTTCTGGTGGATGCGTGAGGGAAGTTCAGGCCAACTGCTCCGTTGATCGAGATGGCTTTTTCGAAGTTCCGAATGCCAAGTTGCCTGACCTGATAGACTTCTGGTTGGACAAGAACACGAACCTTCAAGAGTGCAGGAGGCAGTGCCTGGAAAACTGTTCTTGTACAGCGTACACGAATCCTGATGTTAGAAACGGAGGAAGCGGTTGCCTCATGTGGTTCGGTGATCTTATTGATGTTGCAGAGTTTCGAGACGACGAGTACCAGCAGATACTTTACCTTCGTCTGCCCAAGTCAGAGTTAGGTGCTGGTTAAATGTTCGAACATGTGAATCCTTCGTGTTACTGCCTCTTCCTTCTTCCTGCGACTTGCTCTTTCTCCCTGCAGATTCATTCAAGGGCTCTGCCGTGAAGAAAAGGAAAGTCGTTCTAGCGGCAATTTTATCCTTTACAGGGTTGATCGTGCTCGGGGGAGCCTTTTTGGCTGTGAAAAATGCGAAACACAGAAAGGGCGGTGTGGACTTCTATCTTTACTTCGTTAGCGAACATCTCACTGCATTTGAGCTCACAGGAGAGGTTGCAATTTCTTTCCAGGCTCTAAGTTCACGGGGGACGACACGGATTTGACATTGCTTGATTTTGCTACTGTGGTTAACGCCACGAGAAATTTCTCCGAGACGAATTTGATTGGAAAGGGTGGTTTTGGATCTGTCTACAAGGTAAAATTATTCAATTATCCATCTTTGTAGAAGACGAATTGTGTTTTGTATGGAGATAAATGAGGCCTTTGATGACTCTGAACAGGGATATCTGGTTGGCGGCAGAGAAGTGGCAGTAAAAAGGCTTTCGAAGAGCTCGGGACAAGGAATTGAAGAGTTCATGAATGAGGCCCTTCTGATCGCGAGACTCCAGCACAGGAATCTTGTCGGGTTGCTTGGCTGTTGCATCGAAGGAGAGGAAAGGATATTGATCTACGAATATATGCCAAACAAGAGCTTGGATTACTTTATTTTCGGTAATGCTCAGTCGCTTTTTCTTTTGGTATTCTTTTGTTTAAACGTATCGTTGTCTTGAGAATGATGAAGACGATGTCGATTACGCGCAGATAAGGCTACAAGCAATCTGTTGACTTGGGAGAAGCGCTTTGACATTATCGTTGGAATTGCACGCGGACTACTTTACCTCCATCAAGATTCGAAACTCCAAGTGATCCACAGAGACATCAAAACAAGTAACATCTTGTTGGATGCGGACATGAACCCTAAGATTTCTGACTTCGGCCTGGCAAGGATTGTTGCAGGCAGCGACAAAGAGTCACGGACCAGGAGAATCATCGGCACTTAGTAAGTAATCTATATTATCCCAGACCAATTCGCCTGTCTTGGTATTTACCATCTTCCTTCGATTTCATGCAGCGGGTACATGTCGCCAGAGTACGCTTTCAGCGGTAGGTTCTCTGAGAAATCCGACGTGTTTAGCTTTGGCGTGCTTCTGTTAGAGGTTGTCAGCGGCCAAAGGAACCGAGAGTTTGACCACCGAGATAACTATCATCACCTCCTCGGACACGTACAGCTATTTGACTACTCGTTAACAGACTTTGTTGTTAAATAGAAAGGAAAATGGTTTCTGAATGAATGTTGATTGAGATCTCCTCTGTTTTCAGGCATGGTTGCTGTGGAGAGAAGGAAGGGAACTAGAACTCATACACAAACCGCCGGGTGACTCGACCTTACGATCTCAGATGAAGAGAACCATACACGTGGGGCTGTTGTGCGTACAGAAGAACTCGGAGGATCGGCCATCGATGTCGTCGGTGGTGTTCATGCTAGCGAATGAAGGTACTGAATTGCCGGAGCCTAAGCAGCCCGGTTTCTTCGTTGAAGGAAGCCTGAAGACGACCACAGACATAACGTCCTCCAGGGAACTGTGTCTGCAAGTGGACGGCATCCTTACTATGACAATGCCACAAGTTCGTTGATGAAAAAATCCCCCGGGGCAGCAACACAGTCCTCAACCTCATCTTAACCCTCTAACAAACATCAACCTCCTCCTCCCCAACGCCAGAACCCGATATCAAAGTATTATTTGACGAATTTAGAAACTATAAGAAACCTCGCAAAAAGTAGCATGAGTTCTGCCATCCATATTACTACAGATGCGTTTCAACCAAGCAATCTCGGACGAAGAGAAGCATACACATGGGGATGCCATCCATGTGAGAACCACCGAGAGGATCAGGGCCATCGGTGGCCTCGCCTCTGTACAGGCTAGCCAAAGAAGGAACTGCCTCGTCCGGAGCCTCTAGATCACCCTAGACAGAACATCCTTTGAGGAAACCGAGCCGCAAGGTTGTTGACTATGGAGGTAATCAGTTTTTGTTTCCGTTTGTAATCTTGTACAGGGAGACGTGGAAGCCAACCAGTTCACATGTTCACAAAGATCTAATTTGAGGAAAATTAAGACAGTCCAGTCCCTCTCAGTGTTTTAATTGGGACACAAGACAGCAATCAGAGTCAATCTGGAGGTTCTAGCCGTCAGTTTTTACTTTTGTTTCAGTTTCTTTTTTTGCCATTCAACATGATTGAGCCATCAGTGGAAAGAAAACAGAAACAGAGTAACGTTTCGCATAACTCGAGAATGTTTCTTAGTTCAGGATGCAGAATAGTTTTCGAATGTTTCTTCGGTTGTTGTGTAGCCGTAGTTCGATTCCAAGAGGATTCCCAGCCTGAGGAAAAGCAAAGCAATGTGGCTTACAACAACGTGTACGCTGCGTGAGAAAGACGTGTGTGTGTAGAAAGGGAGAATGATGGAAACTTCTTGCTTGGAAGAGGGTCAGTCAAACTGCGTTTATTTGACATGGCACGCTGCAAATGCAATCAGAGTCAACGTAAACTCGTTCAGCATTGCCTTAAGTTTCTTGGTGTTTGACAATGATCTAACCTTTGATAGAAAACAAACTTCTGCCGTATCCCCGGCAAAATTTCCATTGAGTTTAGGGTACGAAAATTTGTTGAAGCAGCAAAGTGCTTCAGCATGAGGGGACTCTCCTGCTATCTGGCGTTGTTCCTGTCCGTGGCAGGATGTTCACTTGGATCTGACACGCTAAACTCATCGCAGTCCTTGAAAGATGGAGAGACGTTGGTTTCAGCCAACGGCAGTTTTGTGCTGGGATTCTTCTCGAGGGGGAACTCAGGGAGTAAGTACTTGGGGATATGGTTTTCCGTTACTCCTGATACAGTTGTTTGGGTTGCCAATAAGGAAAAACCCATCAATGGCTCGAACGGAGTCCTCATGTTTGACGGCAATGGCCACCTTATTATTCTCGATCAATCGAGTAACGTGATGTGGTCCTCGAATTCGTCTAGGAACTTAATATATCCTGTCGCACGAATATTGGACACTGGGAATTTGGTTGTTGAGAGTAGTTTGGATTTCAAAAACTATTCCTGGCAGAGCTTCGAGCATCCATCTGACACCTATTTGGTCGGCATGAAATTGGGATGGGATCTGAGAACCGGCTACGAAACATATCTGACATCCTGGAAAAGTGCCGACGACCCTGCACCTGGCGATTATACTTACAGATATAAACTTGAGGGTCTGATGCAAGGGGTGCTTATGATGGGTTCGGTTATAAAATCAAGAACCGGTCCTTGGAATGGAATCCAGTTCTCCGGCGTCTCTTCTGCTCGTGGCCTCGTCCTTGAGCCAATAGTTGTTTACAATGAAACCGATGCTTATTACGAGTATGAATTACTTATGGAGGGAATTACTACTAAGGCAACCTTGAATTCATCCGGATTAATTCAGTTAACCAGTATAAAGAGGGGGAGCACATCTTGGGATGTTATGTATGTCATTCTAAATGACTACTGTGACACATATGGGCAATGCGGCCCTAATGGTTTCTGCACACTCGGCAAGACTCCGAAGTGTCAATGCTTGACTGGTTTTGTGCAGAAGTCGACAGAGGAGTGGGCGTTGTCTAATTATACTTCAGGGTGTGAGAGGGAATTTCCCTTGAATTGCTCTTCTGATGAAGATTTCAAGGAAATTTCGCCTGTTAACCTGCCCGACTTGATAAATTTCTCGTTGGACAAGAACATTAGTCCGGAGATGTGCAAGGACTTGTGCAGGAAAAATTGTTCTTGTACTGCATATGCCAATTTAAATTTTAGAGAAGGAGGAAGCACCTGCTTGATGTGGTTCGGCGATCTTCTTGACATCAAAGAGTTCCATGGAGATCACTACGATCAAGGGATGTATGTACGCCTATCTGCACCATCGTTAGGTAATACCATCTTGCCTCGCATTGATGTTGATGTTCTCCTGATAACGAAATCACAGTATTTGCGATCATTCGTACGTTCTGCATCTTGGTTCAGATCACCATTCAACGCAAAAGAGGAGGCTGGTGATTGCTTCAGTGACTTCAGCCATTGCCGGGATGCTCATTCTAAGTCTGACGGCTTGGACCATGCAGAGGAGAAATCGAAGTAAAAGAGAAGGTGATCCCCGTTAGGGAGCGAAACTGTGGTTGAGTAATATTCTCACGAGAAGAAGAATGATCGTCAACTAAATGAATGATTACCTTTTTCAGACGCGAAGCCTTGGGAGGATGACATAGACTTGCCATTGTTCAATTTTGCTACTGTTGCTGCTGCTACCAATAATTTCTCCGAGGAAAATCTGATTGGAGCTGGAGGTTTCGGATCCGTCTACAAGGTACAACATAGGGCCAAATCTTGGTCATAACAGGCTGCAAATGGCTGGTGGATATTTGTTTAATATGCGGATTCTGCAGGGAAATATGTTCGTTGACAAAGATGTGGCGGTGAAAAGGCTTTCCAAGGACTCTAGACAAGGGCTAGAGGAGTTCATGAATGAAGTAGTCTTGATCGCCAAGCTTCAACACAAGAATCTCGTCGGACTTCTGGGCTGTTGCATAGAGAGAGAAGAAAGGATGTTGATTTACGAGTACCTGCCGAACAAATCCTTGGACAGTTTAATCTTCAGTAAGAAATTATATCCTTGTTCTGAATGGTATTCTCTGCATAAGACGACGATATTGATGCTGGTGCATGGCGGTGAAATGTCTGCAGATCATGATCTAAGTCACTCATTGTCGTGGGAGAAGCGCTATATTATAGTTTCTGGGATTGCTCGAGGACTTCTTTATCTTCATCATGATTCTAAACTTCAAGTCATACACAGAGACCTCAAGGCAAGCAACATACTGTTGGATGCCGACCTGAACCCTAAGATCTCTGATTTTGGCCTGGCAAGAATTTTCAGTGGAAGCGATAAAGCGGTGCGAACTAACAGAATTGTCGGCACCTAGTAAGTTAACTTCATAAACGAGCCATTTTCGTTTAGCATGTATGATTCTGCTTACTTCATGTCTTCTGTGTACAGTGGTTACATGTCCCCGGAATATGCAATGGATGGGAAGTTCTCGTCAAAATCCGACGTGTTTAGTTTCGGTGTGCTCTTGTTGGAGATTGTGAGCGGCAAGAAGAATCGAGGATTCAGCCATCCGGATCACCACCACAACCTTCTGGGGCACGTAAGCAAGAAATCATGTGTATCGGCCACCATCCGTAGCATTATGTTGTTCCTAATTCCGTCATCAATTTCATTCAGGCATGGCTACTCTGGAGCGAGGGAAAGTCACTGGAATTCATGCAAGGATCTCTACGGGAAATGTGTAACCAGCCTCAAGTGGAGAGATGCATTCACCTCGCCTTGCTCTGCGTCCAAAAGTTTCCGGACGACAGGCCCTTCATGTCATCGGTAGTCCTCATGTTGGCGAACGAAGGGACAATGTTGCCACGGCCAAAGCAACCGGGTTTCTTCCTAGAAAGAAGTCCCGGGAGCAGCTCGGAAGTAACGACGACTGGTGAAAGGCGCGATGTAGGGGGTTTTCTCACGATGACGATGCCGCAAGCACGGTGAAATATGCACCCCATCGCGGCAAAAGCCCTCTGTGTGGGAGGGAGTTGTTCGCGCGGGGGTTACATTTTATTTCATGGGTCTATAGATATTTTCTTCCGTGGACCACACAAGGCCTTCTGTGTTTGTCTCACACCACAACTTCGTAATGTAAGATTTTTCATTTACATTTGTATGAATGGATGAATTATAGGCTTCGCCGGAGTGAAGTCGATACGAAGGACAAAGTTGATTCCTGCCGTCAGGCGTGGTTGTTCCGGAGATGAAGAGATGCACACAGAGTGAGCGATGGCATCGGCGGTGTTTCATGCAATTGGTTTCATTAATCATTGTTCACACGTGAAAAAGTGGATCGACGGAACACTCACTGGAGATTGGGAATTGACTTATACTTTTCGATTTCAACTCTATCCAGTTCGAAAATCTTGCTTGTAAAACAATCATAAATGCGGCGACATTGTCAGAGTCAAAGCTAAGAGACCCACTCACCTCGCCGTCAGAGTTTACTTTTTTTGCTGGCCGTATACTGAACGTGGTAGAATTCTTTCGTCCGTTGAACTTTCCTCGTCCTCAGTATTCGGTCATAATCTGTCCATGCTCGTCGAGCTTTCCCTGATTTAGAATTCGAATCTTTTGGGTTCCCAGTTCGAGATCAGCAAGGAAGGGGCTTCAGGATGTGGACGCCGATCTCTCGCTGCTACTTCCCGTGTGGCTATCTACTGTTGTTCCTGTCAGCGTTGGGATGTTCGCTTGGAACCGATACCCTGACGCCATCCCTGCCCATGAAAGACGGGGAGACGCTGGTTTCAGCCGATGGTAGTTTCGTGCTGGGATTCTTCTCCAGGGGGAATCTGGGTAATAGGTTCTTAGGAGTATGGTATTCAGTTGATCCTGAAACAGTTGTCTGGGTCGCGAACAGGAACGTCCCTGTTAATGGTTCGAACATAATCCTTGAGTTTGACGGTGGAGGAAACCTTGTCATTCTCGACCGCTTGGGGAGCGTGGTTTGGTCCTCAAATTCGTCCGGAAGATTGAGCAATCCTGTCGCCCGGATTTTGGATACCGGAAATCTCGTCCTCGGGGAGAGCAGCAGCATTGACACTGGTGTCTATTCATGGCAGAGCTTTGATTATCCTTCTGACACCCTCTTGGCCGGCATGAAGTTGGGTTGGGATCTACGAAGGGGTTTTGAGAGGCATCTGACTTCGTGGAAAAGTGCCGACGACCCTGCTCCTGGCGAGTACACTTGTATGTACAAAGTCGACGGTTTGCTGCAAGGGAAGATTGTCAAGGGCTCGGTAGTAAAGTTTAGAACCGGCCAGTGGAATGGAATCCAGTTCAGTGGCATCTCTAATTCTGCCAACATCAGCTTCTTTAGACCTTTTATCGTTAACAATGAAACCGATGCTTATTTCGAATTTGGATCACTTCAAGACGACGTTCTGTCGAAGGTGACCATGAATGCATCCGGTTTACTGCAGCGCCTCTTAAGGAAGAAAGGAAGCACTTCTTGGGATGTCATGTATTCAGTCCCGTCGGATTTCTGCGACTTCTATGGGCAATGTGGTGTGAATGGTCTTTGCACTTCTAATAAAGATTCCAGATGCGAATGCCTGCCTGGTTTCTTGCCGAAGTCAGCAGAAGATTGGCTGATACTGAATTATACTGGGGGATGCGAGAGGGAAATCCAGTTAAATTGCTCTAATGAAGGTTTCCGGAAGGTTTCGTCAGTAAAGCTTCCAGACATGATAAATTTCCGGTTGGATAAGAACATGAGCCTCCACGAATGCAAAGCCATGTGTTGGAACAATTGCTCTTGCACTGCCTATGCCAATTCAGATGTTAGGAATGGGGGAAGCGGCTGCTTGATGTGGTTCGGCGATCTTCTTGACATTACTGAGGCTCGTGGAGCATATTCAAGTCAAGACATGTATGTACGACTATCTGCTCTTTCGCTTGGTCAGTATCGATCTTCTCTTAACTCTGTCGAAACATCAGATTACTCTTTTTAGGAACATAGAAACACATTCCGCTGCTGTTGTTCTTACTTCCCTTATTTCGATGTCAGATCATAATTCCAACCGAAAGAGGAGATTGGTGTTTGCTTCAGCGATCTCCGCTGCCACTGCAGGGATGCTCATTCTAGGCCTCACTGCTTGGATGATGAAGAGCAGAGGTTGTAAACGAAAAAGGGGTAAGACTATGCGAGAGCAGAACTATGGTACTGGGAGATGCTCTTTCGAGAGGAAAGATGATTTTTCTGCAGTAGTTAACATAGCAAAAAAACTAATTTTCAGGCGAACGGATTTGGGAGGACGATATCGACCTGCCTTTATTCAACTTTGCTGCTATTTCTGCTGCTACCGGTAATTTCACCGAGGTAAATTTGATTGGAGCAGGTGGTTTTGGATCAGTCTACAAGGTATAGTCATGCTTAATCTCAGTAGTTGCGATCTGTGAGTGGAGGTGTTGGAATTTCCTAAAGAAACCCGATTTTGCAGGGAAATCTCTTCGCCAACCGGGAAGTAGCCGTGAAAAGGCTTTCGAAGGACTCCGTCCAAGGCCTAGAAGAGTTCATGAATGAGGTTGTCCTGATCGCCAAGCTTCAACATAAGAACCTTGTCGGACTCCTCGGCTGTTGCATCGAGAAAGAGGAAAGAATGTTGATTTACGAGTACATGCCGAACAAATCATTAGACTACTTCATCTTTGGTACTGGCTTCGTTATTTTAATTTGGAGTAGATTCCTTAAAGTAAAGACAACGTATTAATGGCGTAGCTCGTGTGCTAAATGGCTGTAGATCGTGACAGAGGTCGCTCCCTGCCATGGGAAAAGCGGTTCGGCATAGTTTCTGGGATCGCCCGGGGACTTCTTTACCTTCACCACGATTCTAAACTCCAAATCATCCACAGAGACCTCAAAGCAAGCAACATATTGTTGGATGGAGACATGAACCCTAAGATATCTGACTTCGGCCTGGCAAGAATTTTCAGCGGAAACGATCAAGCAGTGAGAACCAGGAGAATAGTCGGCACCTAGTAAGTTGACTTCACCCCGAACCATTTGGCATAATGTAAGGTTCTGTGGTATGCTTACGGCATGCTTTTTTTCCCTTCCGAAATGCAGCGGCTATATGTCTCCTGAGTATGCTTTCGATGGTAAATTCTCGGCAAAATCCGACGTATTTAGCTTCGGGGTGCTCTTATTGGAGATCGTGAGTGGCGAAAGGAATCGAGGATTCAGACATCCGGATCACGACCACAACCTCCTGGGGCATGTAAGTAGGAAACGGGTCAGACTCATGTCTATTCGCCACTCCAATCCCCGTTCTAATATTCCATGATCATTTTCATTCAGGCGTGGATACTCTGGAGCGAAGGCAGGTCGCTGGAACTCGTGCACATATCCCTACGAGACTCTTATATCCAGCCCCAAGTCGAGAGATGCATCCACGTCGCGTTGCTGTGCGTCCAAAAGTTTCCAGACGACAGGCCCTTCATGTCGTCGGTGGTGTTCATGCTGGCGAATGAAGGGACGACATTGCCACGACCTAAGCAACCGGGATTCTTCCTGGAAAGGAGCCCCGGGGAAAGCTCGGGTGCGACGACAAACGAAGAAGGCCGTGACAGGGAAGGTTTTCTAACGGTGACTGTGCTGGAAGCTCGGTAAATACTGCCGGCCCACCTTCTCTTTCGCACCATTCCATCACAATCTACATACGATTTTACCTTATACATATTTATTCTCTGTAAATACATTATTAAAAAAAATGTATTTTCTTTTTATACTTATAGCCTGACTCCCGTAATGTAATATATAGACATCGTTATCCCATTCTCAAAATATTAAATAATGTTTGATTTATATTATATAACTCAGGATTGATTTAAGACTGCCCGCGGCCGTCGGACGCTCTTCGAAGTGTGGGAAACACTAAATGTGGTCGCCGGTATCGTAAACAAAACGTCACAAGCAACAATCGACTTCATCCAATAAGAACTTGTTTATTTATAGGAAATATGGTCCATTTTCTATTAAACAGAAAACGATAATTGGAAGTTCAAAAACCGTTTTCGTCGGAAAATTTAAAAAAGAGTTTTTTATTTTTTGGCAACAAATTTCATAAAAAACAAAAAACAAAATATCGATATTTGGCCTTATCTATAGGCCAACTTTAGGCGTTAGACATATCGTTTAAAAATTTTTGAATTTAAACTTATTTCGATTTTACTTTTCGATTTAGTCTTACCGCCGAATGTTCCGGTTAAGTGACGTGTCTCTGCCAGCCTCTTTTCTCTTTCTCACGTGGTTTGACGTCTTGTGTATTTTTTTTCCTTTGTCTTTCGTACGTGGCAATCTACACCGTCCACCTCAGCCAACGTCGTCTCCTCCTCCCTTTCCCCTTAATAAGATTTCTGACTTTGGGCTGACAAGTCTACCCCAGCCAACTCCCCTCCATTACCCCACCCAAACTACAGCCTCCGCCGGCTCCAGGTCCTTCAAGCCACCGGAGCTTCAAGTCTGCCGGCGCCACCCTATCCTCCTCTTCCGATTCTTCCCCCCATCCTCAACCATGATGGGGAAACCATGAAAGGAGTGATAGGCAAAGTAAAAACTGCCGCTACTAAAGTCCGGCAATAAAGCCTTATTTTATTTTTAATTATCGGACTTATAAAATTAGATTTTTTAAGCACTCATTTCAAAATTGAATTTTAAAAATCCAATTTCAAGAACTTATTTTTAGAGTTTCGAAAACATAACGGAAAAATAACTCATCATGTTCCAACTCTTTTGACAATATTGAACGGAACAATAATGCAGCAGCCCCTTCCTGTGGTTAAGTCTTACTTTGATTCGGTCCAAACTTAAAAAGAATCCAAAATGTTTTTGGGGAGGGGGTGTTCGACGCCTTCTTTTACTAGGGAATTGATTTGACATGGGAACGTAGATGTTACGGGAGTCAAACTAAGATGCAGGTCTCACCCGTCTGTTCTTTGATTTTCCTTCATCTCATCAATCATGTAGACGTTCCACTGTTGAACCAAATTCTCGCTAAGAGTTTAAGAAATCCATTCTCAACTTCAACAAGTCGAGAGCATCAAGGAAGTGGCGTCGCAATGAGGATGCTTGTCTCCTGCTGCTATCGCTCGTGTTGCTGTCTTCTGTTGTTCCTGTCAATCCTAGCATGTTCATTCGGGTCCGACACCCTGACTCGATCCCTCCTCATGAAAGACGGGGAGACGTTAGTCTCGGCCGACGGCAGTTTCGTGCTGGGATTCTTCTCTAGAGGGAATCCTGCCAGGAAGTACTTGGGGATATGGGACGCTGTTGCTCCAGATACAGTTGTTTGGGTTGCCAATAGGCAGAACCCTGTGAATGACTCCAGCGGAATCCTCTCCTTTGGAAGAGGTGGCAACCTTGTCGTTCTCAATGGGTCGAGGAACGTGATGTGGTCCTCGAATTCGTCTAGGAACTTAACGGATCCAGCTGCTCGCATATTGAGTACCGGGAATCTTGTTCTTGGAGAGAGAGGCGGTTTGGATTCTGAAGACTATTCCTGGCAGAGTTTCGATTATCCATCTGACACCCTTTTAGCCGGCATGAAGTTGGGGTGGGATCTGAGGACGGGTTTCGAGAGGCATCTGACTTCATGGAGAAGTGTTGATGACCCTGCAGCCGGCGAGTATACATTTGGAATTAAACTCGATGGTTTGATGCAGGGGGTGCTCATGATGGGTTCCATAAAAAAATTCAGGACCGGTCCCTGGATCGGACTCCAATTCAGTGGCATCTCTATCGCTAATCCGTTCATCTCTAAGAATCTTATTGTTTACGACCAAAACGATGCTTATTTCGAGTTTGAATTAGTTACGGAGGCAATTACATCAAAGGTCACTGTCAATCAGTCCGGCTCACTGCAACGCCTTATAAGGAAGAAAGGGAGCACTTCTTGGGAAGTTATGTACAGCATTCCGAGTGACTTCTGTGATGTATACGGGCACTGCGGCCCTAATGGTTTCTGCACTCTCGACAAGAACCCAAGATGCCAATGCTTACCCGGTTTCTTGCCAAAGACGTCAGAGGAGTGGCGATTGCTTAATAATACCGGTGGTTGTGTGAGGGAGATTCCCTTGAACTGCTCTTCCAGTGATGGTTTTATGAAAGTTTCGCCGGTGAGCCTGCCTGACTTGATAAATTTCTGGTTGGATAAGAACATGAGCCTCGACCAGTGCAACTTCATGTGCAAGAACAATTGCTCTTGTACAGCCTATGCCAATTCTGACATTAGAAATGGAGGAAGTGGTTGCATAATGTGGTTCGGCGTTCTTCACGACATCAAAGAGTACCGCGGGGATCAAAAGGATCAGGAGATGTATGTACGCCTATCTGCTCAGTCGTTAGGTATATTCATCTAGCCTCTTGTGGATTCCCATCTTTGCTTAATATCGTGAAATTTCCATAATCCTGACTTCCCTTTCGTCCTGGATCGGTGATCTCCACGATAGCAAAGAGGTCAACAGAGATCAAGAGAAGGCTGATGATCGCTTCGTTGGCTTCAGCCGTTGCTGGGGTGTTCGTTCTAGGCCTGTTGGCTTGGACGATAAAGAGGAAGCATCGAAGCAAAAGAAAAGGTAATCCTGTCGCAGAGTGAAACTGTTATTTGCTCAATGTTTTTTCGAAAGGAAAGATGATTAAGCTAATGAATTATATGAATACTTTTTCAGACTTAAAGATTTGGGAGGCTGAGATAGACTTGCCCTTCTTCGACTTTACTGCAGTTGCTGCTGCTACCGGTAATTTCTCTGAGGGAAATTTGATCGGAGCAGGCGGTTTTGGATATGTCTACAAGGTAGAATGGAGCTGAATATCCGCAGTTACAGCCCACGGATGGATTGGATATCATCTAAGATACAAATTGTTGCAGGGATACCTCCAAGCCGACAAGGAAGTAGCTGTGAAGAGGCTTTCGAAGGACTCGGGACAAGGCCTAGAAGAGTTCATGAATGAAGTCGTCTTGATCGCAAAGCTTCAACACAAGAACCTTGTCGGACTTCTTGGCTGTTGCATCGAGAGAGAGGAAAGGATATTGATTTACGAGTACATGCCAAACAAATCCTTAGACTACTTTATCTTCGGTATAGAATTTACCTATCTTAGTTGTTTGGAGTTAATTATCTTGGTAAAGAGAATGAAAAGAGCAGCACTGGTCACGAGCACCGGGTATTCTGTTAAATTGCGCAGATCATGACAGAAGTTGCCCGTTGCCATGGGAAAAGCGCTTCGCCATAGTTTCCGGGATTGCCCGAGGACTTCTTTATCTTCATCACGACTCTAAGTTTCAAGTCATCCACAGAGACCTCAAAGCAAGCAACATATTGTTGGATGGAGACATGAATCCTAAGATCTCAGATTTCGGCCTGGCCAGAATTTTCAGCGGAAACAATGAGGCGGTGAGAACTAGGAGGATAATCGGCACCTAGTAAGTCGTCCTCGTATCCCATGCTGTTATTGTTGTGGATTATAAGATGATGAAGTATGCTTACATCATTTTTTTTTTTGAAGTACAGCGGCTATATGTCCCCAGAGTATGCTTTTGATGGGAAATTCTCGGCGAAATCCGATGTGTTTAGCTTCGGCGTGCTTTTGTTAGAGATAGTGTGCGGCTTAAGGAATCGTGGATTCTCCCATCCGGATCACCACCATAACCTTCTGGGACATGTAAGTTGGTAGTGACGCTCATCGACTCCATCCATTTCGCTTCTCCTTCTGCCATTTTATATTACCAAGAGAATCGCAGCTCCATTATCGATCAATATTTTTCAGGCGTGGATACTCTGGAGCGAAGGCAGGTCGCTGGAACTCGTGCACATGTCCCTACGAGACTCCTATATCCAGCCCCAAGTGGAGAGATGCATCCACGTTGCATTGTTGTGCGTCCAAAAGTTTCCAGACGACAGGCCCTTCATGTCGTCGGTGGTGTTCATGCTGGCAAATGAAGGGACGACATTGCCACGACCTAAGAAACCGGGTTTCTTCCTGGAAAGAAGTCCTGGAAGCACAGATGTGACAACGACTCGTGAAAGGAGGGATGCGGAGGGTTTTCTTACGATGACCATGCCCGAAGCTCGATAAAAAGATACCGCTACTAAAGTCCGGGGACACTTTGCAGCTATGACATGATTAGTTTAGAGGGATGATAATAGCATAAAGGGTGGTGGCGGGGTCTAAGCATTCAACAGAGATGTTGAACTTCTGTCTGCAGCTTATCAACTGTGTGAGATCTCGGATCCCAATTTGCAGAAACAGCTCTTTGGGCATGGAAATACTCTGTTACCCACGAAGGTCGGCTGTCTTCAACGTAAGATTCTCGACTAAATCAGATGTTGCGAAAGATTTTTACCGTAGACTAATTTGAAAAATTAGATTTTTCTTAAATCAACTTAACTTTTATATTAGTCAATTGTGTTCTACTCAAATCATAATCGACGTCCCAAAATTATCCGGTGTAAACAAGTGCGACAAAAGGAATTGAGTATTCTGCCATCTGGATCAACTTCACAATCTTCCGGGGCACATAAGTAGGAACTGATGATGCTCATCAATTCCCATAGATAAATGAAGTCATGTTACGAATTCGATTTCATTCAGGCATAGCTACTCTGGAGTGAAGGCAAGTCATTCGAGAGATGCATCCACATTGTTCTGCTTTGCATCCAGAATTTTCTGATGACAGGCCGTTCTTGTCGGCTGTCCTGCTCATGTTGGCGAATGAAAGGACAATGTTGTCAGAGCCCAAGCAACCAGGTTCTTCTTGGAAAGAAGTCCCAGAGAAAGCTTGGATGTGATAACAACCCGTGAAAGACGTGAAAGAGGAGGTTTCCTTACAACGACCACACTGGAAGCCCGGTAAAAACTAATGTCTATTCGCCACTCCAATCGCCGTTTTAATATTCCATGATCATTTTCATTCAGGCGTGGATACTCTGGAGCGAAGGCAGGTCGCTGGAACTCGTGCATATATCCCTACGAGACTCTTATATCCAGCCCCAAGTCGAGAGATGCATCCACGTCGCGTTGCTGTGCGTCCAAAAGTTTCCAGACGACAGGCCCTTCATGTCGTCGGTGGTGTTCATGCTCGCGAATGAAGGAACGACATTGCCACGACCTAAGCAACCGGGATTCTTCCTGGAAAGGAGCCCCGGGGAAAGCTCGGGTGCGACGACAAACGAAGAAGGCCGTGCGTGACAAACGATTTTGCCTTATACATATTTATTCTCTGTAAATACATTATTAAAAAAATGTATTTTCTTTTTACACTTATAGCATGACTTCCCGTAATGTAATATATAGACATCGTTATCCCATTCTCAAAATTTTATGGTTTAACTCAAAATTTTAAAATATGTTTGATTTATATTATATAACTCAGATTTAAGACTGTCCGCGGCCGTCTGACGCTCTTCGAAGTGTGGGAAAGACTAAATGTGGTGGCCGGTATCGTAAACAGAACGTCATAAGCAACAATCGGCTTCATCCATTAAGGCCTTGTTTATTAATAGGAAACATGGTCGATTTTCTGTTAAACACAAAACGATAATTGGAATTTCAAAAACCGTTTTCGTCTCAAAATTTTAAAAACAGTTTTTTATTTTTTGGCAACAAATTTTATAGAAAACGAAAGACAAAATATCGATATTTGACTGGCCAACTTTAGGTGTTAGGCATATCGTTTAAAAAATTTTTGAATTTGGCCTTATTTCGATTTTACTTTTTGATTTGGTCTTATTTCCAACGGACGTTACGACGAACTACTGTGTCTCTAACGTCATCTTTTCTCTTTCTTACGTGGTTTGACGTCTCTTCAACGTGTCTTTTTTTTCCTTTGTCTTTCGTACGTTGCGATCTACTCCGTTCACCCCAGCCAACATTGTCTCCTCCATTCTTACCCCTTAGTCAGATTTCTGACTTTGGGCTGATAAGTCCATCCCAGCCAACTCCCCTCCATTACCCCACCCAAACTACAGCCTCCGCCGGCTCCGGGTCCCTCAAGCACTTCCTCCATCGGAGCTCCAAGTCTGTCGGCGCCACCCTCTCCTCCTCTTCCGATTCTTCCTCATCCTCAACCATGATAGGGAAACCATGAAAGGAGTGATAGGGATGGTTTTCTTACCATGACTATGCCCAAAGCATGGTAAAAAACTGCCGCTACTAAAGCCCGGCAATAAAGACTTATTTTATTTTTAAAAATCGAACTTATAAAGTTAGTTTCAAAATCGAATTTTAAAAATCCAATTACAAGAACTTATATTTAGAGTTTGGAAAATATAATGGAAAAATAACTCATCATGTTCCAACTCTTTTGACAATACTGAACGGAACAATAATGCAGCAACCCCTTCCTGTGGTTAAGTCTGATGGGATGTGACATAAACTACAACACCCCGAAATACGTCGAATGACTTCTTAAGGCCAGATTATGTTTCTCACAGCGGAAATAAATAATTAACGACGAAGAAACAATACCGAGATTTTACGTGGAAACCTCCTCAATGTGAGGAGTAAAACCACGGCCCGAGGCACCACTAAACTTCCACTTAATCAACAAAGAAGTGGGTATACAAGTGTTCCTCTCTAAACACCAATAATCAGCTCTCAATCCTCTTCCTAACTCAACGTAAACATCAAGAATCCATCTTGGAAATCATACGCTAAGGATATCAAATGAAGAGAAGCTGAAAATCATAAACACACAATCTGCCGTCTCGGATACAATACGAAATCTCCAGCAAAAAGACTTCAATCGCCAATCTAACCGCTCAAAATGAAGAAACTCAAGTAAGGAATACTTTCTCAAAGTTTCACGAGATTCTAACGGTGCGATCGGCGGGAACAGACCAAGAAGCAAACGTCGCCCAGGCTGGAATGGAGCTGCGGCGGGATCCAAAAACACTTCCTTGGTGGCAACCTCCACTTGTATTCTTGGGTCTGAAGATAACCCTGAAAAATACCTTAAATACTTGTGGGCTTTTTGGACTTCATCTATGTACAAAACATAGGCTTGGGCTACTCCACATATGGAGAGAAATACCCAACAAATCTCCCCCTCTCGACTATGTGGAAGAACTCGCCGTGATACCGGCGACTTGACGACAAGTAATAATCATTTCTCTAGAAAGTGCTTTTGTCATCATATCCAATCCATTATCATCAGTATGGATCTTCTCAATATGCACCAATTTTGAATTCACAACATCTCGAATCCAATGGTATCTCATATCAATATGCTTCGACTTCGCATGGAAAGTAGAATTCTTCGCAAGATATATGGCACTTTGGTTATCACAGAAGAGAACATACCGTTCTTGATTGAATCCAAGTTCTTGAAGAAAATTCTTCATCCATAATAACTCTTTGCACGCTTCCGTTGCGGCAATGAATTCCGCCTCGGTAGTAGAAAGTGCAACACATTTCTGAAGCCTAGATTGCCAAGAAACGGCTCCCCCTGCAAAGGTAATCAGATAACCAGATGTCGACTTACGAGTATCAATATCTCCAGCCATATCTGCATCTGCATAGCCAATCAACTTTGGCTCACCACCTCCGAAACATATACCATAATCTGCGGTACCACGCAAATACCTCATGATCCATTTCACCACATTCCAATGCTCCTTACCAGGATTAGACAAGAATCGGCTCACCACGCTAACAGCATGCGCAATATCAGGTCTCGTGCACACCATAGCATACATCAAACTACCAACAGCAGAACTATAAGGAACCTTCTGCATATACTGCCTATGCTCATCAGAAGAAGGACAATGATCGCGGCTCAACTTAACTCCAGAAGGAAATGGAGAACTTACTGCTTTAGCATTTTCAATATTGAACCTTTCCAACACTTTGTGAATATACTTCTCCTGCGATAAGAAGATCTTCTTCTCTTCTCTTCTTCTGGTAATCCTCATGGCAAGAATCTGTTCTGCAGGACCTACGTCTTTCATAGCAAAAGACTTGTTCAATTGCTTCTTCAATTGATTAATGCGGGAAATATTCCTGCCAACAAGAAGCATATCATCCACATACAATAAGAGAATAATGAAGTCATCATCACCAAACCTCTGAAAGAAGACACAATGGTCTGTGTTGGTTCTGGTGTAGCCATGCTCCCCCATAAAGGACTCAAACTTCATAGACCATTGCCTTGGAGCTTGTTTTAAACCGTAAAGACTTTTGTTGAGCTTGCACACAAAATCTTCTTTTCCTTTTACAATGAAACCTTCAGGTTGTTCCATGTAAATCTCTTCGTCCAAGTCACCATGAAGAAAGGCTGTCTTAACATCCATTTGCTCAATCTCCAAGTCAAGGCTAGCAGCTAAACCCATCACAACTCGAATAGATGACATCTTGACAACCGGAGAGAATATCTCATCAAAATCAATTCCTTTCCTCTGACTAAAGCCCTTTATAACCAATCTCGATTTATATCACGGCCGAGAGTTGTGTTCATGCTTTACCCTGAATATCCATCTGTTCTTCAAGGCACGCTTACCCTTAGGCAACTTCACCAAATCATAAGTATTATTGTCGTGAAGCGATTTCATCTCATCATCCATAGCACGAACCCATTCTTCCTTTTGCTCACTCTCCATAGCTTCTGCAAAATATTCGGGTTCTCCCCCATCAGTCAACAAAACATACTCATTAACTGGATACCTGGTGGATGGTTGTCGTTCTCTCAACGACCTTCTGAGTGGCACGTCAATTGGAGCTTCAGTTGTTGGTAAATCATCAACAACTTCGGTTTCAATCTCATCAGTCCCATGCTCATCATCCTGAACTTCACTTTGGGATGGAATTGACACAGGAGGAACGATACTCATATCCAAGTTCTCACTTCTAGAAGCAGTTGAAGGTTTCACCTTCTCAATATCCTCAATAGTCTGATCCTCTACAAAAACCGCATCTCTGCTTCGAATAAGCTTCTTCGAGATAGGATCATAAAATCTGTAGCCAAACTCATCCTGACCATATCCGATGAAAACACATTGCTTTGACTTCAAATCAAGCTTACTTCTCTCATCACTTGGAATATGCACAAAAGCTTTACATCCAAAAACTTTCAAGTGATCATAAGAGGGATCCTTACCACTCCAAACTCGATTTGGAACATCAAACTTCAAGGGAACACATGGTGTAATATTTAACACGTGAACAACAGTGTTAAGAGCTTCTCCCCAAAATGACTTCGGTAACTTGGCATGTGAAAGAATACATCTTACCCGTTCAACGAGTGTCCTGTTCATCCTCTCTGCTAACCCATTTAACTGAGGTGTCTTGGGTGGCGTCTTTTGATGTCGGATGCCATGTTGTCTACAATACTCATCAAATGGCCCCGAATACTCACCTCCATTATCAGATCGAATGCACTTGAGCTTTCTTCCAGTTTCCCTCTCAACCGAAACATGAAACTGTTTGAACACATCTATAACTTGGCTCTTGTGCTTCAAAGTATAAACCCAAGTCTTTCTTGAATGATCATCAATGAAAGTAACAAAATAAAGAGATCCACCTATGGTCTGAACCTTCATAGGACCGCATAAATCTGAATGAACCAAGTCAAGAACATTCTCTTTTCTTTCAGACGATGAAGAAAAAGAAATACGATTCTGCTTTCCTGCCAAACAATGATCACACCTCTGCAAGCTGGCACTCTCCAAACCAGATAATACGTTCTTTCTGCCTAAGAGAGAAAGACCTTTCTCACTGATATGACCAAGCCTTTTATGCCACAACTCAGATATAGCTACATTTTCAGCCACATTAACAACATGACTCGCAATCTTAGCATGCAACATGTATAAAGATGAAGATCTCTCACCTCTGGCTACAATCATCGAACCTTTGGTAAGCTTCCATCTTCCATTTGCAAAGGTACTACAATAACCATCATCATCTAGCTTTCCAGTTGAAATCAAATTCAACCTGATATCTGGAACATGTTTCACATCTTTCAAAATCAACTTGGAACCAATACTAGTCTCCAAGCAAATATCACCAATGCCAACAACCTTTGCCTCACCATCATTTCCCAACTTCACACAACCGAAACTACCTGGTGTATAAGAAGTGAAGAAGTCCTTCCGGGAGGTAGTATGAGTAGAAGCACCACTGTCAATAACCCAACTGGTCTCGTGGCTAGTCAAATTAACCACGTCAGAATCATAGACAATCAGAAAATCCTCAGTAGTAGTGGCAACCCGTTCCGCATCACTACTTTCACCTGATTTCTTCTCTTTACCCTTGTCCTTATACTTCTGTTTATTCTCCTTCTTCAAAAGCCGACAGAAAGGCTTGATATGTCCTTTCTTCCCGCAATGATGGCACTCAACATCAGCAAACTTTCCTCGAGACTTGCTCCTGCTATTGCCATCTCTACTCTTCGGTCCACGGCTATAACCTCTCTAGAGGGAATCCTGCGAGGAAATACTTGGGGATATGGGATGCTGTTGCTCCAGATACAGTTGTTTGGGTTGCCAATAGGCAGAACCCTGTTTATGACTCCAGCGGAATCCTCTCCTTTGGAAGAGGTGGCAACCTTGTCGTTCTCAATGGGTCAAGGAACGTGATGTGGTCCACGAATTCGTCTAGGAACTTAACGGATCCAGCTGCTCGCATGTTGAGTACCGGGAATCTTGTTCTTGGAGAGAGAGGCGGTTTGGATTCTGAAGACTATTCCTGGCAGAGTTTCGATTATCCATCTGACACCCTTTTAGCCGGCATGAAGTTGGGGTGGGATCTGAGGACGGATTTCGAGAGGCATCTGACTTCATGGAGAAGTGTTGATGACCCTGCAGCCGGCGAGTATACATATGGACATAAACTCGACGGTTTGATGCAGGGGGTGCTCATGATGGGTTCCACTAAAAAATTCAGGACCGGTCCCTGGATCGGATTCCAATTCACTGGCATCTCTATCGCTAATCCATTCTTCACTAAGAATCTTATTGTTTACAACCAAACCGATGCTTATTTCGAGTTTGAATCAGTTACGGAGGCAATTACATCAAAGGTCACCATCAATCAGTCCGGTTCACTGCAACGCCTTACAAGGAAGACAGGGAGCACTTCTTGGGAAGTTATGTACAGCATTCCGAATGACTTCTGTGATGTATACGGGCACTGCGGCCCTAATGGTTTCTGCACACTCGACAAGAACCCAAGATGCCAATGCTTACCCGGTTTCTTGCCAAAGACGTCAGAGGAGTGGCAATTGCTTAATAATACCGGTGGTTGTGTGAGGGAGATTCCCATGAACTGCTCTTCCAGTGAAGGTTTTAGGAAAGTTTCGTCCGTGAGCCTGCCTGACTTGATAAATTTCTGGTTGGATAAGAATGTGAGCCTCGACCAGTGCAACTTCATGTGCAAGAACAATTGCTCTTGTACAGCCTATGCCAATTCTGACATTAGAAATGGAGGAAGTGGTTGCATAATGTGGTTCGGCGATCTTCACGACATCAAAGAGTACCGCGGGGATCAAAAGGATGTGGAGATGTATCTACGCCTATCTGCTCAGTCGTTAGGTATATTCATCCAGCCTCTTGTGGATTCCCATCTTTGTTTAATATCGTGAAATTTCCATAATCCTGACTTTTCGTCCTGGATCGATGATCTCCACGACAGCAAAGAGGTCAACGGAGATCAAGAGAAGGCTGATGATCGCTTTGTTGGCTTCAGCCGTTGCTGGGGTGTTCGTTCTAGGCCTGTTGGCTTGGACGATAAAGAGGAAACCTCGAAGCAAAAGAACAGGTAATCCTGTCGCAGAGCGAAACTGTTATTTGCTAAATGTTTTTTTGAAAGGAAAGATGATTTAGCTAATGAATTATATGAATACTTTTTCAGACTTAAAGATTTGGGAGGCTGAGATAGACTTGCCCTTCTTCGACTTTACTGCAGTTGCTGCTGCTACCGGTAATTTCTCTGAGGGAAATTTGATCGGAGCAGGCGGTTTTGGATATGTCTACAAGGTAGAATGGAGCTGAATATCCGCAGTTACAGCCCACGGATGGATTGGATATCATCTAAGATACAAATTGTTGCAGGGATACCTCCAAGCCGACAAGGAAGTAGCTGTGAAGAGGCTTTCGAAGGACTCGGGACAAGGCCTAGAAGAGTTCATGAATGAAGTCGTCTTGATCGCAAAGCTTCAACACAAGAACCTTGTCGGACTTCTTGGCTGTTGCATCGAGAGAGAGGAAAGGATATTGATTTACGAGTACATGCCAAACAAATCCTTAGACTACTTTATCTTCGGTATAGAATTTACCTATCTTAGTTGTTTGGAGTTAATTATCTTGGTAAAGAGAATGAAAAGAGCAGCACTGGTCACGAGCACCGGGTATTCTGTTAAATTGCGCAGATCATGACAGAAGTTGCCCGTTGCCATGGGAAAAGCGCTTCGGCATAGTTTCCGGGATTGCCCGAGGACTTCTTTATCTTCATCACGACTCTAAGTTTCAAGTCATCCACAGAGACCTCAAAGCAAGCAACATATTGTTGGATGGAGACATGAATCCTAAGATCTCAGATTTCGGCCTGGCAAGAATTTTCAGCGGAAACAATGAGGCGGTGAGAACTAGGAGGATAATCGGCACGTAGTAAGTCCTCCTCCTATCCCAAGCTGTTATCGTTGTGGATTATACGATGATGAAGTATGCTTACATCATTGTTGTTGTTTTTTTTAAGTACAGCGGCTATATGTCCCCAGAGTATGCTTTTGATGGGAAATTCTCGGCGAAATCCGATGTGTTTAGCTTCGGCGTGCTTTTGTTAGAGATAGTGTGCGGCTTAAGGAATCGTGGATTCTCCCATCCGGATCACCACCATAACCTTCTGGGACATGTAAGTTGGTAGCGACGCTCATCGACTCCATCCATTTCGCTTCTCCTTCTGCCATTTTCTATTACCAAGAGAATCGCAGCTCCATTATCGATCAATATTTTTCAGGCGTGGATACTCTGGAGCGAAGGCAGGTCGCTGGAACTCGTGCACATATCCCTACGAGACTCTTATATCCAGCCCCAAGTGGAGAGATGCATCCACGTTGCGTTGCTGTGCGTCCAAAAGTTTCCAGACGACAGGCCCTTCATGTCGTCGGTGGTGTTCATGCTGACGAATGAAGGGACGACATTGCCACGACCTAAGAAACCGGGTTTCTTCCTGGAAAGAAGTCCTGGAAGCACAGAAGTGACAACGACTCGTGAAAGGAGGGATGCGGAGGGTTTTCTTACGATGACCTTGCCCGAAGCTCGATAAAAAGATACCGCTACTAAAGTCCGGGGTCACTTTGCAGCTATGACATTATTAGTTTAGAGGGATGATAATTGCATAAAAGGTGGTGTCGGGATCTAAGCATTCAACAGAGATGTTGAACTTCTGTCTGCAGCTTATCAACTGTGTGAGATCTCGGATCCCATTTTGCAGAAACAGCTCTTTGGGCATGGAAATACTCTGTCACCCACGAAGGTCGGCTGTCTTCAACGTAAAGATTCTCGACTAAATCAGATGTTGCGAAAGATTTTTACCGTAGACTAATTTGAAAAATTAGATTTTTCTTGAATCGACTTAACTTTTATATTAGTCAATTGTGTTCTACTCAAATCATAATCGACGTCCCAAAATTATCTAGTGCAAACAAGTGCGACAAAAGGAATTGAGTATTCTGCCATCTGGATCAACTTCACAATCTTCCGGGGCACATAAGTAGGAACTGATGATGCTCATCAATTCCCATAGATAAATGCAGTCATGTTACGAATTCGATTTCATTCAGGCATAGCTACTCTGGAGTGAAGGCAAGTCATTCGAGAGATACATCCACATTGCTCTGCTTTGCATCCAAAAGTTTCTGATGACAGGCCGCTTGGATGTGATAACCCGTGAAAGACATGAAAGAGGAGGTTTCCTTACAACGACCACACTGGAAGCCAGGTAAAAACTACCATGCCATCTCTTTTGCACATTCGGATGTCTTATTGGCTACTAACAGGAGTTTGAGCTCACAAGTACTAGGAGGTGCCAGACAGAGGAACGAAAATATCAGATGTAGATAATCCGTGTTTGCTAGGACAGCAAGGTATGTTATCGAGGTTGAGAAAGAACGTAGTCCGCATATCAGTAGCCATTCTTACCTCAAAATTGCCAGAAGGTCGAAGATAATGTTGACCTGGGACGGGAAGCTTCTTCACATGTGTTTCAATTTGTCGTTGAGAATAATATAGGAACTTCTCTTGGCTGCTACATCCTGTTCTGTGAAGGTAGGCCATCATAGTTCTTAAATCAGACAGATGTACAAGGGAAATCAGTTTTCGCGTGTCAGGAAATCTCTTCTTTAATCCATGAAAGGGTAACAAACTGCTGGGTTGACCGAAGGAGTTTACCAAGTGCAAACATTGCGCACAAATTCTGCCTTTTCTTGCAACCCCCAACCGAAAATGGAAAGAACAGGACTCGACATTAATATTCGGTGTCCCCTAATCAAACAGCACTCACTTCCTGACCTGTTCTTAGGAAGAAGAAGATGCCTGTAATGATGCTATGAGTCTTGCCTGCTGTTTGGACCGTTCCCGTTCAGACAGGATACTTCATGTCCCTTTTAGAATGACAATGTCATTTTGCTATCTGAGGTTGCTGCAGTGGTAGTCAGATCTTTACGTCGCCAATACAGTAGCTTCATCCCAGTCCTAGAAAGACAGAAGATGTTAGTCTCAGGAGAAGAGTGTTCCGTGCTGGGATTCTTCTCTACAGGGAACTCAGGGAGAATGCACTTAGAGATATCTTGTTATAAAATATCTTCAATCAATTGATCAGCAATCGAACAGTCTCTCCTGCAACCAGCCAGGCAAGTCTAAGTTACATGTAGGTGTCATCTTATTATGCATCACAACCAACAAGCTATAACACGATTGTCCCGAAGGGGAGATTGAGTCTACTGCATCTTCTTTTGTTTCCAGAATCAAGATACTCCCACTTTTCCCAGGACTTGGAGGACCATCAGGGCATGCGTAAATCTTTAAGCTCTGAACTCGTGACGAATTTGATGGAGCAGATGTCACCATATGAATGAGCCAAGGGGATTGAGACATCAAGGTTCCATAACACCCGTTGCTGACAAGGAATCTTGAGCAATGTCATTAAGTTCCCAGTTGGGGTGGTTCTGGTCGGAGTCCACAGGCAAGATACACAAAATCTTTCTATGTTGTCGATATAGGGTTTTTCTATGGCCGATGCTGACGTACGATATGCCAGCTCCTCTGATAAGTTGGTACAAGTTAGCCTACAAGGAACAAGATCAATCATGGATGCATTAGTTAAAGTTTGGAAAGTAGGATCTATAGTCAAGATCATCAAGAAATGTAACTAAAAACCTCTCAGACATCAGCTCCTATATTACAGGGACGTCACAGCATGCAACATCTCCAACAAATCGTTGCTACCGAGTAGCGTGATAAACCAAAGGTTGATCAATAATGCTTCCAAACATTAGTTCCTACATAACAGCAATGAGAGAGCATGCAACAACCACTGCTACCATATAGTGTGATAAACCATAGAGCTTAACGAACAGTCATTTTTCTGGCATTGATGATCCGAAAAGCAAATTAAAAATTTCAGTTCATCATAGTTAAAAAGCAGAACAATTTGATACCTCATTGGCCTCATCCAAAGCACTTGTTGATTCATCTAACAATGCTAACTTGGGCTTTGAAAGAAACAAGCGGGCAAAGGCAAGTCGTTGCTGCTCCCCAAGGGAAAGAACACTTGACCACTCAAACGTTGAGTCGAGGCTTGTAAAACGAGATAGCAAGTAACCCAGGCGTACATCCTCGAGGACCATTATCAGCTCATCAGTTGTTGGCACCCTACCCCTTGGGTTTCCAGAATTCGGTCGCCTCACTAAAAATGATAGTTCAGCTGCAGATATTACATCGGATATATTCTTCAGCACTAGAACCTCCAGCAATGTAGCAACGGAAACAAAGAGGTCAAAAATCAATTCACAAAAGTATGATTGTTAGAAGTAGTTAGTGAACAATAAGAAGGCAAATAAAAGCTATCCTTAGTGAGTTATGCAGCAGTAGTAACATGGTTGCATGAAATTATAAAAATGCTCAACTACATACGAGAAGATGAGCTGCCATTTGACTTGAAATCTGCTTCATCGACCCAGGTAGGATACAACAGCTGTTGACGAAGTGTTCCGAGATTCATGTATGGCCTCTGGGGAAGGAAAAATATTCTTCTAGAGCTCAAGGTGGCACTCCGGAATTCTTCAGAAGTTTCAGAATTCTCATTAACAGTCCCAGCAGAAGAAAATGAAGGTTGGGTCACTTGTTCATCGCCCACGTGGTATGTGATCTTGCCACTCCCAGCATTCCAAAGACCAGCCATAGCTCTCAGCAGGGAGGTCTTACCACTTCCACTAGCTCCCATTACCTAGTAATGTACACAAATTGAGCACTCCAAGTACACCAGAAGCTTACTTTGTACGACACACACAAAAAGATATCAGCCATGCATGTAATGAAGCAATATATACCAGTAAATTTTCATTTTGGTGGATTGTTAGTGACAGATCCCTGATCAACGTTTCTCTACTTGTTGGCGTTACCATGGTCAAGCTCTCTATTTCTACTAATTTTGGAGGCCTAGATGAACTTGCATATCCATTGCAATCAGGCCCGGCAGAACTAGTAGTGTTGCAGAACACAACATTGATACTACTTGGAGAGACAACAAGTGACTCCTTTGAACTTTGATTCAGAACATCTTCAAATTCACCTGCATATGAATGATGGTCTAAAGTGTGAATGCCAAATATTATGTCGTCAAAGGCAAATTATCAATAAAACACTATTTTGTAAGACATAATAAACAGGTTAGAAATTTCTCATAGGAGTGGCAGAAAGGTTGAGTACTTAAAGCTTTGAGCCACAATACAATAAAAGAAAGGAAGTCCCAGTACAGTGTATCATACACTTTTCAATACTCGAGGAACAATGTAAAAGTTTGTGAACAAAAAACAAGACAAGAGATTGGGATGGCCTTCAAAAGAAAGAAAAGTAAGAGACAGCCCTTGATGCACAGTGATCCCTGGTACTAGGGCAGGGGAGTCTGGCGCATATATATGGGAGCAGCAATTTCATGACACAATCTGATGATCGAGAGGATCCCAGAGGAGTAATGTTTTCATTTCACCAATGCCTGTACTTTTAGATACTGAGCTGGAACTTTCTATGCATAGAAGAGCAGAATGGTTGAAGGTTCTATTAATGGTCAAAGTCATCTGTCCCTACTCTTTTAGCAAGTCGTTAGTATGACAATTGAATAATTTGATACGTAACGACAGATGGATTACCTAGACGATCAATGACAGCTGAGAAGGCACTGATGGCTTGAAACTGATAGACGATGAGGGAAAAATCTCCAAGAATGTGATTGAAAGCAGAAACAGACTGATTTATAACTCCAAACTCAATCTTCCCTGAAAAGTACATCGGAGCAACCACAGCAGCTGGCAAGATTTGTATGAGATACCGGTAGCCATTTGTGAAGAACTCCAAGTTCCGGGATGCTACCAGTAGTTGCTGCAAAAGAGAACATATTTCAAGAACCCATTAAGTCTATCCTCAGATCCAAGCAAGAACACTAGATTAGATGGAAAAAGAGAGATACTTATGGGACACTGCAAGTTAGAAAGCAGCAATGGATTGGTATCCGTACGCTCAAGTTTTGAAAAGCACTGTTAAACCGCTGCAGCAGCAAATTCAGTTCATTTTCCTCACCACCATAGAAAGCAATTGATTCGGCGTTCTCTCGAACTCTTACAAGCCCATAACGGAAATCTGCCTCCTTTTTCTCTTGCATAAAGTTCAATGTAACAAGACCCTGAGTTTCATAGGGGGAAAGAATTTCAGCTAGATGTGTAGAAACGATCCTTCTTCTCGGTAGAATCATGAGCACCAAGTGCACGAGAGATTACCCTTCCAAGAAGAACGCTGATGACCGTGCCGCCAATCGAATACAGAAGAAGAACGACAAACAACGGGGGATAAATGCCATACAAGATGTTGCTGAATGATATCAAGTCGACGGCAGCATTGAAGAAAGTCAGTGAGAAGGAGAGGGCTGTCCCCGTGAAGGAACTGAGGTCATCGACGATGCGCTGATCTGGATTGTCGATGATGGACTGGGACTGAATCTTGTAGAATGTCCTGTCCTTCAAGTAACGTTCCATGTAATAGCTGGTCATCCAAGATCTCCACCTAAGAGCGAGAGTCTCTCTAGCATAATCTCTCAGGACAAAGAACTGCACAGACAATGTCGCCTGATCAGCGGCTGACGACTACATCATCCGATTATTACAGAATTCGAGGGGTTCTCACCGGGATACCGCCAGCAAAACTGGCCAGGTAGTAGAGGAGTTGCTTGGTGAACTGATCAGCGTCCTTGTCTGGGGCAATCAGGGGGTGGGGTGTCTCAAACAAACCTAAACTAGAAAACAAAAGGAAAGATAGCAGGAACACAGAGGAGGGGATAGTCTTACTGGCAAGAGCGTTGTAGAAGTCGCGGCCGAGGAAACTGAAACCGACGCTGATGCCGGTGGTGCCCAAGGTAAGGGCAAACACAGCAGCGAGCTGAAGTCGAGCCTGGGTCTGGTCGTCGGAGGACCAGTAGGGAGCTGCAACCTTCCAGAATCTCCTCCACAGCCGTTGGACATCACTCTCACCCTTTTGAACACAAAATCCAATCCAATCCAATCCACATAAAACAGAACATAACGGATAACTAAGAGACAGGAAAGAAAAAGGGAAGGAAAGGAAAGAAATGCTTCCCGGACCTGGTCGTCCGTGCCACCAGTCTCGGCTGCATTTACACTTGATTTTGCTCTCAGGGGGACAGAAAAGAAACTGGAATTGCGGCTACCGCGGAGCTTCCTCCTCCTCATTGGGGTTGCGTGGATGGGGATGCCGCGGCGCGTAGAGGTGGAGGGTGGGATGGAGATGGAAGGCATAATAATACCCATGTGCGTTGTTGACAGCTTGGCATCCTTGGGAATCCCCCGAGCTACTGTTGCCGATGCTCCAGCAAGACTAGGATTGATTATGTTCGGACAAGCCCGCGTGGGAGCGGGGAGCATCCTTCCTTTCCTTGGAACTAAACTGAGGCTTTCGAGTTTAAGTCTGGCGTTGTTTGTAACTACTCTTCCTGACTATGTTCGTGTCAGGTCAGGTTTCGTTCCAATCCCAGCCACTTGATGCTGTTATCCAGCAACGTTGCGTCTTCTTTGGTGCTCTCTCTGATCCAAAACTAACATAAAAAAATTTCCTTTTCTTCCAGCCCAGCTCAAGTATGTTGGGCTGAGATCCTCCATCGCACACGACCATAACATGCTTAGTCCATCGCCAAAAGAATTAGGCCGTCGGTGCAGAATTCGAAGGGACAAAGAAAGACTTCACAAGCGCATTGAAGGCTTTTTCATCACGGCCTCTTTTGGGTATCCCTCGATCGCTACGAAAGGCCGGCCGGACCTCCTTTTGATCTTCTGTCTCCATCAAGCCTTCCAATAAACGTCTGCAAATACGTCAACTTTTACTCCCCCACAATCTCAGAAATTCAACGCTGGTTTTCACCCGGTTTCCGAGAAGTCCCCTGACCCCACCCCCCCCCCCCCCCCCCTTACGACCGACTTTCCTTTTGTCCACGCGATAATTAAGCTTAACTGGACACCGGCTGTCCTCGTTTCATCCCCACCCCTCTTCCCAACTCTCCTCTCTTTCCCGGAAGAAGCCTGTCTGACTCGGACAACCTCGGCCCTCCCATCCTTATAAACACCCGCAACGAACCCACCTCAGAATCAGACCATTCTCATTCCCACCATCTGACCCCATCAAAGTTCTAGTGAAAAGATTCGATCTTTGTTCGACCCATCTGGAAATGGCGAACAGGGCATCCGGTGCGGGATTCCACGATTACTTGCCCGTCATGGCGGAGAAACTCGGCCCGGAAGGACTGATCGAGGAGCTCTGCAATGGGTTCAACCTCCTAATGGATCCTGCCAAGGGGGTCATCACCTTCGAAAGCCTCAAGAGGAACGCCGCGCTCCTCTGGCTCCAGGGATTCAGCGACAGCGATCTTCGGAGCATGCTGAGGGAAGGGGACACCGACGGCGACGGGGTTCTTAGTCAGATGGAGTTCTGCGTGTTGATGTTCAGATTGAGCCCCGGCCTGATGATGGAGTCCGAGGATTTGTTGGAACAGGCCCTGGCTGATGAACTCCAGGGGTTCGATTCCAATTGATATTCATTGGCTTGTTTTGTGTATCTTTTCGTCTGACCCTAATTCTTTGTAATTCATTCTTTCACACTTTGATTCATTATCACCCGAAATTCATTACTGGGGAAATTGAGTTCTTTTGGCCCCAAAGTTTGCTACTTGCTGGGATTTGGCTAGGAGGGATGTCTGAAAGTGAAACACGACTGAGTTGGGATCCAAACTAATTAAGAAGAAAAGAACTTTTGTCTGGTTGGTCGGCTAACTATTGCGACAATTACGGCCTCTGCGGCCTGTACGGGGAAATGCCAGACGACTAGTCTCCCTTACTGTCAGTGCCTGAAAGGTTTCTCGCCGGGAAGCCTGGACAAATGGGAATCTAACTACTGGTCGCAAGGATGTGTAAGGAACAAGCCCTTGGTCTTCCCAAACAGCGAGGATGGGTTCCAAAAACTCGAATATCAAACTGCCGGAATTCCGAACTGCTTGGAACATTATCGAACTAACTAATTTTTGCAGGGAACAAAGAAGTCTCACTGGTAGATCAGGAACATGAAATGCCTGAGGATAACTTGGAGCTCCCGTTATTCGACCTCACGTCGATGTCTAAGGCCACCAAACAGCTTTTTGGATGAAAACAAGCTGGTAGAAGGTGAATTTGGAATGGTCTTTAAGGCCGAAGTTATTCTGATCCAAAAGCTTCAGTGCCGCAATCTGGTGAAGCTCCTGTAATGCATCCATGTCGGCCTACTGTGTCTGCAGAACACCCAGACGACAGGCCGACCAGGTCATCAGTCGTCGTGATGCTGAGCAGAGATGGTTTGCTTCCTTATCCAAAGCAACCCGGTTTTCTTGCCGAGAGAAAGATCAGAGATAGCATGTCGTTGTCGAGCAAGAACTGAGTCCATCTCGGTCAACGACATCTCCTTCACCCTCCTTCCGCCGTGATAGACTTAACGTGCGGAGTTGAAATTTAAGTGGTAATGAATTGTAAACGGTGTCATAATATTTAAGTCATTTAAAGTAGTGGTTTCAATAGTCTTTTAAATTACCTACTACTCCCTAAATATAAAGAGAGCATTTCATGTAACAGAGTAATAAAATAATCAATAAAGATAAAGACATTTTGTAGTTCAAACACTCGAACATTCAAACTCTTATAGATGCAACGGCTTTAAAGAATGTTTCAGCTATTCTACGGAAAGTTGTCAGTAATACAAAATCTCATGTTCCGTTTACACTTTCTTCTATCATATACCATCCTTTCACACGTAATCCCTACAATTTTCAGAACTCGTAAATTCCACTTCATTATCGATGTGTTATAAACTTAAGACATGACCTAGAAGAACAATCACAAAATGTCCTGGCAAGTAACAAAGAGGAAAGCCCATATACAGGCCCAAAATCCCATAATAAAGGAGCCCATTGTTATCATTTCACATGGTCGTCCCGCCACGACCCGATCCATCCCGCGAAGCATTTATCTCCAATCTCAACTGTCCATCATCTCTCCATCCAACGGACAGTATGACAGATCCGTGTGTCTTTCTCCGATTGGTCGAATCCTAGAGCACCCTTAATATATATACCTCCGCCCCTAGACAGTAGCTTCAAATCGCAAGGAATTGACGTTCGATCCGACGCATTCATCGAATCCGAAATCTCCCTTTCCCCTTGCGAGTTTTCCACCGGTTGCTCGAGACCCAGGGTTCTTACGGGACTGAATTGGGGGGAGAATGGCGGGGAGAGGGAAGACACTGGGATCAGGCGCGAACAAGAAGGCGCAGTCGCGGAGCAGCAAGGCCGGCCTCCAGTTCCCCGTGGGGCGTATCGCCCGGTTCCTCAAGGCCGGGAAGTATGCTGAGCGTGTTGGTGCCGGAGCTCCCGTCTACCTCGCCGCCGTCCTCGAATACCTGGCCGCCGAGGTATCCGGGTCGTGTGATCTGGCTTTCATCCCAATTAATTGATTTTTCTGTGGGGGAGATGCCTAGGGTTTCTGATTTTTGGAGGAATAATTCTCGCAATCCAGGTACTTGAACTGGCTGGAAACGCAGCGAGAGACAACAAGAAGACGAGGATTGTGCCCCGCCACATTCAGCTCGCGGTCAGGAACGACGAGGAGCTTAGCAAGCTGCTTGGCGATGTCACGATTGCGAATGGAGGAGTGATGCCCAACATCCACAACCTCCTGCTGCCCAAGAAGACAGGAACCTCCAAGGCTTCTGGCGCTGACGATGACTAAGACTGTAGTTTCTCTACGTTAACAGTTATCCCAATTTTATCTGCAACCCCACAACCACGGTGTCTTCCGCTTCCCTTGTTAGGTGCTTTAGGAATTTCAAAGTTGTCTCCTTTTTAGGTCTTTCCTGTAGGTTGTAATCCTGAAATGATGTATATTTTCAGTTCCCCTCATAAAAAGGTAAGAAATTGTTAACTCGGGATTGCACATTCCCGTTTCATGCGAAGGCTTATTTCTCCTGGTTTCAGAATCGCTTCCAATTTACAGCAAAAACTGTTTCTACATAATACAAATGGAGACAAAATTTCTTAGCTTTACAATGAATGTGGGCACCAGTCAATAATTGGTGCAGTAATGGCGACTCGTATGAAACTGGGGAACACAGAGCATTCTGCACCCCCCCACAACCCGCAAGGTCGGCTCGGGGCGATGAACTGCGGAGGAGATGGCGTCGCATTGCATGGAGTTAGTGTAACATAGAACAGGGAAGTTACGTGGTAACCTGCCGCATATTTGTACCTTTCAAATATTAAGCTATGCTTCGTCATCAGAACTCGAACTGGAACTGGAACCGGTAGCTCCCACTCGCCGCTCTGCAATTGCGGGAAAGAGGCTCTGCCGCCGTATATCTGGCGAATTAGGTTGGTGGGATTCCAGGGTAGATGGTTGCGAAGCAGGGCCATCTTTCTTCAGCGTTTTAGCTGGTCTCTTCTGTGCATCCCTAACCTCTTTGCATACCTTCTCTAATATGATCAGGAAATCTCTGACAATCACGAACAACCTCAGCCCCTCATCCTTGCCTGCGTTCCCATGGAAGTAGTCGCCAGTGCTCTTCACCAGAGCCATGATCCTCCTTTCTTCCTCTAACAACCACAACACATCCCCCTCAGCTTTCTGCACGAAGCTTCTTACTATTAGGTGGAACTCGCTTTCTTCTTCCAAATTCGTCATTTCTGAATTGAGGAAGTGACGAGTCTTCTCCAATGAGTACCCTAGTTTGGCCACGGATCCTGTCAAGCTGTCCGCATCTATGGCTGCAGCCTTTTTCACGTTCTCGAGATCAGAACCCAAAGCAGAAACCACTTGAAGGCCGAGGTTTCTGAAGTATTCTTCGGACTCACTTGGCATGTCAATCTGAAAATCCTCCGATTTCATGCTTGAGAAGCTCTGGCTCTCCCTGACCACACGGGCGGCTCTCATGCCTTCTGATCGGATTATCTCCTGAACAACGAAATGTAACAGTGTCGTTTTTCCATCGATTCCTTTCACATCCGATAGCTTTAGAAGCGTATCGAGCTTGAATGCTTGTGCACCACCACGGAAGGTTCCATCGTTCATTCGATTTCCCGTTTTTAAGACAGCTTCGAGTAGCTTGAGGAATAGGCGGCTGTTTCTCAGCTCCTTACAGGCCACCTGCATGCAGGAAAGAAACATAGTTATTAGACGACACTGAAGTCATACGCATGTAATTGGGTTCCATTTTCTGAGAGAACTCGTCGTTTACCTCCAATGTTGCGAATGACTCTTTCGCGAAGGTGACTTCCTCTTGCAGGGTGGTCATGAATAGCAATGTTTCCACACGCTTAAAAGCAAATGGGATATCAACAAGAGTTTTGAGGAACCTATCTGCCGGCCCGAGCCGAGAGAGTTCGCCACTGTACAACCTAAGCTTCAGTTCCTCGTCAGTTGTTGGTGCCATCTTCAACAAATTCTGGAGGAATTCGACCGGCATTTCAGTCCCTGAGCAATGAAAAATATTTCAGCACGTCATCAGTGATCAAAATTAATTTCATTTCACGTGAACGGAATATCTCTACTGAAACAGTCGCTACCACACAAAGTTTTACCTTCATGGAGTGCATCGCGGACCTCTTCAATTGTGACATTCAATGCCCGCAACAGGATTGACAGGTTTTGTGCCTTTTTAGGATCAATAATCTGAATGAACTGATTAGCAGGATCTTGCGAAGAAGACTCTTTCTTTTTTTCATTTTTGTTTTTGTCAGCTGCGACATATCCAAACAGACTCTCAATCATCTCCTCATTAAACCTGAAAACGCATACCCGATCATTATTGAGTTAACCCCAGGAAAGCATATAAAGCAGAGCATTAGACGTTAGATTCTCAGCTTACTGGAAAGATCCTGATTTGATCTCATGCCAGACCATGGAGTTCTCGGGGTTCGCTAGAACCTTATCCCAAAAGAATGGTTTCAACTTGGTTTTTGGGGCATCACTGTCATCCTCCGGACAATCTCCTGCCTTTTGTGCAGCTGCCGGCGGCCGGGGTGCCTTTGGACCTCCCGGTGCCATGGGAGGCCGAGGAGGACCTTTGCCACTCTTTGGTGGAGGTGGGGGAGGAGCACCGGGTTTTTTACCAGGAGGTCCAGGAGGAGGAGGGGGTTGTCCACGGGGCCCTGGAGGTGGTGGAGGTGCAGGAGCTTTCGGGCCAGCTCCTGAGGCAGGTTTCAGAGATGGTGGGGGAGCAGGGGGAGGAGAGGGTCCGGCCCCTGGAGAAGGCTTAGTAGGAGCAGGTGGTTCTAGAGGCAAAGGATCCGCTCTTCCTGGAGGCGGCTTCAGCATACCAAGATTAGAGCCTACTCTTCCAGGAGGCGGCCTCAAGGGAAGTGGCGGCATCTGCCAGCTAGGATTGACCTCCACAGCCTGTGCACTCAACTTGGTATCACCTCCATCAACTTCAAAAGAAGTTTTACTAGGTAGGCTGTTCGAAACATCAGGATCAGTCAGGTATCGGCTACCTATGGATGACATCTTTTCCTTGTCCATGGACCCATTATGAAACATTTCGTGGCCGGATTTGATCTCATTAATAGGACTTCCATAGTATGACTTGGAGCCTGCAAAATAAGCCTTGAACTGAGATAAAATGCATAATGCAAAGAAAAGAATTGTTTGCGCCGCCATGAACTAATGTCTGGGAGTGGCATTACCACCTGAATAGTCGCTTAAGCTTAAACTGAGCAGGGGCCTCTCATCATTCCTGCCAGCATGTTCATTTACACACATTCTGATGCAGCACAAAAACAGGATACCAGCAACCAGAAATGTAACTACTGCTGTGGTAACTACAGCTACCATAACATTATCTTGGCCGCTCTGCTTATTTGACGTGCTTGAGCCAGAGTCATGACTTTTGGCGGGTTTAGCACTGTGGGCAGGTGGTGGAGGCGGAGGATTTGAATCGAAAAAATCAGGGGGGAAAGGAATCTGGGCAGGTGATGGGGCTGGATCATCGGGAATCTGCTCCTCCTCAGGGTCTTCCGAAGAAGGTTCTGTAGATGGTTCTGGAGGAGTGTGAGAATTTCCGGCTAGATACCTCCTTTTTGAAACAGAACCAGCGGCCAAGGACCCAGGAAACCAATTTTTAGTGTCGTCATCTCCCCATACAGGAAAAGATATGCTACTTTTGCTCAAAGAATCAAAAATACAAATTTTCATTTGCGGGTGGAGGAGGTCCAAGAACTGCCAGATATTTTCCAAGGAGAGCGACTCGCATTCTGAATAGTAGGCAATAGGATGGTCATGGGGCCCTGTGGACTGGCACAGGTTAAGATCTTCGACAATTTCCTTAAGACGAATCAACTCAGCCCTGCAGTGCATCCACAGTGATTCTACCTGTAATAACATCCAAGAATTAAAACCCATCGCTTGATCATGATCGCAGCATCCAGGAAGAAAACACACAAAAGGTTATTCGCCAATGAGAACACTGGCGAACAGGATGTTAAATAAGACACGAGCTAAAACTGCCGGATAACCTCCAGAAAGTAGTCATGTCACCGCAATTTACAGCTTTCAGAATGTCTATCATCTAATCTACTGCAAGCCACGAGGTGCCAGATCCTGCCTTTTGTCTAAGAAAATCTCGCTGTTTATAGAACACAAACTCGACCACCGTAAAGCACTTGGATAGCATTCCTAATCCTACTTCTCACATAACATTCTATCCAAGACAGTGGTAGTAATAATACTGACAAAATATCCAGGAATACCACAACCTATTTCTTCGACCATAACTAGGATCTCTAAGCTTAATCATCCCAGACACATCTTCAAAGTTCAACGAATCTAGGAGAATTTGAAGAAAGACGTACCACATTTTCGCGAATCTCCATTTCCAGGCTCATGCCATCGGCCGCTTCTCCCATGGACCCTCCTCCCTCCGCATCTCTCCTTTCTCCGGCGCAAGCAACATGGAAAGGGAAGAACAGGGTAACGACTACAACGAAGACAACTGCGGCTTTTATTCCCATCTGTCGCTGGACTACCAAGCAACAACCTTCTCATTTGATCCCCAATGCTAAAACCCTCTCAAACGAACAACTTTCCCCAGAAGGAAAAACACCAAGAGCCCCTGCTATTTCCCCCCTTCTCTGACCATCAAAGCCCAAACCCTTGTGGTAAAACACACATCCCCTCGAACACCCACGCCCAAAAGCGACTAAGCAATCAACGACAGAGGCCAGAATCTATCTACCCAGATGAGAAAGGTCCTTCCTTTATCCCCCCGCCAAATTCTACAGGGCGGCAAACTCCCTAACAACAGCCAACCATATGAAAAACTATCCTCCCGGGAAAGAATAATGGAAAATCCAGATTTGCCAACACAAATCCACAATGTCCCAAGAACCTGTTCGGACAGGGAAACAAAGAGGAAGCAAACCCAGAATCAAACGTCCTCCCAAAATCCAATGCTCGCTCCCTCCCTCCCCTTTCCTCGTTAAAGCTTTTCGCGGATGGTAGGTTGCCGGATCTAATATGAAAAGAAGATGTGAAAAGGGTGGAAGGAGAGAGAGAGGTGTTGATAATTTGGCCGTTACGTTGGTGTTTGACCCGGATGAACGCCGAAAGGAGGTTGGGATTCCTGCCAATGCAAGGCTCCGTTGTTGAAAAGCAGCCGAGAGGAGAAGGAAACCCAAAGAGAGTTTCTTTCTCCTCCTCGGCTGGCTGGATTTATCCAAACCGGGACGAAATCATGGGCAAACCATTCGTCCTTTTTTGTCCCACTCCAACATCCTCGGACATAATGATATCAAGAGACAACTCATTATAATTTCATATCTTGCATTTCACCCGCCCACGAGACGAGACCCACATAGAGACATGGGACGGGACGGGACAGGACGGGACAGGAGTTGGTCAAACCTAGGGAAAGGAGATCATCATTGATCTGGGCCTTTTCCATGGGTTTTGGTCCGAAAGTGGATGTAAAGCTCAGATTCGGACAAGGTCTTTTAAAACTCCCAGGCGTTCCCTATTTCGGTACCTCTTGGACAAACGCGACTAATAAAACTCGGGCCGAAGAAGATGATGACGTGGCAAGCCCTCCGTTGCTTAAGTGGATGCATGATACACAAACCACCTTTGATGATCAATTATTTACTATTGTGGAATTATTTTTCTTTATCCTTTTGATATTTTTAAAATTGGATTAGATAGATGATGCATGTGGGGTCTAGAATTTTATCTAATCGGTCACATGTGTTGGCTTATTTGCTTGACCACATGCTCCCCCGGGATTATACCGATCAAAAATAATTTCATCTTATTTTTAAGTTAATAATTCAATTAAATAAATGATGACAAATCTTATTTTAAACAATTGGTAAATAACCATATTAAAGATTCTTTTTAATCAAAGAGAAGGGCTTAAAGATAGGAAAACCCACCTGATAAAAGTTGATGTGATTTTTCCTCCAATGAGTGTGTTAGATTTTCTCTCTTCCTTTTCTTGTCACGATTAATATTAAATCTTACTAATATTTTTTTCTTAATTTGGCATGAAATCCAATCCAAATCCATTCCTCTAATCCATGTTTTCTTCATTATTACTACTGTTATTTCTTATTTAATGCCTGGTGGGGTTCCGGTGTTTCTGGAGGCTGATGCTTTTTGTTTGCCCTCCCCCGGTTTCATCCACCAAAATTCTCTCAGTCCCTCCTCATTTCCCGAACTCCCCACCACTATCACTCGTCAAAAAACAAAACCCAACTACGATTTCACCCCATTTCACAAATTTCACGGGTTCCCCCTTTTCCCTCCATACTGCGATATGACCACGTACTGACAAAACTTCACAGCAAACCAATGATTGCGCTGGATTCTCTTACACTCTGCCTATGCCTGCCGCCTACAACACTCCCGGTAAGAAAAATCATACTATCTGTATATATTACAAACCCTTCTGTAATAAAACTAAGGAGAAAAGTAGGCAAAGATTACAGATCAACTCATGACAGCAACAACAAGAAGAAGAAACTGTAACGAGACGATTCTATGTTACAGTATGAGAAGGGAAGTCGATGCATTAAAGGTGGGTGGAAGAGGGAGACAGCTTTCCTTAATACAAGCCACAACACAGATTAACTCCGCCTTTTTTAAAAAAAAAGAAAAAAAGAAAAACAAACAGTTGGATCAAGATGTGCATTGGGATAAGGACTGGTGGTGGTGGGGGGACATCTTCCTTAATACAAGGCATCATTATTATTATAAAGTCATGTTTATGAAATAGTTAACAATGTCTTCTTCTTTCCTTAATCATACAAGATGGTAAGAGAAACTAGTAGTCGCTGCTCTGGCAAGTGCTAATCAATCCATGTGTGATGGGGTAGTAAAGATAACATGGGTTTTCTTTCCTTTTGGAGCAGACCATGAACCCAACAAAAAGTTGGAAGAGAATATACCTTTTTTTCTCCTAGATCGTGACCTCCCCTCCAAGGAATTTTAAATAGGAGAGCCTTTTTTTTTTTACTTCTGATGCATGGTTGAGAGAGGTCGTTTGTTGGGTTGTGATGGATCTGGAATGGTCTTGCTGCCCTGCTCACCTGCCACCCCTGGTGTTATAAATAAAGGCCAACCTCTTGAACCCTTCTTTTGAGCGGATCCCTCCATCATCATCGTCGTCTTTTCTCTCTTCAGACTTGAAAAAAAATTTTGCATCGGGAACTCGAACGTTGTTCGTTGTAATAAACTATTTGGGAAAACAAGTGTGTTTGCACATGGGCATTATGTCCATGTCTCCCCACCCTTCCCCTCTTCCCGAATACCATTTTTATTTCTACCTCTCTCTCTCTCTCCCCGTTTCTTCTTGGTGTCCATCCCAATCGAGGGGGTTGACAATTTATGTGTAAGGAAGCTCTTTTGAGATTCAAGATTTGCAGTCAACACGAACGCATCACATCTTGTGACAGACACCTCCTCCTCCCCCTCCTCTCCTCTCCTCCCATGTGATCCCGCCGCTTCCCTTTCTGCTCCCTTTATTAGTCCAGTCCGATCTCTTCCCCTCCGGTGAGTTCTCTCCCCTTCGTGTCATTGCTTTGGTTGTTGTTTAAGCTTGTTGGGTCCTTCTCTTTTTTCTTCTTTTCTAGTATTTGATATATGGGTCGTGGATGAAGCAGAGTCCTCTGTTGCCCGTCCTCGTTATCTGCATGCATTGCATTTGGACAGGTCGTGGTTTGTTTTTTCTTTCTTCTTTTTTGTGTTTCTTGGTTGCTGGAAATTAGCGTGGCGAGGAGTTCGATTGTGTTCTGTGGTGTTTGGTGAGTTGACTTCGGCGGGGGGATTTACAGTGGAATCCAGGGTTGCCCCTGTTTCACCTCGAATCCGATTTGTCGGGTCATTTCTAGATGTTCTAGTCGACGAATTCTGTCGTCGGTTTCTATTCCAGATTCTTCCTCAATGATTTCCATGTCAGATTGATCGATGCCGTCTGTGCGTTTGTGTTGAAGTCGAATGATTCCGAATTGCTCCGGATTACTGATCTCTGGCCGATTGGTCTATCGCGTTTATGTCTTGCATCTTTTCGTGCCTTTTGCTTGTGAGTACACGTTTCTAAAACGGGGTGAGCAGGGAACTCTTTGATTTTATAGGTAAAAATAGCTTCCTTGCGAGTTCTCGATGATTGATTTGGCGATAGTTACCCGTGATTTGTCAGGTAGGTGACGAGGAATAAAACGTTCGGTGTAGAAGACTAGGGAGCGCGAAACATGGTGTGCGAAGTAGAGAACATTCTTTTGGATGACATGGAAATAGAACCCGTGCCATCCATGTGGCCAGAGGACATCGGAGATGCCGGAAAGCAGTTTAATATAGAGCAGCCGGGAAAGGATCAGGACATGCTGGAAGAGGTCAATATCATGGACGAGCCGACCATTGTCGACTTCAAGCACCTCATGGCGCTTAATGACTATACGGAGAAGGGATCGACTCAGTTGGCGTACCTGGTCAAGCGATGGGAGTACAAACAGGCGAACGTCGTGCGACTCCTGAAGGAGGAGCTCGACAACCTCAGCAGACAAAAGCAAGAAGTTGAACAGAAGAGACTGGAGATCCTTGAGGAGCACCGGTTTGAGGAAGGCGATCAGCGCCCGATTTCTGTACTGGATGACATGTATGACTTCTGGAAGGAAGTTCCTCGCCGAAAGGCGGATGTGATCATCCCCAATAAGAAGGTGGAAGTTGATGCCGAGTATGATACGGCCATTTACTGGAAGCAGCGAGCCGTGCATGTGGAGAAATTGTTGGAGGCGAGCATGCAGAGGGAACATATGCTTACGGAGAAGTTGCAGGACAGCATAAACAATCTTGAGAATCAGTCGTCCCCGGTAGAAGAGTTGTCACAGATATTGAAACGTGCCGACAATTTCTTGCACTTCATACTCCAAAATGCCCCGGTCGTCATCGGACACCAGGACAAAGAGTTGAAGTATCGCTTCATCTACAATCACTTCCCCACGTTACACGAGGAGGTGAGGACATATGGCCATCTCGTCCTGCCCGTTACATTCTACAAGGCGTATTACAATGTCCGGACCATAATGCTCTGGTTTCCTTGCAGGACATCATAGGCAAGACGGACGTGGAGATCTTTACGGGGGGTGGCGTCAAGGAATCTCAAGAATTCAAGCGGGAAGTTTTGGAGAAGGGTTTGCCGGCAAAGAGGGAGATCACCTTCGATACAGAGCTGTTCGGTGCAAAAACCTTTCTGATATATGTGGAGCCTGTTTTTAGTAAAACTGGGGAGACGATCGGAATCAACTACATGGGAATGGATGTGACGGATCAAGTAAGGATACGTGAGAAGATGGCGAAACTACGAGAGGAAATCGCTGTGCAAAAGGCCAAGGAAACTGAACTGAACAAAACGATCCACATAACGGGTAAACCTCTTCGGTTGAGTTTCAGGGGAGAAAACATGTCCACATTTCTGTTCTTGATTATCGAGATTCGCTTACCCACTTTGTGTCTGCAGAGGAGACGATGAGGGCTAAACAAATGCTCGCCACGATGTCGCACGAGATACGATCGCCTTTATCAGGGGTCGTCAGCATGGCCGAGATCCTCGCCCGAACCAGACTCGATAAGGAGCAGCGACAATTGTTAGATGTAATGCTGTCGTCGGGAGACCTGGTCCTGCAGCTAATTAACGACATCCTAGACCTCTCAAAGGTCGAGTCAGGTATATCCTTGTCCAGCGAGCCAGTCCATGATTGTTGAGGTTCATGTTCGTTACGCGGAATCATTTCTGTAATGGCAGGAGTAATGAAGTTGGAGGCAACTAAGTTCCGCCCGAGGGAAGTGGTGAAGCATGTGCTCCAGACTGCCGCTGCGTCGTTGAAGAAAACTCTAATTTTAGAAGGCCATATCTCAGACGATGTCCCGATTGAGGTTAGAACAGTGCAGGGATTTACCCGGGTTTCTGTTTCCAGTCGAATATCCAGCTATAAGAACTTAATCCGTGTTTCAGGTCATCGGAGATGTCCTCAGGATCAGACAGATTCTCACCAATCTGATAAGGTACTGCATCATCGACTCATTTATTGTTCGATGAGATGTTGTGCCGAGAATGAACCAACTCTTCTGCTTGTCCTTCCAGCAATGCCATCAAATTTACTCATGAAGGGAAAGTTGGCATAAACCTCTACGTTGTTCCAGAGCCGGTCACGGAGAATGACGATGAATGTCGTCAGAATCCTAATGGGATCCTATCCAACAACGCAGAAAACAAACTGGAGGAGAATCACACGTCTGTCAGACCTCGAATGGAGAACGAGACAGAGGAGATGCCTCGCTCGCTGGAGATGGAAACTACAGTATGGATTAGATGCGATGTATATGATACAGGAATTGGCATCCCAGGTGGGTTGCAAAATGATGAGAATTCTGTCTTTGTCAATTTTTGTTAGTTCTCCTAGAAAATTGCTTCTGTATTAAAGATCGTCTTTGTTCCGACAGAGAACGCATTGCCGACTTTATTCAAGAAGTACATGCAAGTCAGGGCAGATCATGCTCGAAAGTACGGCGGCACCGGGCTTGGCCTAGCGATATGCAAACAGCTGGTAATAAATATATATGTTCGGCCTGAAAGTATCTCTGTTCTCAACAACATCTAATTCCTTCCTGGCATACTTCTCTTTTGGGGCTTTTGTAGGTCGAGTTGATGGGAGGCCGGATGACCGTCAGCAGTCAAGAGCATTTCGGGTCAACGTTTACTTTTCTACTGCCCTACAAGGTGTCGACGGCACCGGACAACTCTGATGATGCCGATGATGTTACAACTATGACGAATCACGAGACCGTACCCGATGACATTACCGAAGGCTTTTTTCTGTTTCATCCTCGCTCTCTTGGCTCTCTATTCCCCACGAATGGTTCCAGCGGAACCTCGATGTTGTTGCCGAACGGTGTAGGTCATGGCCTCAGTGGGACTTCAGAGGGTTCCCAAGCTGATAATGGCAAGTTTAGCGGGATGTCCTCCCCGGAGGATGCTTCCTCTATCATTGGCGCTGCTGAGGCATCGACCGAACCAGAATGTTCGCCAGGGTGCAGTTCTTCACATGAAAGCACAAGTGCAGTGATTACAAGGAAGCATGGGAACCAGCATTTTATGCCAGATCACGCCGATCTCCAGAACCAGGCGGAATTGGAACAGAGGAATGGCAATGCGAACCTGACCTTTCCAGGGCCATGTGAAACAATGAGGAAATCCTGTGAAAGTTCGGAGTGCACGACAGCAGGCAACTTGGGTGCAACGGCAACTAACGCAAAGCCTAAGATCCTTCTTGTCGAAGACAACAATATAAACATTATGGTGACACAATCGATGATGAAGCAGTTAGGCCATGGGATGGACATAGTAAAAAATGGGGTCGAAGCTGTCCAAGCCGTTCAACGGTGTTGCTATGATCTGATACTGATGGTAATGCCCTGAGTTGTTATGTCCCTCTCTTAGAGTCAAGTCTGCAGCAAGTTACTTATCTTGACGGACAACTGTTTGCTACTGCAGGATGTCTGCATGCCTAAGATGAATGGCCTGCAAGCAACAAGACTAATACGGTCGTTTGAACAGACTGGAAACTGGGATGCTGCGGCAGAAGCCGGGGTGGAAAATGTTTCTTTAGATTCCCCAGGCAGCATCAGCAACTCAAGTCAATCAACCAGCCGAGTCCCAATCATCGCGGTAAGCTACCAAAATAGGCACATAAATGCTTCACATGACACAACCTCTATCACTTACCCCTGTAACGATTTTTGTTTTACTTTGCAGATGACAGCAAACGCACTGGCGGAAAGCGCGGACGAGTGTTTTGAAAACGGGATGGACTCATTCGTGTCAAAGCCCGTCACTTTCCAGAAACTAAAGGACTGCCTCGACAAGTTTTTGCCATCGCATAGCACGACATAGGACGACAGGACGTGCTCTGCGGGCTTGTTTTCATTCGGGTGCCGGCACAGCAGGACGTAGGACTAAAGCTAACATGTAGAAAAGGTTTGCTGGGTTGATTTCATGTGATTAAAATCTTAAGCAGCTGCTCTCTGTGTATACTCTTCTCTCTTTACATTAGACCAGAATTCGCTATTTTCACCAGTCTCCTTCTTCATCATTGTCGTCATCTTCTCATCTGGTGCTGAAAGAAGAAGAACCTTCAAGAAAAGGCTTGTTTAAGATTTTGGCTCTGATCAAAGTCCGATGGCTGAAAGTAAGTCTTTGTCCCGCACGCAAAGGAATGGGCAAAAGGCAAAATAAAGCAATGATTTACTCCTGGCAAATTGCTAAATGGGGAATATTCTTTCTTCCCTTGCAGAACTTGGTTAACAAAAGTCGCTAATAATTGCACTCAACCTGATATGCCAAGACAGTGATGTCGATTCCATTCATACACACCATTCATTGAATGACATTAAAGTAGTTTCTTCTACTGTTCCAGTATTTTATGTTTTGTGGAAGTAATAGAGGCTGGGAGCCACTGTGATCATGAATTTGATTTCCATGAAGTCTTAGGCCAAGGAAAATATTCTCCTTCCCCCTCTTTACAGCACTCATATATTCCTATTCCTCCCAACTTTTCTCGAAACAACCGGGTTAAGATCGACCCTCGTTATATAGTCGCTGGAACCCGAGTTCCCTCCTCTCCTTTTTATGGGGATCGACTCCCTGAGAGAGAGTCCGGATTCCGAATGAGTACCTGTAAGCAGCTGCAGCGCCAAGCCGAGATTAGGCCTGATGACCATGCCCGCCATAAGTGGTGCGTGTCACTCGACGAGGAATCTTTCAGGAGGTTCTTCGGGCAGGGGAGCGGGGTCGTGAGGGAAGTTTTTGGGGAAGGGTCTTTGTTCAGTCCCCTGCTGTTTGGTAAATTCTTCGATCCCTCGGACGCGTTCCCTCTGTGGGAGTTCGACCCAAGCATAATACTGGCCGGCGTCAGGAGCCGCAGCGGAGGCCACAACGGGACGGACTGGTTCAGGACAGGCAACGAGTACGGGCTGAGGTCGGAGTTGCCCGGTAAGCCTCTAGGCGATTTAAACCGACTAAACTATCGAACAAAACAGTCGCATAGTTATCTCTAGCTGTGACTGTGCCGGGTTGTTTACATGCTCAGGGGAGAGCAGCGTGCAGATATGGATTGATGAAGGGAAGATAATGGAAATAAGCGGGTTGTGGAAGAAGGGACAGGGACAGGGACAGGGACAAGGACAGGGGCAGTCAAGGGAGTGGAGGTGTGGGAGGTGGTGGGAACATGGGTTTGTAAGAAGGCTGGAGTTACCGGAGGATGCCGATTGGAAGAGGGCCGAAGCGAAGGTGGATGAGGAGAGCAACTCCCTGGAGATCATCATCCCCATCAAAGCCTCCCCTCCTCCTGCAGCCGGGAACGACTGAGTATTTTATCAATCTCACCTGCGCTTCGATTGTATCTACCTCGTCTTGGTAGTAATTCATATACTATTCTACAATATTAAGTCTTAATGTAAAATTAGAATACAATGGGGATGTAGCTCAGATGGTAGAGCGCTCGCTTAGCATGCGAGAGGTACGGGGATCGATACCCCGCATCTCCATATTTTTTCCCTAGTGTTTTTGCTGTCCAGATGACTGATTCGAGGCACGTAATGGAGCACGGGGAGGTGGTTTTCTCGTGTAAATTTCTGCAATTCTTGTAATGACTATCGACCTCCATTCTAGTCCTTGCTTTCTTGCAATTGCGACCACCCATCTCTGTAAATCTATCTTATCCACAATACAATTTATGGGGAGTCTTATCTCCATCAACAGGAGCAACACCACCTCTTTCTCTGCTTCTCGATATGTCTTCTTCTACTCTAGGCAATAATACTCAAATTCTTCATCATCCAAAGTGCAATGCATCCACCATTCCAATTCAAAGGAAGTCCTTTCCCTGCTCCCCCTGGTTCTCAGCATACCACCAGAGGCCGCGTCCTAGTTCCGTCGCCTTCTGCTTGCCGAAACCTTCTGATACCCATATCTCCCCTGTTTCGATCATCAGGTCTTCCTCATCTCCTCAGTCGTCTGCTCCCAAGCCACCGGCCTCCCGAGAAGAAGCCGCCCTTCAAGCAAAGACCTGCATAGCGACCACCTTGGAGAAGCCCCTCAACAACCCCAACCCAAGGCTCACCGGCAGATTCAAGAAGCTGAAACAACCCAAGTTTCGTGTCGAGATCCCTCTGATTGACGACTCGCCGGAATCGCTTGTTGGGTTGGCTTCTGAAGTGTTCCGGGATCTTCCCATCAAAAGAAAAGGTCCTCCTGTAAGGATTCTGCTCCTATGGCCAAATCCTGAATCGCTAAGAAATGCCCTTGAGTCGTGCGAGGAGGCTGAAGTCTTGCACTTGGACATGTCTTCTCTGACAGATAAGGATAACGTAACCATAAACTCCGCCGACGTGGGAATAGTCCTAGGACCTAATTCTGCGCAGTTGGATGTCTTGAAGGCAGTTACTGAACAAATGCATCCGAAACCGGTGGTGATTTTCAACCCGAGATGGGCTTTCGAAGATGAGGAGAGTTTAGGAGAGGTAAGGAACTTTGTGAGGTCATTTGAGGTGATATATTCATTCGTCGGCCTAGAAGTCAGGGGCATCTTGAGCAAGAGGAAGGGCGTGATCTTCAAGTCTGTGAGGGACGGAGTGGTGAGCGGGGAGAGATGGTCAGTCCTCGTCGAGGAAGGGGAAGGAGAGTTGGAGGTAGTCTCGAGCTTTCAGTCACGGCCGTCCATCGGAGAGGTCGAGAACGTGTTGTATAACCTTATGGCTATGAATTCTCCCATCACTAAGTCTGCTAAGTTCTTGAGGGAGTTGGTCTCAAATGTAACTGGGAAGAAATGACTTCGCCTTTCGCAGAAGATCCTGAGACCCGTTCTTCTTGTTTCCTCTTTTGCCGTCTCGAAATCCAAACTCGGCCTGCATAATACTCTGTAGCAACATCCGGAGGCAAAAACAAGTCATGACATCATGAACGACAACGATCTAACAACAAACTAGAATTCATCTGTCATTTTCAAGACCCCTTCAATTTGTCATTAATGGACAACTGCACTGGACAAACAGAAATTCTCTCGGTTGATTGAACATGTCAAGATGATTGTTTCAATTTGTCGACCGGCCGACTGTCGGATGATGCCAATGAGTTGTCCCTGCAACTGGACGCCGATCAATTAATTAGTACCGATGACAGGATTAGCATCGTTGAAGACATTGGTTAACGAAAACATGCCAGCACAAAGTACAAATTCCAGGCAGGATGGAGTCGGCCGAGTTTCTTTTTCCTTCGCTTTTATTCCATTTCGCAACTTTTCTGAGTTACTTTCATTGATATTATCTGCACAAAAAACTCGTGTGTGGATGAGCGAGAGACCATTAAAGCAGCCCAAGCAAGAGTTAGTATATCCATGTAAATCATGTCTCCTTGGTAGAATCGTTTACAGCAGACTTCCAAGAAAGAATCCAAAAGATCAATTTACAATGAATAGTGTCAAAAATACATTGGAATATACGCAAAGCGATCACTTCATTTGAGGTATCAAAGGCAACACATATGGCCAACCTAAAAGGCACGACAAATGCCAGCTTCCGGTGTCCTGTGCTTGACTCTTTCTTCATTTGTCATTTCTATGAAGATTTCCAATCAAAACTAAGAGATATCAACCTCTGCTTGAAAAGCATATAGTTTTTGTGCTTAGTAGTTTGGTGGTCAGGAGTAAGGCAGGCTGTCTTAACTGATCAAAATTGACAGAGGATTGCAGAGAATGGGGAAGAATCATGGAATCTTTGGTTTTGCGGACAAGGTGGACAAGGTCTTAATGGTTTTGGGGACTCTGGGAAGCATCGGCGATGGAATGCAGTATCCGCTAACCATGTTCGTCATCAGCCAAGTCATCAACGAGTATGGCCAAGCTGGTTCTTCCGTTTCCATGGAAACTGTCAATAAGGTAATTCTCCGACAGGACTTTGCACGGGACGTTTCTCCATAACACAAGGAGGACTGATTGATAATTTCTTGCTCTTTTTATCAGTATTCCCTGAGGTTGCTTTACGTTGCGATCGCAGTTGGGCTGTCTGCTTTTGTTGGTAAGTTTCGCAGCGTAAACTCATGTTGCTATGATGTATGGTATGCTCCCTTCTCATGCCCTTTTTGGGTAACGTGTTTTGCAGAAGGACTGTGTTGGGCGAGAACTGCCGAGAGGCAGACATCTCGTATGAGGATGACTTACCTGAAATCCGTCCTGAGACAGGAAGTGGGATTTTTCGATACACAAGAAGCCGGTTCTTCGACCACATACAAGGTTATCTCCACCATATCTGCTGACGCCAACACCATTCAAGTTGCAATCTGTGAGAAGGTAAGGACAATCACATAGAAGTGGTCAGGCCCGAGGCGATTGCATACTCAGCGTTTTGTTTCTCTTCATGCAGATACCGGATTGTCTCGCCTATGTTTCGACATTCTTCTTCTGCCTCTTGGTCGCGTTGCTACTGTCATGGAAGCTAGCCTTGGCAGCTCTGCCGTTCTCATTCATGTTCGTCTTTCCTGCGCTGGTTTTTGGCAAACTCATGATGGATATTGGCGGGAAGATGGTCGAGTCGTATACAGTTGCCGGAGGTATCGCCGAACAAGCAATTTCTTCCATCAGGACAGTATACTCCTATGTGGGAGAAAGTCAGACGCTACAGAAGTTCAGTAACGCTCTTCAGAACACTATGGAGCTCGGAATACGGCTCGGCTTCGCAAAGGGCCTGATGATGGGGTGCATGGGGATCATATACGTCGGCTGGGCTTTCCAGGCTTGGGTTGGGACTATCTTGGTCAGTGAGAAGGGAGAAAAGGGAGGGCATGTCTTTGTGTCTGGAATATGCATGATCATGGGAGGAATGTAAGTAAACAACCGCTATCTGCATTATTCTTTCAAAAGTTGTTTGATCTCTCGCGACCGATCGTTTTCTGTGATTTCAGATGTGTACTGAGCTCGCTGCCGAACCTGACAACAATAACGGAGGCCAAAGCAGCGGCAACTCGCATATCAGAGATGATCGACCGTGTTCCAGCAATAGATGCTGAGGACAGAAAAGGGAAGGCCTTATCTTACGTTAGAGGGGAGGTAGAATTCCGTGACGTGTATTTCAATTACCCCTCGAGGCCAGATACTCCCATACTGCAGGGACTGAACTTCAGGGCTCCGGCGGGAAAGACTGTTGGTCTTGTCGGAGGCAGTGGATCGGGGAAGTCCACGATCATCGCTCTAATACAGAGATTCTATGACCCTATCGAGGGAGAGGTCATCCTTGACGGGCACAAGATAAAGAAGCTCCAACTGAAATGGCTGAGATCGCAGATGGGATTGGTTAATCAAGAGCCGGTTCTGTTTGCGACATCGATAAGAGAGAACATACTCTTTGGGAAAGAAGGCGCGTCCATGGAAGAAGTGATGACGGCAGCCAAGGCAGCAAATGCGCATGATTTCATCTCCAAGTTGCCTGATGGATATGACACGAATGTAGGCCAAATTGGTTCTCCGTGAGGAAACGTCCCTCTTTTGTTCTCATTTATAACAATCTGAATGTTGACGTATGTTTCGCAGGTAGGCCAATTCGGCTTCCAGTTATCTGGAGGCCAAAAACAGCGAATCGCCATTGCAAGGGCTCTAATCAGAGACCCAAAGATCTTGCTCCTAGATGAGGCCACCAGTGCGCTGGATGCGCAGTCAGAAAAGATCATACAGGATACAATCGAGAAAGCATCTGTAGGGAGGACTACGATCATCATCGCGCACAGATTATCCACGATTTGTGGAGCAAAACGCATTGTGGTCCTTCAAGCTGGAAAAGTAATCGAATCAGGGTCGCACGAGGAACTGATCCAGAAAGACGGGGAGTACCGCAAAATGGTCCAACTACAACAAATGACTGCAGAAAATGGTGATAACAGTCTTGGGACTTCTATCTACCAGAACCCTGGAAGGACCCCACACAGGTCAAGCGCCGTGCCATCGAGTCCAGTGAGTATCAGAGTAAGTGCACAAAGCACTCCCTCTGCAGCACTTTCTCCTCTCAGTCCAGGTCTTTCCTTCAGTGCGCCGTACTCATACACTATCCAGAATGATACTGATGAGAGCTTCGGAGAGGATTTCGAAGAAACCGATCTTCCACATCCGTCGCAGTGGCGTTTGATGAAATTGAATGCGCCCGAGTGGAAAAGAGCCCTGCTCGGATGCCTGGGGGCAATAGGGGCCGGGGCCATACAACCAGTGAACGCTTACACAGTTGGAGCACTAATATCGAATTACTTCAGGACTGACAAATCCATCATGAAAGCCAAATCGCGAGAATATTCCTTCATCTTTTTGGGTCTTGCGGGAGTTCTCTTCTGCAGCAGCCTGATTCAACACTACAGCTTCTCTGTAATGGGAGAAAAGCTGACGAAGAGAGTAAGGGAAAAGATGTTAGAGAAGATCATGAGCTTTGAGGTCGGCTGGTTTGATCAGGATGAAAACACAAGCGCCGCTCTCTGCGCAAGGATTGCCACTGAAGCAAGCACAGTGCGCTCCCTTGTAGGAGACAGGATGTCGCTTCTGGTGCAAGCAATATTCGGGGCCACCTTTGCCTATGCTCTTGGACTAGTTCTTACATGGAGACTAACTCTGGCACTGATTGCGGTACAGCCACTGGTGATTGGAAGTTTCTATGCTAGGAGCGTGCTGATGAAAAGTATGGCGGGAAAGGCACAGAAAGCACAGAAAGAAGGAAGCCAGCTGGCTAGCGAAGCCGTAACTAACCACAGAACTATTACCGCCTTCTCCTCCCAGAAGAGAATACTGGGGCTCTTCCGAGCCACCCTGGATGGTCCTAGGAAGGAAAGCATCAAGCAATCCTGGTTCGCAGGTGTCGGCCTTTTCAGTTCACAGTTCTTCAACTCGGCAACTGCGGCTCTTGCCTACTGGTACGGAGGAAAGCTTCTCTCACAAGACAAGATAACACCAGAGCACCTGTACCAGTCGTTCCTGATACTCGTTTTCACCGCTTATATCATTGCTGACGCTGGAAGCATGACCTCTGATATTGCCAAAGGAACCAACTCTGTCCGGTCACTGTTTTCCATCCTCGATAGAAGATCAGAGATCGAGCCTGACAGTGACTGGGGGAGGGACTTAAGGAAGAGCATCAGAGGTCAAGTAGAGCTGAAGAACGTTTTCTTTGCATATCCGGCAAGGCCGGAACAGATGATCTTCCAAGGTTTGAGCCTTAAGGTTAGAGCAGGGAAGACGGTGGCATTGGTGGGTCCAAGCGGTTCTGGGAAGTCCACCATCATTGGCCTGATTGAGAGGTTCTACGACCCGATCAAAGGATCCGTTCTCATTGACGATCAGGACATTCAGAACTACAACCTAAGAAGTTTAAGGACACAGATTGCACTCGTCAGCCAAGAGCCTGCCCTTTTCGCAGGTACCATCAGAGAAAACATTGCCTACGGAAGAGAAGATGCGACAGAATCCGAGATACGAAAAGCTGCAACTCTCGCCAATGCACATGAGTTTATAAGGTACGGACAAAAGCATTCCTCTGGAGAATATGGATGCACGACACTTCTGATAATTATTTTCTTGTTATAGCGGCATGAAAGACGGGTACAATACCTACTGTGGAGAAAGAGGGGTTCAACTTTCCGGTGGTCAAAAGCAGAGGATTGCGCTTGCTCGAGCCATGCTGAAGGATCCATCCATCCTTCTGCTGGATGAGGCGACAAGTGCCCTGGATAGCATATCCGAGAGCCTTGTACAGGAGGCTCTCGAGAAGATGATGATAGACCGAACGTGCATAGTAATTGCACACAGGTTGTCCACCATACAGAAGTCGGACTCCATAGCAGTCATCAAGAATGGAAATGTAGCCGAACAAGGATCGCACAACGAGTTGGTCTCCCTTGGACGCAGCGGGGCATACAACGCTCTGATCAAGCTGCAAAATGGGCGAGGCTCTCTATATCGCTGAGAAATGAATATACAACGGGATGAAGCCTCATCTCATACTACCTGGTGGAATGTCATAAGCATAAAAAATATCTCTAAAGTTTCTGCAGATAAATGAGGAACCTTCCACAACTAAATAGTCACATGGGTTGGACTGGAGAAGTATTATTGGGTGATACTAAGCAGCAGTCTCAATCCATAGCTAACACAATGACATAATATCACCTCATGGTTGAAAAAGACCGAACTTCAAAACCCAATAAAGGGCCTTCCTATTCTAGAACAGGGAGGACAAAAGGAAATTGTAATCTTCTTTATACAGACGAAGGTTCGTCACTCGTCATCCTTGTATGGGTACTCTTCCGGCACTTGCTTGAGAAGTTTCACTTGGAGTTCGTAAGCATCATCCCCTCTCAGCATGTCACGAACCCATGTCACCTCAGTCTTCATAGAAACCTATATAGTGCAGTCGTGCACATATCGAAAAAAAGTCATCAAGAAAGTGAAAGGAATGAAAATGCAGTTTCAGTTGTGTTATTAGCCTTTGCAATTGCCCCTCCCATGCAACAGAAAGTGTCTCTTCAGAAAAGTTATACCCATGGGACGAAACCACCACCGAAAGCTATATTCACAAGGATGAAAATACAGTAACACTTTGAGCAGAAACGCCATAAATTTCAAATGCCAAATGCATCGCTATGATAGATATGATATGCTTCACTGTAAAGACTGCATTATATTTTGTGATAAAAAATACTGATGGGACTAAATACATGCTCTGCCAAACTGACTATACGTAGAAATGAGTTTGGCAGAGTATCCCACATTATGCAAGTGAAAAGAGCAAATACCATCTCCAAGGCTCCTCTGATAACTCCGCTCAAGACATTGCAGTAATACAAGCCTTGGCAAGTATCAGGAAGCTCTACGAAATCAACCAAGGGATTGTCCTCCAAAACTATGCTGCAAGTAGTCCCGTCAGCATCCCAGTTAGTAACTGAGGCCGAGATTCCCAAGAACATCTTGAAGCCTACCTGGAAAGGACGGTATCAGATTCATTTGTCCGCCCAAACGGCCATCTCAAAAGACATTAGCTCAGCTGAACAATGAAGGAAAACCAGGAATCATCTCAATACAAAAGTCATATCCCTTTTTCATCCTCATTCTGAATTTCAGGGAAGGACGGAAAGAAAAACCTTGGCAATGACATCAGCAGTCTCCTTGAAGTCCACGCATCTAGAGATGTTAGCCTTGGCGAGGAATTCGTCGATCAGCCTAATTCCTATATTGTAACCCCTAAACAAAGACAAACAAAACTCGTTGATAATAATCTCCGGGCGTAACGAAGTCCCGAAATAAGAACAAAACAAGCACCGAGACAGCGGAAAGAGCCGAACATCTGATCGAGCTGCTTGTTGACTTCATCCACCTCCTCAAGATCCGTCAGCAGCTGTCTCACGATCGCCCCATAGGTCAAGGTAAACAGCTCCGCATTCTGCAAGGTCAAGACCACGGTTTCTACAGTCTCCCGATCCCGAGAAACACACCGACTCGACTCAAGATCAGTGGCGGAATACGAAAAATCTTACGACGCGCTCGATGCTGGCGAAGATGGCGTCGCCGGATCGGGGAGGGACCGCCGGCATCTTCTTTCCCCAGTCACTGGTTGCCGTCGTCTGCTTCGCTCCCCCTTTGTGAAGATCCAATTCCAAATGATGGGGGATCGATTATCTATTGGGCCTTATTTTAATGGGCCCATTACAATGGGCCTAACAAATACGCCCATTACTTCCCACGAAGGCCTCGTTTTCGGAGGTTGGTTTTTGTTTGTTTTAGCTGAAATTCCAAACCTGAGTCGGCTAAAACAGAAGAAGGGTCAAATTGGTAATTGGTCATCCAGTTCCAAAGGAGGCTGGCAGGCCCTTCTGGATCCTTCCCGTCCCCGTCGGTGCCTCAAACCCGCCCTATAAATACGACCGAGCTCCATTGTCGGAGAAACGTAACCCAAGCCAAGACGTCTCAAGGACAAGGAAATTCGACCTACTCGTTTCCGATCTCGATCTTCTCTCGTTCAGGGTAAGGGCATAGCACGATCGTTTTTCCTTTGGATCCGGCTTCTTTTGAAGTCAACCCCCGTCGATTTGTTACGTGATTAATCGGTGTGGTTCGTGATCGTCGACGTCGATTTCTTTGGTTCCGTCCCCTGCCGTGGTAGTTGATGTTGGTTCTTTCGTTTCGATGCGATCGAGGTGTTGGATTCTGGTTGAATTGTTAGGATTCGGACCGATTTATTGTAGAATCAGCGGATTGTTGTTGTTGATCGGGTTCTTTAATTTCTTCAACGTGTGTTCTCCTCATTCATGACTACAGACAATATGTAGGCGGATTTTGTCTTGTGATCGTCGTTTTGAAGTGATCAAATCAGGCCTGATTCGATGAATAAATTGTAGATGGTTTTTTGTGTGTCTTGATTTCTACAATTGTATGTCATTGGATTGATTCTTGCTTTTCTCTGCTTAAGTGAAACCTGAGTAGGGATCTTGTTAGGCTGAAAATATCTGATAGGTCTGTCCTGTGTTAGAGTATTTGATCGATTGGTTTTGTGCTTTTGTGCCATCAGATGCAGATCTTCGTGAAAACCTTGACTGGCAAGACAATCACCCTTGAGGTGGAAAGTTCAGATACAATTGACAATGTCAAAGCAAAAATCCAAGACAAGGAGGGGATTCCCCCGGACCAGCAAAGGCTCATCTTTGCTGGCAAGCAGCTTGAAGATGGCCGAACTTTGGCCGATTATAACATCCAGAAGGAGTCCACCCTGCACCTTGTTCTTCGTCTCAGGGGTGGCATGCAGATCTTTGTGAAGACGTTGACGGGCAAGACTATCACTCTTGAGGTCGAAAGCTCGGATACCATTGATAACGTCAAGGCGAAGATCCAGGACAAGGAAGGTATCCCTCCGGATCAACAGCGACTGATCTTTGCCGGGAAGCAACTTGAGGATGGGAGGACCTTGGCCGATTATAACATCCAGAAGGAGTCCACCCTGCACCTTGTTCTTCGTCTCAGGGGTGGCATGCAGATCTTTGTGAAGACGTTGACGGGCAAGACTATCACTCTTGAGGTCGAAAGCTCAGATACCATTGATAACGTCAAGGCGAAGATCCAGGACAAGGAAGGCATCCCTCCGGATCAACAGCGACTGATCTTTGCCGGGAAGCAACTTGAGGACGGGAGGACCTTGGCTGATTATAACATCCAGAAGGAGTCTACCCTGCACCTTGTCCTCCGCCTGCGTGGCGGAATGCAGATCTTTGTCAAGACCTTGACGGGGAAGACCATAACGCTCGAGGTGGAGAGCTCTGATACAATTGATAACGTGAAGGCGAAGATCCAGGACAAGGAGGGCATCCCACCGGACCAGCAGAGGCTGATATTCGCAGGCAAGCAGCTGGAGGATGGAAGGACCCTCGTGGACTATAATATCCAGAAGGAGTCGACCCTGCACTTGGTGCTTCGCCTGCGCGGCGGCTGTTGAGGATGGACTGATCCGCGTATGTGATGGTTTCTTTGTTTTGCACGTTGGTTTAGGAGCATGTGAAAGGAGTCCTTGCACACATCTTTGATTTGCTTACTCTGTGATCATTGTCTTATCCTTTAAGCATCAATCGGAAGGGGAAAAATAAATACAATTCCTGTGATTTGCCAAAGAATTTAAACAAACCACGTCACAACTCGACCGAGTCACAATTTTGTGGTTTAAAAAGTAAAATTTTGGGGTTTCCAATGGAACAAAAGTCGGGATTCGGAGCTGGGTACGGAGTCGGGCTTCAGATGGACTTGGGCTTTGGATTACGGACTTGGACTTGGTTTCATTATGGGCCTCTAGATCTGAATATAGGCCGGTTCTTCTTAATCCAGGGTACAAGGTTTCGTGACCATGTGGTCATGCTATCCTGACAACCGATACTATTTTTCCACGTAATTGTCTAATACTATGATCTAAAATTACTATTGGAATACAGAGATCTTTCTCAGTTGGTACATGCTCCGCCATAACGCTGCGTTATGATTATGAAGAGCGTTGAATCTATCATTGCTTTGTTTTTTCTTAACCACTACATACCAATCATGACGTGAATCCCTGGATCCATCTTGGTGATATAAAGATTCTCTTTAGTAACAAGAGAATCGACGCGCACTTCACAGTCATAACAAGGTCTCCATATTTTAGCGGGAACGTCCTTCTATGAAGTGATTATGGATCCATACTCAGCTCTTTTTCAATTCAGTCCCTTTTCTGTCACATATCTTTTCAAAATGACGGAATGCCATATACCTGGTACAAATACTGCTCTTACTTGGTGTCCGTCAACCCACACATCCTTCTCCAATTTCCACGAATTCCAGACTGGTTGACTGCATCTTGATGCCATCACTTCTTCGATTCTTTCTCAAACTGACATTTTGATATTGTATTTTCTTCTCCTTCGTTAAAATTCCAATTGACTATTTATAAGCCAATTCATTCAATTTATTTCAAGCACGTGGCAAAGCTACTTCAAATACGTAGCAAAGCTACACTATAAGTCCTAATAGACCATCTACCTTTGTTAGTTTGTTTCTTTGTGTTTGTTTGTTTCTTTATTTGTTATTTATTTATTTATTTATTTGCGCATCAAAACACAAACTACGTTGTGGTGTAGTGGTGAGAGCTCCTTCCTTTCTTCAGGGAACCCACGATCAAATATATGTATATATATATATATATATATATATAAACTTGAGGTATTAAATAATGGTTGCACATATTATAAAGTTTGTTTTACGCACGCAACCATTTTAATTTTACACTCGTGGAAGGAGATATATAATTATCTAAACACGAGTAAAGGGTCACACGCAATCTTTTGGTGTGACAAAATGTTATGAGCCTAGTGAGATATGACTATGTTGTGCCATGAATGATTGGTTGCCAAAGTGGCCTGTTTATGGTGACAGTGGTTCTTATTCTCTATTCATATATGCATTTATTTATTGAAGGAACATCATAATGTACTTCAAGTGTTTGACTGCTAAAGTGGCTAGCTTGTACGTGACAGGTGATGGTTCCTTAAAGGTGGCGGCATGTGTTAATTTCCCACAAATTTTATAGCACATTGTGCTGTGTATGATTTTATCAAAGTGGATCGTGCATGGCGACATGTGATCTGGTGTGGGAATTCTTTGATTCTGGATTATTGGATTAGACTATTTATTTCTCAAAGGTAATGAATTTGTCGAATCTTTTATTTCTTTATGATCCTTGTGGGAAAGTTTCTCTGCTTTGTGTTTTCTCTGCCCAAAGGGGAGTTGACATTGAAGTATAAGGATTCTTTATAGTTGTTGGATCTAATTGATTGATCTTGTGTGGCTCATAATACTTAATAGTTGCGTTACGTTTATTCTACGGCTTCCTTCAATATGTGCAACAATGCTATCACCATAGAGGTCTTAAGTGGTTTAAATTATAAAAGTGGAAGCAGGACCTCGAGTTTGTTACGGGCTGCATTAATCAGGATATGGGCATTGGTACGATGTGTATAAATGTATTGGATGATTCTAATTATAAGTAATGGAAGTGAAATTTAGAAATTATCATGAGGTGTATAGATTAAGAGATTGGTCTCGCTATGGTTGAGCCAGATAGGCCTGCAGTTGCTAGTCCTTCTCAAGAGAAGAGGAAGTATGAGAAGTGGACTAAGGCAAATAAATTGTGCATGTTAGAGATTAGTTTCAGAACGCTCGCTTAATGGTTTGACAGAAATTTTTTTTTCTTCTCATTGCTATTAGTGGGAGAAATACAGGCTCTGGACAACAGATATGGCCATTTACTAAACTTTTGCTAGAATGTGGCATCATACCGCAATATACTATATTTTATACTCCTGAGCAGAATGGCATGACGGAATGAAGGAACCGAACTCTGATGGATATGGTAAGGAATATAATGGATAAGTGCAACTTGCTTAACTATCTTTTGGGAGAGACACTTAAGACAGCTGCATACATTCTCAATAAAGTTCCTAGCAAGTCTATGTAGAAGACTCCATTTGAGTTATGGATTGAGAAAAAGCCTAGTCTTAATCTTTTTTATGTTTTGGGTTATCCAACTGAGGTGAGATTGTTTAATCCCATTGAGAAGAAGACAGATCCCCGAACAATTCGTGTTTTCTTCATTAGATATCCAGAAAGATTTAAGAGTTCAAAATTTTGTTGTCCCTAAAAGGAATATAAAGTAGTAGAATCTATTACTGCAAAGTTTCTGGAGAATAATATTGCAGATATATGAAATTTTCCCACTTCCTCATCCAATGATTGAAATTATGTGGTCATTACTCTGTCACCTGCTACAAAAACTACAGATATTGTGGCCTTATTAAAAATATTGATTCATTAGAGGAAGCACATAATAGGAGCAAGATAATGTCATCCTTCGACTATTCTGAAGATTGCTCCTGTGAGGAGATCAACTAGCGCAAGGAGAGATGATATATCTTATGATAATGTTGTATTCCTTGGTAAAGATTACAATATGCTAGTTAGTGGTCCAATAGATTTTGAAGAAAGCGGTAACTGGACCTTAAGGCAATGAGAGGGCGAGTGTGTTGATTACAGCTGGTTGTTGTGGGACAACCCTTGATTCCTGAAGAATAATAAAAGAATTTTCTTTGGTAAGGAAGTAGCCCTCTGCTCGACAAATGAAAGAACGAGCGAAGGGGCGATAGATGAACCAGCCCGAGTAAGCATCTCCAACAAGGAGACCAGCCAAGGGACAGCCGAAGAACATTAAGAGGGACAATTCTTAAATGGAGACAACCCTCTCAACTCAGCAAATGAGGTGGACGGAGGGATGAATAGTATAAATACCAAAGGGGCAGATGGAAAATTGAGGTATGGACACCTCCACCCACCACCCTTGGGCATCTCTAAATTCTATTCATATATGAGCAAGTGGAGTTACTTCGTATTTATGCTGTGAGCGCTTGGCTACCAAAGCAGCTCGTTTGGATTGACAAGTGAGGTGCTTCACGGCAGGTGCATCCAGATGAGTTGCTTTAAGTTTGCACTCTAGTTGTTTGGCTGTCATAGTGGTTCAGCCGGAGTGACAGCTAAAGTAATGATTTAGCACTGTTACACGAAACTAAGGAGATGCCATCTAAATCCTTAGATATGAAGGACTTGGGCGAGGCTGCTTATATTCTTGAAATTGAAATTTGTCGAGACATATCTCGAAATGTGTTGGGTCTGAACCAAAGAGATTATATTGATAAGATACTTGAGCGATTCTCTATGTCGTCTTGCAAACCTGGAGATGTACCAATAGTGAAAGGAGATAGGTTCAATAAAGATTAATGTCCCAAGAATGATATTGAAAAAGAGTGCATGAAAGACATACCTTGTAACAGTGCACTTGATAGCCTCATGTATGCTCAAATCTATACTAGACCGGATCTTGCCTTTCCTGTCAGTGTTCTTGGTAGATATTTGTCTAATTCGAGAAAAGAGCATTGGACTGCTGTTAAGAAGGTAATGAGATATTTGCAACGAACTAAGGCTAACATGTTGGTCTATAAGAGAGTGGATAACCTTGAGGTAGTTGTATACAGATTCCAATTTTCGAGGTTGTTCTGCTGACATGAAGTCTACCTCGGGTAACATATTCATGTTGGCTGGAGGAGCTATTTCCTCAAAAAGTTTTAAATATAACTCTCATAGCTTCATCGACTCTGCATGCAGACTTTTTTGCATGTTATGGGGCGTCATTTCATGCTGCTTTGCTCATATATTTTATTTCAGGCCTTAGAATTGTTGACTCCATTGCTAGATCATTAGTGATCTATTGTGATAATAGTGTTGCAATGTTCTACTTCAAGAATAACCGAACTACGGGTGGTTCTAAACACATAGAGATTAAGTATCTTAAAGTTCGGGAGCTAGGAAAACAAGACGATATTGTTATTAAACATATCGGTACAGAGTCGATGTTAGTAGATCCACTAACTAAAGGACTTAGGCCCGTAACTTTTAAGAAACATGTTGTAGACATGGGTGTTTTAGAGTTTGATATTTTTGGTTAGTGGGAGTTTATGATACTCTTTGATTGTATCCGACATTTTGTGAACTTTCAGTGTTTTGTTGGATATTGAGTATCTTGTGCACATGACATTCATTAAAGAAAATCTTGAGACTTAGTGCTTAGTCTCGAGTAGGACTGTCTTATCGCTAAAGTTTGTCTCTGATAAAGCACCGTAAAGTTTGCGCGTATTCAGGTTTTGAGAAATATAAAGGAGTATCACTTGCTCAGAGGTCTTTCTGGCTCGCTATTTGCATAAGGTTATAAAAAGATTATGATCAACTGAAGTAGCATCAAATTTGATCGCATAAGGGATGCTGTTTCGGCTACATCGCCACGTTGACCATAGCGACTTGATTGCTTAGTGTTATGATTATGGTTGTCTTGTATCATTAAGTGATGCTCTGACGGTCATAGTTCGACACTGGGTAATTTAGTTGGTCGGGTTTGTTTGAGATGTTGTCTTATATGACCATACAGATGTTACAGCATGGAGTCATTTTCTAAAATATTTTCAGATACAATTAATGTTGCCCAAGTGGGAGAATGTTAAAATATTTTCTTATATGAGCTGCAATTAATTGTATAGTTTTATATTACCTTTTATTTTATTTTATTAAATTATATTTTATAAAACAGGTTGACATAAGACAGTGCATGAAATCTCATTAAAGTATCTTGATCGCTAAAGTTTTTGGGATGCGTACATCTCGTTTATTTAATGTGATTTACGGCTAGGGGTATGCCATTTTATATCCTATGATTTGTTGATGGATATAACTATATGTTATACCGATTATGAATATTTACGACTACGTCACTTCCTTTATCTTTCAGACTTTTATTTATTAAAGGGCAAAACTGACTTTTCATAAGAATGTATATATAGAGTTTCTAGTATCTGGAAAATGTAACCCTGTTAGATATATCGTTAGTTTTCGTTGGCATCCTCCATCGAGAGTAGTCGTACATTATGGGAAATACGGGTACTTTTTTTTCAATTCATCTTTCCTTGTTTACTTTATTTGTGGTTTCTCTGATTACGTAAAATAATCAACAGCGGAGGCATGGTGGGAGAAGGGTCGAGGCACATGAGGCCGTGCTGCCAGCAGTTGAGGATGATGGTCTCTGAGTGCAGGTGTGAGGGTCTTAAGGAGATGACGATGGAGCAAATGATGGAGATGGGATTCGGCGGCCGTGTATGGAGGAGATGGTTAGGAACCTTCCATCGATGTGCGGGATTGAGCCCAGGATGTGCAGCATGGGGATGATGAGGCACCGCCGGTGGGCTTAGAGAGCGATACGAGACAACATATAGCGATGAAGGATGAGAATGCCAATTATCGCGACTCGAGCGTTGCGTCAATAAGGGGCTACTTACAAAATTACTACTTACACTATCGTGTGGGTTTTGTATCCAAAGTGGCTGTTACAATCTAATAAAAATCTCATCCTTCTCTGCCTGGTTACGACGTTTTCTTCTCATCTTGTTCGATTGAATTGGTGGAACAAATGGTCGAAAGGTCTATTACAAGCAGCCATATTAAAAAAAAACAGGAAACTAAAACTTGGATGGATTCGAAATCCTAAGGCAAACGATACCTTATCGAGTAATAACGAGCAAATTAGTAGTTAGGAAGGCAATGTCAGTATTCCTCGATGTCAATCTCGCAGTGCCGCGGGGGGACTTGGCTAACCGACGACAGGTTTTATGCCCTCTGGATTATCTCCCTCAGCTTGTGCCCCTGGAGTTGCTTCCTCTGCCTCTGCTCCTTGGCTATCTTCCTTATCCCCTTGCACCGGCACGGCTCCTCCACCTGCCTCAGCTGCTGGCAACACTCTTGTAACTGATGCTGTTGCTGTTCCTCCTCGATCTCCCCTCTCGGCATCAAGATTTGTCTTTAAAAAAAATTACGTTGACTCATTGCCAAAAGGGAAAAACTAATTGCCCTTGGAGACCTGATCTGATAGTGCAGTTTTACCTTCCATGGGGGAGGTAATTCGGCAGTGACGCAGATGGTGAGCATGATGAATGCTCTCATGACAGCCGGTGTTGGGAAAACTTCTTCACGAACCGATGGGAAAGTTTCAAATTTGAACTATGAGAGCGGACGCGATCGAAACAAACCAATGTTAGCAAAGGCTTCACCGCGCAAGTGCACTCTCTTTAAGGAATTATTCGCCCCCACTATGAAGTTGCAGCCTGAGAAGTAGCACGAATATACCTCCAGGAGTAATGAAGATTACTAACACGTGATTCTGCAAAATCGAATGTTCCAACAAGAAATCTCAAAAGGAATATGGTGTTTAGATATTTTGAAGCGAGATTATATATTTCTCAACAAGTGTTATGTTTTAAATAGATATAGAGACATTAGAAGAAGATATGTTATTTTATGAAGATTCATGTCTAATCTAGAAAACATGTTTTTTCATGAAGCAACTCCTTGAAAAATAAAGAGTCATAGTTGTTCGCCAAAGGGTTGTGTTTCCTCAATAATAACAGTCTCCAATTCCCAATAATTATCTTTGGTTATTTCGTACGAACATACACAACCATTCAAACAACACTTCATTCATTCAACGATGTGATCTACACAAATCATTTTATTGTCAATTTGTTTATTAGTCGGTGTGGCCACACTAAAATGTTTTCTTGCCACACTAATATACTCTCGTGTGGCCACACCTAAGTATGATGTGGCCACATCAATCCTTCTGTTCACAAAAAACTCCTTGGTGTGGCCACAATGAAATCTGGTGTGACCACACCAACCGTTATGTTCACCGTCGACATCAAAATGTCCAATAGCCGGCCATTCCGCCTTTATACCTCCTGGGATTCTCCTCGTCGTTGATGGTGATGGTGGTCCTGTGGGCACAGACCACCCTCTCGGAAGCCACAAGGGCAACGCTAAGTAACACCAACGGCAAAGCCAGGTGAGCCTGGCCTTGTACTTCACGGTGCATTCGACTTGTCGAGTTGGTGCTGAAAGTGCATCTTCGGAGATAGTGACACCACTTAGCTTGAAATAGTCCGAGGAGAGAAGTGCGCTGCTGTTAATAGGGGAAGAGAGGGGTGCGACTTGCTTACGTGGCTTTTTCAAATGACCTGAGGTTCGGCTTCCGAATCAAAGATTGCTTGATTATTAGAAGAATGGAAAATAGAATTCATCTTAGAAGAGATCTAATTATTAACACCAATAACAAATACTAAACTCAAGGGATAACAACTAGTAGAGTAGCGTTCTCAACGTGACTTCAGCCAGCGAGAATCGACGAAAACGGACATTTATTGGACATAGACGAGACAGTCTCGGAGCCCTTGCCGCGAAAATGCTTCTCAGTACCAGACGGCACGGATCTCGCATCTCTGTGGTGCGACTCCGCAAACAGAAGGGAGGTCCCTCGCAGCACGCACGATCTCCTCCATCTCCTCACCCGCATACTCCCTTTGCTGCTCCCTCACGATCATCCTTATCTCCTGGCACCTGCAACCCTCGTCCATCTGTCTCAGCTGGTGGCAGCACGACCTTCGGTGCATCGAGGGTCCATCTGTAACTTCCTCTACTACGCTGCCTCCCGGACGGCTGTGGCGGGTCGCTAGGTATCGCTCACAGTGGTGGAGGTCTTGCTTCTCGATCTCCTCCCGGCAAGCCTCGGTGTGGCGGGATCCCCCTTCGCGTTGCTCTTCTTCATACTCGATGGTGGTGATGGTGGTGCGGTGGGCCACGACCAGATGGGATATGAACAGGAGCGCGAGCACGACAACCAACTCAGCCGAAAGCTTTGCCATGACCGGAGAATGATTGTCCCGTTAAAGATGAGTTGAGGTGAGGTTTGGGATGATGGGACGAATGAAGGGAGGAAGGTGTATTTATAAGAGCTTTCAGAAGATATTAAGTTCGACTAATCCGAGGTTGTTTCCTTAATTTACGTTGGACTTGGAACTACCAATTCACTCGTATATTTTTCTTTTTCTTTTAAAAAGAACCAGTAAACACGCCACCTGCATCCTACGATCCTTTCTGTTGTACAACGTCGTCATAAATTGTTCATCTATCCTTCTGTATGTTCAAACTACCACAGTTGTATAAATCGAGAAGACGATGGATGGCTTCTGGAAACGAAATTTTGTCCCTAACATCAAGTTATTCGCCTAATCGGCCAACAGCGTTCTTACACAATGTTTGCTGCGAAATCGACGTTACAGTTGACGGGAACAAATGGTGCCCTGGGGGGGTTGAACTGTTTTTACAATCGGATTTTACAGCAGGGGTTGTTTTCTGTTCTTCTGCAGAGCCTCCGCAGATGTATATCGTAGTATGTTTCTGCTCCTATTCTGTCGAAGTAATTCACAAGAACTCCTCACAAACTTAAAATTATACTCAATTACTCCGAGAGAGTCTTACATGCCGTCGTCAAGCCTTTTTTGCCTGCAAAGCGAAGGGAAAAGGATAAGACTAGGTGAGTTCGATGTCCAAGTCAACAGGCAAAGCAAATGCAGGGAACAATATCAATCCATCTCTCTCACCAGTCTTTTTTTTTTCTATTATACGGCTATTTACTTTGTCGATGGATAGAACTTCCAGTGTAGTTCTTAATGTAAGGAGAGATTACCTTTCTGAGATATTTCTTGTGTGCTTTCATAGCCCCGGAGCAAGCTTTCTTGGCATCTAAGCTTCCCGTAATATCATTTAGTATCTGACAACATCAAGCAAACAAAAACAAAATAGACTTGGTTAAGTTAACAATGAGGCCGACAAAGAAAGATGGCATGGGATAACTCAGATCATGGAGGAAGTAAAATATATTTTGAGCGATGAGTCACTCAAAAGAATCAAATTTATGCCACTTAAAAGTTTCAGTTAGGTGCAAATAACTTCGCAAAATTATAAATATTGAGAGAGCTACCTTAACCACATCGTCCAGGCCATGGGCATGGTGCATGAGCTTCGAGCTCCTGTCCTTCAATACACTGGCGACTAGGAAGACTGATATAGGAAGACCAGCTTCAGAGTTAGTCACTCCATTTCTCAGATTAGCTCTTTCAAACTTTCCACATTGTCTGATTGACTTGCCCTTTCTTTTAGACACGTGGGAATTCTCAATTGCTGAATCGGGATCTTCATAAAGAAGGAACAAGTCCGGGTCATATTCCAAAGCCCACATCATCTGTCATAAACACGGATAATTAATGCATTATATTTCAAGGCGACACAAGCCAAAAGTTGCTCCTTATGTGACCAGTTGTCATGGTTTGAGCATGGAATCATCCTGTTTGCAAATATTTGCAAAGATATATTTATTTGTTTGCCAAACTTGCACTACTAGGCATCACGATGCTTCTATAAAGAATCTGCATCTGGGATTGTTTTCAGTTCATACCTCCCATAGATAGAGGGAATCACCAAAGGAGAACTCCCGCCGAAATAAAACCATTAGCATTCGAACAGCGAAAAGGTAGTTACCTCCACCAAGGTTCTCTGCCATAAATAAAAGAGTACAATTACATTCTATCTGTTATCACGACGACTACAGCACAATCTACAGATCTGGTTTGTCAGTAGATTAAATTTTTCTAGATTTTGCATCGGACGAGCAAAGATAAACCATCCACATGATTATTACTTTCTTTTTTAACGAAATAAAGAACATAAACCGACCATATGCGTTTTACAAAAGGATACAAATGGTGGTTGCCAACAATTACCTTACATGGCTAATTTTTTCTATCAGAACTTAGCATCATAAGACATCCTTGCTGATATGATTATTTTTCATGTTTACGAAGATGTTAAATCAAACATAAAAGTGATTTGAGTACCCAAGTGCTGATGAAGTTTTGGGTCAATAACTTGAGTGACTTCAGCTAAATTAGAAAGCTGGGTCTCCACTCCGACTGATCTGCCTGTGCATCTGAAGTTTTGTCTCTTGCAAATAAAAGGATGCCTTCTGTGAGAAGAATGGGACTGGTATGATAAATTTTAAAACAAGTCATAATAAAGTGCATCACAGATATACCAGTTTACGCATCAGCCGTTCAAAGCACCAAAATGCATCAGCTTCGTCTTCTAGAACTATAATCATTGGGGAGCAAATGTCACTCATCCCTGTTTGTCATGGCAACAACCCACAAAGGATCAGATCAAAGTCATAAATATGTAGAAAGAAAAAGGAGTTCGATCTGCCCTTTAATCTGTGGTAATGAATGCAAAAGATATGCTAACTATATTGTGGCATACAGCCAAAAGACATACATAAGGAGTATCAAGTACCTTGACAATATCCAATTTCCTCGTCTACCCATGCATAAACAGCTAGAACATCCCAAAGTTTGGCTAGGTTTTCTTGCTTTTCATAAAAGACCAGTGTCCTATCAGTGCGAACCACGTCAAGACCTAGCACATTGCAAGAGTCAATCCAGCAATAGTTAGCACACAATCCACAGATGACACTGAGTATATGATATTTTCTTGAGAAATCAACAGCAAGCTCGAAGAAGTCACCAAAGAAGACAGTGTGAAGCAAGTAGAACTACTAAACTTGGATGCTACAAAGAGGTAATAAATAAATTTTAGAAGAAGCTTAGCAAAGTAGATAATAACCTAATCAATAAGCACCAAAAAATTTTTTCTCTTCCAAACAGCAGTTTAGGTGCAAGCTTAATCTGATGGCCCCAAAGCAATACACTCATTAAGTGTTCTACAATTCAGCATGCAACATACCTATCTGATGTAATGTAAGTTTCCATTGAATTTCTCTCTTATCCATAGTCACAGGACCTATCTGCTTCTCAGGCGGTGCGCTGGGAGTTGGGTCACTGATACCATTTACCTTCACGTTGTTTAAGTTCATTTGCATCAGTACCAAAGGATCCTCAATTGGCTGGCCATCTTCAGTGATTATAGGTGCAGTGATCAATTTACTGCTTCCAATAATAGGAAACATTTTATGACACTCTTCCTTCCACTTAGCATACTGGACCCTGAAAAGTGGACAACTGGGTCATGCCTTTAGGTATTCATCCAATAAAAACCCATTTGAGGACTCCTCAAGAAGACATTTGACGAGTAAAATCATGCTAGAAGAAAATCAACTACAGCTACCTTCTTTGCTGCCTTAAATTCTCACGCTGCTCAAATGTGCTTCTAGGGTCATAACAACCAAGCAGAAATTCCCAAACTTCTCCTCTAATTGATGGATAGACACCCTGCAAACAGGGGTTCGCCAAATTACATCTACCAAACACTTAGCATCCCTCAAAACATATTCCCAGATCAAATGGACTCCTTTTTTGCACTTACCCCACGCTGGATGCGTCGCAGAGTTCTTGTGATGTCGAGATACCCCTCCGGGGTAAACACCGACTGCCATTTCCTTGGACTCAGAGTTTTCCCAGCCTGAAAACAAAGCAAGAAGAGACAGCCTGGAATCATCCAAGGGGCCATTTAATAGCATCACTTCAAGAACAATCAAAGATTTTATCACATCCAAGAAGAATCCACTACACTAGTTAAAAGCCGACAACTTCATGACTGGTCAGATTATAAACACAACGATGAATCATCAATCACCTAGACTCTATCTTGCTGGGACACAGGCCACCCTTACCTTGATCTTGAACCGGGTCTTGGGGACATCGGTGCACTCGGGGCGAATCTGATAGAAAGAATCTGTCGGAATCCCGGGATCACCCCACATTCTCATCGATCGGTCGACGGCGCGGGAAACCCAGGAGCAGACTCTTTCCAAACCACGAGAAATAAGGGAGGAACCCAATGCTGCGCAGCCGGATCCCCGGTCAAAGGCTCGATCGGGTGCCTTCGCCAAGACCAAGACCGAGTTGGTCCTGGCTTCTAGAAAGAAAAAGATTCGATTTTTCCGCGTTGAGCGATCGTTGAATTGAGAATCAGACTAAGGCTGTTAGTGGGTGGCCGGTTGTTGGTGGCGGGGGCGGGGAGAAGGAAAGAGCACGACAACGGCAGACGTGGTCTTTTCCCACGTTGCTGTCGGAAGCAAAGCAAAGCGAAGCGAAGCAGGGCCCGAATTTTCTTCCACTTTTCGGCTTATTTGTGGGTTTTGTTTCTTCTTTTGATTAAGCAAGTAGAAAGCCCATTTTGTTTTTACTGATTTAGTTGATGGAAAAGTTAAGAAGCTTAATTCCCAGAATTATCACAAAGTGATGGCAATCCCCCATCATCAACATCATCCCTATCCAACACTGGGACAGAACTCCACGTCATCTTTCAGTGTCCTTAACTAAGGTAAGTTTGCTTTTGTTGTCTCATTCGTCTGGCAACTTTTGAGGGGAGAAGGAAAAACCCCACCACAACTATCTTCATCACAGTAGGGATTCGGACAGAACATGGCGATCCGAGGACTGCTCAGCTCAATTACCAGGAGGACCCTTCTCTCGCATCCTCTCACAAGACACGTAACCTCCAATCCCAAATCCCTGCGTCAGTGGGTTGATTCTCTGATCGTTGTTTTGGCTTAATTTTCCATGTCCAGTTGAAACTGGGTTTGCCCACCCGGTTTTCTCTCGAAAGTTCGGATCTTTTTTGGGGGTTGTGCTACTGAGAGGGTGATAAGGGAGGCGCTTTGCATGCGGTTGGGCTAGTCTCTGGTGGATTTTTGGATCGGAGGGGTTTGTTTGGATTTTGTATTTCTTATCCTGTGACTTCTGCATGTCCCGGGAAATTGGGTCCTTCGATTCTGTTAGTCTGCCCTAGATAAAGGAAGTTGGTTTAGCCATGTTGATGATGGCTCTGTCTTTTTTCGGATTCTATGAGCAGGCCAGCACGCTTGTAGTAGCAGAACATGAGGGTGGATCAATCAAGGCTGCTTCTTTGAGTGCAGTGGAGGCTGCAAAGCGTTTGGGTGAAAAAAACTCGATTTCAATGCTGTTGGCTGGGTCGGGTCCCTCGCTTCAAGAAGCTGCTGAGCAGGCAGCTTCATGTCACCCTTCGATATCTGAGGTATCCATTTTGGTGCTTGTGGTCGGGCATTTTGTGGATGGCCCTTCAGGACATGAACCAATTTTCGTGCGATCAAGGACTTAAGCCTGGCTGGAGAGGAAAAAGGCATTTTGAATAAGTGCAGAAAAAGAATGGGTGGAGATTGGTTTGATTGTTGAAACCAACATGTTCTGTGTAGGTCTTTGTGGCCGATTCGGATAAACTTCTACACCCACTTGCAGAGCCTTGGGCTAAGCTTATCCAGTTGATTCAACAGAAAGAGGGGTTTTCTCATATACTTGCTGCCTCAGATTCCTTCGGGAAAAATATAATTCCAAGGGCTTCAGCCCTTTTGGATGTTTCTCCAACTACAGATGTTATAGAAATATCAGATACACGGCAATTTGTGAGGTTTTTCCAGTTTCTTCATATCTCATGTGATCTTGTTTGTTTGCTTAGCTGCTTGAGATTTATCGTCGCCGTATGGCAGGCCTATATATGCAGGAAATGCACTGTGTGCAGTTCGATATACTGGCGGGGATCCTTGTATCTTAACAGTCCGAGCCACATCATTTCAGGCAGATCCGACAAATGCAAAGTCAGGAAATAAGGCTCGGATTTCTCAGGTTGATCTCTCGGCTTTAGAGGGAGGTCAGGTTTGTTATTTCTTTGATTTACTAACGGATTTAAACCGGCTTCTGAATGACTTGGGGCAACCATGTGCCGTATTTACCGAATAAGATCAATTGATGTGGTTTTTCTGATTCATGTCTGGAGCAGATGTCATTGGCAAATCAAGACACGTTAGTCTTACATCTCAAGATACTGAACGCCCTGATCTTGGCAATGCACGAGTTGTCGTTACTGGCGGCCGGGGGTTGAAGAGTGCGGAGAACTTCAAAATGATAGAGAAGCTTGCTGAGAAGCTCGGTGCTGCAGGTTGGTGTCAGAGTCCCTGAAATTAAACTATTTCTTCTCATGATATGTTTCCCAAAAGCTGCTTCAATTGATTACTTATTTTGGGAAAAACTGGTTTGCTCTCGGTACTCTTTCATTTTGGTAGTTGGTGCAACACGGGCAGCTGTTGATGCTGGATTCGTCCCCAATGATCTCCAGGTAATTTGTTGTAACTCAGACTGCCCGGGGCCTACAGGCTTCTGATATTTGCTTTTTAGGTTGGCCAAACTGGAAAAATTGTCGCCCCAGAGTTATACCTGGCATTTGGAGTATCGGGAGCTATTCAACACATAGCAGGAATGAGAGATTCCAAAGTCATTGTCGCCGTGAATAAAGATGGGGATGCTCCAATTTTCCAGGTGATGGCTGGGTTCATCATCTTCTTTTCTTTTCTGAACTAAACAGGAGATCTGATTTAAAAATAAAAAATAAAACCAGGTGGCTGACTATGGACTTGTTGGAGATCTCTTTGAAGTGATCCCCGATTTACTTGAGAAGCTGCCTCAGAAAAGGTGATCTTATTACTCCATCCGTTATAAAGTATTTCACGGAATTACTTAGAGAATTAATAAAAGCATGTGTTTTTTATGCAGAGCAGCAGGTAAGAAGTAAGAGCAGATTACCATCCTTCATCAGCAGCTTCTCCCTCCACAATAAAAGAAAGTATCCCCCGTCTTCCCTCTGCTTTGACCGATTTATGTATAAAAATTCCCATTTGCAGATTTTGCATATGATAAATATTTATTTTCTTAAAATTTTTTTGAAGAATTTTATTTGAAAATCTCAGATTTTCAAATTTTAAGAAAAAGAGCTTCGAGCTGCTCATTCTTAGAGCTGGTGGCCAGCATGACTGCATAGCCAATAACTCCAGGGATGACGCCCCGCAAACGGTGGAGAAGGTAAAGAAGAAGGGCTTAACGTCCCTGGTCTTCCTCGCTATCCATCTCCATGTGTCGCTGCCTGTAAGCCGCCGGCAACGATCATTTCCTTCGAGCCATAAAGACGAATCTTTCAGCACAAAACACGTGATGATGCAACACCCACTACCTTCTGCCCTACTGTCCCAAAACTTCCCAAGCTTTATAAAGATCACAGTCAATCTCCCAACGGGTAATTGCACAACGCAGACAACAACAATCCTAAGTAAAATCGAAACAATCGGGCAGCAAAACGATCGACAATCACACGAAACTGAAATTCCCCTGACCCCATAACGAAATCCCCCGATTTCCTCCGAATCGATTCCCCTCTAGGGTTTACGGGGGGAGTCGCCACCATTTGATTCCAATTTCCCTCTCTTCTTTTCTTATTGACTTGTCGAATAAATAATATTAATAAACACAAAAAAAAAATCAAGTGTTTTTTCCTTTCTTTTTTAAACAATAAGAATTACTTCAATATAATTGATCGAAATGCTCCATAATTAAACATGATAAATTAATAGGATGTTAATTTATATAGCAACAACATTTAATTATTGTGTAGGTTGGAATTTACGGATAAGCAAAGACATTGGTAATGATGATGATGATGATGATGGAGATCAACCGAGGTAGTTAACCGCCATTGACAATGGAACCAAGCACAGCCCTCTCTCCTTCAGCAACCTGCTGTCTCCTCCGCCTCCGCCTCCTCCTCTCCCGACCACCGCCCTTTTGCCGCGGTTGATTCCCTCATCCTCCGTCAGCTGAGCATCACACCAGGACATAGCAGGTTTCTCGTTACGTCATAGTATATTAGCGGAATCTCGAGGAGTCGCAGTTACCTCGGACTTTACACCCGTTTCCTCTACCTTGGGAGTATTTATGGGAGAGGAGGCAGTATCCTCCAAGGCTTCGTCGACGCGACCGACCGAGGATCCCTTGTTCTTCCTCCTCTTGAGACCCAGATCGTTGGAGAGGACAACCGACGATGGCGTCTCCCGAGGAAGGGGAGAGGACGGGGTGGTCTTCTCCTGACCATTGATTAAGAAATCGACGATGTACGTCGTCCAACTGCTTTCTTCCTCCTCCTCCTCCTCGTTGCAGCCATCATTATTATCCTCAGCCTCGTTGGCGGAATAATAATCCGCGTTCGCCGAGGGGGCTTCGGTCATGGACGAGGACTCATCTCCATAGCCCCCCATCCTAGAGGACTCCATGAGTTTAAGCATCAGAGATTGGGGAGGTGCATATATATGTATATGTATGTATATATGAGAAAGGAAGAATGAATGAATTTTGATCATCAATCACTACATCCCTCCTGCCTCCCAGAGAAAATTTAGAAAGTTTGATAAGGATGTTTGGATTGGGGGGAAATTAATTAATTAGTCTAAATTCAACTCCTTGATAGAATTGCTTCTTTTTAAAAAATTAAATAAAATAAAATTGTTAGATGGGTTTGTTTTGATTTGAATTTGACTCATGGGAAGCCTACCGAATCCCATTTTAATTTTTCAATAATATTTTTATTGTGGAAAGATTAATAAAAAAATTGCAAAAAAAAAGGTAGTAGCTGAAGGATGTGTGGTGTGCAATTACAGAGTGGCAAGACAGAAAAAAAAGAAGTGCCAAATCATGGAAAGAGGAATAAACAACTTGTTGTTTAAGAAGCTGTTGACTTGTGTGCCTCTTTTTTGGGTAAAAGTAACTACTTCTTCTTCCTTTCATTATTATTATTATTATTTTCATAATGGTATGTGTGTGTGTGTGTGTTTTGCTTTTGGGTTTAATTATGCCGGGCAATTATTCTCCAAATCATGATTGGGCAGTTGATGATGAACAACTATTAGTGCACCCCAGAAGATGGTCTGAAACCAGCAGAACCCACCTGCCCAGCTCCCCCCCCCCCTCCCCAATCTTTAAGAGATATTGTTTTTTGGGTCTTGGACTTTGGATTTGTTTTGTGTCATTTGGATGATGATTATGATGCCCACATTCTTGATGTCATGACTCTTTTTTTTTTTCAAATCCTGACAAGGAAAGAAAAAGGGAGTTACAATCAGATGGGACATTAACTAACTTGGAAGAACCCAGCCAGATCACATTCTCCACCACCTCCTCCTCCTCCTCCTGTGTGTCAAGATTAGGCCAGAAACCAAATCAAGATTAGTCCCCAAAACTGAGAGTTTTGTGAGGTTCCCTGATCAATCTTTTGGCGGGGGGGAGACAAAATGGTTTTGGGGTTTGGCTTTGTTCATGTCATGGGGTGTGGCAGTGGGTGTGACAGAGCAAAGGCATGTGGGTGGATGACCCCAGGATTGTGGGGGTGGTCCTGACGAGGGGAGGAGGAGGAGAAGCAGAGTAGACATGCCCTCCCACCCCTGTCGAATGTTGCAAGAGGAGAGGGGGGAGGGGGGAGGGGGGGGGGGCTTTTCCTTTCTGTCAGGTAGCTTTTGGTGCCCATTCCCGGGCAACATGGGACCCCAGAAACCTTCACCTGTTTTGTTCCCATCTCCCACTGTCAACAAACAGCAATGGATGTGATGATCTCTGCATCCCTGAACTGGACCCTGACCTGACACCACTCATCATTTTTTGTGCAGTGCAAATGCATCTGCATTGGGATTTTAGCGCATGTGCTGAATTAATGCACGTGTGGCCCTACAGAGGCAATCACATGTTGAAGAGGAAAGGAGCATCCATCCCCCTGGCCTTTTGGCCTGAGAACTAGTTATGGACCTTTCCCCCTTGTCGTCATCCCATGAAGGCATCCCAGGAATTGACAGAATCGCCCCGTTGTTGATATTCCTTCGTGGGTTTTGCTCGGATTTGAGTGTCGAGATTGTTTGGTTGAGTACATTATTTCATCTTTGAACTCAAGGATTGTACCATATTAGGGTTAGCTCGAAAAAACTGGTTGAATACGATCCCAGTTTGAAAAAATCGCATTTTAGCACTAGGAACAATTCTTGTTTTTCAGACCAAATGTAGACACATACAAATCTCCTATGAAGTCTGCTGCCTGTCTTATTTTTGCTTTTCCGTTTTCAGACCAACTCCCCAACCCCAGAAAGTCACGTTTTACTAACATGCCTAAGAAATTTCAAAAAGCGAGCATCCCTAATGTTTGATAAACTACTCCCTCACCCTCTCTCATTTGGGGTCGTTAGCCTTTTGTGTTGATCTATCCAAATTCGTGAAACCTTGCCTAACTCTGAGACCATGAGATGGATCCGCGGCCGTTCCGTTCTGTTTGTCCATAATCTAGATATGAGAATTCCTGGTCCAAGGAGGGGTTCGATAACTGGTTCTTTCGCAGGTTCGCGTCCCATCGTTGTCTGTGTTGGAACCTGCTTTCTGGAAAATCATACCTGAGGATCTGATTCGTGTTTGTTACTACTCTCAAGTTTATGAGGCTGATCGTCAGACATGACTCAACATACTCTTGAGTCGTACTGGAGGAAGGTTCCCATCCTGACCGTCATGGACGTTTTAAAAAGACAACACGGGACGGATGTTGCAGGCATCTGTGGAGGAGGGTGATTCAGCAGTAACTGCATCAAGGTGGCAATCCCTATCTTGGTTCGGGTGCTCTATTGATGTATTTGTATCGAGCCAGGCCCCATGGTACGGAGAGGCGACTCGGGATACAACAAGGGGAAAGAGCTCGAGGCTAAGTTCCATTGCATTCAAATAGGCAAAATCAAAAGAACGCAAAGGATGAGACCCTTATTTCGAACAAGAAACTCAGATCACACAAGCTCCATTGAATAATTTGCTTTAGATACACACAAATGGTCCCCCGAATATGCAAATGCGAGACACTTTGCAAGTCTCGCCATCTGGGAAGCAACCGACCTCGGTTCTGTATTTGCGACGGCAGTGCCGGTCCCAATCCTTGATTTCTGAACAGGGCCCCTGGTAAACGAACTCAACATCTGCTATTCAATCAGAGAGAACTCAGTTCGTTGGAGAAGATTGCCAGCGTCATAGTCTAATCATATGTAAACATCTCATAGGCAGCTTCGTGCTTTGAAGATCGAATTTGCGAAAAGAACTGATTATGGGCAGGTGCGGCAGCGGTGGCTCAGGGAAAAGTCTCGGAGAGGAAGAAGAAGATCACGGACAGAAGCAAGCCCACAGCCGGAAGACAGTTCCTAAATGTCATGCTTTCCTGGCCTCTTCTCTTACTTTCTTGGAGATCCGCGGAGCACTGTCTGTGGCTTTAATTCATCTATTTAATAAATTAAGCATGCGAAGATGGAGAGCGATCACCTTGAAAGGGTTGCCATAAAAATGGGACAAATCTAAATTTTACGTCAAAATATTTGAACCGATCCGATATTACTCATCAGATATAAGAGCCGCGAGTTCCTATATTGGAGATATAGTTCCGATATTGGAGATAATTTCCACGTAATGGAAAAAAAATTTAAGACAAGAAAATTTTTGGATGAGGAGAATCACAATGGGAGTTCCATAAAAAAGTCCCTCCCTCCCTGATCTATCCTGTTTGAAGAAAGAAAAATGTCATATTCTTCTTCATCCATCCATGATTATTTAAATCGTTTGCCAAATCAAGAGGATCTCTTTTCCTCTCCTAAAATGACTCCACCCAAACTCACCTCCCAAAGAAGTATGTCAATATGACCGTATAATCGTATAATACTAATACTCAGTTCTTATTGTATACCACCATTATACAAAAGAAGAAGACCCTACCGAATCGCCTCAGATGTTCCAAGCAAAATCTCTTTGCTCTTGTCTTCCTCGCATCCTCGGAAAAGAAAAACGAACTCCTCTTTTTCCTTCCATACAGCAAGACACACTTACTGCTTTGCCTGGTATTTTTTAAGAAACAAGAAAAAAAGAATCCGGGAGTTGATTACTTGGAAGGTAATGATGAATGTGTTTGTTGCCTTGAGAGGAAGCAACGGCATTAGGAACTAGGGAGTTGTTTACCTGAGAATAGAGGAAGGTTCCGAGGATGGCGATGGCCGCGCCCATCGCGTTCACTGGCTGGACTGGGGTGCGGAAGATGATGATGGACGAGACGATGACCGATATACGCTTCATTGTGTTACCAATGCTGAACGTCAGCGGAGAGATCTCGTCAAGGGACATGTACGACACCTGGTTGTAGAGATGGTAGAACACACTCTGCGCCACCACCCACCTATGAACAAGATAGCAAAGAAGGATGAAGACGCCATTCAATTTATGGCAGGACAGGGGCTAAAACTATCAATAGCGGACTATTTCATGTTGACCAGAAGGATATTGATGGGAGACCTCGCCAGAAAGGAATTAGCTACCACGACAAAAATCGAAATAGGCCATTGAGAAGATTGGTATTGCCAGCATGTAAACAAAAGTTGGACAGAAACATCATGTCACAAATCAGAAAACGAAAAGAGAGAACCAATTCTTGTGCTGAAGCAGTAGGATGGTGGAGAGAAATGTACAATTACCATACGAAATGGGGTCCGATATCTGAGAGGGCCTTTTGCCAGCCAACCGCCCACATCTGCGGCCCCTCCACGGCAATGGTAAATGGGGTGAGAAGGGCTAGAGAGAGAATCGACAAGCAGGCATAATAGTTCATCCCACTAACGGATTTCCCCTTCATACCCTTCTTCGAGAATATGTTCCGGAAGACAAATGCCACGTTCGAAATCATAGCACCCATAAATCCTGGAGCAGGCATTTCAACAATCAAACTTCATATTTCCCGAAGCCATGATAATATCACTAGCAAACCAAAGTACATACTGACTGCCCTCTCCGATCTATTCGGTGCCGAACATCAATCACAGTAGCAAAAAAACTCACGGGCAATTCTTGAATTACTAAGTTAGGACAGATGACATCAAAACGCTATCAGTAAAATCTCTTCCTTCAGCACATACCTATACAACTTGTGAAAATTTTATGACGTGACTCGTAAACAACAGGATAGTTTAACAATTTCCTCTTTCCAGCACAATCAATAAACCTGATAGCATGTTTGTGAGTGGATGAATTGATCTCACCGATCATGTTGAAGTTCAGTTCAGTTACTGCAGCGAGCGCGCAACCGCCAATTATAGGCAAGAGAGACAAATAAACTGCCACTGGGAAAGTTTCACCCAGGAGGAACTTCGAAACCAACACGCTGAAGGCTGGTTCTGCACTCTTGATGATGTGAGTAAATGATACCGCAACCTTTGACATACTCACGGTTGCTGCAACATGCCCAATCGTATGTGCTAGAGCAACCTAACCCACAAAATCATGGAAAACTTAAGATGCAACAAAGAAAACATACAGACCACAGACCAGAAGCTACTGGTCGCTTATATCCTGACTAAACCGGGAAATTGCAACCCTAATTACCCAAGTTCCAGAGCAAACAGTTAAGGAACTAAAACCCATAGATTCTCCTAACTATGAAGTCACGATTATCATCTCCCAGATACACGATAAATTCTTCGGCTGAAAAGGTTTTCCCTTCACAAAACAACATATAACATTATCCACAACTTCATTTGACAGGCACGCTTTATAAACAAACAACACAATATCCATCGAGCAAAAGTGAATCCATGTCTGCATGCAGATCAAACATCAGTCATCATCAGAATCCAACCTAGATATTTTAGACAGCACAGAATTCTTCACAATTCATGGATTAATTCTCTCCTCTCTCCTCTCCACTACCAAAAAACCTCCTTAGGAAGGGGAAAAGAAAACCCACTTACAGGGAGCAAAGTCTTCCAGAATTCGAGATCGGTCTTCGGGGCCTCTGCGATCCTGGTAGCCCAGGAGACCAACATGATCAAGGACCCAGCCGCAAGTGACAGCGTCGACGTCAACCACGGGTACGGGAAAGCGTTCAAAACCTTCTTGTTGTAAATATTGAACACCACGTTCAGTGCCCACCAACTAGCGAAGTAAGCCCCAATCTTCACCTTGCTCCCGACCTCCGATCCTGCCGCCGCCCCGGCATCAATTGGCTGGGACTTGTCTGCCTCATATGCCTCGCACTTAAACAGATCCCTCCTCTGGCTCCCCCAGCTCGAAAACCCAAACCCGTCGACCGAGGACGACACATGCAGGGGCCTCGAGAGAGAGTTCACCCGGTGCTTCGATGTGGGCAAGAAGGAAACTTTCTCGACGGGAAGGCAATATCTCCCGGGGGAGACGACGTCCGCGCCATGAAGGGGATTGAAGGACTGCTTCAGTGAACAGATCATGATGCTTCTCTTCCTCCAAACTCCCTTCCCCTGCTTCTTCTTCCTACAAAGACGAGAACTTCGGGGGGAGGGGGGGGGGGGGATTTTATGATGTGGGTTGGCGGGGGAGGAGGGGAAGAACAACCTACAACCTAGTACTTGACGATCGAGGTGGTGGTGGTGCAAGCCTTGATCCTCACAACCATCCGTTGTCCGGAATCATACCCGGACACAGAAACATGGAAACAACCGACACACTCTCGCCGTAGGAAAATCCTCCGAAAACTTTTCCAAAAGATCAACAATTTACCAAAACAACAAACAAACCCGAATGATACTTCCCAAAAAGGTCAAATATTTATTCGATTGGGCGATCTCAAAGGCCACTCCTTGAAAAGGGTTTGCGGTTAAATTAATTCCAGAGGGAGAGGGAAAGCTGCCTCGCAAGTTTGGCGACCTTTTTCCATGAAAGAGAGGGGAAGAACTGATGCCAAGACTTGCCAATAAAATAAAATAAAATATATGAAATAAAAATCGATTGAAATATTATTCAACCCATCGTTTAAAAGTATAATACGAATGTTTGTACATTCTGTTCTAAAAATATCAGGGCAAACGACATTTATAACTCAATCTATGAAGTGTCAACTCAAAGTGTGATTGATTATGATGTGCTTCAAGTATTCAGATTAGAACCAAAGTGGTTCGGACAATTCTGCTGTGTTTGGAAGCATGTAATATTAATCACGTAATATTAGGTCGCACCATCTGTTTGACGAAACTCACCCACGTCTAAGTCAGATGGATTGGTCGGCTCTGCTTGTTGTTGTTGTTGATGTATCTCAACCGCCTCTTGTTCTTAATCACTCGCCTGTTCTTATCTGTGGGGAAGGCGTTCTCTTGTTTCTGGATACGATGGGCGATGGGGATGAGTCCGAAGCGGAGACACTTCAGGAACGGTTGAGGTCAAATCTTACTCAACTCTACGCGGAGCAGGCCATTCTCGAGAGGATCCGTGTACAAGAACAAGAACCAGCACCGGAGGTCGTCCTAGTATCTACTGAAGGTTCTGGGGGTTCTTGTAGACTTAGTTTGATTAGTTTAGCATAGGAGGCGATGCTGCCTTAGTTGTGCCTTAACTACACCAATATGCAGGGGACGAAATAAAGTTTTTGCAATTAGAGATTATGCAGTTCTGGGCAGGCCTAAAAAAATATTTTTGCGGCTTGAAAGGTGTTTCAAGTGATAGTTTGAGTTTGTTAATGCCTTCACTGTTATGTACTGGCAAGCGTTGGTGCATGATCTCTGATTTTGTAATTATATGCTAATGTTCGTAAGACGAGGCTTGAAACTTCTCCAAACTTCCAGGCTGGAGGATCTGTGAGTTCTTGCCTCCAAGTCATAATTAGGGATGGACAATCAATTGTGGGATTTGGAGAAGTTCCAAGTCATAATCCTCCTGTCCAGATCATTTTTCATGGCATTTTCTCTGATAGTAGTGGCCTTGCTTGCACGTCTGCAGGTTCTTGTCCAACAGGTACTGATCCCTTCTCACCTTGTTTGAGCTTTAGTTGGTGAAATAGGGTGATTTATACTAATTGTGCTTGGGGTTCCACGGTGTAAATCTAAGATGACAGTTCATTTTCTTGATGTAAACTCACATACTTTCGAAGGATGTGGCTAGTATCTAGCAATGGAGATTTTTTCTTTGATCGCTTGCATTTGTGGCATTGTGGTGATGACAGGGGCAAATCTCATTGCCAACACTTGAGACTTCTGCAAACAGAAATCTCCTGATTCTGGTGGCACCGTATGATTGATCATCTTTTACTCCCGCCAAGTTCTACTCATGGAACTGTCTAGAGTAGTCCATGAACACCTGCAGATGTTAACTCAACTTGGTATTTGCATTCAATAAACATGGTGTCCTCAATTTCACAGGAAAAGCAATCTGCAAAGTTAACTCATGAAGGAATTGAGGTCAGTGGGGAAGTCTTGGATTGTAGACTCCATCATTTGGCTGTTTGCTGAAGAATGCCATCTTCATTAATGTAGGTTGTCCGAGAATATTATCAGCTCAGATGGGACTATCTTACCTTGGTGTACGTCTGGGCAATCGACGAGTATGCATTATTCGAGAAAACTTGAAGAATGGAGGACCGTGAATCAAAAGATTCTGGCGTAGACGTAGATGCTCCTCGTTTCGCCATGTAATTCCAATATCACAGCATCGAGTGCCTGCTCGAAGGTGGGTATTATGCAACGGATACATACATCTCTTGTTCCTCGTTCAAACATCAGTTTCCTTATTCGTAGCGGATAAAAAATCAGTTGTTAACTTCTGCAGATGAACATGTGCCCGCCACAGAGTCGCCAGAAGCCCTAGAGTCCTGATGGGTGATCTACATGTCAAACCAAGATCCAGTCGAGGTTGCGGCATCGATGCAGTGGAAACACAATCGTCACCCGAACACGAGTTTCTACATTTGGGCTAGCCGACATGTTAGCGGGCAATCGTTGACATTCCCAAGGCCAAAAACGGCATGGAAAAGGTGGCGTTTGTATCCTTCAGAAGACCTTGGGCAGCGGCAGATGGGAAGCTTGAGGCAAAGAGAAGTCGATACCCAGCCGGTGGGGACGATCCTATTTTTGATATGCTCGCCGGTGGGCACATCCAAGGTAGCTTGTTCTAGAATATAGAATCATTGGATTGAAGGAATAAAGGGCAGGCAGGCCTTTTTATCCCTGGGAACAGGAATCACCTCACATCCACTATGTCTGTTTACTCATCAGTTTTTATTTTGGATTTAAATTATGATTGTCAAAAGGTCAAGCGTAACGCTCCCCCGGGAAAACTCAGATCTCTCCCAAATCCAGACACCCCGTTTTTCAAATCAAGAAACCCAACGCACGAAAAACACATCTCATCGTCTTCTTTCTTTCTTCCTTCTAACAACCTCTGCTCTGCAACCGCAATGTCGCCGACCAACACCACCTGAATTCAACCCACTACGATTCCTTCCTCAAAGATCCATCCTTTCTCCCTTACCCACATCCCAAAATCCGTCCTTTCGCCCCCCCCCCCCACCCCCCACCAGGGAAGATGGCCCAACCCCCTTCCAAACCTAAACCCGCCTTTAAACCCCATAGCTCCTCCGCCGCAGCGGCCGCTCCCAATCCCTCGTCGTCGACGACATCCCATGCCGCGATGGTCGAGCTCAAGCAACGCATCCTGACCCTCCTCACGAAGCTCGCCGATCGTGACACTCACCATATCGCGGCCTCGGAGCTCCAGACCTCCTTCGTCCCTTCCCTTACCCAGACCTCCCTCCCTCTTTTCCTCAACTCCCTCTTCTCCTTCGACACCACCTCCTCCTCCTTCAAGAAGGACTCCCTCCAACTCATTTCCCTCGCTTGTTCGCTCCACACTTCTCTCTGCTCTCCGCATCTCCCGAGGATCATCGCCTTCATCGTCAGCAAGCGCCTCAAAGATCCCGCCTCGTCCGGGGACTCATCCGTTCGTGATGCGTGTAAGGATGCGGTGGCCGCATTGGCGGGATTGTACTTGAAGAGTGAGAGTTCTGTAGGGGTGTTCGTCCGACCATTAATTGAGGCCATGGGGGATCAGAATAAGGGGGTTCAGATGGGCGCCGCAATGTGCCTGGGGAAGGTTGTTGAGAATGCCGCTGCTGGGGAGGAGGTGGTCAGGGAGTTGCAGAAGGGGGTTTTCAGTAAGGTGGTCAAGTTGGTTAATAGCCCCAGCTTCCTAGGAAAGGCGGCTCTGCTACCCATCGTTGGCAGTTTGGCGCAGGTAATTGTTCAGAATGTACATTTGCTTTAGCTTGACTTCTGGCCAGTGTAAAGTGAATTGCTTAGTTTGGAGAGATTAGGATGCTTCTGGTAACATTATGCACTTAACTTGTGGTGATTGTAGATTCCAACATCTCCTATTTCAAAATGTAGATTAGAGAAAAAGCTGCGAGTTCCTATAGAGAAATTTCAGCATTACTATTATGCCACGTGATGCTGATGTATAATTACTTTTTTGGGCTCCTAACAGTTTACTTCTGTTCTACTCCTACGATGGAAAACCCGCGTTTTCTTGTCAATGGATGCTGTATTCATGATATTGGCGGTACATGGATGAATGATCTTACTAATAGTTGTCGTTGTGTTGCTATAGGTGGGCGCAATTAATCCTCAAACCTTGGATTTGTTGCTGCAAGGCATTCATGAATGCCTTGGAAGTTCAGATTGGGCTACCCGAAAGGCTGCTGCTGAGGCCTTGAGTGCATTGGCATCGCATTCGAGGGACATGGTTGAAGATTCAGCTTCTTCCACGGTAACGGTGCTTGAGGGTTGCCGTTTTGACAAGGTCAGTGTTTGATCATCTCTTCTGCAAATTTTGGAGGTGGATTTATCATTATTTAGTTATCTTCATATCTCATTAATGTGGAAATCTACCGATAATATGAACATAAAGGGAATCTTATGTAATAAAACAGAAGACAGCAGATAGAGTTAGAGATCGCCTCTCAGTCCTCGTCATTTGTGCAGTTCGAACTATTCAATGGGAATTATCTAAACATTTGATTTGGAGACTGGTTTCACTAATGCTTGAGTTGAGAAGTGTTTCCTATGAGCATTCTAATTTTTGTATAATTGCTGCTTGCCAGATAAAGCCTGCTAGGGATAGCATTATGGAGGCATTGCAGCTGTGGAAAAATATTGCAGAGAACGATGACATTGCTGACAAAAATCCCGGTTCAAATGGTAGAGTAGATAGATGAGAACACAACTGACTGCTTGATGACTGTCCATCTTTCTACCTATTACTGAAATATTCTGTTTCATCACGTTTTCCTGCAGATGAGAATAACCAGCTAAAGAAAAATGAGAAGAATGACCACAAGAATCCAGCCCGTGATGTTGTCAAGGAACCATCGGCAAAGTCAACGTCAAATGACGATTCAGCTGCTAAGACCAAAGGTTCTAGTATTCTGGAAAAAGCTGTTGTAATCTTGAAGAAGAAGCCCCCTGCATTAAGTGACCAGGAGCTTAACCCAGAGTTCTTTCAGAAATTGGAAAGGAGGAATTCTGTGGAGGTAGTTGTGCCTCGTAGATATCAAAAGTCTGCTGGTGAAAACCATGTTGAGGAAGTTGGTTCTGACCCAAAGGAGTTATCAGAACAACCAGATCATGATCAATCTGTTGATGCGAATGGTTCTTCACGATTGCGAGATAACAACACTAACCCAAGTCGATGTCTTGGCGAGACAATGACTGGAAGAGGCTCTAAAAGTAGAACTTTGACGGATGATGACAGGACTGATCCGAGTCAGAGGGAGTCTTGTTCCACCAACGGAGGGTCCTTTAATAGCAACAAAGGGAATTGGATTGCCATCCAAAGGCAATTGCTGCAATTGGAGAGACAACAAGCTCATCTCATGAGCATGCTGCAGGTCTGTTATTGAACTTGTGTAAGAGTGAATTATTTTTTGAACTGTCTCTTGAGTCGAGGATCTAACGATCTAATGAACCAGGAGTTCATGGGCGGATCTCATGATGGGATGGTCACTTTAGAAAACAGAGTCAGGGGCCTTGAAAGAGTGGTGGAAGACATGGTGCAAAATCTGTCAATATCATCAGCCAGGAGAGGTGCTTCTTATCCCCTGGGGTTTGATGGTTCATCCGGTCGCAAATTTAACGGGTTTGGAGACTATTCAAATTCAAAGTTTGGAAGGAATGGTGGAGACGGGCGGGGTTCGCTTGGAGAGAGATTTTCCCAAACCGAAGGGAGCACATCGAGCATGAGGGGAAGGATTACACCTTGGAGATCTGATGCGTCTGGGGATTGGGATGTTACTCTGTTTAATAGTTCCAGAAATGGCCAAGCAGGATTTAGGCGGGGTTTTAATGGGGCCTCCCTGGATGGCAGGCTTGCTAGGCCAGAGCATGAAGGTGACAATGCCGCGGGGAGGAAAGCTTGGGACAAGGGTGCAGTACCAGTCAGGCACGGGGAGGGACCTTCCGCTAGAAGTGTCTGGCAAGCTTCAAAAGATGAAGCAACCCTGGAAGCAATTAGAGTAGCGGGGGATGACGGAGTAAATTCTCGAATGGCAAGAGTAGCTATCCCCGAGAGGATCCCTGAAGCTATTGGTGAGGATAACGCAGTGCGGGAGCAGGATCCTGTTTGGATGGCTTGGACAAATGCTATGGATGCACTCCAAGTTGGTGATTCTGATTCTGCATATGCGGAGGTCTTATCTACTGGCGATGACTTCTTGCTGGTAAAGCTAATGGACAGGACTGGACCAGTTATCGACCAACTGACCGCTGAAGTAGCCAGCGAGGTGTTTCATGCTATAGCGCAGTTTCTCCCAGAGCAAAACCTGACAGAAGTTTCTTTATCATGGGTTCAACAGGTACACTTCATCTGCAACCCTTTTCACGTGCTTCTTTTCGTACGCCCTTGCACTTGAATTAAACCTTCCATAGTAACTTGCTCCTTTGTGTGGCGTTTACTCAGTTGTCGGAACTGGAGTTGGAGGCTGGAGCAAATGCTGTTGACCTTCCCTTGGAAATCAAGAAGGAAGTCCTGCTCAGCCTGCATGAACTGTCCTCTGCCGCCGACCCTTCTGAAGACTGGGAAGGAGGCGCAACACCTGAGCAGCTGCTGTTGCAGCTGGCCTCCTCATGGGGAATCGATCTGCAACATCTGGAGAAGTAAAATCTTTTTTCCTTTTTCTCTTTCCTTTTGTTCTTTTGCATTGGCTCGAACAATTACTTGTACTCTGCATCCTTCTAGATGAATGTTGGATAGTCCATCATCATCCATCCCTTTGTGTTTTCATGTATAAATTCCGGAGAGTATTTTGGGACCATGCCAGTGTTGGAACAACCAAATTCTGGCCCAAGATAAGGTATTCCAAGACTGGCATATTTGAGTAGGTCATGCGAGACGATAAATATATATCAAGTGAGGATAAATGACTACCATACTAAAATGGTCGAAAGGAGTAAGTTGAGAGGAAGATGTCGAGCGAGGATAAGGAACATCAACAAGGACACGCCCTTTGGCAGTTATTAGGAAGGTCTAGTACAAAGTCAACCCCAAACACAATGCAGTTGACACAAACAATCGTTCTAGTAGTCTCGAATACTTGGATTTTCCATCGCTCTTTCTCTCTTTTTCTTTCTACTAGCACAGTTTTTTCGACTTCGACTTTTTCAAGTGTCCAATGTGTCTCATTTTAAGGTTTGTGCACGCTCGTTTTGTGCTTTGTTCAACGTTCGTTGTAAAAGTTTAGTAACAACATTCAGGATTCGAAATCGAATCCATATTGTTCGTGCCCTCGTCATTCTAATTATTAATCACTTCTTTTGCGATCTTTGTATTAACTGATGCGAGGAACAGATGAATATCTTCTTCTGTTTTACATCAATACCATGCAGAACGAATAGTAAAATGGGCTACGGCCACGTCCAATCTGTATTAGGGAGACGGGATTCTTCGTTGATACTCACTGTATTTGTGCATGGGCTGAAGTCGCCTCTCCTTCCTTCCCAGCTTCTTCAGTCTGCTCCGATCTGGGCTTGCTCCACGACCTTGGCCTCACCCCAAGCAGAACGTAAAGCGCCATCTCGAGGGCCTTGAACACCCTGTTCTCGTCTAGGATACGGTTCCAGACCCCACTGAGAATACAGTAGCTGTTGTCGTGCCGGGGACCATGATGTGCTCTGTGATGCGCATGCGACAGGATCACTCCTGAATCTTGCAAGGCCACGATGATCGGGTGCAGCTGGCTCCTGCTGCAGTGTGCCCACGAGTGGGTCTGCTGGCTCATTATGGCGAAGAAGCCAAACGAGGCGATCAAGCAGAGGAGGGCAGCGTCTCGGCAGAGCAGGATTAAAGGGAACAGGAAGAAGGCCATAACCAGAGCGATCTTGTGGAGTCTGTTTGCTACTTGCTGCCAGGTCAGCGCCAATGGCCACTTATGGTGCTCCTGGAAGTTACTAATCTGGGGACCGAACACCGGCGTAGATGGATCTCCGTAGTTATCAATCACCCAGTGGTACACCCCAGTTATGAGATCCGCCAGGAAGTAACCTGCCAAACCTGCGACCACCATGGAAGGCACGACTGTGTACGAGGGGGCCGCTGCAGCCAAGCGGATGGACTTCCCGAGGGCGAGGGCAACTGTCGCCCACCCGCAGGTGAGCTCCACAATTTGGGACCACGTGGACCGCATGGAAGGGTCATTCGGTGTCGGGGGGTAGGACGAAAACATGACGGGTACAAAGGCGGAGGGTGGGCAGGCAGCAGAACACGGGGTTTATAAGACAAGAGGATCAGGGGAGGGGCGGTCTTTTTAAAGGTGGCGGATGGAAGTGCTTTTGGCGGGTCTACTGATAATTACCAAAAGGATAATGTTAGGTTGGGTGCACAAAATTTGAACAAATTCTATTCTAATGATGAGAATTTATTATGTTATCAAGATAAAAGGAAAGGGGTTAGCTTAGAAAAAAAGGTAGAATGTACGGAAGCTACTCTTTTTATCTATCAGAGCCAGGTTTCGATCCTGGGACCTGTGGGTTATGGGCCCACCACGCTTCCGCTGCGCCACTCTGATTCCGGTGACAATCCTTCCAAACATAAATATCTTGTTGCCAAAATCAGTGACAAAAACGGAAAATTAATTGAACACGACCAATCCTCATCGATCGGGTGGAGAAGAGAATATCCGAGGTTTCCACAAATCCCAGTTGAAGGGAATATCCTCTCCATCTCCACCACCCTCCCTCAATTCATCCGTCCATGGATTGGACCGAATCGAAGGAACTGTAGGGAGGTGGATGTCCTGTCCTGTCTCCATCTTTTGACCCACCTGTTGTTTTCCGTTTCAGTTCGCTTCCGATCTCGTCTTTCAGCGGTACTTGGGGCGTTGGGGTTTCTGCATCGGGCGATTCCTCTCCATCCCACATGGGGTCGTTCTCCTTACTGCTGCCCATCGTCGTCCTCTCGATACATGGTGGGCTTTTTCATCTTCAGAAGTCGGAAGCGGTGAAGCTTCCGTTCCGCATCGAGGATGCCCTCCCCTTGCTGCCCGGGAAGGTTTCTTGGCCGATCCTTAATGCCCTCAAGAGGCCGAGCGATCTCTTGCCCACCTTCGTGGGTGCCGCGGGCCCTGCCACTACGGGGGCCAATGGGACCTTGCGGTGGAAAGGAGCTTGCTTTTACGAGAACACTGCCTGGATTGAGTTGAAAAATGATTCGGGGAGTGAGTTCGGCGGTGGGACGCTGCATATCAAGGTGCGAGTTTGGTTTTGTCCGAGTTGTGTTTCATTCAGCTTCGTTGCTTCTGCTAGGTTGGAGTGAACTCTTGTGGGTTGGCATACTTGGGAATAAGGGGGTTATGGATTGGCGTTGGAAGAAGCTGCGGTGTTGGCTCTTGGCTTTTCACTGTTTGAGTTCAGGTGTTACCTAATTTGGTGATGACACTCTGCTCTGGTTGACTTACCACCCCATGATTCGGAGTTCTGTTGATGAAATTAGATGATCTGAGTTAGTTGCGTGTTTATGTTTAATAGTGACGAGGACGGATCCACCTTCTTTAGTTCTTGCTTTTCTTGTTGTTTCCAAATGGTTTAACCGTATGACATTGGATAAATTTTCTAGCCGCCCATCCATTACCTGGGATGTTCGTGGCTACTCCAGTTCAAGACTTTGATCGTGTGCTTGTGTAGGTCAGCAAAGCCCACAGCTGGACCTGCATGGATATTTATCTCTTTGCAACCCCTTATCGGGTGACGTGGGACTACTACCTTTTGTCACGGGAACACAAATTTGAGTTCAAGGAATGGGAAGGAAAGGCGGAGTATGAATATGTGAGCTGCAGGCCTCTATCTTTTCTGTTTGATGGTGGCTACATGTCTGCAAATTTTGAATTCAAAAGATGTGTCTTGTTTTGCAAGCTAATGTGCACGTAAACTTGACATCAGGTGAAAAGCAGGGGAGTTTCTATCTTTCTCATGCAAGCGGGAATGCTGGGGACCCTTCAAGCGCTTTGGGACGTCTTCCCGTTGTTTACTAATACTATATGGGGGGAGAATGCCAACATTGGTTTTCTCAAGAAGCACATGGGAGCAAACTTTGAGAAACGGCCACAGCCCTGGGTTACAAATGTTACCGTCGACGACATTCACTCGGGCGATTTTCTGGCTATTTCTAAAATCCGTGGTCGATGGGGTGCTTTTGAGACCTTGGAGAAATGGGTTAGTGGAGCATATGCAGGTCATACTGCTATTTGCCTTAGGGATTCTGAAGGACAACTCTGGGTTGGTGAATCAGGGCATGAGAATGACAAGGTAATTTCTAGGTGCCGAGGCCGTCAATCAGTGTCGCTTATTTGATTATCTTGGATCTGACAAGGAAGATTGTTTTTTATGAGCATTATCTTTTGAGTTAGTGTTTGACGGTCTGGGAAGGTTCCTGATTCGACGGCAATTTGCTGCTTCTGGAAGTGTCTTTTTTTTTTCCGGGATACAATTTTTAGATCTCATTTGTTCACTCTTGCCCTTGTAATTCTCGTGTACTTAGTTAAGAAGGCCCGTGCATCTGAGTTTTCTTTTTGGTAGGGAGAAGATATTATTGCTTTACTGCCATGGGACGAGTGGTGGGAATTTGAGCTTGCTAAGGATGATGCCAATCCACACATTGCTTTGCTTCCGTTACATCCCGATATACGAGCTAAATTCAACGAGACTGCTGCATGGGAATATGCACGGAGTATGGACGGAATGCCTTATGGCTATCATAACATGATATTTAGCTGGATAGACACTATAGATGGAAACTATCCTCCTCCATTGGATGCCCATCTGGTATATCCTGTACTATTTACGTACATCATATCCTTGTGCTGAAAGCGATTTACCTATGCAGAGATCCAAAGTTGAAATGGATGCATTTCCCTCTTTGTTGTGTTACTGTTCGGTGCTCCCTGAGCTCACATTCTGGCTTCACACTGATGGTAGTTCAGTTATGCAGGTGGCTTCTGTCATGACAGTTTGGAACCAAATACAACCTGCTTATGCTGCGAATTTGTGGAATGAGGCACTGAACAAGCGGCTAGGAACCGAGGTACTCTGTGAATTTTCTATATGATAAATACTTCAAACTGCCACACGGGGTAGAAGAAGCATTGTTGTTTGAATTCTGACAATTTCTGTTTGTTGCATGTAGGGTCTTGAACTCCCTGATATCCTAGTAGAAGTTGATAAAAGGGGTTCATCTTTCGCTGAACTGCTAACGATCCCTGAGAAGGACGATTGGGTTTACAATGATGGGAAGTCGACTTCCTGCATAGCTTTTGTTCTTGAGGTGTACAAAGAGGCCGGTTTGTTCAGTCCAATTACCGACCTTATTGAAGTCACTGAATTCACTGTGAGCCCCACTTAATTCCCGTTTTTTTCCTGCCTTTGGATTGCTTCACGTTTTCTGTAAAATTATCTTTACCCAATTGTTTATTCGTTGCAGATAAAAGATGCTTACACACTGAGGTTCTTCGAAACCAACTCAAGCCGTTTGCCTGGATGGTGTAATGACGGCGACACCGTCAAACTTCCATTCTGCCAAATAAAAGGGAAATACCGGATGGAGCTTCCGGATTACAATACAATAGATCCTTACCCTCACATGAACGAACGGTGCCCGTCCTTGCCTCCGAAATATACCAGGACACAGAACTGTTAGTAGAGTTGTTCTTTCTAGGAATATGTGTGTATGTGCTTAGTTCACCAGCGTATATGATGGGGTAGGGAAACGCCAATAGATGTACAAAATTGTGGGAAGTTACAATTGCCGCAACCTGGGTTCTGCTGTGATTATGTAATAGGCAGTAATATATGATTCCTAGAAGTGTGTGCAAATTTGGACACAGGCTGAGGTTGCCTTCCATGGGCCAGGGCGTTTGTTATTCTAGTATAAAGGATGCATCCCCTCTGATGGGGTTCTGGGATCAAATCTTTAGAACATCTCTTCCCCATCCATCCCTACATTGATGATGCCATCCAAATTGTTCATGTTCAGACAGATTGCAACTACTCTGAGAAGAACACCTCATTTCATGTACTCTGTATGCCCCCTCTCTACCTGGTTCTGAATAAACCCAGTGCAGCTTACAGCTTCTGTGATTACTTTGCCGAACCGTGTAACTCAATCCTCGTTGTCCTGATTGTTAGCGATGGTGAAAATACGATCAGTCGAATAAATATTTTGAGAAATATGACAACTTTTAAAATTGGACAAAAAATACCCCAACTTTTTAAATACCAAGTTTGCTTTGATTTCCACGAAGAACCAAACTTGGCTTTCTAAACTTCGATTTCAGGGTACTTTTTTTTCAAATTTTAAAATTACCTGTCTTATTTCATGAAATATTTTCTCTACTAACATTAAATTGAAATATTACTCATGGAAATAGAGAAAGGGTTACCTCACTGTCGGTCAATCGTCTCACTAGATTGTACGGATTATCACATTTAGTGGCATACTTTGTGATATTTTGAAACTTTTACTGTCTGAACAGATATCACGACCTGCAACCTTAGTGGTCAGCCTTCCGGGAAGCGAGCTTTGGTCATGGCGAGCTAGAGTTTGTGAATTCATCTCATGCTCTGTGGAGCTGGCAGAGGAACGATGATGATGAACCGATGAGGTCTGAGCATGTGTGGATATCTTCCTTGGGAAGTTAGGGTTGTCCTAACGGTCAGAGACGTGCACTTGGGAAGATTCTCATGGCTGCTCTGAGTGCGAGATTCCCATAGGACCTTGTGTTTGCTGTAAGCTTGAACAAATCCAGCATATGTAAAATCCTCGCTTAGCTTCGCACTTGGCACTACGAAATCCATGAAGTTGTGTTTTGAGAAATGTTCAGATATCAGTCTTGTAATACATTCCAAGGCGGTATATATTACATGCAATCGTTGAGTATACGCCAACCGTTAATGTAGTAAGAACCTCAACTAAAATTAATACGGTAAAATTGTGGAGAGCAAGGGAAGACACTATAAGAATTCATGGAGAACAATTTTAAAGCCAGTGCTTCTTGCTCGGCCAACGAAATGGCATCTTCCTTCAACTCAGCTGTCTCCTTAGTTTCCTTTCCTTCTCCATCATCATCGCTGTCGAAATATATCTTGGTCTTCTTGTGCTTCCTAGTTCTGGAAGCTTCACTGTCAGAACAAGAGAGCTCACCCTCGCTATCTTCTTCAAAGTTACCTTCGGAGCTTCCCTTCTTTGACTTCATCTTCTCCTTGGTTCGCTTCTCCCGGCGACGTCGACGCTCCAGAAGCTTGTCCTCCTTGTCCACCTGCTTTATTTCCTCCCTCATCTTCCTATAAAATTCATCCTTCTTGTCTGGAAAAACATTAAGAAAATTACAATTACCAGATGTCTATCAGATCCATTTGCTGACAACAAGATCATCTAGTTGATAAACAGTGCTTCAAACATAGGGGAAATGCTCACATACCCTTATCGAGAAGTATTGTGCCATCAGATCTATGGATTTCTGCAATCCTGGCTAGAAGGGGCAGTGTGTTTCCCTCATCATCAAAGATGACTCTCGTTCCTGCCAGTCTGTGTATGTTGCAGCCTTTTTGCATTTGCCTAAAGACCAATACCATAAATTTCCAGGTCACTGCTCGTAACGCTCAAAAGTAAGCACAGATGAAAAACGTTCCGAAAGATTGCCAAAACACAGCCAAAATGTAAATTTCTTGCCTTAATAGTTGCAAAGGAACTTTTGCTTCTTTCAACCTTTCAAGCATCTTCATTTCCGAGGGCATCAGAAATAATACAGACCTCCCTCCTGAATGATATTGAGCTGTGCGCCCACACGATACATATAGGATGCTACATCTTCAGGGAAATCCACCTAGAAGGTCACAGAAACAGTAGGACCATGGTGCAGACATCCGACCACTCTCTTGGAGTATCCAATCAACTGGAGGACCAGAAGACAAGGAATTAACCTGAACTAGCCAGTCCACTGCCTTATTGAAGTCAAGACCTCGAGCAGCAACATCAGTTGAGAAAAGAACAGACGGTTTTCATAGAACTGAGTATATGCCCATCAGCTTATCTTGCTTCATTCTTCCATGAAGACATTTCAAGGGGATTCCAGGTCTTAATTTCTTGAATGCTTCAAAGACAAATTTCACCTGCCATTTGTAAATTTTGTCAGACTCCAAAAATGAATTTACCAATATTTAACAAATTTCATTATTAGATATATACAGCTTAAGATGCAGTCTTGGAGCTGCGATCATACTTAAATAAGGCATCATGTCTACATTACATCCACACAATCATCAGTTCTTTCTTTTCCAATGAAATCTCAGAAATATGGGATGTCTAGAAAGCTAAAACAGGCAGATCCCATCCCTACGTAAGCTCTTCCACAGGGACAACAAAACTGGAAAATCCACCATTTGAATTATAAATGTGCTCTTGATTGACCGCCAAATCTATGCAGACCTGTTTGCAGCTAGAAAACTGAGATGTGATTTTATGAAGCTCCACAACATATCCAACTTATGCTCAAGAGGAACAATCATCATAATCTGCTGCAACTGACTTGGAGTGGCAGTTGTGAACTCCTGATGCACACTAATGTACTCCGGATCCTTCAAACTGAGCCTAGCGAGTTCCTGGACAGATTTTTTCTGAGTTGCGGTGAAAAGAAAGGTTTGCCAGTGCTTCGGTAACTGGTAACTCTATGAAAGTAGAGTTATTTAGGTCAATTTCATACTTAGATTATGTTAGATTTATGAAATATTGCGTTTATCGTATAATATTGCTTGATATTTCATATTATTCCAGAGAAGTTTGGATAGTGTCGAATTTTGGGTTTATTTCAGTGTGAAAGCGGAAACAAGAAGATGAGCCTCCGTGCAGCTCAGCGAAGGAAAGTCATGCAGCTGCACGAAAGAAAGGAGGATGGACATGATATTCATAGAAACTCGATGTAGCTGCACCAGAAAGTCGTGCAGCAGTACGAACCGGGGGGGGGGGATATTTATTTTCAGGACTATAAAAAGACTTTATTCACCCCTTGACAAAGGAGGACGATTTTTATCATGGAGAACAAAGGAGTTAGGCTATCATGATACTTTTCTTTTCTTTGATTTGTGTTCCGAAAACGATGCTTGGGCTAAAATTTCTTTGCTAGGATTATGTTGAATCGAATTGCGTAGTTGAATTTCCTGAATCCATTTTAGAACAAATTCGTGCTTTGGATGTTTATTTATTTATTTTGATCTTAATGCATGCAATTTGTCTGATCAATGAATTGTATTTATTTGTTATCCTAATTTAAACTCGGAAGATGAATTTTAGGAGAGAACAAGAACGAAACAACCTTGGTTAATATTGTGGGAGCGAATTGGCTAGTAAATAGTATACCCATATATAATAAGAGCATCGAGCATCATATATAATAAATAAAAATCATTTATTCAAATTTCATTAGGGTTTACATATTTATAAGGGTATCAATATTTTGGATGTCCATATCCATCATCTGTGCATCAAAGGAAATGGCTGTTCTGGGCATCATAAATATGGGTATGTTCAAAAGTAGTAAGAGCATTTTTCCAAAATATTGATACCCTTATAAATATGTAAACCCTAATGAAATTTGAATAAATTATTTTTATTTATTATATATGATGCTCTAATTATAGAAGCACATAATATAGATGCACTTATTATATATGATGCACTAATATTATATGATGACCTTATATTATGATAACCATATATAATAAGAGCATCTTTAATTAGAGCATCATATATAATAAATAAAAATAATTTATTCAAATTTCATTAGGGTTTACATATTTATAAGGGTATCAACATTTGTGGATGTCCATATCCATCATATGAGCATCAAAGGAAATGGCTGTTCTGGGCATCATAAATATGGGTATGTTCAAAAGTAGTAAGAGCATTTTCATCATATATAATAAGAGCATCTTTAATTAGAGCATCATATATAATAAATAAAAATAATTTATTCAAATTTCATTAGGGTTTACATATTTATAAGGGTATCAATATTTTGGATGTCCATATCCATCATCCGTGCATCAAAGGAAATGGTTGGTCTGGGCATCATAAATATGGGTATGTTCAAAAGTAGTAAGAGCATTTTTCTAGGCAACCATCAAATGATTGATTCTTAATGCGCTTCTTGCCTTCGTAATTCACCATAGGGATATAGGTTTTATGATGGTTTGAAATAGTTCTTTGTAAACTTGGGAGATGCTCTTAGGGACATGAGAATCCAGTTAGTAAACATAATTAGTATGAATTTGGAATAAGCGAGTGAAGGGATTTAACAAAACAAGGAGGGGATACGTGATCTTAGGCTTTTCCAACTAAATGAATTACAATTTCTTTGCTTTGATTTTTACTTTTCATTAGATTAGTTTTCTATGTTTTAAATTCATTTCTCTTATTGGCAATTGTGTATGCTAAAATGTTCTATTTATTATCCTTGTGGGAACGACAACTCTACTCATCTCTATATTACTTGTTGCGATCCGTACTTGCGGTGTGTGAATTTAGCGATCAAGTTTTTGGCACCGTTGCCGGGACAAGGTTTGATCATGGCATTGTTCCTTGCCGGAAGAGGCAGTGCGATCATTGGAGGATCTTTCGAAGCTATTCTTGGCCAAATACTTCCCACCGAGCCGAACTGTAAGGATAAGGAACGAGATCACAATCTTCCGTCAACATTCAACTGAGTCCACGTAAGCTTGGGAGCGTTTCAAAGAATTGCTACGTTTGTGTTCGCATCACAAGATCCCGAAGTGGATGCTTGTGCAAAGCTTCTACGACAGTTTGGCAGATCAGCTTCAATCCATAGTGAATTCCGCTGAATGAGAAACTTTGATGAACAAGACACCTGATGAATCTTTGGAGTTGTTTGAACAAATCGCTAACAATGGGCGGCGGAAAACATTAACATGAGGAATCGCCGGGCTGCACCAAATGGACATAATGACATTCATAAATGCCCAGCTTGAGAAGTTGATCAGGGAAGTTGCTACTCTCTGAACTACAAAACCAATATCTTATATCATGTATTATGATGTGCAGGTAGATGAGGACCAGGGAGAAGTGCCATAGATAAATTATGTGGCATCCAATCCATAGAACAACCTGTATTCCAATACCTATAATCCTGGATGGAGAAATCACCCTAACTTCTCATAGAGGAATAACGTAGCCCCACAAGAACCAAGTCAACCAAGGATGAACCGGCCTCCTGGTTTTATGACCACAAAATAGCCACCTACAGGTGAGAATAGGTCTAACGTTAATGAATTACTAACCCGATTGCTTGCCAGTCAAGAGGAAACCCGAAAACAAAAGGTTCAAAAGCGTCAAGAGATGATCCTGTAGGACCATGCCACGCCCATTAAACAATTGGAAGTACAAATTGGGCAGATTGCAAGTTTAATAACAAGCAGGCCATACGGAACTCTACCAAGCAACATCAAAGTAAATCTGAAAAGAGAACATTGCAATCTCGTCACCCTTCGTAATGGTTGTGATTTCGAAGAAGCCTTCGAGAAGATGGAGGTGGAGAAGGAACAAGCCAGAGAGAAACGCCGCAAGCAGAAAACAAGTGAAGAAGGAGGCGAGACAAATGATAACGAGCCGACTGATGTCGCAACAAAAAAGGTACATACCTCAACACCCCCATTTGTATTCAAAATTCCTTTTCCGCAAAGGCTTAAAAAATCTGCTGATGAGCAAAAATTCAGAAAGTTTCTAGATGTTTTTAAGTAGTTGCAAATTAACATTCCCTTTGTTGAAGCTATGGAGCAAATGCCCAAATATGCCAAATTCATGAAGGTGTTGTCAAGAAAAAGAAGAATCGGTGAGCATGAGACTATTGCACTTACTAAGGAGTGCAGTGCCATTTTGCAAAAGTTTTTACATGATGTTAGATATTACTTTTGAGATGAACCTCTTTTGTTCAAAAAGAGTACGGATCAAATTATTCGAAGATGTGTGCTAGAGGAAAAAATGAAACAAATCTTGGTACAGTGCCATGCCTCGCCTTATGGTGGACACCATGGTGGCTACAAAACCACGGTGAAGATTCTTCAATCAGGTTTCTTCTACCCTTCATTATTTAAAAAAGATGCACACCAATTTGTTGCTCATTGTGATCGTTGTCAACATGTTGGTAATATATCTCGCCGCGATGAAATGCCTTTGAAAAATATTTTATAAGTCGAAATTTTTTATGTATTGGGGATTGATTTCATGGGACCATTCTTTGAATTGTTTAGTAACTGGTATATTCTGGTAGTTGGGGATTACGTATCTAAAAAAGCTATTGCCTTGCCTACTGACGATGCTAGTGGAATTTTGAAGTTTCTAAAGCAGATATTCACACGATTCTGGACACCATGTGCAATAATAAGTGACAGAGGTTCACACTTTTGCAATGCCAAGTTCAATGCCCTAATGCAGAAGTGCGTGAAACACAAGATAGCCTTGGCTTATCGTCCTCAGACGAGTGGCCAAGTCGAGATATCCAACAGAGAAATCAAAAGTATCTCGGAAAAGATTGTTAGCCCAAATAGGAGAGCTTCCCCCCCTTTTCCGACCAACTCGAAAGGATTTGTGGAGAAAATTGGATGACGCCTTATGAGCTTATAGGACGACATACAAAACACCAATTGAAACTTCACCGGACCGATTAAGTTACGGGAAAGCGTGTCACTTGCCCGTTGAGCTAGAGCACAAAGCATTTTGGGTTGTCCAGAAGCTTAATCTTGATTTCAAATCGCAGGTGAACAAAGATTACTTCAACTTGATGAATTTGAAGAATTTCGGCTGGATGCATATGAGAGTTCCAGGATCTATAAAGATAAAACAAAGAAATGACATGACCGACGCATCAAGGATCGACAGTTCAATCCAGGCCAGCCCGTTTTACTTTTTAACTCACGTTTAAAATTGTTTCCTAATAACTTGAAATCTCGTTGGTCAGGGCCGTTCAAAATCACCTATGTGTTTCTATATGGAGCTCTTGAATTGGAGATGATGAATTATCAAAGAAAGTTCAAAGTAAAATGTAAGCAGAGCACTATTTGGGAGGAAGTGTCAATCAAATCCAGACGACAACGTTGATGAGCGAAATGTGATTACTCGGGAACGTCAAGTCGAGGACGTAAAACCAAGCGTCTTGGGAGGCAACTAAAGTTCATTTTTATTTTTCTTTCTTAGGTTTTATATTATTTAATATTTCATTTTTATTATTTTTTTTTCAATTGCCACGTTTAGGGATGATAGGCAAGAGTGCTTAAAGCAGCAAGTTCGTGCAGCTGCACCGCCAAGAACACAGAAGCACGGAAACTTCATACGGCTGCACGAAAATTTCGTGTTGGTGCACCATGGCGACCTTAAGTTTACAGAAACTTCGTACAGCTGCACGAAAATCTCGTGCAGCTGCATCGCAATAAAATTAATAAAAAAATACTTACAAAAACACCGCGAGTCGTTTTCTTTCTTACCCTAATCTCTCTTGACTACTTTTTTTTGTAGGGAAGTACCGACACCACCCTCGCACCCACGTAGCCAAGACTTCACCTCCACCATCCTGTATATTCAAGGTTATCAAAATCGAGATCCTACGTAGGATCGGGAGGGGTCTTTAAGATCGTAAATCGCATGATCGTAAGTGAAATCGAAAAGCTTTACAAAACTGTGATTTGAACACACATATATACGCATACATGATAACAAATAATAAATCACACCAATAACATAAAGAAACAAGTCTTTACTCATAAACTTAAAGATGCATAACAAGATTAAAAGTTAAAAAACAAAGGCTCCCAAACAAAACACATCGAGTCCACTAATGTGACAAAGAATAAAAGCATAAGAAGAATCATCTAAGGATCCAACAAAGCATTCATGTTTTGATCATAATAGTCATCTCCATCGTCGGCCATATCATCTTCATTCTCCTCGAGTACATCATCTTCAAATTATGGAATATGTAAATCATCACCAACACTACTAGCTCCCACTTCAACTCCAACTCGCACTACATCTTCAATTGTAGTATCAATCTCATCATCAAAATTTTCCGCATCTTCATTTCTAAGGATCCATTCATCATCCGAGGGAAGATCATGAATCTCATAATCCTTGGGTGTCATTGTTTGCTTATTTTTCTTCAACCTCGAGTTAGCCATCACAAAAACCTCATCATTCATAGTTTGTTGTTTCAAACGATTTCTTCTTTTTGTATGGACCTACACAAACACAAATAGACAAGTAATCCAAATAGTCAACTTCAATTAACAAATAACACTAATTTAAATAAAAAAGATTATGATGCGAAAGTTGCCATCTCAAAAGCACTCCAGTTTCTCTCGCAATCACAGGAGCTGCACGTAAGGCTTAGCACATGAATTGCAAATTTCTGCAACTCTGGATATTGACTCCCATAAGATTCGCACCATTGTGCCGGTGTTTTGGTGTTAAGTGCTTTGTTAATAACTATACTTCCAAACATCCCATACTTGCTTTTAAACTCCTCAAGTTGTAAATCAATCTTGGATATTTCTTCAACATCTCCCACAATCCTTTGCATGTAGTGATATAATCCCTTTTTCACATTATAGTCAGCTTTGAACCTAGAACTATAATGTAGTTTAGGGTTCAAATAATAGCCCGCTGCATGAAGAGGCTTATGCATCTGGTTATCCCATCTCTGATCAATGATTTCCCACGATGGGAGCTAGCTGAACAATGAAATAGATAAGCGGATTTAATTTCTAAATTAGTTAGAAAATAAAAATAAGAATAACCATATTTACCTTATCTTGATTTCATTTGAAAAAAAATCACTGTGTTCAATTAAGAAAATCAATCATACGACATAAAACATTTCAACAAAAACCTGTGTACAAACAAAAAAAGGAAATGTTAATTTAAATAGCACATGATGAGCCATCTTGGCCCTTAATAGAAGGAATCTCCCATCCCCAGTTTTTAATTGAACCACAGTAGAACATCAAAACTAATGAAATCCATGACCAATGAATGTTATGACTAGCCAATTCACCTAGAACCACTGAGTAACAGGCAATCATTTAAACCATGATATAATTTTTAAAGTTCGTATTGAGCCAATATGACAGTTTTAAACTAATGATTATTCCCATCAAGTTTTCCTCCTAACACACGAAGATCACTTTCAAGCTGTATTTAGACGACATGAGCAAAGGCAAAGATTTATTGCATTGAAAAACCAAGGAGAAAAATTATAGTGCGACCATAAACGATCAAATACGCTTTTACCTCCGTATAACCTATGGGTCTTCATATTTGGTAATGGAAAATCTGCAGTGATGCAACCAGATTTCAAGCTTGGGAAGAGATGCCGACTGAGCTAGGGAAGAGACGTCGGCCGCCGAGCTTGGGAAGAGACGCCGGTCGAGCTAGGGAAGAGACGTCGGCAGCCGGGCTTGGGAAGAGACGCCGGCCGCTGATATTGGGAAGAGGAAGTGGGATGGCGTCGTGTCCGGAGGGCTAGCACTAGGGCTGCTGGAAAGCCAGGTACAAAAACAAAAAGAGTGGCTAAGACTTTGGGCTTCGAATTTGGGCTTTACGCTAAGAAGTGGGTTTGGGATTTGTGCTTTGTATTGCTAGGGTCCGATTTCAGCGATACGTGGAATCGTAATTTACTATTCGTTTCTACGATCCCACGAACGATTTTACGATTTTAGAATGATTTTACCAAAATTTTAAGCACGACCCAACTCGTTAGGCAACAAAAGTAAACTAGCGATTTTGACAACTAAGCACATATCCCATCAAGCTGTTGTGTCGAATCTTGATTTCGGAGCGTGAGTTTGATGTAAGCCATAGATATATCGAAAGTTATATGATCCAAATTATGCAAATGCGCCGGACACAATTTTGTACCCCTCCGGAAGCTCCGGTGGTTTCAATAGTAAGATAATTTTATCATAAGTGCTTGCATTAGCATATAATTCTCTTACTATTGGAACCACCGCAGCTTCCGGATGGGCACAAAATTGTGTCTAGCGCATGTGCCTAATTTGAAACTTATAACTTTCCATATATTTATGGCTTACCTCAAACTCACGTTCCGAAATCAAGATTTGACACACCATGGACTCCGGTGATCATGTGCTGAAAAGAAAAAGAAAAGAGAAAATGAGGTTATCAAGGCTGAGTATCACTGTTCAGGTGTTAGAAAAAGAAAAAAAAATAATAAAAAAAAGATATTGTCTGAATATGTGCTTGTGGTGGGAGTCTTCCGTGTTAGTTTGAGTGATTGATCCGAGAGGTGCCTTATCACCTAATGCCTTGGTTCAACTAAATCGCAAGTTTTTTATCAAGACCTTCCTACATGAGCTTTTGGTGGAATTAGATGAAACATTTAAAGTCGTGCAACCTAGAAAATAAAAAAAGAGAAGTAATGGTTGAAAAAAGTCGAAAAAACTTTTATGAGTGGATAGGGATGTTTAAGGCGATCTTTGCAAGTTACTGGTTGACATGAGCTATTTGGATTGTAAGCTTATTAATGTTGATTGTGTAACCTGCTGGGATGAAGATATTGCATTTCAAAAATTTTAAGTGAGCATGCTAGGTAGTGAATGGAATCTAGATCCAAAAGAAGGATGCGACTATTTCTGAGAATGCTCTAAAAGGTGTTTCCACGTTTGAGTGACTTGGGTTTGTTAAGGAGTTTTTTAATATTTATTTTTCTTATCTTTGCTCGGGATTATAAAAAATTTAAGTTCGGGGGTGTTATAACTCTATGAAAGTATCATTATTTAGGTCAATTTCATACCTAGATAGATTATGTTCGATTTGAGAAATATTATGTTTATTACAAAATATTTCTTGATGTTTCACATTATTCTAGAAAAGTTTAAATACTGCTGAATTTTGAATTTATTTCAAGGTAAAAGCGGAAACAAGAAGATTCGAACGTATCTATAGAGACTCCGTGGAGCTGAAAGGAAAGTCGTGCAGCTGCCCGAAAGGCAGGAGAACTGATATGATATTCATAAAAACTTGGTGTAGCTACCTGAGGAAGTCATGCAGTAGCACGAACGCGAGGAAAAAGATTTTATTCCAAAAAACAAAGAGGGGATACGTGATCTTAGGCTTTTTCGACTGATTGAATTTCGATTTTTTTTTCTTTGATTTTTGGTGGCTACATAAGAATTACAATTGCGTATGTTAAAATGTTCTATTTATTATCCTCGTGAGAACGACAACTCTACTAATACTATGTTCCTCGTTGCGATCCGTATAGTGGCGTGCGACTTTAGGGATCATTAGCTGTGAAATAATTGCATTCAGAGTCTTCTATCGAGAATCCGATCTGCCTCATCGAGTACCAAAACCTGTTCAGTGGCTAGAAAGGTCGACCAAATCAGCAGCCAAACATCAGCTGACCATATTTGAATCAACACAACGAAGGGAAGTCATCCTCGACCTGCAGTTGTGAGAAATCAGAGTTTGGAGTTTCGTCCATGTGCCGGAGAAGCCGTCCAGGAGTACACACCTATATGTTGAGGTCATTCACTTTCTCCTTCTCCAGCTCAATCTCTTTTCTGCCTTCAATTAGAAGCCCCGGACTAAAGCAATGATATTTACTGACAACCTTCAAGACATCAAACAATTGGGCAGCTAATCCCCTTGTCGGAGAAATGATTATGCTTCCGACCCCAGTCTCAGGGCTCCACTTCTCTCTCGAAGACCTACAACCAGGCAATGCAGTTAGACCGTCATCTCGGTGAACTCCCCTTCCCGCATCCCGTCCTTCGTATTCTTCGAAATAGGAAGCTGGTCGAACCGCGTCGACCCTGCGTACGGAGAGTACAACCCGACACTGACCCTGCCGACCAGCGCGTCTGTTGGCAGCTCGGGGAAGGACAGAGGATTCGAGCCAGGGTCGGGGTTTCTGGGACTCGATCCACGACTGGAGAAGCCCAATTTCTTGGCTCTCTTAGTCGTGTTTCTTCCTTCGAAAGCTAGTCCTGGGCACGCCGCCCCTTCTTCATCTTGGGTCGTCGGAGCGGTGGCCGGCGGCGCGAGGATCGGTCAGGGTTTAGGGTTTTGACAGTCAAGTCAGTTGGAAGGAAGGGAAATCGAAGCCCCGGGTGCTGTAGTTATGATTTTACCGTTATACCCTCGATCGTGTTGCCGAAATTGAGCAAACCTGAGATAAAAGAAGGTAGGACTAATATGAAATAGTCAATGAAACTCGAGGATTAATGTGTACTTATGGACACACTTAATATAAGGAAAGGAAGACGGAGATGCCATTCACAATAAGCATGGGATGCAGGATGGGAGATTCGTCGTCCGAGCAGCTACCTATCGCCCCGCCGCCACAGTCTCTTCCGTCTAACGACGAGTCGGCTTTCCTGTACGCGATCTTCTGCCTTATTGGTCTCCCCGTCGATGTCCGAGTCAGGAACGGCTCCCTGTTCTCTGGAATTTTCCACACCGCTTCCGTCGAAGGTCCGTTTGGTGTCCCTACTATTGTCAATAAGCGGTGTTGTCGTTTCCAGAATCGAGTTGCGGAATTAAGTTTGGAGTATGTGGAATTAAGTTTTTGAGCGGTTACACGGTCAGACTCGTCGTGTTTTTTCCTAAGCCATGGGTTTCTTGATAATAAGGAATATAGATTAAGGTACCACGAGTTCTATTATGCGGAAAATTCACACTGCAGATCATCCTTGTTTTGACTCTATTAATCTTGATATTATATGTGAATCTGCAGATTCTCACCTCAGATCGTCCTTTATTGCTCCTATAATGTAGATCTTACCTGTGAATCTATAGATTTGCAAAGAAAAATTCGTTTGCTATTTCGGGTGCTGGAGAATTTGTTTCAGGTGATGCATTTTTACATTGTCAGAAACACTAGTTAGTTCTAATGGTCTTATGTGAAGCTACTATTTGGCATCATTTATTGGCATTTTCTTCTGGCAATGATCCATGCTACAGATAAGGGTAAATGTCAAATGTGTGAAGTTTCTTTTCAAATAACGTCAATGATTTGAGTGGTAGTCTCAAGAACTGCAATTAGAGTTCCAGATTGGTGGTCCATGATCAGTGACTGGTTTTTCTTTGATCAATGGTTTCCATAGGTGTCATTTTAAAGAAAGCTAGATTAATTAAGAAGGGAAAAACCGACACAAATGTGTCTGTTGGATGCACGATAGAAACTCTGGTTATTTTCTCGGGCGATCTAGTTCAAGTAGTTGCGAAGGTATGCAGTGACTTGGCCAATATTTCTTTGTTTTCCCGAGTTTTTCATCTTATTTGCATGGGTTGCACTTAAACAATGTAATCTATTCAGGGAGAAGGTGTACCGGCTTCTGGCGTTGGTGAAAATAGTGACAATGATGAGTTTGGTGGAACCATGGCTGCTTCTCAAACAGCTGCAAAAGGGGGCAAAAATGTGCAAGGATTTACTATTTTCAGAAAGAATCCATTTCACAAAAGGTAAAGACAGTCTGAATAATGTCAATGGGTCAACCCTGAATGAAACGATATGAAGAAGGAGAAACTTCTCTGTTTGTTCGCTTCCATTTTTGTGCAAATGATATCCACTTACCTAATGATACTATATTAGTCAGTTTGACCAATTTGTTTGCTTGATAATCATCTCAGAATGGCTCTTTTGAAGCTCATTTTACCATTCTATCATCATGATATGACCGATACGTTATATGGTTTTCAGAAAACTTTTAGTTTTGGCACATTGTCCTTGTACTAATTTCCATGTGCATAGTGAGCCATTAATCTAGATATGATAGTTGGCTGCCTGGTTTTTAAATTTTCAGTGCATCTGCTGTCCAGAGTGACGACAGATTGGTCAATGGGATGAATGACATGGCTGCCAAACATGTAAAGAAAACAAATAATAACATCCCAAAGGAGGAGATAAAGACATTCCCAAATGCTGTTGGAGTTATTTTTCCAGAAGAAATAAAGACAGATCAGATGATCTTGGTAATGTTATTTGCAACTTTGCTGTTCAAAATATGATTAAACCTTTCTTGCAAAGGTAGAAATTGTATATTGTTAGCATTATCGTATAAAAGGTTTCTTTTCAGTTGAGAATGCTACAGACTAGCTTTATTGATACACACAGGTTCATTCTTCCTTCGCATGACAACTCTGCTTGTTTTTCCTTTTATATTGTCACCCCATACTTTTGGTGAAACTGCTAATTCAATTGATCTAGCTAGGATCATATTGGGTTAGATGGTCTATAACAATGACCCACTACTGACAATCCACCTTGTTTTACTTGTATCAGGATCAAGAAGCTTCAAGTACTCCACAGATTGAAAGGTCAACATTTTGCTGTACTTGTTTTAAAGGTCAACATTCACTAAAATGTGACAAAATAGTTGAGAATTTGAAACTATTTTCAAAAGATAGGGGAGATCAGGCTCACCGGAATGGAGCCTTATTGATATAGTTTTGTGAAATGGTTGTCTTTTATGAAGAAAAGAGAACATATGGCATGTTTCTTAAGACTGGCTCAGAATTATCACCAAGGTTCATCTTCTCGTATGCTTGTATTAAATGGTTCAATAATACATTTTTCCCTACATATCAACATTATTTAAAGAAACAGTTTGGCTTTTGGTATTTCACTATCGTTTGGATGGATATGGTCTCCAGTTTTTAATTATTTTGTCTTGCAGGAATGTTCAAGATGTCAAAGTACGAAGGGAAGATGTCAGTTGCTGTGGAGTGTCTAATACTGATAGTGATAAGATTATTACTGTATGTATACATTATTTCTTTCTTTGTTCCAGTTCACTAATAATCTTCCTGTGAGATACTTACCATTGAATTCTTCCTGATAAAAAATGCAGGCTAGTGGTAATGGAAACTCCAGTGTTAGCGGTAAGTGTTTCTTCACTGATACCTGGGATGTCTTGTTGTTATCGATGCGAAACTGCTATGTAAATTTCTGATTCGAAACTGCTCTAATGTTTCCTTTGAACTCCTAGCTCCATCCTCCATCTAGTCCCTCCTTGTAATTTCTCTTGTAACCTCACGCAGATGATTCACGTCTTGTGAATGTGAAATCAGTCAAGGGCATGAATTCAGCTGGTCAGTTGCAACCTCATGGTGGTAACCATGGCACCTTCGCTGCTAGTATTAATTCGGATGAGGGAACATGTCATAGACCAATAAGCTCAGATGGTGCGACAAATTCCACGACCTCTGCATTGTGTTCTGCTCCATCTGCAGACACTAGTTTGGACCCATGCCGCAGCTCAACCAAGTCTCCGGTTGACAAGGTTCATTTTCAACCTACAGAAGCAAACAAAATAGCCAAGGTTGGCCTTACCTTAGTTTCATAATTTAGTGGCATCAACCCTTTCTTCATGTTTAATTGCAGAATATCGTCTTGAACTTTAACTTTACTGTTTTTAAAATGGGCTTTATCATGATAGCTACTGTGCCGTTTCTTTCAGGGATCCAAACTCAACCCTGGAGCGAAAATCTTTTCACCTTCTTATGTCCCTACTTTACCCACGAGCCCTCCATTGGTACAAGATGCAGGAGGAATCAACTACATCCCGGGCAGTTCACCTCTGTTGCCTGTTACTGTCCAAGCGGATGTTGGAATGGGCACATTTATTCCTCAGGCTGCTCTGGCTAACAAGGTCTTTCCTTACGGTGATCTGAGCACTGGGAATGGAGACAGTAATACCCTTCCTCAGCCAGTAAGTCCTCTTCAGTTATATGGAGTTGCTTGTTGGTAAAGTTATCTGCTGCCTGCCGACATCTTATCGTTCTAATCCCAACTCTTTACACTTTCTGTTTGGCCACAGTACTTGCACAAATAAGTTTACAATTGAATTCAATGGAACAAAAGATCCTTTTTGTATCATGGCAGGAGAATTAGATATGTGAGCATGCATCCACACATATACATATACCTAATATATGTGCTAGAATCGTGATAAAATAGGCTGCTCACTGATGCAACTTGTAAACTACATATTCCGTTGTCACGTGTCTTTTATATATTCCCTAATTTATCGGATATGAAATTTTATTGGTGTGATTGCTGGACGTATGTTTTCTTCCAGTTTTTCAGCTCTTTGGTTCTTGGCTTTGCAGATGGTCGGAAATCTTGGGAGCAGAACACCATTACTTAGGTATGGTGGTCAACAACAAGCTATTCAAACTGGATCACCTTACGTCAACCCAAACCCGCAAGCTGTGAGTGACAGAGAAACTCTACCTCCTCCATTGGTCTTACAGTCAGATTTAACGTTGTCCATCCTCTTCTTAAATGTCCTCGTTAATTTTTTTCTACTTCTCTATCTGCCCTTTCTCCTTGCAATTTACCAACACTGAGATCCAGAAAACAAACTTGCAGAGTACCTGGGGAATTGGCTTTATCTGTGCTCTAAGTTAGACACTGCTGCTAACATATTTCCTTAATCGCAATTTTCGCCAGGTTATGGTTGGGCGACCGGGTCAACCGGTGTATATGCCAGTGTCGCAGGTATGGGCCTATTTCCCCAATTCTAAGCACACTTTTTGAAAAACAGACATTTCATATATTCCACTCCTTCTAAAGATACTACGGAGGGGTTGATAAATGATGACTCCGCCCCTTCTAAAGATACTACGGAGGGGTTGATAAATGATGACTCCGCCCCTTCTACTAGAGAAATCCAGGTTTTCCTGCCTATTCGTCCTTTTATCAAGAGGATCGTTTTACCGACCTTTAATCGTTTTATTAAACTTGTCGGCACGGCGATTCTGTTCATTCAAAGATAAATCCATCGACTGAGAAGCCAAAGGTAATACGGTCCTGAGCATACAGTTTCAGTTTATACGGCCTCGAAAGCCCTTAAAAACAGAAGTCTTCATGTAATATGTAAAGAAAAGGCAAAGCATAAATAGCTCGAGACAGCAAGATCTCGAGTGCAGCAACTTGAGTCCCCATGTCCAAACTGAAGAGATATCACCTGACGAGGACGAACAATGTAAAGCAGGGTCATCAGTCGAAGGGATGTGCCGATGTGGCTCGTCGAATTAAAGCATAAGATAGAGTATTACCACCCAACCACGATCTGTCCATCTGATCATCCCAAAGGGGCGAAGAAGCCTTCACATCTCATCCAAGTCTGAGGGAGTATTAGTGAAATCTACACAATGGAACATTGGAAAGAGGTTAAGTTCATAAACCAAGTACGAGTAAAGATTGAACCAAGTAACAAATTGAGAGGCATGGACATTTTTTATCATCATTACCATCTTTCTCTTCTTCCCCGTCCATCACCGCGATCACCTCTTCATAATCGTCTTCCTCGTCCATCACTGCGACCACCCCTTCATAATCGTCTTCCTCCTCATCAGTACCATCATCACTGTCGTCGCTATCATCATCTTCTTCTTCTTCCTCCTCATCTTCAGTATCTTCTTCATTGACATTATCTTCTCTAGCCAAGAGGCGATTCACGCCGAAGAACCTTGCGAATCCAGGGGATTCGCCCACATAGTAATTCTGGGGCCCAAGAGGAGCATTAATGAGTTGAATCGGGTCCCTTCTCTGTCCATAGTCATGCATGAGAGGGACATTGTCCGCATGGATACGTATGCTGATTCTTCCACTGCCGATGCAGCCCCGAGGAAAGCGAGCAGGAGGAGGCTGATTTCCGGATGGAACAACATTATTGATTTCCCCAGCAGGATTCGGGACGTTGTCTCCTCTCTTATTTTCATCCCCAGCAGGAATGGGACTGGTTGAGCTGTTCATTTTGGTATCTTGGTCCTCAAACGGAACGATGCTGTTAATGAAATGGTCCAGAAGTGCTGCTCCTTTGCTGTTGGCGATCGTCAATCTTCGGCGGTGTTCCTTGAGGAGCAAGTACTTTCTACTGTTTCGGCGCCTCCACGAACAACGAGGACCAAACGATGGCATCCAGTTTCACCTGCATATCGGTAATAATATCGGACCAAACACTTTTCCTTAGTAAATTTGCGAAATATCAAACTCGTTACTGTAAGGATTAGACAGAATTTTACAAGTGTGATATCAAATCAGAAGGAATAAACATGGCGATTAAAAGTTATTTTTGCAGTTCTTGAAAGCTTGTTAGAAGAAAAATAGATTACCAACGGTCGGACGGTCTTATCGTTGGCAATTAAGCTTGTACGGATGCACGACTTACAAAATCTTGATGAAAACATGACGGTTTTTATCGAAGATTATCTTAGCAAAGTCGTAATAATCAAATGACAGGTCTGTGATCAGCTGATCGAGTAAAGATCTGAGATATAATCATCAGATCTCATTTCTAACATGGAAGTAGAACAAAAATTGAAAACATGGATGTTTTCCCGCGAAAACCGGCTTTTACCTGTAACCACGAATGATCAGACTGTTAAGCCAAAAATTTCAAGTGGTTAACAGTGAATGGATCATTGATTAAAGACTCTCTGCGCTACGACAAATAGATTGATTTCCATTCAGGGATAAAAAACCGGCAGATAACCGTTAACGGTTCTAAACGACCTTTAACGACCAACGAAGCTTCTGTTATCAAAAGAATTGGAGGGAAGGGGGGGAGATAAACTTCGAAACAAACCATCATCACATAATAGCAACACAAATTCTGATATATCGAAAATCGAAAAACATTCAAGTGATCCAGAAAACAGAATCAAAAGAAAACCACATGGATATCGAGTAGAAAACATCGACGACATGCAAAACAAACATCGCACACGAGTTTCTGGGGTTCCATAGCATAGATCAAATGAAACAGGGAAGGTCGACGGTGTGCTTACGGCCCTTCCTCGAGGATCCCTCGGAGGGGAAAGCAAGCAAACCAGATTTTGTACGCAGTGGTTGGTGTGAAGGTCTCTGAGTATCGAGCCAGTGTTTTGCATACACTCAACATATAAAAAGGACATGATATCTAAGGGCGATTTTGGGAATTACACATTTTCTTTTTCTTATTTAAAAACTAAGATCCAAAGCGTTTTATTCCCTTTTAACGTTACGTTTTGCATGTAAGGAAAATATAAATAAAATATACATAATAAAAAAAAAGAGAAAATCATTTAAAAAAATTGTTTGACATAATGATGATTGATGAGCGTGTGTAATTAAATAGTTAGTTTATTATCCATAATTTTGTCGTGATGTTAAAAAAAGAAAAATACGGGCATACAATTAATGACGATGGTCGGACTAAATACCCAAATTAAGAATAATGTAATATTTTTTTTTTCTCGTTAGAATCTTCAAGGCATTAATCTTTCTTACCATTTCAATAACATTACTACTGGCTGACGTTTGGATTTGGAGTTTCGCCTTGAACTCGACTAATGGGTTTTCGAATCTGAATCCGAATTCAAGCGAATTTAGGCAACTTATTGGCTCGATTTTTTTCCATTTACTTCACTATTTTTTTTTTTAAAAAGTTGGTTCGAGTAAGTGACCCACGTCCAAAAACATGATGATGCGCAAACTTACAAAAGATGTTATAACCACAAAAAAGATAAAATTAAGGAAAAAAAAAGGTGTCATGAAAGAAATGCAGTCTTTGTGGGGGGAGCGGGGCGAAACCTGATGCTTCTTCTCGCAATGCTTTTATTGAGTTTTGTCTTTTTTACGTCTTTTTTTCAATAGTAACGTCATTTGACTAATTACAAAGGCCGATTGGCCTTCGGGTCTGACGACTCGCGTCCTCGTTGTGCGAGAACTGCGCTAGTCCTTGTTATTAGGCGGGCAGTCACGCGAGACAGAATCGCTGGGAGATTATGTTGTAGAGTTGATCCGATGAGTCGGCCCCGTTGCGGTGTCCCATGGACTCTTATGTAAGTTTCTCCCAATTCGGTTATATGAAATCTACCAACATGGGGTTGGTCCTTGAGCTTCCAGCTGCCTCCGTCTCGCTCACCTTTAACAGACCGTTGACCCGCACCTTGTTAAGACTAAAAAGTTGTTAGTGTCATTCCCTCACGTTTGTCCCATCAGATAAAAATTCTAATATGAAAATTCATCCACTTTGGCAACTGGAGGTTGGATTAATGATGTATCTGGTTGAACGAACACAAGGTGTTCGTCTTTGATGGGAGACACTTAAAAAAAAAAAATTACAGGCGAAGTCGACCTTTGGCCCCAACACAAGGTGTTCGGGCTTTACAAAGGTCCACTTCAGCGAGCCAAGCCCGAAGTGTAAGGCCGACTTATTTGAGGACTAAGGTTAGGCTTACAAAGGTCGATTTTAATGAATTATTTAATGAATATTGAAACTTAACGCGTCATTTGGCGAATTATTTTGTCAAGGGTCGACGAAACGCTGCTTTTCTTTGACAAAAAAAAATTTCATATTATCGTAATAAGTTATATTTAGGAAACGAAAGGATGCCTTTTTGCATTTATTTCCCCCCCACAACCCAACCAACAACAAGAAGTAGCAGCAAATACGTAGAAGAAAGAAAGAAAGAATACGTTGACCCTTCTTTCTTCTTTACACATACGCCCAGCCGGCTTTCTTCTTACATCTATTCTCTTCACATGTTGGAAGAAAGATGCTAATCATAACTCCCGCTTTGTAACAATCGAAAAGCCCCCCCTTCCTGCCTGCCTGCCTGAGTCCAACCCTCTGCAATGAAGATCGCTGGAGGTGCTAAACCCCCCGCCCGCCGGAGGTCTCGGGTTTCCAGATCCGGGGGTCCTGGGAGCAGGCGTGGGTCTCGACCGGGAACCCCTCTGCTGAAGTGGAAGACGGAAGAGGGGGAGGAGGAGGAGAGGAACGGTAGTGTACTCCCGGTCGAGGAAGAGGAGGATGATGTGAGGTTGATGAGCGATGGAAGGATGAGTAGGAGGAGGAGGAGGAGGAGCGAAGGGGGATTGTCCGCGCGGAAGCTGGCTGCGGGGTTGTGGCGGTTGCAGGTGTCGCCGGAGGAGAAGGATGGGTTTTGTAAAGCAAAGGTAGAGGTTTTGGCTTTTGTTTTTCGCTGTTTGAGTTTTGATTTTGGGGCGGGCGTTGTGTTGGGAATGGGAGCTGTGATTGTGAAGATCCGAGATTTTGAGTAGAGAATGAGTGGGTAGAGTTTGCAGCAGTCATGGGAGATCGGGGAAGTTATGATGGAGTCGTGGAAGAGTGATTTGGAAGTGTTTTTGTACCTGAGGTCGATATGATGATGACTCCTTTTGGGCTAGTAAATTTGAAATCGATGCTGATGATGATACTCTGGACTGTCGATGAGGGTAGGCCGCAAAGTGTTTTCATACTTCTTATTCCGTTTGTCTTCCTATGATTCATACAGGCCGGTGCCAAACATATGAGATCTCCGGTCGCTTGCCATCGCAACCGTCAGGCACACAATGCCGAAGAAAAAGATGCACCAGACAGCCCCCATTCGCTTTCCTGTGCCAGGAAGGGCTTTCTTTATAAGGTTTATATCCTTCTCTGCGGCTTGTCTGTGTTTTTGAAAAGGAATGTGAGCACCCGAATATAAGGCAATGTTGGTACCTGTCTTTTCTTTGGCGTGCGTCTGGCTGCTTTGGCACGATCCTGACACTTCAGGCTCAATTTTCTTGATATAACACTCATTGGCATGTCATGTTCATCGACAGGTTGAGCCTTCATTCGAGCTGTCAAGCTCAGCAATGGAGGGTGCAACAAAGTGGGATCCAGATCCAGTCCCTTTCAAAGCACTGGATGAGGTGAATCAGGTGCACAATGGCACAAAGCTTCTCAACCAACAAGTGAATGCAGTGTCTAAGATAAATTTACTGGAATCCGAGCTTCAACAGGCCCAGTCTCGTATTGTCGAGCTGGAGACAGAGCGTCGTTCCTCGAAGAAGAAACTCGAACACTTCCTTAGGAAAGTGAGCGAGGAAAAGGCCGCGTGGAGGAGAAGAGAGCACGAAAAGATCCGCGCTTTCCTTTATGACATGAAATCTGATTTGAGCCGGGAAAAGAAGAACTGTCAGAGGTTGGAGATCGTGAATTCTAAACTGATCAAGGAGCTTGCCAATGCTAAATTGGCGATGAAGCGGTTAATGCAAGAATACGAGAAGGAAAGAAAGGCCCGGGCATTGGTGGAGGAAGTATGTGATGAGCTAGCGAAAGAAATTGGGGACGATAAGTCTGAAGTGGAGGCATTGAAGAAGGAAATGATGAAGCTTCAGGAGGAAGTCGATGAGGAAAGGAAGATGCTACAGATGGCTGAGGTGTGGCGCGAAGAAAGGGTCCAGATGAAGCTTGCGGATGCTAAGGTTGCGCTGGAAGAGAAGTACTCTCAGATGTGCAGATTAGTAGCTGACCTAGAAAAGCTTATCCCGAGGTCAAGAAATGTCGTGCCGGAAGTGAAGGATATTCGAGAAGCAGAATCGCTTAGGACGGCAGCAGCATCGGTTAATATTCAGGACCTGAAGGAATTCACCTATGAACCATCGAATGGGGACGATATCTTCTCTGTTCTTGAAGAAGCTGCTTTTGGTGGGAACAGCACGAGAGAGATCGGGCAGTGTGTCGTATACAGTCCTGCAAGCCATGCCTCGATAATTTACACTGGCAGCCCCAAAGTCAATGATGTTGTCAAGGACAACGGCATCGTCTCAAGACGTCAAACAGGGTCCGTGAGTCACAATGGTGATGTGGAAGAAGACGAGAGCGGGTGGGAAACTGTGAGCAACCTTGAAGATCAGGGATCTAGTTTTTCACCCCAGTCAGTCAACAACTGTCGACGGAACAATTATGCAGTGGGGGGAGAGACACCAATAACTGAGATCAGCGAAGTCTGCTCGGTACCCTCGAGGCAGTCGAAGAGGGTCTCATCGATCACAAAGCTCTGGAAGTCCAATGGCGAGAACTACAAGTTAGTATCTGTCGAGGGCGTCAACAGCAGGATCTCAAATGGGAGGATATTGAATGGGGATCTTGGGTCTTCGGATCATGGGTCAGTGAAGGACGGGTTCAGCCCATCTGATGTCATTGGTCAATGGAGTCTCCCGGAGACTGGGAACCCTCACATCACCCGGGGGATGAAAGGGTGCATCGAATGGCCTCGAGGGCCATATAAAAGCAGTTTAAAGGCTAAGCTTTTGGAGGCGAGGATGGAAAGCCAGAAGGTTCAGCTGAAGCACGTGCTTAAACAGAATATGTAGATACACCTAGTTTCCCATGAATGTTCTGATGCATCGCCCATAGGCCTGGGAGGTCATTGGTAGACATTAAGGCCATACGACTTTCTGAATAACACGTGAAACTGAGATAGAAGGCTGGTCGGGACTGCTGACCGATGGGCGGGGGCAATGTGCGTCAGTTCAGGTGAAATTTGCAGCTGCAAAACCTCTAGGATCGCATGGATGTAAGATTTTCTGAATCAATTCATTGCCAGGAGATTCTTGCCTTGTCTGTATTGCTTAATACTGTTGCCTCGGGAAATAAAACAATCTTAATCTTCAGTTCAGTTGAAGAATCACATGCCCTTCTTACTGTTGATATTGCTCGTCAAGCCAGACAAAAATCTACCGTAAACATTGCAGTTAAAATTCAAAATTTTGAATTGGATGATTTTCCCAAGAAGAATGGTTAAAATGAAAATTACTAACCAATTCGGATTCAAATCCCAGATTGTTCCCAACTCCCATAGGCCGGAATTCAATATCAATTGGATTTGCACGAACTGGGTAGAGCTCCATTTCAGCGGTTTCCCATTAAAGTACGAATCTTTATGGGTTGCCCTCTCCTGGGTTTGTTTCGTGTGCTTTCTTCTTTCTGTCTGGTCAGTTTGGTTGCCTGCTTTTGGCTTCTTATGCTTTCTTGGGAGCAGGAGGTGATCTTGCTTGGTTGATCTGGAGGCAATGGGAATCTGTAATATATATGTGTTGTTTAGCTCATTGTTCTAATGTCATTGGAGTTGTGTCTCCAACCACTGGTGGTAATGATACGATAAATGTTTCTTGAAAGCTCTGATGAAGAGACAGCGTTAAGATCAGTCTTTAATAGCCGAATTCCGAATGCCGCATGGGATGCCAGAATTCAGTAACACAGGAATTACACCTTCTCCAAGTCGCAGCTCTTCCACAGGTCGAAAGATGCCGGCAACGACTTCCTGTTAACGCCTCCTAACCCCCTCACCTTTTCCCCACTAACTGACTCGACGCTCTTTAACCAACCTACCGCCGCTCCCTTGTGTTGAATCTTATTCGAGTTCGCTATCTTACCATCTCATCAATTTCTCTTTTCCCGATCCTTCTTCTTGCCGTTCACTAAACATGGGCCTCGATGACTTTCTGCAACAATACCTCCCCCATGTGAACACCTATCTCCTCAGGGGTGACATTCTGAAACCTGTTCATTTTGCATATCATAAAGAAATTCCCAGGTTGCTTCTTCTGGGTAAGCAAACAATGAGATTCTCAATATGAACAAACACAAATGAAGACGGAATTTATGCTTTTGTCGCTGCTGGTTTCTCGGTAAAAGTTCGTGATTAGACTTGGTTGATTGAGGGATCTCAAGTTATGCGTGTTGGCGTCTCCAATGGGTAAGAAGACTTGGCGAGTCTACATCTCGTCTTAGCCATCAGCCATTTACTACCCCCATCCAACCATCGCGCCATGTAAACAAAATCGGATCCTGAGTCCAGGCCCATATGAAGCCCATGCCCAATCCATACCAAATCTCCCAATAAGTAGTAAGGAAAGTCCAAATCTCCCTCAACCATACCACCAGACAACTTACATCCCACGAGCCCCAAATAAAAGCCCATTAAGTGAATATTCCTATTCGATGGTTTTACACCTCACAAGCGATGGGGATGCAACTTATGATGCTATATCCGTTCAGTTCGCTCCGAAAGTAACCGCTGGACAAATCGTATCCAAACACGTCGGAAATATCTGGTATTACGAGTAATTGGTACTTGGAGGTTCGTTGTGTTATCGCCGTAGGAACGTAGGAGCACAAAATGCTTAAACGCTGGATTGCTTGAAGATAAAAAAGACTGTATGCCCGTCTGTAGAGAGGTGTCTGTACAATGCATAAGAACAACTATTTATACTAGGCTAGACCTATGTATGTATGAAAATGAAATATTGTAAATATATTACGTGTCCTTGTTGCCGGTCTTCATGGAATATCTCATTTTCATTTGATCAATCTCGGCAATAATTCCCTTATATGTCTTGAGATCATCCGAAATCTTCCCATAACAGTCACTAATCCATTGGATCGTCAACTGGCCTTCTTCGCAGAGTTTTCTCGTTCGTCCAATTGACTGTCGCTTGATCACCTTGCTGGCCCTTGTCGCCTGGTAGCCCCATCGCTTCGTAACCACGTCTCCCGCAAGCCTTCACATTGTGTGTTTCTACAACTACCTCCTTACTGGACTTCTCGCACTTCGGGCATGCATTTTGGACCGTTGATCCACAGATGACGCCGTGACCTGTGGCCTAGAATTTCTGTTGCAGAACAGGTTTGAGCAGATCCAGGGACACGATTACATGTGATTCGAGGAACTTTGCAGTAATTTTCTTTTTCAAATTAACTGAAATAAATCTCAAGAGCTTTTCTTAATAAAAAGAAGTGTTGCGAGGACAACATCATCACACGTCCCATCGCTCAAGGCAAGCTAAGTAGCCGTGCCGTCTCCAACAGCCAGGACGACTTGGGGCGTCGCGTCGATAGCATTTATTACATTGAGAATATCATCTTCCACCATCCCCATCATTCATGGCAAGTTAAGGCGTCTCAACCACCGGCTATTTATTTTCGACCGGGAGACTTTGTTAAACTTGATGGAAGCTGCTGCTTTCTTTCTGAGTAATAAAAGTGTTTTCCGTAGGGGAGAGCAAAAATTTCGGGATACCGATTCCAATCTGAATTTTTAAAATTTCGGAAATTCGGGATCGATATTTCAGTATTTGGGATCGAGATTGAAAGTACATTTTTATTAAAATGATATTCGGTATTGGGATCGGGATCGAAGAATAGAAATTCGGTATTTACCAAATACCGAATTTTATGGGTTAAAACAATGGCCCGATTTGACAACACATAGCAATAGGCCCATAGCCCAAGCTGTCTTCCTCCCAAGCTATCTTCTTATAGCCCAAGCCCAAGTTTCTTCCTAATAAGAGAAAACCACGAATTAAGTTATCTAGGTTTTGGCCATTTTGATTCGAAAGCGAAGAGAGGAAAATTCGGAGAAGAACGGGAACCCAGACAGCAACACCACACCACCGTCCACTTCAATAAATCTCGCTCTCACCCACCGGTTTTCTCGAATACCGAGCGAGCGAAGACCACCCCCCGAAGATTGGGAAAGAGCCGGTGAAATCCGTCGAAAGGTTAGTTTCCCGAGACACGGTTCGTCCACCTCGATGGTTAATCCTAGTCAACGAGCTCGGCTACCCGACTTTTTGTTCGAACGTTTCGGGTTTTTTTCTTGATTGGAGCTCCCATCTCCTATTTAATCATGTGTGATGAACTGGAAATATGCTTCCGAATGGGATTGGGAGTTCTCTTTCACCCATTTGGCATCTTGAAGCTTGATTTATTGTCCATGAAAAGCATATTATCGGCGATGGTGATTCCGAAGCGATTGGATAAGGGATTCGAAATAGTTATTGTAATTATTGTTTCTTGTTGAAATTTTATCTTATTTTTTCCGAACAAATTTGTAAGAAGGAATTTATGAGAGGATGGGACGAATATAACAAGGACACGTTCTCTTTTTATATTATATTTATTTAAGTAAAGATGACTTCTTTTGAGAAATATTCTAAAGTGTTTGTTGTCCGCTTTTTCTAGAATATCGGAATTTAAACAAAAAATGGGGACGTTCTTTCGTTATTTTTTTTAAAAAAAGATTTTTACAGTTTGTGTTTCCTCCTATTCTCCTTGGAAAAGTTCCGGAACCCTATCTTTGTTATTTCCGACCGATCAACAACAACAGCGACTTCACGGGTACCTTTGTTCCAATAACCTTTGTTTATTGACTTTGTCTATTTTTTTCAGTAACAGGCAAATGACAGGAGAAGGAAGTATTCCATCGATTCCGCCAATACCGCCATCAAGTCAATCGGATTCAACAGCAACATCTAGTAAAAAAAGAAAGCAAATGGCCCCACGGTCAGCCTTTTGGGGTGATTATGAGAGGTTTCAAAATCAAGATGGTGCCATGATGGCTAGATGTAAGTTTTCCAAAGCGGAATTGCGAGCTGATACATCAAAAAATGGAACTTCTTGGCTGAAAACTCATAGTAAAGCATGTAAAGAAAGGATTCAGCAAGCTGATACATCTCAAAGTATTCTTGCATTGAAACCAGTGGGCGATCTTAGTGGAAACACTATAACTAATCTCAGGTGCGATCTTGAAACAATTCGAAAGTCTTTAGCTAAGTTGATTATAACAGCCGAGTTGCCATTCAGATTCGTCTCTCGCCCTGAGTTTATTGAATTTATGTCCATTGTTTGTCCAAAATTTAAAATACCTTCAAGATGGACAATTCAACGTGATTGTATTGATATGTTCATTAGTGAAAAAGAGAAGTTGAGAAGGTATTTCATAAACTCAAAGCAAAGAGTTTGCTTGACGACTGATACATGGACTTCTTTAGCGCAAAGTGATAACTACATGTGTTTGACTGCTCATTTTATTGATGAGAAGTTTTACATAAACGGGTCATAAGTTTCAGTAAAGTTTATTCCCCTAGGGGAAAGAATATTGGACTTGCTATTGACAAATGCTTGCGAGACTGGGGATTGGAGAATATTTTTACTATAACGGTGGACAATGCCAGTTCAAATGATGTTGCTGTTCGCTTTCTGAAAGATAAATATTTTTATCATATTTTTTCTCCTAATATTTTCTTATACTTAATAGGTGGACGTATCCTTGATCCATTTCGTAGTTCTTTGGGACCTAGGAGTGTGGAAGCTCTTCTATGTACTCAAGATTGGTTTCGTGGATCAAATATACAAGAAGGAATTGAAGAAGACCTTGTTCTACTACAAACACATAAGTGGTGTGGGTGTCAACATCGTGGTATTTATCTCGTGCGTTGCTTATTGAATTGCTCATATTTTTACACCTCTTGCTAACGTTCTTCATCTCCTACAGCATCGCTTGATGAATGGACATGAAGAAAATGTGTCGTGATTTGCCTAGCATTATTGGATTAAAGTGTCAAAACTCCCTTTTTCTTATTCGAACGTGGATTCAATGTCGTTTTATTGTTGTTTAATGAAAATCTGAATATTGTTGATTGTTGGTTCACTTTGTTGCATTACCAAGGTAAGAGAAAAAATTCGGTATTCGGTATTTACCGAAATACCGAATTAAAATTCGGTATTTTACCGAATACCGAATTTTAAATTCGGTATTTACCGAAATACCGAATTAAAATTCGGTATTTTACCGAATACCGAATTTTAAATTCGGGATCGGGATCGGGATTCAAAATTTTTAGCTATTTAAAATTCGGTATTTCGGTATTCGGTATTTCGGAATACCGAAATACGGAACGCTCACCCCTAGTTTTCCGTGTGGATGACTTACAGAGCCTTCACGATTATGATGATTAATTATCACACGTTACATGTACACAAAAGAAATTGAAATCTCCAAATTAAAATAATTTTTTTGAGTATGTTCGTTTTAAACAGAACCATATGTTTTTTGTTAAACAGACCTTAGAAGCTTCTATTATAAAGACATGTTGTTCACAAAGCACAAAGGTTTTGTGATGCATACAGAGTACGAAGGAACCTCAAGAGCTTAAAACAGTCGATTCTTATATAAAAAAGTTGTTGCGTTGACAGGATCAACACGCCCCATCGCTCACGGCAAGCTAAGCAGCCACGCCTTCTCCAACGGGCAGGAAGACTTGGGGCGTCGTGTCGATTGTTCAACTCTTCTTATACCATTTAATTCCAACTGGAACTTCAGGAGACTTAGTCATGTCGTTGTTTTCGGAGAATAAAGGCTTTGCGCATGTGGGGACATGGATGACACGAGGAACCTTCATATTAATTCTTTCTCCTTTTGTGACTTTTTACGTACATTCATATATTTGTTAGTGTAGAATGGATGACCTTTTAGTTTCATCCATAATTATGAAACTAAATAATCATCTCTACTTCCTTTTTGTAACGACAATTATTTACCAAATTAATGATTGTCTTTTGTTACTAGTGGAGAAATGCGGCCTTCCTATAGAAAACGCCATGATGTTCTCATTGTATTTTCCTTTTCTTTCCACATTTAACAACTTTAATTGATTTTTATCGTATGTCTTTTTTTAATTTTATAATTGTTTCTAAATATTTGAACATTAGTAACAACTAAATTATGAGATTAAGATATGATTTTTTGTTTAGCTCATAAAAGAATATTTCTGACCAGGAGACTTTGTTAAATTTGATGGAAGTTGCTGCTTTCTTTCTGAGTAATAGAAGTGTTTTCTGTGTGGACGACTTACAGAGCCTTCAAGATCATAATGATTAATTATTACACGTAACATGTACACAAAGAAATTGAAATCCCCAAATTAAATTAATTCTTTTAAACCCTTACTATTATTAACTACTCTGTTACATAATTTATAAACTTCTTTTTCATTTTAAGTTGTTCCAATTTAATTCCTTAAAATATAACTTTTTGAACAAATTAATTAAAATTCTGACTAAAAGGGGGTGAAAGAGAAAGATGATATTTTTTCTTTATTATAAAAGTATTTGCGGTGTCTGTCTGTCCTTTCTATGTTCCTTTTATTCCTCCAAAAAATGAGACGAGATGCATGTGGTTTCATCATCATCATCCTCGGCTTCTTATTTTTACTCGTGGCCTTACCATCCACCTCTTCCTTACCCTGTCATCCTGACCACCGACACGCCTTGCTTCGTTTTAAACAGTCCTTGTCTATCACTGGCCCTATAGATGCTTCGTGGATGGAGGACGAGGATTGCTGCTCCTGGGACGGCATCGCCTGCGACAATTCCACTGGCAACGTCATCGGCCTCAACTTGACCATTGCTGGGCTTCAAGGCATCCTTCCAACCGAAATCTCACAATTGTCGAAGGTGGTTTCCCTTGATCTCTCTTATAATCCTTGGCTGGAGATGCAAGATCATACCATGAGAATGCTCGTCAGCAACCTAACTCAGTTGGAGGAAGTCGATCTTGGGTCTGTCGATATGTCCACGGTCAATCCCACATCCTTTATGAACTTATCTTCTTCTTTGATTTCCCTCAAGCTTTCAGGTTGTTCATTGGGAGGGAAATTTCCTGAATTTATCTTTGGGCTGCCAAATCTACAAGTGATTGACACATCGTGGAATTACCATTTAACCGGCACATTTCCCAAATCCAAGTGGAGTCCCAGTCTTGATTACTTGTCCCTCTGGTATTGCTCTTTCTCCGGAGCAGTTCCGAATTCAATCAGAAACCTGTCACGATTGACTTCCCTGGAACTATCGGGGAACAATTTCACGATTGAATTGGGGATATTGTCAACCCTCGAGGATCTCCAGTTCCTCTATCTGTTTGGGCTCTCCGTTTCTGGTGAGGATGCAAACCACGGGTTCTCATTGCCGAAGCTCCAAAGATTGAGTATGAGAAGTTGCAATTTGAGCAAGTTCCCTTCCTTCTTGTCTCGCTCAAAGGAACTGAGATTTATTTCCCTCTATGGAAACAGGATTCAAGAGATACCGAGTTGGCTCTGGAGCATCGGAATTGACACATTGGAAGAATTGGATCTTGATGATAATCTTATCAAGGGAAGCATCCCGCAATCCATGTGTCAAATGACTTCTCTGTCCTCCATAGACTTGAGTGGAAATTATTTGACGGGTATCATTTCTCAGTGTCTCGGCAATCTTACGAAATTACAATGGTTGTACTTGAGCAAAAATTCATTGAGTGGGTCGTTGCCCACGTCCTTGGCCAATTCCATGCGGCTCTATTCAGTTTCCAACAACCATTTTTCTGGGAGCCTCTCTTCATTACTATGTAATGCCACCGAGCTTCAGGTGCTAGACTTGTCAAATAATAGTCTCACTGGGGTCCTGCCTGACTGCCTAGAAAACGTCACCAGGGGTCTTGTAATTTTGAACCTTCGGGCAAATGAGTTTCAGGGTCAGATTTCAGAGATTTTTCATGAAGGAAGTATGTTGACGTCACTTGATCTCAGCGGAAATCAATTCGATGGCTCATTGCCGAGATCTCTATCCCATTGTAAACAATTGGAAGTTTTGGATGTTGGCAACAACAAAATAGAGGATTCATTCCCCAATTGGTTGGGGGATCTCCCGTTGAAGCTGCTCAATTTAAGATCCAATCATTTCCACGGTCGTGTTATTATTTCCAAGGAAAATCATCCTTTCCCCATGGCACGCATCATGGACCTCTCCCACAATAGTTTCGATGGAAATCTCCAAGATGAATTCATCATAGAAATGTTCGGCATGAGAAGAGACAATAATTACGATTTTGGCAATCAATATCTACAGTCAAATAATGGGATTGGGGAATATTACTCGGTGATGATCCACTTGAAAGGGATCGATATGGAAATGGTGAAGATCAATGTCCATTTTGCGATGCTCGACTTATCGAGTAATCACTTTCATGGAGAGATTCCTAAAAACATTGGATTACTTAAATCGCTTAAAGGTTTGAATTTCTCTCACAACCTCTTCACGGGGTCGATCCCTCCATCCGTCGGGAACTTCACAAATCTGGAATCACTGGACCTCTCTTCTAACCATCTGATAGGGGAAATTCCAAAGGAATTGGTGAAGCTGACATCCCTTGGATTTTTGGACCTATCATGGAACAACTTCACAGGGCCTATACCATCCGGAGGACACATCACACCTTTCTGAATAGTTCATTCAAAGGAAATCCCGAACTATGTGGGATTCCGCTCACGAGATCGTGCGATCAGGGAAACAGAAAAGCACAGCCACCGTCGGAAGGAAAGGATGATGGAAAGAAGGAAGGTGGGGGTGGATGGTGTGGGAGTACGCGGCGTTGGGTTTCGGGAATGGGATGGGGATGGGGATATCGTTGGGATACAAGGTGCTGGAAATGGGAAGGCCCCTCTGGCTAGTCCGAATGGTCATTCGACTGGAAGCTAGTTATAGGAGAATATCCAAGAGGAAGAAGGGTGATCGAAGGTAAACTGTGAGAATCCAACTTACATGTAATGTTGAATGTTTCTGGATTTTTGTTTGGTTTGCTTCTCCAACATGATGATGTTATGATATACATTAATAAAGCATGCAGCTTCTCTTATGTTAAAGATAAGAACTAAAATTACAAATGTAAGAGAGATTCATCCCAACCCCTGTTTATTTCTCCATATCCAATAGGTTAGTGCTCTCTTTGTTGTTGCATCTCCCGAAAGCAGGAACTCCTTACCACATAAAGATGTAGCTGCCACTTAAAAAAATCCGAACTCCAATAGATGGTTAACAGTTGATCTTTATGTTCCTGATAAGCACATGGGTGAATTTTCATTTTGCTGTTTTGAACAACCCCTTAGAAGAGTGAGTTTGGTGGTGTGGATTTTTGAAATCGTAAACTATGGGGTTGTAATTTTTGTTACTTAGCACTGGAAAACACACACAAAAAAGATGAATGGGAGGTGGAGTACGAAGAGTTGGGGGGCATGGGTTACATGTAGAAAAGCTACTTACGGAAATGTGTTTAACAACAGAAGTTTTGAAGGAGAGACAGAGACTTGAGAGGTATTCAGGCTATATTTGTAAAGGGGGTTTAAAGAACAAACCTCTCAAGAAAACAGAACAATGAGCTCCTTTTATTCATTTGCCGGAAAACAAATTTGAAGGCCCGCTCCCAGTTTCGTCCGATTTTTCTGGCAACCTCTTTTCACTAATATGTAATATATGTTGGGTTGTTTAGAAATCGGGGAGTTGCTGTGTTGCATGAAGTGAATGCTAAAATTTGAGACACAACGAAGTATTTCTGAAAATAAGAATTGATGATCTTGGAGAGAATAATATTGACGAACCGGAGCCTTTTCCGCTTTTTCTTGTAGCCAAAATGCTCTCTTGGCTTTTTCTTAATTGCCTTACATCATTTTTGGAGAATATTACTCCTTATATAGAGTCGTAAGAAAGATATATAGAAGTTTCTCGAGAGGGCTTGTTCTTTAAACCCCATGTTACAAACATAGCTCAAACTCCTTTTAAGTTTTTCCTGTAAAAGATCTGCCTATAGACGTAGGTTCTCAGCCATAACTTTTATTAAATTGGTGAGGTTGGTAGAAATCTAGAATCGTATTTATATAGTGGATTTTTAAAAAGTTAGAGCCTGAAACATGTATGATTTATTTGAAACCTACAATGATATCAATCCTATTGTATTGGTTACGACGATTTCAAATTTTAGTCGGACCCGATACTTAGTCCAAGTTTGGGTACCATTAATATTGTTGCCTTTTTCATTTTTATCAGATAAAATAATAACAAGACAAACAAAGGGAAATATCAAGGAACTGACTTTAGTAAAAATCTCCCATGTATTATGAGGAGAAATAAAATAATATCGGGACGGTTGATATAAACTAAATAACGAGTTCATTCAATTTATTTATTGTTTTTACTAAATATGTATGTGGCTATGAATTGAGCCCCCTCCCCTGTTTAAAATTATAAATAGCCACGTGAAACTATAAATCCCAGCGGATATTTCTCCAAGAAAAATAAATGATTTTTTTGTCCTACTTCTTAAAAAGTGTACGTATAATTATATATTTAAAATTTTAATAAAGATAAACTATTCGTAAATAAAACAAATAAATTTTTTGTTATTTGTCAATTAAAATATACGGAATTATGGGGGGGAAGAAAGTAGCATTTTCATCCTTATCTTCTTGTATGGATCCGTCTCTGTCCGAACCAACCCCCCTGTTTCTTCTTTTCTTTCACGGTCACCCCATGTTACATACATAGCACGGAAACTACATCTGTAGACTTTCCAAGGCTATGTATGGCCTTAAACAAGCTCCTAGAGCATGGTATGAAAGGCTTAACACCTTTCTTTCAAAACGGACTACAAAAGAGGAAGAATAGATAATATTCTCTTTCTCAAACACAAAAGCAATCATCTCATTGTTGTCCAGATTTATGTCGATGATATCATCTTATGATCAATTGATGAAACGCTTTGTAACGAATTCTCCAAACTTATGACAAGTGAGTTTGAGATGAATATAATGGGAGAACTCACGTTCTTCCTTGACTAAAAATTAAGCAAGCTGCAGAAGATACATTCTTGTTCCAAGAAAAGTATACTAAGCAGCTTCTGAAAAAATTCGGCCTAAAAGGCACGAAACCTTTGTCTACTCCCGTGGGTAAGATATTCAGATAGACAATGATGAAAATGGTAAATAAGTGGATAGTAAGCTCTAGAAAATACGGAGTTCCCTTTAAAAGATTTTCTAATAGTCTAAAAGATCTCAATGACCATAAGAAAATAAAATAACCTAAGAGGACTAAAATGAGTAACAAGTTGATCATCTTCTTCTTCAAATCATCATCTTGAGGAAAGTTCAGTAGTTGTGCAAGATCTTGTACAGATTGTCGAAGGACGTATTCTTTACTCAGCATATTCCCCATGGACGGGTCCTTCAAATTCAACGGTCGTGTCCTTCTGTTCTCTGTGGTGTGTTGGTCCCGGAAGGTCGTGTAGGACGCGTCTTTCTCTATTCTGGATTTCCTGCACTTAATAATGTTTTTTCCCTTTTCCATTTGCCCATCTCCTCATTTTCCTACACCAAATCAAAATAAATCTAAGATGGATCAACTAGTTTCAAATTAATCTCAAATCGAACTCAAATTTTAATAAAATAATAAAGACCGACTTAACATTAATCTAAACTAAAACTACGAAAAAAACTATAAAAATCTAACATCAACTCTGATACTAGCCTTGTAAAGACTATCAAATAACTCTACTTTCATAGAGTTATCCGTCAGTGCTCTCTTTGTTATCACATCTCCTGAAAGCAGGAACTCCTTACCACCATGAAGATTTTAGCTGCCAATTTAAAACAATCTGAACATTGATTTAACTCCACCAATTGTCGTTTCTTAAAAATCACGACGGCGAACTCCAACAAGTCTTTATGTTTCTGACAAGCACATGGGTGAATTTTCACTTTTCTGTTTTGAACAACCCCTTGTAAGAGTTAGTTTGGTGGTGTGGGTTTTGTTAGATAGGAAAACAATGGTGTTGTAATTTTGTTACTCAACCCCGGAAAAACACACATACACAAGATGAAAAAAGATGAGTGGGAGGCGGAGTGAGAAGAGTGGGGGGGATTGGTTACAAGTAAAAGAAGCAACTTACGAAACCGTGTTTAAGAAAGCAGTAATGAAGCAGCATCAGCAGGTAGATCTTTTGAAGGAGAGACTTGAAATGAGTGTCAGCTATGTTTGTTCCGGGGGTTTAAAGAACAAACCTCTTTTACCTAAAAAAATTGTCTTCAATTCACTATTTACTGCGCCTTCAGGCCGCCGAGAAAGGAATTCAAACACAAATAAAATCATAAGAAACTCGCTACTGGAAAGCAATTAAAGGAAGAAACGAAGTAGATAATCCGCACGTACCAGAGGAGAAAAAAAAAATCTTCGGAGGAGAAAAAAAATCTTCCAACTAGCACCTCTAAAGGCTTGATATTGGGAAACAAAATAATGATCAAATATCACACAAAATGCAGAAAAAGTACAAAGGAGGGCATAGTAAAACTCCTCCGAAGTTCCTCAGCAAGCGTACCCGACCTGTTCACCTCCCAAGGTGATGATATCAACATCAACGGCCTCATTGATCTTCAGACAGTATTGTACATCCTTCGGATGGGTGAAGGCCAAGGATCGGCACGGTCATTCATCCTGCAATTCGTCGGGACAATTTTTGTATCCATACAAAAAGAAAACGATACATTAGCGGGCGATTTACTTCACAATCATACTGGAAGATGGTCATATCCTACCAAATTTGATTGGGAAAATTAACTTCAATTTCATCAACATCGTTCGGAGAGCCAGACGAGGAATCCAACTACATCAGGTAACTTTTAGCCTTGCATTGTAACATGTGATTCGAGGACCCCCGTAAGAAGATTATTTCATGTTCTTTTAAAGTTATCTTTGAACAAAGTTGAAGTAGTAGTTTTTTTTTTTATTTTCAAATTAACTGAAATAAACCTCAAGAGCTTAAAATAGTTGATTTTTTTTTTAAAAAGTTGTTACAATGAGTGCATCAACACACGCCCCATCACTCACGGCAAACTAAGCGGTCGTGCCGTCTCCAACAGGCAGGAAGACTTGGGGTGTAGCGTCGATAGCATTTATTACATTGACAACATCATCCACCGCCCCATCCATCATTCACGGCATGTTTAAGGCGTCTCAATCACCGGCCATTTATTTCAGACAGGGAGATTTTGTTTGACTTGATGGAAGCTGCTGCTTTATTTCTTTCAGAGTAATAAAAGTGTTTTGCGTGGGGCGATGGCTTACAGAGCCCTTCAAGATCATATGATTAATTATCACACATTAAATGTACACAAAAGAAATTGAAATCCCCAAATTAAAATATTTTTCTTGTTTGTATATATTTAGAAAAGCTCTTGGTTTTCTTATAACATTTAATTTAATTTTTTTTACTCGTAGTGAGTTGATGAAGGTGAAAGGACAAAAAAAAAAAGATAAAAGCCAGGGAGGAGAAAATAAAAACGTTTAAGTACGAAGTAAAGGTAGCTTTTGCAATTTGAGCGAATGCCTTGTTATGACAAACCTCGTAATGCCATATGAAATTTACACCATACAAAATTTTCGTCAGGTAAATTAAGAGGACGAAATAAAAGGATCAAATTTAGACAAACATTTTGCAAATTCATTATTCAAACAATCCCACTGGATAGTTTATCATTTCTCTAAAACATTTCCATTGTTTTTTTCCTCTCCGATTGGAGCGGCCTAAGGAACTCACACTTTTATTAATTTATCTTTTATTACACATTATATTTTTTTTTCTTTTTATTCTAAAGAGTCCAATTTAATTCACAAATCAATTAAAGTTCTGACTAAAAGGGGTGATAGGTAAAGATGATCATTTTCTTTATCACTAAAACAATATAAATATCAATCCGATCTGAATTCCTTCACGGAGTATTTGCGGAGTGTCTGTTCTTTCTATGTTCCTTATTTTATGGTAACAAAATTTACCAAACATGAAACATCTCGTCATCATCCTCTGCTTCTTCTTACTCGTTTGCCTTCCCAATCACCACCTCCTCTTGGCTTCATCATCCTCATCTTCCATCTCCTGTGATCCTGACCAGAGAGACGCCTTGCTTCGTTTTATACGTCCCTTCTCTATTACTACTGGTCTTTCCTCTCCTTCCTGTCTGGGTACTACTTCCTACCCTGAAGTTGCGTCATGGAAGGAGGATGAGGATTGCTGCTCTTGGGACGGCGTCACCTGCGACAATTCCACTGGCGACGTCATCGGCCTCGACTTGACCTGTGCCGGGCTCTCTGGCTCCCTCCATTCCAGCAGCCCCCTGTTTTCTCTTCGCCGCCTCCGTCACCTCAGCCTTGCTGGAAATGACCTTCTTGGGTCTACTGTCCCAACGGAGATTGGTGTGCTCACGCAGCTGGAATACTTTGATCTCTCTGATTCTAATTTCACGGGAGCAGTTCCCAATTCAATCGGAAACCTCTTTGTTGTTGCATCTCCCGAAAGCAGGAACTCCTTACCACATAAAGATGTAGCTGCCAATTAGAAAAATCCGAACATTGAGGGGGGAACTCCCATAGATGGTTATAACAGTTGATCTTTATGTTCCTGATAAGCACATGTGTGAATTTTTCATTTTGCTGTTTTGAACAACCCCTTAGAAGAGTGAGTTTGGTGGTGTGGATTTTTTGAGATTGTAAACTATGGGGTTGTGATTTTTGTCGTCACTAAGCACTGGAAAACACACAAATTACTGTAAGAGAGTGCATTCAGATCAATAGAAAGAGGCATAAAAAATACTTGTATTCGATTCACAAAATTACTTCAATCATGTGTATATATATATAGACATTAAATTCTTTTCTTCCTATACAGACCGTCCCCATTGTTAAATGACGTCTCCGATGGTTTGGAAAGACTTGGATGAATATAAATATCAAAGTGAAACAAAGTGGTTGTGTGAAACCCCAAAAGAAAAGAAATGATAGGTGGTGAGAAACTTTAGCTTTACTAAATTTGTTGTGGTCTGACTGTATCTCCACCAAATGACAGGGAAAGAAGATTGTTAAAGCATTGTTGCCGTCTCCGATGGGGTAAGAAGACTTTTACTCTGGTGGGCAGGCAGGCGTCTACAACATCTCAGACTTAAAACACGGGTAGACTTTGTTCGACTCTGTTGGGCAAATGTTGGACAAAGTTGCGCGCGGGGGACATGAGGAAGCTTCGTAGAAAGTCTTTCTGCTCCTGTGACTTTTATGTCCATTCATATATTTGTTATTGTAGAATGAATGACCTTTTGCTTTCATCCATGATTATCAAACCAAATAATGCTTGTCTTTTGTGTTATCATCATGACTCACTGCATTATGAACACTCGTCTTTTTGTCTACAAAGAAAGTTAAGCGCGTTGCCGACAGGTAAGAAGACTTTGACTCAGGTGGGCGTCTACATCTCATCTTAGCCTTCAGCCATTCATTTCCGTTGGAATACGACTTAGTTTGCAACATCTAAATTCCTCCCACGGAGTATTTGTAGAGTGTCTATCCTTTCTAAGTTCCTCATTTTATTATGGTCACAAAATTTGGGAAAAAATGAGGGAAGATTGTATCATACTTTAGCTATTTTTTTATAAATTAGTCACTGCTATTTTTTAAAAAATTTTATTTTTGAAAAGAAAACTTACGACTAGACGAGTGTCTTCTCACAAATTTTAATAGAGGAAAACATCGGAAGTGTGATTCACGTATGAATTAAGTATGGATGGAGGCGGTTGGAATATTCAATTCTGATAATGAAATAAAGTGCTTCATACATTGACAACATATCATCCACCATCCCCATCATTCACGCACGGCAAGTTAAGGTGTCTCAATCACTAGACATTTATTACCGGGAGACTTTATTTGACTTGATAGGAGCTTGATATACTCTCCATTACTCATTCTTTTATTAATTACCCTTTTACATATTTTATAAAATTCTTTTTTTTTCATTTTAACATAAAGAAACATCATTCGTACTTGTTCGTAAAAAAATACGTATGAGTTTAGTAATTTATGAAACTTTTAAGAACTTATTCGTATTTTCGTTCGTACTTGTTCGTAAACATTTCGTAAAGGGCGAAACTCTTTCTTAGAAAGTACAAAACGTTTACGAATCCGTTTCGTACTTCCGTTCGTAAAACATGAGACATGTTTGTAAAGTATGATTTAGAAAAAAAAAAAACAGAAAGGTTAAGCGTATTGCTATTTCCGGGGGGCGGGGGGTAAGAAGACTTTGATTCTGGTGGGCAAACGTGAGACAGAAGTTGCTGCTTTCTGATAAATATTAAGTGTTTTGCGTGTTGGGTGTGGATTTATGTTTGATCCCACCCGTGTCTTCTGTTTAGTAACTTTTTTTCAAAGATGACTGATTGTTACTTTTTTTAGTACCAATCAGGAATACTTTCATCTCTCCTCATCGAGAATTTCAGGCATCCTACCTATGGGAATCTCACAACTGTCAAAGCTGTTTTACCTCAATCTCTCTTTTAATATGGTTTTTGGATATTACTCGATGATGATTGACTTGAAAGGGATCGAGATGGAGATGGTGAAGATTAATGTCCAATTTGTAATGCTTGACTTATCGAGCAATCAGTTTCACGGAGAGATTCCTAAAACCATTGCATTATTTAAATCACTCAAAGTTCTGAATTTCTCTCACAATCGCTGCACGGGTTCGATCTCTCCATTCGTTGGAGTACGCTGCGTTGGGTTTCGGGAGCGGGATGGGGATGGGGATATCGTTGGGATATATGGTGCTGAAAATGGGAAGGCCCCTCTGGCTGGTTCGAATGGTCATGTCATTCGTAACTTGACTAGATTGCTGTGCAGCTATTTTAGTAAGTACCCGTTGCGGGCCGTGAGCCGGTAGATTCCTTTTTTTTTTGTTTCAAATGTGATTGGGAAATAAAGTTCTTATCTTGACATCATCTAACACCACCCCATCATTCACGGCAAGTTGCCGTCTTCGACAGGTGATCTATGTGGAGCGTGTTGCCGTCTTCACGACTTGCTGTAGAGTAAATTATTTCCACCAATGAAATTATGCCCTTACACGTGCTACTACTACTACCCGCAAGAAACGAAAAAACATAATCAATCAATCAATTAATCATGTTTCTTTAGTGAAACAAACAAACGAGAAGATTCATGTGAATAAATTAAGAAAGACCAAAGACCAAAGGAGAGTGCGGTGAGATTTTGCAAGTCGAGAGATGTCCTCCTCCCCCGAAACGAAGCTGTGTGGCCACCGGATACTTTTCCATTGTTGCCGTGGGTCGCCACCAATTATAGTAACTAAGCTTGTTGCCGTCTCCCAAGGGTAAGAAGACTTTTGGCTCTGGTGGCGGGGGGCCTCTACGTCTCGTCTTAGCCATCGGCCATTGAAAAAGTAATTATAAATTGTATTAAAATTGTAAGTATGAACAAAAATATGGCATGAAGGAATAGCAGCTCCGTAGTTACACATCTTAACAGTGTCGTGACATGTAGAAAACGTGACGAATTACATGTACGAACAATGACATGGCACGTAAGGAATTCGGACTTGTATCTAACCTACAACAGTGTGGTCCTGACATGTAGAGAAGACAGACATACAAGTACGAACGGTGTAGGACATGTACACACAACAATGAAAAGTAGTATGACATGTATGTATAATATATAGCTCCAACATGCATAAAAAACTGTACGCGCGCCTTCCGGCCTAGCACGCGCGCAGCGGTTCGGACGACCCGAGGATTCGGGCCCGCTCCCCTAGAGTCTTCCGGTCGGCGTCGCGACTCGAGCGTCGAACGCTGCGGAAAAGACCAGGGTAGTCCCTCCTTCGATTCCTGACCGGGTCTGCCCAGACTCTTCGCCGATCGTCTCCATGCTCCTTAGGAGGCGACGGGCGAAAAGAAGCGCATGGCCCGAGGAGGAAACTTTAGGAGGTTCCAAGAGCGGCTCGTGTCGTCAGTCCCTCATCCAAAATGACTTCGTAAAAAATGTGTTGTTGTTTAACCTAGGTAAACTATTACGGAGTCGCCACCGACTTAATTATAAAAGCTTGGTTTAAGTCGGAAAACCAGAGTAGATTCGGGGATTCCTAATTACTAACTCTTACATCTAAACATGCGAAAAGGTGGCGTTTGCTCCAAAAGGTTTGCTTTTGGTTAACGGGCGTTGGACCCGAACTCATGTGTATTTGTTTAACAATCACATGCGACGATAAACCTATGGGCCTAAGGCATGCGGACAGGCACAGACAATTATTTAGATCAAAAGGAGCGGGGAAGGGCGGTGATTGCAGGCCTATGCACTTGGGCCCGCAATCCGTTACATGTGAATTGAATAAAAAATTCGGGGAGGCCCGCACCTCCCCTTTGTACCTTAAATTGAAGGTTGGGGCCGCTTTGTCTTCAAGCCCGCGGTTTTTAGGTCGAGGTGGATCCACGTGGTTTGATACACGCGCCTTCGAGTCGATCTTCAAAAGTTAGAAGTTGATCATTCCGAAGTTGCATGCTCAGTGTTCATGCAAAACAAAATGTAAGTGTGATTAGTATTATTAAATGTAAATGAAGCTTGACAAAATTTAAAAGAGTAAGGCATATCTTACTATAAAGGAAATGGATAATTGACAATGTATATTCGCACAGAAGGATCACCCAATACATCAACAAAAAATCAAGTTTCGGAAATTTTCGTTAAAAAGTTCGTATGGAGTCAAAGTGAATTCCAAAATAACACATTACAAAGCATTCACAAACCAATCACATGGAATGGGTTGATAATCTTGAATAACTCAAATCGAACATCATTCTAATTGTTTTTTTTAACATTAAACAATGACATTTAAAATGCAAATCAATCCTAACTCTAACATCATTGCTTCAATTATACGACGATTCAATTAAAATTTTAAAAGTGGAAAAATTCATTACGGCAGAAGACTAATGTAAGAGATTGACAAATCAAAGTCACGTCATCATTCGGATTAAATTCATTAAAAGAAAAGGGGAGCCCTCTTTACCTTTATGAAAACGCAGACCTGGGCAGAGCAACATCCAGCTCGAGAGTTTCTAAAATTGAGGATAAGCAACGTGATGTCCAGAGGTGCCATCGATCAGGGAGCAAGAGGGAGGGTCGCCGTTCACCAGATCTGGAGAGGGCTCAGAGGACACGTGTGCTCCTTCTAGAGGTCGCCTGAGAAAAATGTCGTCGCTGCCCATGCCGAGGAAGTTGTAGGGATGCCGGCCTGAACTGTGGGCTACTCATTGCTGGGCTGGAGAGGTCGAAGGCGGGGAGCCGCTTTGGAGCTGCCGGGAGGGAAAGAGGGAGGCCGCTTTGGGGAGTAGTTCTCGTCGTCGCTGGGTTTCGGGGATGCCGGGAAGGCTGATCCGCCGCTGGGAGGAAATGGAGCCGCCACCGTTGGGCTGGGGACGCCGGAGGGAAGCTGATCCGTTGCTGCCGAGTCTTGGGGACGCCGGGAAAGAGGTGGTCTTGGGAAGTCGGGAGCCACGGTGGGTTGCTGCCGCCGGATTTCGAAGACGCCGAGGGGGATGGACGGGCCGGATCTTGTTGGCTCCGGAGGTGCCCGGGGAGGTTGATCCACCACTGCTGGATCTTGAGGACGTCTGGGGGATGCCGCTGGGTCGAAGACAGGGCGTCGGGAGAGCTGATATGGGGAGTTTCAGCTGGTTCTGGAGCGCCGGGAAGGAAGGTTCGCCGGGGAAGGACTGGCTGGCTAGAGTTGATGTCGCCAGAGTGGGAGAGAGTCTGTCGTGGTTGAATCCGAGGATGGAGAAGCACTGTCCGACGTGGACGTCGAGAGGCTCGTAGACATTCTGGGCGACGTGGGAACCGTCTATCCTGACGAGCTTCATCTGGTGGCCGCTGGATCCTGAAGCTGAGGGAGGTCTTGAGGCCGACGTTGCAGACCCTGTACTTGTATGCCTTCCTGGGTTTCATGGTGAAGAAGGACTGAGGGAGAGCGTCTGGTCGTTGTCGGTGCAACGTTGGCAACCGAATGGTAACTGGGATCGCTGATCATCCTGGGGAAGGCGAAACCGTCAAAGAACGAGGAGTTCAGTCTATTAAAAATTGAAAGGAGAGGAAGGAGGCCACCTTGGGGTACTCGCTACTGTCTCGAGGCTTATGGAATTTGGGGCGATTAAAGGCAGCATGGATCCTAGCACTTGGAGGCATCCTTTGCTGGAACCGTCGCCACCGGTGAATATTGATGAAACCGAGGTCGTCGTTGGGGCGTCATGTTGAAGCAGCTGCGTCCAGGAAGCTGGAAGACTGCTACGTTCGGAAGTATGTCGATCTTCGCTGCCCTGTTTGGATTGGTTGGAGAGGGGGGTTCCCATGATTACTTCTGCTCCTTACCTTGGTGTAGGAGACGGCCGAAGAGCTGGGGATGATGGGAAGGTGACTGCTGAGGTTCTGTGATTGTAAGGAAGAATCAAGGAGGAAGGGAGTCCAGGAAGAAGAGCGTTTTTTTTTTTTTAAAAGAAAGGAGAAGAACGATCGTTACGTCAGTCTCCATTCCCCTTCTCTGAAAATAAATGAAAATTCTCTCACCTTTTTCTTCAGAACCATCTTCTTTTATACCTTCGATTCCCTTTACAATTCAGACTTCAATTTCGTTGGGTTTTGATTAGAATTCCTATAATTCCGTTGATATTCAAGGGGTTGTTTGTAATTAGTTTGCTTTAACTTTATGCAGGCATTAATGGGGGGAGATTTGGTGTGCTTCCTGAGGATTTGGAACGGAGGAATCGTCCTCCTGATATCTTTGTCGGAGAAACCAAAAAGCAGGTAAATCTGTCGATCTTTCCTTCGGTCTGGGCTGCATGGTGGGCTGGTTTTGAGTTTGGCTTACGGGCTGAGCTACCTTGGGTTGCCTTGTCATGGTTTGTGGTTTGTTTAGATCAGCCTTTCACTTTGGGTTGGGCTGTAGCTTATTTTGATTTTATTCTTTGGGTTTCCTCTTGAGTCTGACCTCTGATTTTGCCTGGCCCCTTTCTTTGGTTTGGGCTGCTGAGGATGACCGCCTGAAGGACCTCATCAAGGAGTGCTCTGAGTTCATCAGCAACCCTATCTCTCTGTGGATCGAGAAGACCAGTGAGAATGAGATTTCTAATGAGGAGGACGAGGAGGGCAAGAAGGATGAGGGAAGAAAGGTTGCTTGAAGTCAAGATGGCACATGCGCCAAGCATCCAGGTAAGTCGTCTGGGATTCCGCTCGACTCCTTGGTTTAGTTGTCTTATGCTGCTATTGCTGAGGTTGTGTGGCTGTTAAGAGGAACCTCTGCCGTTGATGATCATCGGATGACTGCCGCTGCTGCTGTTGTTGGTGGCATCTTATGCTGCGGCATGGATTGCGCAGGTTGGTAAACAGGAGTTTGCTAACTCTGCTGAGGACCAGAAGTGGCAGCTGACCGGATTGCGGCCGGCCGAATGACAAAAGGTTGTCTGGTTTGGTGAGTAGATTATAGAACATCCTGCTGAGGTTGATATGAGTGTGGAACGTTTTCCCTGCTGTTGATATCCTCGTATGAGTTGGTGATACTGTAGCAAGAGCTGGCTTGATGACGTCCTGCTTCACGCGGCATGCGTCGCAGCTGCAGGAGATTGTTGCTGCTTCTGAGGCTACGACCACGTCTGAGGATGTGATTGTTGTCGTTGCATCCACTAGAGTGGGAATCATGTTGAGCGTTCGAAGGTGGCATTAATGCAACAGCAGGAGCATGAGACTGTCCCTTTGCGTAAAGAGTTGCTGCTGCCCATGAAGTGGACTGTTGACCAGGGGCTGAAGCTAGTCCAGCATGCAACCGGCTGTATTGGAGTTTTGATGATGCCTTACTTTTTGAATATCTTGTGCCAATAGTTGCTGGTATGATTGAGACTGATTAGTAGCTAAAAAAAAATGTCGGCCAGTGTTTGACATTTGGGTCTGATTAACTGTATCCGGAGGCTTGTCACTAGTGTTGGATGGCATGTCGTTATGAATCATATTATTATTGTCATTATTCTCTTATCATCAATTTTTTTGTGTAAAGTGGATCCTAAAGTTGGGCCTGGGCCTTGACCATTTTGAGAGAATAAACGTCGGGCTCACAATGTGCCGAGAATAATTGTTCGTGGCCCGCATGTAAATTTGAGGTATTACAAAAACCAAGGAAAATGCCATCGACCTACGAAAATCTGTGCACTGCCGCCCTTTTATGATGGAAACTCAGGGAAACTTTGTTCGCTCTCCGGCGGGCAAACGTGAAACGAAGTTGTTTTCAAAGAATTAAAGTCTTTTGGGTGTGGGGTGGGGTTGGGGTTGTGTTTGGAGGTGACTTCCAGAGCCTTGAAAAAAAGGTAAGTCGTTATGTCGTTCACCCGTGTCTTAAGAAGGCGCTCTGTCCTGTTTTCTAAAGAAGATTGTTACTTTTTTAGTACCTACTGGAATAAGGCATTAAACCGAAAAATTTATATATTGGATTAAGAAAAAAGAGCTTGCAATCTCATGTAAATGACAATCACAATTCCTTCCTTGAGTAACAAAATGAGACCAGATGCAGGTTTCATCATCCCATGCTTATTTTTACTGGTTTGCAATCATTGCCATATATAACAGCAACTGAGGTGCATAACAGATTGTGGTGTTACTCCGAAATCCCACATAGCACTAATTTATTACACCTCTATGCCATCTCCCATTGTTTTGTCATTCAGCTAGGCTTGTAATTTCTTTCTGGGCTTAATCTCTGGACTGCCTCTCTGGGTTGCTGTCGAACAGAGCTCTCCATCTCGGGTGACGATGCAAACCATGGGTTTTAATTGCCAAAGCTCCAATAATTGTGTATGAAAAGTTGCAATTTGAGCAAGTTCCCTTCCTTCTTGTCTCGCTCCAAGGAACTGAGAATTCTAGAATTTACGTGGAACAAGATTCAGGAGATCCAAGGATGGTTCTGGAGCATCGGAAATGATACATTGGAGGAATTGAATCTCGATGATAATATTATCAGGGGAAGCATCCCTCCGTCCATTTGTCAGCTGACTTCTTTGTACTACATAGCCTTAAAATAGAAATAATTTGACAGGTGACATTCCTCGGTGTTTTGGTAATCTTACGAAATTACCCGAGTTGTATTTGAATGACAATTCATTGAGTGGGGACGCTGCCACCCTCCTTGGCCAACTGTACATCTTTGGGGGTTCTTGATGTCAGCTACAACAGCATCAGTGGTGCTCCTTCCACCTGGTTGTCTACCAAATCCATTACTGATATTAATTCGAGGGCCAATAATTTCGATGGTAGGTGGCCCCCGGACACCTTTCTCCGGTCAGCTTCTACTGATCTGTTAGACAATCAATTTAAAGGCCCCCTTCTAGTTCCGTATTTCATGACTCGGTATTATTTAGTTTCCAATAACCATTTCTCTGGGGAGATGCCTTCGGCAATATGTAATACTACCTATCTCTAGATCTTAGACTTGTCAATTAATAGTATCACCGGAGTCTTGCCTGACTGTCTGAAAAACGTCACCGGTGGCCTTTCATACTTGAACCTTCAGACAAATGAATTTCATGGTCAGATTTTAGAGATTTTTTATGACGGAAGTGTGTTGACGTCACTTGATCTCAGCAGAAATCAGTTCGAGGGCTCATTGGTGAGGTCTCTATCGAACTGTACAAATTTGAAAGCCTTGGATGTTGGCAGCAACAAAATAGCATATTATTTCCCCAATTGGTTGGAGGATCTTCTGTTGAAGGTCCTCAGTTTAAGATCCAATAATTTTCATGACCAAGTCATTATTTCCAATGAAACTCATAGCTTCTCCCAAGTACGCATCATGGTCAAGCCAATGTCCAAGGATGTAAGAGTTTGAGGAAATTGGGAGACCATGAAAAAGCAAGAGAAAAGGAAGAATTGAGAAATGGGGTTGCCCTGAGAGGTACAAGTACATCATTTCATGTGTTCTAAGGTTTTAGCTTATTCAGTACCTGTCCAAAATTAATTTCAGGGGTGACAAAGCGGACAAATTAATCGGTGAATTGCTCGGCATTACACCATATGATATTTAAGATTTTCACAATGATTATATGTGTTTGTCTGAGTATTACTCGGTGATGATCGACTTGAAAGGAGTTGAGACGGAGATGGTGAAAATCAATGTCAGATTTTCAATGCTCGATTTGTCGAGTAACCACTTTCACGGAGAGATTTCTAAAAGCATTAGATTATTTAAATCACTCAAGGGTCTGAATTTCTCTCACAATCGCTTTACGGGGACAATCCCTCCATCCACTGGGGACTTGACATATCTGGAATCCTGGATCTCTCTTCTAACCATTTAATGGGAGAAATTTCGAAGGATTTGGTGAAACTAGCGTCCCTTGGATCTCTCAAGAAACAACCTCACAGGGCCAATACCACCGAGAGGACACTTCAGCACTTTTTCGAATAGTTCGTTCCAATTAAATCCTGGACTTTGTGGAATTCCATTCACGAGATTGTGTGCTCCGGGAAACAAGGAAGCACGACCATCGTCGCAGGAAAAGCAAGGAGGAGGGGACGGAGGAGGGTGGCTGGAGTGGGAGTACGTGGCATTGGGTTTTTTGGAGTGGGATGGGGATAGGAATATCGTTGGGATACATGGCGTTGGAAATGGGCAGGCCTCTCTGGCTAGTCCGAATGGTCATCCCACTGGAAACCGGTTGCCGGAAAATGTGGAAGAGGAAGGGAGCTCCGAGGAGGAATGCGTAACGACGTATGTTTCAGGATTTGTTGTTTTAGTGGATAACAATTTTTTCTTTCCATACTATGTTAAATTGTTTTGTTGTGCTATCCTGGGAGGTTTACTGTTGCTGTGCAGCAGTAAGTACTTTTTTTGTTTTTTTGGCTTCCAATAAAGAGGCATTTCATTGGTGCATTAAAAATAGATTATGTGATTTAAATATGCTCTTATAACATCCCTACGACCGATGGTATTATATGAAAGTCATGCCAAAGGGGACTCCAAAATTTGATGGAAAGAAGATCCTTATGGCTTCATAATTTAAAATATTAAAAGGGTTCAGTCAAATTTTTTCATTTTCTGCATACCCGAAAACTGGGTAAAGCATTTTTTTTATATTCTTGTAATCCAATTCTCTTCTTTCATTTGGAAAAACCTGCAAAAGCTTAAAATTGTAATTCTTGTAAAAGAAGTTGTTACACTGACATCATCAACCACATCCCGTCGTTCACGGCAAGCTAAACCATGCCGTCTCCAATGGGTAAGAAGATTTCAGGCATCGATAGCTCATCTTAAGCATACTATTTAATTCCAATGGGAACTCCGGTAGACTTGACTAGTGTCAGCAAAGTGAAACTTAAGTTGTATTAGGAGAATAAATGTTACGCGCATCGGGACAGGGGGTGACCTGAGGAGCTTTCAGGTAAAGTCTTTCTCCGGCGACTTTATGTACATTCATGGCCCACCGACTCATCTTAATTCAAACAAATATTATGAGATTTTCATTAATTATAAATCCAAATGGTCTAACGACGATGCTGATAAGATGATGCCTATTCTACACCTCTGTAAAGAATAATCTGATAAAAGAAATACCAAAGTAATCGACGAAGCTGACATTTCAATTTTTAAATCTCTCACGGAACAACCTCACGGGACTAACACATCTGGGAGGACATTCAACACATTTCCGAGTAGTTCGTTTGAAGGAAACCTCTAACTCTGTGGGATTCCGCTTATGGGATCATGCGGTCGGGAATACGAGAAAGCACATCCACCATGAGAAGAAAAGGAAGGTGGAGAGGAGGGAGGCGGGTTGCTGGAATGGGAGTGCATGGCGTCCCGGGAGCGGAAAGGGGATCGGGATATCTTTGGGATACATTATGCTGGAAATGGGAATGCCATTCTGGCTAGTCCAAATGGTCACCCGACTGGAAGCCGGTTACTGGAAGAGGTGGAAGAGGAATGGAGCTCCAAGGAGGAATGTGTAAATGTTGTAGGATGTTTCAGGATTTTTCTTTGTTCGTTATTTCAATGGGATCGATAAAGGCTAAAATCTCGTGTCCGAGACTCCCGTAAGTTCGGACATCTAACCGCCGATAGTGTCAACTATTCATATATGTTGACGATCTGTTCAGACATGTGCATATTTTAAGTTATACATTTCGTTTTACTGTTCCGACATTTATACCTACTTGCATACTATGTCCAAACTCACGAGAGTCCTGGACACGGAATTTTAGCCTCCACCTACAAAGCACGCAAAATGTCTTACAAATATTTACAGCTTTCTTTCCTATCGTCCAATAAGAACAAGACTTAAATAGATTCTACGTTATGAATTAGAAGTGTGATTTCGTTGCCGATTGTCAATCGTTCTTATGGTGAGGTGTGCATGTCCTTTGTAGAAAAAAAATTTGTAAATTCTGAATAATAAATGGGAATGTATTTATGTCTTCGTTGCTCACCGTAATTCAGTTCTAGCCGCCTCCCCCATATTTTTCGGTTCAATCACGCTTTTGGATGTTCCAATCCATGTATGATTATACTTGATTCGATGGCATACATCGATCCAATGGGCCTACTCAAGTGGCCTGTATTCGATAGGTGGAGTCGGTAGCGTGAACATGATCTGGAAGATGCAAACACACGATTGCAGAGGTCCTCTGCGAGTATGATTGTTTAAAGTTCATTTAAAGTTAACCGAGAACAAAGCTTCTCACTGAAGGGAGTGGGGCTTTTTTTTTCAAAATTAACAGAAAGAAACATCAAAAGCTTCAAATATTCAATTCTTATCTAAAAGAGCTGTTAAGTTGACAGAATCAACCACGCCCCATCTCTCACGGCAAGCTAAGCAGCCATGCCGTCTCCCATGGGCAGGAAGACTTGGGGACGTCGTGTAGATAGCTCAACTTAACCATACCTTTTAATTGATATAGCAACTCCGGTAGAATAGATGTTCCGCGCGTGGGGACAGGGACAGGGACGACCTGAGGAACCTTGGTATTAAATCTTTCTCTCGTGACTTTTATGTACATCCATAGCCCTCTGAATCATTTTAACTCAAACACATATTATGAGATTTTCATGAATTCAATCTAATCGGTCTAATGTGACGAATATATTTCTGGTTGGAATGGTTAGAAAAGCCGAGGTACGATAATTTATTATTTATTTGTGTTGCTCTTTTTTTTTTTATACTTTTTCAAAATGCGTAAAACATCTAAATATATAACAATTTTATCGGGCGATTTATAGATATTTTATGGTAGAGTGACATTTCAATGTAATCTATAATTATCAAACTGAATAAATCTTAATCTAACTATTTTTTCCTAATTGATGTTTGTCTTTTGATATTACTAGAAAAATACGTTGGTGTACAGAATGGCCATTATCTCTTCATTATTGTTTTTCAGTTTGGTTCTATACGGCGGCTTATTCATCTACTTTATGTTCAATTGTTTAGATCAACTTTAATCACTATGTTATCTCATATCTTTAGTCTTATTTTAATTCTACAATTGTTTTCAAATATTTGATCATTCATGACAACTAAACTTAAATTTAATCTACACTTATCAAGAAATATAAATTATCTTTTTTTTTCTATTATTTTAGGTGGATCCTTTTGAAGCGACCACCTATAACCGTATTTATTACAAAAATACACATATTAGAATCTAATAATTTTAATTATTAAATTTTTAATTATAGTGAATGAGTTCAATTGTGATGGAGTGATTGCTTGTTTAGCTCACAAAGTAAAGAAATAGGGGGTTAGAAAAGCAGTTTAGAATGGTACAAAACAAATTGAATATAAATTATCAATCCGAATTTCTCCATCGAGTATTTGTAAGAGTCTTTGTCCCTTTTCTTGTTTCTAATTTGATGGTAACACAATTTGCCAAAAAATGGCAGAAGATTACATCTATCATCGTCATCATCCTGTGCTTCTTTTTCCTTGTTTGCCTTCACTCTCACTACTCTATGAGTTGTCGGAATATTTCTTTAAAAGTTTGACATAAATTATGTAAATACAAAAGATGTGATAATGTTTTTGTTGCAATTCTTTGGTGTAAACATACATTTTGTAATATGCTGAGGTATATGCCCATTCTCAATCTAACATGTTGTTATGAACAAATAATTTGTAAAGTTGGAATAATAGTTCTTATAAAAAATTTCATGAAATTCATGTTCTCATTTTGTCATTTCAAGTAAGAAATTAGCAAAATTCATAATATTTTTTTAAAAAAATACAAAACTGTTAGTTTTCTTTATGAAGTTTATGGGTTCTTTTCGTAAAAACAAAATATTCATAATTTTTTCATTTTTCTGTCTTTTTTTAGTTGCATAGATTTAGTTTGTTAATATAAATATTTTGTATATTACGAAATAATAATTTGTAATTTCCAAGAAATATGTAACAAGAATTTCGTTGTAAGATACATTTGCAATTATTTTTGTAATTTCTACAAAATAATTTAAAAAAACGAGGAAAAATTACTTCTACTTTAAAATTTATAATTTACATTAGAAAATATTTGTCCTCTATGAAATATTAAGTTCGGTTTACAATTTTTTGGTTGAAAATTTGTTTTAGTTAAAGTAAAACAAATAGTATGCAATATACAAATTTTATGTATTTATAAATTTTATAAATTCAATCGAAAATTTGTAATCGATGGAACTTTTTAACGTCTTAGTCAAAGTCGTTTCAAACAAAAATAACTTGGAAGAATTGGTAAGATTTGCTTACCAAAATTTATGGTAACAAAATTTAGAAAAAGAAATAGTTTGCGAATTCCTCCCATGAGTACTTCCCGAGTGCCTGTCCTTTCAGTGTGCACTAAGTCAATATTAGATATCAATAGAAGAGTGGTTTTTTGAAATTAACAGAAAGAACCGCCCCGGAAGCTTCAAATCACACAAATAAATTAAATTTGAATGAACACAGCTCGGAGTAGTCAAGTTTAAAGAAATGATCGACGACGACGTCTAGCACCACCCCATCAAACACGGTGACTTTAGCGTCTCGGACGGGTAAGAAGACTTGGGAAGTCTACATCTCGTCTTGACCACGAAACAAAGTTGCTTTCAGAGTATAATTGATTAATTATCACTACACTCGTTTTAAATAATTTCCCTCGTTTCTATTGTATTATTCAAACACCATTTTCTTTTCTTTATAATATTAATTTGTTTTTATACTTATGAAAATCAATCTCTCGTCAGGATATATGGAACAATGCAATTTTTTTACTCGTAGTGTTGTTGGTATAGGATTGCACTAAGAAGGGGGGGGTTGAATTAGTGCCGTAAGAGTTATGACACTTTTTCGCTCACAGAAGCGTGGTTCTGTTAGGTCACAGAGGCTGGATCTGATAAACAGATTCCCAGTTCTGAGACAAGTTATCTTTTGTGTAAGACACAAAGATTTATAGTGGTTCGGCAAACAATGCCTACGTCCACTCTCCCAGCTCTCACCCAAGCAGGGCGTATTCACTATGATTGGAATGTGGGATTTTACAGATGCACACTTCTGCCAGAAATGTGACTAACAAATTGCACGTTATCACGTGTCTAACACAACCCGCATGCAACGTGTCTGACTCCGGCTCCTCACTGAGCCCAACGTGGCTTGACGGCTACCACCTGCCCAACGAGGCTTAACGGCTACCTCCTGCCCAACGAGGCTTAACGGCTACCTCCTGCCCAACGTGGCTTAACGGCTACCACCTGCCCAAACGTGGCTTGACGGCTACCACCTGCCCTTGCACACAACCTGTGTGACTAACAACCTGCACGAGACAAGATTAGCAACTACAGCACAAACTCTCTGCAGTTACAGAAGACGCTCTCTGTCAGCAGTGATCGGCTCGGTGAATGCACGACGGACGCTCTCAGCTTTTGCAACGGTGAAGGCACGAGGATTCTAGTAAGCTTTTGGTAGAATGGCGACTTGGAATCGTTGCTTCACACTTGCACTTAAGCTTGTCCGTAGAACGAAGTTTCCCAATCAATCCCAACGGCTAGTTGATTCACTTGCCATATTCTCCATGATTTAATCCTGTGGGAAAACTTCCAAAAGCATAAAGCATTACCCTTAGTTACGTTAGATAATAATAAAACAAAGTGATCGCTCAATAAGAGATAACGACTTCTGCTCAGAAGCTGTTTGCTGCGACAGCAGAACCAGCACTCTTTCTCATACGAATTTGGCATTGGGATAATAAGTTTCCATAATATGAAAACATTCCCTTCGTAGAATTATTCTCACCATATAGGGAGATCTTAACCTGATAAGGTCATTGCCAAATTACGTAAACATAAGATCACGTTAGTTAAGGAAATAAATATTTCCAAATAACTTAAGGTCCAAAGATGAACCTAGACGTGATCCTGTGTGAGATAAATATCTCACGTGCTCGCATATAGGACAATCTCCAAGAAGGAAATCGTCACTCACAGAAATACCATTCTGTAAACCATAGCAAGTACTCCAGCAAGGAGAGTTATAGCAACTGTGACACAGATGCTCATCTCTGTAACAGAGATAGTGGATTCGATAGTAGATCTTATCCTCAGAACTCCATTTCTGATGGCTAGATCGTTTCCCCTGTTGAAGTACTCCACATAACTCTTTTACGTATTGCACGAATGACAGAGACCAGCTTCTACACCCGAAGACCTGTTCTTCTGTACACTTAAATAACACATTAGCAATACATAACCTTTGTCATCATCAAAACCAGATTATATCAACAATCTCCCCCTTTTTGATGTTGTCAAAACCATGCTCATCTGGAGAGTAATGATTAAAGGGTTTTAATGGTCTTACAGATTTCCTTGTTGCGAGATGGTTGATACAGAAGCTCCTTTCTGTAATAACTCCCCCTGAATCTAAGCGGATTAATTTCGATCGAAATTATTGCTTGCTCAGATCAGTGATCGAGATTAGTTAATGTTCATTAATCAAATCGATTAGAGCATTTATATGATTTGATCAAATCGACGCTCATGATTGCAATACCATGCATTATAGACAGAAGTACTATTCTGTCATGGCTCCCCCTGAATAGGTGAGTAGTTCTAAGATGACCCTTTTTAATCAGAGCTCAGAACGTCACACAGAAGTGATACTCTGACCAGAGTATAAGCAGAGAAAGTTCTCTGACTCCCCTTGAGTTTAAGCAGTTCTGCTCAAACCCAAGTTGATCTCAACCAGAAGCATCGTTCTGGCGAGGAATTTCTCAAAGCAGAAAATAATTCTGCTGAGACCTGCATTACACTGAGGAAATCTCCTCAGCGTCTTCATGACCTGCAAACAGAGAAACACATAACACAAAGAAAAATGCAGAGACTGTTCCTAAGTCTCACAGAACACAACACCTGTCCTAAAAACTAAAAATTCACCTGTCCTAAAAAAATTCTCCAGGGAGCTAGCTACTTCTCCCCCTTTTTGCATCATCAAAGAAGTCATATATCAAAAAGATATGTCATGAACAAGTTTCAAATCACAAACATGCAGGAAATTCAAAAGAGTGAGTTTTAAAACAACAGATCCAGAGTTTATCAGTTTTCAAAAGCCGGATTCTGAAAGAACTGGTCAGTCACTTTCTTCTGCAGAAGGAGAGGAGGATGCATCATCCTTGCCCTTGATATATGCCGCGAGATCAGCAAAATCTACAAGCAGCTTCGTAATCAGGGTCTTAATCTCCTTTTGCTGAGCAGTGCACTTATCCAATTTGCGTGACTCTTTCGGAAGTTAACCAGAGAGGCAGAGACAGGGCTTCTGTGCTCACAGAAGTTAACCAGAGAGAGCTCTCGGAAAAGAGTTTCTAATTGCCCAAGAGAGTGCTCAGAGAAGAAGCTGAATCTGATGAATCGGCAGGGTACGATTTTCCTATCCTCAAGATCTCTAGCAGGAGACTCAGAAGAATCTAACACAGCCTGAATTTCCTCAGCAGAAACGATCTCCCCAATTTCAGAAGTAAAGGTCAGAGGAGTACCTCTTCGCTTTTTGTTCTCCTTCTGCGGTTCCGCAGACGGGCGTTTCTGTGCCATTCCTTTCTCCTGGGCCGCGACCGCAGGAGGGTTCACAGCCTGTTCCCCAGCATTAGACGAAGTTGGGGCCAACTTCTGCTTCGGAAGGGGAGGAGGAGGAGGCAGAGTCTCAGTGTAGGGCATGATAGCCAGGGGTGGAGACTCAAGAGGAGGGCTTTCGCTCTGAGGTACGGGGACCTCTTTCTCAGCTTGTCCTTGTGCAGAAATCACCATGTCCTCAATTTCTGGCTCAGAAATTTTTGCTGCAGGAGGGTCCTCCTTTGCAGGTTCAGGAGGGTCCTCCTTTGTGAGTGGGTGGTTGACTTCTTGCTCTGCATTCAGAGCTTTGGAACTCTCGGGGGGAGAGTGCTGGGACACGGATTTAGTCTTCTTCGATGAGAGACTTGCGGTCTCAGAGTCGTTCCCCTGTAATGAAGACTGGGTCTCCTGAGAGTCCCGATCGGACAGGGGCTCAGTGCTGAGCCTAGCGGAGCGCCTTGGTTTGGCTTTTGCAGCGCGCATCTTCTTGGTTCGTGGTGCCATGAGGACAGAATGAGGCAAGGAAAAGGAGTTAGGGTTTTGGAGGAGAGGATGAAGAGAGGTCGGAGGAGAAACGTGGGGGAGAGAAAAACGGGTTTCTGAGATGGAGGGAAGACGTGTGTGTGTGTGCAAAGATGCTTTGAAAGGGAGAAAATAAATAAGAAAAGATTTTGGCAGGGAAGTCTTAAATTTTTTTTTTAAAACATGAAATAATAAAATTGGAAATAATTTTTGAAAATCATATCTTTCACCAAATCAAATATGCACACGATAAGGATCAATCAGATCCATTTAGAGGGGATAACAAATCCCTAATTCCATTCGCAATTTTGAGAACTTCTCAAAATTTAATGGTTTTGTGAAGATATCACAGAGCTGTGTTTCTGTGCTCACATATTCCACAGCAATAGAACCATTTTGGACATGATCTCGAATGAAATGATGTCTTAGTTCTATATGTTTAGACCTTGAATGCTGAACAGGATTCTTGGTCAGATTTATGGCACTGGTGTTATCACACCGTATTGGAATATTGTCAAACTTGAAACCGTAGTCCTCAAGTTGTTGACGCATCCATAGAAGCTGTGCACAGCAGCTTGCTGCTGCAACATATTCTGCCTCTGCTGTTGATAATGCAACAGAAGCTTGCTTCTTTGAGTGCCAGGATATGAGCATATCTCCAAGCAATTGGCAGGTTCCAGAAGTACTCTTCCGATCGATTTTACAACCAGCAAAGTCTGCATCGGAGTACCCTATAAGATCAAATGATGATCTCTTGGAATACCAGAGCCCTAGGTTTGTAGTCCCAGAAAGATATCGAAATATCCTTTTAACATGTGTTAAATGGGACTCCTTTGGTGCTGATTGGTATCTAGCACAAAGGCAGACGCTGAACAGAATGTCAGGCCTGGAAGCAGTAAGGTACAATAAGGACCCTATCATACTTCTGTAGAGGCTAGGATCTGCATCCTTTCCTGATTCGTCTTTCTCCACAATAGCGTTTGTGCTCATGGGAGTAGACAAGTGTTTTGAGTTGGTCAACTCATATTTCTTCAGAAGTTGTTTAGTGTACTTTTCCTGATGGATGAAAGTACCTTCTGAAGTTTGGCGAATCTGTAAGCCCAGAAAGAATATTAATTCTCCCACCATGCTCATTTCAAATTCACCCTTCACGAGTTCTGCGAACTCATTACATAAGGTATTGTTCGTAGATCCGAAGATGATGTCATCTACGTAGATCTGAACAATCAGAAGCTCGGTTCCGTGCTTCTTTAGGAAAAGAGTTGTGTCAACCTTTCCCTTTCTATAGCCCTTTTCAATAAGAAATTGGCTCAGCCTTTCATACCAAGCTCTGGGAGCTTGTTTCAAGCCATATAAAGCTTTATCAAGCTTATAAACATGATCATGTTTCTTAGGATCCTCAAATCCCGGAGGTTGGTCTACGTAGACTTCCTCCTTGATCTCACCATTCAGGAAGGCGCTTTTCACGTCCATCTGAAATAGTTTGAAATAATTAAAACACGCATAAGCTAACAGAAGTCTGATAGCTTCTAGGCGCGCCACAGGAGCGTAAGTCTCATCATAGTCAATCCCTTCTGATTGAGAGTACCCTTTGGCCACGAGTCTGGCCTTGTTCCTGACCACAGAGCCTGATTCATCAAGCTTATTGCGGAAGACCCACTTGGTTCCAACAACAGAACGATCCTTTGGTCTCTGAACAAGCGTCCAGACCTTGTTTCGTTCGAATTGATTGAGCTCTTCTTGCATGGCAATGATCCAATTAGGATCTGCAAGAGCTTCATCAATGCTTGTTGGTTCCTTTTGCGAGAGGAACGCAGAATGTTCACAGAAGAGATTCACAGAACGTCTCGTCTGTATTCCTTTCTGTACATCCCCAATGACTTGCTCCATGGGGTGTCTTTTCTTGTACAGAGTGGGCACTCTGTCCAAGAGATTCTTATCAGAATCATTATCCTCTGAGGGGCCCTCAGAGTTTGCATCCTGTCCAATGACGGACTGGACTTGTACAGAATTAGTCTTAAGAGGGACAGCGCTCTCTTTCTGTACTTCAGCAGCAGGCAGCTGCGTACTTAGCCTGTCAGATAAGACAGATTCCTCTGTGTATTGAGAGTCATTAATGATGACATTAATAGATTCCTCAACAACAAGAGTTCTTTTGTTGAAAACTCGATAAGCTTTGCTTGATTCAGAATAGCCAAGGAAAACTCCTTCATCTGATCTAGCATCGAATTTACCAACATTGTCCTTAGGAAGTCTTAGTATGTAACAAGGACTTCCAAAGGGATGGAAATATGAGATGTTAGGGACTTTGCCCTTGTACAACTCATAAGGAGTTTTGTCAAGTGTCTTTCGTGCAAGTACACGGTTAGACACATAACATGCTGTGTTAATTGCCTCAGCCCACAAATTCTGTGGAACCTTGCTTTCACACATCATCGTTCTGGCCATATCAAGAAGAGTTCGATTCATTCTCTCAGCAACTCCATTCTGTTGTGGAGTATAAGGAGCAGAGAATGTGTGTTCTATGCCATTCATGTCACAGAAGGACTTGAACTCATGGTTTACAAATTCTGTACCATGGTCAGTTCTTAAGCTTTTGAGAGAGGCTCCTCTCTCATTTTGCAGCTTTGTGACAAGGCTTTTGAACGCACCGAATGCATCACTCTTATGAGCCAAGAACCTTACCCAAGAATATCTTGAGTAATCGTCCACAACCACCATAGCATAGCGTCTGAGGCCCAGACTCTGTGTTCTGGTGGGACCAAACAGGTCCATGTGGAGAAGTTCAAGTGGTTTTGAGGTGGAAATATAACCTTTGCTTTTAAAAGAAGCTTTGGTTTGTTTTCCCAAAGAACAAGCTTCACAGAAGCTGTTCTCTTCAAAAGAGAGCTTCGGTAAACCTCGTACCAGCTTCCTTTTGGCAATCTTAGACAATAATTGGAAATTGATGTGTCCCAATTTCCTATGCCAAAGATTTGTTTCATCCTTGTAAGAAACAAGGCATTTCTCAGAAGACAAGAGGTTGTCTTGAGAAACGATGTAGACGTTCTTTCTTCGTTTAGTAATGAAACAGACGGATCCGTCTGTGGATCCAGAACATCCTTCTGCGTTAAAGGTTATTTGATAACCCTTATCACAGAGTTGGCTCACACTTAATAGACTATGTTTTAATCCTGCAACAAGCAGAACATCGTCTATTTGCATTGTTTGTGAACTACCGATAGTTCCAATGCCTTTGATGTAGCCTTTGCTATCATCGCCAAATGTCACAGAACCACCGTTCTGTAACTTCAAACTTGAAAACTTAGAAGGATCCCCGGTCATGTGGCGTGAGCACCCACTGTCCAGGTACCACTCATCCTTCCTGGCTTTAGTTTTCAAGTGTACCTGCGATTAAGAACAAGTTAGGTTACAACAGGAACCCACCTTAAGCCGGTTCCATAGGATTGTGATTTGTTCCGTGAGAGAATCGCGTTGGTTATGCTTATAGACTTCTTGATCTGACATTGTCCGATCATATGTCCAAGCATGCCACAATAGTGACAGGATTTAACCTTTTCTGTCGGTCCGACAAGGTTTTTAATCCTAGATTTGTTATGCTTCTGCTCAGAAGTATAACATTTCACAGATTCAGATTTCTGTGGCACCACAGACTTCTGTTTCTGTGCAACTTTGGGACTTATCACAGAACATGCGTTCTGTGTCACATAGCATACATCATCTGAACATTCAGATTTGTTTCTGTGACAATTGTGAGACTGACATTCAGGTAATAAACCTCTGTTAGACTCATCTAGTGGAAAAACCACTTTGTCACGAACGAGTAGCTCGTCCCATACCTCAGGAAGAGGTTCTCTGATCAGAGGAGATGCTTCTGTGCAGAAGATCTCAGCATCCTTTTTCAAGGCAATCTTTTCTCTGTGCAGAGAAGTGAGTTGTGATTGCAGAACCTTGTTCTGCTTTTTCACCGAGCGATATTTTGAGGATAGCTCTTTAACTCTCTCAAGGATTTCTGTCAGAAAACCTTTAAGATCATTACAAGATAAATTAGACATAGATGTCGAGATTACCTCTTCATCTGAATCAGATTCTGATTTGGAACGAGCCATGTAGCAAAGGTTTGCCTTCTGCTCTTCCTCAGACTCAGATTCATTGTCCTCCTCATCGCTCCAAGCCAATAAGGCTCTTCTTCTGTTTCGAGAAGATTTTGACCTATCAGCCAACAGAGGACATTCATTCCTCATGTGTCCCAGTTTCTTACATTCGTAACATACTGGTCCCTTTTTGTCCTCTAAGTTAGAAGACTTGGGTTTAACACTTCGTTTGAAGCGTTTTTTGTAAAGAAGTTTGTTCAAACCCTTTACTAACAAGGAAAGCTCCTCATCAGTTTCTGCTTCTATATCATCTGATTCATCATCAGTAGAAGCTGATGCCTTAAAGGCAATAGATTTGGTCGTCTGAGGCACAGATGACCGTTTCTCTTCCTCGTAGGAGAGAAGAGAACCCATAAGCTGATCCAGCCTAAGAGTTGTTAAATCTTTGTCTTCCTCAATAGCGGTCTTTTTAGCTTCCCAATTCATGGGTAAAGACCTGAGGACCTTTCTCACCATTTCAGCATTAGAATAATTTTTCCCAAGAAGGGCTAAGCTGTTGATGATTGTATTGAGTCTATCATACATTTCAGAGATAGACTCATCAGGCTTCATTTTGAAGGCCTCATACTGCTGGACCAGCAGATTTATTCGTGTCTCCTTGACTTGATCCGTCCCTTCATGGGTTAGAACAAGTCGATCCCAGATCTCTTTTGCTGTGGTACAGGCAGAGATCCGGTTGTACTCCATAGGAGATAGAGCACAGTGAAGAAAGTTGACAGCCACAGCATTCAGCTTGATGATTTCAACTTCCTGATCAGAAAATGAAGTCGTGCTGCCATGCTCAACTTTCAGATCTTGTCCTCTGAGAAGCAGAGGACCATTTCGGATGATCCCTAAACACCTCGGTTCTCGGGATGCAATCCAGAACTCCATCCTACTGCGCCAGCTGGAGAAGTTTTGTCCATCAAATAATGGTGGACTATTACTGTTGGAACCAACAGCGTGCATATATCCCATTTGCATCCTATCGGATCTCTCAACAAGCGGTTAAGCTTTTATCGTTGAGCCTGCTCTGATACCAATTGTTGGTATAGGATTGCACTAAGAAGGGGGGGGGGATTAAATTAGTGCCGTAAGAGTTATGACACTTTTTCGCTCACAGAAGCGTGGTTCTGTTAGGTCACAGAGGCTGGATCTGATAAACAGATTCCCAATTCTTAGACAAGTTATCTTTTGTGTAAGACACAAAGATTTATAGTGGTTCGGCAAACAATGCCTACGTCCACTCTCCCAGCTCTCACCCAAGCAGGGCGTATTCACTATGATTGGAATGTGGGATTTTACAGATGCACACTTCTGCCAGAAATGTGACTAACAAATTGCACGTTATCACGTGTCTAACACAACCCGCATGCAACGTGTCTGACTCCGGCTCCTCACTGAGCCCAACGTGGCTTGACGGCTACCACCTGCCCAACGAGGCTTAACGGCTACCTCCTGCCCAACGAGGCTTAACGGCTACCTCCTGCCCAACGTGGCTTAACGGCTACCACCTGCCCAAACGTGGCTTGACGGCTACCACCTGCCCTTGCACACAACCTGTGTGACTAACAACCTGCACGAGACAAGATTAGCAACTACAGCACAAACTCTCTGCAGTTACAGAAGACGCTCTCTGTCAGCAGTGATCGGCTCGGTGAATGCACGACGGACGCTCTCAGCTTTTGCAACGGTGAAGGCACGAGGATTCTAGTAAGCTTTTGGTAGAACGGCGACTTGGAATCGTTGCTTCACACTTGCACTTAAGCTTGTCCGTAGAACGAAGTTTCCCAATCAATCCCAACGGCTAGTTGATTCACTTGCCATATTCTCCATGATTTAATCCTGTGGGAAAACTTCCAAAAGCATAAAGCATTACCCTTAGTTACGTTAGATAATAATAAAACAAAGTGATCGCTCAATAAGAGATAACGACTTCTGCTCAGAAGCTGTTTGCTGCGACAGCAGAACCAGCACTCTTTCTCATACGAATTTGGCATTGGGATAATAAGTTTCCATAATATGAAAACATTCCCTTCGTAGAATTATTCTCACCATATAGGGAGATCTTAACCTGATAAGGTCATTGCCAAATTACGTAAACATAAGATCACGTTAGTTAAGGAAATAAATATTTCCAAATAACTTAAGGTCCAAAGATGAACCTAGACGTGATCCTGTGTGAGATAAATATCTCACGTGCTCGCATATAGGACAATCTCCAAGAAGGAAATCGTCACTCACAGAAATACCATTCTGTAAACCATAGCAAGTACTCCAGCAAGGAGAGTTATAGCAACTGTGACACAGATGCTCATCTCTGTAACAGAGATAGTGGATTCGATAGTAGATCTTATCCTCAGAACTCCATTTCTGATGGCTAGATCGTTTCCCCTGTTGAAGTACTCCACATAACTCTTTTACGTATTGCACGAATGACAGAGACCAGCTTCTACACCCGAAGACCTGTTCTTCTGTACACTTAAATAATACATTAGCAATACATAACCTTTGTCATCATCAAAACCAGATTATATCAACAAGTGTATATTAACAGTTAGGAGGAGTGTGATTTACTTTCTTACTCTCCATCACTCATTACATACTCTCTCTTTTTTTTTCTTGTAGTAGTAATAATTATTACGATTACTTCCTAATTATAATGTTTGGCTGACTTGACCAGTGCTGGCCTTCGAGGCTTCATCGGTTGTAGCAGCTCGCCTCGACTTGACCAGTGCTGACTTTCAATTCTCACCCATCCCTTCAGAGATTGGCATGTTCACACGGTTGGAATACCTTGATCTTTCTTCATCAGGCATTTCAGGCATCTTTCCGATTGAAATTTGCAGGTTCTAATGTTGCGGAAACAAACCTGCATTAATAGCAAAAACTACAACAGAAGCGAGACAGAGAACAACATAACCTTTTGTAAACACTAACTTCTATAGCGCAACCTTCTACAGAACTAAGGCTGAACCAAAACTTAAGAACAACACGAACAACCTTTGAGCAAATGCTTTTTTCTAGATTTTGATTGATGGATTGATACAGTGATGCATGATGTATCAGATTACATAAATAGACTGAAGAAAAACCTTTCAACTACCCTATTAAGTAGTACCCATTAACTCTAGAACACTAAACCTTATTTAATCTTTGCTACATCCAACTCATTAACTCTCCACTAATATCAACATTTAATCTCTATTATCATCAGCCTTAAACCAACACCAACATACTCCTCCTTAGATCAAGCATGATAGACTCGTAACTTTTCCACAAACTCTTTCCACTTAAAATGACTTTGTAAATATATAGGCCAACTACTCTTCTGTGGTATAGTAGACCAACTCTACTTCATCCATCTATTTTACACCACTAAGATAGTAGTGCTATACCTTTTGTTCAAGTTGAAATTCACAAACGCATTAAATTTTCATCTTTCACGGCATGTTGACAGCATGCTGCTGTCAATTTTCATCAAATATATTTACATTGACAGCATCTAACACCACCCCATCGTTCACGGCATGTTGCTGTCTCCTACGGGTAAGAAGACTTTGGGGAGTCTACATCTCATCTCCTGTTAACCATCGGCCATTTATTTCCGACGGGGAGACTTTGACTCAGGTGGGCAAAGGTAAAATTTTCAAGATAAAATTTTAAAAAATTTTATCTTGAAAATAAAATTTATGACTAGACGAGTATCTTCTCGCAAATTAACAGAGAGAAACATCGAAAGTGATTCACATATGGATTGCATTTGGATGGAAGGGGTTGGAATATTCAATTCTCATGATGAAATGAAGTGCTTATTACATTGACAACATCATCCACCATCCCCATCATTGAACAAAGCTGAAGGAGTAATTTTTTTTCAAACTAGCTGAAATAAACCTCAAAAGCTTAAATTAGTTGATTCTTATATAAAAGAAGTTGTTACAATGAGAGCATCAACACATGCCCCATCGCTCACGGCAAGCTAAGCAGCCGTGCAATCTTCAACATGCAGGAAAACTTGGGGCGTCGTGATGATAGCATTTATTACATTGACAATATCATCCACCACTCCATCCATCATTCACGGCAAGTTTAAGACGTCTCAATCACCGGCCATTTATTTCAGACCGGGAAACTTTGTTTGACTTGATCGAAGCTGTTGCTTTCTTTCTTTTCGAGTAATAAAAGTGTTTTGTGTGGAGGGACGACTTCTAGAGCCCGTCAAGATTAAAATATAACTTTTTGAACAAATCATTTTAAATTCTGAGTAAAAAGGGGTGAAAGAGAAAGATGATTTTTTTTCTTTATTATAAAAGAATATAAATATGGATCCGAATTCCTCCCTTGAGTATTTGCAGTGTGTCTGTCAGTCCTTTCTAAGTTCCTTGTTTCATTGGTCACAAAACTTTGCCCAAAAAATGAGACGAGATGCAGGTGGTGGTTTCATCATCATCATCATCCTCTGGTTCTTATGTTTACTCGTGGCCTTACCATCCACCTCTTCCTTACCCTGTCATCCTGACCAGCGACACGCCTTGCTTCGTTTTAAACAGTCCTTGTCTATCACTGGCCCTATAGTTGCTTCGTGGATGGAGGACGAGGATTGCTGCTCCTGGGACGGCATCGCCTGCGACAATTCCACTGGTAACGTCATCGGCCTCGACTTGACCAGTGCTGGGCTTCAAGGCTCTATCAATTCCAGAAGTCCACTGTTTTCTCTTCGCCACCTCCGTATCCTCAACCTTGCTGGAAACGACCTCCTTGGGTCGACCGTCCCACCAGAGATTGGCGTATTCACGCGGCTGGATTACCTTGATCTCTCTTGTTCGAATATTTCGGGCATCCTTCCGACCGAGATCTCACAATTGTCAAAGCTGCTTTCTCTCAATCTTTCGGATACTTTTTTCCACCACCGTAGCGTCATCCTTGCTGGAAACAACCTCGATCTCTCTTATAATACTGGGCTAGAGATGCAAGATCATACCATGAGAATGCTCGTCAGCAACCTAACTCAGTTGGAGGAACTCGATCTCGGGTCTGTCGATATGTCCACGGTCAATCTCACATCCTTTATGAACTTATCTTCTTCTTTGATTTCCCTCAAGCTTTCATTTTGTTGGTTGGATGGGAAATTTCCTGAATTTATCTTCGGACTGCCAAATATACAAGTTATTGACCTATGGTGGAATTTCCATCTAACCGGCATCCTTCCCAAATCCAAGTGGAGTCCCAGTCTTGAATACTTATCCCTCGGGGGGTTGCTTATTCATTGGAGCAGTTCCAAATTCAATTGGAAACCTCTCGCGATTGACTTATCTGGACCTATCACAGAACAATTTCACCGGTGAGCTTGACTTGGGGATATTGTCAACCCTCGAGGATCTCCAGTTCCTCAAAATATCTGGGCTCTCCGTTTTGGGTGAGGATGCAAACCACGGGTCCTTCCTGCCGAAGCTCCAAGAATTGTATATGGATAGTTGCAATCTGAGCAAGTTCCCTTCCTTCTTGTCTCGCTCTAAGGAACTTGGAAGTTTATACCTCTGGGGGAACAACATTCCTGAGATACCGAGTTGGCTCTGGAGCATCGGAATTGACACCTTGGAAGAATTGTATCTTAATGATAATCTTATCAAGGGAAGTATCCCTCCATCCATTTGCCAACTAACTTCTCTGTCCAAAGTAGACTTGAGTAGAAATTATTTGACGGGTGTCATTCCTCAGTGTCTCGGCAATCTTACGGAATTACAAGACTTACGCTTGAGCGACAACCTATTGAATGGGTCGCTGCCACGCTCCTTGGCCAACTGCACATCTTTGGGGGTTCTTTTTGTTGACAACAACAACATCAGCGGTGCTCTTCCCACTTGGTCATCCACGTCATCCATTTGCTACCTAACTTCACTACGCGTATTAGACATGAGACAAAATTATTTGACAGGAGTAATTCCTCAGTGTCTCGGCAATCTTACGGAACTACAGGAGTTGTACCTGAGCAACAATCTATTGAGTGGGCCGTTGCCCACGTCCTTGGCCAACTGCACATCTTTGGGGACTCTTTTTGTCGACAACAACAACATCGATGGTGCTCCTCCCACTTGGTTACCTGCGTCGTCCATTTCTAATATTGACTTGCGGGCCAACAACTTTGTAGGTCAGTGGCCTCCAGACATCTTTCTCCGGTCAGCTTCATTGGAAAGTATTGATTTGTCCGACAATAAATTTGAAGGCCCTCTTCCAATTCCATCTGCCAATATTAGATATTATTCAGTTTCCAATAACCATTTTTCTGAGAGCCTCTCTTCACTATTATGCAATGCCACCGATCTTCAGTTGCTTGACTTGTCAAATAATAATCTCACTGGGGTCCTGCCTGACTGCCTAGAAAACGTCACCAAGGATCTTGTAATCTTGAACCTTCGGGCAAATGAGTTTCAAGGTCAGATTTCAGATATTTTTCATGAAGGATGTATGTTGACGTCACTCCATCTCAGCGAAAATCAATTCGAGGGCCCATACCGAGATCTCTATCTCATTGTAAACAATTGGAAGTTTTGGATGTTGGCAACAACAAAATAGAGGATTCATTCCCCAATTGGTTGGGAAATCTCCCGTTGAAGGTGCTCAGTTTAAGATCCAACAATTTCCACGGTCGTGTCATTATTTCCAAGGAAAATCATCCGTTCCCCATGGCAAGCATCATGGACCTCTCCCACAATAGTTTCGATGGAAATCTTCAAGATGAATTCATCATCGAAATGTTCGGCATGACAAGAGACAATAATTACGATTTTGGCAAACAATATCTACGGTCACAAATTATTGGGGAATATTACTCAGTGATGATCAACTTGAAAGGGATCGAGATTGAGATGGTGAAAATCAATGTCCATTTTGCGATGCTTGACTTATCGAGTAATCACTTTCATGGAGAGATTCCTAAAAGTATTGGATTACTTAAACCACTCAAAGGTCTGAATTTCTCTCACAACCTCTTCACGGGGTCGATCCCTCCATCCGTCGGGAACTTGACAAATCTTGAATCACTGGACCTCTCTTCTAACCATCTGATAGGAGAAATTCCAAAGGAATTGGTGAAGCTGACATCCCTTGGATTTTTGGACATCTCAAGTAATAACCTCACTGGGCCTATACCACTGGGAGGACACATCGACACCTTTCCGAATAGTTCATTCAAAGGAAATCCTGGACTCTGTGGTATTCCGCTCACGAGGTCGTGCGATCCGGGACTACAGCCACCGTCGGAAGGAAAGGACGGTGGAGACGAGGGCGGAGGGTGGCTGGAGTGGAAGTACGTGGTGTTGGGTTTCGGGACTGGGATGGGGATGGGGATATCGTTGGGATACATGGTGCTGGAAATGGGAAGGCCTCTCTGGCTAGTTCGAGTGGTCATCAGACTGGAAGCTAGTTATAGGAAAATGACCAAGAGGAAGAAGGGGAACCAACGGAGGAATGGTCGAAGGTAAACTGTGAGAATCCAACTTATATGTAATGTTGAATGTTTCTGATTTTTGTTTGTTTTGCTGCTTCAACATGATGATGTTATGATATACATTAATAAAGCATGCAGATTCTCTTATGTTAAAGATAAGAACAAAAATTACAAATGTAAGAGAGCTTCATCCCAACCCCTGTTTATTTCTCCTTATCCAAAAAAGCTACCACGTTAACGCTCTCTTTGTTCTTGCATCTCCCGAGAGCTGTAACTCCTTATCACCATGAAGATTTTAGCTGCCAATTTCCGAACATCGATGGTAGGGGGGGAACTCCAATAGATGGTTAACAGTTAGATCTTTATGTTCCTGATAAGCACATGGGTGAATTTTCATTTTGCTGTTTTGAACAACCCCTTAGAGGAATGAGTTTGGTGGTGTGGATTTTTTGAAATCGTAAACTATGGGGTTGTAATTTTTGTTATTTAGCACTGGAAAACACACACACAAAAAAAGATGAATGGGAGGTGGAGTAAGAAGAGTAGGGTGGCATGGATGGGTTACATGTAGAAAAGCTACTACTTACGGAAACGTGTTTAACTACAGAATTTTTGAAGGAGAGACAGAGACTTGAGAGGAGTTCAGGCTATATTTGTAGGGGGGTTTTAAAGAACAAACCTCTCATGAAAACAGAACAATGAGCTCCTTTTATTCATTTGCCGGATAACAAATTTGAAGGCCTGCTTCTAGTTCCGTCCGATTTTTCTGGGAACCTCTTTTCACTAATATGTAATGTATGTTGGGTTGTTTAGAATCGAGGATTTGCTATGTCGCATGAAGCGAATGCTAAAATTTGAGACACAACGAAGTGTTTCTGAAAATAAGAAATGATGATCATGGAAAGAATAATTTTGACTAACTGCGGAGCCTTTTCTTCTTTTTCTTGCAGCCAAAATGCTTTCTTGGCGTTTTTCGTAATTGCATTACATCATTTTAGAGAATGTTACTCCTTATATGGAGTCATAAGAAAGATCTAGAGAAGTTTCTATGTCATTATCTTATATCAACTTCTGAGCTACTAAGATCTATCAACTTCTTAGGCCTTTTAATGTTGTGACCACATTATTGATTTCAAATTACTATGACATTTAACACCCTTCTTAATTTGTTATATTCAGAAACTCCTTGAATAACTCTGCAGGTTTGATGCCAAGAATGACAAATCATTTTATAGTGATGTAGCACAGTTAAATGAGTAGCTGCATTTCTTTTTGATGTTAACTTATAAGAAAGCTTATGACGTAAGAGAGTGTGTTCAGATCAATAGAAAGAGGCATCAAATACTTGTATTCGATTCACAAAATTACTTCAATCATGTGTATATATATATAGACATTAAATTCTTTTCTTCCTATACAGACCGTCCCCATCGTTCAATGCCGTCTCCGATGGGTTTGGAAAGACTTGGATGAATATAAATATCAAAGTGAAACAAAGTGGTTGTGTGAAACCCCAAAATCTAAGCAAAGAAAAGATATTACAGGGGGTGAGAAACTTTAGCTTTGCTAAATTAGTTGAGGTCTGACTGTATCTCCACCAAATGACAGGGAAAGAAGATTGTCACTTATTTAGTCCAAAAGTTTTAAGGGTATCGCAGGAAATATTTCAAATATATAAGGAGAATATGGATGGAGATTTTTGGGAGATATTCGGGTAATATTACGAAGATTTTTTGGAATATTTTTTGATGGCAAAAGACCAGTTCTAGGTGAATGAGGATTATACACACCTTATTTAAGACATGATAGTATTAGGTTTTGGGGTACGGAAAATGCTTGGAGTGAATTTTGTACGGTGAGCGATAATCAGGAGTGGGCGATATTCTTGTAATTTTAATTTCGGATTTACCTAGTGGATCTTGGAAGACCTCCCGTGGACGTAGGCATATTCGCCGAACCACGTACATCGCTGTGTTTTTTGGTTTTCTCGTTCATTAATGATGACAATCGTGTCAAGTAACGATTTCCGCTACGCTTGTGAAAAGCAACACACATAAAAAGGGTTGATTCTACCTAACATAAGCTCAATTAATCCGTCCATTTCATTAGAAACAAGGGATGGAGAAGTGACGAGTTTGTTCGTACCTTAATGGTTCTCTCTCTTTCGAACTTTGTTATTTGTAGTCCAAATATCTCCTCGTGGGTGTGGGCTGACTTCAAAAAGTCAGGTCCCTTTCGCTACCTTCTTATTGTGAAGATCAATGTCCATTTCGTATTACTTACCAAGCAATCGCTTCTGGTGAGAGATTCCCAAAATTATTGGATTGTTTAAATCGCCTAATGGCAAACAAAACTAGTTGAAAAGATACTCATTCAATTGTATGCCGAACACAAATTATACAATATAAGAAATAAAGAAACGTGAATGAAAATTACCAGCCAAGATGAACAAAATTTTCTACCACCATGTCATGTACACAAAATCGGATCCCGAGGCCAGACCCATCTTAGTCCCCGAAGGCCAGAGTCCGAAGCCCAGGTCCAATCCAAATCCGTGAGTATGAGAAGCCTAGGCGCAACTTATAGCCCACGAGCTCCCAACAAAAGCCAATTAAGTGAATGTTTCTAGTTTTACAACTCACAAGTGATGCGGATGCGGGTGGATGTAACTTCTGATGTGCTCACGGTTCGAGCAGATCCAGAGACATGATTACATGTGATCCAAGGACCTCTGCAAGAACGATTATTTTATGTTCTTTTAAAGTTATCTCTGAACAAAGCTTATCACTGAAGCAGTTTTTTTTTTCAAACTAACTGAAATAAACCCCAAAAGCTTAAAATAGTCAATTCTTGTATAAAAACAAAGTTGTTACAATGAGAGCATCAACCACGCCCATCGCTCACGGTAAGCTAAGCAGCCGTGCCGTCTCCAACTGGCAGGAAGACTAGGGGCGTGGCGTCCATAGCATTTATTACATTGACAACATCATCCACCATCCCATCCATCATTCACGGCAAGTTAAGGCTTCTCAATCACCTGCCATTTATTTCAGATCGGGAGACTTTGTTTGACATGATGGAAGCTGCTGCTTTCTTTCTTTCTGAGTAAGAAAGTATTTTGCATGGGGGGATGACTTCCAGAGCCCTTCAAGATCACATGATTAATTATCAGACATTAAATGCACACAAAAGAAATTGAAATCCCCAAATTAAAATTAATTTTTTTAGTCTAACCGTTTTAAATATTTTTTTTATACTAAGATGAGGTGAATTAATGTTAAAGTCCAATTAAGGGTTTTTAACTCCTTTTCAACAAATATTACAGCGGAAGAAAGCTTTTGTAAAGTACAACCGTTGAGACAGGTTTAATTAAGAAAGAATGTACGAATGTGATTATAATTTATTTGACGGACGCAAGACTTTTACAGTGGTTCGGCTACTTGCCTGCATCAGTTTCTGTAAAATAGAACTGTAGAGATATGTTTCATTAAGAAAGAATGTACGAATGTGATTATAATTTATTTGACGGACGCAAGACTTTTACAGTGGTTCGGCTACTTGCCTGCATCAACTCTTCACAAAGAATTGGGATGATAACATCATTTCTTCTTTTAGTTTTAGCTCTAGGCTGGCAATCTTTTAAGTTTTAAGAGCAACATATATAAAAAGGGTTGACTCTACCTAAAAGTGTTGCGTTGACAGCATCAATACACGCCCCATTGCTCACGGCAAGCTAACCAGCCATGCCGTCTCCAACGGTTAGGAAGACTTGGGGCGTCCTGTCAATAGATCAACTTTTCTTGTACCATTTATTTCCAGGTGGAACTTGATAGACTTAGTCTGATCGTTGTTTTCGGAGAATAAATGCTTTGCGCGTGACATGGACTACCTGAGGAACCTTCATAGAAAGTCTTTCTCCTCCAGTGACTTTTTATGTACATTCATATATTTGTTACTGCAGAATGGATGACCTTTTGCTTTCATCCATGATAATCAAACCAAATAATCATCTTAGTCTCTTTTTTAATAACAATATTTATTAAATTAATGCTTGTCTTTTGTTCTTACTAGAGAAACGCCTTCCTATACAGAACGTCATCGTATTCTCGTTATATTTTTCCTTTTCATTCCACATTTATCAACTTTAATCACTTATCATTTGTCTTATTTTAATTTTATACTTCTTTCTAAATATTTGAGCATTCGTAACAACTAAATTTATGAATAAGATATGATTTCAGCTCATAAAGGAATAGTTTGCAACATCTAAATTCCTTCCTCGGAGTATTTGAGGAGTGTCTGTCCGTCCTTTCTAAGTTCCTCATTTTACTATGGTCACAAAATTTGGGAAAAAATGAGGGAAGATTGTATCGTACTTGTATCACGATTGTATTCGGAATCGTGATTCACGTATGGATGGAGGGGGTTGGAATATTCAATTCTGATAATGAAATAAAGTGCTTCTTACATTGACAACATCATCATCCATCATTCACGGCAAGTTAAGGCGTCTCAACCACTGGCAATTTATTTCCGATCGGGAGACTTTGTTTGACTTGATAGGAGCCTGATTAAATTACTTCTTGAACAAATCAATTAAATTCTGACTAAAAGGGGTGAAAGAGAAAGATGGTCCCGGCGAGCCTGGCCTTGCAAGTCATACTCTTGTTCTTCAACAACCCTCGCAAGTTATCCCCCAAGGTCTCCATCGTTGTCGTCGTGTGGTGTGCTTCTATGTATGCTGACTCCATTGCTGGAGTCGCCCTCGGGATTCTTTGGAGAGATCAATGAGAAGTCCCATTCCCTCGACGACCACAGGGAGCTCATCGTATTCTGGGCATCCCCGCGACTGATAAGCAGAATCATGTAAAATTAAGAAAGACCAAAGACCAGAGGGTGGGATATTAAGACAAAGGCTATAATCATAAGAAGAAGAAGAAATATTATTCTTTCTTTTCATTATTCCATGGAATTTGGATGGTAAAAGTTACATTATTCCAGTCCTCGCTCGTCATCATTATTGAAATATTTTAGAACAAATACTAAAAATAAAAGGAACAATTGATAACAAAAACAAAGCGTTACTGTGTTCGAGAACTTTTATAAATAAAGACTCTTTTTTTTTGGGTATAATAAAACTCAGGAAAATACAGGTAAAAAGTGCTATTTTATATTATTTTTTATAAATCAATAAGAAAGACCAATGACTAGAATGGGTTGAGATTTTGGTGCATTTGACACATTTTGATATGTGCTATAAAGGGTTGACATATTTAGTACAGAATCTTTTGATCTATGCTATAGAGGGTTGACACATTTGGTACAAAATCTTTTGTTATGTGCTATAGAGGGTTGATACATTCGATACAGAACCTTCTGATCTGTGCTGTGCAACTTACTCACTCTGGTACATAACCTTCTAGTTTGTGCTTTGCAACTCAGTTCACTATGGTACAAAACCTTCTAGTTCATGCTATAAAAGATCTATTGTTGATCATCTTCTGTAATTGTTACGAAGTGAAATCAAAGTGAATACCATCCAAATTTTAGGTGAAGAGCGGACGTAAGCAAATGTTAAACCACTATAAAAGTCTTGCGTGCATCAAATAAATTTGCAATTACATTCGTACGTTCTGTCTTACAGAAACCTATCTACGGTTCTGTTTTACAGAAGCTTCCTTTCACTGCGAGACTAGTTAAAAAAGAGTTAAAAATCCTCAATTGGAATTTAACATTAATTCATCCCCTTCTTAGTGTAACAGATGCCAAATGAGACTCTATTAAAGTGATGCTCTCACGGTTCGAGCAGATCAAACGGCATGATCATATGTGATCCGAGGACCTATGCAAAAACGATTATTTTTTGTTCTTTTAAAGTTATCTTTGAACAAAGTTTATCACTGAAGGTGTGTTTTTTTCAAATTAACCGAAATAAACCTCAAGAGCTTAAAATAGTCAATTCTTGTCTAAAAAGATGTTACAATGAGAGCATCAACCACGCCCATCTCTCACGGCAAGCTAAGCAACCGTGCCGTCTCCAACAGGCAGGAAGACTGGGGCATGGCATCAATAGTATTTATTACATTGACAACATCATCCACCACCCCATCCATCATTCACGGCAAGTTTAAGGCGTCTCAATCACCGGCCATTTATTTCAGACCAGGAGACTTTGTTTGACTTGATGGAAGTTGCTGCTTTCTTTCTTTCCGAGTAATAAAAGTGTTTTGCATGGGGGGATGACTTACAGAGCCCTTCAAGATCATATGATTAATTATAACACATTAAATGTACACAAAAGAAATTGAAATCCCCAAATTAAAATTAATTTTTTTAATACACCCGTTTTAAATATTTTTCTTGTTTGTATGTATATAGTAAAGCGCTTACTTTTCTTATAACATTTATTTTTTTATACTTATGAAAATGTGAAACAATGCAATTTTAGTGGTAGTGACCGACTGAAGAAAGTGAAGGGAAAAAAAAAAGATAACAGCCAGGGAGGAGAAAATCAAAGAGTTTAAGTACGAAGTAAAGGTAGCTTTTGCAATTTGAGCGAATGCCTTCCTATGACGAACCTCGTAACGCCGTATGAAATTTACACCATACACAATTTTCATCTGGTAAATTAAGAGGACGAAATAAAAGGATCAAATTTAGACAAACATTTTGCAAATTCATTATTCAAACAATCCCACTGGATAGTTTATCATTTCTCTAAGACATTTCCACTGTTTTTTTCAGAATATAAATATGGATCCGAATTCCTCCCCGCGGAGTATTTGCAGAGCGTCTGTCTGTCATTTCTAAGTTACTTTATTTCATTGGTCACAAAATTTGCCCAAAAATGAGTCAAGATGCAGGTCTTTTCGTCATCGTCCCCTGCTTCTCCTTCTTACTGGTTTGCATTTGCCTTCCCAACCAGCTCCTAGTGGCCTCATCATCCACCTCTTCCTTCTCCTGTGATCCTGACCAGAGAGACGCCTTGCTTGGTTTGATCCAAGATACTCTTTTCCGGACCCCTTCTCTACCATTGATTGTTACCGTCGGAATGCTTCCTACCCTAAAGTTGTCTCATGGAGGGAGGATGGGGATTGCTGCTTCTGGGACGGCATCACCTGCGACAATTCCACTGGCGACATTGTCGGCCTCGACTTGACCTGTGCCAGGCTTCGAGGCTCCATCAATTCCAGCAGCCCCCTGTTTTCTCTTCGCCGCCTCCATAGCCTCAGCCTTGCTGGAAACGACCTCCTTGGCTCAATTGTCCCAACTGAGATTGGCATGTTCTCACAGATGACCCTCCTTAATCTCTCTTCATCTGGCATTTCAGGCATCATTCCGAATGAAATCTCACAATTGTCGAAGCTGATTTCCCTCGATCTCTCTGGTAATTTGAGTCCGGAGATGCAAGATCATACCGTGAGAATGCTCATCCAGAACCTAACTCAGATGGAGGAACTCAATCTTGGCTATGTCAATATGTCAACGGTCACTCCTACATCCTTTATGAACTTATCTTCTTCTTTGATTTCCCTCGAGCTTTCGTTTTGTTGGTTGAATGGAAATTTTCCTGAATTTATCTTTGAGCTGCCAAATCTTCAAGTTATTGATTTAACCGGGAATGACAATCTAGCCATCAGTCTTCCGGAATCCAGTTGGAGTCCCATGCTTCATTTCTTGTCCCTTGGGGGTTGCTCTTTCACCGGTCCAATTCCCAATTCATTTGGAAACCTCTCGCGATTAACATACCTGGATCTATCACGAAGCAATTTCTCCGTCTCGGGTGAGGATTCAAACCACGGGTTCTCATTGCCAAAGCTCCAAGAACTGCACATGGCAAATAGCAATTTGATCAAGTTCCCTTCCTTCTTGTCTCGCTCAAGGGAACTGAGAATTCTAAATCTTTTGGAAAACAAGATTCCAGAGATACCCGTCTGGCTCTGGAGCATCGGAATTGATACATTGGAGGAATTGTATCTTGATTATAATATTATCAGGGGAAGCATCCCTTCGTCCATATGCCGACTGAATTCTCTGTCCGACGTAAGCTTGATTGGAAATTATTTGACGGGACCTATTCCTCAGTGTTTGGGTAATCTTACCAATTTACAAAGGCTGGACTTGAGCAACAATTCATTGAGTGGACTGTCGCCATCCTCCTTGGCCAACTGCACATCTTTGTTTGTTCTTAGTGCCGGTTACAACAGCATGACAGGTACTCTTCCCAGTTGGCCGTCATCCATTTATTCAATTAATTTGCGGGGCAATAATTTCGATGGTTGGTTGCCCCATGACACCTTTCTCGGGTCAGCTTCATTGGATAGTATTGATTTGTCCGACAATAAATTTGAAGGTCCCCTTCCACTACCTTGTTATACAACCACCTTCTATTTAGTTTCCAATAACCATTTTTCGGGAAACCTATCTTCACTTATATGTAATGCTACCAATCTCCAGATCCTAGACTTGTCAAATAATAGTCTCACTGGGGTCCTGCCTGACTGCCTAAAAAGCGTCACCGTCGGTCTTCGTTATTTGAACCTACGTGAAAATGAGTTTAGCGGCCAAATTCCAGACATTTTTCATGAAGAAAGTAGGTTGACGTCACTTGAGCTCAGCAGAAATCAATTCGAGGGACCATTACCGAGATCTCTATCCCATTGCAAAATTTTGGAATTCATGGACGTTGGCAGCAACAAAATAATAGATTCATTCCCCAATTGGTTGGGGGATCTTCCGTTGAAGGTCCTCAGTTTAAGATTCAACAATTTCAATGGCCATATCATTATCTCCGAGGGAACTCATAGTTTCTCCCAGTTACGCATTATGGACCTTTTCAACAATAATTTCGAGGGTAACATAACGGACAACTTTGTCGGTAAATTGCTTAGCATGGGACAAGACGATACTTATGCTCTTCCCGATCAATATATGAGTTCGCTAAATGGGAGTGGGAGATATTACTCGATGATGATTGACTTAAAAGGGATCGAGACAGAGATGGTGAAGATCAATGTCCAATTTGCAATGCTTGACTTATCGAGCAATCAGTTTCAAGGAGAGATTCCTAAAAGCATTGGATTACTTAAATCGCTTAGGGGTCTGAATTTCTCTCACAACCGCTTTACTGGGATGATCCCTCCATCTGTTGGGAACTTGACATACTTGGAGTCGCTGGACCTCTCTTCTAATCATTTGCTGGGAGAAATTCCAAAGGAATTGGTGAAACTTACATCTCTTGGATTTTTGGACCTCTCATGGAACAACTTCACGGGGCCTATACCGTCCGGAGGACACTTCAACACCTTTTCGAGTAGTTCGTTCCAAGGAAATCTCGGACTCTGTGGTATTCCACTCACGAGATCGTGCGCTCCGGGAAACAAGAAAGCACAGCCGCCGTTGGAAGGAAAGGATGATGGAAAGAAGGAAGGCGGGGGGTGGATGGTGTGGGAGTACGCGGCCTTGGGTTTCGGGACTGGGATGGGGATGGGGATATCGTTGGGATACATGGTGCTGGAAATGGGAAGGCCTCTCTGGCTAGTCCGAGTGGTCATCAGACTGGAAGCTAATTATAGGAAAATGTCCAAGAGGAAGAAGGGTGACCAACGGTGGAATAGTCGAAGGTAAACTGTGAGAATCCAACTTATATGAAATGTTGAATGTTTATGTATTTTTCTTTGTTTGCTGCTTTAAGATGATGATGTTATGCTATACATTAATAAAACATGCAGATTCTCTTATGTTAAAGATAAGAACAAAAATTACAAATGTAAGAGAGCTTCATCCCAACCCCTGTTTATTTCTCCTTATCCAAAAAGCCACCAGGTTAGTGCTCTCTCTGTTCTTGCATCACTCGAGAGCAGTAACTCCTTACCACCATGAAGATTTTATCTGCCAATTTAAAACAATCTGAACATTGATTTAACTCCCCCCGATATATGGTTAACGAATCTTTTATGTTTCTCATAAGGACAGATTCGTCCCGTGGGTGCCTGATTAACTCCCTGAGACCCGGCATGTATCCTTCCTTCAAATGACTACTGCACCAAGGATTGAGAAACAAAGCATCAGTAGCAGTCCCTTGTAGTAGCAAACAGAGATGACCCCACAAAGCATTTGTAACATGAGCTTAGTGCTTATACCGAGCTTTTTACTGCAGTGTCACCCTACAAAAGCATGATGATTTTACCCAACAAGATTATGTTAGTGCAATCACTGAGTTACATTACAAAACTCCTTTAGAAGCTAAAAGAAACACTTTGCGCACCCCCTTTATGACAATTGATGTCCTAACTTTTGTTTTGCAGGGATCTATAAGTGTCCACTGGTCAAGACAAGATCATCACCTCACCCGCTTGAACTGCCAAAACTACATAATCACCATTCCTAACAGAAAGAAACTTAGGAAACATCGATGTAATTCAACAAACGAATTAAATTTGGACAAACTGCTTGGAGTAGTCAATTTTCATGAAATAAATTTACATTGACAGCATCTAACAGCAGCTGGAATACTTTGATCTCTCTGATTCTAATTTCACGGGAGCAGTTCCCAATTCAATCGGAAACCTCTCGTGATTGACTTATCTGGACCTATCACGCATATGGGATGTCATAGACGGGAAGAATTTCACTAGTGAGTTCGACTTGAGGTTGTTCTCAACCATGGAGAATCTCTATTTCCTCGCTCTTTCAGGGATCTCCGTTTCAGGTGTGGATGCAAACCACAAGTTCTCTTTCCCGCGGCTCAAAGAATTGTATATGGAAAGATGCAATTTGAGCAAGTTCCCATCCTTCTTGTCTCGCTCAAAGGAACTGGGAATTCTAGACCTCCGGCAGAACAAGATTCAAGAGATACCCGTCTGGTTCTGGAGCATCGGAATTGATACTTTGGAAAGCTTGCATCTTGATGATAATGTTATCAGGGGAAGCATCCCTCCATCCATATGCCGACTGACCTCTCTGTCCGACATTTACTTACCTGGAAATCATTTGACGGATGTCATCCCTGGATGTATTGGTAATCTTACGAAATTACAGGAGTTGTCATTGAGCAACAATTCATTGAGTGGGCCTCTCCCAACCTCCCTGGCCAACTGCAGAGGCTTGATATCGATTATAACGACATCAGCGGTGCTCCTCCCACTTGGTTATCCACGTCTTCCATTCGTTCTATTAATTTGCGGGCTAATAATTTTGTTGGTCGGTGGCCCGCAGATATGTTTCTCCAGTCAACTTTCTTAGATAAAATTGATCTGTCCGACAATAATTTTGAAGGCCCCCTTCCGCTGCCTCCTCATTCCACTACATTTTTTTTTGTGTCTAATAATCATTTTTCGGGGGAGATCTCTTCACAGATATGTAATGCTACCAATCTCTATTTCCTAGACTTGTCAAATAATAGTCTCACGGGCACCTTGCCCGACTGCCTGGGAAATATCACCGCCAGTCTTTTTTATTTAAACCTACGTGAGAATGAGTTTGGCGGTCAGATTCCAGAGATTTTTCATGAAAAAAGTATATTGCGATCACTTGATCTAAGCAGAAATCGATTCGAGGGTTCATTGCCGAGATCTTTATTGAACTGTAAAGGATTGGAAGCATTGGATCTTGGCAGCGTATAGTTGATTCGTTCCCCGATTGGTTGGGGGATCATCCATTGAAAGTACTCAGTTCAAGATCCAATAATTTTCATGGCCATGTCATTATTTCCAAGAAAACTCATGACTTTGCCCAGCTATGCATCCTGGATCTCTCCAACAATAATTTTGAGGGTAATATATCAGAGAAATTCATTGATGAATTGTTTGGCATGAGACAATACAATGATTATGATTTTCCAACTGAATATATGGTTACGGATCCACAAAGGGGTTTGGGATATTACTCGGTGATGATCGACTTGAAAAGGATCGAGATGGAGAAAGGGAAGATCAATAACCAATTTGCAATGCTCGACTTATCGAGTAATCAATTTCACGGAGAGATTCCTTAAAGCATCGGATTGCTTAAATTGCTCAAGGAATTGAATTTCTCACACAATCGCTTTACGGGGATGATCCCTCCATCCGTTGGGAATTTAACATATTTGGATTCTCTGAACCTCTCATCTAACCATTTGATGGGAGGAATTCCAAAGGAATTAGTGAAACTAACATTCCTTGGAACTTTGAACCTCTCACAAAACAACCTCATAGGGCCTATACCACTGGGAGGATACTTCAACACCTTTTCAAATAGTTCGTTCCAAGGGAATCTCGGACTTTGTGGGATTCCGCTCACAAGATTGTGCGGTCAGGGAAATAAGGAAGCACACCCACCATCGGAAGGAAAGGACGGTGGAGAGGATGGCGGAGGGTGGCTGGAGTGGAAGTACGTGGTGTTGGGTTTCGGGACTGGGATGGGAATGGGGATATCGTTGGGATACATGGTGCTGGAAATGGGAAGGCCTCTCTGGCTAGTGCGATTGGTCATGCGACTGGAAGCTAGTTATAGGAAAATGTCCAAGAGGAAGAAGGGTGACCGACGGAGGAATGGTCAAAGGTAAACCGTGGGAATCCACCTTAATATGTATTGAGGAATGTTTCTGGATTTTTCTTTTTCTTTTTTTTTCCTGCTTCAACATGATGATGATATGCTGTGTATTAACAAAGCGTGCAGCCTCTCGTACGTAATAAAATTACAATATAAGTGAGTTTTATCGCAACCCCTGTCTATTTCTCCTTATCCAACAAGCTACAAAGTTAGTGCTCTCTTTGTTGTTGCATCTCCCTAAAGTAGGAACTCCTTACTACATAAAGATGTAGCTTCCAGTTAAAAAAATCTGAACATTGAGGGGCGAACTCCCATAGATGGTTATAACAGTTGATCTTTATGTTCCTGATAAGCACATGGGTGAATTTTTCATTTTGCTGTTTTGAACAACCCCTTAGACTTGGATGAATATAAATATCAAAGTGAAACAAAGTGGTTGTGTGAAACCCCAAAATCTAAGCAAAGAAAAGAAATGATAGGCGGTGAGAAACCTTAGCTTTACTAAATTAGTTGTGATCTGACTGTATCTCCAACACATGACAGGGAAAGAAGATTGTTAAAGCATTGTTGCCGTCTCTGACGGGGTAAGAAGACTTTTACTCTGGTGGGCAGGCAGGCGTCTACAACATCTCAGACTTAAAACACGGGTAGACTTTGTTCGACTCTGTTGGGCAAATTTGCTTTCTGGGAAATAAAGTTGCGCGCGGGGGACATGAGGAACCTTCGTAGAAAATCTTTCTCCTCCTGTGACTTTTTATGTACATTCATATATTTGTTATTGTGGAATGAATGACCTTTTGCTTTCATCCATGATTATCAAACCAAATAATCATCTTAATCTCTTCTTTGTAACGAAAAGTATAAATTAAATTAGTGCTTGTCTTTTGTATCATCATCATGACTCACTGCATTATGAACGCTCGTCTTTTTGTCTACTTAGAATAATCAGTTCTTATGAAAAGAAAGTTAAGCGCGTTGCAGACAGGTAAGAAGACTTTGACTCAGGTGGGCGTCTACATCTCGTCTTAGCCTTCGGCCATTCATTTTTGATGGAATACGACTTAGTTTGCAACATCTAAATTCCTCCCTAGGAGTATTTGCAGAGTGTATGTCTGTCTTTTCTAAGTTCCTCATTTTATCATGATCATAAAATTTGGGAAAAATGAGGGAAGATTGTATCATGCTTTAGCTACTTTTTTATAAATTAGTCACTGCTATTTTTTAAAAAATTTTATCTTTGAAAAGAAAACTTATGACTAGACGAATGTCTTCTCGTAAATTTTAACAGAGAAAAACATCGGAACTGTGATTCACGTATGAATTAAGTATGGATGGAGGGGTTGAAATATTCAATTCTGATAATGAAATAAAGTACTTCATACATTGACAACATCATCATCCACCATCCCATCATTCGTGGCAAGTTAAGGCATCTCAATCACTAGACATTTATTTCCGACCGGGAGACTTTGTTTGACTTGATAGGAGCCGATATACTCTCCATTAGTCATTCTTTTATTAATTACCTTTTTACATATTTTACAAACTTCTTTTTTTTTTTCATTTTAACATAAAAGAAACATCATTCGTACTTGTTCATAAAAAGTACGAATGAGTTGGTACTTTATGAAACTTATTCATACTTTCGTTCATACTTGTTCTTAAACATTTCGTAAAGGGTGAAACTCTTTCGTAGAAAGTACGAAACGTTTACGAACCTGTTTCCACTTCCGTTCGTAAAACATGAGATATGTTTGTAAAGTATGATTTAGAAAAAAAAAAACAGAAAGGTTAAGCGTATTGCTGTTTCCGGGGGGCGGGGGGTAAGAAGACTTTGATTCTGGTGGGCAAACGTGAGACAGAAGTTGCTGCTTTCTGATAAATATTAAGTGTTTTGCGTGTTGGGTGTGGATTTATGTTTGATCCCACCCGTGTCTTCTGTTTAGTAACTTTTTTTCAAAGATGACTGATTGTTACTTTTTTTAGTACCAATCAGGAATACCTTGATCACTCTTTATCGAGAATTTCAGGCATCCTACCCGTGGAAATCTCACAATTGTCAAAGCTGATTTACCTCGATCTCTCTTTTAATTTGGTTTTTGGAATATTACTCGATGATGATTGACTTGAAAGGGATCGAGATGGAGATGGTGAAGATTAATGTCCAATTTGTAATGCTTGACTTATCGAGCAATTAGTTTCACAGAGAGATTCCTAAAACCATTGCATTATTTAAATCACTCAAAGGACTGAATTTCTCCCACAATCGCTTCACGGGTTCGATCCCTCCATCCGTCGGAGTACGTCGCGTTGGGTTTCGGGAGCGGGATGGGGATGGGGATATCGTTGGGATACATGGTGCTGAAAATGGGAAGGCCCCTCTGGCTGGTCCGAATGGTCGTGTCATTCATAACTTGACTAGATTGCTGTCCAGCTATTTTAGTATGTACCCATTGCGGGCCGTGAGCCGGTAGATTCCCTTTTTTTTGTTTCAAATGTGATTGGGAAATAAAGTTCTTAGCTTGACATCATCTAACACCACCCCATCATTCACGGCAAGTTGCCGTCTTCGACGGGTGTTCTATGTGGAGCGTGTTGCCGTCTTCACGATTTGCTGTAGATTAAATTATGTCCTCCAATGAAATAATGCCCTTACACGTGCTACTACTACTACCCGCAAGAAACGAAAAAACATAATCAATCAATCAATTAATCATGTTTCTTTAGTGAAACAAACAAACGAGAAGATTCATGTGAATAAATTAAGAAAGACCGACGACCAGAGGAGAGTGCGTTGAGATCAGACAAATGGGAAATATTTTGCAAGTCGAGAGATGTCCTCCTCCCCCGAAACGAAGCTGTGTGGCCACCGGATACTTTTCCATTGTTGCCGTGGGTCGCCACCAATTATAGTAACTAAGCTTGTTGCCGTCTCCCAAGGGTAAGAAGACTTTTGGCTCTGGTGGCGGGGGGCCTCTACGTCTCGTCTTAGCCATCGGCCATTGAAAAAGTAATTATAAATTGTATTAAAATTGTAAGTATGAACAAAAATATGGCATGAAGGAATAGCAGCTCCGTAGTTACACATCTTAACAGTGTCGTGACATGTAGAAAACATGACGAATTACATGTACGAACAGTGACGTGGCACGTAAGGAATTCGGACTTGTGTCTAACCTACAACAGTGTCGTCCTGACATGTAGAGAAGACAGACATACAAGTAAGAACGGTGGAGGACATGTACACACAACAATGAAAAGTAGTATGACATGTATGAAAAATATATAGCTCCAACATCCATAAAAAAACCAAGGAAAATGCCATCGTCCCACGAAAATCTGTGCACTGCCGCCCTTTCTTTTATGATGGAAACTCACGGAAACTTTGTTTGTCTCCGGCGGGCAAACATGAAACGAAGTTGTTTTCAAAGAATTAAAGTCTTTTGCGTGTGGGGTGGGGTTAGGGTGTGTTTGGAGGTGACTTCCAGAGCCTTGAAAAAAAGGTAAGTCGTTATGTCGTTCACCCGTGTCTTAAGAAGGCGCTCTATCCTGTTTTCTAAAGAAGATTGTTACTTTTTTAGTACCTACTGGAATAAGGCATTAAACCAAAAAATTTATATATTGGATTAAGAAAAAAGAGCTTACAATCTCATATAAATGACAATCACAATTCCTTCCTTGAGTAACAAAATGAGACCAGATGTAGGTTTCATCATCCCGTGCTTATTTTTACTGGTTTGCAATCAGTGCCATATATAACAGCAACTGAGGTGCATAACAGATTGTGGTGTTACTCCGAAATCCCACATAGCACTAATTTATTACGCCTCTATACCATCTCCCATTGTTTTGTCATTCAGCTAGGCATGTAATTTCTTTCTGGGCTTCATCTCTGGACTGCCTCTCTGGGTTGCTGTCGAACAGAGCTCTCCATCTCGGGTGACGATGCAAACCATGGGTTTTCATTGCCAAAGCTCCAAGAATTGTATATGAAAAGTTGCAATTTGAGCAAGTTCCCTTCCTTCTTGTCTCGCTCCAAGGAACTGAGAATTTTAGAATTTACATTGAACAAGATTCAGGAGATCCAAGGATGGTTCTGGAGCATCGGAAATGATACATTGGAGGAATTGAATCTCGATGATAATATTATCAGGGGAAGCATCCCTCCGTCCATTTGTCAGCTGACTTCTTTGTACTACATAGCCTTAAAATAGAAATAATTTGACAGGTGACATTCCTCGGTGTTTTGGTAATCTTACGAAATTACCTGAGTTGTATTTGAATGACAATTCATTGAGTGGGGACGCTGCCACCCTCCTTGGCCAACTGTACATCTTTGGGGGTTCTTGATGTCAGCTACAACAGCATCAGTGGTGCTCCTTCCACCTGGTTGTCTACCAAATCCATTACTGATATTAATTTGAGGGCCAATAATTTCGATGGTAGGTGGCCCCCGGACACCTTTCTCCGGTCAGCTTCTATTGATCTGTTAGACAATCAATTTAAAGGCCCGCTTCTAGTTCCGTATTTCATGACTCGGTATTATTTAGTTTCCAATAACCATTTCTCTGGGGAGATACCTTCGGCAATATGTAATACTACCTATCTCTAGATCTTAGACTTGTCAATTAATAGTATCACCGGAGTCTTGCCTGACTGTTTGAAAAACGTCACCGGTGGCCTTTCATACTTGAACCTCCGGGCAAATGAATTTCATTGTCAGATTCTAGAGATTTTTCATGAAGGAAGTGTGTTGACGTCACTTGATCTCAGCAGCATTCAGTTCGAGGGCTCATTGATGAGATCTCTATCGAACTGTACAAATTTGAAAGCCTTTTATGTTGGCAGCAACAAAATAGCATATTATTTCTCCAATTGGTTGGGGGATCTTCTGTTGAAGGTCCTCAGTTTAAGATCCAACAATTTTCATGACCAAGTCATTATTTCCAATGAAACTCATAGCTTCTCCCAAGTACGCATCATGGGCAAGCCAATGCCCAAGGATGTAAGAGTTTGAGGAAACTGGGAGACATGAAAAAGCAAGAGAAAAGGAAGAATTGAGAAATTGGTTTGCCCTAGGAGGTACAAGTACATCAGTTCATGTATTCTAACGTTTTAGCTTATTCAGTACCTCTCCAAAAATAATTTCGGGGTGACATAACGCACAAATTCATTGGTGGATTGCTCGGCATGACACCATACGATATTTAAGATTTTCGCAATGATTATATGGGTTTGTCTAAGTATTACTCGGGGATGATCGACTTGAAAGGGGTTGAGATGGAGATGGTGAAAGTCAATGTCAGATTTTCAATACTCGATTTATCGAGTAACCACTTTCACGGAGAGATTTCTAAAAGCATTGGATTACTTTAATCACTCAAGGGTCTGAATTTCTCTCACAATCGCTTTACGGGGACAATCCCTCCATCCACTGGGGACCTGACATATATGGAATCTCTGAATCTCTCTTCTAATCATTTGATCGGAGAAATTTCGAAGGATTTGGTGAAACTAGCATCCCTTGGATCTCTCAAGAAACAACCTCACAGGGCCAATACCACCGAGAGGACACTTCAGCACTTTTTCGAATAGTTCGTTCCAATTAAATCCTGGACTTTGTGGAATTCTATTCACGAGATTGTGTGCGCCGAGAAACAAGGAAGCACGACCATCGTCGCAGGAAAAGCAAGGAGGAGGGGACGGAGGAGGGTGGCTGGAGTGGGAGTACGTGGCATTGGGTTTTCTGGAGTGGGATGGGGATAGAAGTATCGTTGGGATACATGGCGTTGGAAATGGGCAGGCCTCTCTGGCTAGTCCGAATGGTCATCCAACTGGAAACCGGTTGCCGGAAAATGTGGAAGAGGAAGGGAGCTCCGAGGAGGAATGCGCAACGACGTTTGTTTCAGGATTTGTTGTTTTCGTGGATAACAATTTTTTCTTTCCATACTATGTTAAATTGTTTTGTTGTGTTATCCTGGGAGGTTTACTGTTGCTGTTCAGCAGTAAGTACTTTTTTTGTTTTTTTGGCTTCCAATAAAGAGGCATTTCATTTGTGCAATAGAAATAGATTATGTGATTTAATATGCTCCTATAACATCCTTACGACCGATGGTATTATATCAAAGTCATGCCAAATGGGACTCCAAAATTTGATGGAAAGAAGATCCTTATGGCTTCATAGTTTAAAACATTGAAATGGTTCAGTCAAAATTTTTCATTTTCTGCATACCCGAAAACTGGGTAAATCATTTTTTTGATATTCTTGTAATCCAATTCTCTTCTTCCATTTGGAGAAACCTGCAAAAGCTTAAAATAGTAATCCTTGTAAAAGAAGTTATTACACTGACATCATCAACCACATCCCGTCGTTCACGGCAAGCTAAACCATGCCGTCTCCAATGGGTAAGAAGATTTCAGGCATCGATAGCTCATCTTAAGCATACTATTTAATTCCAATGGGAACTCCGGTAGACTTGACTAGTGTCAGCAAAGTGAAACTTAAGTTGTATTAGGAGAATAAATGTTACGCGCATCGGGACAGGGGGTGACCTGAGGAGCTTTCAGGTAAAGTCTTTCTCCGGTGACTTTATGTACATTCATGGCCCACCGACTCATCTTAATTCAAACAAATATTATGAGATTTTCATTAATTATAAATTCAATTGGTCTAACGATGATGCTGATCAGACGATGCCTATTCTACACCTCTGTAAAGAATAATCTGATAAGAGAAATACCAAAGTAATCCGCGAAGCTAACATTTTAATTTTTAAATCTCTCACGGGACTAACACATCTGGGAGGACATTCAACACATTTCCGAGTAGTTCGTTTGAAGGAAACCTCTAACTCTGGGGGATTCCGCTTATGGGATCATGCGGTCGGGAATACGAGAAAGCACATCCACCATCAGAAGAAAAGGAAGGTGGAGAGGAGGGAGGAGGGTTGCTGGAATGGGAGTGCATGGCGTCCGGTTTCGGGAGCGGAATGGGGATCGGGATATCTTTGGGATACATGATGCTGGAAATGGGAATGCCACTCTGGCTAGTCCGAATGGTCATCCGACTGGAAGCCAGTTGCTGGAAAAGATGGAAGAGGAAGGAGCTCCAAGGAGGAATGTGTAAATGTTGTACGGTGTTTCAGGATTTTTCTTTGTTCGTTATTTCAATGGGATCGATAAAGGCTAAAATCTCGTGTCCGAGACTCCCGTAAGTTCGGACATCTAACCGCCGATACTGTCAACTATTCATATATGTTGACGATCTGTTCAGACATGTGCATATTTTAAGTTATACATTTCGTTTTACTGTTCCGACATTTATACCTACTTGCATACTATGTCCGAACTCACGAGAGTCCTGGACACGGAATTTTAGCCTCCACCTACAAAGCACGCAAAATGTCTTACTAATATTTACAGCTTTCTTTCCTATCGTCTAGTAAGAACAAGACTTAAATAGATTCTACGTGATGAATTAGAAGTGTGATTTCGTTGCAAATTGTCAATCGTTCTGATGGTAAGGTGTGCATGTCCTTTGTAAAAAAAAAAAAATTGTAAATTCTGAATAATAAATGGGACTGTATTTATGTCTTCGTTGCTCACCGTAATTCAGTTCTAGCCGCCTCCCCCATATTTTTCGGTTCAATCACGCTTTTGGATGTTCCAATCCATGTATGATTATACTTGATTCGATGGCATACATCGATCCAATGGGCCTACTCATGTGGCCTGTATTCGATAGGTGGAGTCGGTAGCGTGAACATGATCCGGAAGATGCAAACACACAATTGCAGAGGACCTCTGCGAGTGTGATTGTTTAAAGTTCATTTAAAGTTATCCGACAACAAAGCTTCTCACTGAAGGGAGTGGGGTTTTTTTTGTCAAAATTAACAGAAAGAAACATCAAAAGCTTCAAATATTCAATTCTTATCTAAAAGAGCTGTTAAGTTGACAGAATCAACCACGCCCCATCTCTCACGGCAAGCTAAGCAGCCATGCCGTCTCCCATGGGCAGGAAGACTTGGGGACGTCGCGTAGATAGCTCAACTTAACCATACCTTTTAATTGATATAGGAACTCCGGTAGAATAGATGTTCCGCGCGTGGGGACAGGGACAGGGACGGCCTGAGGAACCTTGGTATTAAATCTTTCACTCCTGACTTTTATGTACATCCATAGCCCTCCGAATCATTTTAACTCAAACACATAGTATGAGATTTTCATGAATTCAATCCAATCGGTCTAATGTGATGAATATATTTCTTGCTTGAATGGTTAGAAAAGCCGAGGTACGATAATTTATTATTTATTTTTATTGTTCTTTTTTTTTATACTTTTTCGAAATGCGTAAAGCATCGAAATATATAACAATTTCATAGGGCGATTTATAGATCTGTTACGTAGAGTGACATTTCGGTGTGATCTATAATTATCAAACTGAATAACATTTTAATCTAACTATTTTTTTCCTAATTGATGTTTGTCTTTTGATATTACTAGAAAAACATGTCAGTATACAGAATGGCCATAATCTCTTCATTATTGTTTTTCAGTTTGGTTCTATACGTTTAGATCAACTTTAATCACTATGTTATCTCATATCTTTAGTCTTATTTTAATTCTACAATTGTTTCAAATATTTGATCATTCATCACAACTAAACTTAAGATTAATGTGTAAATTTAATCTACACTTATCAAGAAATATAAATTATCATTTTCTATGGATCCTTTTGAAGCGACCACCTATAACCGTACTTATTACAAAAATATATATATTGGAATGTAATAATTTTAATTATTAGATTTTTAATTATAGTGAATGAGTTCAATTGTGATGGAGTGATTGTTTGTTTGACTCACAAAATAAAGAAATAGGGGATTAGAAAAGCAGTTTAGAATGGTACAAAACAAATCGAATATAAATTATCAATCCCAATTTCTCCATCGAGTATTTGCAAGAGTCTTTGTCCCTTTTCTTGTTTCTAATTTGATGGGAACAAAATTTGCCAAAAAAATGGCAGAAGATTACATCCGTCGTCATCATCATCCTGTGCTTCTTTTTCCTTGTTTTCCTTCACTCTCACTACTCTATGAGTTGTCGGAATATTTCTTTAAAAGTTTGACATAGATTATGTAAATACAAAAGATGTGATAATGTTTCTGTTGCAATTCTTTGGTATTAACATACATTTTGTAATATACTGAAATATATGCCCATTCTCAATCTAACATTTTTTAAAGTTGGAATAATAATTCTTATAAAAAATATTCGAAACATATGTTAAACCTCATGAAACTTATGTTCTCATTTTGTCATTTCAAGTAAGAAATTAGCAAAATTTCATAATATTTAAAAAAATACAAAATTGTTAGTTTTCTTTACAAAATTTATGGGTTCTTTTCGCAAGAACAAAATATTCATAATTTTTTAATTTTTCTGTCTTTTTTTAGTTGCATAGATTTAGTTTGTTAATATAAAAATTTTGTATATTACGAAATAATAATTTGTGATTTCCAAGAAATATGTAACAAGAATTTCGTTGTAATACATATTTGTAATTATTTTTTAATTTCTACAAAATAATTTTAAAAACGAAGCAAAATTACTTATACTTTAAAATTTATAATTTACATTAGAAAATATTTGTCCTCTATGAAATATTAGGTTCGCTTTACAATTTTTTGGTTGAAAATTTGTTGTAGTTAAAGTAAAACAAATAGTTTGCAATATACAAATTTTATGTATTTATAAATTTTATAAATTCAATCTAAAATTTGTAATCCACGAAACATTTTAACGTCTTGGTCAAAGTCGTTTGAAACAAAAATAACTTTGGTTAGATTTGCTTACCAAAATTTAGTAAAAGAAATAGTTTGCGAATTCCTCCCATGAGTACTTGTAGAGTGCCCGTCCTTTCTATGTGCACTAAGTCTATATTACATATCAATAGAAGGGTGGCTTTTTGCAAATTAACAGAAAGAACCGCCGGAAGCTTCAAATCTCACAAATAAATTAAATTTGAATGAACACAGCTCGGAGTATTCAATTTTAATGAAATGATCGACGACGACGTCTAGCACCACCCCACCAAACACGGTGACTTAAGCGTCTCGGACGGGTAAGAAGACTTGGGAAGTCGACATCTCGTCTTGACCACGAAACAAAGTTGCTTTCAGAGTATAATTGATTAATTATCACTACACTCGTTTTAAATAATTTCCCTCGTTTCTATTGTATTATTCAAACACCATTTTCTTTTCTTTATAATATTAATTTGTTTTTATTCTTATGAAAATCAATCTCTCGTCAGGATATATGGAACAATGCAATTTTTTTACTCGTATTGTATATTAACAGTTAGGAGGAGTGTGATTTACTTTCTTACTCTTCATCACTCATTACATACTCTCTCTTTTTTTTTCTTGTAGTTAGTAATAATAATTACGATTACTTCCTAATTAATGTTTGGCTTTCTTTTGGCTTATCACAAACAAAAACAGTCCCTATGATTCTTCTACAAAAAAACTTTTCATGATAAAGAGTCCAATTTAATTCATTAAAAAATAACTCTGATAAAATCAATTAAACTCTGACTAAAGGAGCCAAAGAGAGAGATGATTTTTTTTTCTTGGGCACTTTATCAAATATATCCCAAAGTTACAAAATTTTTCCAATTTATCCTAAGGTTTAGATAATATCTCCCTGTATCCTAAACTTTGACCCATTTTCGAAAATATCCATCAAAGCTCCTAATTAAGATTTACTGAATGGCTGGAGAAGGAAAATCTTCGGGAAATCCTTCTGGGACTCCGTCTCGTTTGGAGTTCGTTCCAGAGGCCAGATTGTCTCCTTTTGGAGTTAACAAGAGTATAAATGATATTTTAACTCAGCTAACGATTCAAGGGAGCAATGAAAGTCTTGAAAGCCGAAACCAAATGGCAAAGGAAGTAGGCTCCATTGTAAATACAATGTTAGACGCCCTGGAAAGAGAAAGAGGTTTAAAGAGGCCTGAAGCCGAGGCGACCTCTGGGCTGGAGAGTGTGCGCGCGCGCTTCCGGCCTAGCGGCGCGCGGCGGCGGTTCCGGCTAGCCCGAGGATCCGGGCCCGCTCCCCCGAGGCCCAATCCGGTCGGCGTTCCGGCTCGAACGCCGGACGCTGCGGAAAGGGGCCCCGGGTTGGGGCCTTCCCTTGATTCACGAACGGGTCTGCGGGGCGTTTCGCCAACCGTCTGCAGTTCCCTGGAGGCGGCGAGCGAAACGCTGCGTTAAGGCCTCGCTCGCGAATTTCGGGGAGGGCCCAAGGAGCGGCTCGAGCAGCCGTCACCTCACCCCAAATGGCTCCGAAAAAAAGGAGGTGGTTTAGTTTTAGCTTTGGAAAACTGTTGTTCGGAGTCGCCACCGACTTAGTTTTAAAAATGTGATTTTAAGTCGGAAAAATCAGAGTTCTGGGTTCGGGGATTCCTATTTATTAACCTTAGTATTCTACCACATGCGAAAAGGGTGGCGATTTGTCCAAAAAAAGTTACTTTTGATTGACGGGTGTTGGACCCGATCCGGGAGTGGGCCGGACTCGTATCGACGTTTTAACGGGCGTTGGACCCGAATTTAGGTTTGTTTGATTAAAAATCAACACACGACATAAACCTAAAGCCTAAGTCATGCGTGCAATCACAAACAATAAACGAGATGAAAGAGAGCGGGGAAGGGCGGTGGTTGCGGACCTATGCACTTGGGCCCGCAACCCGTTACATACGGGCTTAAAGTAAAATTCGGGGAGGCCCGCACCTCCCCTTTGTACCTTTGGTGAAGATTGGGGCCGCTTTACTCTTCAAGCCCGCGGTTTTTAGGCCGGGGTAGAACCACGCGGTTTGATACACGCGTCTTCGTGTTTGTCTTCGAAATTTTGGAATTGATCCTTCGAAGTTGCATGCTCAGTGTACATGCGAAGAAAATATAAGAGTGGTTAGTATCGCTAAATTCAATTGAAGTTTGATTAAATTGAGAATGGTAAGGCTTGTCTTACCGTTCTCTCGATGAAAGTCTTCGAAAATATTCGAGGAGTTCTCCCGTATTTCACATGCAAAACAAAGGGATAGATGTTAGTAACGCATATCAGAAAAGATATTAATTTGTATATAAGAATGTAAGTAAGCTTAAATAAAATCATGTTAACTAAAAGGAAATAAAAAAAAGTGATTCTTAGATTTAATGAAAATTACGTAAACATAATAAAAACAATTAAAACCTTCACGATGGTCAGAAGTGTAAAAAGGATGCACATGTTTATATCAATCTTAAACGAATTATCTGACCAACGTTAGAAGTCAGAAGAAATAATAAAATAGAAAAAAATTGTTGTTAGAGTTAAAAATGAACATTTGACTATCGTTTGACCATTCGATTAAAACTAAACGAAGAAGACAAAAGAAAAGGAAGACTTTACCTTCCTGAAGCCCTTTCACGACTTGCTGGAGAAGTCTCTCCGTCAAACCCAAACGCAGCTTGAGTGGTTGTTGTCTGATGATGCTTTGCTGCTACCGGTTGCGGGATTGGCAGCCACGGGAAGTCGGAGGAGATAGAGCTGCCATGGGTTGCCGTCGCTGGGCTTCGGTGCGCCGGAGGAGACGAGGTTCGCCGCTGCCGTAGTCAGATCCGAAGGCGGGGAAGCATCGCTGTTGACGAGTCGCCACTGTTGGGAGAACGTGGGTTCCGTCGACGCTGGATCTAGTAGGCGCCTTGTCGCCGTTGATAGTGGGAGTTGCCGCCACGGGAAGTCAGAGGAATCGGGGCTGTGAGGGTGGTCTCCGGAGTCAACCCCTTTGAGAGATGAAGCCGGCGGCGACGGCGTCCGGGTTTGGGGTTTGGAGTCGCCAAGGCTTGCGGCGATGGGGTGAGGAGGTCGTCGGGAGGAGACCTGATCCTGAGGAGGGGGAAGCTGCCGTCGCCAAACCGAGGACGCCGGGGAGGTGGGTCTCCGTCTTCGACCTAGGGATGCAAGGGAAGGTCTGGCGCCGAGCTTGGATCACGCCGGAGGAGGACAGAGATTGGAGCTGCCACTGTCGCTTAGGGCTTGGGACGCCGGGAAGTATGGATCCGAGGGAGGAGTTGGTTTCGCCGTCGCCGTGGAGCTGGAGACGCCGAGGAGAGATGGGTTTCGAGCTCACGGCTGCCACGGTTTCTGGGAAGGTCGCCGGAGCTGCCGTGGGACTGCCGCCGCGAGTTTGGGGACGCCGAGGAGCCGAAGTCCACCGCTGTGGGTTCAGGAACGCTGGGGAGAGGCTGCTGATTGCCGTCGAGCTTGGGTATGCCGGGCGAAGTGGGTACTCCGATGTTGGATCCAGTGACGCCGTAGGTTGTCGAAGTCGGCGGAGTGTCTAAACGTGGGTTGCCACCGTCGGGGAGCTTGGCGAGGATGAGGAGGTGAGTTGCTGGGTCAGCTTTGGAAGGCACCGGAGGATGGTCTGGCCGGGGTGAAGCTGAGGCAGGGTCATTGCAGTGTTGTCAGGATGTGCGGGAGGTGGGCTCGTCGTTGCCAGGAGGAGGCTGTGGCCGAAGGGGGCACGCCTGAGCTGGGTTGTCGTAGTTGGGGTACGCTGGAGAAAGGGGGAAGCGTCGGGAGATGGAGCTTCATCGTCGCCGATTCTGGGCTGAAGATGTTTAGCTGTCGCTGCTGGCTGAATTGTTGTTTCACCGCTTTGGGCGTGGGTCGTCTGGCTTGGGATTTGGAGGCGGGGGAAGTTGTGGGTTCACTAGGACGAGGATGAGGAGGGATATGTTGATGGTGTGAAGCTTCGTTGCCGAAATCTTTTCCGCCCCCACGACCAGGCACTCTCCCTGAAGGTGTTGGTCTTCACGGCTGAAAGGTTGAACCATCTTTGGATGGGTACCTGCGCAAGAATAGAGGCATATTAACGCCAAAAGAAAGCTTCTCGACGATAGTGGAAGTCGGAGCTTATTGGTTTGTCTAGGAAGAGGCTTCATTGTGGCTATAGGGAGGCATCTCGCATCACAAGTCGCCGTTGATGGAAATGAAGTTGTCTTCCAAGCCTGATGTTGATGTCCTGGTATCCAGAGGGGTTGGCAGCCACTGCAGCTTCAGGTATGGCGTTGTCCTTTCCGTTGCTGTTATCTGCTTGCTTGAGTTGGCCATCTGGGAGGGGGGGTTTCCGTGGTGCCTTCTACTCCTTACCTTGGTGGAGGAGACGGCTGAAGGATGGGAACTGTGATGAACGTAGAAGAGATGGTTGCGGGATTTCCAGGAGGAATTTGGAGGTGATCAAGAAACAAGGGGGAAGATCGATGGCTTCGAAATCTCCCCTGTCTCCCTCTTGAGAGAAATGAATAAATCTCCCCCTCCCCCTTTGTCTTCTTCTTCTTCCTTTTATTCTATTCCTTCCCCCTCCAACCAGAAGTCTTCTGGTTTATCTCCTCTCCTCATTGATTCTTCCCCCTCTCTCTCTGTTTCAGAACTTGGTTTCCATCCAGTTCCCTTCCGGTTCGTCTCCGGTTGAAAGGACAAACCGTTAGGAGACAAGATCACCTCAGGACGTTGGCCAGGTGATCTTCCTGAGAGTGGAGGCTGAGGGTGCGTGGGAGGTGGCAACCTGCAATCGTGGACGCGGCAGAGCAGGATCCTGTCGGGGATTGCAGGTAAGTGATGATCCTCTTTCGATCTGGGCTGGGCCAGCTGGTTTTGGCTTATGGGCTGAGCTACCTCGGGCTGCCTTGTCATGGTTTGGGTTTGCTTTGATTGCCCATTTGTTTTGGCCTTGTGTTATGGGGCTGAGCTTCCTTGGGCTTTGTGGGTTGTGTTTGAGGGTTGGTTTGGCAAATCACTGTAGGCTGTCTTGGGCTTGATTTGCTTTGGGTTTGCTTCTGTTTTGGGTTGGGTTGTTCCTGCTTGATTGCAATTGGTTAGCCCGTTGTTGAAATCCTAACTGTCTTGCATTTGTTTTTTGGTGAAGCTGAGGCGCCATTGCTTGCAGCTACTGAACATGATGGTTCTGCGGAAGTGCTCAATGCTGAGACGACTGGACCCGCGTAATTTGGCCAGGCGAGGTCGGCGATGGCTGTCAACGAGGTAGGGAGTGCCTTGGGTTCCCGGTTGACTTCGCCAGAGTTCATGAATGCCATCGGAGGACTGGGATAGATGTTGTGAAGGCAGGAGTACGGGTCTGATGACATATTGTTCTGCATCTTTGGCGCAGGTAGTTGCTGGCGTGCCGGGACTTGAAGCTTGAGAATTTGCGCGTTGACAGGAACGGGGACCTGAAGACGTCGGATTTCGGCCTGTCTGCGTCGCCCGGGCAGCTTTGGAACGATGGGATGTTGCGCACACAGTGCGGCGCAGCGGCGTATGTCGTCCCTGAGGTATTGCGGTAAGTTTGTCACCTTGCGTTTGTCGTTGCGCCTGAAATTTTGGCTGTCTGCGCACCGGTGTAGGTTGACGCTGTTTCTGGAGTAATTGGTGTTGTGAATTCCTATTGATCTCCTAATTAATGGCTAGATCTAGCTGAACCGATGCCACACATGTTGTCGATCAGCTTCCTGGACCCTGAAGGGAGGTGAGGATGTGTACAGCCGGTTTGTCAACTCTATAAAGCTATCCATTAATTTCTTCTCCCCATGCCCAGGTTTCTCTTCGTATTTCATGTTTGGAACTTCTTTCTGATCGCCACCCTTGCCCAATCTACCATCGGATTTATTGTTATCTGTGATATCATGTGCATCTGCTGGATTTGCTGTGTCTTTTGCATCAGTAGAGGGCTGCCATAGTTCGAGCCATCCTAAAGACCCTCAAGATCTTCCGTCTCACGCAGACATGATTGCAGTGGTTAAGAATGGGGTAATAGCTAAGCAGGGTCGTCACGAAGTGCTGATGAAGATCACCGATGGAGCTTACACTTCCCTGGTCGCACTCCACTGGAATGCCTCGACTCGAGGATGAGCGGGACTCCGTGCTGAGGGAAGAATATCTGAATGTTGTACTTGTTCGTGTGTAAAGGACATGGCTGTACTTGTTTATAAGGAATCTGCGGTGCTTGTTGATAGCTTCTCCAACGTCGGACTTATTATTGTTTGTTGCCCACTTGTTAATTTGAGGTATTACAGTTTGCCCCTCCTTGGGAGAGAATCTGGAAAGATTCTTTCGCAAGGATATCAGGAATACCTCAAATTATATTTCGAGAGCGTCTTTGGTAGGCACGCACCCTGAAAGCTCTTAGAGAAAATAATTAGTTACAACGAAAACAAAACAACTAAATGTACATGCACATTATGCTTCGTTTTATTTTCCTTTTAAGAGTATGTTTCTAAGCGAGAGTAGAGAAGGCTTGTTGATTTCTCTCGTGTTTTACTCTCGTTTCTGAAAGCTATCTCAGTTGGATTTTAGAATTCCCTTGACTTGGATGCTCATGTACCAGTTGAGGGAGTCTTTGTTCGGGTTATAATGTGGCTTCGGCATAAGGCCTTTAGATTGAAAGTTTAAATCAATCGTTTGAAAGAAAGAGTCTAAGGACCTCATCAGAAGCTATTGGATCATCGATGCTCCACCATTCAAGCAAATTCTCCATCTTTCAGATAGCTCACCAGTTGATGTGTTTTGATGGGGATTAATGATTGGTTTACTGGCAGCTATGAACAATCCACTTTGGGGAAAGCTTTGTCTTTGAAGGATAGCACCTTTGCTTTTGCGACCGTCAATGTTGGCCCTGGCGCTTAATTTTTTGCTCTTTTGATTTTGATTCTGCGCTTTCTTTTAAAGACTTTGGTCTTTGCGCTAATTCTTTCTTTTCTTTGCTGAATTACGGAGATTTGCCCCGTTTTGTTTTCTGATGATTTGTGTTTCTTGAGAATCCTTTTGAGAAGCTCTGTCTTTGGGAATGACTCAACTGGTAGGCTTGACTGTCGATGGTGCCTCTTCACTTGAATCTTAAGGAAGTGTAGCCTCCACGATCCGTTGCTTCCGGGCTCTAGCTACAAGATCTCCCTTTTTAACCTCGATGTGAGGCGGTCCTTAAACTTGTTAGGTGTAGTATATAGGAAACTTCAATTTTGGCTAGAAAGGGTTAGCAATGGTTGATGTTTCGTGTTTGGGATAAAGAAGAAATGCTCGATCTCATCCCGGTTTAGAGCATCTTTTGTCAAAGGATTCGTTATCCGTCTGAATGCTCGTGTATGAATCCTCACAGTGTTTGCGCTCATCACTCTGGGTAAGTGTTTGGGAATAGGCTTGCCTTCTCAACTCTCGCTCAGAAACATTTTTATTAAAGATGATTTTGAATTATATGCAAATGAGCACACAAATGCTTACGAAATAAACAGGTTTAGATACTCAAACCTCTGTAGTGCTCTTGTGCACTTCGAGGGGAAAGTGCTTGCACTTTCATGCCTCAGTCATGTTCTTTGAGATTAGAGTCAAACGGCTTCCACCCGACCACCCTCGCCGTTGCCCAGGAGTTTGTACCGTGCTGTGTGGATGTCCATGTACCTACACAGTTGACAACGGACAGAGACGAAGTTAGCTCATGTATTTCGACTCTCGCTTGGGGAGTTAATGAAGTAAGATTTCCGCTGGGGAGATGAAATGGATATGTCCGTCTCGATGATAGTTGAGGAATGCGATGCATGTAATCAACTCCAGCTTGAACGAAGGCAGGACTCCAGCTGGGAAAACGGAGATACGACTCCATCTGGGGAAATATGAGAAATTTTGTTAGAGAGCAGTGCATATGATACTCCCTTTTGGTGTGGTCATCTTTGGGTGATGACAAAGGCAATTTCGAAGCTTTGGCTCGAAATTTTCCACCCAACCGCCCGCGCCTTTGTCTGTAATGTAGGATGTTTATGTACCTACACTAAGCAAAGGACATACAACAAGTGAGCTCGTGTAACTTGTTTCTTTTAAAATAAGAATGAAGTTCGTTCATGTAACTTCACTTATATGAAAGGCGAAGTAGAGTTTCGGTACTTCCCTTTTCCATGTGTTTCGTCATTGCATCTTTGTCCGTAGGAATCAAAGGATTGACGAAATAGTTACTCGTGCTTGACGTCTGTTGTGTAAGGAAGTTCATGTACCTATCAAACAGATGGCAAGAAACAAGTGAGTTCATGCGACTTGTTTCCGTTAGAGTAAGAACGAAGTTTGTTCGTGTAACTTCATTTGTAAGCAAGGTGAAGTAGAATTTTGGTACTTCCCTTTTGTATGATCTCGTCATTGCGTCTTCGTCCGATGGAATCGAAGGTTTGACGAAACTGCTACAAGACTTTGGCTTGAGGCTTTGTCGCCCTACCACCTTCGCCTTTGCCATAGGAGTTTTGTACCATTCGTGTGAGGAACTCCTGTACCTGCCCACGAGACAAAGGACGTAAGGTGACGAGAAACAAGTGAACTCATGCGACTTGTTCTTGTTGAAGTTTGTTCGTGTAACTTCATTTGTAAGCAAGGTGAAGTAGAATTTTGGTACTTCCCTTTTGTATGATCTCGTCATTGCGTATTCGTCCGAGGGAGTCGAAGGTTTGACGAAACTGCAACATGACTTTGGCTCGAAGCTTTGCCGCCCTACCACCCTCGCCTTTGCCATAGGAGTTTTGTACCACTCGTGTGAGGAGCTCTTGTACCTGTCCACGAGACAAAGGACGTAAATGAAATCCGCTCATGTAATTTCATTTAGCTTGATGAAGAGAGTAATATTTGAATGATTCTCCCTTTTCATGTGTATCGTGACTGTTCTTTGCCCCAATTGACTCCCCGGGGATATAAAGAAGTTTGCTGATGAAGATTGTTCTGAAGTGTTGGTTTGAAACTTCATCGTTTGTCTTTGTTGTCTGCTTAAGATGCTCATGTATTTTCATGTAATTTGTTGTCTTGTTGTCTTGTTGATCATGAGTGTTGTTTCGAAGCTTTGATTCGAAAGTTGTCTTGATTGGCATGATAGGATGTTGTTGTATCTTCTCGTCTGCCTAGGTTGTTTATGTGCCTATGAGACAAGCTGAAGGGCAAAACAAGTAAGTTCGTGTAACTTGTTTTGTAAAGAAAGCATTTGTTAAGGAACATATACTCCCTTTCATGTTATTTGCCATTTTGTCAACCGAGAGTTATCCAAGATTGCTCGGTCTCATCTCAGGATAGCTTGGAGATACGCCCCAGAGTCGCTCGGAGATATGTCCATGATCACTCGGAGATTTGCCCCAGGATCGCTCGGAGATTTGTTATGGGACTGTTCTCGTGTTGTCGTCGTCATTGTTTTACCAACGAAGGCTGTTTCGAAACTTTGGCTTGAAACGTTTCCACCCTACCACCCTCGCCTTCGTCGTCTGCCTAGGATGTTCATGTATCTATGAGACAAACCGAAGGGCAAAACAAATAAGCTCGTGTAACCTGTTTTGCAGAGATAGTATCAGTTGAGAAACGAATACTCCCTTTCATGTAGATCGTCGTTTTGTTGACAACGAAGGATATTTTGAAGCTTTGGCTCGAAACTGTTTCAAGGCTTTGACTTGAAACTTTACCACCCTGCCACCCACGCCTTCGTCAACATGCGACAAGGGCTAATATAAGTGAGCTCATGTAACTTATTTTTTGCAAATAAGGAAGTACTGATTAAAATACGAATACTCCCTTTCATGTGATGGTAATGTCGAACATCCTCTGCGTTGAGTGTTTGCGGCAGTTCTTCTCAATTAAGGCCGTTGCTTTCTAGAAAGGGCGTGCTTGATAACGAAGTATCCTTGATAATTTGAAGAGAAATGTCTTTTGAAGTTGTTGGCGTTTGACAGGATCCATTTGGGAATGTTGTCACCAAGCCTATTATCCTTGGATATGTATTGTTGATTGCCCATTGAGGTGGGTCTGGGTGGGCAACTAGCCTCTCATGTGGGCCTTGGTGGGCAGTAGTGTCATTCATGTAATGAGCTGAAGTGGTTGTTTCTCGTCAATGAGGTGGTAATGAAGCTTCTCATCTTCTCCTTAGGACGAGCTCCAAAGAGTCAGCAATAGAACTTCTGCTGGGTTGATCGCTTAGGAACCGTGGATGAGCTTGATGGGAGTTGCCCCAGTCTGAGTACCCGTCATCGTAAGGTAGATTGCATGTTCTTTGGTGTAGGGTGAAGTTGTTATGTAAACGTTGCCCCAAATGATTCATCTTGGTGGTTTGAGTATCGGTGGCCCCGCCAGACATGTAATGAGTTGTCGGAAGGCGGCTAACGCAAATGGGAGTTTCTGATGCCGGTCACGCTATGTATTTGACGTCTCTTGAAGAATCTGGTCCATGTTGTTCATGTTTTTCTCGTGGGGATGCTTTGGATCCGGCGTTCGTCCAGTTCTTGTTATCAAAGAAACAATGAGGCAGAATCTCTGTAAACGTCGAGTGATCGTATTTGAAGGTTGATTGATTGCAGGTGTCCTGATATCGTGATGTCATTGTGAAGGTTGATGTTTGCCCCTTGTGCTAAAATGTATTGCTGGCATGGTGAAGAAAATCGACGACGGGATGCATGTAAGAGGATTTGCCCCTTGTCTAATTGCCTGATGTTGAGGATCAAGGGTCGACACGTAAATTGGAGGATTGCCTCTTGTCGATCCTGGTCATGTTGCCTGATGTTGAGAATCAGGGTTCGAGTTATAAAAGGGATTGCCCTTGTCTGAGTCACCCAATGTTGAGGATCGGGGCTTGGGATGAGCAGAAGAATATGGCTTCGACGAAAGAGCTGAGAAGGACGTTCTTGTTGGTACCGAAGTTGCGGTAGCTGATGATGTAATATAATTGCTTCTACTTCCTTGGATCGGTGGTTGATTAGTGGGGGTGTCATATTCCGCTATCGTGTATGTAAATAGCTCTTTGGTTTGTCATTAGTCTTGATGTTGATGGAGATTGGCCTTTTGCAATGTAATCTCCTTGGGGTTTTGTTGTTGTTGTAAATTCGGCTTTGCACCTTGGTAGCCATTGGATGAAATTTGGTTTTCGCGTTTGGCTTTGGGCCTTGGCAGTTGCCAGGATAGCTTTGGCCTTTGCGTTGTTGGATATGCGGCTTTGGGCCTTGGTTGCCGTCATGGTATCCTTGGTATTCTTGTGCTCGTAGATTTGTAATGTCATGCTTTATCCCTAGTCCCGTTCGAGGAGCCATGTTGGAGAATTAAACCTCAAAAAGAAAGTAGAAAGAAGGATTGGATTAGTATCATGCAACAGTGTAATCGATGCATGATAAATTTGTGATGTTGTTTAGTCGAACTCACATATGCATAAAAGTATGCATTACGTTAATGCAATTGCAAACGAAATGTAGTACTGCAATGAATCAATTATTCTGAATGACATGATATTGTAACTACTGCAATCAGGCAGACATGTATGAATGCAGTAAGCATAAAATAGATAGGGATAGGAGAAATGGAGGTTCTCGAAGCCCATTGTAATAAAGTCGACTCAACTGCAAGACGAGCATTGTTAGTTTTACAGTTATAGCAGACAAAGCGTACCTGACACCTGTCCCTGTACATGTAGCAGACACTCAGTAACAGACAAATGCACGTGCGGCGTCTGATACCTATAGTGGGCAAACAAATCTAGACTCGGATGGAGGCTTCTAAGATCTCCCTCGGACTAAGGGAGGCGGGTCCCGGTCCACAGCCTACAAGCCGCAGGAAGCAGCGAGGCCGTGCCTTTCGGTGACCCCCTAGAGATCCTAGTCCCGGGTATAGGGACTTACCTACGTATGCCTAGGAAAGAGGTAAACATACACATGGAGGATATCATACAAAAGGCACCGAGCCAATCAATTACATGCGAAAACAAGTAACTCCTCTCCGCATGTGGTAAAAAGGCTTTCGGTAGGAATCCACATGCAGAGTGTCCCCAGCGGAGTCGCCATCCGGGATGTGCGCGCGCGCCCTTCCGGCCTAGCGGCGCGCGACGGCGGCTCCGGCAAGCCCGAGGATCCGGGTCCGCTCCCCCGAGGCCCAATCCGGTCGGCGTTACGGCTCGAACGCCGGACGCTGCGGAAAGGGGCCCCGGGTTGGGCCTTCCCTTGATTCGCGAACGGGTCTGCGGGGCGTTTCGCCAACCGTCTCCAGTTCCCTGGAGGCGGCGAGCGAAAGGCTGCGTTAAGGCCTCGCTCGCGAATTTCGGGGAGGGCCCAAGGAGCGGCTCGAGCAGCCGTCACCTCACCCCAAATGGCTCCGAAAAAAAGGAGGTGGTTTAGTTTTAGCTTTGGAAAACTGTTGTTCGGAGTCGCCACCGACTTAGTTTTAAAAATGTGATTTTAAGTCGGAAAAATCAGAGTTCTGGGTTCGGGGATTCCTATTTATTAACCTTAGTATTCTACCACATGCGAAAAGGGTGGCGATTTGTCCAAAAAAAGTTACTTTTGATTGACGGGTGTTGGACCCGATCCGGGAGTGGGCCGGACTCGTATCGACGTTTTAACGGGCGTTGGACCCGAATTTAGGTTTGTTTGATTAAAAATCAACACACGACATAAACCTAAAGCCTAAGTCATGCGTGCAATCACAAACAATAAACGAGATGAAAGAGAGCGGGGAAGGGCGGTGGTTGCGGACCTATGCACTTGGGCCCGCAACCCGTTACATACGGGCTTAAAGTAAAATTCGGGGAGGCCCGCACCTCCCCTTTGTACCTTTGGTGAAGATTGGGGCCGCTTTACTCTTCAAGCCCGCGGTTTTTAGGCCGGGGTAGAACCACGCGGTTTGATACACGCGTCTTCGTGTTTGTCTTCGAAATTTTGGAATTGATCCTTCGAAGTTGCATGCTCAGTGTACATGCGAAGAAAATATAAGAGTGGTTAGTATCGCTAAATTCAATTGAAGTTTGATTAAATTGAGAATGGTAAGGCTTGTCTTACCGTTCTCTCGATGAAAGTCTTCGAAAATATTCGAGGAGTTCTCCCGTATTTCACATGCAAAACAAAGGGATAGATGTTAGTAACGCATATCAGAAAAGATATTAATTTGTATATAAGAATGTAAGTAAGCTTAAATAAAATCATGTTAACTAAAAGGAAATAAAAAAAAGTGATTCTTAGATTTAATGAAAATTACGTAAACATAATAAAAACAATTAAAACCTTCACGATGGTCAGAAGTGTAAAAAGGATGCACATGTTTATATCAATCTTAAACGAATTATCTGACCAACGTTAGAAGTCAGAAGAAATAATAAAATAGAAAAAAATTGTTGTTAGAGTTAAAAATGAACATTTGACTATCGTTTGACCATTCGATTAAAACTAAACGAAGAAGACAAAAGAAAAGGAAGACTTTACCTTCCTGAAGCCCTTTCACGACTTGCTGGAGAAGTCTCTCCGTCAAACCCAAACGCAGCTTGAGTGGTTGTTGTCTGATGATGCTTTGCTGCTACCGGTTGCGGGATTGGCAGCCACGGGAAGTCGGAGGAGATAGAGCTGCCATGGGTTGCCGTCGCTGGGCTTCGGTGCGCCGGAGGAGACGAGGTTCGCCGCTGCCGCTGTCAGATCCGAAGGCGGGGAAGCATCGCTGTTGACGAGTCGCCACTGTTGGGAGAACGTGGGTTCCGTCGACGCTGGATCTAGTAGGCGCCTTGTCGCCGTTGATAGTGGGAGTTGCCGCCACGGGAAGTCAGAGGAATCGGGGCTGTGAGGGTGGTCTCCGGAGTCAACCCCTTTGAGAGATGAAGCCGGCGGCGACGGCGTCCGGGTTTGGGGTTTGGAGTCGCCAAGGCTTGCGGCGATGGGGTGAGGAGGTCGTCGGGAGGAGACCTGATCCTGAGGAGGGGGAAGCTGCCGTCGCCAAACCGAGGACGCCGGGGAGGTGGGTCTCCGTCTTCGACCTAGGGATGCAAGGGAAGGTCTGGCGCCGAGCTTGGATCACGCCGGAGGAGGACAGAGATGGAGCTGCCACTGTCGCTTAGGGCTTGGGACGCCGGGAAGTGTGGATCCGAGGGAGGAGTTGGTTTCGCCGTCGCCGTGGAGCTGGAGACGCCGAGGAGAGATGGGTTTCGAGCTCACGGCTGCCACGGTTTCTGGGAAGGTCGCCGGAGCTGCCGTGGGACTGCCGCCGCGAGTTTGGGGACGCCGAGGAGCCGAAGTTCACCGCTGTGGGTTCAGGAACGCTGGGGAGAGGCTGCTGATTGCCGTCGAGCTTGGGTATGCCGGGCGAAGTGGGTACTCCGATGTTGGATCCAGTGACGCCGTAGGTTGTCGAAGTCGGCGGAGTGTCTAAACGTGGGTTGCCACCGTCGGGGAGCTTGGCGAGGATGAGGAGGTGAGTTGCTGGGTCAGCTTTGGAAGGCACCGGAGGATGGTCTGGCCGGGGTGAAGCTGAGGCAGGGTCATTGCAGTGTTGTCAGGATGTGCGGGAGGTGGGCTCGTCGTTGCCAGGAGGAGGCTGTGGCCGAAGGGGGCACGCCTGAGCTGGGTTGTCGTAGTTGGGGTACGCTGGAGAAAGGGGGAAGCGTCGGGAGATGGAGCTTCATCGTCGCCGATTCTGGGCTGAAGATGTTTAGCTGTCGCTGCTGGCTGAATTGTTGGTTCACCGCTTTGGGCGTGGGTCGTCTGGCTTGGGATTTGGAGGCGGGGGAAGTTGTGGGTTCACCAGGACGAGGATGGGGAGGGATATGTTGATGGTGTGAAGCTTCGTTGCCGAAATCTTTTCCGCCCCCACGACCAGGCACTCTCCTTGAAGGTGTTGGTCTTCACGGCTGAAAGGTTGAACCATCTTTGGATGGGTACCTGCGCAAGAATAGAGGCATATTAACGCCAAAAGAAAGCTTCTCGACGATAGTGGAAGTCGGAGCTTATTGGTTTGTCTAGGAAAAGGCTTCATTGTGGCTATAGGGAGGCATCTCGCATCACAAGTCGCCGTTAATGGAAATGAAGTTGTCTTCCAAGCCTGATGTTGATGTCCTGGTATCCAGAGGGGTTGGCAGCCACTGCAGCTTCAGGTATGGCGTTGTCCTTTCCGTTGCTGTTATCTGCTTGCTTGAGTTGGCCATCTGGGAGGGGGGGTTTCTGTGGTGTTCTCTGCTGCTTACCTTGGTGGAGAGACGGCTGAAGGATGGGAACTGTGATGAACGTAGAAGAGATGGTTGCGGGATTTCCAGGAGGAATTTGGAGGTGATCAAGAAACAAGGGGGAAGATCGATGGCTTCGAAATCTCCCCTGTCTCCCTCTTGAGAGAAATGAATAAATCTCCCCCCCCCTTTGTTCTGCTTCTTCTTCCTTTTATTCTATTCCCTCCCCCCTCCAACCAGAAGTCTTCTGGTTTATCTCCTCTCCTCATTGATTCTTCCCCCTCTCTCTCTGTTTCAGAACTTGGTTTCCATCCAGTTCCCTTCCGGTTCGTCTCCGGTTGAAAGGACAAACCGTTAGGAGACAAGATCACCTCAGGACGTTGGCCAGGTGATCTTCCTGAGAGTGGAGGCTGAGGGTGCGTGGGAGGTGGCAACCTACAATCGTGGACGCGGCAGAGCAGGATCCTGTCGGGGATTGCAGGTAAGTGATGATCCTCTTTCGATCTGGGCTGGGCCAGCTGGTTTCTGCTTATGGGCTGAGCTACCTCGGGCTGCCTTGTCATGGTTTGGGTTTGCTTTGATTGCCCATTTGTTTTGGCCTTGTGTTATGGGGCTGAGCTTTCTTGGGCTTTGTGGGTTGTGTTTGAGGGTTGGTTTGGCAAATCACTGTAGGCTGTCTTGGGCTTGATTTGCTTTGGGTTTGCTTCTGTTTTGGGTTGGGTTGTTCCTGCTTGATTGCAATTGGTTAGCCCGTTGTTGAAATCCTAACTGTCTTGCATTTGTTTTTTGGTGAAGCTGAGGCGCCATTGCTTGCAGCTACTGAACATGATGGTTCTGCGGAAGTGCTCAATGCTGAGACGACTGGACCCGCGTAATTTGGCCAGGCGAGGTCGGCGATGGCTGTCAACGAGGTAGGGAGTGCCTTGGGTTCCCGGTTGACTTCGCCAGAGTTCATGAATGCCATCGGAGGACTGGGATAGATGTTGTGAAGGCAGGAGTACGGGTCTGATGACATATTGTTCTGCATCTTTGGCGCAGGTAGTTGCTGGCGTGCCGGGACTTGAAGCTTGAGAATTTGCGCGTTGACAGGAACGGGGACCTGAAGACGTCGGATTTCGGCCTGTCTGCGTCGCCCGGGAAGCTTTGGAACGATGGGATGTTGCGCACACAGTGCGGCGCAGCGGCGTATGTCGTCCCTGAGGTATTGCGGTAAGTTTGTCACCTTGCGTTTGTCGTTGCGCCTGAAATTTTGGCTGTCTGCGCACCGGTGTAGGTTGACGCTGTTTCTGGAGTAATTGGTGTTGTGAATTCCTATTGATCTCCTAATTAATGGCTAGATCTAGCTGAACCGATGCCACGCATGTTGTCGATCAGCTTCCTGGACCCTGAAGGGAGGTGAGGATGTGTACAGCCGGTTTGTCAACTCTATAAAGCTATCCATTAATTTCTTCTCCCCATGCCCAGGTTTCTCTTCGTATTTCATGTTTGGAACTTCTTTCTGATCGCCACCCTTGCCCAATCTACCATCGGATTTATTGTTATCTGTGATATCATGTGCATATGCTGGATTTGCTGTGTCTTTTGCATCAGTAGAGGGCTGCCATAGTTCGAGCCATCCTAAAGACCCTCAAGATCTTCCGTCTCACGCAGACATGATTGCAGTGGTTAAGAATGGGGTAATAGCTAAGCAGGGTCGTCACGAAGTGCTGATGAAGATCACCGATGGAGCTTACACTTCCCTGGTCGCACTCCATTGGAATGCCTCGGCTCGAGGATGAGCGGGACTCCGTGCTGAGGGAAGAATATCTGAATGTTGTACTTGTTAGTGTGTAAAGGACATGGCTGTACTTGTTTATAAGGAATCTGCGGTGCTTGTTGATAGCTTCTCCAACGTCGGACTTATTATTGTTTGTTGCCCACTTGTTAATTTGAGGAATTACAGAGAGTACTACAGGAAAACCAGTCGAAAGATTGAATCTGGGAGGGAGAAATCCCAAACAGAATCAAGGCAAGAGTGTGGATGAGATGTATAGAGAGTCAGTAGCTCCTTTCATCTTAGACTCGCAAAGGCGAAGTGCAAACTTGAACTCCCAAAGTGGGGAGTTGGCAAAAGACTTAAGGAAAGCCTTAGGTCTGGCAGAAGATACCCCAGTTCATTTAGACAACAGAACGTTTAACGAACTGGTAACTGCGAAGAGGGAAATTTACAGGCCCGATTATCCTCATCGGACTAAACAAGGGTTTGTCCCTATGGATAATATTTTAAAGCCAATAATTACCCCTGGTGCTTTTCTAGACATTGATTGTGAAAAGCATGTATCTGAAAAGATAGATGAATGGTTATCACTTATTCGGATGACAGCATCTGCAAGAGGAGTACCTCCTGGCGCGGTCTACGAATTGTGTGTGGTAGCCCTCATGGGTACAGCGCAGAAATATTGGAAAACCTTGGTGGCGCACACAGACATCAAGGAAAAAATAGATCAAGCGCTGACGGTTGATGGAGTATTAGCAATCATAGCTGATGCCCTGAAACGTGAGTTCTGTGGTTTTTCGTTATCCACTGAAACTGTGGAAAAAGAACAGTCCTTGACCGCTCTGGTTAAACTACAGATCTGTGATATGTGCTATTTTGATAACTACGTGTGTGAATTCCAGAAGTATTATTACAATCTGGATGTAGTATCACAACAGTTCATATTAGGAACCTTTTTTGCAAAACTTCCAGAACCTTGGCCGGAAGTTGCGCAAAAGGCCTATGAGTTACTTCTGAGTGAGGAGAAAATTGTTTCTGGACTCGGAGGAAAAATTCAGGCGGTTAAGTACGCGATGAGGAAGGCGTGTACTGAGCTCCAGGTAAAAGAGGCAGCTAAGAAGCTACCTTACCTAAACAAGAGCTGTTGTTCTCAGATAGAGTATGTGCCAGGAAGGTACGGATGCGATACTCGCAGTATAACCGGTGATTCTCTGAAGAGAAGGAACTTTCCTCGTAAAACAAGGAAGTTCGTTGGGTACAACAAAAGGAAAGTTTGGCCTAAGAGAGATCTCCAGCGAAAGCAAAGGGGAGGTCCTGCTTACAAACCCAAAAGGTTTGTAAGGAGACGGGATAACCTTAAGGATAAAGATAGGATCGATGCCTTCAAGCGCAAGCATGGCAGAGAACCAAAATGTCCTAAAGGGAAACCTTTGAGTAGCTGTAATTGCTGCTGGTTCTGTGGTTCTAAAGACCACAAGGCGGATAGTTGTCCGAAGAAGAACCATAGGAGAGAAAGACTCCGGATGGTCTTTCTAGAAGACAGGAGTCATGAGGAACAAGTTCTTGCTTACGAACCTATCGATGAGCAGGACATTTCCGATTTAGACTCGGAAGTAGAATCTATATATGAGGTTGTGTCTAATTATGATACAGACTCAGATGATGATTCTGATCTCTGGACCGAACATCTGTTCATGATGAGAGCAGTGAGAGAAGGAGATGGTGATGAGTTGGTTCCCTTGGAAACAACGAATCAGATACTGGAGGAAACCCACCAGTATGAAGATCCATCCCAGTCAATTCTGGAATGGAGGTTGCCAAATGTCAATGCTAGAGAAGTTTATGAAGTATCGAGATTTAGGTTTCGATCGACCATAGATATCTCGCAGACAGAAGCAACGGCGCAAGTCACAAGCACTGAGCTTGAGACTTTGGATATCCCACTCTTAAACGTACAACGCATAAGAGATACCATGCGTAACGCAAGAGGTGTATATAACTATATACACATTGGGTTGATCCAGATAGGATTAGTCCCGCTGTTTCATCTACCAGCGGATAGTCCTGTGGTAGCAGCAGTGATCGATAAGCGTTGGCGAGAGTTTAGAGATTAGCTGATATCAGGTGTACAGGCTAACCTAGAACATGGCCCTGTATGGTTCCAAGTCCATCCAAACTTTATGATGGCTTTGAACGATCGCTGTTTAGGGACTTCATTGACCTTAAGAATCAAGTCGATGAATATGGATCGTATGAATCCCCAGGCCAAGGATTTGGCGTATCACACTAGGGTAATTTACAGATTGGTAAACACCACTAGTCCTGGTGTGAGGAACATCTCGAGACTTACAGAGTTGTTCGAGGAAGGTCGTAGCAACTACCAACAGTTCCATAGGCGTGAGGTAAATCCTTTGGAATTAACCTGGCCAAGGAGTTGGGTTATGACTGAACCTGGCAGTAGCTCTAGGCCCATAAGTGCGGCTAATATCCGACAGAGGGGTAATGAAATTACTCTTATGTTAGGAGATCCGTCAAGGGTTAGTGAAAGAGCTGATAGGCATTTGCCTATGCTTAGCGATAGAGCTGACAGGCATTTGCCTGTGAGGATGCCAATCCTGAGAGAGCCATTAAGTAGGGCGCCCTCTGAAGTCTCTTCAAGAGCAAGTGATGTGGGAGAGGATGTAATATCTCTCGACCAGAGGTTGCAAGCGCACCTCCACTAATAGAAGAGATGTCTCGAAGGTCTGTTGATTCGAGAACCCCGTCTCAACATACGGGTAGAATCGTAGGGCATAGACAGGTATCATTACCAGTCTATGAAGACCCTGTAGATCAACCGAGAGAGGAGTCTATACGGATGTTAAGAGTTACCAGTATGGAAAACTCTTTATCTAAGATTCCTGAAGTTTGTGAGGTTATCGAGCAGATAGCCAAGCAAAGGTCTATTGCGATAGACGATATCTGGAGGATGATAGAACCATCCCAGAAGGTACCTGAGAATATTGGGTTTAGTGTTAGGAAGGAAGACTTAAGCACGTATGTAACTCTAACTTTCAAATTTCCTGGATACTATGAGTATTCTCTAGATACTTTGATAGACACTGGGTGTAGTACAACTTGTGCTAGACTCAATGCTCTACCAGATAAGTGGTGGGAACCACTGCAGAAACCCATCCATATGGTAAACGTCGATGGTATGGCCACAATGGTTGGTCATAAGGCAAGCAATGTGCCTGTCTTTATTGGTGGACAAAAGTTCATCATTAAAGAGATTCTTGCACACCCCTTACTAGAAGCCGACATCATAATTGGTAACGCCTTCTTGAAGGGTCAAAAGGAAAATCTTCCTTTTGTGCAGAATGAAAACGATGTTTCCATCGGTGGTATAAAGATAAGTATTCTACAAGAGCCTAGACTGCGGTTAAAATTTGGCTTTTATCCGATAAAACGGACAGAATACTGTGGCAATATCCCATGTGAAAGAGCTTTCAGAGTGCGAGCTCAACGTGGTGATATACGGTTGGATGAGAACGAACCATGGGTACAAACCCTGTTTTCTCCAACGAGTACCAGTAATCGTAGCTGGTATGACGACCTGTTTACCAATCCAAAACAGGAAGTGTGTATGGCTGTAAAGTTAACAGGGATGAAATGGGATAAGTTCCTGATAAAACTGGCCGATAACTTTAGTGAAGATCCGCTGAAGTTATGGACTCGAAATGGCCTAAAGGCTAAATTAGAGTTGAAAGATCCCGGAACCATTATAAGAGCCAGAAACATTACGTATACGGCTGAGATGGTTGAGGAGTTTGATAAACAAATTCCTGAGTTGCTTGGAAAGGGTTTGATTAGGGACAGTTACAGTCCGCATTCTAGTCCAGCCTTTATGGTAATTAACCATGCCGAGCAGGTGCGAGGTAAAGCACGAATGATTATAGATTATCGTCAGCTTAATAAAGCTACAAAGGACGATGGCTATAAGATTCCAACGGCGGGTGATCTTATTGATAGGATTAGTTTGAGTCAACCAAAATACTTTTCCAAATTTGACTTAAAAAGTGGATACTGGCAAGTCAAAATGGAGGAAGAGTCGGTTCCTCTAACTGCCTTCAATGCTCCGCGAGGAATGTTTGAATGGTTGGTTATGTCATTCGGTCTGAAGAACGCTCCAGGCGTGTTTCAGCGCAAAATGGATAATGCTTTTAAGCAAGTCCGAAAATTTTGTGCGGTCTATATAGACGATGTGCTAATCTACAGCCAGTCTGAAGATGAACACATGAGGCACTTTGATGAGGTGATTGATGTCTTCCGACGGGAAGGTATGATTCTATCAGAAAAGAAGATAGAATGGTTTAAGGAATCAGTTAACTTTCTAGGCATGGAAATTGAGCAGGGAAAAATTAAACTGCAAAATCATATTGCTGAGAAAATAGTTAATTTTCCTGACAGACTTGAGGATAGGAAGCAAGTCCAAAGATTTTGTGGATGCGCTAACTATGCAAGAAAGTTTGTGAAAGATCTTTCCCGAGACCTGAGTAGGATTTCGAAGAAAACCTCTTCTACAAATCCTTGGAAATGGGAAGATGAGGACACTCAGTCTATTAGAAGGATTAAAGCAAAGGTGAAAAATTTACCGCAATTAGCTTTACCTCTGATAAAGACGAGGTAGTCTTGGAAGTTGATGCTTCTGAAGAATTTTGGGGAGCAGTCCTCAAAATTAGAGGACGAAAACCAGAACCGGTATGCAAATACTGGTCGGGAAGCTTCAAGGGGTACGAACTACGGTACCCGATACATGAAAAAGAAGTATTAGCCTTAAAATACGGAATAAAGGCTTTTTACATCTTTTTGGCACCGAAAGCATTTTTAGTGCGATCTGACTCGACCTACGTAAAAAGGTTTATGAGTCTGAACCTTAAGGAGGCTAGGCAAACTAGACTCTTGAGGTTGCAGGAACTGTTGAGCTATTATAAATACGAGGTCGAATACATTAAGTCCGACCACAACATAATAGCTGACTCTCTCTCTAGAGAACTTGCAAACACCTCTCTTTCTAAAAACTTTGCAGATGGATCCTGCTGCAAAGAGAAAGATATGCTGGGGGTGCAAGAAGGAGGACATTCCCGAAAGGTATGTCCTAACAAGGGAGATGGTGAGCATAGTGATGCTGGTTCCGTTTCAGGAACGAAGGCGGCAGTGCTCTGCTGGCAGTGTAAGCAACTAGGGCATCGCTCTTATGAGTGTCCCAAGAAGCTGAAAACTGCGGATTCCCAGAAAGGGAAGGCTGAACTTAAGGAGAAAGCAAAAGCTGACTCCAAGAGTAAAGCGAATCCAGATCTCCAGAAGGAGATGGCTAATCCCAAAGAGGCTAAGGCCAGATCGAAGGGAAAGGCGAAAGAATCCCAGAAAGGGATGGCTGGATCTAAAGGAAAGGCAATAGCCGATCCTAAAGAGAAAGCGAGATTTTCCCAGAAGGGGAAGACAGATCTGAAGGAGAAGGGTAACACCAACTCTGAAGGAGATGTGAAGAAAGATCTTCAAAAGAAGATGACAGATCTGAAGGAGGAAAGCTCCAGAAGAAATGTGGAAATGGCAGATCTGAAAGATAAGGCAAGAGCCGAGTCAGAAGAGAAGGCCAGGAAGAAGAGAAAAGCCAAGAGGCTTGGGTCTTCTGGTCCCAAAGGGGATGATTCTGCAAAGGATGGTCCTAAGAAGGACGAAAAGGTTGAAGAACCTTGGTGGTCACCATTGACCATGGAGCAGTTTAACTACTGCCGAAACCACTTAGCCAAAGAGCAGAAAATTTCCATTAATCAAGCTGTAAAATCCTACAAAGCTTTGTTACAGAGCAAGGAGGAACAGAAAGATAAGATGGAAACACAGTATGCTGAGGAGGAGGCTAAGTTCAAGGCCATAATTGGCGAGCCAATTCAAGTGGTAGATCCTGAACCCAGGGCAGAACCAGAAGAAGCGGCAGCAATGGAGTGTGAGCAATATTTCGACTTCGGAAGTGCTTACGCGGCATTGGAAGGCAATCGGGAAAGGAAAGAAAGCCTTGAGGAAGCAATTCCTGTGAAAGACTCAGTTGAGGAGTCTGGTGAAAAATTTCACGGTGACAGTAGTCACGATGGCAAAGGCCGTGTTGGGAAATCCCAAGAGGATCTGCAAGGATCCTGGTTTTTTGATGAAGACTCGTTTGAAGATGAGTCCCTAAGCTGGGATGCATCTGTTGTCTGTGGAGGACTCAAGGGTGGCATCAAACATGATGACAAGCGCCAGATTGAGTTTTTCGCGAGAAAGACAGTGGAGTACATCAAAGACCTGGAGTTTAAGCTATCGATTATGGCTTCAGGTGAGGAGGAGTTGTCTCGAGTGGAAAAAGAGAGACACCAGATATTCTCCACAACGATGTCAATAATACCGTGGGAGGTCAAGGATTATGAAATCCCGAAGGTAGTAGTTGACATGAGTGAATCCTCGCTTGAGGAGAACACTGTACTGCAACCGTATCTACACTGGATATCGGGGAAGTGGCCGTCTCTGAGAATTCACTCAGATATGGTGGGAGTGGCAGCGCCTTATGTGTATGCTGGGTTTGTGGACATACTAGAGATCGACAGATCAGAACCATAATGTATGGAACCACTACCTACGCTGGTGAGGTATGTACTCGGATGCCTAGGCTACGGACCAAAGTATGCCACGGCATTGATTACTAGCACAATTACGGAGGAAGAGGACCATCCGCAGTATGGGAAGGTTATCCTTCAAAATCTGCAGGTATGGGATATCCATCCTTGTGAGAGTAGACGTCTGACGGAACCCCAACGACAGAACCTCGATCAGAGAGGTTTATGGCGGAAGTATTACAAGGACAAGACTGTCCGAAAGGCCATAAAGGTTGAGTTCCTTAAGGACGTGTTGGAGCATGTGTTAGCCCGCAAGGACGAGTATTACGTGCTCTGTGACGGTCTAATCACCGTTACGATTCTTCGGTCAAATCTAAGCCTGATAGATGAACAAGCAGGAGACCGGGGATGGCAGAGGATGCTTGACCTTCTGGATAGCTTCTGGAGGCGAGAGAACTCTGAGCTGCACCTCCGAACCGACACTTTCGAGGTTTGGAGCAAGATCGCTGATTTCACCGACAAGACCCTAAATCAGCAGATCGAGTATGATGAGAGAGCCCAACAGATACTGAAAGCGGTTCAAGACCCACCGGGACTCTCAGAAAAAGAAAGAGTTGGCGAAACGTCGGGCGCCAACCACCAAGAAGGAGTCTCCTAGGATAGCGTACAGATGCAGTCGGGAGAAAACAATTGTGTAAAGTTAGACTAGGACATTTTGTCGGTCATTAGGACCCCACTAACTTTTGCAATAGTTTAAATTCCTTTTGAGCTGGCAAACAGTGCATAGGCACCAGCTCCTTTGTATATATATTCACAAGCCCTCTACCTCATTTTGAGAGGCGAATCGAATTAGAGAAATTCTCTCTCAAAAACTCTGAGTAAGAAATCTCTGAATCGCTCTCCGAATACCTTAAGGAACCAAGAGTAAGGTGGTTAGAATTAATCAACATTGGTTAAGACTAACGGAAGGTCGGATCGAAAAATCAAGAACCTTGCAGGGAGTATAGCCTTGGGCTGAAACCTTGGATGAGGAGTGTCTATATAAGACCCTCAGTGTAAGGGCATTGGAATGACACAGAAGAGCCTCTCCGGTTTGCGAATTAGTTCGCTGAATTCTCTAGTTTGAGAATTGTGCTACTCTTGGATCTCCGTTGTTGCGGAAGCTTGGTGAACCCTCTGAGCAACCCATTGGATTAAGGTATGATAAACTTTCCGCTGTGTAGTTTATGGTAATCTTCGTGATCTAATAAGATCTTGAAGGTTGGTGCAAAGGCACGACAGTTGCGAAAGCAAGAGTCTTATGACTGATTGTCCAAATCCCGAGCTCCTACATTTGGATCACGGTTTGGGCAAGGATTCTGCTACTGGACTTCTAAATACGGTAGTAGATCGATTGGCAAGTATCGCAGCACAAATCCAGCAGCTGACTGAACTTGTGGATAGCTATTCCAAGAAATTGGAAGAGCTGACTCTCTTGCAGAGTGAATTCGAGGAGTATTTTCTTGAAGGTAAATCCAATCTTGGGTTTGCGGCAAATTCGAAGTACTCAAACGAGTATTCGAGGTTGGCTGAACGCCGACGACAGAGACAATTAGGAAAATCATCTTAAGTTCGGTCTTGTGTGGTATTATTGGTATCAGAGCCGCTTAAGAAGAATTAATTTTCTGATTGTCTGAGGAAATCTCAGAGCCCAGAAAAAAGGGGATAATTTTCAAAAAAGTCAAAAGTACAGGATATCTGGAGATACGATTTAAACTCCAGGATAAATCGGAAAAAAGGAGTAAAGTTGAGGATATATTGGATAATTAAGCTTTTTTTTCTTTATCACTAAAAGAATATAAATATGGATACGATTTCCCCCCTCGGGCATTTGCAGAGTCTCTGTCCGTCCTTTTCTAAGTTCCTTCTTTTATGGTAACAAGATTTGCGGAAAATGAGACAAGATGCAGATATCACCATCCTCCTCCTCTGCTTCTTGTTTTTACTCGTATGTCTTCCCAACCACCTCCGCGTGGCCTCGTCATCCACCTCTTCCTTCTCCTGTCATCCTGATCAGGGAGACGCCTTGCTTCGTTTTATACACCCCTTCTCAATCACTGGTGGTTTTGTTGACCCCATCTCTACCGCCGATGGTGATTGTCGGAATGCTTCCTGCCCTAATGTTGCCTCGTGGAGGGAGGATGAGGATTGCTGCTCCTGGGACGGCGTCACCTGCGACAATTCTACTGGCAATGTCATCGGCCTCGACCTGACCTGTGCCGGGCTTCGTGGCTTCATCCATTCCGGCAGCCCCCTGTTTTCTCTTCACCGCCTTCGAAGCCTCAGCCTTGCTGGAAACGACCTCCTTGGCTCTGCCGTCCCGCCAGAGATTGGAGTGTTCACGCGGCTGGAGTATCTTGATCTCTCTTATTCAAACATTTCAGGCATCCTTCCGACGGAAATCTCACAGTTGTCAAAGCTGATTTCCCTTGATCTCTCTGATTATTTTCGTGGGCTAGAGAGGTATTTTCGTGGGCTGGAGATGCAAGATCATACCATGAGATTGCTCGTCAGCAACCTAACTCAGTTGGAGGAACTCGATCTTGGGTCTGTCGATATGTCTAAGGTCAATCCCACATCCTTTATGAACTTATCTTCTTCTTTGATTTCCCTCAAGCTTTCAGATTGTTGGTTGGGATGGAAATTTCCTGAATTTATCTTTGGGAACCTCTCGCGATTGAGTCACATGGATCTATCGGGGAACAATCTCATGGGAGCAGTCCCCAATTCAATTGGAAACCTCTCGCGATTGACTTACTTGGACCTATCATATAACAATTTCACGTTTGGCTTGGGGATATTGTCAACTCTAGAGGATCTCCACTTCCTCGATCTATCTGAGACCTCTGTCTCGGGTGATGATGCAAACCACGGGTTCTCATTGCCGAAGCTCCAAGATTTGTATATGAAAATTTGCAATCTGAGCAAGTTCCCTTCCTTCTTGTCTCGCTCAAAGGAACTGAGATTTCTAGACCTCTCATGGAACAATATTAACGGAAGCATCCCGCAATCCATATGTCAACTGACTTCTCTGTCCTCCCTACACTTGAGTGAAAATAATTTAATTGGACTTATTCCTCAATGTCTAAGTAATCTTACGAAATTACAGTTCCTGTCCTTAAGCTACAATTCATTGAGTGGGCTGCTGCCACCCTCCCTTGCCAACTGTACGTCTTTGGGGAAACTTGATGTCAGTAACAACATCTTGGAAGGGACACTCCCCATGCCTCCGGTTTTTATACGAGATTTACAAGTACGGAATAATCGTTTCAGTGGGAGCATACCTTCATCCCTTTGCCGACTAAGTTCTTTGCCCCAATTAGACTTGAATCAAAATAATTTTACGGAAGTCATTCCTCTATGTCTGGGTAACCTTACGGAATTACAGGATTTGTCCTTGAGCAGAAATTCATTGAGTGGGCCTCTGCCACCCTTGGCCAACCTCACATCTTTATGGAGACTTGATGTCAGTAACAACATCTTGGAAGGGCCACTCCCCATGCTTCCACCTTCTATATACGATTTTCAAGTACGGAAGAATCGTTTCAGCGGGAGCATCCCTCCATCCATGTGCCACCTAACTTCTCTGCCTGGATTAGACTTGAGTCAAAATTATTTGACAGGTGTCATCCCTCAATGTCTCGGTAACCTTACGAGTTTAATATCATTGAATTTGGCAACGAATTCCTTGAGTGGGTATCTGCCACCCTCCCTTGCCAACTGCACAACTTTGGATAGACTTGATGTCGGCGACAATAGCATGAGCGGTGCTCCTCCCACCTGGTTATCCACGTCATCCATTTCTTATATTTATTTGAGGTCCAACAACTTTGGAGGTCGGTGGCCCCCAGACATCTTTCTCCGGTCAGCTTTCCTTTCTTTTATTGATCTATCTGACAACAAATTCGAAGGCCCTCTTCCAGTTCCGTCCGCCACTATCTATTATTATTTAGTTTCCAATAACCATTTTTCTGGGAAGATGTCTTCGGTAATGTGTAATGCTACCAGTCTTAGTGTGCTAGACTTGTCAAATAATAGTCTTACTGGGGTCCTGCCTGACTGCCTAGAAAACGTCACCAGGGATCCTGTAATCTTGAACCTTCGGGCAAATGAGTTTCAGGGTCAGATTTCAGAGATTTTTCATGAAAAAAGTTCATTGACGTCACTTGATCTCAGTGGAAATCAATTCGAGGGCCCATTGCCGAGATCTCTATCCCATTGTAAACAATTGGAAGTTTTGGATGTTGGCAACAACAAAATAGAGGATTCATTCCCCAATTGGTTGGGGAATCTCCCGTTGAAGGTCATCAGTTTAAGATCCAATCGTTTTTGTGGCCATGTAAATATTGCCAGGGGTACTCATCCTTTCACAATGGCACGTATCATGGACCTCTCCCGCAACAGTTTCGACGGCAATCTACAAAATGAATTCATCAGTGAAATGTTCAACATGATGCCAGGTGATAATTATGATTTTGGCAATCAATATCTATTCTCAAATTCTGTTGGGGAATATTACTCGGTGATGATTGACTTGAAAGGCATCGAGATGGAGATGGTGAAAATTAATGTCCAATTTGCAATGCTTGACTTATCGAGCAATCAGTTTCACGGAGAAATTCCTAAAAGTATTGGATTACTTAAATCCCTCAAAGGTCCGAATTTCTCTCACAACCGCTTTACGGGTTCGATCTCTCCATCCGTCAGGAACTTGACAGATCTAGAATCGCTCAACCTCTCTTCTAACCATCTAACGGGAGAAATTCCAAAGGAATTGGTAAAGCTGACATCCCTCGGATTTTTAAATCTCTCATAGAACAATCTCACCGGGCCTATACCATCCGGAGGACACTTCAACACCTTTTTGAGTAGCTCGTTCCAAGGAAATCCCGAATTATGTGGGATTCCGGTCAGGAGATCGTGCGGTAAAGAACATCCACCGTCAGAAGGAAAGGATGATGGAAAGAAGGAAGGTGGGGGGTGGATGCTGTGGGAGTACGCTGCGTTGGGTTTTGGGACCGGGATGGGGATGGGGATATCGTTGGGATACATGGTGCTGGAAATGGGAAGGCCCCTCTGGCTGGTCCGGATGGTCATGTCATTTATACCTTGACTAGATTGTTGTGCAGCTATCCTCAGTGTGCGTTGGATTGGAAATACCAGTGGGGTTTGATGCAGAGTCCCTCCCTGCTTTCTTTCTTTGTTGCTTTTCAGTGATGAGCTTTCCTTTCCCCTCTTTTTACATGTGCTGGAATTTCTCCCCTCATGGCATGAAGGTGGAATTAGTGATTTGAGGTTGGTGTTTTGAGGTAGAAGGGGGGGAGGGTCCATTGTTCTGGTTTTCTCGAGAGGGCTTGTTCTTTAAACCCCATGTTACAAACATAGCTCAAACTCCTTTTAAGTTTCTCCTATAAAAAGATCTGCCTGCAAAGCTTGGTGAAAACTAATGTTGCCATGTACAAACTCTGTGTTGGCTGGGATGGAGATCTGGTTCGTATAATATTTTTGTGGCCGCGCGTGCTGTAAAGGGGGGAAATTGAGAATCCCTTTGACACAGGCATTGGTGTGTTCAATTGCTGCTATGTTTTGCTATCCTGGAATGTTTCCTTGCTTCCAATTGAGAGGCATTTCATCTGCGTGATCTAAATATGTTGTTATAACATTATTTTTTAAGGCCGATGGTATTACTATTATTATTATTATTATATGAAAGTCATGCCACTCTAAAATTTAATGGAAAGAAGATCCTTACGGCTTCGTAGCTTAAAACATTAAAAGGGTTCTGTCATCCCTTTTTTTTCATTTTCTGCATTTTTTGAAATTTCAAAAATTGGGTAAAGCATTTTTCGAGATTCTTGCCGGACCGCATACTGATACAACAACTGTACCACCATATTTGAATACGGGGTTGAATGACACCACGGCCGGATACAGTTACACACTACCGGTGTAATAAACGCTCGAATAATATCCACCGAGTGATAAGAGAAAGAGAGACTCAAAGAGTTTCTGAGATTGACAATAAAGGAACGAAATAAGAGACGTGGAAATAAAATCAAACGATAATGAAGGAAAAAATATAATATTTCCTCCCGACAAGATCTGAACAAATAGTAGAGCAGCGTAGTGGAGCAGACGCTACTCTTGGGCTACAAGTTGTTAGAACTGAACCGTCAGATCATAATCGCCTATGGGGGTTTCTCGTCGCTTCAGCCTCCTTTGCCCGAAAGCTTTGCCCCTTTGCCTGTCGCTTGATCCGTCCACTACAATGTGAATTCAGTTTATCACTCGACCGACGCAATCAAGGCGACGCCGACACCACCCTTGTCACCTAAGCCCATCCATCTCGTATCAATTCCATTCCTAAAATTAAGTCACAACCCTTAATAGGCATTAATAGCACTCATGCAACAAATTGCACTTCTTGCATGCTCCACATACATCCCTTAATTCCATCAGCACAACTCACCTTCTCTCTATTGGCTGCCATTACCTGACTACAAGGAACCTCATGCACTTTACAACTCATTCTCATGGCCGTAGACAGATCTAAGAAATTATGAGTGCTTCCTAAATCCACTAACACTACCATTTGCCTCTTTTTGTACCACCCTTCCACTTTCATAGTTCTATTCTTAGAGGACATAGCAACTCCATGCAAGGTAACAATAGGCATCTCGGCATCTTTAGACTTCCCTTCCTCTTATTAACGTTTTATTTCATCCTCTTCTGTCTCTTTTGGTTCTAGCAACATTGAATACACTCTCTTTCCTCGGCATTGTGACCATATGTATACTTTTGAACTAACACAAGGACAAAAGACGAAATCTTTTGTTCAAGTAAAGAATATGATGTAGTAATTCACAAGCGATAATACTGAATATTAAGGGAAAGGAGTTAGGTTTGAATGTTATTTGGAACTAGGATAGCAAAATGACTTATCAAACCATTCATTTCCATTGTCCGACCCAAATAATTCTGACACACGCCACGTCAGATTTACAACAGAGAAATTAATGGAATGGTTTTTGTCAGCATTTGAGGTACCTCCTATTTGGAGATGTCATCGGATTTGATTGAGCCTTTGCTCTTCCACTTTAATTTTGAGCTCCCACTTTTCTAATTCAAGTTGCACTCGCCCATGCCCCGAGAAGGTGCTCACTCTCGTCCTCTGCTACTCGATTTTAATCTCAACCTTCAATTTGAGTTTGATAAAAGCCTCGGCAACCGGTTCAAACTTCGAATCGACCTCCCTCTTTCCCCCTCGAGGGCAATTCACATCCCCTTCTTATTCTTCAAGAACTCTCAACTAATTCGTCTATCTTTTACGTGCCAAAACCACTGTTCAAAGGAAGGGAAAATTGAGGAAAAGGGCACTCTCTCCCCCTCAAGCACTTTCGCCCCCTCGAGAGTCACCTCTTCTCATTGCTTCCTCCTCGATTCTTATATGAGTTCCGGTTCTACACTCAAATCGGGTCTATTCTCCGCGACTTAGTGACATGAGTCTGGGTCTAATGCCCGAGTTGTGTCCGACATCTCTAATCAAAGACTTCTTTAAAGTAAATGCCACCGTTTATGAGAATGAAAGGGTTAGTAATTATGAGTTCCCAAATGATTTTCAGTTAAACCAATTTTCAAAACTTAAGGAGGTGGCGAATCGTAATACACACTTAGGTTATATGTATATATAAGCAACTCGTGGAGACCTAACACGTTTACAACACCGATGATATGAACCGCCGTCTTTGTATTACATAAGAAAATTCTTTTTTTTTTAATATACGTAAATTTAATTAGTTAATTTTGAAAATGTACGATGCAAGTTACACACCCAAAACAATCATACTTTGTTGCCCGTTGTAGCCGAAGAAATTATGCAATGGACAGACAGACACCACATTGTAGATGAAGGCGTTTCAAAAATTTATCCCAAATAATAATAATAAAAAAAAGAAACAAAGAAGAGCAGTTGAAGGTTGTTGATCGGGAATCCTCGTCAAATAAGTCGGCTACAAAATAATGAAAGACCAGTCCAAACAGCTAACGAGGACGACAACAATCGTGTTCGATCCAAGGTAGTTAGTTATATCTATCTCATTTTGGTTGTTGACTTACTATTTCATTTTAAAATAGTTTCCCCCAATTAACTAATCATAAGAGCTACTAGGGGAGACCAAGACTTTGTAACCCATCCGTCTCCACTACAAATACGAATTGTTGGTCATTCAGTCAAAAGCGCATAGTTCAAAATAAGCAAAGCGTTTGCGTAGCACTGCAAGCGTGGAATGACGATGATCACAACTGTGGCCGAGACGTGGACAGGCATCAGCACGGCGCTGGCGGGGCTCGTGCTTGCTTGGACCATGCTCAACCAGTACTTGCCTCCCCACCTCCGCGGCCAGATCCAGACTTATATTCAGCGCCTGGTCGGCTACCTCTACCCTTACATCCAGATCAAGTTCCCTGAGTTCTCCGGTGAGAAGCTCAAGCGCAGCGAGGCTTACACCGCTATCCAGAATTATTTGATTGGGAACACCTCAGCCACAGCCAAGCGGCTGAAGGCTGACTCCATCAAAGATAGCCAATCCCTGGTTCTGACCATGGACGAAAACGAGGAGATCACTGACGTGTTTGAGGGAGTGAAGGTGCGGTGGTCTTCGGGGCACGTCTCGAAGAAAAACCCCTCGTTCTCGTAGTCGGACGAGCAGAGGTTCTTTAAGCTTACCGTGCACCGGAACCAACGCAGCTTGATAACGGATCGTTACGTTAAGCACATACTCGATGAGGGGAAGGTGATTGCCGCACGTAACCGGCAACGGAAGCTCTACACGAACGAACCGAGCAGCAGCTGGCACGGGTACAGGTCCAAGAAGTGGAGTCATGTGATGTTCGAGCACCCGGCTACGTTCGATACCTTGGCCATGGACCCAGCCAAGAAGAAGGAGATCGTGGATGATCTTGAGAAGTTCACAAAGGGGAAGGAGTACTACGCTCGGATTGGAAAGCCGTGGAAACGTGGATACCTATTGTATGGCCCGCCAGGGACGGGGAAAACGACCATGATCGCGGCCATGGCGAACTTCCTGAACTACGACCTGTATGACCTTGAGTTGACGACGGTGAAGAACAATTCGGAGTTGCGAAAACTGCTGATTGAGACCTCCGGCAAGTCCATCATCGTGATCGAGGACATCGACTGCTCGCTTGACCTGACTGGGATGATGACGAAAAAGACGATCCTGCAGAGAAACTGACCAAGGACGAGGAGGACAAGCCGAGTAAGGTTACCCTCTCAGGGCTACTCAACTTCATCGACGGGATATGGTCGGCATGTGGCGGGGAGAGGATCATCGTCTTCACGACCAACCACGTCGACAAACTTGACCCTGCGCTGATCCGAAGTGGAAGAATGGACAAGCGCATCGAGATGTCCTATTGCTGCTTCGAGGCGTTCAAGTTGCTCGCAAGGAACTACCTTGGCCTGGAGGATGCCCACGAGCTTTTCCCTAGGGTGAGGGACCTTCTGAAAGTAGCGGAGATGACGCCGGCAGACGTTGCGGAGAACCTAATGCCAAAGTCGACAGAAGATGATGTTGACAAATGCATTAAGAACCTGGTAGCTGCACTCGAGAACAAGGTTAAGCAGGACGAGGAGGCAAGGGAAAAGGCAAAAGCTGTGAGCAGTCCAGAGGGAGATGAGTCAAAGGAGGATGATCCTGAGAAATCGGAAAATGCCATAGCCAATGTTGTTCAGGAGAAAGCCGCTTAAGATTGCTCTCAGCTGCTACTAGTATGTGCTGCCATTGATCAGGATCTAATTCCTTCAACAGTAACGTGGTTGTTTTACGTCAGCCGGCCGCTTTTACATGTTTTGCTATCCGGAAAACACGCAAGAGAAATTCTTGCGTCCATATAGACGGCCCGTGGAGTTTGGTCATCAAATGAATTTTATCAATCTAATTGTGCCCGACCGAACGGGGACTGCTCCAACGGCCACAATCGACCAGATGAAGCTAAACAGCTCCTCAACAGTTTGCCACTCTGTCATGAGGTCAGAAAACAGAAACACTGAATTCACAATGTTCGCGCCAACGTTCGACGTACCTGCTTGGACATGATAAGAAGACATTGCCAAAACGAATCCCTACCGAACTTCCCAAATCAACATTCCCCACCAGGCTTCCAACCCTAGATGCAAATATTCATCCGCATATATACATATGTCGTCGTCGTTTGTTTCTGCTTTATAACACGCACCATGTAAGAAAAGCATACGCCCCAGACCGAGCAAATTCAAGTCATTTTAGGGGTAACGGAAAACACAAGTTTTATCAAAACCAACTTAGCACCCACCAGAAGTTCTTTTACAAGACAACTGTAGCTATAGACAAAATAACAACTAATAAAAAATGTTATACCAAATGTACCTGGAAATGGCGCTTGACATGGTGAAGTAATGTGTTACTTGTGATCGACAATGTTGCTTTACAAATTGTATGCTTATCTTTAGTGATAAGCTTGAGCAAAGTATTTTGGAGTGTGTGCAGTATGTTGCTACTTATATTATGCTACTATTGTCCAGTTACGCTTGTCCACTAAATATATGGAAATAAATATTTCTTATTTATGTTATATTTTGAATTAATTTAGAAAATATTTCGAGAGGCAATTTAAATCATTTGTTTAAGTAACTCAAAATTATAATATTAGATTTCAAAGTTAAGATTTGTAAATAAAATATTTTATGAAAGCATTCTGTTTTTCTACAGTAATTACACTGCCAAGAGACAAATTGTCAAATCAATAATCTTGATTATGATTTAATTTTAATAATTGATATGATAAGAATATCATTAGGTCAAATAGTTTATAAACATAAAAATAAATAATTTCATTTAAATGAAATAAATTAATCAAGGAAAGTTACTGTTTATGGACTTGGGTGCGGCAACCGTTGAGCAGGTATATGCTCAACTGTAATTTTAGAAACAAATCAAGGGTAACCTAAGCAATTTATACAGTTAGACACACACTTGCGCGTGCGCGCCAGAAGTCTCTTCTTGTAAGGTAGAGCAGGAGTTGAGAACGCCGCCGATATGGAAAGATGTCCTCCCGAGTGCGAAGTGCTATGCAGAAGTCTCATTCTTCTAATTCAGAGGGACGGTAGAACAAGTTACGTGGGAGCCGTCAAAGTTGAAAATTATATCCAAGACACTGGGTTGTACGGTGCAGTGAGTCACGATTGTAGTAACCGTACGCATTCGAACTGTATATAGGACATATATCCTGACTTTGTTGTGTGAGGAACCTAACCCCTTCCTTTTTCTTTTCTGTCGATTGTCCAGAAGAGGATCTCCTATCTTATTTAAGGATTCCAAATCTTACTATGTGAGAAACTGAAAGTCTATCGTGAAGGGTCCTCCCGTTACCACTCCTCCTCCTCTTCCGGGACCTGTGCTGCCTGCTTCGGAGCCGGATTCACCTACTTCCGATGTCTCGCCTGACTCTCCAGGAACACCCAAACTGGAGGTTGGATTGATTCGGTCTCATTCCTTTCGGTCCTGTCTGTTTACATTCCTGATTGATGTACGCTGCTGCCACAGAAGAGTGATTCATTTTGCAGCCCCCGTGTAAAGTTGGAGGGGAGGACGATATACTACAAGGTGGCCGACGAGGATGGCCTCTTCAATGAATCTGAAGAGGGGATGTCATTCTTATTCAAGGGTAGCCAGCTAGAGGAGCTGGTTGAGAGACTGGAGGACGAAACGGGGCTCGAGGATCTGGTCGTCTGTTCCCATTGGAAAGGGAAGCTCTACCCTCTCCGGCTGCAGCTCCCACCAAACAACGCCGCGATGCATATCGTCGTACTTCCGTCCTCCTCTGAAGGTACGACCATCACCTCTACATCTACCCCCTCAAACTTCTTTAGTGGGCGTGGACACGACTAACGTCTCTTTCTCATCCGGTTCTTTCGCAGCGGTGAAAGATCTCGAGGTGCTGCTGAGTGCGAGCAGGAGCTAGTCCCGCCGTTGCCATCCTTAGTCTCCGGTCCGGACGTAATCTTGTTGACTAATGTTAATCATTAGAAAAAAAGTTTCATGTACTTTTGGAGTTTACATTATAGTTAATATAAATTCAACAGGGGCCCTCATTTTATAGATTCCCCTTTTGCGTGTTATCGGTCGCTCCCGGACTTGTCGACCAACTGTTTGATTATTTGGGTCGCTGAAATTTCCCCGCGAAGATTGGCTTCATAAACCCCAGGAATGAGCTTTCTGCTCCCTCGCTTGACCTCCCATCTCTCGATATCCTCAACAAATGGAACCACCTTGGCCTTTGGACCCACAAGAAGATACCGTGCCTGGAATGCTTGTTCAGCTTGCAGGCAATCTCATTCTCTGGTTGATGCAACGGTAATCATTCAACGTTCGAATTTTGGCGGTGGTTTTTTTTTGTGGATGATATGGTGGATGGGGTAAAGGGTTTTGGCCGTTGGATGTGTTAGAAGTCGGGGGAAGGCGAAGAGGTTTTGGTGGTGGTTGGAGGCGGGGCTGCGGGTGTTTTTTTGGAGCCATAAGGGCTAAGACGGTTGCCGCTAATTTGAAGGTGTTGGTTATGGAAAAGGGGATGCCCCTGTCCAAGGTTGTGTATTCCTTTCCCTTTCTTGTTCTGGGTTTATTTGGGTCAATATGAGGATGCAGTCAGTAAAGATAGCGACGGTGTGGTGAAGGTTTGGATGGTTGTCAAGGTTGATTGCCTTTGTTTGTTGTTGTTGGGTTACTGTAGGTCAAGGTTTCCGGAGGTTGTCGATGCAATGTGACTAATGGGCATTTTCCTGACAATATGGTGAGACGTTTTGTATTGATTTGTGCCCATGTGGTTGGTTGTCTGGATTTGGATTTTCCAGGTCTGGTTAATCATTGTAGATTCTTGGGTCATGCTTAATGTAGAAGATAGAACAAGGATCCCGTTGCGAATCTCATTGCCATGAATTTGGTGCTCTGCTAACATTTGCTTTGCTTAGCTCAGTTTTTAGAATTGTGGGTGATGATAAAATGAGGTAGCTTAACTTGATGGAAAATGAAATGGACGGTGATATGGAGGTTATTAGACAATGTGAAGTGTTGTGGCATAGAATCCGGATCTATAAATGGTGAGGAATGCATGCTATTTTCTAAAAGAATTGCGATTGGGTTTATCTTATATTGTATTCTGATTCAGTTATATTGCGTGCTCTTTACTATGTGCAGTTTCCTTTGCTATTGTTGTGTATAAAGGCACTGTGATATTTAGATTTTGCAGAAAACTACCCTACGGGTCATAGAGAATTTAGGGGTTCCTTCTTTAGGAAACATGGATCCATGGACACCATGGCTTGGTTCCATGAACGTGGAGTTGGTTTGAAGGTATTCTTTGATACTCCATGAGCTTACCATTTTATGATTGTTGGCATGTCTATCGACATTTTCATTCTTGTTGGTAGACAGAAGACGATGGAAGGGTTTTCCCTGTAAGTGATAGTTCCTCATCCATTATTGATTGTCTAATGTCTGAAGCCAAGGGAAGGGGAGGTAAGTAGCTTTAACAAGTCCTTGTCTCTCTAATGAAATCCCTGTGATGCACTTGTTTGAGTCTTTAGTTCGCATGTCCTCTTTTGATATCTGAGATAAAAACTCTTAGAGTACCTGGTTATATGAAGAACAGAAACTTTGTTGTCTTTGGATAGAGGAATAAATGCATCATTCTTATGGATAGTGTGCTTTCAACTCTTGAAACGGGCCCTTTTAATAAGTAGGACGCAGCCTTCTGTAATGCTGAAATTGACAGTCTCCCCTCAAGAAATATTGTTAGGGATATTTGTGTCAGCTGTTCTATACCTTCACCAATTATTGTGGATTTTATGGCAGAAATGTAGGGGTGATGTGTGGTAGTGGTTTCATTTGTCTTGTCGGTATTGTTGAGGTTCTGCTATGGTTATTGTTTGTGTCTTCTTCTGCCCTTGCTATATACTTGGTTTGATTCATTAGAATTTTAGTTGATATATTATAGAATTTATGTTGAATTTTTTATTAGCTGTGTTGGCGAGTATAAAATAGAACTATGGTTAGTTTTGATGCAGACAGGAAAAACTGTCACAGCTGCTTCTGTTGATGCCAGTGGAAACTTCTTGATCAATGTTGAGCGGTGCACTGCCAACGTTGTAGAAAAGATTGAAGCAAATTATCTGCTGATTGCTACTGGTAGCAGTAAACAGGTGACTAATGTCATCCAAAGCACCATTCTTTGCAGCTGAAAACGTCAATACAATTTTCTATTTTTATTTTATCTTTTAGGGCTACATTTTGGCAAATCAACTGGGGCATTCTCTAATTGATCAGTACCTAGCTAACACTAGAGAATCACCGAATCCTCCATCTATCTTACATCTCTGTTTTGGGTGAGGAGGCAAACCACGATTTCTCATTGCCGAAGCTCCAAGAATTGTTCATGGTAGGATGCAATTTAAGCCAGTTTCCTTCCTTGTTGTCTCGCTCTAAGGAACTGAAAACTCTATACCTCTGGGATAACAAAATTCGAGAGATTCCCGGCTGGTCCTGAGCATCGGAATCGATACCTTGGAATTTTTGTATCTCGAGGAAAATATTATCATGGGAAGCATCCCTCTGTCCATATGCCAGATGACTTCTCTGTCCGTCATAGAATTGAGTGGAAATAACTTGACGGGGGTCATTCCTCAGTGTCTGGGTAATCTCACGGAACTACAGGTGTTAGGCTTGAGCTAAAATTCATCGAATGGGTCGCTGCCGCCCTCCTTGGTCAACTGCACATCTTTGGAGATTTTTTATGTCGACAACAACAATATCAGCGGTGCTCCTCCCAATTGGTTATCCACGTCTTCAACTTATCGTATTAATTTGTCTAACAATAAATTGAAAGGTCCCCTTCCACTACCTTCTTATTCCATGCGAATCTTTTCGGTTTCCAACCACCATTTTTCTGGAATGATGTCTTCGGTAATATGTAATGCTATCAATCTTCAGGTGCTAGACTTGTTAAATAATAGTCTGACCGGGGTCCTGACTGACTGCTTGAAAAACGTCACTAGGAATCTTTTATGCTCTGAACCTTCGTGCAAACGAGTTTCATGGTAAGATTCCAGATATTTTTCACGAAGCAAGAATGCTGACATCAATTGATCTTAGCAGAAATCAATTCGACGGAACGTCGCCGAGATCTCTATCCCGTTGCAAATATTTGGAATTCCTGGACGCTGGCAACAACAAAATAATAGATTCATTCCCCAATTGGCTGGGGGGTCTTCCGTTGAAGGTCATCAGTTTAAGATCCAATCATTTTTGTGGCCATGTAAATATTGACGGGGGTACTCATCCTTTCATTGTGGCATGTATCATGAACCTCTCCCGCAACAGTTTCGACGGCAATCTACAAGACGAATTTATAGTGAAATGTTTGACATGATGCGAGGGGATAATTACAATTTTGGGAATCAATATATGTTGTCAATTGATAAGAGTTCGGGTTCCTCGGTGATGATTGACTTGAAAGGGATCGAGATGGAGATGATAGAGATTCCTAAAAGTATTGGATTACTTAAATCGCTCAGGGGCGTGAATTTCTCTCACAACCGCTTCACTGGATTGATCCCCCAATCCGTCGGGAACTTGACAAATCCGGAATCACTGGACCTCTCTTCTAATCATTTGCTGGGAGAAATTCCACAGGAATTGGTGAAACTTACATCTCTTGGATTTTTGGACCTCTCATGGAACACCCTTACGGTGCCTATACCGTTCGTAGGACACTTCAACACCTTTTGAAGTAGCTCGTTTCAAGGAAATCCCGGACTCTGTGGTATTCCGCTCACGAGATCATGCGGTCAGGGAAACAAGAAAGCACAGTCACCATCGGAAGGAAAGGATGATGGAAAGAAGGAAGCAGGGGATGGACGGTGTGGGAGTACGAGTCGTTGTGTTCCGGGACTGGGATGAGGATGGGGATATCGTTGGGATACATGATGCTGGAAATGGGAAGTCCCTCTGGCTGGTCCGGATGGTCATGTCATTCATACCTTGACTAGATTGTGGTGCAGTTATTCTTCATGTCCGTTGGATTGGAAATACTAGTGGGGTTTGATGCATCCTTACCTTCTCACAACTCATCTCCCTCCTTCCTTTCTTTGTCGCTTTCCAGTGATGAGTTTTCCTTTCCCCTGTTTTGAGCTGTGTTGGAACTACTTCCCTCGTGGCATGTGTTCGCTAAAACGCACACGCAAGTATACGGGTCGCGCCAAGTAATAAAGTGATGAGAAAAGTCGTTCCCACGAGGACTGATTAGACAGAATCTACCGCCAATAGTCAATTATTGAGTTCAAATTCTAGTCAAGAAGGTTGAGTAATAAAAGGTTGGGAGCAAGAAAGTAAATCGCAATAAAAATAGAAGCAAGGTTGTAAATCGAATAATAAAAGCCTAGGACTCCGAATCCCCTATCGATTCGTAGATTATCACACTCTCTCTTCCTCAATTCAATCCGTTTTACCGTTTACTAACCACAATTCCTTAATAATCGCTACACCTCTCTCGAGGCTGTAACTGTGAATTACTAATCACCCGTAAACCTATATTTCTATAGCGAATCACGAATAATCAGAATTCCTTGAGTTCCAATTGTTCTCTCGGTTACCTACGAGTGTATATCTCTATACTCCTCTTAGTTAAACCGATCTCTCGGCCTTAACCTAGGTTATGCTTCCTCTCTTCTAATCCTAAGTCTCTCTCGAGTTCACTTAAGACTAAGAATTCATACAAACCGGCGATCAACCCGATAGGTAAGCATTAAACACAGAAGAAACACAAGTAAACGATAAATCTTCTTAAATTGAATCCGAAAAAGTAGATAACCAACTACACGAGTCGGTTCATCATCATCCTAGAAAAGATGTTTAGTTCGACATCGCAAACGAAACAAAAAGCAAAGAGAAAAGAAGGATCGTCGAAGTCTCCATCAACGTCTTCGTCTCCTTGTTCCTAGCCGTCGTCGGGTGCCAAAACCAGAGTCAGAAGGGGAAGATAAGATATTCCCGTAAACCTAAAATCCAATCCTTTTATACCTAAAGCAAATCTAAAATAAAATCTAATTTTCGGGCAATATTACGTCGTGCAGCTGCAAGAGAATTCGTTGCAGCTGCAACGACCTCTCTGAAGCTCTCTTCATCTCTGCCCTGTCGTACTCGTGCAGCTGCATGGGACTGGCGTTGCAGCTGCAACGCCCAGTCTGATGCCCTTGGTTGATCCCTCCTCTCGTCGTGCAGCTGCACGAGCTTGGAGTTGCAGCCGCACGAGCCTGTCTGTCGTCCTTGGCTTCCCTTGCAGCAGCATCATGTCCTCCGCCTTCTATTTCTCTTCATCCTTCACCCTTTTTGCTTTGTTTTCCGTCATGCCTTCATTTACTTCCTACGATTACAAAGCAAACGTGATGAATAACCATTTACAGCTCAATTGGCAAACAATAACCATTAACATTCTCGAAACTAACTAGATTTAAGCCTAAATGTGATCATATAACTCTATTTTACTAGAGTTATCACACCCCCAAACCTAATTTTTGCTAGTCCTCGAGCAAAACAAAATAAAACATGCCAAGGCGAAGCAAACACAACTCAACGTCACTCCTCAGAACACCTTAATCCTTTGATTGCAAATTGTCCTTAAACACCCTCAGATGAGGTCGCACACTTCATTCAGAGTCAGAGTCTATTCACCGCTAGCGTGTGCTATTAACACTTTGCTTTAAAACTCATCCCAGTAGGTTACCCTTTCACAATGATTACCACACACCCTCGAATCTTTCATAGCCACCGAGGAATTTTCAGGGACTTACCTCTCACCGCCTCCTTCCACCTACTCATGACCTTCTACGCAATTATTCTTGTTTCATTTTTTTTTTCTCTCGATTGCACGACTCTAAATGCTAATCAATTCCCGCAAACGCCCGTGTAGCGAGTTCTCAGTCAGTGTCTCCCGGTCCAGTTGGACCAAGGCACTAGGTGATAAAGCACCCCTAGGACGAAAACTCGAGCCGCAAGGAAGACTCACACCACAAGCACATATCCAGGCCTTATCTTTTCATTACTCACTAATCGTTGCTTCTTTTTCAATTTTTCATACTTTCTAACCTGGATAGTGGTGCTCAGAGCCTTGGCAACCGTTTTCTTTCTTTCTCTTTTTTTTTTTAACAAAGGTCAGAGTTAGCTTCAAGAGTTAGTTTAAGAACCCCTACTTATCCCAGTGGCTATACTTTCAAGGAAGGTGTAAAGCTCTCACTGTTAATCATGCTCCCTACCGAGTATTTCTCTTTTTGCTCATTCAAATTCACACGCTAACTTAGAACAACCTCCTTCTCTTCCTTAGGTGTGCTCTACCTCAAGGCATCATCCTAGAGTCAGACTCTTCGCTTTCAAATTCCTAAGGCTACCTGAGGAGGTTCGACGTGAATCTAGGAACTATTTTTATTTTTTTATTTTTTATTTTTTTTATTTTTTTCTTTTACGAACCTAAAAATGATCGAAAACGAAAACAAACTAAACCAAATTTCTAAAAACATAAAGGAGCCTAACACGCACCAGCAGACACCACACCCCCAAACCTAAACATTGCAACGACCTCGGTGCAAACATAACTCCGTAATAGAAACTCGAAAAGAAAATGCAAAAGGGAAAAGGTGCTCCCTGATCAATCGTCTCCGAGCTGCTCATCCTCAGAGATAGGGTCATCCGCTGCGTCTTCCGTAGGAGGGGGATAGTGAAAAACGGGCTCCTGAAACGAAGAAAAATCCACGCCCTGAGAAGAACCGAAATGACGGAAACAATCCATTTGATACCTCTGGTAGTCCATGGTATGTTGCTGGTAAGCTAGCGAACGCGCTTGAAAATCCAAGGAACACTGTTGAAATGCCAAGGCGCGCTGCTGGAAGTCCATCGTGGATTGCATAAACGTTGTCATTTGAGCCCAACGTTCTTCCTCAGAGGGAAAACTCGATACCGGAGTCGGGTCGGGTTGGGAGTTTTTCCCCTCCAGTAGCAGCTTGAACCGGGACTCTACCCCCGTCGCGTCTCTCCTTGGCCGTGATCTCGTGCTGGATCCTGAGCCATGATGCATTGTTGAGCGATTTCTGAGGTTGGAGCAGCCCATCCTTCGGATCCACCCTAATCCCTGCCTGTCTACACAACTCAGTGATTATGGTGGGAAACCATAATCCAAGATTAAGTTCACGAAGACAGCGATGAATCATACCATTAATCACTACCCCTACATCAATCTGTTTCAACTGCAATATGCAGTATATCAACGCCGCCCTTTCCTTAGTTAAACGGGAGACGTTGGTTCCCGGGATAAGTCGTGCGGAGACGAAGAGTTGCCACATCTTCGCCGTCGCATGGAGATCTGAACCCTGGAGTGCAATGGGTTCGTTAGATGTCGACATTATCCACCGTGCTCCTGCCCGGTCCCTAGTTAATAACTCTAATATTGCTCGGGCATCAAAGGATTCGGCTAGATACGCATTCCAGCCATCAGTTTCATAACGGGGCAAGTTATAAAGTGACGCAATTGCATCCGGGCTAAATACCACTTTCTTATTCTTGACTCGAATTGTTTCACCGTTCGAGTCATAGGTATGCGCATTCGCATAGAAATCCCTAACCAAAGGTATACTAGCCGGAGCCGGTTCCCAGCAAAACTCTACCCATCCTAGCTTATCAATTATGTACTGGAAATTTTCGAGATACCGCTCATTAGCGTTGATCCCTCGCTCCTCAATGATCGAGCGGGTCATTGCCGCTTCCCTAATCCTATCTTCCTCGGTGTGACCCGAGGAAGACCCGGCACCGGATTTCTGCCTCTTCGGAGCCATCTAACCAAAGCTCCACTTACGCACGTCCTAATCTAACAGCTAAGACCCACGAAATTACCGGAGAAACAACGGAAAGAGAACGCACCTGAGGTCCGAGCGAGAAGATTTGGACAGGGGCGCTGGCTCGAGATGTAGGAGACAATACTTACCCCGGGGAAGTCGTGGACGACGGGAATCGGCACCGGAGATCGTGGGGGCGTCTGGGATGAAGACACCGGAGGAGATCGCGGACGATCAGGAATCGGCGCCGGAGGTCGTGGGGGCGTCTGGGGGAGAAGACCTGCAAGTGAAGGAGAAGAAAAATGAATTTAGGGTTGGGGGCGGCCGGCCCCTCTTTTATTTTTTCCTGAAAATCCGAACCGGTGCAGCTGCACGACCCTGTCGGATGACCTTCACTGATTTTCTGAGGACCTCGTGCAGCTGCACGAGATTTCGTTGCAGCTGCAACGATCTGTCAGACAGCCCCCCTACAGATGGATGCAGCTGCAAGCGGGTGGGGTTGCAGCTGCAAGGTGTCGTCTGATGATCGCCCTTGTTCGCCCCTCGGTCATGCAGCTGCAAGAAGATTGGCTGCAGCTGCACGAAGCTCGCCTTTGGTGATTTGACTCTGACTGAGGGTCTCATGCAGCTGCACAAGAGGGTCGTTGCAGCTGCAACGACCTGGCAGACAGCTTCACCTTTGAATGGCAGCTGCATCAAAATTAGGCTGCAGCTGCACCGGTCCCATGATCATGTTGCTCCGTACTTTCTGCTCCCTGAAAAATCTAGCCAAAATCAAACTCAAAACTACAATAAAACAAATTAACCAAGAAAAAGAAATAAAATTTGACTCGGGTTGCCTCCCGAGCAGCGCTTGATTTAACGTCGTCAGCCTGACGCTCTGATCCTTTACGCGTCTTTCATCATTAGTGTCCCCGGATCCCGGTGGACAACACCTCCAAAGTATGGCTTGACGGGACTTGCGTTCACCTTAAACCTGTCAGAAGAGTCAGTACCTACTAATTCGAGAACACCGAATGGTAGTACCTGGGTAATTTCGAAAGGTCCTGACCAGCGCGATTTGAGTTTCCCTGGAAACAACCGAAGCCGTGAATTAAATAAAAGTACTAACTGACCAGGGGAGAATTTACGCTCTTTAAGTCGACGATCATGCCACGCCTTGGTCTTCTCTTTGTAAATGTGGGCATTCTCGTATGCATCTCTCCGAAATTCCTCCATTTCATTCAGCTGCATTAGTCGCTGCTCTCCTGCTGCGCTTGGGTCCAGGTTAAGCTTTTGGACCGCCCAATAAGCTTTGTGCTCTAACTCCACCGGCAGATGACAGGCTTTTCCATATACTAGCTTGTACGGCGATGTCCCAATCGGGGTCTTGAAGGCCGTCCTGTATGCCCATAGTGCATCGTCAAGTTTGGTGGACCAATCTTTTCGATTAGCACTTACCGTTTTCTCCAGGATCCTCTTGATTTCGCGGTTGGACACTTCTACTTGGCCGCATGTCTGAGGATGGTAGGGCAACGCCACCTTATGCTTGATTCCATATTTACGCATCAGTGTAGTGAACTTGTTGTTGCAGAAATGAGCTCCACCGTCACTGATGATGGCTCGTGGTGTTCCGAACCGCGTGAAAATCTGTCTAAGAAATTTCAAAACTCCACGAGCATCGTTAGTGGGTAACGCGACAGCTTCGACCCATTTGGACACATAATCAACAGCCACTAAAATGTACTTGTTCTTAAACGAGTCTATGAAGGGGCCCATGAAGTCTATTCCCCATACATCAAAAAGTTCAACCTCTAAAATGCTATTCAGGGGCATTTCATCACGACGCGAAATATTGCCTACCCTTTGACAACGATCACACTGTGCGACAACAAAGTAAGCATCCTTAAACAGGGAGGGCCAATAAAAACCTGATTGTAGGACCTTGGTTGCTGTTTTGTGACCGCCGTGGTGTCCACCATACGGTGATGCATGACACTGCTCAAGGATCGGCCTGATTTCTTCTTCCGGGACACAACGCCGAATAACCTGATCTGCACATTTACGAAAAAGCAAAGGCTCATCCCACATATAAAATTTTACGTCATGAACGAACCTTTTCCGCTGTTGGCTTGACATGTCTGGAGGAAAAATATTCGCGACTATGTAGTTCACATAGTCGGCATACCAAGGTGCTGCTACCTCCACAGCGAACAGTTGCTCATCAGGGAAGGAATCATTGATCAGCGTCGAAATTGTGGTGCTCGTTGTTCCCTCCTCCAGCCGAGATAAGTGATCAGCCACCTGATTCTCGGAACCTTTCCTGTCGACGATTGTAAGATCGAACTCTTGCAACAATAAAACCCAACGGATTAGTCGCGGCTTGGAATCCGCTTTAGAAATCAGGTAGCGTATGGCAGCATGATCAGTATGCACAATCACAGAAGAGCCAATCAAATAAGGCCTAAACTTATCAAATGCAAACACGATTGCCAACATCTCCTTTTCCGTTGTCGTGTAATTGACTTGGGCGGAATCGAGTGTCCTACTAGCATAGTAAATTGCACGAAAGTGCCTATCTTTCTTCTGTCCTAAGACCGCTCCTACGGCTAAATCACTCGCATCGCACATGAGTTCAAAAGGCAGGTTCCAATCAGGGGCAACGATAATTGGAGAGGACACTAACCTCTCTTTCAATGTATGGAACGCCTCCATACACTTACCGTCGAAGAGGAAAGGTGCATCTTTCTCCAGGAGGCTGCACAACGGTTTGGTAATCTTCGAAAAGTCTTTAATAAACCTCCTGTAGAAGCCAGCGTGTCCCAGAAAACTTCGAACTCCTTTCACTGATGTCGGAGGGGGTAGCTTCTCGATTGTCTCCACCTTGGCCTTGTCCACCTCGATGCCACTCTCTGAAATTCTGTGACCTAGCACAATACCTTCACGCACCATAAAGTGGCATTTTTCCCAATTCAAAATCAGGTTAGTCCGCTCACATCGTGCAAGGACAGTCGCAAGATTATCCAAGCAATTTGTAAATGACAATCCATAAACTGAGAAATCATCCATGAATACCTCAATGGTCTTCTCAATCATGTCCGAAAAAATTGCTTGCATACATCGCTGAAACGTGGCAGGCGCATTACATAATCCAAACGGCATACGACGGAAAGCGAACGTACCGTAAGGGCAGGTGAAGGTAGTCTTTTCCTGGTCCTCAGGTGCAATCGCTATCTGGTTATAACCTGAGTAACCATCCAGAAAGCAGTAAAAACTTTTACCTGCGAGACGGTCCAACATCTGATCGATGAAGGGCAACGGGAAGTGATCCTTGCACGTGGCTGCATTGAGCTTCCGGTAGTCCATGCAGATCCTCCACCCGGTGACCGTCCTCGTCGGAATGAGCTCATTTTTGCTGTTCTCGACCACCGTGATGCCTCCCTTCTTAGGTACGCACTGGACTGGACTCACCCATGAACTATCCGAGATCGGATAGATGATTCCTGCATCAAGCCATTTAATGACTTCTTTTCTTACCACCTCTTTCATGTGCGGGTTCAGTCGCCGTTGATGCTCGACGGACGCCTTCTTCTCACTATCCAAGACAATCTTGTGCATGCAAATTGCTGGACTAATCCCTTTGATGTCCGCAATAGTCCACCCGATGGCTGTCTGGTGCTCCCGAAGCACTCGTAGCAACATCTCTTCCTGTTCGTTAGTCAACGAAGATGAAATAATAACAGGAAGGGTGTTGTCCTTACCTAAGTAAGAGTACCGTAGGTGATCTGGTAAGGGCTTCAACTCCAACTTCGGGGGCTCTTCGATGGAAGGCTTGATGGTGGTTGCAGGTCGGTCAAGAGGTTCCACCCTTTGAAATTGTCGCACAAAGGCCACCTCTTCCTCAGACGTCTCGTTAAGGAGTGCATCTTCCGTCTGTAACTCATAGGCTTCTAGAATAGTCTCGACGGTAACCTCCTCAAGTATGTCCACGTACCTGCATTCATCAACTTCATTAGGCATCTTCATGGCCTTATCCATGTTGAATGTTACCTCTTGGTCGTGGACTCTCATGGTGAGCTCTCCTTTCTGGACATCAATTAATGTCCTCCCCGTTGCTAAGAACGGTCTTCCCAGGATGATGGGAACCTCCCGATCCTCCTCGTAATCTAGGATGACGAAGTCCGCGGGGAAGATGAACCTGTCCACTTTCACCAACACATCTTCCACAATACCCTTCGGGTAAGTATAAGATCGGTCAGCTAATTGTAAGGTCAGCGATGTTGGTCTTACCTCTCCGATGTTCAGTTTCTTGAACACCGAAAATGGCATCAAATTGATGCTCGCCCCTAAATCACATAACGCATGACCAAAAAAATCAGTCCCAATGTGACAAGGGATGGTGAACTTACCAGGATCCTTAAGCTTTGGCGGTAGTCTTCTTTGAACAATTGCACTGCATTCTTCGGTCAACGAGATCGTTTCGTGCCCACCAAGCTTCCGCTTCTTTGACAGGATATCCTTCATGAATTTCACGTAGCTTGGCATTTGCTCAAGCGCCTCCGCGAAAGGGATATTGATCTGCAGCTTTTTAAACACTTCAAGAAACTTTTTGAATTGCTGCTCGTCAGTGTGCTTCTTTAAACGCTGCGGAAACGGAACTTGAGGAATAATAGGAACTACAGGCATAGGATCAGTACGTACCGGTGTTTCAATACTTTGATGCTCAGAGTCCTTTCTAGACTCCGTCTCACGTACCTTAGCCTGACGTTTCTCCCTAGCTTGCTCTTTTTCGGTCTCTTGCCGCTCAAACTCCTCTTCCAGGTCCTTCCCGTTTCGGAGGGTAATAGCACTGCAGTTTTCCCGATTCTTGGGGTTGAGCACTGTGTTGCTTGGAAACGTCCCCTGCGGTCTTATCACTAATGATCCTGCTATCTGCCCCATCTGCATCTCGAGCTGCTTGATCGAGGTCGCGTGGTCCTTCAGTATGAGCTCCTGCTGCTTCCTCGTCTCCTCTTGCTGTTTCCGAACCTCCTCATTGCTAGCCAGAACCTGTCTCAACAAATCTTCAACACTAGACTTAGGTTCACTTACGGGTTGTCGCATCGGTGGTGCAAATCCCGGTGGCTGGTTTGGTCGCGAAGGCCCGACATCCTGATGCTCCTGATTATTTCTCCACGAGAAATTGGGGTGGTTGCGCCATCCTGAGTTGTACGTGTTGGAGTACGGGTTATTCCTGTTGTTGCCTCCCACGTAGTTCGCCTCTTCAGCCTCTTGCAATTCCATCACCTGCAAATTAGAACGAGGTGGAGGGTTAGCATTTTGAGTCGACGTACGCAACGCCGCCATCTCTTTGGTCAGTGTCTCTAGCTGAGCGCTGAGGGCGGTGATAGCGTCTATCTGGTGATGTCCTCCTCCTCTTGCTGGTGCTCTCCTTTGGCCATTTGTCGCCATCGCCTCGAACAAATCCAGAGCGTCATCCGGTGTCTTGTTCATTATGGTACCTCCTGCGGCTGAATCGATGGTAGATTGGAGTTGCTCCGCTAGCCCGTCGTAGAAGCTCTGAACCAACATCCACTTGGGGATGTCGTGGTGGGGGCATAGCCTCTGCAGCTCCTTGAATCGATCCCACGCTTCGTACATGGATTCGCCAGCGAGTTGGCGGAACGAGGTGATGTCGTTCCGTATCTTCACAGTTCGGCTCGGCGGATAGTACTTGGACAGGAAGTGCTTGCGGAGGTCGTCCCATGAACTGATTGACTCTCCTGGCAGCGAATACAGCCACGCTCTGGCTTTATCTCGAAGCGAGAACGGGAACAGCCGCAACTTGATTGCTTCTGCTGATACTCCGTGGTACCTGAAAGTGCCACACAAATCCTCAAAACGCGTTAGGTGCCAGTGTGGATCTTCATTAATTAAACCTCCGAAATTGGAATTTTCAATCATATGAATAATTGAAGGTTTAATTTCAAACGTATCCGCCTGAATTTCAGGACGTAGAAAACCAGCATGATTTTGTGGAGTCGGCTGCGCATAGTCCCGCATCGTCCTCGGCTGTTGCTGCGCCGCAATGTCAACAACATTGTTGTTGTTGTTGGCGTTCGCCATGGTGTCCCTTTGACCTCTTCGTAAAATCCGAAAAGTTCGTTCTATTTCAGGGTCAAAGAGTAGCTCTTTATCACCTTTTTGATGTCGCATACACCTGCAAAAGATGAAAAGAGAATCAGTGACTAGAATAAAACTTATAACTGAAAATTGACTGAAATAATTCTATTTCAGTCCCCGGCAGCGGCGCCAAAAACTTGTTCGCAAAAACGCACACGCAAGTATACGGGTCGCGCCAAGTAATAAAGTGATGAGAAAGATCGTTCCCACGAGGACTGATTAGACAGAATCTACCGCCAATAGTCAGTTATTGAGTTCAAGTTCTAGTCAAGAAGGTTGAGTGATGAAAGGTTGGGTGCAAGAAAGTAAATCGCAATAAAAATAAAAGCAAGGTTGTAAATCGAATAACAAAAGCCTAGGACTCCGAATCCCCTATCGATTCGTAGATTATCACACTCTCTCTTCCTCAATTCAATCCGTTTTACCGTTTACTAACCACAATTCCCTAACAATCGCTACACCTCTCTCGAGGCTGTAACTGTAAATTACTAATCACCCGTAAACCTATATTTCTATAGCGAATCACGAATAATCAGAATTCCTTGAGATCCAATTGTTCTCTCGGTTACCTACGAGTGTATATCTCTATACTCCTCTTAGTTAAACCGATCTCTCGGCCTTAACCTAAGTTATGTTTCTCCTCTTCTAATCCTAAGTCTCTCTCGAGTTCACTTAAGACTAAGAATTCATACAAACCGGCGATCAACCCGATAGGTAAGCATTAAACACAGAAGAAACACAAGTAAACGATAAATCTTCTTAAATTGATTCCGAAAGAGTGAATAACCAACTACACGAGTCGGTTCATCATCATCCTAGAAAAGATGTTTAGTTCGACATCACAAACGAAACAAAAAGCAAAGAGAAAAGAAGGATCGTCGAAGTCTCCATCAACGTCTTCGTCTCCTTGTTCCTAGCCGTCGTCGGGTGCCAAAACCAGAGTCAGAAGGGGAAGATAAGAGAGCCCCGTAAACCTAAAATCCAATCCTTTTATACCTAAAGCAAATCTAAAATAAAATCTAATTTTCGGGCAATATTACGTCGTGCAGCTGCAAGAGAATTCGTTGCAGCTGCAACGACCTCTCTGAAGCTCTCTTCATCTCTGCCCTGTCGTACTCGTGCAGCTGCATGGGACTGGCGTTGCAGCTGCAACGCCCAGTCTGATGCCCTTGGTTGATCCCTCCTCTCGTCGTGCAGCTGCACGAGCTTGGAGTTGCAGCCGCACGAGCCTGTCTGTCGTCCTTGGCTTCCCTTGCAGCAGCATCATGTCCTCCGCCTTCTATTTCTCTTCATCCTTCACCCTTTTTGCTTTGTTTTCCGTCATGCCTTCATTTACTTCCTACGATTACAAAGCAAACGTGATGAATAACCATTTACAGCTCAATTGGCAAACAATAACCATTAACATTCTCGAAACTAACTAGATTTAAGCCTAAATGTGATCATATAACTCTATTTTACTAGAGTTATCAGCATGAACGTGGAATTAGTGTTTTGAAGTTGATGTTTTGTGGTACAAGGGGAGGGCTTGTTCTTTAAACCCCATGTACAAACATAGCTCCAACTCCTTTTAAGCTGGTGGTTTCCAATGAAGCATTTCATTTGTGTGGTAAAAAATAGATTATGTGATTTGAGTTTGTTCTTATGACATTACTTTTTAAGGCCGATGGTATATTATTACATGAAAGTCATATGCCAAATGTGACTCTAAAATTTAACGGGAAGAAGATCACTATTGGCTTTCCATTTATCTGCATAGTTTTAAAACATTAAAAATGTTGATTCAAAATTTTTCATTTTCTACATTTTTCGAGATTCCAAAAACCGTGTCTAAAGCAGTTTAAGAGATTCTCGGAATCCAATTCTATTCTTCCAATAGTGAAACCACAAAAGATATAATCATTTGTTGTGTTATATTACAAAGTTTTTAAAATTTGAAAAAAATTGATTATAATTTGATAAAGAAGAAAAGGGAAGCGTCGATATAATTATTTTATGACAATTATGTCAAGTTCTAAGAGCAACATAAATAAAAAGGGTTGATTCTACCTGCTCAATTAATCCGTCAATTTCATTAGCAAACAAGGGATGGAGAAACGACGGGTGTGTTGATAACTTAATGCATCTCTCTCTTTCGGACTTTGTAATCCAAATATCTTCTCGTGGGTGTGGGGGGCTGACACTCCCTCTCGCTACCTTCTTATTGTGAAGATCAATGTCCAATTCGTATTGCATGACTTATCACGCAATCGCTTCTGGTGTGAGATTCCCATAAACATCGGATTGTTTAGATCGCCTAATGGCAAACAAAACTAGTTGAAAATATACTCATTCAACTGTAGCCGGAAGACAAATTGTACAATCCAATATATTATAAGTTTTAAAGAAACGAAAATGAAAATTACCTGCCAAGATGAACAAAATCTACTAACACCATGTCACGTAAACAAAATCGGATCCCGAGGCCAGACCCATATTAGTCCCCGAAGGCCAAAAAGCCCAGATCCGATCCCAATCCGCGTGTATGATAAGCCTAGGCGCAACTTATTGCCCCCGAGCTCTCAACAAAAGCCAATTAAGTGAATGTTTCTGTCCGATGGTTTTGCACCTCACAAGTGATGCGGATGTGGGTGGATGCAACTTCTGACGTTCTCTCAATTTGAGCAGATCAAGCGACACGATTACATGTGATTCGAGGACCTCTGCAAGAACGATTGTTGCATGTTCTTTTAAAGTTACATTTGAACAAAGCTGAAGGAGTATTTGCAACATCTAATTCCTCCCTCGAAGTATTTGCAGAGTGTCTGTCTGTCCTTCCTAAGTTCCACGCTAACAAAATTGGGGAAGATATCGTAATTTATTTTCTTTATAAATTAGTCACCGCTATTTTAAAAAAATGTCTTTGAAAAGCAAACTTATGACTAGACGAGTGTCTTCATGCAAATTTTAACGGAGAGAAGGCTTGGAATGAGATTCACATGTGGATTAAATTTGAATGGATGGAGTTGGAATATTCAATTCTCATGATGAAATGAAGTGATTCTTACATTGACAACATCATCCGCCATCCCATCATTCACGGCAAGTTGAGGCATCTCAATCACTAGCCATTTATTTCCGACCAGGAGAATTTGTTCGACTGATGGAAGCTGTTGCTTTATTTCTTTCTTTCTGAGTAATAATGTGTTTTGTGTATGGGTGGGTGGGGGCAGGGCGGGATGATGACTTCAGAGCCCATCAAGATCTCATATGATTAATTATCACACATTACATGTACACAAAATAAATTCAAATCCCCAAATTAAAATAATTGTTTATTACACTCGTTTTAAATATTTTTCTTGTTTGTATGTGCAGAAATGCACTTACTTTTCTTATAACATTTTATTTATACTTATGAAAATGTGAAGCCTGTGCAATCCAATGAACGAATGATAGGAGCCTGATCTCCAGTGACAATTCCACCGGCAATATCATCAGCCTCGACTTGACCAGTGCTGGCCTTCGAGGCTTCATCGGTTGTAGCAGTTCGTTGTTTTCTCTTCACCACCTTCGTCGCCTCAGCCTTCGTGGAAATGGCTTTCAATTCTCACCCATCCCTTCAGAGATTGGCATGTTCGCATGGTTGGAATACCTTGATCTTTCTTCATAAGGCATTTCAGGCATCCTTCCGATTGAAATCTGCAGGTTCTAACGTTGCGGAAAGAAACCTGCATTAATAGCAGAAACTACAGCAGAAGCGAGACAGAGAACAACGAAACCTTTTGTAGACACTAACTTCTGTAGCGCAACCTTCTACAGAACTACGGCCAAACCAAAACTTAAGAACAATACGAACAACCTTTGAGCAAATGCTCTTTTCTAGATTTTGATTGATGGATTGATAGAGTGATGCATGATGCATCAGATTATATAAATAGACTGAAGAAAAACCCTTCAACTACCCTATTAAGTAGCACCCATTAACTCTAGAACACTAAACCTTATTTAATCTTTTCCATCATCCAACTCATTAACTCTCCACTAACATCAACATTTAATCTCTATTATCATCAGCCTTGAACCAACACCAACAAACTCCTCCTTGGATGAAGCCTGATAGACTCGTAACTTCTCCACAAACTCTTTCCACTTAAAATGACTTTGTAAATATATAGGCCAACTACGCTTCTGTGGTATAGTAGACCAACTCTATTTCATCCATCTATTTTATGCCTCTAAGATAGTAGTGCTTCACCTTTTGTTCAAGTTCTGCATTGCAGAAACCTCCATTATGCTCTATAGAAATCTTCTCCTGAGGGTAGCATTTTACGATAAGTCTATCATTATGCTTATTTACAGAACCATCTAGATTAGGCTTCATTCTGTAAACCCACTTCACTCCAATGACTTTTCTATCTTGTAGTCTATCCACAAGTTCCCAAGTTTCTTTCTTCTCGGTCATAGTCAGCTCCTCCAGCATTACAACTAGCCACCTTCTGTCTTCCTTTGCATCCTCAAAACCAATAGGTTCCAATACTGCAACATCACATCTTTCATAAATATCAGTTAACGATCTCGTGCTTCTTATTGGCGTATCATCAATCTGTTGTTCAGAACTAAGTTGCTACTCGACGTTCTGTCCCTCAACATTCTGCTCCTTAACATTCTGTTCCTCCAAAACAGGCTTCTGTGACATATGCCAAGTTTGCTCGGAACCTGACCTTTTGTTCGTCCAATTCCGCTTCTCTTCTTCAGAGATCTTGACATCTCTGCTAACAATTACATTCTCATTTGCTCTCAAACTTGAACTCTCTAAAGGAAATCTGTATTCTTTTCCCAGCAAGCACCTTCTGCAATCAGACGTAACCTTTTGTAGAACAGGAAGTCCTTCTACCATCTCATTCTTGTTTGAATATTTTTATAAAATCTAGTCTGTAAATATATTTCTTGTTTGAGTATTTTTATAACACGTAATATTTCAAGGATTTTTTTAAAATATTTATTATACAATATTCTCTGTTTTTTTTATTCAGCAAGATACTTTTTTGAGAAAGACCAAGACTTAAAAGCATTGTTGCCGTCTCCGATGAGGTAAGAAGCCTTTAACTCTGGTGGGCAGGCGTCTACATCTCAGTCTTAGCGTTTCGCTTGTGGGGGTGGGGCAGCCCCCTGTTTTCTCTTCTCTACATCCGTTGCCTCAGCCTTAGTGGAAATGGCCTCCTTGGGCAACTGCGCATCTTTGAAGGTTCTTAATGTCGATGACAACAGCATCAGCCTAATGCTAAGTTGTTGATTGATAAAAGCTTCTTCATTTCATAATATGTCTGTTTTTCATAACAACAGCATCAGCGGTAACATCAAGACAATTTGTCTATTTTTCTTTTTTTTTTTAAGTTTTAGATCTAAGGCAATCTTTTAAGTTTTAAGAGCAACATATATAGAAAAGGTTGATTCTACCGGCTCAATTAATCCGTCCATTTCATGTTCTTTTAAAGTTATCTTTGAAATAAACCTCAAGAGATTCAAATATTCAAATTCTTATATAAAAAAGTTGTTGCGTTGACGGCTTCAACATATGCACCATCGCTCACGGCAAGTAAGCAGCCACGCCGTCTCCAACTGGCAGGAAGACTTGGGGCGTCATGTCGAAAGCTCAAGTTTTGTGGACGATAAGTCTGAAGTGGAGGCATTGAAGAAGGAAATGATGAAGCTTCAGGAGGAAGTCGATGAGGAAAGGAAGATGCTACAGATGGCTGAGGTGTGGCGCGAAGAAAGGGTCCAGATGAAGCTTGCGGATGCTAAGGTTGCGCTGGAAGAGAAGTACTCTCAGATGTGTAGATTAGTAGCTGACCTAGAAAAGCTTGCCCCGAGGTCAAGAAACGTCGTGCCGGAAGTGAAGGATATACGAGAAGCAGAATCGCTTAGGAAGGCGGCTGCATCGGTTAATATTCAGGACCTGAAGGAATTCACCTATGAACCATCGAATGGGGACGATATCTTCTCTGTTCTTGAAGAAGCTGCTTTTGGTGGGAACAGCACGAGAGAGCTCGAGCAGCATGTCGTATACAGTCCTGCAAGCCATGCCTCGAAAATTTACACTGGCAGCCCCAAAGTCAATGATGTTTTCAAGGACAACGGTATCGTCTCAAGACGTCAAACAGGGTCTGTGAGTCACAATGGTGATGTGGAAGAAGACGAGAGCGGGTGGGAAACTGTGAGCAACCTTGAAGATCAGGGATCTAGTTTTTCACCCCAGTCAGTCAACAACTGTCGACAGAACAATTATGCAGTGGGAGGAGAGACACCAATAACTGAGATCAGCGAAGTATGCTCGGTACCCTCGAGGCAATCGAAGAGGGTCTCATCGTTCACAAAGCTCTGGAAGTCCAATGGCGAGAACTACAAGTTAGTATCTGTCGAGGGCGTCAACGGCAGGATCTCCAACGGGTGGATATCAAATGGGGATATTGGGTCTTCGGATCATGGATCAATGAAGGGCAGGTTCAGCCCATCTGATGTCATTGGCCAATGGAGTCCCCCGGAGACTGGGAACCCTCACATCACCCGGGGGATGAAAGGGTGCATCGAATGGCCATATAAAAGCAGTTTAAAGGCTAAGCTTTTGGAGGCGAGGATGGAAAGCCAAAAGGTTCAGCTGAAGCATGTACTTAAACAGAAGATGTAGATACACCTAGTTTCCCACCGATGCATCACCCATAGGCTGCCTGCCCGGGAGCTGATCGGTAGACATTAAGGCCAAAAGACTTCTGAATAATGCGTGAAAGTGAGATAGAAGGCTGGTCGGGACTGGTGACCGATGGTCGGGGGATATGTGCGTCAGTGCAGGTGAAATTTGCAGCTGCAGAACTTCTAGGATCGCAAGGATGTAAGATTTTCTGAATCAATTCAATTCCAGAAGATTCTTGCCTTGTCTGTATTGCTTAATACTGTTGCCTCTGGAAATAAAACAATCTTAATCTTCAGTTGAGTTGAAGAATCACATCCCCTGCGTGCGTACTGTTGATATTACTTGTCAAGCCAGACAAAAATCTAACCATAAACAATTGCAGTTAATATTCAAAATTTTGAATTGGATGATTTTCCCAAGAAGAATGGTTAAAATGAAAATTACTAACCAATTCGGATTCAGATCCCAGATTGTGCCCAACTCCCATAGGCCGGAATTCAATATCAATTAGACGTGCACGAACTGGGTAGAGAGAGAGAGCTCCATGTCATCGGTTTCCCATTAAAGTTCGAATCTTTACGGGTTGCCCTCTCCTGGGTTTGTTTAGTGTGCTTTCTTCTTTCTGTCGGGATCAGTTTCGTTGCTTGCTTTGGCTTCTTATGCTTTCTTGGGAGCCGGGGTGATCTGGCTTGATTGATCTGGAGGCAATGGGAATCTGTAATCTGTTTGTGTTGTTTAGCTCAATGTGCTAATGTCATTGGAGTACGTCTCCAAACAGTGGCAGTAAAGATATGATATCTGTTTCTTGAAAGATATGATGAGGAGACAGCGTTAAGATTAGTTTTTAATAGCCGAATTCCAAATGCCGCGTGGGATGCCGGAATTCAGCAACAGAGGCACCGCTGAATCTCTCGATTTCACGATAAAGGAATTACACCTTCTCCAAGTTGCAGCTCTTCCGCAAGTCGAAAGATGCCGGTAACGACTTCCCGTTAACGCCTCCTAACCTCCTCCCCCTTTTCCCCACTAACAGACTCAACACCCTTTAACCAACCTACTGCCTCTCCCTTCTGTTGAATCTCATTCGAGTTCACTATCTACCCATCTCATCAATTTCTTTTTTCCCGATCCTTCTTCTTGTCGTCCGCTAAACATGGGGCTTCCTGCAACAATACCTCCCCCAAGTGAACACCCATGTCCACAGGGGTGACATTCTGAAAACTATTCATTTCGCAGATCATGAAGAAATTCCCAAGTTGCTTCTTCTATGGGAGCAAACAATGAAGATTCTCAAGATGAACAAACATAAACGATAGAAGACGGAATAATGCTTTCGTCGCTACTTGTTTCTCAATAAAGTTGATTGACGTATTCTCAAGATATGCGTGGTTGCGTCTCCAATGGGTAAGAAGACTTGGGGAGTCTACAATCTCGTCTTAGCCATCAGCCATTTACTACCACCATCCAAACATGGTGTCATGTAGTAAGGAAAGCCCAAATCTCCCTCAACCCACACTACCAGGCAACTTACAGCCCCCGAGCTCCCAACAGAAGCCAATCAAGTGAATGTTTCTATTTGATGGTTTTTACACCTCACAAGTGATGCGGATGCGGGTGGATGCAACTTCTGATGCTCTCTTAGTTTTAGCAGATCAAACGACACGATTATATTGGATTCAAGGAACTCTACAAGAATTGTTGTTTTATGTTCTTTTAAAGTTATCTTTGAAATAAACCTCAAGAGGTTCAAATAGTCGATTCTTAATTTTAAAAAGAAAAAGTTGTTGCGATGACAGCATCAACACACGCCCCATCGCTCACGGCAAGCTAAGCAGCTATGCCGTCTCCAACGGGCAGGAAGAATTTGGGGGCGTCAAGTTGATAGCTCAACTCTTCTTATGCCATTTAATTCCAACAGGAACTTCGGGAGAGTTAGTCTGGTCATTGTCTTCGGAGAATAAATGCTTTGCGCGACCTGAGGAACCTTCATATTAAGTCTTTCTCCTCCTCCTGTGACTTTTTATCTACGTTCATATATTTGTTAATGTAGAATGGATGACCTTTTGCTTTCATCCATCGTTATGAAACTAAATAATCATCTTTAATCTCTTTTTGTAACGATAATTATTTACTAAATTAATGATTGCCTTTTGTTATTACTAAAGAAACGCCTTCCCGTACTGAATTCTCGTTATATTTTCCTTTTCATTCGACATTTATCGGTTTTAATCACTTTTATCCCCTGTCTTATTTTAATTTTATACTTATTTCTAGATATTTGAACATTCTTAACAACTAAATTTTAAGATTAATGTATAAATTTAATCTACACTTGTAAAGAAATATAAATTATCATTTTCTAGTAGCAATCATTTGAGGTGGGTCCTTTTGAAGGGACCAAAAGAAACTCAAGACTTTTTTTTTTTGGGTTAAATTCTCCCTATAACCGTATTTATTATATAAATATATACAATTTTTTTAGTTATAGTGAATGAGTTCAATTGTGATGAAGGAATGACAGGAGATCTCATAAAGTAAAGAAATATGGGGTTAGAAAAGGTAATTTAGAATGGTACAAAACAAATCGAATATTAATTATCAATTTGGAAAATTAGTGAAGTTTACGGTAAGAAAATTTAGTATAAAAAGAAATGGTCCTCTGCAGAGTGTCTGTCTGTCTGTCTGTCTGTCCTTTCTAAGTTCCTCATTTTATTACGCTAACAAAAAAATGAGAGAAGATGCAGGAGGCATCGTCTTCATCCCCACCCTCTTCTTACTCGTTTTCGTTAGTCTTCCCAACCACCTCCTCCTCCTGGCCTCACCATTCTCATCTTCCTTCTCCTGTCATCCTGATCAGGGAGACGCCTTGCTTCGTTTTATACACCCCTTCTCTATCTTTCAGGACCCCCTCTTGTATTCCTATCAGGATGCTTCCTCCTCTAAAGTTGCCTCATGGAGGGAGGATGAGGATTGCTGCTCCTGGGACGGCGTCACCTGCGACAATTCCACTGGTGACGTCGTCGGCCTCGACTTGACCAGTGCTGGGCTTCAAGGCTCCATCAATTCCAGCAGTCCCCTGTTTTCTCTTCGTCACCTCCGTGGCCTCAGCCTTCGGGGAAATGACCTCCTTGGCTCTAAAGTCCCACCTGTGATTGGCGTGTTCGAACAGTTGACATGCCTTAATCTCTCTTATTCCAACATTTCAGGCATCCTTCCAACCGAAATCTCACTGCTGTCAAAGATGGTTTACCTCGATCTCTCTGATAATTCTCGACTGGAGATGCAAGATCATACCATGAGACTGCTCGTCGGGAACCTAACTCAGATGGAGGAACTCAATCTCAGGTCTGTCAATATGTCCACGGTCGCTCCTACATCCTTTATGAACTTTTCTTCTTCTTTGATTTCCCTAAACCTTTCTAGATGTTTCTTGAGAGGGAAATTTCCTGAATTTATCTTTGGGTTGCCAAATCTTCAAGTGATTGACATATCGTCGAATAATGATCTAATCGGCACCCTTCCCAAATCCAAGTGGAGTCCTAATCTTGATTACTTGTCCCTCGAGTATTGCTCTTTCACCGGAGCAGTTCCCAATTCAATTGGAAACCTCTCGCGATTGAGTCACATGGATCTATCGGGGAACAATCTCACGGGAGCAGTTCCCAATTCAATCGGAAACCTCTCGCGATTGACTTTCCTGGACCTATCGGGGAACAATTTCACCAGTGAGCTTGACTTGGGGATATTGTCAACCCTAGAGGATCTCCAGCTGCTCTATCTGTTTGGGCTCTCCGTTTTGGGTGAGGATGCAAACCACGGGTTCTCATTGCCGAAGCTCCAAGAATTGAATATGGCAAGTTGCAGTTTGAGCAAGTTCCCTTCCTTCTTGTCTCGCTCCAAGGAACTGAGATTTCTAGACCTCTCATTGAACAAGATTAAAGAGATCCCCGGATGGTTATGGAGCATCGGAATTGATACCTTGGAGTTCTTGTTTCTTTATGATAATCTTATCACGGGAAGTATCCCTCCGTCCATTTGCCAACTAACTTCTCTGTACTCCATAGAATTGAGTGGAAATTATTTGACGGGTATCATTCCTCAGTGTCTCGACAATCTTACGAAATTACAGGAGTTGGACTTGAGCAACAATTCATTAAGTGGACCGTTGCCATCCTCCTTGGCCAACTGCACATTTTTATGGAGACTTGATGTCAGTTATAACAGCATCGACGGTGCTCCACCCACCTGGTTATCCACGTCATCCATTCAAGATATTAATTTGCGGGCTAATGATTTTGTTGGTCGGTGGCCCGCGGACATCTTTCTTCGGTCAGCTTATTGGGGTTATATCGATCTGTCGGACAACAAATTTGAAGGTCCCCTTCCACTACCTTCTCATGCAACCACCTACTATTCAGTTTCTAATAATCATTTTTCTGGAGAGTTGTCTTCGGTAATGTGCAATGCTACCTATCTTCAGGTGCTAGACTTGTCGAATAATAGTCTCACCGGGGCCTTGCCAGACTGCCTAAGAAACGTCACCAGTGGTCTTGTGTTCTTGAACCTTCAGGCAAACGAGTTTCATGGTCACATACCAGAGATTTTTCAAGAAGGAAGTATGTTGACGTCACTTGCACTCAGCAGAAATCAATTCATGGGCTCGTTGCCGAGATCTCTATCGAATTGTAAAAAACTGGAAGCTTTTGACGTTAGCAGCAACAATATCAGTGATTCGTTTCCCAATTGGTTTGGAGATCTTCCGTTGAAGGTCCTCAGTTTAAAATCCAACAATTTCCATGGCCAGGTTATTTTTTCCAGGGAAACTCATAACTTCTCCCAGGTACGCATATTGGACCTCTCCAACAATAATTTCGAGGGTAACATAACAGACAAATTCATTGTCGAATTGCTTGGAATGAAGGGAGACAATAGTTATGGTTTTTCTGATCAATATATGGTTTTGGATAATAATAATGGGAGTAGGACATATTACTCGGTCATGGTCGACTTGAAAGGGATAGAGATGGAGATGGTGAAGATCAATGTCCAATTTACAATGCTTGACTTATCGAGTAATCACTTTCATGGAGAGATTCCTAAAAGTATTGGATTACTTAAATCGCTTAGGGGTCTGAATTTCTCTCACAACAGCTTTACGGGGACAATCCCTCCATCTGTTGGGAACATGACAAATCTAGAATCACTTGATCTCTCTTCTAACCATTTGATGGGAGAAATTCCAAAGGAATTAGTGAAGCTAACATCCCTTGGATTTTTGGACCTGTCAAGTAACAACCTCACAGGGCCTATACCACTGGGAGGACACCTCAACACCTTTCCGAATAGTTCATTCAAAAGAAATCCCGGACTCTGTGGTATTCCGCTCACGAGATCGTGCGGTCCGGGAGTACAACCACCATCGGAAGGAAAGGACGGTGGCGAGGATGGCGGAGGGTGGCTGGAGTGGAACTTCGTGGTGTTGGGTTTAGGGAGCGGGATGGGAATGGAGATATCGTTGGGATACATGGTGCTGGAATTGGGAAGGTCTCTTTGGCTAGTCCGAGTGGTCATCAGACTGGAAGCTAATTATAGGAAAATGTCCAAGAGGAAGAAGGGTGACAAACGGAGGATTGGTCGAAGGTAAACTGTGAGAATCCAACTTACATGTAGTGTTGAAAATTTCTGGATTTTTATTTGTTTTGATGCTTCAACATGGTGATGTTATGATATACACTAATAAAGCATGCAGCTTCTCTTATGTTAAAGATAAGAACTAAAATTACAACATCCCAACCCCTGTTTATTTCTCCATATCCAATAGGTTAGTGCTCTCTTTGTTGTTGCATCTCCCGAAAGCAGGAACTCCTTACCACATAAAGATGTAGCTGCCAATTAGAAAAATCCGAACATTGAGGGGGGAACTCCCATAGATGGTTATAACAGTTGATCTTTATGTTCCTGATAAGCACATGGGTGAATTTTTCATTTTGCTGTTTTGAACAACCCCTTAGAATAGTGAGTTTGGTGGTGTGGTTTTTTTGAGATTGTAAACTATGGGGTTGTGACTTTTGTCACTAAGCACTGGAAAACACACACAAAAAAGATGAATGGGAGGTGGAGTAAGAAGAGTAGGGTGGCATGGATGGGTTACATGTAGAAAAGCTACTACTTACGGAAACGTGTTTAACTACAGAATTTTTGAAGGAGAGACAGAGACTTGAGAGGAGTTCAGGCTATATTTGTACATGGGGTTTAAAGAACAAACTTCTCATGTAAACAGAAGAAATAGCTCATTTTATTCGTTTGCCGGACAACAAATTTGAAGGCCCGCTTCCAGTTCCGTCCGATTTTTCTAGGAACCTCTTTTCACTAATATGTAATGTATGTTGGGTTGTTTAGAAATCGGGGATTTGCTGTGTCGCATGAAGTGAATGCTAAAATTTAAGACACAACGAAGTATTTTCGAAAATAAGGAATGATGATCATGGAGAGAATAATTTTTACTAATTGTGGAGCCTTTTCTTCTTTTCCTTGCGGCCAAAATGCTTTCTTGGCGTTTTTCTTAATTTTATTACATCATTTTGGAGAATGTTACTCCTTATACAGAGTCACAAGAAAGATCTAGAGAAGTTTCTATGTCATTATCTTGTATCAACTGCCTGATCTACTAACATCTATCAACTTCTTAGGCCATTTAATGTTGTGACCACATTGTTGATTTCAAATTACTATGACATTTAACACCCTTCCTAATTTGTTATATTCATAAGCTCCTTAAACAACTCTACAGGTTTGATGCCGGGAATGACAAATCATTTAATGGTGATGTAGCACAACTAAATGAGTAGTTGCATTTACTTTTTTTTTCTGTTTACTTATAAGAAAGCTTATGACTGTAACAGAGTGCATTCAGATCAATAGAAAGAGTTCTTCCTATACAGACCGTCCCCATCGTTCAATGCCGTCTCCGATGGGTTTGGAAAGACTTGGATGAATATAAATATCAAAGTGAAACAAAGTGGTTGTGTGAAACCCCAAAATCTAAGCAAAGAAAAGAAATGATAGTGGGTGAGAAACCTTAGCTTTACTAAATTAGTTGTGGTCTGACTGTATCTCCACCAAATGACAGGGAAAGAAGATTGTTACTTTACCACTTAAAAGGGATTAGGCGTTTAAAAAAAAACTGGTGGATTTAAAAATCAATTTAGAGCGTTTACGAACGAGAAGTCTTATATGGACATCCGGCTGTTGTGGGAGATGGTATCCAAGGTGTGCGCGTCCAACCAATGCAGAGGAGAGAGGGACGCCCGGCAGGTGTGCTTGTTTATTTAGAGAAACAAACGACAAGAAGATTCGTGTAAGTTAAGAAACACCAAAGAGCAGAGGAGAAGTGGGATATTAAGACCAAGACTTATTAACAAGAATGAGAAACCAAACAAAATTTAAGTATTTTTTTAAGATTATCTTAGAAGAAGAAAAATCATTACCGGGAAGATGTACTTTCGTAACTTAACAGAAAGAAACATCGGAACTCAGAAGCTTCAAATGTAATTCATAGATGAACAACTTAGTTCTTATGAAAAGAAAGTTAAGCGCGTTGCCGACAGGTAAGAAGACTTTGACTCAGGTGGGCGTCTGCATCTCGTCTTAGCCTTCGGCCATTACATCTCGTCTTAGACTTCGGCCATTCATTTCCGATGGAATACGACTTAGTTTGCAACATCTAAATTCCTCCCACGGAGTATTTGCAGTGTGTCTGTCTGTCCTTTCTAAGTTCCTCATTTTATTATGGTCACCAAATCTGGCAAAAAATAGGGAAGATTGTATCATGCTTTAGTTATTTTTTTGTATAAATTAGTCACTACTATTTTTTTAAAAAAATTTATCTTTGAAAAGAAAACTCATGACTAGACGAATGTCTTCTTACAAATTTTAAGAGTGAAAAACATCAGAAGTGTGATTCACGTATAGATTAAGTATGGATGGAGGGGGTTGGAATATTCAATTCTGATAATGAAATAAAGTGCTTCTTACATTAACAACATCATCATCCACCATCCCCATCATTCACGGCAAGCTAAGGCGTCTCAATCACTAGACATTTATTTCCGACCGGGAGACTTTGTTTGACTTGATAGGAGCCTGATATACTCTCCATGACTCATTCTTTTATTAATTACTCTTTTACATATTTTATAAACTTTTTTTTTTCATTTTAACATAAAGAAAAATCATTTGTACTTGCTCGTAAAAAAGTACGATTGAGTTTGGTACTTTATGAAACTTTTACGAACTTATTCGTATTTTCGTTCGTACTTATATGTAAATATTTCATAAAGTGCGAAACTCTTTCGTAGAAAGTACGAAACTTTCGTTCGTAAAACATGAAACGTGTTTGTAAAGTACGAAACTCATTTAGCACATTTCTTGTAAATTAACATAAAGAAACATCATTCGGATGAACAACTCGAAATAATTAATTTCTCGTGAAATAAAGTTCTTATTATATTGACAGCATCATACATTGCAACAAGTTAAGCATGTTGTTGATTTAGAGCGTTTACGAACGAGAAGTCTTATACGGACATCCGACTGTTGTGGGAGATGGTATCCAAGATGTAGATGGCGAGCTCCTCCTGTGCGCGTCCAACCAATGCAGATTAGAGAGGGACGCCCGGCAGGTGTGCTTGGTTATTTAGAGAAACAAAAGACAAGAAGATTCATGTAAGTTAAGAAACACAAAACAGCAGAGGAGAAGTGGGATATTAAGACCAAGACTTATTATCATAAGAAGACGAAGAAAAATTGTTGTTCTTTCTTTTCATTATTTTATGGAAATTAATTCGAGGGCTCAATGCCAAGATCTCTATCTCATTGTAAACAATTGAAAGTTTTGGATGTTGGCAACAACAAAATAGAGGATTCATTCCCCAATTGGTTGGGGATTTCCCGTTGAAGGTGCCCAGATCCAACCATTTCCCCGGTCGTAATTATTTCCAAGAAAAAATCATCCTTTCCCCATGGCACGCATCATGAACCACTCCCACAATAGTTTCGATGGAAATCTGCAACATGAATTCATCATCCAAATGTTCGGCATGACACGGGAGACAATAATTTCGATTTTGGCAAATAAAATCTATAGTTAAATAATGATGTTTGGAAATATTATTCGGTGGTGATGATCGACTTAAAAGGGAACGAGATGGAAATGGTGAAGGTCAATGTCCATTTTGCGAATCTCGACCATCGAGTAATTAAGCATATTGATGTCTCCGACAGGTGCTCTATGGATGAGCAAGGGGAAGATTGGGAGGGATGTTGCAAGTCTTCGGTAGACGAGTAATTTGCCGATTTTTGGAGTAATCGTAATATGGAGAGTATGTCACGGAGGACCAAAAGCACTTTCATATTTCACAGTTCAAGAGATGTCCACCCCAAATCAAAGCAGGGGCCACACCAGATACTTTTTGAGAATGATCGAAACTTAAAGCATTGTTGCCGTCTCCGATGGGGTAAGAAGACTTCTACTCTGGTGGGCAGGTAGGCGTCTACAACATCTCAGACTTAAAACACGGGTAGACTTTGTTCGACTCTGTTGGGCAAATGTTGGACAAAGTTGCTTTCTGGGAAATAAAGTTGCGCGCGGGGGACATGAGGAAGCTTCGTAGAAAATCTTTCTCCTCCTGTGACTTTTTATGTACATTCATATATTTGTTATTGTGGAATGAATGACCTTTTGCTTTCATCCATGATTATCAAACCAAATAATCATCTTAATCTCTTCTTTGTAACGAAAAGTATAAATTAAATTAGTGCTTGTCTTTTGTATCATCATCATGACTCACTGCATTATGAACGCTCGTCTTTTTGTCTACTTAGAATAATCAGTTCTTATGAAAAGAAAGTTAAGCGCGTTGCAGACAGGTAAGAAGACTTTGACTCAGGTGGGCGTCTACATCTCGTCTTAGCCTTCGGCCATTCATTTTTGATGGCATACGACTTAGTTTGCAACATCTAAATTCCTCCCTCGGAGTATTTGCAGAGTGTCTGTCCGTCCTTTCTAAGTTCCTCATTTTACTATGGTCACAAAATTTGGGAAAACATGAGGGAAGATTGTATCGTGCTTTAGCTTTTTTTTTTATAAATTAGTCACTGCTATTTTTAAAAAAATTTTATCTTTGAAAAGAAAACTTATGACTAGACGAGTATTTTCTCGCAAATTTTAACAGAGAAAAACATCGGAATTGTGATTCACGTATGGATTAAGTATGGATGGAGGGGGTTGGACTTCTTACTTTGACAACATCATCATCCACCATCCCCATCATTCACCGCAAGTTAAGGTGTCTCGATCACTAGACATTTATTTCCGACCGGGAGACTTTGTTTGACTTGATAGGAGCCTGATATACTCTCCATTACTCATTCTTTTATTAATTACCCTTTTACATATTTTATAAACTTCTTTTTCTTTTTTCATTTTAACGTAAAAGAAACATCATTCGTACTTGTTCGTAAAAAAAGTACGAATGAGTTTGGTACTTTAAGAAACTTTTACAAACTTATTCATACTTTCGTTCGTACTTGTTCATAAATATTTCTTAAAGGGCGAAACTCTTTGGTAGAAAGTACGAAACTTTCGTTCATAAAATATGAGACATTTTTGTAAAGTTGTACTTTATTCGTAAATTAACATAAAGAAACATCATTCGGACGAACAACTCGAAATATTTAATTTCTCGTGAAATAAAGTTGTTATTATATTGGCAGCGTCATACATCACGCCAAGTTAAGCATGTTGTTGATTTAGAGCGTTTACGAACGAGAAGTCTTATATGGACATCCGGCTGTTGTGGGAGATGGTATCCAAGGTGTGCGCGTCCAACCAATGCAGAGGAGAGAGGGACGCCCGGCAGGTGTGCTTGTTTATTTAGAGAAACAAAAGACAAGAAGATTCATGTAAGTGAAGAAAGACCAAACAGCAGAGGAGAAGTGGGATATTAAGACCAGGGCTATTATCATAAGAATAAGAATGAGAAACAAAACAAAATTTAATTATTTTTTTTAAGATTATCTTAGAAGAAGAAAAATCATTACCGGGAAGATGTACTTTCGTAACTTAACAGAAAGAAACATCGGAACTCAGAAGCTTCAAATGTAATTCAGAAAATTCGGACAAACAACTTAGAATAATCAGTTCTTATGAAAGGAAAGTTAAGCGTGTTGCAGACAGATAAGAAGACTTTGACTCAGATGGGCGTCTACGTCTTGTCTTAGCCTTCGGCCATTCATTTCCGATGGAATACGACTTAGTTTGCAACATCTAAATTCCTCCCTCAGAGTATTTGCAAAGTATCTGTCTGTCCTTTCTAAGTTCCTCATTTTATTATGGTCACCAAATTTGGGAAAAAATAGGGAAGATTGTATTGTGCTTTAGTTATTTTTTTGTATAAATTAGTCACTACTATTTAAAAAAAAAAAAATTTATCTTTGAAAAGAAAACTCATGACTTGACAAGTGTCTTCTTGCAAATTTTAACAGAGAAAAACATCAGAAGTGTGATTCACGTATTGATTAAGCATGGATGGAGGGGGTTCGTATTCAATTCTGATATTGAAATAAAGTGCTCCTTACATTGACAACATCATCATCTACCATCCCCATCATTCACGGCAAGTTAAGGCGTCTCAATCACTGGACATTTATTTCCGACCGGGAGACTTTGTTTGACTTGATGGAAGTCTGATATACTCTCCATGACTCATTCTTTTATTAATTACTCTTTTACATATTTTATAAACTTCTTTTTTTCATTTTAACATAAAGAAACATCATTCGTACTTGTTCGTAAAAAAGTACGAATGAGTTTGGTACTTTATGAAACTTATTCGTATTTTCGTTCGTACTTATATGTAAATATTTCATAAAGTGCGAAACTCTTTCGTAGAAAGTACGAAACGTTTACGAACTAGTTTTACTTCCATTCGTAAAACATGAAACGTGTTTGTAAAGTACGAAACTCATTTAGCACATTTCTTGTAAATTAACATAAAGAAACATCATGAAATAAACAATTGTTTTTGCGTGTGGGAGGCAGGACAAGGGGGGTGGCGGGATTTGTTAATAATAAATTGGATGTGGATTTATGTTTGATCCCACCCGTGTCTTCTGTTTATTAACTTTTTTTCAAAGATGATTGATTGTTACTTTTTTAGTAACAGTGGGGAATACCTTGATCTCTCTTTATCGAGAATTTCGGGCATCCTACCTATGGAAATCTCACAATTCTCAAAGCTCATTTAGCTCGATCTCTTTTTTAATATGGTTTTTGGAATATTACTCGATGATGATTGACTTGAAAGGGATCGAGATGGAGATGGTGAAGATTAATGTCCAATTTGTAATGCTTGACTTATCGAGCAATCAGTTTCACGGAGAGATTCCTAAAACCATTGGATTACTTAAACCGCTCGGAGGTCAGAATTTCTCTCACAACCGCTTCACGGGTTCGATCCCTCCATCCGTCGGGAACTTGACAGATCTAGAATCGCTGGACCTCTCTTCTAACCATCTAATGGGAGTAATTCCAAAGGAATTGGTGAAGCTGACATCCCTTGAATTTTTAAATCTCTCACAGAACAATCTCAACGGGCCTATACCATCCGGAGGACACTTCAACACCTTTTTGAGTAGCTCGTTTCAAGGAAATCCCGGACTATGTGGAATTCCGCTCACGAGATCGTGCGGTCAGGGAAACAAGAAAGCACACCCACAGTTGGAAGGAAAGGATGATGAAAAGAAGGAAGGCGGGGGGTGGATGGTGTGGGAGTACGCAGCGTTGGGTTTCGGGAGCGGGATGGGGTTGGGGATATCGTTGGGATACATGGTGCTGGAATTGGGAAGCCCCCTCTGGCTGGTCCGAATGGTCATGTCATTCGTAACTTGACTAGATTGCTGTGCAGCTATTTTAGTAAGTACCCGTTTGCGGACCGTGACGTGGAAGATTCCTTTTTTTTGTTTCAATGCTATTGAGAAATGAATTAAATTTTGGATGAACAGCTTAGAATAGTCGATTCTCACGAAATAAAGTTCTTATCTTGACATCATCTAACACCACCCCATCATTCACGGCAAGTTGCCGTCTTCGACAGGTGATCTATGTGGAGCGTGTTGCCGTCTTCACGACTTGCTGTAGAGTAAATTATTTCCACCAATGAAAGGTGATCTATGTAGTAGTAGGAGTACTACTACTACCCGCAAGAAACGAAAAAACATAATCAATCAATCAATTAATCATGTTTCTTTAGTGAAACAAACAAACGAGAAGATTCATGTGAATAAATTAAGAAAGACCAAAGACCAAAGGAGAGTGCGGTGAGATTAGACAGACAAATGGGAAATATTTTGCAAGTCGAGAGATGGCCAGCGGATATACTTTTCCATTGTTGCCGTGGGTCGCCACCAATTATAGTAACTAAGCTTGTTGCCGTCTCCCAAGGGTAACAAGACTTTTGGCTCTAGTGGCGGGGGGCCCGCCTCGACGTCTCGTCGTAGCCATTGGCCATTGAAGAAATAATTACAATTTGTATTAAAATTGTAAGTATGAACAATAATATGGCATGAACGAATAGCAGCTCTGGAGTTACACGTCTTAACAGTGTCGTGACATGTAGAAAACGTGACGAATTACATGTACGAACAATGACATGGCACGTAAGGAATTCGGACTTGTATCTAACCTACAACATTTTTTAGTACCTACTGGAATAAGGCAATAAACCAAAAAATTTATATATTGGATTAAGAAAAGAGAGTTTACAATCTCATATAAATGACAATCACAATTCCTTCCTTGAGTAACAAAATGAGACCAGATGCAGGTTTCGCCATCCGATGCTTATGTTTACTGGTTGGCAATCAGTGCCATATATAACAGCAACTGAGGTGCATAACAGATTGTGGTGTTACTCCGAAATCCCACATAACACTAATTTATTACACCTCTATGTCATGTCCCTCTGTTTTGTCTTTCAGCTGGGCTTGATAATTTCTTTCTGGGCTTCATCTCTGGACTGCCTCTCTGGGTTGCTGTCGAACAGAGCTCTCCATCTCGGGTGACAATGCAAACCACGGATTTTCATTGCCAAAGCTCCAATAATTGTGTATGAAAAGTTGCAATTTGAGCAAGTTCCCTTCCTTCTTGTCTCGCTCCAAGGAACTGAGAATTCTAGAATTTACGTGGAACAAGATTCAGGAGATCCAAGGATGGTTCTGGAGCATCGGAATTGATACATTGGAGGAATTGTATCTCGATGTGAATTGATACATTGGAGGAATTGTATCTCGATGATAATATTATCAGGGGAAGCATCCCTCCATCCATTTGTCAGCTGACTTCTTTGTATTACATAGCCTTAAAATAGAAATAATTTGACAAGTGACATTCCTCGGTGTTTTGGTAATCTTACGAAATTACGTGAGTTGTATTTGAACGACAATTCATTGAGTGGGGGACGCTGCCACCCTCCTTGGCCAACTGTACATCTTTGGGGGTTCTTGATGTCAGCTACAACAGCATCAGTGGTGCTCCTTCCACCTGGTTGTCTACCAAATCCATTACTGATATTAATTCGAGGGCCAATAATTTCGATGGTAGGTGGCCCCCGGACACCTTTCTCCGGTCAGCTTCTACTGATCTGTTAGACAATCAATTTAAAGGCCCGCTTCCAGTTCCGTATTTCATGACTCGGTATTATTTAGTTTCCAATGACTTGATCTCAGCAGAAATCAGTTCGAGGGCTCATTGATGAGATCTCTATCGAACTGTACAAATTTGAAAGCCTTGGATGTTGGCAGCAACAAAATAGCATATTATTTCTCCAATTGGTTGGGGGATCTTCTGTGGAAGGTCCTCAGTTTAAGATCCAACAATTTTCATGACCAAGTCATTATTTCCAATGAAACTCATAGCTTCTCCCAAGTACGCATCATGGGCAAGCCAATGTCCAAGAATGTAAGAGTTTGAGGAAATTGGGAGACCAATAAAAAGCAAGAGAAAAGGAAGAATTGAGAAATGGGGTTGCCCTGAGAGGTACAAGTACATCAGTTCATGTATTCTAACGTTTTAGCTTATTCAGTACCTCTCCAAAAATAATTTCGGGGTGACATAACGCACAAATTCATTGGTGGATTGCTCGGCATGACACCATACGATATTTAAGATTTTCGCAATGATTATATGGGTTTGTCTAAGTATTACTCGGGGATGATCGACTTGAAAGGGGTTGAGATGGAGATGGTGAAAGTCAATGTCAGATTTTCAATACTCGATTTATCGAGTAACCACTTTCACGGAGAGATTTCTAAAAGCATTGGATTACTTTAATCATTCGATGATTTAAATTTCTCTCAGAACCGCTTTACAAGGACAATCCCTCCATCCATTGGGGACTTGACATATCTGGAATCCCTGGATCTCTCTTCTAACCATTTAATGGGAGAAATTATGAAGGATTTGGTGAAACTGGTATCCTTTGGATTTTTGGACCTATCAAGAAACAACCTCACGGGGCCAATACCGCTAGGAGGACACTTCAACACTTTTTCGAATAGTTCGTTCCAAGGAAATCCCAGACTTTGTGGAATTCCGGTCACGAGATTGTGTGGTAAGGGAAACAAGGAGGCACGACCACCTTCACAGGGAAAGGAAGGTGGAGAGGAGGGTGGCTGGAGTGGGAGTACGAGGTGTTGGGTTTTGGGAGTGAGAAAGGAGATAGGGATATCTTTGGGATACATGGCGTTCGAAATGAATGGGCAGGCCTCTCTGGCTAGTCCGAATGGTCATCCGACTGGAAACCGGTTGCCGGAAAAGGTGGAAGAGGAAGGGAGATCCGAGGAGGAATGCGTAACGATGTATGTTTCAGGATTTGTTGTGTTAGTGGATAACAATTTCTTCTTTCCATACTATGTTAAATTGTTGTGTTGTGTTATCCTGGGAGGTTTACTGGTGTTGTTCAGCAGTAAGTAATTTTTTTTTTTGTTTTTTTTGGTTTCCAATAAAGAGGCATTTCATTTGTGCAATAGAAATAGATTATGTGATTTAATATGCTCCTATAACATCCTTACGACCGATGGTATTATATCAAAGTCATGCCAAATGGGACGGATAGAAAGAAGATCCTTATGGCTTCATAGTTTAAAACTTTAAAAGGGTTCTGTCAAAATTTTTCATTTTCTGCATACCCGAAAACTGGGTAAAGCATTTTTTTGAGATTCTTGTAATCCAATTCTCTTCTTCTATTTGGAGAAACCTGCAAAAGCTTAAAATTGTAATTCTTGTAAAAGAAGTTGTTACACTGACAGCATCAACCACATCCCGTCGTTCACGGCAAGCTAAACAATGCCGTCTCCAATGTGCACTAAGTCTATATTACATATCAATAGAAGGGTGGCTTTTTGCAAATTAACAGAAAGAACCGCCGGAAGCTTCAAATCTCACAAATAAATTAAATTTGAATGAACACAGCTCGGAGTATTCAATTTTAATGAAATGAAGTCCTTCTTACATCGACGAGGACGTCTAACGCCACCCCATCAAACACGGTGAGTTAAGCGCCTCGGACGGGTAAGAAGACTTGGGAAGTCTACACCTCGTCTTGACCACGAAACAAAGTTGCTTTCAGAGTATAATTGATTAATTATCAGTACACTCTTTTTTTTTCTTGTAGTTAGTAATAATAATTACGATTACTTCCTAATTAATGTTTGGCTTTCTTTTGCCTTATCACAAACAAAAACAGTCCCTAAGATTCTTATAAATTTTTTTTTCGTCTTAAGGAGTCCAATTTAATTCATTAAAAAATATAACTCTGATCAAATCAATTGAACTCTGAATAAAGGAGCCAAAGAGAAAGATGAATATTTTTTTCTTTATCACTAAAAGAATATAAATATGGATACGATTTCCCCCCTCGGGCATTTGCAGAGTCTCTGTCCGTCCTTTTCTAAGTTCCTTCTTTTATGGTAACAAGATTTGCGGAAAATGAGACAAGATGCAGATATCACCATCCTCCTCCTCTGCTTCTTGTTTTTACTCGTATGTCTTCCCAACCACCTCCGCGTGGCCTCGTCATCCACCTCTTCCTTCTCTGTCAACCTGACCAGGCACACGCCCTGCTCCGTTTTATTCACCCCTTCTCTATCACTTGTTGTTACTGTCCGCAAATATACCCTTTTGTGGACTCCTTCTCTACCGTTGACTGTGATTGTCGGAATGCTTCCTGCCCTAAAGTTGCCTCGCGGAGGGAGGACGCAGATTGCTGCTCCTGGGACGGCGTCACCTGCGACAATTCTACTGGCAATGTCATCGGCCTCGACCTGACCTGTGCCGGGCTTCGTGGCTTCATCCATTCCGGCAGCCCCCTGTTTTCTCTTCACCGCCTTCGAAGCCTCAGCCTTGCTGGAAACGACCTCCTTGGCTCTGCCGTCCCGCCAGAGATTGGAGTGTTCACGCGGCTGGAGTATCTTGATCTCTCTTATTCAAACATTTCAGGCATCCTTCCGACGGAAATCTCACAGTTGTCAAAGCTGATTTCCCTCAATATCTCTTGTAATTTTCATGGGCTAGAGATGCAAGATCATACCATGAGAATGCTTGTCAGCAACCTGACTCAGTTGGAGGAACTCAATCTTGGGTCTGTCGATATGTACATGGTCAATCCCACATCCTTTATGAACTTATCTTCTTCTTTGATTTCCCTCAAGCTTTCATTTTGTTGGATGGGAGGGAAATTTCCGGAAATTATCTTTGGGAACCTCTCACGATTGACTCACTTGGATCTATCGGGGAACTATCTCACAGGAGCAGTACCAAATTCAATTGGAATCCTCTCGCGATTGACCCACCTGGACTTATCATATAATAATTTCAACGGTGGGCTTATCAGAATTGATACCTTGGAGTTATTGTCTCTTGGTGGTAATATTATCAACGGAAGCATCCCGCAATTCATATGTCAACTGACTTCTCTGTCCTCCCTAGACTTGAGTGCAAATAATTTAATAGGACTTATTCCTCAATGTCTTGGTAATCTTACGAAATTGCAGGAGCTGTACTTAAGCTCCAATTCATTGAGTGGGCTGCTGCCACCCTCCCTTGCCAACTGTACATCTTTGGGGAAACTTGATGTCAGTAACAACATCTTGGAAGGGCCACTTCCCTCCCTTGCCAACTGTACATCTTTGTGGAGACTTGATGTCAGTAACAACATCTTGGAAGGGCCACTCCCCATGCCTCCAGCTTTTGTACATAAGTTTCAAGTAAGTAGTAATCATTTCAGCGGGAGTATTTCTCCATCCATGTGCCGGCTGACTTCTTTGTCCCAATTAGACTTGAGTCAGAACAATTTTACGGAAGTCATTCCTCTCTGTCTGGGTAATCTTACGGAATTAGAGGAGTTGTCCTTGGGCAGCAATTCATTGAGTGGGCCTCTGCCACCCTTCTTGGCCAACCTCACATCTTTATGGAGACTTGATGTCAGTAACAACATCTTGGAAGGGTCACTCCCCATGCCTCTAACTTTTATACGAGATTTTCAAGTACGGAATAATCGCTTCGGCATCCATGTGCCACCTAACTTCTCTGCCTGAATTAGACTTGAGTCAAAATTATTTGACAGGTGTCATCCCTCGATGTCTCGGTAACCTTACGAGTTTAAGTTCATTGAATTTGTCAACGAATTCCTCGAGTGGGTATCTGCCACCCTCCCTTGCCAACTGCACAACTTTGGAGAGTCTTGATGTCAGCTACAATAGGATGAGCGGTGCTCCTCCCACCTGGTTATCCACGTCATCCATTTCTTATATTTATTTGAGGTCCAACAACTTTGGAGGTCGGTGGCTCCCAGACATCTTTCTGCAGTCAGCTTTTATTGATCTATCTGACAACAAATTCGAAGGCCCTCTTCCAGTTCCAACCGCCACTATCTATTATTATGTTTCCAATAACCATTTTTCTGGGAAGATGTCTTCGGTAATGTGTAATGCTACCAGTCTTAGTGTGCTAGACTTGTCAAATAATAGTCTCACCGGGGCCCTACCTGACTGCTTGAAAAACGTCACTAGGGATCTTTTTTACTTGAACCTTCGGGCAAATGAGTTTCAAGGTCAGATTTCAGATATTTTTCATGAAGGAAGTATGTTGACGTCACTCGATCTCAGCGGAAATCAATTCGAGGGCCCATTGCCGAGATCACTATCCCATTGCAAACAATTGGAAGTTTTGGATGTTGCCAACAACAAAATAGAGGATTCATTCCCCAATTGGTTGGGGGGTCTTCCATTGAAGGTCATCAGTTTAAGATCCAATCGTTTTTGTGGCCATGTAAATATTGCCAGGGGTACTCATCCTTTCACAATGGCACGTATCATGGACCTCTCCCGCAACAGTTTCGACGGCAATCTACAAAATGAATTCATCAGTGAAATGTTCAACATGATGCCAGGTGATAATTATGATTTTGGCAATCAATATCTATTCTCAAATTCTGTTGGGGAATATTACTCGGTGATGATTGACTTGAAAGGCATCGAGATGGAGATGGTGAAAATTAATGTCCAATTTGCAATGCTAGACTTGTCAAGCAATCAGTTTCACGGAGAAATTCCTAAAAGTATTGGATTACTAAAATCGCTCAAGGGTGTGAATTTCTCTCATAACCGCTTCACGGGTTCGATCCCTCCATCCGTCGGGGACTTGACAGATCTGGAATCGCTGGACCTATCTTCTAACCATCTGATGGGAGAAATTCCAAAGGAATTGGTGAAGCTGACATCCCTCGGATTTTTAAATCTCTTAGAGAACAATCTCACCGGGCCTATACCATCCGAAGGATACTTCAACACCTTTTTGAGTAGCTCGTTCCAAGGAAATCCCGGACTATGTGGTATTCCGCTCACGAGATCGTGCGGTCAGGGAAACAAGAAAGCACACCCACCGTCGGAAGGAAAGTAAGATGAAAAGGAGGAAGGCAGGGGTGGATGGTGTGGGAGTACGTGGCGTTGGGTTTCGGGACCGGGATGGGGATATCGTTGGGATACATGATGCAGGAAATGAGAAAGCCCCTCTGGCTGGTCCGGATGGTCATGTGATTCATACCTTGACTAGATTGTGGTGCATCTTAGTGTCCGCTGGATTGGAAATACTCGTGGGGTTGGATGCATCCTGACCTTCTCACAACTTATCTCCCTCCTTCCTTTTTCCTTTTCCTTTGTTTGATGCAGAGTCCCTCCCTGCTTTCTTTCTTTGTTGCTTTTCAGTGATGAGCTTTCCTTTCCTCTTTTCTTACCTCGCGGCATGAAGGTGGAATTAGTGATTTGAAGTTGATGTTTTGAGGAAGAAGGGGAGGGAGGGTCCATTGTTCTGGTTTTCTCGAGAGGGCTTGTTCTTTAAACCCCATGTTACAAACATAGCTCAAACTCCTTTTAAGTTTCTCCTATAAAAAGATCTGCCTGCAAAGCTTGGTGAAAACTAATGTTGCCATGTACAAACTCTGTGTTGGCTGGGATGGAGATCTGGTTCGTATAATATTTTTGTGGCCGCGCGTGCTGTAAAGGGGGGAAATTGAGAATCCCTTTGACACAGGCATTGGTGTGTTCAATTGCTGCTATGTTTTGCTATCCTGGAATGTTTCCTTGCTTCCAATTGAGAGGCATTTCATCTGCGTAGTAAAGAAATAGATTCTGTGATCTAAATATATGTTTTTATAACATTATTGATGGTATTATTATTATTATTATTATATGAAAGTCATGCCATTCTAAAATTTAATGGAAAGAAGATCCTTATGGCTTCATAGTTTAAAACATTAAAAGGGTTGGGTCAACTTTTTTTTTCATTTTCTGCATTTTTCGAAATTTCAAAATTTGGGTGAAGCATTTTTCGAGATTCTTGAGATCTTCTTCCAATAGAGAAATCTTAAGAGAAATAATCTTTTGTTTGTGTCACAACACAAAATTTCGAAAATTGAGCCCTTTTCTTGATGGGGAGATGTTAAGCAATAGTGAAATTCTATGAGAAGTATGAAACCCAAGCCATAGAGAAATTTGCATCAATCTGTCTTAAGTGGTCTATTTTTTTATTCTGCGGATCATCACCACAATCCGACTATTTTACCTTTTTTTAGTTTGAGCTCTGAAAACTGAGGCACCGCCCCGCCGCAGGCGAGACAACAGTGATGTGTTCGGGAAGGATGTTGTGGAGGGCCCTCGACGATCTTTGAGTTCAGTGATGGAGAGAGAGTGCAGTCATCCATCTAACCAAGCTGCAAGAATATCTTCCCTGAGAATGTTTCTAGTAAGAACGCTGTGTAACTTATTTCCTTGTTGTATCCTCCCAGGGGCATCCAATCAAGACCTATTATTTCCTCAAATCGGGACAATCCATCTCAAGAAAAAGTGAAGGTCGATGGCCTGGCTAGTTCCTGTTTTCATCATCCATCTCACTTCACAGTTGCCAACAGCTACAGCATCACCTAAAGACTCACCATTCATTCAGCATGAGAACAGAACTCGGATAACTAGGTTCCCGAAAACGGTAAAGAGCTCCAAAGGGTCGTGATGCACTCTATCTCGATTTTGGCATCCAATGGCAGTGCAGCAACCTGATAGGTGGAGCGTGCAGGGGGAGGTGAAGGGAAATCTGCAGTTGTATTCGGATCGATAACAAGTTAAAATCTAGTTTCGTAAAACAATACATGGAAGGACACATCGCATTTATTCTCATTGGCAAAATGCGATACTCACACTTGGCATAGATCTCGATTACTTTGTTGAAATCCTTCAAGTCTGCCAACCTATAAGACACCTAGTACAATAGAACATTACTTTTCTGAAGCATCTGTCTTAGATAATCAATGCTTCAATGACAAAAAGAATTGTGACTAAGAAGAGTTGCTTTCGCTTACATAATAGTGGTCTTAATAACGGAAGCATAACTGGCACCACTAGCTTTCAGTATTTTCCACATGTTTTTGAGAAGCTGCAGTAGTTCAATTTCTCAATGTCAACATTCACAGATACAAAACATTGTGAGAAGTAAACCAATATCCTGTTCTTGATTCACCACAGGAATGAAAGCTTGTGGAACTTAAAAATAGTCTCGCTAGATAACTTTACCTGTTCCGTCTGCTCTTCTACATTCTCAGAGACAAACTTTCCAGTCTACAACAGAAAACGAGAAATGTGCATTACTATGCTAAGACCTGGGAATCCACAGACAACACAACAGCTAGCTGCCTTGGCAATTATCTAGAAGCAAGTGACACTTCAATGCTACAGTTACTAAAATTACCTGAGGAACAAGACCAAGAACGCCAGACACGAACACAGGATTCTGGGCCTTGATGGCTTGAGAATATGGCCCCAAACCAGCTGGAGCTTTGTTTGTCGAACAGTGGTGAGTAAATTTGTTCACCGCTCACCACCTAAAGGAGCTGAGCCTTCCATTAGTCGAAACTCTCCGTCCACACAAAAACTCTCCTCCTCCACAGGTCGGAGGGACTAGCCACCCACCGATTTACACATTAGGATTTTATGGCCCGAAATCAAATATATTGCGATTTGGAGTATATTAGATTCGCTCATGAAATATATGGAAGGTGAAAGAATATATATCGAGGGAGATATATTGGATGAGATTTGATTATATCACAAATATATTTAAATGATTTCCGATATATGTCTGGCCATCTTTTCTATAAATAGGTGTCGGTATACGAAGCGAAGGAAGAGACAAGAGAGAATAAATCCTTAGAGCATATATTAGGGATACACGAGTGCAAAGAGTGCGGCGGTAAAAAAAGGGTGTGCGGGATTATTTCTTACGTCAAGGGGATTAGAGAGGGTCTTAATCTAAGTTTGTACTCCATTGAATGTAGTGAAATCTTGTTTTCCACACGTGGACATAGGTCGATTGACCGAGCCAAGCAAATTCTTTGTTTCTTTATTTTTCGTTAAGTTCCGATCGACGATCGAATCCGGTTCAACTCTCTATCGAGGGCTTCTGCACGTGCGAACAATTGGTATCAGAGCTCGGTTGTGTAGATTCGAGATCCACGGCTGGTGCAAGTTCGAGATCGAGAAGTTGGATGGGAATGTGAATTTCGGCTTGTGGTAAGTCAATATAAGGGCGCTAATGGTACAGGATGGATTGGAGAAGGCTCTTACAGATCAGTCAAAGAGGCTTCAAAGTTGACTTCTGACCGGTTGGAGGCGATAGATGCTAGAGCGTCATCGGTAATTTAGTTGTGTCTATCCAACGAGGTTCTAACATGAGTACTTTCCACATGAGTCCTCATATGGCGATGTTCACCACATATTGTTCCACTGCAGGTGGAGAGGTACGCTTGGACAATTGTCACAAGTGTAAGGTTGCAGGTGTGGGAACGGCTCGGCTCAGAATGAAGGATAGAGCTGTGCAAGAGTTGGCAGGTGTCCGACATGTGCATAACATCACAAGAAATATTATTTCCGTGAGTGTTTTAGATGCCAAAGGATACGAATTTTCTGTTTCAGGTGGAGCCCACAATGTTCGCTGAGGAAGGCGGTTGTGGTCGATTGGGAGTCGATTGAAGGAAGTATGTGATGAGCTAGCGAAAGAAATTGGGGACGATAAGTCTGAAGTGGAGGCATTGAAGAAGGAAATGATGAAGCTTCAGGAGGAAGTCGATGAGGAAAGGAAGATGCTACAGATGGCTGAGGTGTGGCGCGAAGAAAGGGTCCAGATGAAGCTTGCGGATGCTAAGGTTGCGCTGGAAGAGAAGTACTCTCAGATGTGTAGATTAGTAGCTGACCTAGAAAAGCTTGCCCCGAGGTCAAGAAACATCGTGCCAGAAGTGAAGGATATTCGAGAAGCGGAATCGCTTAGGAAGGCGGCTGCATCGGTTAATATTCAGGACCTGAAGGAATTCACCTATGAACCATCGAATGGGGACGATATCTTCTCTGTTCTTGAAGAAGCTGCTTTTGGTGGGAACAGCACGAGAGAGCTCGAGCAGCATGTCGTATACAGTCCTGCAAGCCATGCCTCGAAAATTTACACTGGCAGCCCCAAAGTCAATGATGTTTTCAAGGACAACGGTATCGTCTCAAGACGTCAAACAGGGTCTGTGAGTCACAATGGTGATGTGGAAGAAGACGAGAGCGGGTGGGAAACTGTGAGCAACCTTGAAGATCAGGGATCTAGTTTTTCACCCCAGTCAGTCAACAACTGTCGACAGAACAATTATGCAGTGGGAGGAGAGACACCTGTAACTGAGATCAGCGAAGTCTGCACGGTACCCTCGAGGCAGTCGAAGAGGGTCTCATCGATCACGAAGCTCTGGAAGTCCAATGGTGAGAACTACAAGTTAGTATCTGTCGAGGGCGTCAACGGCAGGATCTCCAACGGGAGGATATCGGATGGGGATATTGGGTCTTCGGATCATGGGTCAATGAAGGGCAGGTTCAGCCCATCTGATGTCATTGGCCAATGGAGTCCCCCGGAGACTGGGAACCCTCACATCACCCGGGGGATGAAAGGGTGCATCGAATGGCCATATAAAAGCAGTTTAAAGGCTAAGCTTTTGGAGGCGAGGATGGAAAGCCAAAAGGTTCAGCTGAAGCATGTGCTTAAACAGAAGATGTAGATAGACCTAGTTTCCCACCGATGCATCACCCATAGGCTGCCTGCCTGGGAGCTGATCGGTAGACATTAAGGCCAAACGACTTCTGAATAATGCGTGAAAGTGAGATAGAAGGTTGGTCGGGACTGGTGACCGATGGTCGGGGGCAATGTGCGTCAGTGCAGGTGAAATTTGCAGCTGCAGAACTGCTAGGATAGCAAGGATGTAAGATTTTCTGAATCAATTCAATTCCAGAAGATTCTTGGCTTGTCTGTATTGCTTAATACTGTTGCCTCTGGAAATAAAACAATCTTAATCTTCAGTTGAGTTGAAGAATCACATCCCCTGCGTACTGTTGATATTTGCTTGTCAAGCCAGACAAAAATCTAACGTTAAACAATTGCAGTTAAAATTCAAAATTTTGAATTGGATGATTTTCCCATGATTGAAAATGAAAATTACTAACCAATTCGGATTCAGATCCCAGATTGTTCCCAACTCCCATAGGCCGGAATTCAATTTCAATCAGACGCGCATGAACTGGGTAGAGCTCCATGTCATCGGTTTCCCATTAAAGTTCGAATCTTTACGGGTTGCCCTCTCCTGGGTTTGTTCAGTGTGCTTTCTTCTTTCTGTCGGGGTCAGTTGATCCGTGCCAATCACAGATCACCGCACAGATTCCACACCAGAACAACAATTACAGAGATACAGCCAACAATTCACTATTAGAAGCAATCCAACTCACATTCGTTACAATCAGCCTCCGACAGCGCAAGCCAACTTCACCGTAACAATTCCTACCACCACCGCCGCCTCCGGCGCAACTCCTACCAGCCCATTCTCTTCTTAACAGAAAATGTGTAGAATGAAAAATACGAAAGTCTGTTTTTCCAACTAACTACCCCCCAACAACTAACAACCCAACCGACTCCCCCCACAAGTCTACAACCCGGTTCACTCCCCAAGTCTACAACCCGGTTCACTCCCCAAGTCTACAACCCGGTTCTCTTATATTGAACCGCTCCTTCTCTGCACCTTCACTTCTCTGCATCTTCTGCATCTTCTTCTGCATAACAACTCCTCATCCACAGCTTCCTAACATTCTACAATCTCCTTCACTCAATTGCCACGCATCATCAGTTTCGTTGCTTGCTTTGGCTTCTTATGCTTTCTTGGGAGCCGGGATGATCTTGCTTGGTTGATCTGGAGGCAATGGGAATCTTTAATCTGTTTGTGTTGTTTAGCTCAATGTGCTAATGTCATTGGAGTAGTCTCCAAACAGTGGCAGTAAAGATATGATATCTGTTTCTTGAAAGATATGATGAGGAGACAGCGTTAAGATTAGTCTTTAATAGCCGAATTCCAAATGCCGCGTGGGATGCCGGAATTCAGCAACATAGGCACAGCTGAATCTCTCGATTTCATGATAAAGGAATTACACCTTCACCAAGTTGTAGCTCTTCCGCAGGTTGAAAGATGCTGGCAACGACTTCCCGTTAACGCCTCCTAACCTCCTCCCCCTTTTCCCCACTAACAGACTCGACGCCCTTTAACCAACCTACTGCCTCTCCCTTCTGTTGAATCTTATTCGAGTTCACTTTCTTATCATCTCATAAATTTCTCTTTTCCCGATCCTTCTTCTTGCCGTCTGCTAAACATGGACCTCTGCAACTTTCTGCAACAATACCTCCCCCAAGTGAACACCCATGTCCACAGGGGTGACATTCTGAAACCTGTTCATTTCGCAGATCATGAAGAAATTCCCAAGTTGCTTCTTCTATGGGAGCAAACAATGAAGATTCTCAAGATGAACAAACATAAACGATAGAAGACGGAATAATGCTTTCGTCGCTACTTGTTTCTCGATAAAGTTGATTGACGGATTCTCAAGATATGCGTGGTTGCGTCTCCAATGGGTAAGAAGACTTGGGGAGTCTACAATCTCGTCTTAGCCATCAGCCATTTACTACCACCATCCAAACATGGTGTCATGTAGTAAGGAAAGCCCAAATCTCCCTCAACCCACACTACCAGGCAACTTACAGCCCCCGAGCTCCCAACAGAAGCCAATCAAGTGAATGTTTCTATTTGATGGTTTTTACACCTCACAAGTGATGCGGATGCGGGTGGATGCAACTTCTGATGCTCTCTTAGTTTTAGCAGATCAAACGACACGATTATATTGGATTCAAGGAACTCTACAAGAATTGTTGTTTTATGTTCTTTTAAAGTTATCTTTGAAATAAACCTCAACAGCTTCAAATAGTCGATTATTAATTTTAAAAAAAAAAGTTGTTGCGTTGACAGCATCAACACACGCCCCATCGCTCACGGCAAGCTAACCAGCCGTGACGTCTCCAACGGGTAGGAAGACTTGGGGCGTCGTGTCGATTGCTCAACTTTTCTTATACCATTTAATTCCAACTGGAACTTCGGGAGAGTTAGTCTGGTCATTGTCTTCGGAGAATAAATGCTTTGCGCGACCTGAGGAACCTTCATATTAAGTCTTTCTCCTCCTCCTGTGACTTTTTATCTACGTTCATATATTTGTTAATGTAGAATGGATGACCTTTTGCTTTCATCCATCGTTATGAAACTAAATAATCATCTTTAATCTCTTTTTGTAACGATAATTATTTACTAAATTAATGATTGCCTTTTGTTATTACTAAAGAAACGCCTTCCCGTACTGAATTCTCGTTATATTTTCCTTTTCATTCGACATTTATCGGTTTTAATCACTTTTATCCCCTGTCTTATTTTAATTTTATACTTATTTCTAGATATTTGAACATTCTTAACAACTAAATTTTAAGATTAATGTATAAATTTAATCTACACTTGTAAAGAAATATAAATTATCATTTTCTAGTAGCAATCATTTGAGGTGGGTCCTTTTGAAGGGACCAAAAGAAACTCAAGACTTTTTTTTTTTGGGTTAAATTCTCCCTATAACCGTATTTATTATATAAATATATACAATTTTTTTAGTTATAGTGAATGAGTTCAATTGTGATGAAGGAATGACAGGAGATCTCATAAAGTAAAGAAATATGGGGTTAGAAAAGGTAATTTAGAATGGTACAAAACAAATCGAATATTAATTATCAATTTGGAAAATTAGTGAAGTTTACGGTAAGAAAATTTAGTATAAAAAGAAATGGTCCTCTGCAGAGTGTCTGTCTGTTGTCTGTCTGTCCTTTCTAAGTTCCTCATTTTATTACGCTAACAAAAAAATGAGAGAAGATGCAGGAGGCATCGTCTTCATCCCCACCCTCTTCTTACTCGTTTTCGTTAGTCTTCCCAACCACCTCCTCCTCCTCTTGGCTTCACCATCCTCTCCTTCCATCTCCTGTCATCCTGACCAGAGACACGCCTTGCTTCGTTTTATACGCCCCTTCTCTATCTTTCGTCCAAGCTACTCCTTTCCAGTCCCCTCCTTCTGTTACTATCAGAATGCTTCCTACCCTAAAGTTGCCTCGTGGAGGGAGGACGAGGATTGCTGCTCGTGGGAAGGTGTCACCTGCGACAATTCTACTAGCGACGTCGTGGGCCTGGACTTGACTAGTGCCGGGCTTCGAGGCTCCATCGATTCCAGGAGTCCCCTGTTTTCTCTTCGCCACCTCCGTGGTCTCATCCTTCAGGGAAATGACCTCCTTGGCTCTAAAGTCCCACCTGAGATTGGCGTGTTGACGCAGTTGACATGCCTTGATCTCTCCTCTTCAAACATTTCAGGCATCCTTCCAACAGAAATCTCACTGCTGTCAAAGATGGTTTCCCTCGATCTCTCTGATAATTCTCAACTGGAGATGCAAGATCATACCATGAGACTGCTCGTTGGGAACCTAACTCAGATGGAGGAACTCAATCTCGGGTCTGTCAGTATGTCCACGGTCGCTCCATCATCTTTTATGAACTTTTCTTCTTCTTTGATTTCCCTAAACCTTTCTAGTTGTTCGTTGAGAGGGAAATTTCCGGAATTAATCTTTGGACTGCCAAATCTTCAAGTGATTGACATATCGTCGAATAATGCTCTAATCGGCACCCTTCCCAAATCCAAGTGGAGTCCTAATCTTGATTACTTGTCCCTCGAGTATTGCTCTTTCACCGGAGCAGTTCCCAATTCAATTGGAAACCTCTCGCGATTGAGTCACATGGATCTATCGGGGAACAATCTCATGGGAGCAGTCCCCAATTCAATTGGAAACCTCTCGCGATTGACTTACTTGGACCTACGGGGGAACAATTTCACCGGTGAGTTCGACTTGGGGATATTATCAACCTTAGAGGATCTCCATTTTATCGATCTATTCGGGCTATCCGTTTCGGGCGATGATTCAAACTACGGGTTCTCATTGCTGAATCTCCAGGAATTGTATATGGGAAGATGCAATTTGAGCATGTTCCCTTCCTTCTTGTCGCGCTCAAAGGAATTGAGAATTCTATACCTCTGGGGAAACATGATTCAGGAGATACCCGACTGGCTATGGAGCATCGGAATTGATACATTGGAGGGATTATATCTTGATTTCAATGTCATCCGAGGAAGCATCCCTCCGTCCATATGCGGACTAACTTCTCTGTCCTCCATAGAATTGAGTGGAAATTATTTGACGGGTATCATTCCTCAGTGTCTCGGCAATCATACGGAATTATTTGAGTTGTCCTTGAGCAACAACTCATTGAGTGGACCTCTACCACCCTCCTTGGCCAACTGCACATCTTTGACATATCTTGATGTCAGTTACAACAGCATCAGCGGTGCTCCTCCCACTTGGTTGTCCACAACATCCATTCAAGATATTAATTTGCGGGCTAATGATTTTGTTGGTCGGTGGCCCGCGGACATCTTTCTTCGGTCAGCTTATTGGGGTTATATCGATCTGTCGGACAACAAATTTGAAGGTCCCCTTCCACTACCTTCTCATGCAACCACCTACTATTCAGTTTCTAATAATCATTTTTCTGGAGAGTTGTCTTCGGTAATGTGCAATGCTACCTTTCTTCGGTTGCTAGACTTGTCATATAATAGTCTCACCGGGGCCTTGCCAGACTGCCTAAGAAACGTCACCAGTGGTCTTGTGTTCTTGAACCTTCAGGCAAACGAGTTTCATGGTCAGCTACCAGAGATTTTTCAAGAAGGAAGTATGTTGACGTCACTTGCACTCAGCAGAAATCAATTCATGGGCTCGTTGCCGAGATCTCTATCGAATTGTAAAAAACTGGAAGCTTTTGACGTTAGCAGCAACAATATCAGTGATTCGTTTCCCAATTGGTTTGGAGATCTTCCGTTGAAGGTCCTCAGTTTAAAATCCAACAATTTCCATGGCCAGGTTATTTTTTCCAGGGAAACTCATAACTTCTCCCAGGTACGCATATTGGACCTCTCCAACAATAATTTCGAGGGTAACATAACAGACAAATTCATTGTCGAATTGCTTGGAATGAAGGGAGACAATAGTTATGGTTTTTCTGATCAATATATGGTTTTGGATAATAATAATGGGAGTAGGAGATATTACTCGATGATGATTGACTTAAAAGGGATCGAGACAGAGATGGTGAAGATCAATGTCCAATTTGCAATGCTTGACTTATCGAGCAATCAGTTTCAAGGAGAGATTCCTAAAAGCATTGGATTACTTAAATCGCTTAGGGGTCTGAATTTCTCTCACAACCGCTTTACTGGGATGATCCCTCCATCTGTTGGGAACATGACGAATCTGGAATCACTTGACCTCTCTTCTAACCATCTGATGGGTGAAATTCCAAAGGAATTGGTGAAGCTGACATCTCTTGGATTTTTGGACCTCTCAAGTAACAACCTCACGGGGCCTATACCGCTGGGAGGACACATCGACACCTTTCCGAATAGTTCATTCAAAGGAAATCCTGGACTCTGTGGTATTCCGCTCACGAGGTCGTGCGGTCAGGGAGTACAACCACCGTCGGAAGGAAAGGACGGTGGAGAGGAGGGCAGAGGGTGGCTGGAGTGGAAGTACGTGTTGTTGGGTTTCGGGACTGGGATGGGGATGGGGATATCGTTGGGATACATGGTGCTGGAATTGGGAAGGCCTCTTTGGCTAGTCCGAGTGGTCATCAGACTGGAAGCTAGTTACTGGAAAATGTCCAAGAAGAAGAACACTGGCCAACGGAGGAATGGTCGAAGGTAAACCGGGAGAATCCAAGTTATATGTAATGTTGAATGTTTCTGGAATTTGCTTCAACATGATGATGATATGCTATGTATTAATAAAGTGTGCAGCCTCTCGTATGTTAAAAAATTACAAATGGAAGAGAGCTTTATCCCAACGCCTATTTATTTCTCCATATCCAAAAAAGCTTCAAGGTTAGTGCTCCCTTTGTTCTTGCATCTCCCGAGAGCAGTAACTGCTTACCACCATGAAGATTTTAGCTGCCAATTTCCGAACATCGATGCGGGGGGGGGGGGACTCCGATAGATGGTTAACAGTTGATCTTTATGTTCCTGATAAGAAAATGAGTCAATTTTCCTTTTGCTGTTTTGAACAGCCCCTTAGAAGAGTGAGTTTGGTGATGTTGATTTTTGAAATCGTAAACTATGGGGTTGTAAATTTTGTTACTTAGCACTGGAAAACACACAAAAAAGATGAATGGGAGGTGGAGTAAGAAGAGTAGGGGGGCATGGGTTACATGTAGAAAAGCTACTTATGGAAACGTGTTTAACAACAGAATTTTCGAAGGAGAGACAGAGACTTGAGAGGAGTTCTGTCTATATTTGTACTCGGTGTTTAAAGAAGAAACCTCTCATGAAAACAGAACACTGAGCTCCGTTTATTGATTTGCCGGACAACAAATTTGAAGGCCTGCTTCCAGTTCCATCCGATTTTTCTGGGACTCTTCATTGATCTGTAATGTATGTTGGGGTGTTTAGAAATCGGGGATTTGCTGTGTCGCATGATGCGAATGCTAAAATTTGAGATACAACGGAGTATTTCTGAAAATAAGGAATGATAATCTTAGAAAGAATAATTTTGACGGAGCATTTTCTTCTTTTTCTTATAGCCAAAATGCTTTCTTGGCTCTTTCTTAACTGCATTACATCATTTTTGGAGAATATTACCCCTTATATAGAGTCATAAGAAAGATCTAGAGAAGTTTCAATGTCATTAACTTGTATCAACTTCCTAAGCTACTAACATCTATCAAATGATAGGGGTTGAGAAACTTCAGCTTTACTAAATTAGTTGAGGTCTGACTGTATCTCTACCAAATGACAGGGAAAGAAGATTGTCACTTATTTAGTCCAAAAGTTATAAACGTATCGCAGGAGAATACACAGGGAGAATATTGACGGAGATAGTTGGGAGATATTCGGGTAATATTCAGATAATATTACGAAGATATTTTTTATTATTTATTGATGGCAAAAGACCAATATATATGTCTAGGTGATTGAGAATTATACATACCTCATTTAAGACATGATAATAAAATTAGGTCGTGGGGTACGGGAAACACTTAGAGTGAATTCTGTACAGTGAGTGATCATCAGGGGTGGGCGATATTCTTGTAATTGTAATTTTGGATTTTACCTAGTGGATCTCGGAGGACCTCCCGTGGATGTAGGCATATTAGCCGAACCACATATATCGCCGTGTTTCGACAATCATGTCAAGTAACGATTTCCGCTACGCTCGTAGATTTCTACGAATTGTAGGTAGCCGGTTAAATTTGGTCGACGCAAGGTCGAGCATCGCAACAGTTACTTTACCAATTAAAAGGGATCAGGCATTTAAAAAAAAACAACTATAGTGGGGTTAAAAAGCAATTTAGAGTGTTTACGAACGATAAGTCGTATATGGACATCCGGCTGACATGGGAGATGGTATCGAAGGTGTGGATGGGGAGCCCCTCCTGTGCGCATCGGGGGAGCCCCTCCTGTGCGCATCGAACCAGTGCAGACGAGAGAGGGATGCCCAGCAGGTGTGCCGAGTAGGGGAAGCTCAGGACCCAGTTATGGAACATGATGGCATTTACATGATCAATACAATTTGGTGTAGAGTAAATTATGTTGTCCAATGAAATTATGTCCTTACAAGTTGTTTTCACTACTACTACTACCCGCAAGTATAAATCAATTCGAGGGACCGTTGCCGAGATCTCTATCCCATTGCAAAAATTTGGAATCCCTGGACGTTGTCAACAAGAAAGTAATAGATTCATTCCCTAATTGGTTGGGGGGTCTTCCGTTGATGGTCATCAGTTTAAGATCCAAGCATTATATTGGCCATGTACATATTGCCGGGTGTACTCATCCTTTCTCAATGGCACGAATCATGGATCTCTCCCGCAACAATTCCGACGACAATCTACAAGACGAATTCATCGGTAAAATTTTCAAAATGACGTGAGGCTATAAGTATTATTTTGGCAATCAATATATGAGTTCAAATAGTCGATTTTTGGAATATTACTCGGTGATGATTGACTTGAAATGGATCGAGATGGAGATGGTGAAGATTAATGTCCAATTTGCAGTGCTTGACTTATCGAGCAATCAGTTTCACGGAAAGATGCCTAAAAGCATTGGATTACTAAAATCGCAGAAAAGTCTGAATTTCTCTCACAACTGCTTTACGGGGGCAATCCCTCTATCTGTTGGGAACCTGACAAATCTAGAATCACTTGACCACTCTTCTAACCATTTGATTAGAAAAATTCCAAAAGAATTGGTGAAGCTGACGTCCCTTGGATTTTTGGACCTCTCAAGTAATAACCTCAAGGGGGCTATACCACTGGGAGGATACTTCAACACCTTTTCAAATAGTTCATTCAAAAGAAATCCCAGACTATGTGGTATTCCGCTCACGAGGTCGTGCGGTCAGGGAGACAAAAAATCACATCCATTGTCGGAAGGAAAGGATGATGGAAAGAAGGAAGGCAGGGCTGGATGGTGTGGGAGCACGCGCCGTTGAGTTTCGGGACCGGGATGGGAATGGGGATATCGTTGGGATACATGGTGCTGGAAATGGAAATGGTACGGAATGGTCATGTCATTCATACCTTGACTAGATTGTGGTGCAGTTATTCTTCATGTCCGTTGGATTGGAAATACTAGTGGGGTTTGATGCATCCTTACCTTCTCACAACTCATCTCCCTCCTTCCTTTCCTTTGGGTCCGACCGGTTTCTTGATCCGGAGATGTTAACGCATAGTGAAATTATAAGAGAAGTATGAAAATCAAGCCATGGAGAAATTCCAAGCGAAATATGGAATCCAATCGGGTAAGATTCTAGGGGTGGACAAATGTGCATCAATCAAGCAACCCTATTTAGAATGGTAACATCAAGAAAATTTTGTCTATTTTTCTTCTTTTAGTTTTAGCTCTAAGGCTGGCAATCTTTTAAGTTTTAAGAGCAACATATATAAAAAGGGTTGATTCTACCTGCTCAATTAATCCGTCCATTTCATTAGCAAACAAGGGATGGAGAAGCGACGGGTGTGTTGGTACCTTAATGCATCTCTCTCTTTCGGACTTTGTAATCCAAATATCTTCTCGTGGGTGTGGAGGGGCTGACACTCAATGTCTAATTCGTATTGCTTGACTTACCAAGCAATCGCCTTCTGGTGAGAGATTCCCATAAACATCGGATTGTTTAAATCGCCTAATGGCAAACAAAACTAGTTGAAAAGATACTCATTCAATTGTAGCTTAAAGACAAATTATACAATCCAATATATTATAAGAAATAAAGAAAAATGAATGAAAATTACCCGCCAAGATGAACAAAATTTACTACCGCCATGTCATGTAAACAAAATCAGATCCCGAGGCCAGACCCATATTAATCCCCGTAGGCCAAAAAGCCCAGGTCCGAACCAAATCCACGTGTATGATAAGCCTAGGTGCAACTTATAGCCCCCGAGCACCCAACAAAAGCCAATTAAGTGAATGTTTCTGTCCAATGGTTTTACACCTCACAAGTGATGCGGATGCGGGTGGATGCAACTTCTGATGTTCTCTCGGTTTGAGCATATCAAGCGACACAATTACATGTGATTCGAGGAACTCTGCAAGAACAATTATTGCATGTTCTTTTAAAGTTACATTTGAACAAAGCTGAAGGAGTATTTGCAACATCTAATTCCTCCCTTGAAGTATTTGCAGAGTGTCTGTCTGTCCGTTCTAAGTTCCACGCTAATAAAATTGGGGAAGTATCGTAATTTATTTTCTTTATAAATTAGTCACCGCTATTTTAAAAAAAAAATTGTCATTGAAAAGCAAACTTATGACTAGACGAGTTTTTTCATGCAAAATTTAACGGAGAGAAGGCTTGGAATGTGATTCACATATGGATTGCATTTGGATGGAAGGGGTTGGAATATTCAATTCTCATGATGAAATGAAGTGATTCTTACATTGACAACATCATCCGCCATCCCATCATTCACGGCAAGTTGAGGCATCTCAATCACTAGCCATTTATTTCCGACCAGGAGAATTTGTTCGACTGATGGAAGCTGTTGCTTTATTTCTTTCTTTCTGAGTAATAATGTGTTTTGTGTATGGGTGGGTGGGGGCAGGGCGGGATGATGACTTCAGAGCCCATCAAGATCTCATATGATTAATTATCACACATTACATGTACACAAAATAAATTCAAATCCCCAAATTAAAATAATTGTTTATTACACTCGTTTTAAATATTTTTCTTGTTTGTACGTACAGAAATGCGCTTACTTTTCTTATAACATTTTATTTATACTTATGAAAATGTGAAGCCTGTGCAATCCAATGAACGAATGATAGGAGCCTGATCTCCAGTGACAATTCCACCGGCAATATCATCAGCCTCGACTTGACCAGTGCTGGCCTTCGAGGCTTCATCGGTTGTAGCAGCTCGCTATTTTCTCTTCACCAGCCTCCGTCGCCTCGACTTGACCAGTGCTGACTTTCAATTCTCACCCATCCCTTCAGAGATTGGCATGTTCACACGGTTGGAATACCTTGATCTTTCTTCATCAGGCATTTCATGCATCTTTCCGATTGAAATTTGCAGGTTCTAATGTTGCGGAAACAAACCTGCATTAATAGCAAAAACTACAACAGAAGCGAGACGGAGAACAATAGAACCTTTTATAGACACTAACTTCTGTAGCGCAACCTTCTACAGAACTAAGCCCGAGCCAAAACTTAAGAACAACACGAACAACCTTTGAGCAAATGCTCTTTTCTAGATTTTGATTGATGGATTGATAGAGTGATGCATGATGCATCAGATTACATAAATGGACCGAAGAAAAACCCTTCAACTACCCTATTAAGTAGCACCCATTAACTCTAACACTAAACCTTATTTAATCTTTTCCCACTTCACTCCAATGACCTTTCTGTCTTGTAGCACTCATTATCTGTAAACCCACTTCACTCCAGTGACCTTTCTATCTTGTAGTCTATCCATAAGTTCCCAAGTTTTATTCTTCTCAGTCATAGTCAGCTCCTCCTACATTGTAACTAGCCACCTTCTGTCTTCCTTTGCATCCTCAAAACCAACATGTTCCAATACTGCAACATTACATCTTCTATAAATATTAGTTAATGATCTCGTACTTCTTATTGGTGTATCATCAATCTGTTGTTCAGAACTAAGTTGCTGCTCGATGTTCTTTCCCTCAACATTCTGCTCCTTAACGTTTTGTTCCTCCAAAACAGGCTTATGTGACGTATGCCAAGTCTGCTCGGGACCTGACCTTTTGTTCGTCCAATTCCGCTTCTCTTCTTCAGAGATCTTGACATCGCTGCTGACAATTAGATTCTCATTTGCTCTCAAACTTGAACTCTCTAAAGGAAATCTGAATTCTTTTCCCAGCAAGCATCTTCTGCAATCAGACGTAACTTTTTGTAGAACAGGAAGTCATTCTACCATCTCATTCTTGTTTGAATATTTTTATAAAACCTAGTATGTAAATATATTTCTTGTTTGAATATTTTTATAACACGTAATATTTCACGGATTTAAAAAAAAAGTTTATTATATAATATTCTCTGTTTTTTTATTAAGCAAAGATACTTTTTTGAGAAAGACCAAGACTTAAAGCATTGTTGCCGTCTCCGATGAGGTAAGAAGCCTTTAACTCTGGTGGGCAGGTGTCTACATCTCAGTCATAGCGTTTCGCTTGTGGGGGTGGGGCAGCCCCCTGTTTCTCTTCTCTACATCCGTTGCCTCAGCCTTAGTGGAAATGGCCTCCTTGGCCAACTGCACATCTTTGAAGGTTCTTAATGTCGATAACAACAGCATCAGCCTAATGCTAAGTTGTCGATTGATAAAAGCTTCTTCATTTCATAATATGTCTATTTTTCATAACAACAGCATCAGCGGTAACATCAAGAAAATTTTGTCTATTTTTCTTCTTTTAGTTTTAGCTCTAAGGCTGGCAATCTTTTAAGTTTTAAGAGCAACATATATAAAAAGGGTTGATTCTACCTAAAAGTGTTGCGTTGACAGCATCAACACACGCCCCATCGCTCACGGCAAGCTAGCCAGCCATGCCGTCTCCAACGGGTAGGAAGACTTGGGGCGTGGTGTCAATAGCTCAACTTTTCTTATACCATTTAATTCCAACAGGAACTTCAATAGACTTAGTCTGGTCGTTGTTTTCGGAGAATAAAATGCTTTGTGCGAGCGGGGACATGGATGACACGAGGAACCTTCATATTAAGTCTTTCTCCTCCCGTGACTTTTTATGTACATTCATATATTTGTTACTGTAGAATGGATAGCCTTTTGCTTTCATCCATAATTATGAAACTAAACAATCATCTCTAATCTCTTTTTGTAATAATAATTATTTACTAAATTAATACTTGTCTTTTGTTCTTACTAGAGAAACGCCTTAACGCCATCGTGTTCTCATTATATTTTTCCTTTTCATTCCACATTTATGAACGATCACTTATCCTTTGTCTTATTTTAATTTTATACTTGTTTCTAAATATTTGAGCATTCCTAAACAACTAAATTTAAGATCATGATATGGTTGTTTGTTTAGCTCATTCGGATGAACAACTAAAAATAATTAATTTCTCGTGAAATGAAGTTCTTATTACATTGACAGCATCATACATCACACCAAGTTAAGCATGTTGATTTATGAAAAAAAATAGGAAGGTTAAGTGTATTGCCGTTTCGACGGGGGTAAGAAGACTTTGACGCTTGTAGGCAAACGTGAGACAGAAGTTGCTGCTTTCCAATAAACCAAAAAAGTGTTTTGCGTGTTGGGTGCAGGACAGGGGGTGGGGGGATTTGTTAATATGTTTGATCCCATCCGTGTCTGAAAACATCATTAGCATTTAAAGATTACTGTCCGGTGGACATTCTTATGTCCTTGGAAATAAAAATATCATGGGAGTCTAATCGTCCCTGTTCACCATCACGTTCATCTGAATGTTTGTGGCCAGTGGCTCCACTGCTGTGCGGTCCGCTGTTGTACACTCTGCGGCTGCACGCTCCTCCGCTTCTTTCTTCTTCTTCCACGTCCACCATATAATAAAGAAAGTGATTATAAGTGCAATAAACATTAGCGGGCCTAACCATGGCCAGGGTGATGGCGATGATGGGGACAATGGGAAGGGTAACGGAAGCTTTGGTGGAAGTGGGAAAGATGGTGGCATCAAAGCGGACCGAGGCGGTAGCTGAGGTGGAGGCGGCAACAAGCTGGGGGGCGACGGCAAAGTGGGAGGCAGAAAATCTGGCGCAGTCCACTCGGGCGGGGGAGGAGGCGGAGGGATCGCCGAAGCCACTGATACAAACAGGATGAGAAACAGCCATCCTGCATTCAAACAAAAAAACATTACTCAATTGCCATGAAATCTAATACTTTGTCATCTAATGAATGAAAATCAAGCGATATGAAAAAGGTAAATCTGGAATCAAAAAATGATAAATTCCTCAATTTATAAGTACTATTTGTAAAACTGGAATCAAAGTATCTTAGCCAACCCAGGAGTCGCGATCCATAAATTCGATTGATTTTTTTAAAAAATAAAATCATGATAAAATTATTGATTCATCTGGTATCTAAATATATGATTTAGATAAAAGTTTACTAGATCGAAGATTTATGATATTCAAAAACTGAGAGATCAAATGTCACATTCAGTAAAGATTTATGATACATGTATTGGATGTACTCAATGTGTCCGAGCCTGCCGAACCGATGTATTAGAAATAATCCCTTGGGATGGATGTAAGGCTAAGCAAATTGCTTCCGCTCCACGAACGGAGGATTGTGTTGGTTGTAAGAGATGTGAATCCGCTTGTCCAACAGATTTTTTGAGCGTGAGGGTTTATTTATGGCATGAAACAACTCGAAGCATGGGTAAGTTGTCTCGTTTATTTCTTTATCAGTAGCCATGGAATTATACCTTCAAAATTGGCCTTATAAACTATATAATTGCACGTGTATTACTTTAAAAAAACAATAAACAAAATCTGACATTAATCTCTTTTTCTAAAAGAAATCAAATACTTCAAGCACTTCACATCGATATCGATGAAAGAACTCCATCTCAACAACTGCACACAACAAAATAGCTCGATTAAACACAATGACACCTCTAGAAGGAACCTAACTGGATAATCGTCCCCAAAGGCCACGCAGCAGGAAAAAATCCAGAAAACATAAAACGGATCACGGCAGCACACTTTATATCTAGAATCTAAACAGTTCAGAATGCATGATCAGTTGTTCTTCTGTTGTTTCATGTTTAACAGTGATTGCTTAAAAAATCTATAGCAGAAACAAGCTAAATTTCAGCCATGAACGTTGCATGTTATTTCTTGTGAATGGCAAGGTGGACAAAACTAATTTCGAGAATAGATGGCATCAATGAAATAGACAACCAATGAAGTTGCAGCAAGCGCGCATCGACATTAGAAATGACCCATTTGCAGAAAAATTGCAAAGCCAAATTATAGAAGTACAAACGAGACAGTCATAGCATCACAGAGGAGCCTACATCAGACCAGCAAAATTTATAGTGATGCGAATCAGACAAGTAATCATCAAATAAACTGATGCGGCAGGATCTCTATATGCTAGTTGCCAACACCTAACTTGTATTTCCTGCACAACCTAACCATCACTAATCTTATCTTACCGACATGTGTGATCTGGCGGAAGAGACACTATGATACCTGTTGAACACACAACCTTCGGACTCTCGACTTAAGTTAGTCACCGAAGGCTAAACTAGCTTTACCCTCCCCAGGAACTTAGAAACAAAGAGGAATATAAGAAGATGAGGAGAACTAGAGGATTTCTCTAACCTATATCTCTTATTGCTTCTTGATGACTTGATTCTTGGATGATTTTACAAATGAGGCTCCTCACCTCTATTTATACTAGTTGGCCTCCTCAACCTACGGCTAGGATTATTCCACATGTACGGCTATGATTGATCCTCTAAAATTTTTTAAAAACTTCTCCAAGTTTCTAATATGTTCTAGAGTATTCTAAATTTATCCAGAAACTTACCAGATTATTCTAGAACTTTCTAGTACCTTCGAGAACCTTTGAATTCTAAATTTATCCAGAAACTTACCAGATTATTCTAGAACTTTCTAGTACCTTCAAGAACCTTTGAAAGTAGTTGTTGATCTTTAACACTCCCCCTCAACGACTACTTTTTCTTTTTATCATACCGAGTTGTACTCGAAATTCCTCGAGCGACGAGACGAGCCTTGTATCTCTCCACTGAACCATCTATGCGAGCTTTCACCTTATATACCGACTTGCAGGATATCGGTCTAACCTTGTTAGGTTTAGGCACCAAATCCCAAGTTTGGTTTTCTTCTAATGCTCGAATTTCTTCATTCATCGCCTCTTGCCATACGTTGCGCTTCGATGCTTCTTCAAAGGTTGATGGCTCTTCAGGAACAACGTCTTCTGCAAGTGCTGCATCTATGTATTCTTGCTAGAGGCCTTCGTTGTCTTGTGGATCCTCTCAGTGGTGTTGTCCCGTTACCAGTTTCTTCTTCCGTTGCATTCTCTTCAGAGGATCTCTGGTACACTCCGGTTTGCCAAGGTCTCTCTTCTTCTGTATCATCATTTCTTGTTATAAAAGACCCTTCTTCAGTTTCTTCAAATGTTGGTTTTAAGATTACTTGCTCCTCCTGCTTCTTGTGCTCCTTGTCTTCTTCTATAGTTGAAGGAGGCCGCCAAGAAGTTGCTTCATCGAAAACGACGTTCCTTGATACAGAGCACTTGTTGGTTGTAGGATCACAACACCTCCATCCTTTTCTCTCTGTGTCATATCCTAGGAAGATGCACTTGGTAGCCTTCTAATCGAATTTGCTTCGTAGATGGTTAGGGATGAACACATAGCAGACACACCCAAAGACGCGGAAGTGACTTACTGTTGGCTTCATCTTCCATAGTAGCTTGAAGGGTGTCTTGAAGTCGAGGCGAGCTTGAGGTAGCCTGTTTGTTATATCTACAGTGGTCTTCATGCACTCCGCCCAATATCTTCCTGGGACATTCCTTGCATGTAACATACTTCGGCAAACTTTTGCAAGATGCCTGTTCTTCCTTTCTGCAACACCATTCTGTTGTGGTGTGTGGGGACATGTCAATTGTCGCCTTATCTTGTGTTCTCTTATGAATTCTTCAAATTCCCTGGAGGTGTATTCTTCCCCATTGTCGGTGCGTAGACACCTCACCTTCTTCTGTAGGTCGCACTCCGCCTTGTTCTTGAACTCTTTGAACTTCTGTAGGGCTTCTGACTTCTCTTTCATGAAGTATACCCAAACGTATCTTGAGTAGTCGTCGATGAAGGTCACCATATATCTGCAGCCACTTATTGATGGATGTTTCTCCGGTCCAAACGCATCAGAATGAATCAGCTGCAGTGGTTCTTCAGCCCTATACTTGGAGTCCTCGTATGGTAACTGGAGTGCTTTACCATACTGACAGCCTGAATAAACATTTTCAACATTCACTTCCAATTGCGGAAGACCCTTCAACATCTCCTTGTTCATCGTTACCTTCAACTTGTGGTAGCCAACGTGTCCAAGTCTCTCATGCCAGAGGTCTGCAGTTTCATTTTTCTTTACTCTGTCTATGTATGCCAATTCTGCAGACATAACATAGATGGAGTTTACCTTCCGTCCTTCCATGAACGGTGTCCCTAAAAATTTTAGCTCGTGGTAGACCTTGACGTCATCAGGCCCGAACACCACGAAATTGCCGGGGGCTGTCAGTTGGGCTACTGACAGAAGATTCTTCTTTATTCCAGGAACATGGTAGACTCCTTGTAGTTGCACCTTGCTGGAACTGTCATCGGTGTCTATAATAGTCTTCCCGACATGAGTGATGGGTAGTCTGGAGTTGTTGGCGGTGACGACGACTCGTTGTCCTTTGTATTTCGACAACTCTTGTAACTTCTCTTGGTCACTCGTCATATGGTTGGAGCAACCAGAGTAAAAAATCCAATTTTCTGTATAGTCCACAGAGTTATTGTTGACCACTGCGAGAGCCTGGTCTTCCAATAACTGGTCTTCTTCTATCACAGCGAGAGATGCTTCAAGATTCCACTCTTCTTGAGATTTGTCTCTGTCTTGACTGCTTGATGTAGCAGCATTTCCTTCTACCTTCTTCTTCCTGGACCAGCATTCTCGAGCGTAATGCCCCTTCTTTCAACAGTTGACGCATTCTGCATCCTTTCGCTGAGTTGGTTTGCCTACTCTCGTCTCGTATTGTGGTCTATTTGGTTGCTGCTCACGTCGCCCACTTCTACCGCCTTGTGAGAGTCTTCTCTCCTCAAATCTCTTACTTTTAGCATAACATCTCCCTTTATTGCTATACAAGGCATCCTCTTCATTTTTCAAGGTCACTCCCGCCAACTGTTTTGCTAGCGTCTCCTGATTAGCTAGCAAATTTTCTAAATCCTCCAGTGATGGCGGTGTGGGCCATCCTTGCACAGCCGCAATAAATCCTCTATATTCGGGCCTCAACCCATGAATGATTATCCTCATCATCCTATCATCATTAATCCTGGAGCCTGGGTCTAACTCTGAAATCTCCCGACATATTGACTTTACTTTAGTGAAAAATTATTTAATTCCTAAGTCTCCTTGCCTAAGCGCCGACAGATCATTCTCTAGTAACTGAAGCCTCATATCATTTTTTTATGAGAACGTAGTTGCTACAATAACCCAGGCATCCTTTGGAGTGACGGCGAACCTTATATGTTCTAGCATCTCCTCTTCTATGGTAGTCTTAATGGCGAACATGGCCTTCCCTGCCTTAATACGCCATTTCATCAAAGCGGCATCATCCTCCTTTGGTGGATTTGTTTCACTTCCGCTAATGATCTCCCAAAGATCTTGGCCTTGGAGATATAACTCCATGCACGTCTTCCACGTGCTATAATTCTGGTTGTTTAATTTCTTCAGCATGCCGACAGTGTTGAATTCCGCCATATCGATCTTGACTTCTGGAAGCGTACCCTGGTCCTCGACCTATGCCCGACGTAATCTAGGATTGTAGCTTCCTTGCTAGAACTTCAACAGTATTTTGGCAAAACCTCTCCTGTACTTCTGTAGAACATCCGCGGAACTTTGGCAAAACCTCCGCTGGACTTCGGCAGAACCTCCGCTGGGACTTTGACGCTTGGACCCCAACAACCTCGCTCTGATACGAAATGTTGAACACACAACCTTCGGACTCTTGACTTAAGTTAGTCGCCGAAGGCTAAACTAGCTTTACCCTCCCCAGGAACTTAGAAACAAAGAGGAATATAAGAAGATGAGGAGAACTAGAGGATTTCTCTAACCTATATCTCTTATTGCTTCTTGAAGACTTGATTCTTGGATGATTTTACAAATGAGGCTCCTCACCTCTATTTATACTAGTTGGCCTCCTCAACCTACGGCTAGGATTATTCCACATGTACGGCTATGATTGATCCTCTAAAATTTTCTAAAAACTTTTCCAAGTTTCTAATATGTTCTAGAGTATTCTAAATTTATCCAGAAACTTACTAGATTATTCTAGAACTTTCTAGTACCTTCGAGAACCTTTGAATTCTAAATTTATCCAGTAACTTACCAGATTATTGTAGAACTTTCTAGTACCTTCAAGAACCTTTGAAAGTAGTTGTTGATCTTTAACAATACCAGCAAGGACTATAACGTGAAATGCAGCTGACAAGATCTCTAAGGAACTACTATAGTCACATCTCAAAGGAATAACACAGGTGTTCAACTATAGGATTTCCTATAATGACATCAATGGCTTATCATGATACCGGAGCAGCGGTTGGACTGGATCACTTCGCTGCAGGAGCTGCAACTTGGCGGAACACTGCAAGATCACGCTGCTGCAGCTTGCAGTAAATCGGCCGTTTGGAAGGAAGAAAGCTGAAGACGATGGATGTCTGTTGGGGGCTCTCCCAGGCTAGCAGCCAGAGGTTATTACTATGGGTGGAGGATTAGGGAGCTGAGAAGGAGGAAGAAGCTATGAGAGGAATCACAGGGACGGGCAGAGAAGGGGAGTGGGGCGAGTAATCTATTTCACTTTTTTTTGTTCCACTGAAAGGATGGATGATTATTCGAAACCCCTTCATAACACAAATAAATGCGAACGTGACGTGGGTGTGATCTGTATGTTAGTTTCTTTTTGTTAGTTTCGCACTTTACAAAATGTTTACGAACAAGTACGAACGAAAATACGAATAAGTTCGTAAAAGTTTCATAAAGTACCAAACTCAATCGTACTTTTTTACGAGCAAGTACAAATGATTTTTCTTTATGTTAAAATGAAAAAAAAAAGTTTATAAAATATGTAAATGTGTAATTAATAAAAGAACGAGTCATGGAGAGTATATCAGGCTCTTATCAAGTCAAACAAAGTCTCCCGGTCAGAAATAAATGTCCAGTGATTAAGACGCCTTAACTTGCCGTGAATGATGGGATGGTGGATGTTGCTGTTGTCAATGTAAGAAGCACTTTAATTCATTATCAGAATTGAATATTCCAACCGCCTCCATCCATACTTAATCCATACGTGAATCACACTTCTGAATGTTTTTCTCTGTTAAGTTTGCGAGAAGACATTCGTCTAATCATAAGTTTTCTTTTCAAAGATATTTTTTTTTTAAAAGTAGCAGTGACTAATTTATAAAAAAATAACTAAAGCACGATACAATCTTTCCTCATTTTTTCCCAAATTTTGTTACCATAATAAAATGAGGAACTTAGAAAGGACAGACAGACACTCTTGCAAATTCTCGGGGGGAGGAATTTAGATGTTGCAAATTATTTCTTTATGAGCTAAACAAACAATCATATCATAATCTTAAATATTAGTTGTTGCGAATGCTCAAATATTTAGAAACAACTCGAAATAGTTAATGTCTCGTGAAACAAAGTTGTTATTATAATGACAGCATCATACATCAGACCAAGTTAAGCATGTTGTTGATTTAAAAAAAAATAAAAAAATAGAAAGGTTAAGCCTATTGCCTTGTCCGATGGGGGCGTAAAGAAGACTTTGACTCTGGTGGGTGGGCAAACGTGAGACAGAAGTTGCTGCTTTCTGATAAACAAAAAAGTGTTTTTCGTGTGGGGGGCAGGCGAAGGGGGTGGGGGGATTTGTTAATATGTTTGATCCCACCCGTGTCTTCTGTTTATTAACTTTTTTTCCAAAGATGATTGATTTTTACTTTCTTAGTACCAATGAGGAATACCTTGATCTCTCTTTATCGAGAATTTCGGGCATCCTACCTACGGAAATCTCACAATTGTCAAAGCTGATTTACCTCGATCTCTCTTTCAATATGGTTTTTGGAATATTACTCGATGATATTGACTTGAAAGGGATCGAGATGAAGATGGTGAAGATTAATGTCCAATTTGCAATGCTTGACTTATCGAGCAATCAATTTCACGGAGAGATTTTTAAAAGCATTGGATTACTAAAATCGCTCAAAGGTCTGAATTTCTCTCACAACCGCTTCACGGGTTCTATCCCTCAATCCGTCGGGAACTTGACAGATCTGGAATTGCTGGACCTCTCTTCTAACCATCTAATGGGAGAAATTGCAATGGAATTGGTAAAGCTGACATCCCTCGGATTTTTAAATCTCTCACAGAACAATCTCACCAGGCCTGTACCATCCAAAGGACACTTCAACACCTTTTGGAGTAGCTCGCTCCAAGGAAATCCTGGACTATGTAGGATTCCGGTCACGAGATTGTGCGGTCAGGGAAACAAGAAAGCACATCCACTGTCGAAAGGAAAGGATGATGGAAAGAAGGAAGGTGGGGGTGGATGGTGTGGGAGTACGCGGCGTTGGGTTTCGGGACCGGGATGGGGATGGGGATATCGTTGGGATACATGGTGCTGGAAATGGGAAGGCCCCTCTGGCTGGTCCGGATGGTCAAGTCATTCATACCTTGACTAGATTGTTGTGCAGCTATCCTCAGTATGCGTTGGATTGGAAATACCAGTGGGTTGATGCATACTTACCTTCTCACAACTCATCTCCCTCCCTCCTTTCTTTCTTTGTTGCTTTTCAGTGATGAGTTTGCCTTTCCCCTTTTCTTACCTCGTGGCATGAAGGTGGAATTAGTGATTTGAAGTTGATGTTTTGAGGAAGAAGGGGAGGGAGGGTCCATTGTTCTGGTTTTTCTCGAGAAGGCTTGTTCTTTAAACCCCATGTTACAAACGTAGCTCAAACTCCTTTTAAGTTTCTCCTATAAAAAGATGTGCCTGCTAAACTTGGCGAAAAGCAACATATATAAAAAAAGGGATGGAGAAGGAGAAGTGACGGGTTTGTTCGTACCTTAATGGTTCTCTCTCTTTCGGACTTTGTTATTTGTAATCCAAACATCTTCTCGTGAAATATAAATGAAAATTACCCGCCAAGATGGACAAAATTTTCTACCACCATGTCATGTAAACAAAATCGGATCCCGAGGCCAGACCCATCTTAGTCCCCGAAGGCCAGAGTCCGAAGCCCAGGTCCAATCCAAATCCGTGAGTATGAGAAGCCTAGGCACAACTTACAGCCCCCGAGCTCCCAACAGAAGCCAATTAAGTGAATGTTTCTGTTTGATGGTTTTACACCTCACAAGTGATGCAGATGAGGGTGGATGCAACTTCTGACATTCTCTCGGTTTGAGCAGATCCAGCGACACGATTACATGTGATTTGAGGGCCTCTGCAAGAACGATTATTTTATGTTCTTTTAAAGTTATCTCTGAACAAAGCTTATCACTGCAGGAGTATGTTTGAGCAGATCCACGCCCCATTACTCAGGGTAACCTAAACAGCAGTGTCTCCAACAGGCGGGAAGACTTGGGGGCGTCGCGTCGATAGCTCATCTTAACCATATCATTTAATTCCAACAGGAACTCCGGGACCGGAAGAATTAGTCTGGTCGCTGATTTCGGAGAATTAATGCTTTGCGCATGGGGGGACATGAGGAACCTTCATCGAAAGTCTTTATCCTCATGCGACTTTTATGTACATTCATATATTTGTTACTGGAGAATGGATACCTTTTGCTTTCATCCATGATTATCAAAACCAAATAATCATCTTAATCTCTTCTTGTAATAACAGTATTTACTAAATTAATGCTTGTCTTTTGTTATTACTAGAGAAAACTTATCATGAAATTAGTCACCGCTATTTATTTTAAGAAATTTTATCTTGAAAATAAAACTTATGACTAAACGAGTGTCTTCTCGCAAATCAAAAGGGAGAAACATCGAAAGTGATTCACATATGGATTAAATTTGGATGGAGGGGCTTGGAATATTCAATTCTGATAATGAAATGAAGTGCTTCTTATATTGACAACTTCATCCACCATCCCCATCATTGAACAAAGCTGAAGGAGTAATTTTTTTTCAAACTGGCTGAAATAAACCTCAAAAGCTTAAAATAGTCGATTCTTATATAAAAAAAGTTGTTACAATGAGAGCATCAACACATGCCCCATCGCTCACGGCAACCTAAGCAGTCGTGCCGTCTCCAACAGGCAGGAAGACTTGGGGCGTCGCGTCGATAGCATTTATTACATTGACAACATCATCCACCACCCCATCCATCATTCACGGCAAGTTTAAGGCGTCTCAATCACCGGCCATTTATTTCAGACCGGGAGACTTTGTTTGACTTGATGGAAGCTGCTGCTTTCTTTCTTTCCGAGTAATAAAAGTGTTTTGCGTGGAGGGATGACTTACAGAGCCCTTCAAGATCATATGATTAATTATCACACATTAAATGTACACAAAAAAATTGAAATCCCCAAATTAAAATTAATTTTTTAGTACACCCGTTTTAAATATTTTTCTTGTTTGTATGTATATAGTAAAGCGCTTTCTTTTCTTATAACATTTATTTTTGTATACTTATGAAAATGTGAAGCAATGCAATTTTACTCGTAGTGACCGGCTGAAGAAAGTGAAGGGACAAAGAAAAAAAAGATTACAGCCAGGGAGGAGAAAATAAAAACGTTTAAGTACGAAGTAAAGGTAGCTTTTGCAATTTGAGCGAATGCCTTGTTATGACGAACCTCGTAATGCCATATGAATTTTACACCATACACAATTTTCATCTGGTAAATTAAGAGGACGAAATAAAAGGATCGAATTTAGACAAACATTTTGCAAATTGATAATTCAAACAATCCCACTGGATAGTTTATCATTTCTCTAAAACATTTCCACTGTTTCTTTTCCTCTCCAATTCTGATAGCAAATTTTCCTAGGCATCAATGTATTCTACTGAAAATCTAGAAAAAGATGCGGCGGACCATCGATAAGTGGCAACTCACTAAAAAAAGTAATCCCATCTTGTGAACTGAAAGTAGCGATTATAACATGATTTCTAAAACCTTCACATAGAACTTGAGAGCAAGTCCCGAGTGCCTTCCATATTTCTAGGCTTAAATCGTTGTCCTCTTCCCAAAGCTTTGTCAAACAAGTAATCAAATTTCCCAGAAAGTTCTTCCTACGTTATTGACTGTGGAAAAGTTTATTACTGAAGTAGTGTCTGTTCACGTACTTCCAGAAAGAAACGTAGGAAACATCCATGTAATTCACAAACGAATTAAATTTGGACGAACTGCTTGGAATAGTCAATTTTCATGAAATATATTTACATTGACAGCATCTAACACCACCCCATCGTTCACGGCGTGTTGCTGTCTCCGACGGGTAAGAAGACTTTGGGGAGTCTACATCTCATCTCTTGTTAACCATCCATCGGCCATTTATTTCCGACCGGGAGACTTTAACTCTGGTGGGCAAGGGCGAGACCAAGTTGCTTTCAGAGAATAAATTGTTGTGTGTGTTGGGGCAGGTCGGGGGTGACTTCCCCACAGCCACCAAGATAATGATTAATTATCATACATCACATGTACACAAATAACATTGACATCATTCGAAATCCCAAAATTATTTACACTCATTTAAATACTTTTGTTGTTTTGTATTGCATAAAAAAAAGCGTTCGTAAATCTTTTTTTTTTAATATTATATTCAGACACCCTTCTAATTATGCAGGGACGATTGGAGCGGTCTAAGGAACTCACACTTTTATTAATTTCTCTATTATTACAAATTATAAATTTTTTTCTTTTTATTCTAAAGAGTCCAATTTAATTCATTAAAAATATAATTTTTTGAACAAATCAGTTAAGTTATGACTAAAAGGGGTGATAGGTAAAGATGATCATTTTCTTTATTACAAAAACAATATAAATATAGATCTGAATTCCTTCCCGGAGTATTTGCCGAGTGTCTGTTCTTTCTATGTTCCTTATTTTATGGTAACAAAAATTACCAAATATGAGACATATCGTCATCATCCTCTGCTTCTTCTTACTCGTTTGCCTTCCCAATCACCACCTCCTCTTGGCTTCACCATCCTCATCTTCCATCTCCTGTCATCCTGACCAGAGACACGCCTTGCTTCGCTTTATACACCCCTTCTCTATTACTACTGGTCTTTCCTTTCCTTACTGTCTGGGTACTCCTTCCTACCCTAAAGTTGCGTCATGGAGGGAGGATGAGGATTGCTGCTCTTGGGACGGCGTCACCTGCGACAATTCCACTGGCGACGTCATCGGCCTCGACTTGACCTGTGCCAGGCTCTGTGGCTACCTCCATTCCAGCAGCCCCCTGTTTTCTCTTCGCCGCCTCCGTCACCTCAGCCTTGCTGGAAATGACCTTCTTGGGTCTACTGTCCCAACGGAGATTGGTGTGCTCACGACGCTGGAATACTTTGATCTCTCTAATTCTAATTTCACGGGAGCAGTTCCCAATTCAATTGGAAACCTCTCGCGATTGACTTATCTGGACCTATCTCGGGATATCATAGAGGAGAATAATTTCACTAGTGAGTTTGACTTGAGGTTGTTCTCAACCATGGAGAATCTCTATTTCCTCGCTCTTTCAGGGGTCTCCGTTTCAGGTGAGGATGCAAACCTCGAGTTCTCTTTCCCGCGGCTCAAAGAATTGTATATGGAAAGATGCAACTTGACCAAGTTCCCATCCTTCTTGTCTCGCTCAAAGGAACTGAGAATTCTTGACCTCCAGCAGAACTATATTCAAGAGATACCCGTCTGGCTCTGGAGCATCGGAATTGATACTTTGGAAAGCTTGCATCTTGATGATAATGTTATCAGGGGAAGCATCCCTCCATCCATATGCGGACTGACCTCTCTGTCCGGCATTTACATACCTGGAAATCATTTGACGGGTGTCATCCCTGGATGTATTGGTAATCTTACGAAATTACAGGAGTTGTCATTGAGCAACAATTCATTGAGTGGGCCTCTCCCAACCTCCCTGGCCAACTGCACATATTTGTCGAGGCTTGATATCGATTATAACGACATCAGCGGTGCTCCTCCCACTTGGTTATCCACGTCATCCATTTTTTCTATTAATTTGCGGGCTAATAATTTTGTTGGTCGGTGGCCCGCAGATATGTTTCTCCAATCAACTTCCTTATATACAATTGATCTGTCCGACAATAATTTTGAAGGTCCCCTTCCGCTGCCTTCTTATTACACTACATTTTATTTTGCTTCTAATAATCATTTTTCGGGGGAGATCTCTTCACAGATATGTAATGCTACCGAACTCAATTTCCTAGACTTGTCCAATAATAGTCTCATGGGCACCTTGCCTGACTGCCTGAAAAAGGTCACTATCTATCTTCAATATTTGAACCTACGTGAGAATGAGTTTGGCGGTCAGATTCCAGATATTTTTCATGAAAAAAGTATATTGCGATCACTTGATCTAAGCAGAAATCGATTCGAGGGTTCATTGCCGAGATCTTTATTGAACTGTAAAGGATTGGAAGCATTGGATCTTGGCAGCAACAATATAGTTGATTCGTTCCCCGATTGGTTGGGGGATCTTCCATTGAAGGTACTCGGTTTAAGATCCAACCATTTCCATGGCCATGTCATTATTTCCAAAGAAACTCATAACTTCTCCCAGTTACGCATCCTGGACCTCTCCAACAATAATTTTGAGGGTAATGTACCAGACAAATTCATTGATGAATTGTTTGGCATGAGACAATACAATGATTATGATTTTCCAACTGAATATATGGTTACGGATCCACAAGGGGGTTATGGATATTACTCGGTGACGATCGACTCGAAAGGGATCGAGATGGAGTATGGGAAGATCAATAACCAATTTGCAATGCTCGATTTATCGAGTAATCAATTTCACGGAGAGATTCCTAAAAGCATCGGATTGCTTAAATTGCTCAAGGAATTGAATTTCTCACACAATCGCTTTAGGGGGTTGATCCCTCCATCCGTTGGGAATTTGACCTATTTAGATTCTCTGGACCTCTCATCTAACCATTTGATGGAAGGAATTCCAAAGGAATTAGTGAAACTAACATTCCTGGGAACTTTGGACCTCTCACGAAACAACCTCACGGGGCCTATACCACTGGGAGGACACTTCAACACCTTTTCAAATAGTTCGTTCCAAGGGAATCTCGGACTTTGTGGGATTCCGCTCATGAGATTGTGCGGTCAGGGAAACAAGGAAGCACACCACCATCGGAAGGGAAGGACGGTGGAGAGGAGGGCGGAGGGTGGCTGGAGTGGAAGTACGTGGTGTTCGGTTTCGGGAGCGGGATGGGGATGGGGATATCGTTGGGATACATGGTGCTGGAATTGGGAAGGCCTCTCTGGCTAGTCCAAGTAATCATCAGACAGGAAATTAATTATAGAAAATTGTCCAAGAGGAAGAAGGGTGACCAACGGAGGAATGGTCAAAGGTAAACTGTGAGAATCCAAGTTATATGTAATGTTGAATGTTTCTGGATTTTGCTTCGACATGATGATGATATGCTATGTATTAATAAAGCGTGCAGCCTCTCGAATGTTAAAAAATTACAAATGAAAGAGAGCTTTATCCCAACCCCTATTTATTTCTCCTTATCCAAAAAAAGCTACAAGGTTAGTGCTCTCTTTGTTCTTGCATCTCCCGAGAGCAGTAACTCCTTACCACCGTGAAGATTTTAGCTTCGAATTTCTGAACATCGATGGGAGGGGGGAAGGGGGGACTCGAATAGATGGTTAACAGTTGATCTTTATGTTCTTGATAAGCACATGGGTGATTTTCATTTTGTTGTTTTGAACAACCCCTCAGAAGAGTGAGTTTGGTGGTGTGGATTTTTGAAAACGTAAAATATCGGGTTGTAATTTTTGTTACTTAGAACTGACACAAAAAAGATGAATGGGAGGTGGAGTATGAAGAGTAGGGTGGCATGGGTTACATGTAGAAAAGCTACTTACGGAAACGTGTTTAACAACAGAGTTTTTGATGGAGAGACAGAGACTTGAGAGGAGTTCTGGCTATATTTGTACAGGGTGTTTAAAGAACAAACCTCTCATGAAAACATTACATCATTTTTGGAGAATATTACTCCTTATATAGAATCATAAGAAAGATATAGAGAAGTTTCTGCACACTAACAGTTTCTATGCCATTAACTTGTATCAACTTCCTAAGCTACTAACATCTACCAACTTCTTAGGCCATTTAATGTTGTGGCCACATTGTTGATTTCAAATTACTATGACATTTAACACCCTTCTTATTTTGTTATATTCAGAAACTCCTTGAACAACTCTGCAGGTTTGATGCCGGGAATGACAAATCATTTTACGGTGATGTAGCACAATTAAATGAGTAGCTACATTTGTTTTTTGCTGTTAACTTATAAGAAAGCTTATGACTGTAACAGAGTGTGTTCAGATCAATAGAAAGAGGCATCAAATACTTGTATTTGATTCACAAATTACTTCAACCATATGTATATATATATAGACATTAAATTCTATTCTAACAACCATATGTGTTCTGATGGTTTGGAGGGACTTGGATGAATATAAATATCAAAGTGAAACAAAGTGGTGCCGTGAAACCCCAAAATCTAATCAAAGAAAAGAAATGATATGGGTTGAGAAACTTTACCTTTACTAAATTAGTTGTGGTCTGACTGTATCTCCACCAAATGACAGAGAAAGAACATTGTCACTGATTTAGTCCAAAAGTTATAAGGCTATCGCAGGAAATATTTCAAATATATAAGGAGAATATTTATGGAGATTGTTGGGAGATATTCGGGTAATATTACGAAGATTTTTTGGAATATTTGTTGACGGCAAAAGACTGAATGAGTATTATACACACCTCATTTAAGACGTGATTGCATTAGGTTTTGGGGTATAAGAAACACTTGGAGTGAATTCTGTACGGTGAGCGATAATCAGGAGTGGGCGATATTCTTGTAATTTTAATTTCGGATTTACCTAGTGGATCTTGGAAGACCTCCCGTGGACGTAGGCATATTCGCCGAACCACGTACATCGCTGTGTTTTTTGGTTTTCTCGTTTATTGCTGATGACAATCATGTCAAGTAACGATTTCCGCTACGCTTGTGAAAAGCAACATATATAAAAAAAGGTTGATTCTACCTAACATCAGCTCAATTAATCCGTCCATTTCATTAGATACAAGGGATGGAGAAGTGACGAGTTTGTTCGTACCTTAATGGTTCTCTCTCTTTCGGACTTTGTGATTTGTAGTCCAAATATCTTCTCGTGGGTGTGGGCTGACTTCATAAAGTCAGGTCCCTTTCGCTACCTTCTTATTGTGAAGATCAATGTCCATTTCGTATTACTTACCAAGCAATCACTTCTGGTGAGAGATTCCATAAATATTGGATTGTTTAAATCGCCTAATGGCAAACAAATCAAATTGAAAAGATATTCATTCAATTATATCCAGAAGAGAAATTATACAATATAAAAAATAAAGAAACATGAATGAAAATTACCCGCCAAGATGTACAAAATTTTCTACCACCATGTCATGTAAACAAAATCGGATCCCGAGGACAGACCCATCTTAGTCCCCGAAGGCCAGAGTCCGAAGCCCAGGTCCAATCCAAATCCGTGAGTATGAGAAGCCTAGGCACAACTTGCAGCCCCCGAGCTCCCAACAGAAGCCAACTAAGTGAATGTTTCTGGTTTTACACCTCACAACTGATGCAAATGCGGGTGGATGCAACTTCTGATGCTCTCACGGTTCGAGCAGATCAAACGGCATGATCATATGTGATCCAAGGGACCTCTGGAAAAATGATTATTTTATTTTCTTTTAAAGTTATTTTTGAACAAAGTTTATCACTAAAGGAGTGTTTTTCTCAAATTAACCGAAATAAACCTCAAGAGCTTAAAATAGTCAATTCTTGTCTAAAAAGATGTTACAATGAGAGCATCAACCACGCCCATCTCTCACGGCAAGCTAAGCAACCGTGCCGTCTCCAACAGGCAGGAAGACTTGGGGTGTTGCGTCGATAGCATTTATTACATTGACAACATCATCCACCACCCCATCCATCATTCCCGTCAAGTTAAGGCGTCTCAATCACTGGCGTTTATTTCTGATCGGGAGACTTCGTTTGACTTGATGGAAGCTGCTGCTTTCTTTCTTTGTAAGTAATAAAATTGTTTTGCGTGGGGGATGACTTCCAAAGCCCTTCAAGATCATATGATTAATTATCACACATTAAATGTACACAAAAAAATTGAAATCCCCAAATTAAAATTAATTTTTTAGTACACCCGTTTTAAATATTTTTTTTATACTAAGATGAGGTGAATTAATGTTAAAGTCCAATTAAGGGTTTTTAACTCCTTTTCAACAAATATTACAGCGGAAGAAAGCTTTTGTAAAGTACAACCGTTGAGACAGGTTTAATTAAGAAAGAATGTACGAATGTGATTATAATTTATTTGACGGACGCAAGACTTTTACAGTGGTTCGGCTACTTGCCTGCATCAGCTTCTGTAAAGTACAACCGTTGAGACAGGTTTAATTAAGAAAGAATGTACGAATGTGATTATAATTTATTTGACGGACGCAAGACTTTTACAGTGGTTCGGCTACTTGCCTGCATCAACTCTTCACAAAGAATTGGGATGATAACATCATTTCTTCTTTTAGTTTTAGCTCTAGGCTGGCAATCTTTTTAGTTTTAAGAGCAACATATATAAAAGGGTTGATTCTACCTAAAAGTGTTGCGTTGACAGCGTCAACACACGCCCCATCGCTCACGGCAAGCTAACCAGCCATGCCGTCTCCAACGGGTAGGAAGACTTGGGGCGTCGTGTCAATAGCTCAACTTTTCTTAAACCATTTAATTCCAACTGGAACTTCGATAGACTTAGTCTGGTCGTTGTTTTCGGAGAATAAATGCTTTGCGCGTGTGGGGGACATGGACGACCTGAGGAACCTTCATAGAAAGTCTTTCTCGTCCTGTGACTTTTTCTGTACATTCATATATTTGTTAGTGCAGAATGGATGACCTTTTCCTTTCATCCATGATAATCAAACCAAATAATCATCTTAGTCTCTTTTTTAATAACAATATTTATTAAATTAATGCTTGTCTTTTGTTCTTACTAGAGAAACGCCTTCCTGTAGAATGCCATCGTATTCTCGTTCTATTTTTCCTTTTCATTCCATATTTATCAACTTTAATCACTTATCCTTCGTCTTATTTTAATTTTATACTTGTTTCTAAATATTTCAGCATTAGTAACAACTAAATTTAAGATTAAGATATGATCGTTTGTTTAGCTCGTAAAGAAATAGTTTGCAACATCTAAATTCCTCCATCGGAGTATTTGTAGAGTGTTTGTCTGTCCTTTCTAAGTTCCTTACTTTATTATGGTCACAAAATTTGGAAAAAATGAGGGAAGATTGTATCGGTGCTTTAGTTATTTTTTTTTATAAATTAGTTACTTCTATTTTTTTTTAAAAAATTATCTTTGAAAAGAAAACTTATGACTAGACGAGTATTTTCTCGCAAATTTTAACAGAGAAAAACATCGGAGTTGTGATTCACGTATGGATTAAGTATGGATGGAGGGGATTGGAATATTCAATTCTGGTAATTAAATAAAGTGCTTCTTACATTGACAACATCATCATCCACCATCCCCATCATTCACGGCAAGCTAAGGCGTCTCAATCACTAGACATTTATTTCCTACCGGGAGACTTTGTTTGACTTGATAGGAGCCTGATATATTCTCCATGACTCATTCTTTTATTAATTACTCTTTTACATATTTTATAACCTTCTTTTTTTCATTTTAACTAGTTCCAATTCAATTCATTAAAATAAATTTTTGAACAAATCAATTAAATTCTGACTAAAAGGGGTGAAAGAGAAAGATGGTCCTGGCGAGCCTGGCCTTGCAAGTCATACTCTTGTTCTTCAACAACCCTCGCAAGTTATCCCCCAAGGTCTCCATCATTGTCGTCGTCTGGTGTGCTTCCGTGTATGCGGACTCCATCACTGGAGTCGCCCTCGGGATTCTCTCCAGCAAGTTTTGAGAGATCAACGAGAAGTCCAATTTCCTCGACGACCACAGCGGGGCATCCCCACCACAGACAAGCAGAATCATGTAAAATTAAGAAAGACCAAAGACCAGAGGAGGGTGGGATATTAAGACCAAGGCTATAATCATAAGAAGAAGAAGAAGAAATATTGTTATAAATTTTCATTATTTCATGGAATTTGGATAGTAAAAGTTACATTATTCCAGTTGAAATATTTTAGAATAAAAACTCAAGATAAAAGTAACAATTAATAACAAAAAACAAAGCGTTTCTGTTTTCGAGAACTTTTATAAATTAAGACTCTTTTTTTGGTATAATAAAACTAAGGAAAATACATATAAAAAGTGCTATTTTATATTATTTTAAAGGCCCATTTATCAAAACTACCCCAAAGTTTCAAAAATTTTCCAATTTACCCTAAAGTTTAGGAAATATATCTCAGTGGCCTAAACTTTTGACCTGTTTCAGATACACCCCATCAATATCTGTTGATTAGATTTTCAGAATGGCTGGAGAAGGAAAGCCTACCGGCAATCCCTCCGGGGCTCCTCAGAGGTTGGAGCTCGTAAATGAGTCTAGGATGACTCCGTATGGTATCAGCAAGAGTATAAACGATTTGTTAACTCAGCTGACGAGACCAGGAGGTGTTCACAGTCGTGAAAGCCGAATCCTTGCTGAGGAAGTAGGTTCGATGGTCAATACGATGTTAGACTCATTAGAACATAAGAGAAGTTTAAAAAGGCCTGAGACAGAGGCGACTTCTTGACTGGCTAGTACGACAGGAAAACCAGTCGAAAAGTTGAAACTGGGAGGAAGAAATTCCAACCAGGGTCAAGGCAAGAGCGTTGAAGAGATGTACAAAGAGTATGTGGCTCCGTATATCTTGGATTCGCAAAAGCGAAAGGCCAACATGAGCTCTCAGAGTGGAGAGTTGGCGAAAGACCTGAGGAATCCTTAGGTCTGACAGATGACACCCCTGTTCATTTGGACGACATAATGTTTAATGAACTAGTCTATGCGAAGAGGGAATTTTACAGGCAGGACTATCCTCACAGAACCAAACCTGAGTTCATTCCGAGGGATAACGTCCTTAAGCCAATAATCACCCCTAGTGCTTTTTTTGGACATTGATTGTGAAAAGCACGTATCTGAAAAGATAGATGAGTGGATATCACTTATTCGGATGACTGCATCGGCGGGGATACTTACCCCTGGGTCAGTCTACGAATTGTGTGTAGCAGCCCTCATGGGAACAGCGCAGAAGTATTGGAAAACCTTGGTGGCGCACACAAACATCAAGGAAAAGATAGACCAAGCGCTGACCGTGGATGGTGTGTTAGCAATCATCGCTGACGCACTCAAGTGAGAGTTCTGTGATTTTTCGCTGTCCACTGAAACTGTGGAAAGAGAGCAGTCGATGACAGCTCTGGTTAAACTGCAGATCTGTGATATGTGTCTATTCGACAGCTGCGTGTGTGAGTTCCAGAAGTATTACTACAATTTGGACGTAGTGTTGCAGCAATTCATATTGGGAACCTTTTTTGCCAAACTCCCCGAACCATGGCCGGAGGTTGCGCAAAAGGCCTACGAATTACTTCTAGTTGAGGATAAAATTGTTCCCGGACTAGGTGGTAAAATTCAGGCGGTTAAGTACGCGATGAGAAAGGCGTGTACTGAGCTCCAGTTGAAAGAGGCAGCTAAGAAGCTACCTTACCTGAACAAGAGCTGTTGTTCTCAGATAGAGTAGGTGCCTGGAAGGTATGAATGCGATACTCGCAGCACTCTAAGTGACTCTTTGAAGAGAAGGAACTTTCCTCGTAAGAGGAGGTTTGTTGGGTACAACAAAAAGAAAGTTTGGCCCAAGAAAGATCTCCAGCGTAAGCAAAGAGGAGGTCCTGGGAAAAGGGATAACCTTAAGGATAAAGATAGAATTGATGCCTTTAAGCGTAAGCATGGCAGGGAGCCTAGATGTCCGAAAGGGAAACCTTTGAGCAGTTGTAATTGCTGCTGGTTTTGTGGTTCAAAAGACCACAAGGCGGATGCATGTCCAAAGAAGAATCAGAGGAGAGAAAGACTCCGGATGGTTTTTCTTGATGACAGGAGTCAGGAGGAAGAAGTCATTGCTTACGAACCTATTGATGAGCAAGACATTTCCGACTTGGACTCGGAAGTAGAATCGATCTATGAGGTTGTGTCAGAATATGATACAGACTCTGAGGATGATTCTGATTTCTTTTCATGATGCGAGCAGAGAGGGAAGGAGATGGTGATGAGTTGGTTCCGTTGGAAATAACGAATCAGGTACTGGAGGAAACCCACCAGTACGAAGATCCATCCCAGTCAATTCTGGAATGGAGGTTGCCTAACGTGAATGCTAGAGAAATCTATACTATATCGAGATTTAATTTTAGATCTCTAATAGACATCTCGCAGTCTGAGGCGACGGCACAGGTCACGAGCACTGAGCTCGAGACGCTGGATATACCCTTACTCAATGTAAACCGCATAAGAGACACCATGCGGAATGCTAGAGGTGTATATAACTATATACACATTGGGTTAATCTAGGTAGGATTGATCTCGCTGTTTCATTTACCGGCGGACAGTCCTGTTATAGCAGCTGTGATCAATAAACGGTGGCGAGAGTTTAAAGATATACAGGCCAATCTTGCACACGGCCCTGTGTGGTTCCAAGTCCATCCAAAGTTCATGATGGCCTTGAACAATCGCTGTTTGGGGACTTCATTGACTTTGAGAATCAAATCGACGAACATGGATCGTATGAATCCCCAGGCCAAGTTTTTGGCATATCATACTATGGTTATTTATCGATTGGTGAATACAACCAGCCCTGGTGTGAGGAACATCTCGAGGCTGACCGAGTTGTTCGAGGAAGGCCATAACAACTATCAATAGTTCCATAGGCGTGAGGTGAATCCTTTGGAATTAACCTGGCCAAGGAGTTGGTTATGACTGAGCGTGGTAGTAGCTCTAGGCCCATTAGTGCGGCTAATATCCGACAACGAGGTAATGAGATTACCCTCATGTTGGGTGAACCGTCGAGGGTTACTGAGAGAGCTGATAGGAACTTGCCTATGTTGAGCGAGAGGGCTGACAGGCATTTGCCTTTGAGGATGCCAATCCTGAGAGAACCAAGAAGTCACTCGCTCTCTGAAGTCTCTTCAAGAGCTAGTGATGTTGGAGAGGATGTTATAGTCTCTCGACCGGAGGTTGCAAGTGCACCTCCGCTAGTAGAAGAGGTGCCTCGTAAATCTGTTGATTCCAGGACCCCGTCACAACATACGGGTAGAATCGTTGGGTATAGACAGGTATCATTACCGGTCTATGAAGACCCTGTAGATCAACCGAGAGAGGAGTCTATAAGGATGTTAAGAGTAACCGATCCAGGTAGCTCTTTATCTGAGATTCCTGAAGTTTGTGAGGTTATCGAGCAAATAGCCAAGCAAAGGTCTATTGCGGTAGACGATATCTGGAGGATGATAGAACCATCCCGAGAGGTGACCAGACACGAGTTTTAGTGTCAGAAAGGAAGAACTGAGCACATATGTGGCTCTAACTTTCAAGTTTCCTGGTTACTATGAGTACTCCATGGATACCTTGATAGACACTGGGTGTAGCATAAGCTGTGCTAGACTCAATGCTCTACCAGATGAGTGGTGGGAACCACTGCAGAAATCCATCCACATGGTCAACGTCGACAGAATGGCAACAATTGTTAGCCATCGGGCAGTTAACGTGCCAGTCTTTATTGGTGGACAAAAGTTCATCATAAAGAGATTCTTGCACATCCTCCACTGGAGGCAGATATCATACTTGGTAATGCCTTCCTTAAGGGACAAAGGGAAAATCTTCCTTTTGTGCAGGATGCGGACGACATCACCATTGGTGGTGTTAAGATCAGTATTCTCCCAGAGCCTAAATTAAGGATTAAGTTTGGATTCTATCCAGTAAAACGGACAGAGTACTGTGGTGATTCATTTTGTGAAAAAGCTTTCAGAGTGCGAGCTCAGCGTGGTGATACATGGATGAGCATGAATAGATGCTGGTTGGTAGAAAAGGAGCATGATTGGATGCAAACCTTATTTTCTCTAACGAGTACCAGTAGTTCTAGCTGGTATGACGACTTGTTTGTAAATGCAAAACAAGAAGTGTGTATGGCTGTTAAGTTAACAAGGACGAAATGGGATAAGTTCCTTATAAAACTGGCCGATAACTTTAGTGAAGATCCACTGAAGTTATGGACTCGAAATGGCCTGAAGGCTAGATTAGAGTTGAAGGATCCTGGAACCATTATTCGAGCCTGAAACATTATGTATACGGCTGAGATGGTTGAGAAATTTGACAAACAAATTCCCGAATTGCTTGGAAAAGGCTTGATTAGGGACAGTTACAGTCCGCATTCTAGTCCTGCCTTTATGGTAATTAACCATGCCGAGCAGGTGCGAGAAAAATCACGAATGGTTATAGACTATCGTCAGCTTAACAAAGCTACAAAAGACGATGGCTATAAGATTCCAACTGCGGGTGATCTTATTGATAGGATCAGTCTGAGTCAACCAAAATACTTTTCCAAATTTGACTTGAAAAGTCGATACTGGCAAGTCAAGATGGAGGAAGAGTTGGTTCCTCTAACTGCCTTCAATGCTCCGCAAGGAATATTTGAATGGTTGGTTATGCCATTCGGCTTGAAAAATGCTCCAGGCGTGTTTCAGCGCAAAATGGATAATGCTTTCAAGCAGATCCGTAAGTTTTGTGCGGTCTATATTGATGATGTGCTAGTCTACAGTCAGACTGAGGACGATCACATGAGGCACCTTGATAGGGTGACTGATGTCTTCCGACAAGAGGGCATGATTCTATCTGAGCGTAAGATAGAGTGGTTTAGGGAATCGGTGAATTTTCTAGGCATGGAGATCGAAAGGTGTAAAATCAAACTCCAAGGTCATATTGCTAAGAAAATTGTTGATTTTCCTGACAGACTTGAGGATAGGAAGCAAGTCCAAAGATTTTGCGGATTTGTGAACTATGCAAGTAAGTTTGTGAAAGATCTGTCCCGAGATCTAGGAAGGACCTCAAAGAAGACTTCTTCTACGAATCCTTGGATATGGGACGATGAGGATACTCAATCAATTCAGAAGATTAAAGCTAAGGTGAAAAATTTACCCCAACTTGCTTTGCCTTCTGACAAGGATGAGTTGGTCCTAGAAGTTGATGCTTCTGACGAGTTTTGGGGAGCTGTTCTCAAAATTAGAGGACGTAAACCAGAACCTGTATGCAAATACTGGTCAGGTTGCTTCAAGGTACGAACTTAGATACCCGATACACGAAAAGGAAGTGTTAGCCTTGAAAAATGGAATTAAGGCTTTCTACATCTTTTTGGCACCTAAGAAGTTCTTAGTGCACTCTGACTCAACCTATGTCAAAAGGTTTATGAGTCTGATCCTTAAGGAGGCTAGGCAAACTAGACTCTTGAGGTTGCAAGAATGGTTTAGCTATTATAAATATGAGGTCGAATACATCTCATCCGACCACAACATAATAGCTGACTCTCTCTCTAGAGAACTTGCGAAATCTTCTCTCACTAAACACTCTACAGATGGATCCTTCTGCGAAGAGGAAATTGTGCTGGGGATGCAAGAAGGAAGGACACTCCAAGAAGGTATGTCCAAATAAGGGAGAAAGTGAGCCGAGTGAGGCTGGTTCTGAATCTGGAACGAAAGCAGCAGTTCTCTGCTGGCAGTGCAAACAGCTGGGACATCGTTCTTACGAATGCCCGAAAAAGCTGAAGACTGTGGACTCTCAGAAGGGAATGGCTAATCCTAAAGGAAAGGCAGTCGCCGATTTCAAAGGAGAAGCAAAACCAGATCTCTAGAAGGAGATGGCTAATCCCAAAGAGGCTGCGGCTAGATCTGAGGGAAAAGCGAAAGTTGAATCCCAGAAGGGGATGGCTGAACCTAAAGGAAAGATAACAACCGATCCTAAAGGTAAAGCGAAAGTTTCCCAGGAAAGGAATGTGAATCTGAAGGAGAAGGGTAATCCCAACTTTGGATGGAACACGAAGAAAAAACTTCAGTCGAAGATGGCCGATCCTAAGGAGGGAAGCTCCAAAGGAAAGGAGAAAATGGCAGATCTGGGAGATAAGGCAAAGGCTGAAACCCAGGAAAAAGCCAAGAAGAAGAGAAAGGCCAAGAGGCTTGGATCTTCTGGTCCTAAGAAGGACGATAAGGTGGAAGAGCCTTGGTGGTTTCCTTTAACCACGGAACAGTTTAATTACTGCCGAGATCACCTTGCCAAAGAGCAGAAGATCTCTATCAACCAAGCTGTCAAGCTTTACAAATCTCTGTTGGAGAATAAGGAGGAGCAGAAAAGCAGGTTGAGAATGAGTATTCTGAGGCAGAGGCCCAGTTCAAAGCCTTGGTAGGTGAGCCAATTCTAAGGGTGGAACCCGCACCAAGGGTAGACACCGAGGAAGCAGTAGCAATGGAGTGTGATCTGCTGTTCGATTTGGAAAAGGTAGAGGAACTCGATGAAGGTAATCTTGGATCTAGGGAAAACCTTGTGGAAATAATTCCTGTAGACTCATTCAAGGAGTCCGGTGAGCAAACTCACGGTGGCAAAGGTCACGATGGAGTAATCCATGAGGATCTGGAAGGATCTTGGTATTTCGATGAGGAAGCTTACACCGATGAATCCCTATCTTGGGATGCAAGGGTTTTCTGTGGAGGACTCATGGGTGGCATCAAACATGATGACAAACGCCAGATCAAGTTTTTCGAGGATAAAGTGAGAGAATACATCGGATATCTGGAGACTAAGCTAAAGTTTGAGTTTTCAGATGGTGAGGAGCTGCTGAAAAACATAATGGAACATCAGCAGATTCTCAAGACAACTATGTCCATATTACCGTATGAGGTCAAGGAATACAAGGCCCCTAAGGTAGTAGACGACATGGGCGAAACCTCGTTGGAGGGAAACGCTCTACTTCGACCATACCTACATTGGGTAGAGGAGAAATGGCCGTGTCTGTGGTTGAGAGCAGATATGGTGGAGTTAGCCTTACCATTTTTAGATGCTGGGTATGTTGAGGCTCTGGAGATCGATAGATCAGATTCAGAACTGATAGCACACTTACCTGGTGCGGTGAGGTATGTACTCGGATGCCTAGGCTACGGACCAAAGTATGCCACAACATTGATTACTAGCACATTAAGGGAAATGGAAGATTATCCCAAGCTAGGGAAGGTGATTCTTCCTAATCTGCATATTTGGGACATCCACCCGTGTGAGAGTAGACATCTTACGGAACCTCAACGACATGACTCCGACCAGAGGACTTTATGGCGACAATACTACCAGGACAAAACAGTCCGGAAGGCCATAAGGGTTGAGTTCATTAAGGGAGTGCTAGAGCATATACTGCCCCTCAAGGAGCAATATTATGTGATCTGTGATGGTTTCATTACCGTCAGGATCCTCCGCTCTTATCTGAGTCTAATTGACAAGCAGGCTGAGGAACGAGGATGGCAGAGTTATATTGATCTGCTAGATAGCTTCTGGCGGCGAGAAAACTCTGAGCTGCACCTCCAGACCGACACCTTTGAAGTCTGGAAGAAGATAGCTGACCATGCGGACAAGACCCTAGATCAGCGAATTGAGGATGATGCTGAGAGAGTTAGACAAAGTATAGAAAGCCATCATCAAGAAGGGCGACTCTCTGAAGCACCAGTTGGCGAATCATCGAGCGCCAACAAAAAGGAAGAATAAGACTCCCAAGATAATGCAATGATGCAGACGGGAGAAGAAGACAATAGTTTAGGACAATTTTTGTCGGCCTTTGAAGGCTCCCACTAACTTTAGATTCCTTCTTAGCCTTTTAGCTTTTTAGCTTTTGAGCTGGCAAACAGTGTATAGGCACAAACTCCTTTGTATATATATTCACAAGCCCTCTACCTCATTTGGGGAAGCGAATCGAATAGAGAAATTCGCTCTCAAAATTCTGAGTAAGAAATCTCTAAATCGCTCTCCAAATACCTTAATGAACCAAGAGTAAGGTGGTTAAAATTAATCAACATTGGTTAAGACTAACGGAAGGTCAGATCGAAAGATTAAGAACCTTGCAGGGAGTATAGCCTTGGGCTGAAACCTTGGATGAGGAGTGTCTATATAAGACCCTCAGTGTAAGGGCATTGGAACGACACAGAAGAGCCTCTCCAGTTTGCGGATGCGTTCGCTGAATTCTCTGGTTTGAGAATTGTGCTTGCGGAAGCAAATAGATCAATAGATCGGTGCCGTTGCGGAAGCTTGGTGAACCCTCTTAGCAACCCACTGGATTAAGGTGTGATAAACTTTCCGCTGTGTAGTTTATGCTAATCGTTACAATCTAAGAAAGATTGTGAAGGTGGTGCGCAAGCACGGTTGCTGTGAAGCACGAGTCTTATGACAGATTGTCCAAACCCAGAGCTCCTACATTTGGATCACGGTGTTGGCAAGGATTCTACTACGGGACTTCTGAACACTGTAGTAGATCGATTAGCAAGTCTATCGGCGCAAATACTACTGCTGACAGAACTTGTGGAAAGCTATTCTAAGAAATTGGAAGAGCTGACTCTCTTGCATAATGAATTCGAGGAATACTTCCTTGAAGGCAGATCTAATTTAGGATTTGCGGCAAGTTCGAGGTACTCAAACGAGTATTCGAGGTTGGCTGAACGCCGACGACAAAGACAAATAAGAAAACAATCTTAAGTTCGATTCCTGTCGGGATTATTGGTATCAGAGCCTGCTTAAGATAACAGTTTATTTGTCTGTGAGAATTTAATCGAAAGGATTAAATTTGAGTGGGGATAAAATTGAAATAAGGGAAAACCTCAGGATATAAGAAGATAAGTTTTAAACATCAAGATAGATCGGAAAAGTTGAGTAAAGTTGAGGGTAGATTTGATAATTAAGCCTATTTTTTATAAATCAATAAGAAAGACCAATGACTAGAATGGGTTGAGATTTTGGTGCATTTGACACATTTTGATATGTGCTATAAAGGGTTGACATATTTAGTACAGAATCTTTTGATCTATGCTATAGAGGGTTGACACATTTGGTACAAAATCTTTTGTTATGTGCTATAGAGGGTTGACACATTCGGTACTGAATCTTCTGATCTGTGCTGTGCAACTTACTCACTCTGGTACATAACCTTCTAGTTTGTGCTTTGCAACTCAGTTCACTATGGTACAAAACCTTCTAGTTCATGCTATAAAAGATCTATTGTTGATCATCTTCTGTAATTGTTACGAAGTGAAATCAAAGTGAATACCAAATTCTAGGTGAAGAGTGGACGTAAGCAAATTTGCTGAACCACTATAATAGTCTTGCGTGCATCAAATAAATTTACAATTACATTTGTACATTCTGTCTTACAGAAACTTATCTACAGTTCTGTTTTACAGAAGCTTATGTACACAAAAGAAATTGAAATCCCCAAATTAAAATTAATTTTTTTAATACACCCGTTTTAAATATTTTTCTTGTTTGTATGTATATAGTAAAGCGCTTACTTTTCTTATGACATTTTTTTTTTATACTTAAGAAAATGTGAAGCAAAGCAATTTTACTCGTAGTGACTGACTGAAGAAAGTGAAGGGACAAATATAAAAAGATAACAGCCAGGGAGGAGAAATCAAAGAGTTTAAGTACGAAGTAAAGGTCGCTTTTGAAATTTGAGCGAATGCCTTCCTATGACGAACCTCGTAACGCCGTATGAAATTTACACCATACACAATTTTCATCTGGTAAATTAAGAGGACGAAATAAAAGGATCAAATTTAGACAAACATTTTGCAAATTCATAATTCAAACAATCCCACTGGATAGTTTATCATTTCTCTAAGACATTTCCACTGTTTTTTTTCCTCTCCAATTTTCCTATGCATCAATGTATAATACTGAAAATCTAGGAAAAGATGCGGCGGACCATCGATAAGTGTTAACTCACTAAATAAGTCTTTAGACATTCTTGTTCTAGTCACGTTCTCTCTCATTATACTCTACAATCTTTTGTAAGTATATATCCGTTCTTGCTTAAGCATTGCATTTTTCTTTAATCTTTATTCAGGACAATCCCATTATCGAACTAAATATCAAACCCCATGTTCGTCATGTTTACTAGTCAACGGAGGACCTCTTCCAATATGATGCCAGGATATACAGATCCTTTACATAAATTAGTCACTAGTATTTAAAAAAAAGTTTATTTCAGAATAAATGATATTACTGAAGCAGTGTGTGTTCACGTACTACCAGAAAGAAATGTAGGAAACATCCATGTAATTCACAAACGAATTAAATTTGGACGAACTGCTTGGAATAGTCAATTTTCATGAAATAAATTTACATTGAATGCATCTAACACCACCCCATCGTTCACGGCATGTTTCTGTCTCCGACGGGTAAGAAGACTTTGGGGAGTCTACATCTCATCTCCTGTTAACCAATCGGCCATTTATTTCCGACGGGGAGACTTTGACTCTGCTGGGCAAAGGCGAGACCAAGTTGTTTTCAGAGAATAAATCGTTGTGTGTGTTGGGGCAGGTCGGGGGTGACTTCCCCACAGCCACCAAGATAATGATTAATTATCATACATCACATTGTACACAAATAACATTGACATCATTCGAAACCCCAAAATTATTTACACTCATTTAAATACTTTTGTTGTTTTGTATTGCAAAAAAAAAAAAGCGTTCGTAAATCTTTTTTTTTTAAATATTATTATTCAGACACCCTTCTAAATATTCAGGGACGATTGGAGCGGCCTAAGGAACTCACACTTTTATTAATTTCTCTATTATTACACATTATAGACTTGGGGCGTCGTGTCAATAGCTCATCTTAACCATATCATTTAATTCCAAAGGGAGACTTAGTCTGGTCGTTGATTTCGGAGAATGAATGCTTTGCACATGGGGGGGACATGAGGAACCTTCATAGAAAGTCTTTCTCCTCAGGCGACTTTTATGTGCATTCATATATTTGTTACTGTAGAATGGATGACCTTTTGCTTTCATCCATGATTATCAAAACCAAATAATCATCTTAATCTCTTTTTGTAATAACAGTATTTACTAAATTAATGATTGTCTTTTGTTATTACTAGTGAAAACTTACCATGAAATTAGTCACCGCTATTTATTTTAAAAAATTTTATCTTGAAAATAAAATTTATGACTAGACGAGTATCTTCTCGCAAATTAACAGAGAGAAACATCGAAAGTGATTCACATATGGATTGCATTTGGATGGAAGGGGTTGGAATATTCAATTCTCATGATGAAATGAAGTGATTCTTACATTGACAACATCATCCACCATCCCCATCATTGAACAAAGCTGAAGGAGTAATTTTTTTTCAAACTAGCTGAAATAAACCTCAAAAGCTTAAATTAGTTGATTCTTATATAAAAGAAGTTGTTACAATGAGAGCATCAACACATGCCCCATCGCTCACGGCAAGCTAAGCAGCCGTGCAATCTTCAACATGCAGGAAAACTTGGGGCGTCGTGATGATAGCATTTATTACATTGACAATATCATCCACCACTCCATCCATCATTCACGGCAAGTTTAAGACGTCTCAATCACCAGCCATTTATTTCAGACCGGGAAACTTTGTTTGACTCGATCTAAGCTGCTGCTTTCTTTCTTTTCAGTAATAAAAGTGTTTTGTGTAGAGGGATGACTTCTAGAGCCCGTCAAGATTAAAATATAACTTTTTGAACAAATCATTTAAAATTATGAGTAAAGGGGGTGAAAGAGAAAGATGATATGTTTTCTTTATTATAGAAGAAAATAAATATGGATCCGAATTCCTCCCTTGAGTACTTGCGGTGTATCTGTCGGTCCTTTCTAAGTTCCTTTTATTTAATTGGTCACAAAATTTGTCCAAAAAATGAGACGAGATGCAGGTGGTGGTTTCATCATCATCTTCATCATCCTCTGCTTCTTATTTTTACTCGTGGCCTTACCGTCCACCTCTTCCTTACCCTGTCATCCCGACCAGAGACACGCCTTGCTTCGTTTTAAACAGTCCTTGTCTATCACTGGCCCTATAGTTGCTTCGTGGATGGAGGACGAGGATTGCTGCTCCTGGGACGGCATCGCCTGCGACAATTCCACTGGTAAAGTCATCGGCCTCGACTTGACCAGTGCTGGGCTTCAAGGCTCTATCAATTCCAGAAGTCCACTGTTTTCTCTTCGCCACCTCCGTATCCTCAACCTTGCTGGAAACGACCTCCTTGGGTCGACCGTCCCACCAGAGATTGGCGTATTCACGCGGCTGGATTACCTTGATCTCTCTTGTTCGAATATTTCGGGCATCCTTCCGACCGAGATCTCACATTTGTCAAAGCTGCTTTCCCTCAATCTTTCAGATACTTTTTTCCCCCTCCGTATCGTCAGCGTTGATGAAAATGGCAGCAATCTCTCTTATAATACTGGGCTGGAGATGCAAGATCATACCATGAGATTGCTCGTCAGCAACCTAACTCAGTTGGAGGAACTCGATCTTGGGTCTGTCGATATGTCCACGGTCAATCTCACATCCTTTATGAACTTATCTTCTTCTTTGATTTCCCTCAAGCTTTCATTTTGTTGGTTGGATGGGAAATTTCCTGAATTTATCTTCGGACTGCCAAATATACAAGTTATTGACCTATGGTGGAATTTCCATCTAACCGGCATCCTTCCCAAATCCAAGTGGAGTCCCAGTCTTGAATACTTATCCCTCGGGGGGTTGCTTATTCATTGGAGCAGTTCCCAATTCAATCGGAAACCTCTCGCGATTGACTTACCTGGAACTATGGGGGCACAATGTCACCGGTGAGCTCGACTTGGGGATATTGTCCACCCTCGAGAATCTCCTGTTCCTCTATCTGTTTGGGCTCTCCGTTTCGGGTGAGGATGCAAACCACGGGTTCTCATTGCCGAAGCTCCAAGATTTGGATATGGAAAGTTGCAATCTGAGCAAGTTCCCTTCCTTCTTGTCTCGCTCTAAGGAACTGAGATTTCTTTACCTCTCGGAAAACAGGATTCAAGAGATACCCAGTTGGCTCTGGAGCATCGGAATTGACACCTTGGAAGAGTTGTATCTTGATGATAATCTTATCAAGGAAAGTATCCCTCCATCCATTTGCCAACTAACTTCTCTGTCCAACGTATACTTGAGTAGAAATTATTTGACGGGTGTCGTTCCTCAGTGTCTCGGCAATCTTACGGAGTTACAAGAGTTACGCTTGAGCGACAATCTATTGAGTGGATCGCTGCCACCCTCCTTGGCCAACTGCACATCTTTGGAGGTTCTTTTTGTCGACAACAACAACATCAGCGGTGCTCTTCCCACTTGGTCATCCACGTCATCCATTTGCCTCCTAACTTCACTACGCGTATTAGACATGAGACAAAATTATTTGACAGGTGTAATTCCTCAGTGTCTCGGCAATCTTACGGAACTACAGGAGTTGCACCTGAGCAACAATTTATTGAGTGGGCCGTTGCCCACGTCCTTGGCCAATTGCACATCTTTGGGGATTCTTAATGTCGGCTATAACAACATCGATGGTGCTCCTCCCACTTGGTTACCTTCGTCGTCCATTTCTTATATTGATTTGCGGGCCAACAACTTTGTAGGTCAGTGGCCTCCAGACATCTTTCTCCGGTCAGCTTTCTTTTACTTTATTGATCTATCTGACAACAAATTCGAAGGCCCTCTTCCAGTTCCATCCTCCAAAACTATCTATTATTCAATTTCCAATAACCATTTCTCTGGGAGCCTCTCTTCACTACTATGCAATGCCACCCATCTTCAGTTGCTAGACTTGTCAAATAATAGTCTCACTGGGGTCCTGCCTGACTGCCTAGAAAACGTGACCGGGGATCTTATAATCTTGAACCTTCGGGCAAATGCGTTTCAAGGTCAGATTTCAGAGATTTTTCATGAAGGATGTATGTTGACGTCACTCTATCTCAGCAAAAATCAACTCGAGGGCCCATTGCCGAGATCTCTATCCCATTGTAAACAATTGGAAGTTTTGGATGTTGGTAACAACAAAATAGAAGATTCATTCCCCAATTGGTTGGGGGATCTCCCGTTGAAGGTGCTCAGTTTAAGATCCAATAATTTCCACGGTCGTGTCATTATTTCCAAGGAAAATCATCTGTTCCCCATGGCAAGCATCATGGACCTCTCCCACAATAGTTTCGATGGAAATCTTCAAAATGAATTCATCATCGAAATGTTCGGCATGCCAAGAGACAATAATTACGATTTTGGCAAACTATATCTACAGTCAAATATTGTTGGGGAATATTACTCGGTGACGATCTACTTGAAAGGGACCGAAATAGAGATGGTGAAAATCAATGTTCATTTTGCAATGCTTGACTTATCGAGCAATCAGTTTCACGGAGAGATTCCTAAAAACATTGGATTACTTAAACCACTCAAAGGTCTGAATTTCTCTCACAACCTCTTCACGGGGTCGATCCCTCCATCCGTCGGGAACTTGACAAATCTTGAATCACTGGACCTCTCTTCTAACCATCTGATAGGAGAAATTCCAAAGGAATTGGTGAAACTGACATCCCTTGGATTTTTGGACCTCTCATGGAACAACTTCACGGGACCTATACCATCCGGAGGACACATCGACACCTTTCCGAATAGTTCATTCAAAGGAAATCCCGGACTATATGGGATTCCGCTCCCAAGATCATGCGATCAGGGAAACAAGAAAGCACAGCCACCGTCGGAAGGAAAGGATGATGGAAAGAAGGAAGGCGGGGGATGGATGGTGTGGGAGTACGCGGCCATGGGTTTCGGGACCGGGATGGGGATGGGGATATCGTTGGGATACATGGTGCTGGAAATGGGAAGGCCCCTCTGGCTAGTCCGAGTGGTCATCAGACTCGAAGCTAGTTATAGGAAAATGTCCAAGAGGAAGAAGGGTAACCAACGGAGGAATGGTCGAAGGTAAACTGTGAGATTCCAACTTACATGTTGAATGTTTCTGGATTTTTGTTTGTTTTGCTGCTTCAACATGATGATGTTATGATATACATTAATAAAGCATGCAGCTTCTCTTATGTTAAATATAAGAACAAAAATTACAAATATAAGAGAGCTTCATGCCAACCCCTGTTTATTTCTCCTTATTCACCAGGTTAGTGCTCTCGTTGTTCTTGCATCTCCCGAAAGCAGGAACTCCTTACCACATTAAGATGTAGCTTCCAATTAAAAAAATCCGAACATCGATGGGGAGGGGGGAACCCCAATAGATGGTTAACAGTTGATCTTTATGTTCCTGATAAGCACATGGGTGAATTTTCATTTTGCTGTTTTGAACAACCCCTTAGAAGAGTGAGTTTGGTGGTGTGGATTTTTGAAATCGTAAACTATGGGGTTGTAATTTTTGTTACTTAGCACTGGAAAACACACAAAGAAAAAACGAAGAAAGATGAATGGGAGGTGGAGTACGAAGAGTTGGGGGGGCATGGGTTACATGTACAAAATCTACTTACGGAAAAACAACAGAATTTTTGAAGGAGAGACGGAGACTTGAGAGGAGTTCAGGCTATATTTGTACTGGGTGTTTAAAGAACAAACCTCTCATGAAAACAGAACGCTGAGCTCCTTTTATTGATTTGCCGGACAACAAATTTGAAAACCCGCTTCCAGTTCCATCAGATTTTTCTGGGACTCTTCATTGATATGTAATGTATGTTGGGTTGTTTAGAAATCGGAGATTCGCTGTGTCGCATGATGCGAATGCTAAAATTTGAGATACAACGGAGTATTTCTGAAAATAAGGAATGATAATCTTAGAAAGAATAATTTTGACGGAGCATTTTCTTCTTTTTCTTATAGCCAAAATGCTTTCTTGGCTCTTTCTTAACTGCATTACATCATTTTTGGAGAATATTACCCCTTATATAGAGTCATAAGAAAGATCTAGAGAAGTTTCAATGTCATTAACTTGTATCAACTTCCTAAGCTACTAACATCTATCAACTTCTCTGGCCAATTAATGTTGTGACCACAATGATGATTTCAAATTACTTTGACATTTAACACCCTTCCTAATTTGTTATATTCATAAGCTCCTTAAACAACTCTACAGGTTTGATGCCGGGAATGACAAATCATTTAATGGTGATGTAGCACAACTAAATGAGTAGTTGCATTTCCTTTTTGCTGTTAACTTATATGAAAGCTTATGATTGTAACAAAGTGCGTTCAGATCAATAGAAAGAGGCATCAAATACTTGTATTCGATTCCCAAATTACTTCAATCATGTGTAATTCTATTCTTCCTATACAGACCGTCCCCATCCTTAAATGCCGTCTCCGATGGTTTGGAAAGACTTGGATGAATATAAATATCAAATTGAAACAAAGTGGTTGTGTGAAACTAAGAAAAGAAATGATAGAGGTGAGAAACTTTAGCTTTACTAAATTAGTTGAGGTTTGACTGTATCTCCACCAAATGACAGGGAAAGAAGATTGTCACTAATTTAGTTCAAAAATTATAAGAGTATCGCATGAAATATTTCAAATATATAGGGAGAATGTTGATGGAGATATTTGGAGATATTCGGGTAATATTCGGATAATATTACAAAGATATTTTTGGATTATTTGTTGATGGCAAAAGACCAATATATATGTCTAGGTGAATGAGTATTATACACACCGGTCTTGGGGTACGGGAAACACTTAAAGTGAATGCTGTACAGTGAGTGATCATCACGGGGCGATATTCTTGTAATTATAATTTCGGATTTTACCTAGTGGATCTCAGAGGACCTCCCGTGGATATAGGCATATTCGCCGAGCCACGTCTATCGCCGTGTTTTTTTGCTTTCTCATTTATTGCCGACGACAATCGTGTTAAGTAATGATTTCCATTGCGTTCGTAGATTTCTATGAAGTGTAGGTAGCCGGATAAATTTAGTCGACGCAAGGTCGAACGTCGCAACAGCTACTTTACCACTTAAAAGGGATAAGGCATTTAAAAAACCAACTATAGTGGCGTTAAAAAGCAATTTAGAGCGATTACGAACGAGAAGTCGTGTACGAACATCCGATTGACGTGGGAGATGGTATCCAAGGTGTGGATGGCGAGCTCCTCCTGTGCGCGTCGATCCAGTGAGAGGAGAGAGGGATGCCCGGCAGGTGTGCCGAGTAGGGGAAGCTCAAGACCCACGTATGGATCATGATGGCATTTACATGATCATTACAATTTGGTATAGAGTAAATTATGTTGTCCAATGAAATTATGTCCTTACAAGTTGTTTTCACTACTACTACTACCCGCAAGTATAAATCAATTCGAGGGACCGTTGCCGAGATCTCTATCCCATTGCAAAAATTTGGAATCCCTGGACGTTGTCAACAAGAAAGTAATAGATTCATTCCCTAATTGGTTGGGGGGTCTTCCGTTGATGGTCATCAGTTTAAGATCCAAGCATTATATTGCCGGGGATACTCATCCTTTCTCAATGGCACGAATCATGCATCTCTCTCGCAACAATTTCGACGGCAATCTACAAGACGAATTCATCAGTGAAATGTTCGAGATTACGCGAGGCTATAATTATTATTTTGGCAATCAATATATGAGTTCAAATAGTCGGTTTTGGGAATATCACTCGGTGATTACTGGTGAAGATTAATGTCCAATTTTGCAATGCCTGACTTATCGAGCAATCAATTTCACGGAGAGATTCCTAAAAGCATTGGATTACTAAAATCGCTCAAAGATCTGAATTTCTCTCACAACCGCTTCACTAGTTCGATCCCTCCATCTGTCGGGAACTTGATAGATCAGGAATCGATGGACCTTTCTTCTAACCATCTGATGGGAGAAATTTCAAAAGAATTGGTGAAGCTGACATCCCTTGGATAGGAAATACTAGTGGGGTTGGATGCATCCTTACCTTCTCACAACTCATCTCCCTCCTTCCTTTTTCCTTTTCGTTTGTTTGATGCAGAGTCCCTACCTCCTTTCTTTCTTTGTTGCTTTTCAATGATGAGTTTTCCTCTCCCCTTTTCTTACCTCGTGGCATGAAGGTGGAATTAGTGAGTTGATTGTTTGAGGAAGAAGGGGAGGGAGGTTCCATTGTTCTAGTTTTTTCTCGAGAGGGCTTGTTCTTTAAACCCCATGTTACAAACATAGCTCAAACTCCTTTTTAAGTTTCTCCTGTAAAAAGATCTGCCTGCAAAGCTTGGTAAAAACTAATATTGCCATGTACAAACTCTGTTGGCTGGGATGGAGATCTGGTTCGTATAATATTTTGTGGCCGCGCGTGCTGTAAAGTGGGGAAATTGAGAATCCCTTTGACACAGACATTGGTGTATTCATTGATAACAACTTTTTCTTTTCATAACATGTTCAATTGCTGCTGTTTTTTGCTATCCTGGAATGTTTCCTTGCTTCCAATTAAGAGGCATTTCATCTGCGTAGCAAAGAAATAGATTCTGTCATCTAAAAATTCTTGAGATCTTCTTCCAATAGAGAAATCTTAAAAGAAATAATCTTTTGTTTGTGTCACAATCACAAAATTTGGAAAATTGAGCCCTTTTCTTGATGGGGAGATGTTAAGCAATAGTGAAATTCTATGAGAAGTATGAAACCCAAGCCATAGAGAAATTTGCATCAATATATAAAAGGTCTATTTTTAATTCTGAGGAGGATCATCACGACAATCTGTCTATTTTACCTTTTTTTTAGTTTTAGCTCTGAAAACTGAGGCACCGCCCCGCCGCAGGCGAGACAACAGTGATGTGTTCGGGAAGGATGTTGTGGAGGGCGCTCGACGATCTTTGAGTTCAGTGATGGAGAGAGAATGCAGTCATCCATCTAACCAAGCTGCAAGAATATCCTCCCCTGAGAATGTTTCTAGTAAGAACGCTGTGTAACTTATTTCCTTGTTGTATCCTCCCAGGGGCATCCAATCAAGACCAGAAGTGAAAACAGCTTGACCCTTGTTTAAGATTAGATTGGTCTTATTATTTCCTCAAATCGGGACAATCCATCTCAAGAAAAAGTGAAGGTCGATGGCCTGGCTAGTTCCTGTTTTCATCATCCATCTCACTTCACAGTTGCCAACAGCTACAGCATCACCTAAAGACTCACCATTCATTCAGCATGAGAACAGAACTCGGATAACTAGGTTCCCGAAAATGGGAAAGAGCTTCAAAGGCTCGCGATGCACTCTATCTCGATTTTGGCATCCAACGGCAGTGCAGCAACTTGATAGGTGGAGCGTGCAGGGGGAGGTGAAGGGAAATCTGCAGTTGTATTCGGATCGATAACAAGTTAAAATCTAGTTTCGTAAAACAATACATGGAAGGACACATCGCATTTATTCACGGGGTTGGATCTCGTAGGCAAAATGTGATACAATTGGCATAGATCTCGATTACTTTGTTGAAATCCTTCAAGTCTGCCAACCTATAAGACACCTAGTACAATAGAACATTACTTTTCTGAAGCATCTGTCTTAGATAATCAATGCTTCAATGACAAAAAGAATTGTGACTAAGAAGAGTTGCTTTCGCTTACATAATAGTGGTCTTAATAACGGAAGCATAACTGGCACCACTAGCTTTCAGTATTTTCCACATGTTTTTGAGAAGCTGCAGTAGTTCAATTTCTCAATGTCAACATTCACAGATACAAAACATTGTGAGAAGTAAACCAATATCCTGTTCTTGATTCACCACAGGAATGAAAGCTTGTGGAACTTAAAAATAGTCTCGCTAGATAACTTTACCTGTTCCGTCTGCTCTTCTACATTCTCAGAGACAAACTTTCCAGTCTACAACAGAAAACGAGAAATGTGCATTACTATGCTAAGACCTGGGAATCCACAGACAACACAACAGCTAGCTGCCTTGGCAATTATCTAGAAGCAAGTGACACTTCAATGCTACAGTTACTAAAATTACCTGAGGAACAAGACCAAGAACGCCAGACACGAACACAGGATTCTGGGCCTTGATGGCTTGAGAATATGGCCCCAAACCAGCTGGAGCTTTGTTTGTCGCAACTGTGTTGAGTAAATTTGTTCACCGCTCGCCACCAAAAGGAGCTGAGCCTTCCATTACTCGAAACTCTCCATCCACACAGAAACTCACCTCCTCCACAGGCCGGAGGGACTAGCCACCCACCTATTTACACATTAGGATTTTGTAGTTCGAAGTCAGATATATTGCGATTTATAGTATATTAGATATGCTCGTGAAATATACGAGAGAATATATATCGGGGGAGATATATTGGATGATATTTGATTATATCACGAATATATTTAAATGATTTCCGATATATGTGGGGCCATTGTTCTATAAATAGATGTCGGTATACGAAGCGAAGGAAGAGACCAGAGAGAACAAATCCTTAGGGCATAGAAGAAGAATACTTGGGGACACACGGGAAATACTTCTGGAAAGTGGAAGGTTTCAATCTGAGTTTGTACTTCATAGAATATAGTGAAATCTTAGTCGATTGACCGAACCACGTAAATTCTTTGTCTCCTTATTTTTCGTTAATTTTCGATCGACGATCGAATTCGGCTCAACTCGCTTCCGAGGGCTTCCACGTGCGCCAACAATTGGCATCAGAGCTCGATTGTTCAGATTCGAGATCCATGACCGGTGGCAAATTCGAGATCGAGAAGTTGGATGGGATAGTGAATTTCGACTCGTGGCAAGTCAAAATCGGCAGATATAGCGAGACATGCAGACGGCTGCCTCGGACTAGCAGAGGCGGATCGCCACAGGCTTGTGCCGACGACGGAAGCGCAGCCAAACCCAATGGCGACAACGGGGCCTCGCGCGCGGAGAACGGGCTTCGAAAGCTGGCAGGTTGAAGTTTCTTGCAGTGGCCGCGAACCAAGCCATTCCCGTCAGCCTCTCCTCGCCCTGGCCCGGGTAGGTTTCCCACAGCAGAACAAAGTACGAGGACAAGACAAAAGAAGTGTTTTGTTCAGGCCCGTCGTCGGGCAGGCGTTTTTGTCGTCTCCTGTTTTTCCTTATTTTGGTTTCCCGATTTTGCCCCCGCCTCTCCGATTGGGCCCGGGCTTCTAATGGGCTTAGGACATGAAAATTATGCCCATGTAATTGGTCTTAATAATGAGGCCCAGTAATAAGGAATACGGCCGTAGGAGAATAAACGAAAGAAAATCATGTGCAACTACACTGACTATTTCATTACACGCCGGCCGGAGCAAAATATGCTTGCACTGTCAAAAACGACGATCGTCGTCATTATCATGAACCCTGTCTCTACACATCGGGCATGAGCCACTTCTTATCAGCCATGAATCCAAGCAACCCAGATGAAACACGTGGCCGCAGTTTGGCAGCCTTCTCCCGTACTCACCTCCCTCAAAGTCCTGGGCAGAAACGCACAAATGTTTTCGATAAGCATGTATGTAATAATAAGATTGCTTAGAGGGGGAGTGGGGGGATCTATAGAGGGCACTCGCTTGCAGGCAGATTGAGCAACTGTCATTTCCTTGGTCAGACGATGGAACTGCGAAAAGCGACACCGGAAGCCTCTTGATGCAGTCCTGAGAGAGTCCTTTCGCGGAGTCTTCGGTGTCGTAAATGTCAGAGACTTCTGTATAGCCGGTCTCGAACGTGCTCACCTGAATCAAAGTCATTTCAGAACTCTTTTCAGGCGATCATGTTCAATGTTCATGTAAGATGATTTCCCCAAGTGCAAGTAATAAGAGAATTTGATTGACATAGAGATAGGATCGGCTCGCCTGCCATTGATAGGCTTTTAAAACTGCTGGGCCAACCCATTCCATGAAGACCTTCCCATCAACCAAGCTACAGATCAGTGCAACCTGCCAAACAAGCAATGCCAATGGTATTTGCTAGTTAGAGAGGGGAGCATTGAATACGATCCGCCTGCACGTGAAGCACTATTTTGGAAATGGGATTCTTTTTTCCTTTCATCGTCCAACTTTCCTGTGTGCTCTGCCGGGGGAATTTTTACTGTCGTTGTACCTTGGACAGTGACTCTCCATTGATGACAAGCTCGAGCAGTTGAACAGCCGTGACAGCTCCAGTCACCGCTCCGATCCCAGCACCTCTCACAAAACCTGTCTCAGTAGTTTGACCCTTTAGAGCACCTGTAATAATCCCGACTACTGCTCCTCCTGCATCAAGCTAGAAACGTCACACCCTCCCAAATTATATCACGATGAGCGTAAAATAGATATTTAAACTCTTAATACACAATCGCCCCATTTGCCCCCATTTCATTATCCAGCCTATAATATCAGTACATACAGGAGAGGGATCCTACGGCACGTTTAGGCAAATTCCTGATACCGCTAAAACTCCATTCCAAACCTTACGAGCCTAACCAGAACACATGCAAGAACTACTAAACCTCGTACCAGGAGTTCTCGCCAGAAAGAGAGAAGGGATCAAAGTGCAGGATATCAAAACAAAAGGCATGTAGAGCCAGTGGGAGGAAGGTGTAATACCCAGAGCGAAAATACAAGTGAAGACCCCAAGCATAGCCCTCCTGAACCCAGTAAATGAGAACCCGAAAATCCCCCGAATGTTAACAAAAATATCCCCAACAATGGCTGGAATCCAGCAGCAGGCCAGCTTCATCCTAGAAAAGTTTCAAACCGATTATCAGCAGGGAAGAGGTCAGGGAGGGGCTTTGGCTTCTCTGGAGCAAATATTGCAGGGAGGGCAAAAAAAAACAACACTCGGGACAGGTGAAAACTTCAAAACACCTCCTCCTCAATGGTGTATAAAAAGAAGGGATGGAGGGGTCCTCAGGATGTGCCAGAACTGCAGTAATTAATTCAGTCCCTTCCTAGGGAATGTAATGTTGTGATGGTGTCATGACCATTAAAAAGCATTCAATGAGCTTCTTGGCATCATCATATTACCCAATCATATTCCGATGACACCCACCAACCACTTTCTGCATTTTTTTTCAAGTCAAAGCGGGTTCATCTAAGTTTGAACTGGGCTTTTTTGCCATGCTTGATCTGACACTGCACCCTAAACCCAAAAGCAAGAAAGTAAGAGGTTCTGGGTCCAAAAGTAATTTTACCAGCTTAACCAGCATAACTGAAGATAGGATTGGCTCGACTTGAATCGAGGCTAAAGTCAGTCAGTGAGTCAGGCAACTCATGAATGCGTTGCCCTCCGAGATTAGGGTGCGGTTTGGATCAGGCTTCGGCCCAGTTTCATCGGCTGGCAATCGTGCCTGACATGTCGGCCCGGACAATTTCATGACAATAAAAAGATATATATATTAATGGGGTGTGGGGGCGCAGTGCGGGGAGGAGGTGGAGGGCAACTTTCACTTGGCCCATTTGAATCTTCCTCGTGATTTCCTTACAATTTGATTTAATATAATTTAATTTCATGTTCCCAGGTTGATCTTCATACTTTTTTGTTGTTTTGGGTCTTAATAGAGTGATTATGTCACCAGAGGCCAAAAACTGGTCTAACATTGTTAATATATATATATATTAACAACAAATGCCAATGACTCGGAAACTCAACTTCATCCCCCACCCAAAAGACATTGTCATCTCATCATATCTCCCCCCCCCCCCCCCCCCAAATTCATATTTGAAACCAAACAACACCTTTGTTTGTTCCCATCAAGTTGAAACCCCTCCAGGAATCAGTCAAACGAATCTCCGTCTGGTGTTCTTTGTGTTGATGCGATCCCGAGGTTCTTGTGCTGCTGATATGGCGGAAGTTCATAACCTCCACGGCAATAGCTTTCACGGCAGCAGCGGCCTCCATATCGCCCTGAGGAACAACAGTGATTATGAGGAATCCGAGGTCTGGGACGTGCTTGGCGACACCAGCCTCTCCCCTGCCTTCTACAGCGAGGACGAGCCTAGGGTCCTGATGAGGAAGAACAGGGCCACTGCCATCAGAGGGATACCGAGGCCTCAACCCAGTTCGGGCGCCCCGAGGGTGCAGAGGTCGGCTCCGGTTGATATACCGAGCTGGGGTAAGGATTCGAGAGGGGGGTCTTCCTCGTCGGGGAAGAAGAAAGAAGCACGCAATAACTCGGACGATGATGACGAGAAGGAAAGGGAGAGCGACGAGGAGGAGGAGGAGGACTTTGGGGAAGAAGGGGGGTATGGGGACTGTGAGCTCCCGCCGCATGAGTTCATAGCGAAGAGGCTAGCGAGGAGCCACATTTGGTCATTCTCGGTGTTCGAAGGTGCGGGGAGGAAGCTCAAGGGGAGGGACCTCAGCGCGGTCAGGCATGCCGTCCTGGCCAAAACAGGGTTCCTCGACCCTCCTTCGAACTTGGACTTGAGCAATTAGTATGACACGGTGTACATACAGCAAAGGTGGTCGGGTTCGTATTCCTCAGGACAAAGAAAAGGGAATCATATCTTATTTCAAGTGTATGAAAAGTCCCCCTGACAAAATTGTAAATATTTTCCACCGTTGACATAGAAGAAGGGTGGTTCTCGCAGATCTCCCTCTTACGGCCATGTCAATTCCAATGATTGCATATAAAACAAGTGGTTTTTTTTTAATAATTTCAAGTTCAAAGAAATAAAATGAGTAATTTTAAAATAATATACTAAAATTAAGTTAAAAATTTACCTTTTTTATTAATTTCTAATTCCGATTTATTGATAGCAAAGTCAGAATTTCATGCTTCTGACTATCTTAAACCTTAGAAAAAATATTGTTTGTATTTTGTAAATTGAGATTAGATTTAAAAAAAAAAAACACTAATCCAACACCAAATGCAAACAAATATAGGCCGAACTATGATTGAAACCTCTTTACCAATTGGTTAACCTTTACGTGAAAAAATTCTTTATAGCTCTATTTTTTTTATAATATTATTTGATAAATTTTATTTAAAAAAAATTAATTAAAAATTCACTGACCCGCCAGCAGTTTTCCCAATCCCCCGTTTCTTGACTTGTCCCTAATGTTCTGGGATCGATCGCCCTTTTCACGTTTTTTACAGAAGAAACGTCACGGATCACGTCACAAATCACCCCCATCTTAAAAACAATCAATTAAGAAAAAGTGTTAATATCTTTATTACAAAGCAAAAGCCAGAAAAAAGGCCCATGAAAACCCTGCAGCCGCCGCATGTGATCTGCCATGTTCTATCCATCACACTCATCACTATGGCAAGTAGACAAACACCCCCACTCATAAAAACTCAATGGGATTGGAAGATGGGGATTGGGTGTTGTGATGATAATGTAATGTGTGTGTTTGTGGGGGGGTGATGAAAGATTGCTGGACTGGACACCCTTGGGGTGGAGGAGAACTTTCCTAGAATCTTCTTTGACCCTATCCTCCTCATGTTTTTCCATCCTTCTTCTGTCATGATAATTGATGGGAAGGAATTTCATGCATTCGTGTAGTTTAATGTTTCCAAACTGAGACCGGATCAGATGAGCAGAATGGGAAATGACAGGACAGGACTTGGTCGGTTTGGCAGTTTACTCATGTAAGACTGTTTGGCGTCTCATTTCCTCTGGTATGGTTGTCAACTAATAATGAATGGAAACTGCATTAGTCAGGATAAGACAGGCACGTGTTTGTTATGATCCGTAAGAAAACCCCCCCAAAAAATAAATGAATTCTCTTAAATTTCGTTTTACTAAGTTTAAAAAATTGTCTAAATAACTTACTTGTACTATCAACGAAAGCTTCTATGCGAGAGATGGGCCTTAATCCATCGGCCCAATTTTATCAGCAGAGTGGGGGTGGCCCATTTATTGATTGGACCTGGCCCATTGTTTGAGCCTCGCTTTTCTTTTATAATTTCTTCTAAATATTAATAACAATAAAAAATCATCAAAATTATGTATATTTATTCTGGAAAAAATTGATTAAATATGACGATAGCGTCTTATTATGATCGACAAAGGGAGGCAAAAGAATATTACATTGATTGAAAGACAATAATAATAATAATAATAATAAGGAATGTTTTTATTTGTTTGGGTTAGTAGATGATCTCCGGCATATTATTATCCCAAGGGAGGAGAAAGCCGAGTTCCGCCATGGTAGAGCCCGTGAACAAGGACGCCATTTCATGCAGGTCTAGCCCAAAGCTGCCTCCTTCGTCGTCCTGCGCTCCTGCCGCACATCCCGCCGTGCTGGCGTCCAGACTCCTTCCGCAGTTCGCTTCGGATGGGATGGCGTCGGACTGCTTCGTCGGATCTTCTTGCGAGGGGTCGATTCCCGGGATGGGGCTGGCGTCACGTGTTATTATTCCTGCATCAAGAGGGTCGACGATTAAGTACTGGCTTCCTCGAGAAAGCGGCTGAGCGGAAGGGAACCAAGCTGACAAGGACTAGCTCCGTAAAGAGACTATGTAAGAGCAAACTGCGATCGAAACATTAAAAGTCCTTTGTTATCGTCTCCGGTCTCGCATAAAAGCTAGGGAAAATCAAAACCGGGATCAAAGGCTAAATTACCACGATATGCAACTCCGTCCACTCGCCCCGTCCAGATGTAAAAGCGTATCCAGTATGCAGTATGATAACGTTAGGATTTCTCAAAGGTGGCAACAGGGGAAGACAGAATGATACGTGCCTACTTATATTTGCCGCTGAAAGTTCGAATTGAACTGAACGAGACATACCTGATGGATTAGCCAAGTCAGTCGCGGTATGATTCATCCCGCTCTGGGAGTGAGTGTCCGGAAAATTGTTGTTTGGCATATTCGCCCATGCGCGAGCTTCCCTTGTCACGTCCTCAAAAACCCTGAGATCCGAGTACAGGAAGCTGCCGCTGCATGACTCCGCAGTCTTCATAATCCCGGGAAATTGTGATTGGCTTGAAGGGAGCTCTGGGTTCACCACGGAGAACGAGCTGGGGAATGGCATTGACCCCACTTCCATCTGCAGAGAGCTCAGATTGAAGTTCGAGGGCGTGTCTGGAAGAATGCCGTGTGAGGATGGCACTGAAGGATGGTCATTCGACGAGGCAGCCCCGACTGAGATCGGGAATGCTGCAGAGTCGCAGTACCTCTTGTGCCTCGTTGGCGGAATGGGAAGAGACGACGTATCTTGCAGCAGTACCGAGCTTTGTGTCTGGTCGAATAAATGGGTGGCGTTGTGGAAACCAGACTGAAACTGGCCTTGGAACAGTGGGATGGCCGTGTTGTACTGCAGCAGGAGGAGCTGGTTCTTGACGAATGGCGACTGCTGTGGCAGAGGTACCGGAATGGCCTGTCTTGGCTTCTGGCTGCAAGGGTACAGAGGGAGGCCGTCGCGAAGGTGGCGCTTAATTCTCGTGTTCCAGAAATTCTTGATCTCATTGTCTGTCCTTCCGGGTAGCTATGCAATCAAGAACGAGGCATCATCAATGACTTCTCCAACCAAACTAACTGTTCAAACAAGGACGCATCACCGTAAATCGGCAGAATACGATTGATAACAAGAGAAAGGGTATAAACAACGAGGTTCTTTTGATAACTAAGCAACGAGGTTTTGTCGCAAACTCGTGTATGACGACACCGAATTTTCTTCTAGCCCCGACAACTCGTTGAAAATGAGGAAAAGGAAGGTTTTCTTGGAAGGAACGAGAAGAACAATGAATGGTAATGCACGCTAATCGTTCAGCGAAAATGATTATTGCAGCATCAACCAAGCAGTTGCTGGCAGCAGGCGAATAGAGCAGTCATCGTAAGCAACAGGGATGCGAGCCTACGGATAAAATAGACTTTCCTCGCCTTAAAGTTCTTGACTGAGGTTCATTCGACGAAGCAGAAATTCCTGCACACATTATCGAAACCTGACAATGCGAGAGCGACCACCGAATTCTGAACCACCAGTTTTCCTAACGTACCTGCGCAGCCATTCGAGCCCACTTATTGCCAAGCTGGGAATGAAGCTCGATGATCAGCCGCTCCTCCTCGGGGGTGAATGACCCTTTCTTCAGGTTTGGCCTGAGGTGATTCGTCCACCGAAGCCGGCAACTCTTACCGCAACGGAGCAGGCCCGTCTTCTTCCTCACAGCATTCCAGTTCCCTCCACCGTACCTCTCCACGTAAGCCACCAGGACCTTGTCCTCCGCAGATGTCCACGGGCCCTTCTTCAGCGCCACCTCCCCGCCACCACCCGAGCCGCTCGAACCCTTCAGGCCCTCCGACGAGCTAGCGCTAATGCTTGTGCTCAGACCCGAATTCATATCTCACGACCCCAAAAAACGCAAGTAGCAGTAGTAGACAAAAACAAGGAGGAGGAGGAGAAGTCGGGGATCAAATCCGTCAGGGAGGGGAAAGGGAGTTTTTGAGTTTATAATAGGGGAGGAGATTAGGACAAGGAGGCCGACATTGGTTTTGGAGAGTTCTGTTGTCTGTTCCCATGACAATGCCAATGTCGGCTTTGTTCGGGTAGAAACTGTTGGTCCGAGGTTTGGGCAGGCATTCCATCCTCCCACCACCCGACCTGATAAAAAGGAAAGCAGCAACATGAAAATATGAGGCAAATTGTAGGTGGGAAAATAAAAAAGGAGGGGGTGAAACAAGAAATTGATATTATCTGATTATTGGTGGCATGTGTTACAAAACGAAAGTTTGTAATAACAATAACAAGAATCAAGAGAAATCCGATGAAATAGCTGTCGCAGTTAACTTCATAAACTCTTTAACCGCGGCAACAAGATTACACACAGTTTAAGCAACAATTAGGCAAGTGGGTGGTAACAAAAACAAAAACACACGATAAAATCCATGTATCGAGTTCGATCTCAGGTGGGGAGGAGGCTGCTGCTGGTGGAGCTCCTTCTTCGGTTTCTCCGATTGACTACCATGAGCTTGAACTGTTTGTCGCCGGATTTTAAGAACCGACGCAAAAGATCCCCCCAATTTACAAGATCCCATTCGCTACCATCCCAAAGTTAAAAGAAGAACAAAACGAAAGGCACGTACTTGATTTCTCCGGCCGGGGGGAGGAGGGGATGATTGTTGTTTCTGTCACTGTCTGCCTTCCCTCTGACTTCGAAGTATCCGGAGGACCCGTCCATCTCCTTCAAAGAAGGTCTTGTATGGTAACCCGGACAGGTCTTCGCGTGCCAGAATCATAACTTACGGGTTGAAGTCCTATATGTGACGACGACGACGACGAGAGACCCAAACTTCCCCCACAATGTCAAAGTCAGTCGTTTCAAGGGAGTTTTGCACATCTGGATGACGGGGATTGACATCATCTGACATCATCTGAAAAGTTATTTCGAAGAGCCCCACGCACATGCCCGTTCTGATTCTCCAGGGTAGGGTAATCGCTGTTCATGTCTGTCTATAACTGCAAGGCCAAGTCTGGCTGCTGTGAGTCGACCATAACCCCAGGCGACTGCTTTACGGGCGATGCCGGGGATTGGAACCCAATGTTTAAGTCTGGGGGAAGAGTGTCTTGTTTCAATCTCTGTGGCGCCGTCTGGAGAGGAGAAACGCCTCGCCGGTGTGACTGCTGTTGAAATCTGGAAAAATCAGCAGGGATGGCCTGGGGCGAGAACAATACTTGGGGACGAAAGCACGCCTCGTTGAAGGCGAAGGCGGGATATTGTACCAATCCTCTAAAATGGAGACCGTTCTTTTCTGATTGAAATTGAGCCCCAGACGAAACTGGGAATTCACCCCCTCGAACAACCGCAGGTTGCTGAGGACTTGCATGATTCTGCAACTGGGAAATGGCTTGGATTTTCTGTGCTTCCACGTTATGCATGGGCTGTTTGATGCCTCCAGTACCAAATGTCATCCATGAGCCCACAGCAGCAACATTACCTGATGTATCCCTAACGGATGAAACATTTCGACTCACCCGTTGATTATCAGCAGGACTTGAAGGAGTTTGCTGTCTCTGAGCCTTCTCACTCCACAATCTCATCATCTGAACCGGGTCACTTAACCCCTGATCTCGTTGAGGAAGGAAAAATGAAGACACCGGCATCTTAGTTGTGCCAGCAGTAGTGCATGGAGCTGCAGCAGTCCTGCCAGCATCCAATCCATTTTTCGGCACTTTTCCATTTGGCACTCTCCCTGTGGTCCCTTTGATATCAAACTGTGCAAAAGGAAGTGTCTGCCTCGCAGGAACACTCTTCGCTGTACTCTCTCTGGATCTTGAAGACATGCCTTCTGATTTCTTAGGCTGTAGATTATTTGTGCTGGATGGCGTGGCTTCTCTAGACCTTGGATCACTGACCCTAGAATTATCTGGAATCTTCTCCTCTGGAGCATGGGTAGCATCGCCACTATACGGAGGCAAGGAAGGCAGCGAATTCAATTCGAATTGCTGGACAGCCCTAGTTTCATGCTGGGCTCGGTTGTTCGAGCCAGGACTTGGGATGTGATGGCTCTTCATCGTCTGGGAACTGAGAGAACCCATAGGATTACCATGAAAACCAGCACATTGTCTTGCATCTCGAGCAGAACAGTGAGAGGCACCTCCCATAGCAAATGGCAGCGTCTTAAAAGCCGCGCCTTCCTTTATGGGGAACACATCTCGCGGCAAAGTTTTTGCCATTGGAGGAAATTCACTAGTACTCTTATGGGTAAATATTATTGGGGTAGGAACTGGCTCATATTCTACAACCCATCCACAACCAAACTTACACTCGGAAGGCAAAGATTGCTCAATCCTCTCGGAAGCAATCTTCCAGGCAACTGGTCCGAGGCTCGCAGCAAATCTAGCCAAGCTCCGAGCATATGAATACTCTGCCTGGAGTCCAACCTGAGAGAACAAGCAGATAGCAAATGAGCACAAAGGCAAAGCCACAGGAGAAGGAGACATGACAAGATTTTCACATTACATACAGCCACAAGCTGCCTGATTTCACCCTCAAAGGTCGTGAAGATGGAGTTTGATCTGACCACAGGATGGCTTGACATGTTATATGTCGCTCGGCGGTTCTCATCTTGAATGCACGGCCTCCGGAAATTTTTTGATGAAAATCCTCTTCCTATGTTTGAAATGATGTTAGTGAGAACTTTATCACCACAGAAACTCCCCCGTCAAAAGAACAGAAGACATCGATGAAGTCAGGACACATGTTTAAAATCCTTTTATAATTGCCAGATGTCTTGATAAAAGGAACATGAAACTCGATCATGTGACACGGCACTGAATAACTCAGTATAGGTACATACCTGCAGATAAATCTTCGGCCTTGTCGGAGAAATTTTCTGCAGAAGCAGCACAACCATCCATTAACCTGTCATCGACTCTGTGTTTCTCAGTATAAACCCCTTGATTTGAAGCAGAATTTGAGTGAAGATCCCCAGCTGTTGAAGGCATGGCACCTCCAGAGATATCAGAACTCAAAGGTTCTTGCATGGATCTGGAGAAAGGCTTAGGTGCCAACTTCTTTATAGAAGGGCTAGATTTTATTCCTTGATCAGACTTGACATATCGTTCCGGAGATTCATTGTCAGTCACCACCCTGTGCTCAACTTTATTCTCTTTTAATGACCGCTCATACTTAATCCCCAACTTGAGAAACTTCTTTCTCCCAAGCTCTTGGATGTTACGTGCCTTTGCACAATTAGAAATTGAATATATTCAGAGAACAAGCTACAATGCCATATTAGCAGAAAAATGCAGACCTCGAGGAAAAACCTGTTTGTGGTATACGGTGTCTGCTGCATTATATTGCATTGCATTTGTACAAATCAAGAAAACATCACTCTGCAATTAAGAAAGTAAGCCTCCCGAATTAGTGAAAGACTGGAGGATACGGACAGTGAGCATATCTCAGGAGGAATAAAGGCTCTTTACAGACTATGATGCAAAGCCAGTAGCTATATAACAGGAGCTCCGGGGAACATCAATGGTGAAATCATAAATTATAGTAGAGGGTTCAAACTCAGATAGGGTGAAATATGAAGACATAAATTTCCAGGCTCAAAAATTGCTGAAATCTTATCGCGACAAATTCTAGCTCCATTTATTTTTGTAAGCCTCCACAGGTTCACAAAACAAAGGCATTTAGCCCAATTCAAAATGCAAGACCGCAGGATGAACTGCCCAATATTGTTTTACTTGAAGAGCACTTCTTTCAACAAAATGAAATAGAGGGAATGAAAGATCGCAGAGTTCAGATTGCCCCAGTAACGAGAAGGTATTATTCACCTCAAACTCATTTAAAGTAGCATATGATCCATTTGCAAGCTTCTTCCTAACTGTGGAGAAGTCCATCGGTTTCTCAATTATGTCATGATAATCCGGGAGCTGTAACAAGCAACATCCAAAGCTCAACATGTGACCGGTGGAAATGAAGGAAACCACCCCAAGCATAGCATCTAACCAAACCTTAACAACCTAATAAACAAATCTGAATGGGAAAACTACAAACCTCTTCAAGATCAACCGGCTCTGCATAAACACCGTATATATCCTTCCTGCAGGGGACAACAGGTCAATCACAAGTGTACCACAACTAAATAAAAAACATGATATCCTTACTTTTGAAGCCTGTCAAGTATCAACTCAAGTGTCTTCTTGTCAGGCAATGGAACTTCGGACACGGATTCTGATGGTGTCCCTGATCCACCCCCACACAACGAATAACAGAAACGCCACATGAGATACAAAGAAAAAAAAAGACAAGATTGATCAGAAGTCCACGCCTCTCAAGTTGGCAAAAAAGAAAAGAGAAAGAACGAAAGATCAGCAAAGCTGTAAGCTAAAGACACACCAGGACACTCGTGTCCTTTGGAATTCCCCTTCCGTCCACTATCCTGTCAAAAACCACAAAGACCACCAGAGAAAAAGTAACTCAGACCCACAAATCCTTGCATCACACATCCCCTCCTAAATAATTGTAGCACCCAATATTTATATTAAATACTAAAAAACACCCCCAAAAAGGCCACTCTTGGTGAGTGCTTCCGGAGATACAGACAGAGAGACAGATCAGACAGAGACGGGGGACGCGCACACACACACACACGACATCTGCAGAGGGACACCATAAGTTAACAAATAGAGACACAGAAACGTTCAGTCTCGCCTTCTCACTTCATTCGTGTAAAGGATAGAAAAGAAAGAAGGAGAAAGAGACAGACAAGAAACCAACTTGGGTTGGTGTTTAGAGAGATATATATGTAGAGAGAGAGGGAGAAAGAGAGAGAGGGAGAGCCCCCAGAAATAACATCGATGTGAGACTTTGGGGGGAAAATCCACCCAAGCGTGCTGTGATCAGATTGCTTTTGGGTAGTTATTGACGGTTGACCAGACAGTTCAAGTCCACTCTACACCCCCTAAACAACACCCCTTTCCCTCACTCCCCCTACAAAACACATGCACCCAGACACGCACACGCACCAAAAACACACTGTTCTGTTCTGTTCCTTTTGCTGCAACAAGAGCTGAAAGTGGAAACCCTCGATTCCGCACACACGGAACACAACTCCAATTCAACGAAACACACGGAGGGATTCATCCCGGCAGGCACGTACCTCCTCCTCCTCGACGTCTCCGTAATCATCCTCCTGGTAAGTATCGTCCAAGTCACCATCCTCTTCCTCCCTGCCACTAATCCTTCTCTTCTTCAACACTTTCCCCTCACTCCCACTCCCCACCTCCTCCCCCTCCGTCGCATCACCTCCCGCCTCCGATCCAGAATCGCAGGTCTCACGAGCACGTCTTCCGCGCGCCCCTTTCCGCCTGCTAAGCTTGACTACGAGCTTCACCTTCCTCCCCCTCCGCAGCTCCACATCCTCATCCTCATCGTCATCGTCCTCACCACGCAACACCTCCTCGTCCTCCCTATCCAGCTCGAAATCGTCGTCGTCGATGAAGTCGTCGTAGTCAATGAAGCTGCTGTACCGCACATTCCGACGGCGGTGACTACGGCGGACCTTCCTGACCTCTCCAGGTGGCGGGGAGGTAGACTTCCTAGACAGATCCGGCTTCGGGGGCCTCCCTTTCCTCGTCCTCCTCACGATCTGGCCCATCGCTGACGTCACTAAAACCCTCCCTCACTCCCTCTTTCCTTCCCCCCTACTCTGTCTTCCAATATCCTTTTTCTTTCCTCCCTCCCTGCCCCTCTCTCTCTCTCTGTCTGTCTCAGAGTATTTCTTTTCTTTCTGCCTTTTTTTTGTATTTTTTTTCAAACCAAACAGCCCGCTGTGTCTGTCTCTCTCTACTTCCACTCCTTTTCTATTTTCCTCTTTTTCGCGGGGTTCAATAATTGCAGATGGTAAAAAGGCAAAGGGGGAAGGGCGCGTTTGCTTTGGACTTTTGTGTGTTTGGAGAGAGAGAGAGAGAGAGAGAGAGAGACAGTGTTTGGTCGAAGCAAAGGCTTGGATTTTGGTTTGGTCCGAAGCTGAGGTTCGGTCTCGGGCTGTGGCGAGCCGGGTGTTGCTTTGAGGGGATTAGATTTATTGGGAAGGGGGGTAAAATGGTAAAAGCGGTGAGGAGTCGACCGGCTGCAACCCGTTGGCCGACGATTTTTTTATTTTATTGTATTTGAATATTTTGTTGTAAGTAAATGCGTTTGTCTTAAGCTGGATGATGATAGGGGAACAAACAATCAACAATCCATACATTATTCAAGGGAATTAATTATACAGAGGAGTGCCACCTGTTCATCCTTGAATTGATCTGAGATAATCCTTGTTGTCCACCAAAACCTACCAAAAAATTAAAAAGGAAATCATTTAGGAAGGAAGTGAGATGATTCACCAATCCTGTGACGGAACAAGTATATGATTTGATGAAGGATTGATATGATAACTCACGGTTTTCCTGCCTTCGGGATCGATGAAAGAAAACGACTGCACGTGATGGCGGTCCACCCCCGGCGGCCTTATTATCCTCCCTCCAATCTCCTCTGCCACCAGCGCCACCGTGGCCGCGCTCCTGTAGACGTCGTCTGTCCCTATCGCGAGCTGCCAACCGGCAACAACCCTTGTCGTTGTTAGTTTCTCGTTTACGTAGACAACAAACGTAGGCGTAGTGATGCCGCATGACTCACGTGTAGATAGACGTCGCCCGGAATATACCGAGTGATGTTGTAGTTGTACTTGAGCTCCACCACGGTCGTCTGAGTCTGATCGGACCCGTATCCCATCATCGCGATCGCAAACTGCAAATACGTGGTTAATAATCGGTTAGTTGTGTGGTTAGGAGTTTGGACAGAATCTGATCGTTGGAGTTGTGTTGGTCGGAATGTGGTGCTCTTTACCCCATTCTTGGGGCTGTCGTAGCTCATCAGCACGTTCATCCCCAGAGCCTGCATAAAACGAATCGGAATTGAGTCGGCGTTCCCGGCATACGACAGCTGGTTTTGCTAGGGGAAGTTTTCGAACCTTCTCATAGAAGCTAACCGCGCGGTTCAGGTCGGTCACTTGGAGCATGACCTGGCAAAGGGGTTCAGGGGTCGGTCCTCTCTGAAGGAGCTCGAAGCTGTATCCATTGGGGTCCTCCACGAAGGCGAAGACCTGAGAACCCCCTCCCATCGTCCCCGGCTCGCGAGTGATCTTTCCTCCGTGCTGCCGGACCCTCTCCACAATCGGGTATATCTGCATAATCATAGCAACTTCTTTACATCAGCTAAGCCCAGACACCGCATGAAAAATCAGAAGGGCAAATCACTCCGATACCGACATCTTGAGCCGCGATCCCGAAATGGTCAAACGCGGTGCCGAGTTCGTAAGAGTCGACCCCGTAGTCTGCATATCAATCAGGACACACAAACACTCAGCAACCCAGTTATGGAATTAATCACTTCACCAACTATCGATCAGGGCTAGGCCAACTCACTGTACAAAAGTTCGATCACGAAGTGGGATTCCTGAGGTCCAAATCCAACAATTGCTTTGGTGTACCTCTCCTCAGGGAAGTCCTTAGAGCTCAGCACCTTCATCCCGAAGCATTCCGTGTAGAATCTACAGAAACAGATCATCGCCATCATCAGGCCATGCAGGGACCCACGATGCAAATCCGCAGCGCACGTAGGGATTAGTTACTCCATGGTCCGGTTGAGATTGCCGACTCTGATGACGGCATTGAGGAAGCGGCGGTTATCGTTCTTCACCCATCCTAGGACATCTTCACGAACATCGACTCCGTGGCCGGACGCCGCCATGACGGTCGATTCGAGGACCTGGTGTGGGGGGCATCGACAGAAATCGCGGAACATCAGCAGGCAAACAATTAAGATCACTGAGGGGAGTAGGAGAAGGATTTGAAATACCAAGGAAGATTACAGGAGGGAAGACAGGAGTATGTGACCGGAGTTTCTTTGTGACGAGGACATTTGGGATTACTACGTGATGATATTTTTATTTCATCTCTTCCTTACCAGAAATCTTAGTAGAAATGTCAGAAAGGATTGGCTTTTTTTTTTAAATCTTTTTAAACACCGGGAAAGACTTTTGATACAGGCCAAAACTCAATGTCTTTGACTTTCAACGTTCACATCGTACAAGTGGGAAAAATTTTCGAAATTTGGCTTTTAGAAAAACATCGTTGGAAAAAAGGGGAATTCTTCTTTTAAAATACTTAGTTACCTCAATTTTTTTTAGCTTTATTGGCTGAAATTAAATTTATAAATTAAATTAAATTAAATCTACATGATATAAATGGTTATCCAGTACGTAACAGTATTGATGAAATAATCCTCAACAGACAGAGTCGGAATGTACTGGCATAAAATTCAGCATTAAACCCCAATTACACTCGTCCTAATAACAATGGTTTGTACATGGATCCTTGAAGAAATATGCTTATTGGATTTTTTATTTTTTGAATGCTTATGTGCTTATCGAAGGTGGAGAGAATATCGAGACATTGAGAACTAAGACGTCACTGCCGCGATTATTGTCCTTTGGAGACAAATTTCCACTACCTAATACGTCGGCCTTGTTCTCATTTTTAGCAAAAGCTAAGATATTTTTTAAGTTTGAAAATTGAAATTATTTATACTATTTCGTAAAATATTAAAAAATGACTCTACTTTTTATCGGGTATCGAAACCAGACCTTTTTTCCTCAAACAAGTATCAAATGACTGTCTATCATTCATTCTAGGCGGCGGAAATTAAGCATTGTCTCGAGACTTTGCCTGGTCAGTAATACTTGGCTTTCTTCTAGACTCGTCAATTCTGGAAATTGATGGTGTGCCTTGACCAATTGGCCATAAAAAAGCAATAATGATAATAATAATAATAATGATAATGGGCCTAGACGTGGCCCATATTTAGGCCCATTTCGAAGGACAGCAGTGAGTTAAGATGGGCAACGTGGTTGGTTCAAATGGTGTGGCTCGAATGAAGATTTGATTACTATTGGTGTCTGCGTAAGTCAGACAGGAGCGGGCTCTAATGGGGTTACGTTGGGTGGGCCGTGTATATTTAATGGGCCTTAATTCTGTAAATGACAGTTTAGCGATCCTAAAACCAGGCACAGGCCCAGAGTTAAAACTTAAACAAATTGGAGTAAAAGAAGAAGTTTGACTTTTGAAGCCGGGACCTTTCCAACCAATGTGACAGTAGAAGACGAAGATACGTGAAGGCCGTGGCGTTTGACGTGATCCACAACCTGGTCCATATTATTTTCCTAAAACACTTCCCCAACCTCCCCCCCAACCCATGAAGATTGAGTCGTAGCACGAGGGACGTCATCGGTGTTCTTCAATCCCACCACATTCATCATCGGAATCCTCCTCGTCCAAAACGTGACGTTAACGATGTTGCGAATTTGCCATCCATCCATCCAACAAAAAGAAACCGCGTTTCTTTTATTAAGAAAAAAAAAAAGCACAAATCCCGCCGAGAAGAACGGCTCTCACCCACCCCAGTACTTCATAAAATTTATACATAAAGAATGAATGCGCATCATCATCCCCCAATTTCCCCCTTCGGATTTGGTCAAAACTCTTAAAAATATATATATATATATAAAAAAATGGAAGAAAATAACAAAATCACACTATTTAAACTCATGCAGTAACCTTTTAGTTATAAAAAATATACGTAAAAATTCAATTTAGGATAATTATAAATAATAAATTACCAAAATGAAACACGGTCCATTTCCCTCTTTTTTATTAATTTAACATTTCTTTATTCATTTATCTCTCTCTCTCTATCTAACACACGCACAAAACATACACACACACACTCTCTCTCTCTCTCTATCCGCCTCCCAATCTGGCAGACGGACGGCGTAACCGAAATCCAATCCCATCCGCAGCAGTGGGGTGTGGTGGCGTCCTCCCCCCTTAATGGAGGGTGGTGGTCACTCCTTCGTCTCCAAGGCCAGGACAGCCTTCCATTCCGCTGCTGCTAAGGCCGAGCGCGTCTTCTCTGACATCAAATCCGATCTCAAGCACGATCGCGGAGGTTGTCCCCCCACCCCTCCCTGATATTTTTAACATAATCTCTATTTCCACGCTCCTTCCTTCGTTTCCTTCCCCTGTCCTCGGCGGGCGGCGCTCTTCCGAAATTTTAGTTGGATCGGGTGTTTTCGGGGGGAATTCCTATTTTACTATGTTTGACCTCCCCGGTTTTTAATTAGCGGTGTTGTATTAGCAGCTGATTTCCTTTTTTTGCTTTTTTAATGGCGGGGGAGTTCCTTTTGAGCAGATTTTGATAGGGAATCGCCTGCTGATTCTGGAAAAGTTTCGGAGGATGAATCCGCGGTTGACTCCGGAGAGTCAAAGGTGATTCTCATTCTCGTTGACTTCGCCTCGACCCCAGTGTTCCGATCAGAGATTCGATTCTTACCCACGCATTGTGTTCTTGGCTTTTAATCCTGTTGGTTTCTCCTCGATTCGTTCTATCTTCTATGCCGTTTTTTTCTTTTGTGGGATGTTATCTGAAATCTTCTGGTTGGATGTGATTCTGTCCAGAGTTACAATGCATCGAAGAACCTGAGGTGGAAGACTCCCCCAATTACGGTCGGGAAGAAGCAGGACTGGCAGGGCAAACTAAGGAATATAAGGATAGGGAAGAAGGGTGCGGATGATAGCGAGAAAGTTGACGGCTCAAGGATGTCTTTCCCTATTTATGATGAGAATCTGTACACTTTGAATGAAAAGGCTGATGTTGAATTTAAGGTGAGTTGGGCTGTGGTGCCCATTAAGGATTCATCCTATAATTCGGCTTCATAGCTGGTGTTTTATGTTTATGTCATGCGGGGGAATATATACGTGGCTGATTAGATCGGGCTTGTTATGATCATGAAATGCAGTGAAGGCATGTGTGATAATGCTAAAGTTCTGTTCTTTGCTATTTTATGGATCTTAATTAATTGAATTTATGTGGTGTAGGTTCCAGATCTAGCATCTATATTAGAAGGCCTGATTGCTGGAAACACTGAGCGAATTCCTACATCATCTGCTGTCAAGCAATTGGCCGTGGCTGTTGAGTGAGTGTTGGAGGCTCGAGAAAGGCCATCCATGTCATTTAAGATAGTTTTTGCTGTAAGGCTTTTGTATCATAAAGAAATTATTCCTTTGGCAGGAATGGGAAGAAGTTTAGCTCAATAAAGGATATCTTGACATCAATACGAGATTCTTCCCCAGCAAGGGAGAGGACAGGACTGAGCCTATCTGCGGTGAAGTCACTCGTCCTCCGGGAGAAGGATGAGAAGTTGGAATTTGCGGACGAGGAGAGAATGTCTTCTTTGGTCTGTCGATTGTTTGAGAAAGGTACAACTAGTTCCATCATCTCTACTCTCTACATGCATCTACTTCAGTACAGAACGTTGTCCTCTTCGTGCCTGCATTATTCTGTGACGATCTGTACATTTGTTTTAATATCCTCAAGATATTTGCAGAAGGGAGCTTTCTTTCTAGGAAGACAGATTCTAATTCAGAAGCCATTTCTACAAATACATTACCAAGAGATATCCATGCAGTTCCTCCTGAAACCTTTGTTGCAAAGCTATCTGAGGTTATCGGAAGTTTGAGAACGATGAGGGACATGGCTCTGTTCTGGTGCAAAGCCGTAGATGAAGTATGTGAGGCACCTTGTTTAGTGTCTGTGTTATATTCTATGAATACCACATCATCTTGTTTTTTTTCAGCAACTAATTGGTCAAATTGTCTTTCTGCTTTTGAGTCCTTGTCTTTAACCCTTAACTAATGAGACTAAGGTGTACTCTTGCAGCTGCGGAGGCTCTGGTCCGAGGAAAAACATATATCTGGCATACCTCCGGATTTGGTTCCAGATCTTAATTGTTGTCTTCTATACCAACAACTCCAGGTTATCAACTGTTGTGTATCACGGAAAAGACGCCACAGTGCCACTGTAGAATCATTGGATTCCAAGATCAAGGAAGCGGAAGCCACTTCTAAAGCCGAAGAAGCTGCTTCACAGAACTACTGTTATTCTTGCCCTGATCTATATGCAAGATTAACTACTGGGGAAATGGTTATGCGTCTAGGAGCAGACCACCCATGTCCTGACCTAACCATGTTGGAAACGGGTGAACCAGTGTACTCTCCAGTAACTCAGGTTTGTCCAATGATCTCATTTTCTTCGAAATGGTGTCCCGTTAAGTTCTGCCTTTTGACTGTTTGATGGTTGCATGCCGTGCAGGAAGGTCCCTTGCTTACTGAGGATCTCATAAGAGAAACAGAAGAATTTATCCTTCGGACGGGGAGGTACACAAATAGCTGTCTTATTCGTATCTTGCTTATTTTATTGTTGACCTTCTCTCCTCACTCATGAGCACGGTTATGTGATAAAAAACCCTAGCTTTTATGAGTTGGCATTCTGGCTGTATAGAAATTGAACTTGACATTGGAGAAGTCTTGTTTGGCTACTTGCATGTCCTAATATTCGAATACTATAAAGATATTGTAACTATTAGAAGTGGATTTTGCCAGACTAATTACCCACATTTGGCCCCTCTCCTATTAAGAAGTCATTGAGCTTCTTTGCAAGCCATGAAGTCAATGGCTGATCTATGGTTATACGCTATAGAAAACTTTCTCCTGGTGTAGTGTTGCACAAATGGCACTGACATATGAACTGCGTGGAAACAGCATTCTTTTGTTCAATGAGTGAGCTAGTTAACTCAAATGATGATTGCACCTTGACATACTTAAATTGATGCGGCTTCAGTGTCGGTGCTGGATGCTCTCAACTCCTTTCTGACATGCAGGCTTTCAAGGTTTGCTGTGCGGTTACAACTTCTTACCAATAGTCGTCTAATTCCTGACATAATTCTTTCGGACAATTTATCTCGATCTGCCTGCGTTTTGATCAGGCTGCTAATCCTGGCTGCATACTAGAAGATTTTGTGAGGTGGCACTCACCTCCTGACTGGACAGAGGCAGAAGAGGTTCAAGAGAATGAGAACTCCCCTGATCAATTGTCATCCAAAGGGAGATTGAGCAGTCGAATGCAGAAAGAAGGTTTTTGTCTCTCTTCTTTTCCTGTATTTTGTCTATGTGATATTTTACACGTTAGGGCAACATCCCCAGGTGCAGGCAAGTTCATCCTGGATGAGTTGTGACTCCATGGGATTTGTTGGAGAATTTTCTGTGATTCTAGTTCGGCTGAACTCTGTTTTATTCATAAAAGGATTGATCTGTATTGCTCTTGCTTTAATTATCATTAATGCTGAAATTAAAATTTTCTCATTTTAAGGTAATTTGTGGCGTGAATTATGGGATACGTCAAAGCCCTTACCAGCAGTCAAGCAGACGCCTTTATTTGAGGAGGATCTGGCAGTGTGAGTTGTCCTACGCAGATGCGGTGCTACTTTCTTGCTTTGGTTTTTCTTTTCTTTTGCTGATATGAAAGTTTGTTGCCATGGCCAGGGAAGGCATTATTGATTACTTCGAAGACATTTCACCTTTGGAGCTTTTCGAACAGTTGTTTCGTTCCTTGGTAAGATACCACTTGTCAGAAATCTTACCCGTGCATGTTTCTAATGCATTACCAACTGTGACGGCTGTTTTTCTATCCTGCAGCTCACAGTAGGACTCGTGATAGCAGAAACTTCACTTTCGGCGGATGAAAATTTGTCAAAGCTGTTCAGTGAATACAAAGACTATGTAGTTACGACATGTCAAGCTCCTACTGTTGCAGACAGAGTTGGTGACTTATGCCAGGTAGATTTTATTCACTCTTCATTCCATACCATGTGCCCTGTCAACTAAACGTGTTTTCCCCGCAATCAAGAGCACCTTTGTTGGCCCAACTATTCCGAATTCCATATTTTTATTTTTCTTCTATTATTCCTTTTCAAGGTTTATGAGACAGTGGAAATGATGCTGTTGAAACCTGAAGATGCCCAGAGATTGGTAAAGCAGCAGGAAGAATCAAACAGCAGCGGGGGCGAGCCGAGGCGCCTGTTCAAGCGACTCAACTTCAACTTTGTCAACCGGGACAGAAGCCCCAAGGAACAAGACCCAAGGAACGAGAAGCCGAAAGAAGATAACCCGGTGCGGCAATCATTGAGCAACTTCTTCGACAGCAAGTCATCACTGTTCTCGAAGAAGCCCCCAAAGCCTTGCAGCAGTGCGTCGTCCCCCGCCGAGAGGCCCCCGATATGCCCAGACGAAAGCGACTGGACAATTGTTTAGGTAAAACAAATGCTCCTTTTTGGTCCCCATAGTTGTCAATCCTAAATTACTACTGTATATACCGAGGTTAAAAAGGGAGTAAAAAAAAAGAGTATAAATAGGACGACGGACGGAGGCGTTGCTGTCTTGGAAGCAGGTCAGAGCGTGGACGAGAGAATAATGGCTAAAATTGCCTGACGTAGGATTTTATTATCTAGACTTGTTATGTTTGGGGACTACAGAGAATATATACACATTCAATTATGTCCAGTCGTAATCGTTATTTATCCACTGAATTTTCAAATTGGTGAGCTTTTTGGGAGAGGGGGAGGGGTGGGGAGAATCAATGTATATATTTCGCGAAATATTTTTCCGATAAATTTTATTTTGAAACATACATGTTGCGTACCTGCAAATAAAAATAAATATACCTCACAAGAGGACATGAATTATTATTAGAAGAGATTCAAGATTCTCCGGGACTCGTTAACTACTTAAACAATGGAATTGTCAGCAGAAGTTTCTGCAATGAGGAAGAAGAATTTATGAAAGAAAGACGTACAATGAAAATGAATGGTTGCTCGCCTGTGAAGATACTGGACGGGCAAAGAGCGCGAACAAGTCGCCCACGAGTCCTGTTTCTGAGTCCCGCGATAAAAAATGTTGCTGGACAGAGAAAGTGGATTTCTCCCTGCAGATTTGCTCGAGTTTTGCACTCCCGTGAGATTCCAAGTCAAGATTGAATGGGGAATACTTCCGCTTCTAGGCGGTTCTGCTTCAACATCATCTCATTCTTTGTAGGTTTAGCATTCGTTTTGGATCGCACACGGGATTTGATATCACCGGATCCTTTTGCTGCTTAGAAGCATGTAAAAGAACTCATCAAAACACCAGCAGATTACGCAAGTCCGACCTTTAAGAGAGACTAGCAGATTGATTGTTCCGTCTTGTACGGGGACGGAAGGATGAATAGTGGAAGAGATGATCGAGAGCACTAGGCTGAGAGGAATTTAGTATTATTGGCGGATATGCAGGTTCTCCCCATGGTGGAGAGGTAGTAAGTCATCCAACGCATAGACTGTTCTAAACATGATGTCGGTCGTCCAGATTGGCGGCATCCTTTGCACATCTTCGCCCCCTTTTGACGTCGTAGTTTTTTTGATCTCAGCTGTATCCAAGAAACTAATACAAGGCCGAGCGCGCGCGCGTGCACACAATATATTATTAATCACCTTATATGAAATCACATGATCACTAAGTGGGCTCACAGAAAGACTGCACCCATTTCAAACCATTTCGATTGACTATGTTCCGAAAGGCCCCCAAAAAAGTATTCCTTCTGTTCCTCCCGAAGATGATGCGGTCGAGAAGTAAGCTAACCACTGAAATTTTGTATCTTAGAACATGGGATGACGGTGTAGGATCATAAAAACCCAGATAATGGATATCCATCGTCAATCATGGGGCTTTCTTGCAAATCTAGGCATAATCCAGTTAGCTTTACAGAATCCTTGTTCTTCAGGCCGCGTCTCGAACTATGATTTCGACAAATACATTGTCGTTAACCGTAAGACGTGATAGTTTAATCCACCGTTTTCTTGAGAATGGCAGTCTTCTCCAGATTTGATTGAAATTAAGAAAAGGGTAGAATGGAGGTGGGCAGTTGGGGGGATATATGGTTTGATTTGCAAGTTAAGTAGGGATGAGATGCCAGCCAGCCAGCCAGCCCAACAAAAGTCAAGGAACAATTAAATGGGCCTAATAAAAGAAATCAAAATGGCGGTCCCATCTTCATTTCTTGTGTCTCCTCCATCTTTGACTCTTGACATGGCCCGGATGAGTTGGGGGGAGGTCCAAAATAGTCAGAGGGGAGGGAGGGCTGCCTTTTAGCTATCCATGTGCATGTACATGGTAAAATACGGTGTTTTGTTATTCCAACGTGCTAAATTACGAAATATTTTCGAAATGGTCGATTAAGAATTTAGTGCTACATCGAGTTCACCTAAAAAAAATTAAATAATACGGTGTTTTAAACACTAAATTTCCTTTTAAGGGGTTGAACTTGGTGGTGTTACGGTACAAACACCGAATTCTCAACGTTAATCAATGAAATATGAGATGGAGGTGTCATTTGTTTGTTTGATAGGCGTACTTGTAGTTGTCTCTCCGTATGATGTAAGGACCGGATGATATGCCTTTTTGATGAAACTCATGCACCGGGGGGGATTGTCTTTCTTTTCTTTCTTTTAAGTACCACTAGCTGCTGCTACTTCTTCTTCTTTGGGTACCCAAAAACAGTAACCAACCCTTTTTAGCTGTTTCTGTCGATTGGTTGGTTGGTCGAGGTTGCCCCCCCCAAAGGCATTTAACACTTCTCTTACATACCCACGGTTATCAGCTGAGATCATGACTTCCTTCAGAGTTCAATGCTTTTTGCCAGTTGTTTTCCTCCCTCCACCCCCCCAAAACTCGATCCTCTCCCTCTCTCGTCTCCCTCTATATATACGTCATATTGTCGTGCCACCTTAATATACTCCAAACATCTCACTTACTCCCCCCCACCTCTCTTGTCCCTCCCCAGTAGTTTGCAGAGGAAGGAAAAGTGGAGAAATGAGGGGCTCCAAACTGCTCATCCTGTTCCTCCTGGGTGCTTTTGCGTTAACCGCGACCTCCCGGGTGCTAGTTTCAAATGAGAAGGGTGCTACCCCCGTCGACGAGCAAAAGACTTTCTACCGTGGTCCTGGCTATGGCGGCGGATTGGGTGGCGGGGGAGGCTACGGCGGAGGTGGCGGAGGAGGGTTAGGCGGGGGAGCTGGCGGAGGATATGGTGGTGGGGCTGGGTACGGCGGGGGTGCAGGTGGGGGACTGGGTAGTGGAGGTGGTCTTGGCGGTGGCGGAGGAGGAGGCTATGGAGGCGGTGGCGGAGGAGGATTGGGAGGTGGTGGGTATGGTTCTGGGGGAGGGTATGGTGGCGGAGCTGGTTACGGGGGTGGTCTAGGCGGAGGAGGTCTTGGAGGAGGCGGAGGAGGAGGATACGGAGGAGGTGGCGGCGGTGGACTCGGAGGGGGAGCTGGAGGAGGGTACGGGGGAGGGGCTGGCGTTGGAGGCGGATTCGGGGGTATTCCTTGAAGACAACACATTATTAAGAACTTAAGAAAGAGTATGTTGTTGTGTCCAACCATGCCTACGTGCATGAAAACGATAATGTCTGTTCGTATCAAAATATGCTGTCGGAGTCGAATAAGAATGTAACGTGTGGACATTCATAACAAGTTGTTGCAAAACAAGCAGCATTTCATGTTTGAAGGGTCTAACATGATACAAATGACGTAGATTTTTAAGAAATTACAAGACACCGCCAAATCTCACAGCATAGATTTGAGGAAGGACTTGCCAGGGATGGATGCCTCACATCGTGGACATCAACATGGCACGGATTTTGGCCCTGAAGTCATTATCCTCCGAGGGGTTCTGTCCGAGGGATGAAACCGTTACGTCCGTCGAGGTTGCTCCGTCGATGCTGGTACCGTCCTTGGCCTTCGTGTCGGACCTGGGGGCAATCTCTCCTTCCAAATCCTTACTTGACAGATGAGATTTCCTTTTCCTCTCGTCAGATTCCTTGTGCTTTTTGCCTTGGTCGCGATGCTTCCTGTGCCTACTATTATAATCACGCCCATCGTCATCATCCGAGGAGTTGTCGCGCTTTCTCCGTCTATGAGATTTGCTGCGGTCATCATCTGTCGTGCCATGATGTTTATGCCGATGGGAGCGAACATGATCATCGTCATCGGATGAGATCTCATGTCTGTGCCGACGGGAGTCCCGCGGCTCGTCATCAGAGCTGTCATGTCTGTGTCGGCGTTGAGACTCTCGATCCGTGGGCGATGAGTGCCCTTTTCTACGTTTATGTCTTTCCCTACTGTAGTGTGAAGAATGATGAGACCGTTCTTTCTTCGAGGGGTTGTGATCCATTCCTTTGAATTGATCACCAACCTCGTCTTCTTTATCCTCATACTCAGATTCTTCTTCATGAGTTTCAGCTCTGGAACGGTACTTCCTCCTCGACCGTCGTTCAGTTTGCACATCAACCAACGCCTTGCTGTCCGATTCCCAGGTATTAACCGGGGCATTCAAATTTGGCGCATCAGAACTGCCTTCTCTTCCCAGGATGGGAATATTTGGAACAGCACTCGCACCAGAGGCTTCAGAATTTGGGGCCTCCAAAGATGATCCCCAGGATAGTTGTGTCTTCGCAGGTACAGCTCCACTTTTCAACATAGCCGTAAACATTTTTGCACGTCTCAACCTCTCGGCCTTCAGCTTTTCCTCTCTTGTCAATTGTGTTTCTGCTGAATCTGCTTCCGCAGCCTTTGAACTGCCATTGTTAGAATAGGCGGAGGCGCTCTCTCTGTCTTCGTGGCCAGCGCCCGGACTGCCAGATTCCTGTGAAGCCTTTGGGAATATATCCACGGAAGGATTCTTAATACCTTTCCTGACCGCCTGGAGAATGGCTGCGGCCGCATCGACATCAACACTGACCCCAATCTGCTGTTGGGATTCCTTTGATGGCTGCTCATGTCCATCGTTCTTCATCCGGCCGATAATCATCTTAAACTTCCCTTTCCTCTCTATTTCGTACGGTACATCAGATCCAACTGGTGGACTGCTTTCCTTCTTCTCATCTCCACCAAACATCAGTCCGTTCTTCTCAGAACTTGATTTCCTTCCGGATAACTTTGACTGGAACATTAAAACATTCCATGAAAAAAGAACATAGTAAATTAGATATAGGAGCGCATGATCATAATTCATAAACATGCAAACCAGCAATAATTTGCATCTGACAATCCGCATATATGTAGGTGACTGAGAGTAAAACAAAATTCTAAATTCACACATACTTCTCGAGCAAGAAATTATTTCTCGTGGCAGAACCCGGCACCATTTTGTTAGTAAGAGGCCGAGATGAATTCGTAAGTGAACTACCTTTTCAGCCTTTTGGAGGACTGCCAAATAGTAAGGATGGTAATGGCTAGATGGAAGAAGAAAGGGGAATCTCCCACAAGTTTTATCCTGTTCAACGAGAACAGCTTCAAACTCCTTCCCGTTTTTGGCAATGAATTCCACTATCTTGTCAATCAACCGTTTGACATCTGATGGAGGTTCCGTGATACGCTGCCCAACCTTCATTCCAGCTACACCAGTGGACTTAATGTTCCCTCCAGTATCAGATGCCGGAACTTTCTCCTTCCTTTTATTTGCTATTTCACCTTCAGATTTGACAGTAATAGGACGGTGACTTTTCTTAATCATAGTGGCCTTATCCTTAGAAGAGGAGGACGAGCGACTTGGAAGTATCTGCTTTGCATTCACAGCAGCAGCTTCCAAAGGCTCTCCTTTGACCAACCCTCCAGAGACAGAATCACCAACAGGTATATTGGGCTTGCGTTCACCAGATTCTAATTTAGTTCCATCCAGAGTGTCATCATCCTCTCCGGACTCATATGTTGCTCCAAGTAAAGAGAGTGCGCCACCCACACTTGCAGGTCCATATTCCGCACCATTTTCCGCTTCTGAAGATTTCCCATTGTTATCCAAGCTCAGTAACTCAGGGTGATCAATAAGAAACCTAAAGTACGGATGCAGTTGGTTATCAGGCATCAAAAACCCAAATGTCGGGTTATCACCCTGTTTCACCCTTAGAACAATCTCGGACTGCCCACCATGCTCCCTGACAAACAAAGCTGTTCTTGCAATGATCTGATGTACCTTATCCGTGGTAGGCTGAAAAGTTAAACAAATATACATTTACCAGTAAGTAAATAATGCAGGAAGACAATGCAAACCACAACAGATAATACCGTGATGAACCTCACAAAATATCGATATCAAAAGGATGATCTAAGAAAACTCAATGAGGTAGGCTTCACAGGGCAAGCTAGCAACCGATACAGGTCCGGCTAAACATTTATTCTACCACTCTAAGCCCACCTGCAATGCCAACAGCTCGTGACATCAAAACGAAAAAAAGGTGCCCTTCAATGGCACCTTGGCTCACATGAACTCCATCCTTGCTCCAAGCATCTGAAACTTGACACTGCAAGCCTTAGAAAAACACATGCACCCCACATAACTATCTCCTGGGTTGGCCACACTGAGCAACTCAAAACCATCAATTAACCATAGTTACACCGCGTCTCTGGTTATTTGGGATAGATAGTTGCCGCCTACCAGGTTCTGAAGCAGGCCCTCAGGCACTGGGAAAGATGGCCTAAATCCAGCATCAGTATCAGATGATTTGTTCTCATTGTTTTCCTCAGGATTTCCATAACCGAAGGCCACAGCGTGAAACCCTGAGCCATCCGCTTTTCCTTCAACCTCTTGACCTGAGAAAACAAAAACGGTTTCAAAAAATCCGAATGAAAAACACGGATAAGTTGATGGAAGAAGACAACTCGTAATCTTCGCCTCACCATCGTCCTCGCAAGGAGGCGGCGGCAAATCAAGGAACCTCTCGCGCTCGATCTCCGACTCTAGGGCGCCACCGGACCGCGACGCCAAATCGCGTCGGGCGAGCTTGCGAGGGGGAGGGGGAGAGGAGAGGAGGTGGCGGACGTCGTAGCGGTCGATGAAGAGGGAGTTCCACTCAACGAGGGCATCGTTGGAGTTGACGAAGGCGGCCGAAGCATCGTCATCGAACAACAGCGCGTGTCTTCCCACCACTTCCAGATCTATCATCGATCTCTCCCAATTCAAAGCAATCGGAAAAACCGAAGGGGATCGATTAGGGTTTACTTCCGGCGACAGATTCCCTGGCAGGGTTTGAATTGGGGAATCCGAATTCGGAAGCTCCTCCCTTGTTCGCCGCCCAGTTCGGGTCGGGTTTGATTTCCGGGTTCGGTTATTCCTATAATGGGCCTCAGTGTAATTGGGCCTTGGCCTTTTTGTTATGTCTCTTCCGTTTCCTCTCTTTTCAAGACCGACAGACGGACAGACGACCGAACCGAACGTTGTGTTTGATGTCGAATCTACCTCAGTCCCTGTCGCTGAACGTTCCCTTCGGAGCCGGCCCCAGCGGGGTTGTGCCTGGCGGCGCTGGGTCAACGCCAGCTGCGAACAAGGATCGGAAGATGGCGTCGGCGGAGCAGTTGGTCCTCGACCTGAGCAACACCGAGCTAAGGGAGAACGCCTTGCTGGAACTCTCCAAGGTATGGGGGGAATCAATCGGGTTAAACTCAGTTGCTGGAAATCTTACGGATTTGACTAATAAGTGAGCTGAAGTTCCGATTTTTGGGATGTGGGTGTTGGCGATTTGGAGTTAGATTTGTTGTAGCAATATAAAGTTCTGATCTCTTAAGAAAAATGGGTATGTGTCTTGATCTTAGATTTTCGTAGTATTCTGAAGTTCCGAGTTTTATGACATGGGGGTTTCTTTGTGGAGGTCAAATTTTAGGGACTCGAGTTGAAAAAATGGTCATCCATGCTTGTGATCATGTTGCGGTTAAGTTTACAGAAAATGGTCATTTATGGACTAGAGTTAGTGAAGACAGGGGACTTCGTGATGTGATTGTTATTTCCTGTAGTAGAGCTTATGCTGCTGTCTTGTTGGTCGAGGTCTAATTTTAGGGATTCGAGTTGAAAAAATGGTCATCTATGCTTGTGATCATGTTGCGGTTAAGTTTACAGAAAATGGTCATTTATGGACTAGAGTTTGTGAAGACAGGGGACTTCGTGATGTGGTTGTTATTTCCCTGTGGTCGAGCTTATGCTGCTGTCTTGCTGGTGGAGTGTTGTAGTTTAACTACAAATTGTGCTTTTCTGATCTTCATCTTGCAGAAGAGAGAACTTTTTCAAGATTTGGCTCCCCTCCTGTGGAATTCTTTTGGCACCATTGCAGCACTTTTGCAGGTGTGCGAGTTTGATTGTTTGCCACTCCTGTTACTGGATATGAAGATGGTGTTTTCTTCTATCACTTTGAAGTTGATGGAAATGAGAGATTGTCTAATGTGGTCACTGTGAATGTAGCGCTTTACTCTGAATGAAAAATCAGCTTTTCGTATTCTATTCATTTGGAAAAAGCCTGTGGTGTCAAATTTTTCTGTACTGTATCAAGTTGTCCACGAATGTTTTTATGGTGCTTTTCTCATTTTGTCCCTTTCAGGAGATAGTTTCCATATACCCTATGCTCTCACCACCAACTTTAAATCCTGCTCAATCAAATCGGGTGTGCAATGCTCTTGCGCTTCTTCAGGTATATTTTTCTTCAGTGTTCGACGTATTTTATATAGATATGTAATTAATAAGTACTTTCTTATTCATGAAATACAATATTTCTTAAGTGCTTTAGGGAATTACTAGAAGCAATCTCTCTGTATATCCAACCATTATCAACTTCTATTTAACTATGAGGAAAATTGTTATTTAAGATTTCAGGGTTCTTTCATTTTTCATTAACAGCCACTTTGTTCTTGTTGATTTGTATAGTGTGTTGCCTCTCACCCGGAGACAAGGATGCTGTTCCTCAAAGGTAATAATACTCTATTACTATCAGCCCTTCCCCTCCAAAAGGGATTACTGAATACATTAGGTAGTTTGAACTAATTAACCTTTGAAATCCTCCTTTCAGCTCATATTCCTTTGTATCTGTATCCCTTCCTCAATACTGGGAGCAAGACAAGGCCATTTGAATATTTAAGGCTTACCAGTCTTGGTGTCATTGGAGCGCTTGTAAAGGTACTTGGTTTTTGGAGTATCTCTGGATGTATCTTACTTTTCTTGTGTCACAAAACATTCACTTATTCTGGACCCCATTTGACAGAGAAAGAGATTGCAGTACTACGATGCAACTTCATGTGTTTTATGGTTCAGTTGCTGTTTTGTGAGACTTCTTGTTCAAAGCTAATTATTTTTTTATTATGTTTATTCTGCAGGTCGACGATACTGAAGTTATCAGTTTTCTTCTATCCACGGAAATTATACAACTATGTCTCCGCACTATGGAGATGGGGAGTGAATTATCCAAAACAGTTCAGTCGCGCCTTTCTCTAGTCTCGTCACTCCATTTTTACGTTCTCTTGAATTCTAGTCATATCTTTATGGTCTTTTTCTCAGATGTATCACCATTATCCACTTGTCCTTTTTTTCTTGTGTTTTGCATGAGAACAATACATGGCCAATGACACCCTTGCCCTTGCAGGTTGCAACCTTTATCGTGCAAAAGATATTATTGGATGAATTGGGTTTGGACTATATTTGCACTACTGCAGAACGCTTCTTTGCTGTAGGCAGAGTCTTGGCCCATATGGTTGCCGTCCTTGCAGAGCAACCCTCTCCGCGGTTGTTGAAGCATATAATCCGCTGCTACCTGCGACTGGCGGATAATCCAAGGTCTCCTTCTCGTGTTTCATCAGATATTTCTCACATCACTCCATAGGTAATTTTTTCCTTGAATCAATTGGTGTTTTTACGCCTTTCAGGGCTTGTGAAGCATTACGACACTGTCTCCCAGATATGTTGAGAGATGGCACATTCAGTGCTTGCCTGCGTGTAAGTTTGCAATTTTTTCTCTCTTCTGAAGATAATTTCTGGCGAAAGAATTCCCCTGTTTGTGAAAACCATTACTTTGTTACTCTATATTCCAAAAACTTTGTATGATTTCTCGTTCCTAATCATTTTTCTTACTCGTTGTCTATTTGCAGGAAGATCCAACCACCAGGAGATGGCTTCAACAGTTGCTCAGCATCGTTGGGGGGAACCGTGTGTCCCCTCTTCAGTCGGGCGGAGGGTTTGAGCACATGATGGTCAACTGAGATATTCGACAAGAAGAAAAGCGAAAGTGCCCCCACAATCGGTTTAAGCTTAAGCTTAAGAATGAAAATTTTACAGGAAGTCATTATGTATATTATAATGTTGTATCCCATGTTCAATCGGGTTGATGAGGACTGTATATAGAGTGCTTTTCCTAAGGCCTCTATCTAAGCTTAGCTTCTTCCCAAGGAACCTCACATTCCTGTTAATTTGTACTGTTAATTTTCAAAATAGGGCCAAGAAGAGGATGCCCCAACAAAAACAACTTTTACTATAATCAATACCCGTGTAGGACTTGTAGTTAGTGAATGAATGTTAGTGAACTAAGGATAGAGTGGATACATGGATTGGTCACCTTCACAAGACATGCCGTGTGACCGGATACAGATCCTGCATTCCCTTCTTTGCTTCATGGAGGTTATCCTTGCGCATTTAAGAGTTACCACGGTCTTCCGCACAGTATTGAACAGTTCTCGTTGTTCCAGAGAGGTCGTGCAAATGGACTGTCCGAGCTCTGATTAGCGCTTGGATGTATCAAACGATCGGTGAATAAGGACCTTCGTCCCATGGAAGAAGATGTATATTTTGAACTTAATGAATGTATTACATCATCCTTGTATATTAGTTCTGTTTGTGTCCAGATCATAACAAATATATCCCCTATGAAAGAAACTCTTACCCAGATAGACACAAACAGAACTATATATACAAGGATGATGAGGTCACCTGAAGAGCACAATAGTTTGGTTTGGAGTGGAATAGCAGCTCACATGGTGACTTGGATTGCAAGACCTTAGAAGGAAGAAGATTTATAAGGTGGACAGCCTCATGAAAGGCATAAGGCCAGAAAGGTAGTGGAACACAGAATTAGACCGACCTCGGTAATATGCCTGTTTTTCTTCTCTGCTCTGCCACTTTGTTGTGGGGAGTATGGACAGGAAACCTGATGACTGATCCCATGACATAGCAAGTAGTTATGCGAAGTTCGAAATTCCCCTCCCCAGTCGGATCTAACAGTACAAATGGACTGCCTGAATTGATTTTGGACAAATTTATGAAATTGAATGAAAGCTGAGAGAGCTTGAGACTTGTTGCGAAGAAAATAAATCCGAGTGTATCTAGTGGCATCATCAATGAGAAGCATAAAATAGCGAACACCTATCTTAGAAGGAACAGGTGCAGGTCCCCAAAGATCAGTATACACAAGTTGAAAGGGCAAAACAGAGTGAGAATCTGATAAAGGATAACTCTCTCTATGTTGTTTGCTCAAAACACAAGATGGACATAGTTCTAGTGACGGCGAAAGTGTCTTGAGTACAAGAGGGAATTGCTAAGTGAAGAACATCATTACTGGGATCGCCTAGTCTGCAGTGCCATCTTCTGTGGTCAGAAGCAGTAGACACAAGGGTATAAACAGGTGGAATTTGGAGTAGTGAAGTAGCTGGAGTGGTGAAGCTACGGGTCTGCTGAAGGGGTAAGGGAAGCTTGTATAGGCCCTGATGAGTTGGTCCATAGAGTGGGATCCGATTTGTCACCTTGTCCTTGACATAGAAACATTGAGAATAAAACTCAACAAAAACATTGTTATCATGACAGAATTGTGACACGCTAACTAGACGCTGAGTGAGAAATGGAGTATGTAAGACATTAGCAAGGTATAAAGGTGAGGAACATGAAGCAGGGGAAACGAGTTTATGACCAACATGAGCAATCTGCAGCTGATGTCCGTTTCCCACCATGACATTGGACTTACCTCAATAAGGAGACACCTGTTGCAGGTTAGTAACGATTGGTGTAACTTGATGAGTGGCACCAGTGTCCATTATCCAGTCATCATGATGGACAGTAGGAGTGGCATTGAAAGACTCCACTGAGAAAAGGGAACAGAGTAGGGATAGGGTGTAGTTGGATAAGCGGATGGAGGATAGAAGATGGTAAGATGAGTTTGTGGAGGATACGATGGAGTAAGACGATGATAACATGTCTGTGCAGTATGTCCAATTTTATAACATATTTGACAGCGAGGTTTAGGACGAGGGAAACGTGCATCATTCCATCTGGAAGTATATGTAGGAGGAAATCTGGGGGGTTTTCCCAACACACCTGGTTGATGGTATGCTGGTTCAGAGGCAAGTGTTCTAGGCTTGGTTTCAATTCCAGATGGATTATGTCGTGGGCCAGGTGAGTAGTGTCTGGGATAGGAGGGAAGGTTCTGGTTACTGGAGGTCGATGTGTAGATGACTTGAACGAAGTTGACCTTGGCTGCGCACTACCTGCACCTGCAGACAGAGTAGAAAGTTGTACCTGCGGTAGAACGCAATCTTGGACCTATCGCTTCTCCAGTCTTAAATCAAAGTTCAGTAGCAAATTATGAATCTTCTCCAATGTAGGTTGATCAGGCATACTGTAAATTGCAGTAACAACTGGGTCGTACTCAGGAAGCCCTTTCAGAAGACACCAAACATGATCCCGGTACTGAACTTTCTCCCTAATTGCAGTAAGCTGGTCTGAAAACATTTTAATAGTATTCAGGTAGTTCTGCATGGATTTCCCATCTTTCCGGACTTGCATTCGTAAAAATATTTCGTGTAAGGAAAAAAATCAACTTAATTCCTTAAGCCGAAAAGTAATTACCATAAAAAATTAATATTTTACCACTAACCTAATTTGAAATTCACCCTGTCAATTAGACTTTTGGCATATTGGATCGAGATAGGGGAAGTTTTACTTCCTTTTATGATTCTCTACTCTTCTCAATTGGTCAAATTTCAATTTCTCCGACAACCCGACTCACTCAAAGCCACCACCCCCCCACTCAGACTTTTCTTTCTCTACTTTTCCTCTGTTTTTATATAATGAATATTATGTCTGTAAAAGAAAAAACAAATACACAAACAAAGGGGGGTGTGGTTTCATTCAAACAGAGGACAAGAAGAGACAGGTGGGTTGGGTTTTCTTACAACCGTTTCAGTTCTGTCCTATAACTCCCAGTTTCATGTGCTTCCCTAACCCAGCTGAAATTCTTTATCATTAAAATTTGAAACGTATTATCTATGATTAAGGAAAAATAGAGCAAGGATTTTTTTTTTTTTAGTTACCAAAATCAAATTTGTCTTGTAGCTGCAAGATTTGCCTCCCTTCCTTGGTTATATAAGACAGACCCACCAATCCATCATCTCCGCGCAGCAGCAACAACGCCCACGAGCCGCACCTTTACTTCCTATCCAATTTCACTGCACACGAAGAAACCACGCCTACTTTTCCTGCTTCAGAAGGCGGCGGTCGTGGCGGCCTCTGGGTTGAGGGCTCATTGTGGCGGCGGCCGGAGGATTGCAGTTGTAATCACGGGTTTAAAGGGTAGGAATCCCTCCCTCCTTCATGCCCGTCGTGTCCGACGCAAGGGTTGTGCTGTGATCTCCTCCAACCCTTCGCCGCACGGCGGTCGTGGTGCCCTCCCCTCCGAGGGCGGCTCCCCTTCCGATCTCCTCTTCCTTGCCGGTGGCGGCGGTCGCTGCACCCCGCTTGCCATCCTTCCCTCCTCTTAGAAGCACCGTTTGGTTGTTATCTGCTGTATACTCCGTTCCCTGGTGATTAGATTGGATATCTGGGGATTGTTGGGGGAATTAGTGTTTTGGAGATGATGCTGAGGATGAAGAGGGTCCCCACCGTCGTGTCAAACTACCAGAAGGACGAGGGAGAGGACTCCCCTCTCCGTCCCGAGGGTTGCGGCCGTAACTGTCTCCGGGACTGTTGCATCCAAGGTAGTCACAGACTTCACCCGCTTCCGTTCTGTTTTGTTGTCTTCTGTTCCTGTATGCCGTGTGTAACCTTTTGCTGGCCGCCAGCAGTTTGCCATGATGTATGAGCGAATTCGGTTTAGTTGTAGCTTCCGTACAATCCTCGAAATGCTGTTGCTGCACCGTTAAGGTTTTGAAAGGTTTTACATCTCATGGGGAGATTCATTTATTGAATCGAACAGGGGCGAAGCTTCCCTTGTACTCTTTCAAGAGGGTGAACGAGGCAGTGGTTGTCAGTGGTGCAGAGTCGAAGCCTCCCATCGAGTTTCTTGACTGTCTTCTTCTTGGGGAGGTAACCATATTTCGGTTAAGAATTCTGACGGTTACCGTCATGACAGTTAGTTTATCGTATTCTGTTCCGGGGACATTGCATTAGTTTTGTCAAGTTAAGGCCCTTAATATGCTCTGATTGTAGTGGGAGGATCGCATGCAGAGGGGCCTCTTCCGCTATGACGTCACTGCTTGCGAAACCAAGGTTCGTTAAAATCCGTTCTCCTGATAACAAAACCTTGATTTTTTTTCCTTTCGATCATGGAAAGATTGGTATACAGGTAGCTAATGTGGTTCTCTGGTAAATGGGTTTTGTTTAGGTCATTCCGGGAAACTGTGGTTTCATAGCGCAGCTTAATGAAGGACGCCATCTTAAGAAGAGGCCAACAGAGTTTCGTGTTGATAAAGTCCTGCAGCCGTTCGATGACACCAAATTCAACTTCACCAAAGTTGGACAGGAGGAAATCCTGTTCCAGCTTGAAGTGCACGAGGATGGAGAAACTTGCTTCTTTCCCAGTGCACCTATCGACCCCGAGAATTCCCCCAGCGTTGTTGCCATCAATGTATGGCTCTTTTGCTTCCACATATTGTCGTCCGGAGCATTTAATTTCGGTAATGTCCCCAATTTGATTTCTCGAGCCTTGTTGTCTGATCGCAGGTTAGTCCCATTGAATATGGGCACGTGCTGTTGATTCCTCGAATCCTTGAATGCTTGCCTCAGAGGATAGATCCTGAGAGCTTGTTGCTCGCTCTTGACATGGCTGCTGAAGCTGGGAACCCATTCTTCCGATTGGGTTACAACAGTCTGGGGGCATTCGCCACAGTCAACCATCTTCACTTCCAGGTTTTTCCTATAGAAATATCCATCTATTTGAAGAGATTATCAATGACGCCAATTTGACGATGTAGCTTCCCATTTTCGGCTGCAGGCTTATTACCTGGCTATACCCTTTCCGGTGGAAAAGGCTCCTACCCAAAAGATTGCTGCTCTGGAGGGTGCTGTCAATGTCTCTGAACTCCTCGAGTATCCTGTCAGGAGCCTCGTGTTCGAAGGCGGGAAATCTGTGATAGAGTTAGCTAATAAAGTCTCGGGTGCCTGCATCTGCCTGCAAGAGAACAACATTTCCTTCAACCTCCTCATCTCAGACCGCGGGAAAAGAATTTTCCTCTTCCCTCAGGTAACATAACATGTGTAATAGCCAGGGACGATACATCGTTCTGTATAGTCAGCTTACTCCATTTTTGGGTATATGGCAACAGTGCTATGCGGAAAAGCAAGCCCTTGGCGAAGTGAGCCCTGAGCTCCTTGACACCCAGGTGAACCCAGCCGTGTGGGAGATTAGTGGCCACATGGTCCTGAAGAGGAAGGCAGACTACGAAGAGGCATCCGAGGAGAAGGCATGGAGGCTATTGGCAGAAGTGTCGCTGTCCGAGGAGAGGTTCCAGGAGGTGAATGCTCTCATATTCGAAGCCATCGGGTCTGGGCACAAACACAAACAAGCCAATGGCATGCCCAATGCCGACCCAAACGGCGAGCCCTCGGAGGATCCGGTCCGGGTTAACGGAGCTTCCTGCCCCGTGATGCTGGGGCGGAAGTCGGACTGCCTTGTTCGCCAGTGAAGAGAACTGCATCTGTCCCTCGGGGATGGTCGTGAAACTTTGGAACTTAGTATTGTTTATGGCTTATGTCGAGCCGGATCCCGTGTCTAGCTGGCCGTCTAACTAGTTAGTATGTTTGCGGCCGGCGGGCGGCCGAGCCTGCGTCCCCCGAACAGGCGGCCTGGAATAAGCAGGGATTGGGTCTGCAATCGGGTGTGGGTGAAAAGTGTTGATGCAAAAGTGGGTCAGGTAGGAAGGGGCTGCTATAGTTGACTGATGGATGCTCCTCTACCTTTCCACTAGTAATTGTGAATATCATTATCGAATGTGACCCCCAACTTAGGGGAATATGCTTTGCAGTCTTGAATATATGCCCACAATTTGGACTTGGGTAAAAGATTATTGGCATATTCCCTCCAATCACCCTTTAATGAATCTTGTCATTTCTTCCATTGTATGGAACAAAGAAACAAACTTTGGTGTATTCGGTGGTGGTGATGACAAATAGATTGGTTTGGTTGCATTTCGGGAACCAAACGTGCAGGGGGAGTTAAAATTAGTTTGGGCCGTTTGCTAATGGGCCATGTTAAAGTAGGCCCATCAACTATGTGGTACTCCTTTTTGTCATGTCACGAGGTCGACGAGTGAAAAACTGGGACACTCTTATCCTCCCATGGCGGTAGGGGAAGTAATGATTGATTGATTTCGCTTATCTTGTTTCATGGAAGGTGGTGGGGGGTGGGATTAAGACATATCGGGGGAAGAAAAGAGGACAGGTGGACGTAAGACCAAACATCTATAGTGTCTTTCCTGGGACGACTCCTTAACCCAATTGTGAATGTCCGCCGCCCGCCTGCCTGCCTTTAGTCTGTGTGCTTATAAAAAAGAAAAACAGGTGTCGGGGTGATCCAAATCCAACGGTGTTCGGAGAGCCGGAGGTGGTGGGGATGGGGGGCCACCTTAACAGAAACTGAATATAACTCCAACCTCATTTTTTGAGTGGGAGGGGGAGAGTCTTGTGTTTCCTTCCAGTGCGCTTTCGCATCTTGATCTTCATCTTCCATCTCCATCATCATCTTCTTCTTCTTCTTCTTCATCTTTCATTTTGAGTTTCGGGTGATTTTGGTTGTAGAGTTTTTGAGTTTTGTAGATTGAGAGAGAGAGAGAGAGAGAGAGAGATGCTGGGGAGGACTACAAGCATTAAGGAGAGAGTGCAGGGTACTCTCGCCGATCACCGCAACGAACTTGTCTCCCTTCTCTCCAGGTTCCTCTATTATCCTCCAACTCAACCCTCTTCCTCTCTCGTTTCTTGATGTTGATGAGCGTGCCTGCCTTTTGTTGCCTCTCTCTTTTTTTTTTTGTTCTTTCGTAGGTACGTGGCACAGGGGAAGGGGATACTTCAGCCTCATCACCTTCTCGATGAGGCGGAGAAGATCGTCGCTGCGGATGACGACGACGACGACTCCGCCGTCTCCCTCAAGGACAGTCCTTTTAGCGACATCCTCAAATCTTCCCAGGCATCCCCTCCTCCATTCTTTCCTTCTTTATACGCCCGCCTTTTGGTTTCCCCAATACCCTTTCTCTCAAAATGATGATGATGATGATGAATTCTTCTGATCCTGACGAGTTCTCTTAATTCTGAAGCCTGAGGAGAGTCCGTTACTGGCATTTTCCTGTTACTAGATACCATGTTGTTTTATGCGGTGCGGATTTGTTCAGAAGCTATGGTTACTCGTTTGATTGCAGGAAGCCATAGTTCTGCCTCCCTTGGTGGCTATAGCAGTCCGGCCGAGGCCGGGAGTTTGGGAATTCATCCGCGTCAATGCTTACGAGCTTACGGTGGAGCAGTTGACTGTTTCGGAGTACCTGCACTTTAAAGAGGAGCTTGTTGATGGCCAGTGAGTGCTTCTTCTGCCTGTCGTAGAAAAACAGAGGACCTTTGGCCCTTGGAATTGTGCGGAACTCTCATTTCGTTCTGATATAGCCTTAATAATATGCTCATGGCTATGTTGACAGGGATGCTGATAAGTTTATTCTTGAGCTCGACCTGGAGCCGTTCAATGCGAGAGTTCCTCGGCCAAATCGTTCTTCATCTATTGGAAACGGTGTTCAGTTCTTGAATCGGCACTTGTCCTCGATCATGTTCCGTAGCAAAGACTGTTTAGAGCCATTGCTTGATTTTCTTCGAGTACACAAGTATAAAGGTCATGTAAGTCCTTCTAGAACTCCCGTCACTGACTGCCTGTTACCTTTGACGATTGGAAGGTGGATTCATGCCTCTTGTTTTTTTATCTCCTTGGCTAATTGTTACCTCTGCAGGCATTAATGTTGAATGATCGTGTGCATAATGTTTCAAGGCTTCAGTCTGCTTTAGTTAAAGCAGAAGATTATCTTTCTAAGCTCCCGCCTGATACTCCTTTCTCGGATTTTGAATATGGGTAAAGCCTTTCCTCTATGTAGAGATCCCTTTTTTGCATTGAATTTTTACGAAGTAATAGCCCAGTAGCAATTTGAGTTCGAATGCAGACTGCAAGGGATGGGATTTGAGAGAGGATGGGGCGATACTGCCGCAATAGTGCTGGAAATGATACACCTTCTGTCAGATATACTTCAAGCTCCTGATCCGTCTACGTTGGAAACATTTCTGGGGAGGGTTCCCATGGTGTTCAACGTTGTCATCTTGTCTCCGCACGGGTATTTTGGCCAAGCTAATGTTTTAGGTTTACCAGACACCGGAGGACAGGTTCTCTTTTAGAGATCCTTTCTGGAACATCATTAGATGTGTTTTCCAGTAATTGTCATTATCAATGCAAGACTTGTTATATCTGATGCAGATTGTTTATATACTGGACCAAGTACGCGCTTTGGAAAGTGAGATGTTACTTAGAATAAGAAAGCAGGGCTTGGACATTACCCCCAAAATTCTAATAGTAAGCATCTCGGCCGTGCACGTTGACCCGTGACTTAGAACCCTTTCATTCCTGATCCTTGATTCATGATGATGCCTACTTGATTCAAGGTTACCAGGTTAATACCAGATGCAAAGGGAACCACATGCAATCAGAGGCTTGAGAGAGTTACAGGAACAGAGCATACATTCATTCTACGTGTCCCTTTTAGATCTGACAAAGGGATTCTTCGGAAATGGATCTCTAGATTTGACGTGTGGCCTTATCTGGAGACATTCGCTATGGTAAAGTATTTCTAGAAGATGTTTCTGGTTCTTTATGACTAATTTAAAGTTTTTATTTTGATTTGTTTCAGACATCTGTGCAGAAGACATCTGCATTTTTTTGTTTCTGCCCGTCATTTCTGTATGGTTTTGGCTTGAAAGGGTGATACAGGCTTTTTTGAAGAGTGCTGACTAGTGGAATGTTAATTTGTTTCTTCATGAATTCAGACAATCGAAGTGATATCAGCTTTAGAATAAGGAAAGAAGATTCTTAAGTCAAATGTATTTTCTCAACTAGTTTTCGGTGTTCATTCAGGATGCGGCTCATGAAATCACCGCCGAGTTACAAGGTCTTCCTGATTTTATTATCGGGAACTACAGTGATGGAAACCTTGTGGCATCATTACTAGCTAATAAAATGGGAGTTACCCAGGTAAATTACACTGGTAGTATGGCTTATTAGTAAAACCTGACATGCCGCACAATCCCTGGTTTGTAATTCTAAATGAAGCCCTGAATTTCTTTACCTGCAGTGTACGATAGCACATGCTTTGGAGAAGACAAAGTATCCAGATTCGGACATCTATTGGAAGAAGTTTGATGACAAGTACCACTTTTCCTGCCAATTCACTGCTGACTTGATAGCAATGAATAGTGCGGATTTTATCATCACCAGCACTTACCAAGAGATTGCAGGAACGTAAGTTCATTCATTCATTCATTCTCGTTGCATCATATGGCCTGCATGTTGTATTTTTGGTTGTCTGGCCTGTCACTAATTCCCTTGGATTCTTAGTTGTGACCTTTTGGCTAAATTTTCTGTTTCTCAGGAAGAATACAGTTGGCCAATACGAGAGTCACACTTCATTCACTCTTCCCGGGTTATACCGAGTAGTTCATGGAATTGATGTCTTTGATCCGAAGTTCAACATTGTTTCTCCCGGGGCAGATATGTCCATTTATTTCCCTTTTTATGAAGGGCAGAAAAGATTGACAGCCTTGCATGGTTCAATCGAAAAGCTTCTATATGATCCTGAGCAGAATGAAGAGCATATGTGAGTTTTTCTAGGCTGTGTTTGTGCATTGTTTGGTATGATTCGAAAGAAACTAGAGAAGTTTTAGCTGATCAATATTGTGCCAAAATTGACTTTACCTTCTCTTCGTCTTTTGGTAAACCAGCTTCATCACTCATCACAGAATACTACTTTTTTGTTCACCTTCTACAGCGGGTTGTTGTCCGATCAATCGAAGCCCATTATCTTCTCCATGGCGAGGCTGGATCGTGTAAAGAATATTAGTGGATTGGTGGAGTTTTATGCCAAGTGTCCTGAGTTACGTGAACTGGCAAATCTGGTCGTCGTAGCTGGTTACATTGATGTGAAGTTGTCCAAGGATAGAGAAGAAATACAAGAGATTGAAAAGATGCATGAACTGATAAATAAATACAAGTTGGAAGGTCAACTTCGATGGATATCAGCACAAACTAATCGGGCTCGGAATGGAGAGCTTTACAGATATATAGCAGACACTAAAGGAATATTCGTACAGGTAGAATCTTGCTTGATCTTTTTCTCATAACATCAGTTGGGCACAACTTGATTTCTCAACTTTCTTCTTATCTGGAATATTTGCAGCCAGCTTTCTATGAAGCTTTTGGCCTTACAGTAGTGGAGGCCATGACTTGCGGTCTTCCAACCTTCGCTACCTGTCACGGGGGTCCAGCAGAGATTATCGAGGATGAGATATCTGGATATCATATCGATCCGTATCATCCTGATCAAACAGCCAAGCTGATTGCAGATTTCTTCCAACGCTGTAAAGAGGACCCCGATCACTGGAAGACAATCTCTGATGCTGGGCTTAAGAGGATATATGAAAGGTTCTAAGAGCACCAGGTCTGCCATCCCTTCCCCTTGCACTAATTTGGATCTTAACAATCATCTGTGTCTTGTAGGTACACATGGAAGATTTATTCCGAGCGGTTGATGACGCTGGCTGGGGTTTATGGTTTCTGGAAGTACGTCTCGAAGCTGGAGAGGCGTGAGACTCGGAGATATCTGGAGATGTTCTACATTCTCAAATTCCGTGATCTGGTGAGGACCATTTCGTAGCTTTCTTCTAGAATTGATTTGGGTGAAAATTGATAGATGTCTTCATGCGATAGTAATGAAGTACAGACATGACTGTCCAATAAGGGAAGCGATCATATTTTGTGACGTCTGGTCGGACAAATGAGATGAATGTCGTCTCACTTTGTCTTGAAACCCTTCTTTCAGGTGAAAGGTGTTCCTCTAGCTATCGACGAGCAACACTAAACGGACGCGCGGGGGGGGAGGGGGGGGGGGTTGTTATGAGTGTTGTGCTCCCACGTAAATAAATAAGCTTGGCGGCGCTTAGCGAAGGATATGAAGCAGCCGGTAGGGAAGTGGTCCCTCTGGTAAGGCAAAGTTACCACGAAAATGCTTGGACTGAGGTAATGTCGCCGAGGTATAAGTGGGCATCCAGTTACTGCTTGAAAACACTGGGGGAAAATATAGTGAAAATCCTCCTAATAAAGGGGCATGATTTGCTGTTAAAATAAAAAAAGCTTAAACGCTGGTGAAACATGCTTAATGATAGAATGCGAAAGGAAAAGACTAAACGGCGAAGACATTAACGGCTTCTCGCGGGTGGATGCACGTTAATCTCCTTCACACTGGAGGTGCAAGACCTTGTCATGAGAATGCTTGCTAGGAAACTTAGAATTAAGATCAATACGATCTTTAAGGGTCTCATTCCGCGGAAAATATTCTGTTCGGAGATATTCTAAAGGAAATTGCATAAAGCCGACGTGCCCGGGTGCTTAGACTTCACGCGGGGGTTTATAACTTGGGGAGGACACTTTCAACACTTCATCTTGGATAGCTTGTTCGAAGTAGGTCCCGGTCTCTGCGATCACGGTGGTCTGTGATATCACCGAGATAATAGAAGGAGACGATGACGGGGAGGAGCATTTGTGGAAGAAGAAAAGGCCAGTCCAAATCACGATGTGAGCATGATTCGAGCGGAATTGTTGAGGAATAATCCCATGTAGGATAAAATCAAGCATGAGCCGATAACGTTTCACTTATGGGTTAGCTTTTAGGTAGAGAACACCGGTAAAATTCTAACATGCTATCAAAGCCAAATCAGTAATGCTGAGGTATAATCCCAGCTTGGCCGTTGTGTTGGGCGGTTTTCCGATAGGATTTGTGCAGGCCGCTTGCTTTTTGTATCCTTAGCTTTTCTTTAGCTATTTTTTTGCTCTGTTTCCCGTATCGCTCCAAGTAAGTGATTCTCAATCAAAGGAGAAAGTACTACACACGCCAAGGTTCTCATTGTCACGTCGTCTTTACCACGCATACACTTCTCCCCAGAAACATCTATGTCCACAAAGTAAGTGAAGAACATGGCAAAAGAATCTCGTGTCATGGACCACTTATCATGTTTTAATCCGATGACCTTGACGACAGATAGGAATGGCCAAAGCCTTTTCTTCTGGAATCAATCCCCCTAATGCTCACGGCAGGCAAAGTTGCCTGACTGCTACCGGTTTGGGGGCTCCCTCAAGACTCGGGATTCTTATAGCTTACAGTCATCGTCGTATATTGCCACTTGCAACACCCCAAGACGACTAACCAAAGAAAGCCAAACACCCTTTCGGATTTTAGTTACATTATGAGTCATCCTGGACTGTGCTGTGCGCACATTTTCGTTTTGCTCCTATAAATAGTCTTCAGTTCTAGTGTGTGGGCATTATCCCTTCGTTTACGCCAAAATTTCACTACCGGAACCCGATATGAACCTGTCTAATGTCCTCTGCTTTTTCCTTCTTTCACTTACCGTCATGGCTTTGGTCACAGCCGTCGAACCACTGTCACGACCATCCCTGTGCCATCCAGACCAAAGAGATGCCTTGTCTCAATTGAATCACTCATTTTCGATGTCAGGGCCTCCTCCCTTCTATCAACCCGATTTCTGTATGGGCACTTCCTATCCTAAAACGGCCTCCTGGAGGGAGGATGCGGACTGCTGCTCGTGGGAGGGTGTCACATGTGACAATTCAACTGGGGATGTTGTAGGCCTCGACTTAAACTGTGCATGGCTTCAAGGCACCATTGACCCCGACAACTCCCTGTTCTCACTTCGCCATCTCCGGAGCCTCAGTCTTGCTGGAAATCACTTTAGAGGTTCGAGCAACCCATCGTTGATAAGCATGTCCTTGCAGATAATGATTCTGTTTTAACCTCTCTTTGTCAAACTTTTTCAGGCGTGCTTCCTGCCGAAATCTCTCGCCTCTCGAAGCTAGTTTTCCTCAACCTCTCTTCCAACGGGCTGGAGATTCAAAATCCTACAATTAGAATGCTCATTAGCAACCTAACTGAGATGGAGGAACTTGACCTTTCGTATAATGATGGGATCATGGTCGTTGCTTCATCCTTGATGAACTTTTCTTCTTCTTTAATTACCCTTCAATTATTTAATTTTTCATTAGGAGGGAAATTTCCGGACTACATCTTTAAGCTGCCGAATATTCGACAGCTCGGTGTATCCGGAAATAGACTTCTCACCGGCACCCTTGCTGGGTTTAACTGGAGTAGCAGTCTTTCTCAGTTATCTCTCAGCGATTGCTCTTTCACAGGAGAGGTTCCCCGTTCAATTGGCAACCTTCCACGATTGACATACTTGGACATATCAGGGAATAATTTTACTGGTTATGTCGACTTATGGACATTCTCGACCCTAAAGAATCTCCGCTTCCTCGGGATTTCTAGGCCATATGTTTCGGGGGAGGGTGCTAAGGATGCAGGTCCCATGTTCTCCAAACTCGATGGGTTGGCCATACTGGAAGGTAAATTGGATAACTATCCCTGTTTCTTGTCGAGTATGCCACAACTGAGGGCACTGTACATAATCAGGAGCATCGTGAATGAATTCCCCGGTCAGTGCATCAACAAAAGCCTCTCGTTCCCTCAGATGCAAACAGTGATCATGACATCTTGCAATTTGACGAAGTTTCCGTCCTTCTTGTCTCACTCCAAGGAACTGAGAGTACTAGACCTTAGTGTGAACATGATCGAAGAGATCCCCGGATGGTTTGGGAGCATTGGAATAAATACGTTGCAGGCACTAATTCTTAGAGACAATCTTCTCAAGAGAGAACTTCAACTTCCATGGAAGAGGTTAGACTTCCTTATTCTTCAGAAAAACTTGTTTGAAGGTGCACTCCCTATTCCTGTTGCACCATCTATACATTCAATTGATGCGTCACAAAATCGTTTCAATGGAAGCATCTCTCCTTCCATATGCCGGCTAATCCATCTGCAAAACTTGGGATTAGGCCAAAATAGTCTGACAGGTGCTATTCCACAGTGTCTCCGCAATCTTAGAGATTTGCAGTTCTTGGATTTGAGCAACAATTCATTGACTGGGACGCCGCCGCTTCCATCACATGCAGCAAGGTACTACTCAGTTTCTAGAAACAAGTTTTCAGGGGAGATCTCAACATTATTGTGCAACGCAACCAATCTGATGCTCCTTGACTTGTCGAATAATGGTTTCACGGGCACCTTGCCTGAGTGCCTGATTAACGTCACCATGCAGCTCGTATACTTGAATCTCCGAGCAAACCGATTCCACGGTTCGATTCCAGAGATCTTTCCAAGAGGAAGTAGTTTGACGTCACTTGATTTCAGTGTAAATCAATTTGAGGGATCGTTACCGAGATCTCTATCAAATTGCCAAAGATTGGAAGTCTTGAATTTGGAAAGCAACAAGATAGTGGATTCATTCCCTAGTTGGCTGATGAAGCTTCCACTGAAGATCCTCAGTTTAAGGTCCAACACGCTTCATGGTCCTATAAGCATTTATGCGGGAACTCAGCACTTGTCCATGATACGCGTCCTCGATCTCTCCAACAACAGGTTTGATGGCAATCTACCAGACAATCTAATCAGTGAAATGTCTGGCATGATGCCCGACGATAATTTATCCAGAGACAACAGATATAAGCCTGGCAGAGATCCTGTTTATATGATTAGCAGCCTTAATAGTTTCTTGACGACTGGCAGATATGAGCAGTTTTTCTCGGTGATGATCAACTTGAAAGGGGTCATGACAGAGATGGAAAAAATCAACAGCCAATTTGTGATGCTCGATTTGTCCTCTAACCATTTCGGTGGAGAGATTCCTCGGAACATCGGACAGCTGAGATTACTCAAGCAACTGAATTTCTCTCACAATGGATTTTTGGGAACGATACCTCCATCTCTTGGGAATTTGTTCAATCTCGAATCGCTCGATCTCTCTTCAAACCACTTGGTTGGGGGAATTCCAAGGGAACTGACACAGCTAACGTCCCTTGGAGTTTTAGACCTTTCTCGGAACAACCTCACGGGCCCTATACCTTCGGGAGGACACTTGAACACATTCCCAAATAGTTCGTTCGATGGGAACCCTGGACTTTGTGGGATTCCACTCACGAGAGCTTGTGGACTAGGAAGTGCAGGATCGCGGCCTAGGCCAGAACTAAGGCACAACAAAGAGGACAAGGATGAAGGGTGGTTTGGGTGGAAATACGTTGCGATGGGATTTGGTAGCGGAATGGGGATAGGTATATCTCTAGGATACGTGGCACTGGAAACTGGAAGACCTCTCTGGCTGGCTCGGATGATCATCCGACTAGAAGCGCGTTGCGGTAACAAGATGAATAGGAAGGCCCCGAGGAGGAGTGCCCGCAGGTGAATGTGTAGGAACAACTCACGGTGAAAAACTCCGAATCTCTAATTTGGCTTGCTCTTTGTATAGTAAAAGTCATGGAGCAAGCTTTTCGTCAACAAGGTGATGTATATTGGCTCCCTACCTGGCAGTCTGCTCGTAAATAAAAACCACTTTTCGCCTAACTCCAGATATTTGAATCGAAGAGGAAACCAAAGTGAAAGCCGAGCTGCGTAGATTTCAGCAATCCAGTCCCTTAAAATGGTGAATAGCTATTGCGCCTGTGTAACTATTTATTAAGAAAATCGTCCCTTCTCAAAGACATGAGTGATTGACATCTCCAACGACAGCTTCGATGAATATCTTTCGTACGATCTCGTCAAAAAAATGTTTGCAAGGCGCAAGTGGACAATGGTGATGCTGAATACATGAGGGCTAATTGTTTGTCCAGAACTTTTTTCTTTCTTTTCTCGGCGATGATCTACTTGAAAGGGGTGGAGACAGAGGTGCTTACGATTAATGGAAATCACAAATGGGAAGACTCAGAATAGTCAGTCATCCACTTTCACGGCAAGTTGTGGGTATTGGCGTCTCCGAAAGGGGTAAGAAGACTTTTGACCCTCTCAGTCGTAGCCATCCATCATCTGCCATTTTATATCCGATCATGGTATAGACATTGAAATTTTATTAATGTGAAAATAACGTCATTCGACCCAAACCATATATTATATCGGTTGAATATGATTAATTGCCTTTTATATTATAAGGCAACATGATAAAATATTTTACACCTAAGCTTTTAGTGTAAAATTAATGGGTTTTATATGGTCTTGGGTTTATTCAAATTAAAGTCCAAATTAAATATGTTCTAGCTCAATCCATAATATATTTTATGGCCTAACCCAAATGTCGGCTCATTCATGGTGGCCCATACTCCAACCCAAGCCAAAGTCCGGCTCAATATGGCTTAAAGCCCACATGCAATTTGTACCACATCGGAAAGAGAAGGCACCCAAGGGTCCTTCAACTCCTATATAAATGGAGTCCCATCCCCCTCATTTGGACAACATCAAGATTGAGTAGCTCCTTCGATAGCGAAGTTCTCGAACATCTTTTCCATCGATGATGAAGTGTTGCAAGTTTGCTTAGGAGGGAGGGAATTGTTAAATAATTAATTAATTGAATGTGGATTATGTTTTTTCCCCGCCGTGTTGTCTGCTTAATAACTTTTTAAAGATAATTGTTACTTTTTATTAGTACCAATCAGGAATAATGCATTTAAACGAAATATTGTACATTGGACTAAAAAAAAGTAGTAGTGTAGAGCGTTGTTTACTCATCTAATAATATATAAATGACAATCCAACATTCCTCCCTCCCTTCTGAGTAACAAAACTTGCCAAAACATGAGAGAAGATGCAGGTGGTTTCATCATCATCATCATCCTCTGCTTCTCCTTTTTACTCATTTGTCATCCCAACCACCTCCTCCTCTTGGCTTCCCCTTCCACCTCCTGTGATCCTGCCCAGAGAGACGCCTTGCTTCGTTTTATACGTCCCTTCTCTATCAATGATGATCCAAGCTACTCCTTTGAGTACCCCTTCTCTACCATCGATTGTTACCATCAGAATGCTTCCTACCCTAAAGTTGCCTCATGGAGGGAGGATGAGGATTGCTGCTCCTGGGACGGCGTCACCTGCGACAATTCCACTGGTGACGTCGTCGGCCTCAACTTGACCTGTGCCAGGCTTCGTGGCTTCATCAATTCCAGCAGCCCCCTGTTTTCTCTTCACCACCTTCGTCACCTCAGCCTTGCTGGAAATGACCTCCTTGGCTCAGCCATCCCACCAGAGATTGGCGTGTTCGCACAGCTGACATACCTCAATCTCTCTAATTCCAACATTTTAGGCATCCTTCCAACCGAAATCTCACAATTGTCGAAGATGGTTTCCCTTGATCTCTCTTATAATTCTTGGCTGGAGATGCAAGATCATACCATGAGAATGCTCGTCAGCAACCTAACACAGTTGGAGGAACTCAATCTCGGGGTTGTCAATATGTCCAAGGTCACTCCTACATCCTTCTTGAACTTATCTTCTTCTTTGATTTCCCTCAGGCTTTCATTTTGTTGGTTGGGAGGGAAATTTCCTGAATTTATCTTTGGGCTGCCAAATCTACAAGTGATTGACATATCAAGGAATTACCATCTAACCGGCACCCTTCCCGAATCCAATTGGAGTCCCAGACTTTATTACCTGTCCTCGGGGATTGCTATTTCACGGGAGCAGTTCCGAATTCAATCGGAAACCTCTCACGATTGACTTACCTAAACCTATGGGGGAACAATTTCACGATTGACTTGGGGATATTGTCAACCCTCGAGGATCTCCAGTTCCTCTATCTGTCTGGGCTCTCTGTTTCTGGTGAGGATGCAAACCACGGGTTCTCATTGCCGAAGCTCCAAGCTTTAGAAATGGGAAGTTGCAATCTGAGAAAGTTCCCTTCCTTCTTGTCTGGCTCTAAGGAACTGAGAATTCTTTACGTCCCGGAAAACAGGATTCAAGAGATACCGAGTTGGCTCGGGAGCATCGGAATTGACACATTGGAAGAATTGGGTCTTGATGATAATCTTATCAAGGGAAGTATCCCTCCATCCATTTGCCAACTAACTTCTCTGTCCTCCATAGAATTGAGTGGAAATTATTTGACGGGTATCATACCTCAGTGTCTCGGCAATCTTACGAAATTACAAATGTTATACTTGAGCGACAATCTATTGAGTGGGCCGTTGCCCACGTCCTTGGCCAATTGCACATCTTTGTGGTTTCTTGATGTCAGCTCTAACAACATCAGCGGTGCTCCTCCCACTTGGTTACCTGCGTCGTCCATTTCTTATATTAATTTGAGGGCCAACAACTTTGGAGGTCGGTGGCCCCAAGACATCTTTCTCCGGTCAGCTTTCTTTTTTTTCATCGATCTATCTGACAATAAATTTGAAGGCCCTCTTCCAGTTCCAACTGCCAAGACTATCTATTATTCAGTTTCCAATAACCATTTTTCTGGGAGCCTCTCTTCACTACTATGCAATGCCACCGATCTTCGGTTGCTAGACTTGTCGAATAATAGTCTCACTGGGGTCCTGCCTGACTGCTTGAAAAACGTCACCAGGGGTCTTGTTATCTTGAACCTTCGGGCAAATGAATTTCAGGGCCAGATTTCGGAGATTTTTCATGAAGCAAGTATGTTGACGTCGCTTGATCTCAGCGAAAATCAATTCGAGGGCCCATTGCCGAGATCTCTATCCCATTGTAAATAATTGGAAGTTTTGGATATTGGCACCAACAAAATAGAGGATTCATTCCCCAATTGGTTGGGGGATCTCCCGTTAAAGGTGCTCAGTTTAAGATCCAACCATTTCCACGATCGTGTTATTATTTACAAGGAAAATCATCATTTCCCCATGGCACGTATCATGGATCTCTCCCGCAACAATTTCGACGGCAATCTACAAGACGAATTCATCAGTAAAATGTTCGAGATGATGCGAAGCTATAATTATACTTTTGGCCTTCAATATATGAGTTCAACTGATCAGTTTAGGGAATATTACTCAGTGATGATTTACTTGAAAGGGATCGAGATGGAAATGGTGAAGATCAATGTCCATTTTGCGATGCTCGACTTATCGAGTAATCACTTTCATGGAGAGATTCCTAAAAACATTGGATTACTTAAATCGCTCAAAGGTCTGAATTTCTCTCACAACCTCTTCACGGGGTCGATCCCTCCATCCGTCGGGAACTTGACAAATCTAGAATCACTGGACCTCTCTTCTAACCATCTGATAGGAGAAATTCCAAAGGTATTGGTGAAGCTCACATCCCTTGGATTTTTTGACCTCTCATGGAACAACTTCACGGGGCCTATACCATCCGGAGGACACATCGACACCTTTCCGAATAGTTCATTCAAAGGAAATCCCGGTCTATGTGGGATTCCGCTCACGAGATCGTGCGATCAGGGAAACAAGAAAGCACAGCCACCATCGGAAGGAAAGGACGATGGAAAGAAGGAAGGCGGAGGGTGGATGGTGTGGGAGTACGCGGCGTTGGGTTTCGGGACCGGGAAGGGGATGGGGATATCGTTGGGATACATGGTGCTGGAAATGGGAAGGCCCCTCTGGCTGGTCCGAATGGTCATCCGACTGGAAACCGGTAGCTGGAAAAGGTCGAAGAGGAAGGGAGCCCCAAGGAGGAATGTGTAATTCTTGTATGATGTTTCCGGGTTTTTGTCTGTTCGTCACTTCAATAGGATGGTGATGATGATGCGCCATACGTCGACAAATTATGCAATCGGTCGTACTCTTTAAAAATAAAAATAAAACCTGCAAAATCAATCATGTTCATGGTTTTTGTTAACCGTAGCAATCAACCTGCCCAATAAACTATTTATTTATTTCCATTTAGTCGGATAAATGGGCTTATAAGAATTTCTTAAACCTCTCCTACTGGAAGTTGTATGTGCCGCCTCCTGAGTCTATAAGAATGACCGAATTGCTCCCCTTAACTTTCCCAGCGACTTCCATTGTTTGAGAAGCAGGATTTCCAATTATTGCATTAAGTGAAATTAAAGGTGGTGGATCGTCATTCACCTCTTCTGTTTGTTCTTCCCAGAATCTGCAGCTACCTGATAATCTTCCTCTGCAATCGTCTCTATGCTATGTAATTGTGTCTTACATTTATGACCAGCTACAAACTTATCTGGGTATATGCCAAGGCAGTGTCTGCCCCCACCATGTCTTATGGTTGGAAACAATTAAGTGCTCTCTTATGTTTATGGGCTTTTTCTGATGCGTAAAGCCGCCGCATCTGAGAGGTGTCTCCACAAAGGTAAGCCTTAGGCAAGGCTTGATCTTTAAGAAACTTTAGGCTTAAGAAAATCTTGGGGAGGTTCTAATTAGATGATTGAAATAAGCTTGTTTAAATAATTCATTATATAAATGGGCTTCGTATAGATATGTTGTGATATGTGGGCCTTACGGAGATGTTTAGTTCAGGCCCATGGCCCTGCTATTTCGATTTAATAATGGCTTGGGACTCATATTTGTTGGAGTGGCGGGGCGGCTTCACAACTACTACGTCTTGTTTTAAAACTATAAACCGACTAGACTAAATTGCCCTTGGGACAGTTGGCGTGATGTGATTGGGCTGGTGGTGACCAAACAACCACTACCAACAAACCGACTCATCCCCGGGGGTTCGGATCCAATGTCACATGCAGCAACTCCCCAGCTCGTTCTTCCTCTTCTTCCGGGAATGTCGTCGACGCTGGTTTACTCATCACATGTTTTGTGGATGCAGCTTTTAATGTTTTCCGATTCTGTACATTGAGGATGTGTATTACTACTTTTCAGCAAACGGTTCATACCCGACTGTCAGAAAGCGACTGAATTGTTCGGGGCGTTACTTGAGCAATACGACGTTGCTACGTTTGTCTTTGTTTCGATCAAGGAAGATGTTGAGTGTACTTCAGATCCTTCTTTCTGGCCAGTCGCACGCGGTTATTTCCAGCAAAGGCTGTTTCAGGAGTGGCCCGTTAATTCCTCCTCGCTTGCTATTTTTGTTGTTGTTTAATAAGACTAAATCCAAGTTACTTTTGCTGTGCTTTTTCCTTGAGATGGGGGAAACTAAGTCATGGCTGAGAAGGAGATGCGCGGAGGCTCTCAAGGAGCTTCGGCCAAGGAATAGTAAGGTGCACATGTTTTTCGGGTACGCTATCAATCAAAACGTCATGGGCAACATAATCATAGCATAATTATTTATGCATGCCTTTCTTGTTATTTAAGTATGGTTCCTTATTAGAGCACATTGGTGAAGCATACTGATCCTCGAAACAAAATCTGGTAAGTTCCAGTTTAACTCTTCGTTATCTCAGGTTTGAAGTAAGAATCTGTTGTTTTTATTCAATTAACTTCCTTTGTTGTTCTTTGTCAAGTGACGATCTCTATTTTATGGAGTCCCGCTGTGGGAAAACCTACTTTTCGCAGGAAGGTAGGAGCCAATTGGTTGAATGCTCTCTGGCATCTATTACTCTTGACCCCCATAAACATAGTAACATACTCTTGTCGAATGCTTTCCATAGCTAGGAACACCACCGTGAACTAGCCATTAAAGATTTACTTGTAGTCAGGGCACCGTCGGCGTGTGTCGCCATCTCCAATGTAATTTTCTGCCCCATTTTCACTTATCTGGGGGGTTCTCGATTATCTCCTGTAATCAACTGAGGACATTACCTAGTTGTACTACCTCTACTTCTTTCCCTTTGTCTTTTTGTTCAAAAGAGGAGTCTAGAAATTGTATCCCCCGTTTAAGCCACCAGGAGCATAGAAGAATGGCTGCAAACTCTCCCTTTCTTCAATGTTAATTTCCTATAAGTTCCGGGTTTACGTTTTCCACTCGAACCTGTTGAACTCCTACCTCCTTTTTCGATGGTTCTCAAATCGTAGCATGCTGATTTGCATCATCCCCTTTTTCCAACTCCTGATTTGGTATAGGTTCCCCACCCGCATGTAAGTTCAACTATTTCCTATTAACATCCTCCAAAACCTGACTAAGCATGCAACATTTCCTCCATATTCCTCAAAAATTCCACCGACACAATCAATAGTTATTGTAGTGGATTCTCATGTCATAGTTCCCGGAACTCATGATATATTTGCTGTAGTTATTGAATAGTTACTTCTACTTCCCAAAATATACTCCTTCTTTTTTATGAAGCTCTTATATAACAATTGAATGACATAATTGATGATTCACTCTTACAAGAATGTGATTCATAGTTTATTGACAAATAATGTGAATTCTTGTAGGGGATTCTCATGTCATTGTTTAAGAAAATCATGGCATATTTGTTGTAGCTTTTCAATGGTTTGGACAGCTTTCCTAAATATATTAGTATTATTTGAAACTTTCACATGTTACTCCTTATCATGTTATTGTAGCCGCAAATATGTCTGGACATTCGTGGGACGCAATGGCTACACTTGCAGTTAGTTCTCGTTGCTTTTGGAATAATATGTCTAATCGTGTTGTACTACCTCCGCTACATCAAACGCCAGCGTGACTCCCCTGCCTCCGATGCAGCCGTAGAATCGTCTCAAGTTATCCGCAAGCCGATGGAGTTCTTGCCCTGATCACATCTTATGTAGCACTTGTGTCTACCTAGTCCGGTATTTGGACTTCATAGATGCGAAAAATATGGTTGATATATTTTTATCAACCATATTAAAGGCAATATGGTTGATATTAATAATTAGAAAAAATATCAAGTCGTGGCGCCACATAATTGTCCCATATTTCACAAATAATTTCCTTTTTTATTAGGAGAAAAGGTGATTTTTATTTTTAATTAGGAAATTTTCATTTTTTATTTTGAATGTAAATTTTTTAAAAAATATCATTTTTATAGAGATCCGTGACTATTGTACTTGAAATTAGATGAAAATGAACATTTGTTATCATTAAAAATTGTACTTTAGGAAGCCTCCTTAAAGTCCCATACCCCGAGATTCAATTTCATTGTGGCTAAACCCAGCCCAAAATAAGAGAACCAAAACAAACCTCAGCCCGACCCAAAGAAAAACCAAGCAAAGCCTGCAGTAACTGATGCCAAGCCCAAGCCCAAGCCCAAACACATTTTGTCTTCCCCGACAAAGTCTCACCAAACGACGATCTTCCCCCCCTCTGACGGTTGCCAATTCAGGCTGACGACCCCAAATTCTCAGCCACTGTCCACCACCTGCAGGAATTGACTAAATGAAATCCCAACAAAACTAGAAAGAAAAAGAGAGGAATTGGATGAACTAGATAGGAGAAAACCAGCGGGGGATCGGTGAGGTTTAAAGAGGGGAGGGGTTTCTGAAAGAAAGGGGACTAACCGGAGAGGAGGGGGATTCTCTTGGCGAAAAAAAAAGGGGAACCAAAGCCATTCTTCTTTCTTTCACTGGCTCCCCATCAACTGGAGCAGAGGATTTTCTTGAATTTCCTTCTTCTCCACTTCTCGACCGTCTTCGTCACAGCAACCGTCTTTCATCTGTTCTGAGCCAAGGTACATACCTTGAAGATGGTGATCTTCCAATCTCGTAGCCACCTCTTCGAGAAGGACGTCCAGCCATCGCGTACACCTCGCGATAGCCCGTGGTCAGACATTTTCAAGGAGCTGTCCTCCCGCGCCTTGCCGACATCATTAACAACAACAGAGATGACCAGACGACTCCCGAAGCTGCTCCTCTGTCACCTCTCATCTCAGCTACCCTGTTCTCCCAAAGCCGGCGCCAACAACCAGCTTCTCACCGACGTCCCTATTCCAACGATAGCATCCTCCTGAACGTTCAACGACCGACCCCTGTTCTTCCTGATCACGCCTACAGCAGAGAACCAGTCCTTCCGCACCAACACATCCATAACCCAGCAACGCCAAGCTCGGCCCCAGAAGCAGGGCTGGCCGCAGCAAGCCTGTCCCTCAGGCGTCTCCCGGAAGCAGACCCTTCTCCTCCTTATGTCTCCAGAACAACGGCAGCGACTGACCCAACAACCAGCCTATACGGCAGCGACTGACTCAACAACGAGCACCCCAAAGTGGTCTTCCCACTTTGCCGATTCCAGCGACCCAGCTCAGCTCCCGACACCACAGAGCACGGAGAACAGCAACCCAATCTTCCAGCGCATCCAGGCTCAGCACAGCGGCGACAGATTTCACGCCCCGGCTCGACATTCCCGACCGCCTCAGCTTCGGTCTCGCCCTAGGTGTCCCCACAGGAGCCCAGAACCGCAGTCCTTCTCGGCGAAGCCTTCCCAGCACCACGACCTGGCGCTTCCACTCGCCCTCGTCCCAGCAGCCTTCCTGTCTCGTCGCCGTGACTATGCCGCCCCGAGGAGGATTCCCACCTCAAACCCCCGCCATCTCTAGAACCTGCAGCGGAGGGTGCGCCTCCCCAGAGTCCCGCATAGATAGCCTGTCTTCGTCCCGATGCCCTGGAGACCCAGCCCGCCGACCACGTAGCCTCGACAAACCAGAACACTCCCCGGCGAACCCACAACAAGTACAGGTGGCTACGACCGTTGGAAGCTCGTGCTATCAGCAGATCTAGAACTCTGAGGTGTATCCCCCACTCCAGCGACGCCGCGGCAGCTTTGGGAGCCCTCATCTCCGGCGACATTCGCCCCAAGACAGCCCCGGTTTCCTCTGACTTCCCGCGGCGGCAAATCCCAGCATCAACAGCGATAGGGCACCTCCTAGATCCAGCCCCGACGGATCCCTTCCCCCGCGACGCGGTCGACGACACTGGTGCCTCTTCCATCAGGCAATTGCTCCGGCTCCGCATCTGAGTCGTGCTGAAGAATCTTCACCTTGGTCGAGCTGAGGGACACTCCAGACGGTTTGTGAGGGCTTCAGAAAGGTAAAGTCACTTTTTCCTCTTTTTAGAGGAAAGTACTAGACAGTGTACTGGGAAAATATTTAGGAAGTAAAGTAAAGGCAAAATATCGGATTTTGGCACTAATTATCGGGCTATTTTCATCTGTGGCCATAACTTTATTTTTTTTATTTATGGTCATAATTATGACATTGATTTTGTTTATGGCCTCGACGTAACGCCGTTGGTGGATCTTACCTACGTGGACTAACGGCTGAACTCGTGGCAATAAACGTGGCCATCCTGTCTTTTAGAAAAAAGAAAAAGGCAAAATATCGGATTTTGGCCTCAATTATCGGGCTATTTTAATCTGCGGCCATAACTTTATTTTTTTTTATTTATGGCCATAACTATGACATTGATTTATTTTGTGGCCGCGTCGTAACGCCGTTACCTACGTGGACTAACGGCTGAACTCGTGGCAACAAACGTGGCCATCCTGTCTTTTAGAAAAAAGACAAAATATAGGATTTTGGCCCAAATTATCGGGCTATTTTCATCTGCGACCCCAACTTTATGGCCATAACTATGACTTTATTTTAAAATTGCCACGCAGGATGGCCACGTTCGCACACTCCTTCAGCCGTTAGTCCACGTAGGCAACGACGTTACGACGCGGCCACAAAATAAAACGAAGTCATAGTTATGGCCACAAATAAAAAAAAATAAAGTTATGGACACATGTGAAAATGTGCCGATAATTGGGGCCAAATTCCGATATTTTGCCAAAGAAAAAATATCGAATTTTGACCCAAATTATCGGGCTATTTTCATTTGCGGCAACGACTTTATTTTTTTTTTAATTTATGACCATAACTATGACATTGATTTTGTTTATGTCCTCGACGTAACGCCATTGGTGGATCTTACCTACGTGGATTAACGACTGAACTCTCGTGCGAACGTGGCAATAAACGTGGCCATCATGTCTTAAAAAAAAACACAAATTAATAAAAACTGTAAATCCCCTCCCCAGATGTTCACGACCCTCCTTAATCCGGCTGCCTACTCCACAACCAAACCTTTCGTGGCCTTGCAACCCCAGCAGCAGCATCGCATGTTCAAGGTGAGGTTCTTCGCTTGGATGGTGATGGGCATCCTGTTCTGTGAATTTATTCCCCCTCTCTCCCCAACGGCTCTTATATATGGGACATCGAGGCCATAAACAAAATCAATGTCATAGTTATGGCCATAAATTAAAAAAAAATAAAGTCGTGGTCGCAGATGAAAATAGCCCGATAATTGAGGCCAAAATCCGATATTTTGTCTTTTTTCTAAAAGACAGGATGGCCACGTTTGTTGCCACGAGTTCAGCCGTTAGTCCACGTAGGTAAGATCCACCAACGGCGTTACGTCGAGGCCATAAACAAAATCAATGTCATAGTTATGGCCATAAATAAAAAAATAAAGTTGTGGCCGCATATGAAAATAGCCCGATAATGGGGGCCAAAATCCGATATTTTGCCTAAAGTAAATAGTTTCGAAGTAACTGGAATAATACATTGAAGTTGGACTTTAATTAAGTTCAGCTTCATTCACGAAGGAAATACGATTTATAACGTCCGACAAGTCCGAGACTTTTTAAAGGGGTTTATTGAGAGTCGGACTTTATAAATTCAACTTTCGTAATGAGTAAAGTTGACCTTAAAAAAGTCCGACTTTTAAATATTATTTTTAAAATTATATAACTTATTTTTAAAATTATTTTTTCATTACATTAATATTAATATTGCACAACGCCCGCCTTTTTATACAATACAAAACAACAAAAGTATTTAAACGAGTGTAAATAATTTTGGGATTTCGAATGAGGTCAATGTTATTTGGCGTACATGCATGATAATTAATCATTATCTTGGTGGCCGTGGGAAGTCACCCCCGACCTGCCCCAACACACAACAATTTATTCTCTGAAAACAACTTAGTCTCGCCTTTGCCCACCAGAGTCAAAGTCTCCCAGTCGGAAATAAATGGCCGATAGTTAACAGGAGATGACATGTAGACTCCCCAAAGTCTTCTTAACCGTCGGAGACAGCAACACGCCACGCCATGAACGATGGGGTGGTGTTAGATGCTGTCAATGTAAATTTATTTCATGAAAATTGACTATTCCAAAGAGTTAGTCCAAATTTAATTCGTTTGTGAATTACATCGATGTTTCCTAAGTTTCTTTCTGTTAGGAATGGTGATTCTGTAGTTTTGGCAGTTCAAGTGGGTGAGGTGATGATCTTGTCTTGACCAGGGGACACTTATAGATCCCTGCAAAACAAAAGTTAGGACATCAATTGTCATAAAGGGGGTGCACAAAGTGTTTCTTTTAGCTTCTAAAGGAGATTTGTAATGTAACTCAGTGATTTGCACTAACATAATCTTGTTGGGTAAAATCATCATGCTTTTGTAGGGTGACACTGCAGTAACATAAGCACTAAGTCATGTTACAAATGCTTTGTGGGGTCATCTCTGTTTGCTACTACAAGGGACTGCAACTGATGTTTTGTTTCTCAATCCTTGGTGCAGTAATCTTTTGAAGGAAGGAGACATGCCGGGTCTCAGGAAGTTAATCAGGCACCCATGGGACAAGTCTGTCCTTATCAGAAACATAAAAGATTCGTTAACCATATATTGGGGGGAGTTAAATCAATGTTCAGATTGTTTTTAAATTGGCAGCTAAAATCTTCATGGTGGTAAGGAGTTACTGCTCTCGGGCGATGCGAGAACAAAGAGAGCACTAACCTTGTAGCTTTTTTGGATAAGGAGAAATAAACAGGGGTTGGGATAAAGCTCTCTTTCATTTATAATTTTTTAACATACAAGAGGCTGCACGCTTTATTAATGCATAGCATATCATCATCATGTTGAAGCAAAATCCAGAAACATTCAACATTACATATAAGTTGGATTCTCACAGTTTATCTTCAACCATTCCTCCGTTGGTCACCCTTCTTCCTCTTGGACATTTTCCAATAACTAGCTTCTAGTCTGATGACCATTCGGACTAGCCAGAGAGGCCTTCCCAATTCCAGCACCATGTATCCCAACGATATCCCCATCCCCATCCCGCTCCCGAAACCCAACACCACGTACTTCCACTTCAGCCACCCTCCGCCCTCCTGTCCATCGTCCTTTCCTTCCGACGGTGGCTGTACTCCCTGACCACACGATCTCGTGAGCGGATTACCACAGAGTCCAGGATTTCCTTGGAACGAACTGTTCGGGAATGTGTTGAAGTGTCCTCCGAGAGGTATAAGTCCGGTGAGGTTGTTACTTGAGAGGTCCAAAAATTCAAGGAATGTCAGTTTCACCAATTCCTTTGGAATTTCTCCTATCAAATGGTTAGAAGAAAGGTCCAGCGATTCTAGATATGTCAAGTTCCCAATAGATGAAGGGATCATTCCCGTGAAGCTGTTGTGAGAGAAATTTAGGCCATTGAGCGATTTAAGTAATTCAGCACTTTTGGGAATCTCTCCGCAGAATTGGTTACTCGATAAGTCGAGCATTGCAAATCGGACATTGATCTTCGTCATCTCCGTCTCAACCCCTTTGAAGTCGATCATCGCCGAGTAATATGTCAAACTTCCATTATATGAACCCATATATTGACCGAAAGTATTGAAATGATAGTATCGTGTCATGCCAAGCAATTGACCGATGAATTCGTCGGATACATTACCCTCGAAGTTATTGTTGGAAAGGTCCAGGATGCATACTTGAGAGAAGCTATGAGTTTCCTTGGAAATAATGACTTGGCCATGGAAATTATTAGATCTTAGACTGAGGATCCACAGCGGAAGATCTCCCAACCAATTGGGGAACAAATCCACTATATTATTGTTGCCAACATCCAAAGCTCCCAATTGTTTACAATTCGATAGAGATCTCGGCAATGGGCACTCGAAATAATTTTTGCTGAAATCAAGTGACATCAACCTACTTCCTTTACAAAATATCTCCGGAATTTGACCGCCAAACTCATTGGCATGCAGGTTCAAATAACGAAGACCGACGGTGATGCTCTTTAAGCAGTCGGGCAAGGTGCCCATGATACCATTATTTGACAAGTCAAGGACCCAGAGATTGGTCGCGTTACATATTAGTGAAGGCATTTCTGCAAAATGATTATTGGAGGCCAAATAATAGAAAGTTGTGGAGGATGGAATTGGAAGTGGGCCTTCAAATATATTGTCCGACAGATCTATAGAATATAACAAAGTTGATTGGAGAAAGATGTTCATGGGCCACCTACCAACAAAATTATTATCCCGCAAATTAATATCATATATGGATGAGGTGGACAACCAAGTGGGAGGAGCACCGCTGATGTTGTTGTAGCTGACATCAAGAATCCTCAAAGATGTGCAATTGGCCAAGGACGTGGGCAACGGCCCGCTCAATAAATTGTCCCTCAAGTATAACCCTTGTAATTTCGTAAGATTGCTGAGACACTGAGGAATAACACCCCTCAGATTATTCCAACTCAAGGCTAATATGGACAGAGAAGGTAGTCGGCATATGGATGGAGGGATGCTTCTGATAATATTATGGTAAAGATGCAATTCCTCCAGTGTATCAATTTCGATGCTCCAAAGCCAGCTGGGTATATCTTGAATCATGTTTCTCGAGAAGTCTAGGCTACTCAGTTGCTTTGAGCGAGACAAGAAGGAAGGGAACTTGCTTTGAGTATTTGGCAAACGAATCCGGGTTTCAGTATTTAATTTGATAATGTTGTCAATTTTGAATAAAGATTAATGAAAAATACAATCCTTAAGCAAGAACAAATGCTTACAGAGTACACTCAAAGAAAACGCAATAGAGAACAAGAATGCCTAAAGACTAAGGGCTAAGTGGCATCCTAATTTCTATTTGAATTGTGATTGCGCTATTTTACACTATTTACAATAATTATATATATATATTACGAATCTCAACTGTTTTCTAAAATATCAGATTAGTCTTTGTGATGAGTCACCTCTTTTTCTTCAGCGTCGTATCTCAACTGTCTTTTTAGTCTCGTGACACGTGTCTTTAGGCAGTAGCCATATCATTCGCCTAGATGGATTGAAACCTGCTACTCTTTTTTGGAGAAATGATGGGACTCAGGCAATACGCAAAATTAAACGAAGGATGGAAATAGATTGTCGTCTCAACTAACCGACGATTGGAACCTGCTACAGTCTGGGAATTATGGAATTCAAGCAATACTCAAGATCAATTGACTGATGCAAATATGTTATGGTCTTAACTAAGCGAAGATTAAAACTTGGGCGAATAATGTAGACTCCCACCAGAGTCAAAGTCTTCTTACCCCGTCGGAGACGGCAACAACGCTTAACTTGTTGCGAACGACGGGGTGTATGATGCTGTCAAAGTAAGCTGTTTTGTTCTTATCTTTCTCGCAGACCAAACTCCCTTCACCTCTAACAACTTTCTTTCCATAACAGCTTTCTCCACTCCCTTCTTCATTTACCTTCAGACACCATAATATTTTCAATATCCACAGTTGCTTTTTCTATCACATCTTCCCTGTAGACCAAACTCGCTTCACTTCTTTCTCTGTCATCCTCTATAGAAGCTTCAATAGTTCTGCTTTGAATTCCTAGTTTGCTGAAAACATTCAATCTACTCCGAATGCTGATGTATTTTTTAATTGGAACAACTTTTGTCAAAGGATCAGCCAATTGATCCTCATATCAGACATGTTGTACTTGTAGTGTACCATCCATTACTTTCTCTCTAAGAAAATGAAAATCAATCTCAACATGCTTTGTTCGTGCATGAAGAATTGGATTCGCTGCCAGCTGAATAGTACTCACATTATCACAGTAAATCGTTGGAGCGTGTTTTTCAGGTACCTGGGTTCTTTTAGTAAACCTTGTATCCATACTACTTCAGCAACTCCATCAGTAAGGGCCCGGAATTCAGCTTCAGTGCTTGAGCGAGATACCACCCGCTATTTATGTGATGCCCATGAAATCAAATTCGTACCTAGAAAAGTGCAATACCCTCCTGTGCTCTTCTTATCATCTGGGCAACTTGCCCAATCAGCATCAGTAAAGCAAGTAATATCTAAAGAATCAGCAGCTGTCTTCGAATAACATCAATGTAACTGCATACAAGTAACATATGATAATTAATCATTATGCGGTGTACATAATATTTTACTAAATGTGCATATAAGTGCGGACTGGACAGATGGCTCTAGAGGTCATCCCCCCAACCACAACATTTTATTCTCAGAAAGCAACTCTGTCTCACGTTTGTTCACCAGAGACAAACAAAGTCTCCCCGTGTTTCCATCCGATATAAATGGCTGATAGCTAAGACGAGATCAAAGTTTTCTTACCCCGCCGGAGACGGTAACGACACTTAACTTACCGTGAACGACGGGGTGTATGATGCTGTCAAGGTAAGAAGAATATTATTTCATGATAATTGACTATTCCAAGTTGTTCGTCTAAGTCATTCGTGAACTATATATTTGAACTTTTGGATATTTTTTTCTGTTAATTTGAGAATAGACTCTCTTCCAAATTAACAGAAATTACAGAGATTCAATGGCCGTAAGTCACTAGTGACCTTGATCGACTTTATTTGTTTTTGGAATTCGTTGTTTATTCCTCGTTTAATCTTTTCCCCGAGACTACATCCTCGAACCTCTGTTTCGTTTGCCAAACATATTTTCGACGTGTTTGAATGTTCTACAAAGTTTTTTGAATTTAGGAAGATTAATCACCACGAACGCCTGATAGAACCAACCATAATCATTAGAAGAAGGGCTGACTTGATGTTCCCAATCGTAATGAGACATAGGCATTTAGGCAGAGATCCACATAACCCACAGACAATAACAGGGGGAGAGAATTCGACACCAAACTCAGACTCTATAAAGGCAAAAACTGAAGCTCCAGAAAGCAGAGAGGTGTTGCATCCACATCCGCATCACATGTGTGGTGTAAAACCATCAAATAGAAACATTCACTTAATCTCGACTTGCGTTTGTTAGGAGCTTCCTTACGACCTCGAAGTCTCTGCATGTAATATTGGATTCGAGCCCCCGAGATGAGTCCTTCGTGGGTTGTAGTTGTTTGTTGGTGTGGTCGATGGAGATTTGGGGTTCCAAGCATAGCCAAAGCTGAAGTATTTATGTACGGACATAAGGATAATAGTCATGCGCTCTGTCCCTCGTACGCTGGGCTTAAAAATGTGAAGCATTCGGGTTTCATCTCTGTCCAAATATTATACAAACCAAATCCATTGCACCACAGAAGAGCCAATGCCAAAAGAGAGTTAACAAACCAAGGAATCCAGAGACGAAGTGGACCACGAAGAATTGGGGGGATTGGGCAAAATAAACATTCTTTTCCCTATGCTCCGTGGGCAGATCTTTTGAAGGAGAAACTTAGGAGTTTAGGCTGTGTTTGTACAGGGGGTTTAAAGAACAAGGCATCACCCCGGTTAAGGCTAAAATCCCGTATCCGAGGTTCCCGTGAGTTCGAACATGTAACCGCCAATCCCAGTTCCAAAACCCATCGCCACGAACTTCCACTCCAGCCACTTTCCTCCCTCCTCCTGTCCACTGTCCTTTCCTTTCGACGGTGGTTGGGCTTCCTTGTTTCCCTGACCACATGATCTTGTCAACGAAATCCCACATAGTCCAGAATTTCCTTGGAACGAAATATTTGAAAAGGTGTCGATGTGTCCTCCCGATGGTATATGCCCCGTGAGGTTGTTCCTTGAGAGGTCCAAAAATCCTAGGGACGTTAGTTTCACCAATTCCTTAGAAATTTCTTCCATCAGATGGTTATAAGAGAGATCAAGCGATTCCATATTTGTCAAATTCCCAATGGATGGAGTGATCGATCCCGTGAAGTCATTGTGAGATAAATTCAAGCCCTTGAGCGATTTAAGCACTCCGATGGTTTGAGGAATTTCTCCATTGAAGTGGTTACTCGTTATGCCCAGCATTACAAATTGCTCATTGATCATCTCCATCTCTATCTCGATCCCTTTCCAGTCGATCATCAACGACTCACTAGTACCTCTATACACAATCCACGAAAGACCATGAGCTGTGTAAATCTCGTATCGTGTCATGCCAAGCAATCCTCCAATGAATTTATCCATTAAGTTACCCTCAAAATTATTATTGGATAGGTCCAGGATGATACCCGGGCGAAGTTATGAGTTTCCTTGGAAATAATAACTTGGCCATGGAAATTGTTGGACCTTAAACTGAGGACCTTAAACGGAAGATTCCCCAGGGGAACGAATCCATTACATTGTTGTTGCTAACGTCCAAAGCTTCCGATTGTTAACAATGAGTTAGAGATCTCGGCAACGGGCCCTGATATAGATTTCCATTGAAATCAAGTGTCATCAACGGACTCCCTTCATAAAAAATCTCTTGAATATGACCGACAAACTCATTCTCACGTAGGTGCAAGTGCTTGAGATCGGGGGTGACGTTTTTTAAGCAGTCGGGCAAGGTGCCCGTGAGACTATTTTGTGACAAGTCTAGCCACATGAGTTTGGTAGCATTACAAAATAGTGAAGAGATCTCTCCCGAAAAATAGTTATTGGAAACTGAATAGTAAATTTTCTTAGCGGACGGAGCTGGAAGTATTTCATGAGAGGTTTGCTCTTTAAACCCTCTATACAAATATAACCTAAACTCCTCTCAAGTCTCTGTCTCTCCTTCAAAAATTCCGTTGTTAAACATGTTTCCGTAAGCAGCTTTTCTACATGTAACCCATGCCACCTACTCTTCGTACTCCACCCCCCATTCATCTTTTTTGTGTGTGTTTTCCAGTGCTAAGTAACAAAATCTACAAACCCATAATTTACGATCTCAAAAAAGCCACACCACCAAAATTCACTCTTTTAAGGGGTTTTTCAAAACAGCAAAATGAAAATTCACCCATGTGCCTATCAGGAACATAAAGATCAACTGTTAACCATCTACTGGAGTTCCCCCCTCCCCATCGATGTTCGTATTTTTTTAATTGGCAGCTACATCTTAATGTGGTAAGGAGTTCCTGCTTTCGGGAGATGAATAAGGAGAAATAAAGAGGGGTTGGCATGAAGCTCTCTTACATTTGTAATTTTTGTTCTTTTCTTTAACATAACAGAAGCTGCATGCTTTATTAATGTATATCATAACATCATCATGGTGAAGCAGCAAAACAAACAAAATTCTAGAAACATTCAACATTACATATAAGTTGGATTCTCACAGTTTACCTTCGACCATTGCTCTGTTGGTCACCCTTCTTCCTCTTGGACATTTTCCAACTAGCTTCCAGTCCGATGACCACTCGGACTAGCCAGAGGGGCCTTCCCATTTCCAGTAAAAGATCTCGAACGCAGTAACGGTTTGTTTTTTGTTATCAATTGTTCCTTTTATCTTTAGTTTATATTCTAAAATATTTCAATAATGATGACGAGGGAGGACTGGAATAATGTAACTTTTACTATCCAAATTCCATGAAATACTGAAGAGAAAGAACAATATTTCTTCTTCTTCTTATGATCATAGACTTGGTCTTAATATCCCACCCTCCTATGGTCTTGGGTTTTTCTTAATTTTACATGATTCTGCTTATCTGTGGCGGGGATGCCCAGAATACAATGAGCTCACTGTGGTCGTCGAGGGAATTGGACTTCTCGTTGATCTCTCCAAACTTGTTGGAGAGAATCCCGAGGGTGACTCCAGCGATGGAGTCCGCATACATGGAAGCACATCAGACGACGACAATGATGGAGACCTTGGGGGATAACTTGCGAGGGTTGTTGAAGAACAAGAGTACGACTTGCAAGGCCAGGCTCGCCAGGACAATCTCTCTTTCACCCCTTTTAGTCAAAATTTAATTGATTTGTTCAAAAAGTTTTTTTTAATGAATTAAATTAAAACTAGTTAAAATGAAAAAAAGAAGGTTATAAAATATGTAAAAGAGTAATTAATAAAAGAATGAGTCATGGAGAATATATCAGGCTCCTATCAAGTCAAACAAAGTCTCCCGGTAGGAAATAAATGGCCGGTAATTGAGACGCGTTAAACTTGCCGTGAATGATGGGGATGGTGGATGATGATGTTGTAAATGTAAGAAGCACTTTATTTCATTATCGGAATTGAATATTCCAACCCCCTCGATTCATACTTAATCCATTACGTGAATCACGCTTCCGATGTTTTTCTCTGTTAAAATTTACGAGAAGACACTCGTCTAGTCATAAGTTTTCTTTTGAAAGATAAAAATTTTTAAAAAATAGCAGTGACTAATTTATTAAAAAAAAATAACTGAAGCACGATACAATCTTCCCTCATTTTTTCCAAATTTTGTGACCACAATAAAATGAGGAACTTAGAAGGGACATACAGACACTCTGCAAATACTCCGAGGGAGGAATTAGATGTTGCAAACTATTTCTTTATGAGGTAAACAAAAAATCATATCTTAATCTTAAATTTAGTTGTTAGGAATGCTCAAATATTTAGAAACAAGTATAATGATAACACGATGGAAATTAGTTTGTGGTAGAATTGATCATTTGGCATTAAAATTATAATCTACCGGAGGCCAACATGCCGGTAATATGGTACCACACAATATATTTTAAAAATTATTTCACATTTGATATAAGGGATTACATCTTATTAGAAAGAGGACGACTGAACACGGATTCATCTATCACCACGTCTTTTAATCCTTCTAGGGGTTGCAACCCAGGTTAGAGGATGGCCATGCATGCAAACAAGGGCCGTCGGGATAAATCTCCCAGCGCATCCTTTGATACATGCCATACTTAAGCCCGTTGTAAGTATCGTAATGGTGAAAGCTCCCTTGATAATATTTTCATCAAGATACAATTTTTCCAAAGTGTCAATTCCAATGCTCCAGAGCCAACTCGGTATCTCAGGAATGTTGTTCCCCCAGAGGTATAGAATTCTCAATTCCTTTGAGCGCGACAAGAAGGAAGGGAACATGCTCAAATTGCATCCTCCCATATAAAACTCTTGGAGCTCCGACAATGAGAAACTGTGGTTCGCATCCTCGCCCGACATAGAGATCTCAGATAGATAGAGGAATCGAAGATTCTCTAGGGTTGAGAATATCCCGAAGCCAAACCCGCCGGTGAAATTGTTATATGATACGTCCAGATGAGTCAATCGGGAGAGATTGCTGATTGAATTGGGAACTGTTCCCATGAAATAGCAATCCCCGAGGGACAGGTAATGAAGTCTGGGACTCCACTTGGATTCGGGAAGGGTGCCGGTTAGACGGACAGTCCCCGATATGCCAATCACTTGTAGATTTGGCAGCCCAAAGATAAATTCCGGAAATTTCTCTCCCAACGAACAATCTGAAAGCTTGAGGGAAATCCAAGAAGAAGACAAGTTCATAAAGGATGTAGGATTGACCTTAGACATATCGATATATGTTCTTGCTTGGCTGTTAATATTTGTCGCCTCCGTTCAGTAAGAATGATGGTATGTGCCTCTAGCGTAATTTCCATTAGTAAGCTTTGGATGCACGGTGCGTTGCCGTTACCTCAGTTTTAGTTAGTGATTGATTGTTTTCATTCCTCTCCTTAATTTAGTTTTTTTTTTCTATTCAAGAAGGAATAATGGATTTGGTTTCTTTTGCAATGCTTCTTTTCATTCCTCAGTTTCAACTTTTACTGCATGCCTTCATTTTAGTTTACTGGTATGGTTAGATGAGAATATGTAGAAGTAGGTGAGGTTTAAGAAATTCTTATAAGCCCATTTATCCGACTAAATGGAAATAAATAAATAAATAGCTTGGGCAGGTTGATTGCTACTGGTTAACAAAAACCATGAACAGGATTGATTTTGCAGGTTTTATTTCTATTTTTAAAGAGTACGACTGATTGCATAATTTGTCGACGTATGGCGCATCATCATCATCATCACCATCCTATTGAAGTGACGAACAGACAAAAACCCAGAAACATCATACAACAATTACACATTCCTCCTTGGGGCTCCCTTCCTCTTCGACCTTTTCCAGGTACCGGTTTCCAGTCGGATGACCATTCGGACCAGCCAGAGGGGCCTTCCCATTTCCAGCACCATGTATCCCAACGATATCCCCATCCCCATCCCGGTCCCGAAACCCAACGCCGCGTACTCCCACACCATCCACCCCCCGCCTTCCTTCTTTCCATCATCCTTTCCTTCCGACGGTGGCTGTGCTTTCTTGTTTCCCTGATCGCACGATCTCGTGAGCGGAATCCCACATAGTCCGGGATTTCCTTTGAATGAACTATTCGGAAAGGTGTCGATGTGTCCTCCGGATGGTATAGGCCCCGTTAAGTTGTTCCATGAGAGGTCCAAAAATCCAAGGGATGTCAGCTTCACCAATTCCTTTGGAATTTCTCCTATCAGATGGTTAGAAGAGAGGTCCAGTGATTCCAGATTTGTCAAGTTCCCGACGGATGGAGGGATCGACCCCGTGAAGAGGTTGTGAGAGAAATTCAGACCTTTGAGCGATTTAAGTAATCCAATGTTTTTAGGAATCTCTCCATGAAAGTGATTACTCGATAAGTCGAGCATCGCAAAATGGATATTGATCTTCACCATCTCCATCTCGATCCCTTTCAAGTCGATCGTCACCGAGTAATATTCCGAAACATCATTTGACTGTAGATATTGATTGCCAAAATCGTAATTATTGTCCCTTGTCATGCCGAACATTTCGATGATGAATTCATCTTGGAGAATTCCATCGAAACTATTGTGGGAGAGGTCCATGATGCGTGCCATGGGGAAAGGATGATTTTCCTTGGGAATAATAACACGACCGTGGAAACGGTTGGATCTTAAACTGAGCACCTTCAACGGGAGATCCCCCAACCAATTGGGGAAGGAATCCTCTATTTTGTTGTTGCCAACATCCAAAACTTCCAATTGTTTACAATGGGATAGAGATCTCGGCAATGGGCCCTCGAATTGATTTCCGCTGAGATCAAGTGACGTCAACATACTTCCTTCATGAAAAATCTCTGAAATCTGACCCTGAAACTCATTTGCCCGAAGGTTCAAAATTACAAGACCCCTGGTGACGTTTTCTAGGCAGTCAGGCAGGACCCCAGTGAGACTATTATTTGACAAGTCTAGCACCTGAAGCTCGGTGGCATTACATAGTAATGAAGAGAGGCTCCCAGAAAAATGGTTATTGGAAACTGAATAATAGCTAGTCATGGCGGTTGGAACTGGAAGAGGGCCTTCGAATTTGTTGTCAGATAGATCAATACTATAAAGGAAAGCTGACCGGAGAAAGATGTCTGGAGGCCACTGACCTACAAAGTTGTTGGCCCGCAAATTAATATCATAAATGGATGACGTGGTTAACCAAGTGGGAGGAGCACCATTGATGTTGTTGTAGCTGACATCAAGATCCTCCAAAGATGTGCAATTGGCCAGGGAGGGTGGCAACGGCCCACTCAATAAATTGTTGCTCAAGTGTAACTCTTGTAATTTCGTAAGATTGCCGAGACACTGAGGAATGATACCCCTCAAATAATTTTGTCTCATGTCTAATAAGCGTAGTGAAGTTAGGTGGCAAATGGATGACATAGATAACCAAGTGGGAGGAGCACCGCCGATGCTGTTGCAGCTGACATCAAGATACTGCAAATATGTGTAGTTGGTCAAGGAAGGTGGTAGAGGTCCACTCAATGAATTGTTGCTCAAGGACAACTCACGTAGTTCCGTATGATTACCGAGACATTGAGGAATGATACCCGTCAAATGATTTCCACTCAAGTAAACATTGGACAGAGAAGTTAGTTGGCAAATGGACGGAGGGATGCTTCCCTTGATAAGATTATCAGCAAGAGAAAATACTTCCAAGGAGTCAATTCCGATGCTCCAGAGCCAACTCGGTATCTCTTGAATCCTGTTTCCATAGAGGGAAATAAATCTCAGTTCCTTTGAGCGAGACAAGAAGGAAGGGAACTTGCTCATATTGCAACTATCCATAGACAATTCTTGGAGCTTCGGCAATGAGGACCCGTGGTTTGCATCCTCACCAGAAACGGAGAGGAAAGATAGATCGAGGAACTGGAGATCCTCGAGGGTTGACAATATCCCCAAGTCAATCGTTAAATTGTTCCACGATAGTTCCAGGGATGTCAATCGCGAGAGGTTTCCGATTGAATTGGGAACTGCTCCCGTGAAATTGTTCCCCGATAGGTCCAGGTAAGTCAATCGCGAGAGGTTTCCGATTGAATTGGGAACTGCTCCGGAGAAAGAGCAACGATGGAGGGACAGATAATCAAGACTGGGACTCCACTTGGATTTGGGAAATGTGCCGGTTAATTGGTAATTCCACGATGTGTCAATCACTTGTAGATTTGGCAGCCCAAAGATAAATTCAGGCAATTTCCCTCCCAACCAACAACCTGAAAGCTCGAGGGAAATCAAAGAAGATAAGTTCATAAAGGATGTGGGATTGACCGTGGACAAATTGACATACTCAAGATTGAGTTCCTCCAACTGAGTTAGGTTGCTGACGAGCATTCTCATGGTATGATCTTGCATCTCCAGCCAAGAATTATCAGAGAGATCAAGGGAAACCACCTTCGACAATTGTGAGATTTCGGTTGGAAGGATGCCTTGAAGCCCAGCAATGGTCAAGTTGAGGCCGATGACGTCGCCAGTGGAATTGTCGCAGGTGATGCCGTCCCAGGAGCAGCAATCCTCGTCCTTCCTCCACGAAGCAACTATAGGGCCAGTGATAGACAAGGACTGTTTAAAACGAAGCAAGGCGTGTCGGTGGTCAGGATGACAGGGTAAGGAAGAGGTGGATGGTAAGGCCACGAGTAAAAATAAGAAGCAGAGGATGATGATGATGATGAAACCACCTGCATCTCGTCTCATTTTTGGGGGCAAATTTTATGACCATGAAATAAAAGGAACTTAGAAAGGACACCGCAAATACTCAAGGGAGGAATTCGAATTCATATTTATATTCTTTTATAATAAAGAAAAAATATAATCAAATTCTTTTAGTCAGAATTTTAATTGATTTGTTCAAAAAGTTATATTTTAATGAATTAAATTGGAACTTTATAAAATTTGTAACAGAGTAATTAATAAAATTATGGGTTTAAAAATACATTAATTCGGAAGGATAAGTCTTTGGAGTTTGTCAGACTCCTATCTTTCGTTCGTTCATTGGAAAACTGTTAATATACACAGTACGAGTAAAATTGTATTGTTTCACATTTTCATAAGTATAAAAAAGAAATCAATGTTATAAGAAAAGCAAGCGCTTTACTATATTCACACAAATAAGAAAAATATTTAAAACGAGTGTACTAAAAAAATTATTTTAATTTGGGAGTTTCAATTTCTTTTGTGTACATGTAATGTGTGATAATTAGTCATATGATCTTGAAGGGCTCTGGAAGTCATCAACACACAAAACACTTTTATTACTCGGAAAGAAAGAAAGCAGCAGCTTCAATCAAGTCAAACAAAGTTTCTCGATCTTAAATAAATGGTCGGTGGTTGAGACACCTTAAACTTGCTGTAAATGATGGGGATGGTGGATGAAAGACAATTTATTGAATACTTGTTACAAAAAGAGATTAAGATGATTATTTGGTTTGATAATTATGAATGAAAGAAAAAGTTCGTCCATTCTGCACTAACAAATATATGAATGTACGGGAAGAGTCACATGAGAAGAAAGACTTTCTATGAAGGTTCCTCATGTCCCTCATGTGCAAAGCATTCATTCTCCGAAATCAACTACCAGACTAAGTCTCCCGGTCCCGGAGTTCCTGTTAGATTTAAATGATATGGTTAAGATGAGCTATTGATGCGACGCCCCAAGTCTTCCTGCCTGTTGGAGACGGCACGGCTGCTTAGCTTGCCTTGAGCGATGGGGCATGTGTTGATGCTGTCAACGCAACACATTTTTTTTTATTAAGAATCGACTATTTTAACCTTTTGAGGTTTATTTTGGTTAATTTGAAAAGGAAAAAAATACTCCATCAGCTTTTTTCAACGATAACTTTAAAAGAACATGAAATAATCGTTCTTGCAGAGGTCCTCGAATCACATGTAATCGTGTCGCTGGATCTGCTCAAACCGAGAGAACATCAGAAGTTGCATCCACTCACATCCGCATCACCTGTGAGGTGTAAAACCATCAAACGGAAACATTCACTTAATTGGCTTCTGTTGGGAGCTCGGGGGCTGTAAGTTGTGCCTAGGCTTCTCATACTCACGGTTGACAGAGAAGTTAGTTGGTAAATGGACGGATGGATGGTTCCTTGATAATATTATCATCGAGATACAATTCCTTCAATGTATCTTTTTGGATGCTCCAGAGCCAACTGGGTATCTTTTGAATACATTAATAAAAGTATGGGTTTAAAAATACATTAATTCGGAAGCAAAAGTCGTTCGTTCATTGGAAAACTGTTAATATACACAGTACGAGCAAAATTGTATTGCTTCACATTTTCATAAGTATAAAAAGGAAATAAATGTGTTGACATTACGGATTATCTCGGGCCTATTTTTGAACGGGTTAAAGCCCATGAGATGAATGTAAGGGACGAAATGAGATATGGGCTTATACTAAGTCTATAGCTCATGTCTACACAAGTCATTGTAGCCTGAGGCCACACGCCTTGGGAGAGATGAAAAGCAGTTTGTTAAAAAAACTCTGAGATCTCCGGAAGGTAGTTTAGATTGGGAGGATCTTTTGAGAACGTGACAAACATCCCCGGGCCTGCAAGATTGAATATAAAAGGGAAAAGATCTTCCCTAAAAAGATACGATCAATCAAACAAACAGAAGCTTTGCTTTGCTCGTCACCCCGTAGTTATTAGATACCCCGACCTGGGTGGACTCGCGAGAGTTCTTTGGTCCTCACTTCCACCACCAGAGTGAGTAACCGTAGCTCTGGTAAATAAACTCCGTCAGTACTCCACCGTCGGGACGAGCAACCGTAGTCCCAGCAACCAATCCCGCCTTCATTCCGCCACCAAGTGGCGTTTTCTATTGGAAGGCGGCGTTTTTCTAGTAATATCAAACGACAATAATTAATTTAGGAAATAATTGTCGATATAAAAAGGAGATTAGAGATGATTATTTAGTTTCATAATTATGGATGAAAGCAAAAGGTCATCCATTCTACACTAACAAATATATGAATGTACATAAAAGTCGCATGAGGAGAAAGACTTAAGTCTCTCGAAGTTCCAGTTGGAATTAAATGGTATAAGAAGAGTTCAGCAAATGACACAACGCCCCAAGTCTTCCTGCCCGTTGGAGACGGCGTGGCTGCTTAGCCTGCCGTGGGCGATGGGGCATGTTGACGCTGTCAACGCAACAACTTTTTAATATAAGAATCGACTGTTTTAAGCTCTTGAGGTTTATTTCAGTTAATTTGAAAAAACAAATTACTCCTTCATGTTCTGTATGCATCACAAAACCTTTGTCCTCTGTGAACAATATGTCTTTATAACATAAGCTTCTATACTCTCTTTAACAAAAACTATATGGTTCTGTAAAATGCAAAACTCGTATTCGCACTTATGTAGGGGGAGCTACTTGCAAAAATATTTGCCTCAAATGTTTTTTCATCATGAAAATGATAAATGTTTTTTCATCATCAAAATGGAAAGATTGTTGAATAGGTTTTGATAATGATGAGCCTTGACCTTGTTTGAAACAAAAGTCAAACATCTACCCTATAGAAGCTACACACGTTGAGAACTTTCTGTATGAAATATTTTTGTAATTGAATGATTATTTAGTAATTTTTTAATTGTAAAAATAAAATGAATTGATCGAGATATTAATTTAATTGAAATCCCTCTATTACGTTTCCATTTTCCACAGAAGTAAATATATCGCCTATTTATGGTAAGATTTTGCAAGGTTGTCTTCAACCTTTTGTGGATCAATCTGACTACTAATGAACCATTATTTGGGATGATAATTTACGTCATATGTCTAGGTTCGTTGTAATAAACATCCTGGATAAAATGAAATCGAATTTGGTGATTTTGGAAGTTAATCTTGGATTATTTCTATTCGTATAAGGTACATGATCATATTCACTTAGAAACCTTCTTTGTCACATAATTCATGGGGATATCATCAAATCATAATCATTTTGATATGATATGATTACCTAAATAATATCTGTTTGAGTATCTCGTTTTGTAAATATAATATTGTAATACTATCCAACATTTACTTTCTTTATGCGCAGATGACTGATTGGCCAAGATTCAAATTCTACATTTAGTCTAGGTCATTTTGTATAATTAGGAGATTATTCAGCTTCATTTTCTGGTAATTGCAATATGTGTATCATATTATACCTGGGAGCTACGAGGGACTCTTGGTTAGAGGCTGCAGGTGACGCTGGTGGAGGCGTGCTGCTAATTAATTATGTACATTCATAATTATGGATGAAAGCAAAAGGTCATCCATTCTACACTAATAAATATATGAATGTACATAAAAAGTCACAGGAGGACAAAGACTTAATATGAAGGTTCCACGTGTCATTCATGTCCCAACCATTTATTCTCCAAAAACAACGACCAGACTAAGTCTCACGAAGTTCCTGTTGGAATTAAATGATATAAAAAGAGTTGAGCAATCCACACGACACCCCAAGTCTTCCTGCCCGCTGGAGACGGCGTGGCTGCTTAGCTTGCCGTGAGCGATGGGGCGTGTTGATGCTGTCAACTCAAAAAACTTTTTTATATAAGAATCGACTGTTTTAAGCTCTTGAGGTTTATTTCAATTAATTTGAAAAAACAAATTACTCCTTCATGCTCTGTATGCATCACAAAACCTTGTGCTATGTGAACAAATGTCTTTATAATAGAAGCTTCTATGCTCTGTTTAACAAAAACTATATGGTTCAGTAAAATGCAAGACTCGTATTCGCACCTATGTAGGGGGAGTTGCTTGCAAAACTATATGGATGTAAGGAAATCCATCCTTGGATAGGGGTCACTGTCTGCTTGTGTAGGGTTCACTACGTGCTCGCGTGGGGTACGCCACGAAGTCGTTGTCCCGAGGGAATTGCACTTGGTTACCTTTGTTAGTCACGTTAACACGTGCAGCGAGTCACATTTGGTAGAGAACCTCTTGGTCTATGAAGTAGAGGGTTGACACATTTGGTACATTACCTTCTAGTCTGTGCAGTGCAACTCAATTACCTTTGATATAGAACCTTTCGGTCTGTGCTATAAAAGTCGATCGCATATCACGTTATGTAATCTCTACTACGTTACGTAAGAGTGATAACCATCTAAATTTTGGGTGATGAGTTGATGTAGACAACTAGCCGAACCGCTATAAAAGTCTTACGTCAATCAAAAACATTACAGTCACATTCGTACATTCTTTCTTACAGAAACCTGTCTTTACGGTTCTATTTTACATAAGCTTTCTTCCGCCGCGAGGTTTGTCGAAAAGGAGTTAAAAATCCTTAATTTGACTTTAACACTAATTCACCTCCTCTTAGTGTAACAAAAATATTTAAAACGATTGTACTAAAAAAATTAATTTAATTTGGGGGTTTCAATTTCTTTTGTGTACATATAATGTGTGATAATTAATCATATGATCTTGAAGGGCTCTCGAAGTCATCCACACGCAACACACTTTTATTACTCAGAAAGAAAGAAAGCAGTAGCTTCCATCAAGTCAAACAAAATCTCCCTGTCTGAAATAAATGGCCGGTGATTGAGACGCCTTAAACATGCCGTGAATGATGGATGGGGCGGTGGATGATGTTGTCAATGTAATAAATGCTATCGACGCTACACCCCAAGTCGTCCTGGCTGTTGGAGACGGTACGGCTGCTTAGCTTGCCGTGAACGATGGGGCGTGTGTTGATGAACTCATTGTAACAACTTTTTTTATATAAGAATCGACTATTTTAAGCTCTTGAGGTTTATTTCAGTTAATTTAAAAAGAAAAAAATACTACTTCAGCTTTTTTCAAAGATAACTTTAAACGAACATGAAATAATCGTTCTTACAGAGGATTTTTACGTTCGATACGCAAGTATACTCGGCACAACACAATTTTAGCATGACACTAATCTTGTAGCATTTTGGATAGGAGAAATGGACAGGGGTTGGGATAAAGCTCTCTTACATTGTAATTTTTTAATGTACGAGAGGCTGCATGCTTAATTAATACACAGCATATCATCATCATGTTGAAGCAGCAAACAAAGAAAAATCCAGAAACATTCCTCAATACATCTTAAGTTCGATTCTCACGGTTTAGCTTCGACCATTCCTTCGTTGGACACCCTTCTTCCTCTTGGACATTTTCCTATAACTAGCTTCGAGTCTGATGACCATTCGAACTAGCCAGAGAGGCCTTCCTATTTCCAGCACCGTGTATCCCAATGATATTCCGGTTCCCATCCCAGTCCCAAAACCCAACACCACATACTTCCACTCCAGCCACCCTCCGCCCTCCTCCTCTCCACCGTCCTTTCCTTCCGATGGTGGGTGCGCTTCCTCATTTCCCTGACCGCACAATCTCGTGAGCGGAATCCCACAAAGTCCGAGAAAATATCTAAAACGAGAGTATTAAAAGAATTAATTTAATTTGGGGATTTCAATTTCTTTTGTGTACATGTAATGTGTGATAATTAGTGATATGATCGTGAAGGCTCTGTAAGTCGTCCACACGGAAACACTTTTATTACTCAGAAAGAAAGCAACGGCTTCCATCAAGTCAAACAAAGTCTCCTGGTCAGAAATATTCTTTTATGAGCTAAACAAAAAATCATATCTTAATCTCATAATTTAGTTGTTACTAATGTTCAAATATTTAGAAACAATTATAAAATTAAAAAAAGACAGGATAAAAAGCGATTGAAGTTGATAAATATGGAAAGAAAAGGAAAATACAATGAGAACATCATGGCGTTTTCTATAGGAAGGAGGAGTTTCTCTAGTAATAACAAAAGATAATCATTAATTCAGTAAATAATTGTCGTTACAAAAAGGAGATTAGAAATGATTATTTAGTTTCATATTTATGGATGAAAGCAAAAGGTCATCCATTCTACACTAACAAATATATGAATGTAGATAAAAAGTCACAGGAGGAGAAAGACTTAATATGAAGGTTCCTCGAGTCATCCATGTCCCCACATGCGCAAAGCATTCATTCTCCAAAAACAACGACCAGCCGAAGTTCTTGTGGAATTAAATGGTATATGAAGAGTTGAGCAATCGACACGACGCCCCAAGTCTTCCTGCCCGTTGGAGACGGCGTGGCTGCTTAGCTTGCCGTGAGCGATGGGGCGTGTTGATGCTGTCAAGTCAACTTTTTTATATAAGAATCGATTGTTTTACGCTCTTGAGGCTTATTTCAGTTAATGTGAAAAAAAAATTACTCCTTCATGCCCTGTATGCATCACAAAACATTTGTGCTCTGTGAACAACCTGTCTTTATAACAAAAGCTAGCACGGGTTTAGCGTATGATGTATTTGGAATCATATGGTTCTGTAAAATGCAAGACTCTTATTCGCACCTATGTAGGGGGAGTTACTTGCAAAAATACTTGCCTCAACGATAAATGTTTTTTCATCATAATAAAGGGGGGAGATTGTTGAATAGGTTTTGATGATGAGCCTCGACCTTGTTTGAAACAGAAGTCAAACATCTACACTATAGAAGCTACACACGTTGAGAACTTTCTGTATGAAACATTTTTGTAATTATATGATTATTTAGTAATTGTTTAATTACGAAAATAAAAGGAATTGATCGAGATATTAATTTGATCGAAATCCCTACGTATCCTTTTTTGACATAAGTAAATATATCACATATTTATGGTAAGGTTTTGCAAGGTTGTCTTCAACCTTATGTGGATCAATTTGACTATCAATGAACTATTATTTGGGATGATTATTCACATCATATGTGTAGGTTCTTTATAATAAACATCCTGGATAGAATGAAATCGAATTTGATGATTTTGGAAGTTAATCTTAGATTATTTCCATTCGTAGAAGGTTTCAGATTCACCTAGAACCTTCTTTATCACATAATTCAAGAGAATATCATCAAATCATAATCATTTTTGTATGATATGATTACCTAAATAATATATGTTTTAGTGCCTCGTTTTATAAATATAATATCACGATATTATCTAACATTTACTTTCTTTTATATGCCTTCATTCTCTGGTGATTGAAATGCGTGTATCATATTGTAAAATACAGAGAGCGTACTGAGAGCTTGTATTTTTCGTTTGAACTTTGTTAGTCACACACGATGGAACCTAGCTGTGGAAGGCTGCATCGTTGGTGAAGTCTTTTGGGAGAGTGACCTGGGGGCTACAAGGGACTCTTGGTTGGAGGCTGCAAGAGACGTTGGTGGAGGCGTTCTGCTGGAGGCTGGCATAACCAATGTACAGTGGGTCAGAGAGAAGGGCAGATACCTTGGGACCTCAAAAGGTGAGGGACTGATCGGCTTCTGTGGCGTAACATTCTGTGTGTGCAGAAACTTAGGAAAGAGGCTGATGTCTGCTTATGTGGGGCTTGATGCATGCTTGCGTAGGGCTTGCTACGTGCTTGCATGGGGTTTGCCACGTAGTCGCTATCTCGAGGAGGTCGGACAGGTCGTGTGGAGTGGCCGGAGGGAAAATCCATCCTTAGACAGGGGTCACTGTGTCCTTGCGTAGGGTTCGCAGCGTCCTCGCGTGGGGTACGCCACGAAGTCGTTGTCCCAAGGGGATTGCACTTGGTTACCTTTGTTAGTCACGTTAACACGTGCACCGAGTCACATTTGGTACAGAACTTTCTGGTCTGTGATGTGGAGGATTGACATATTTAGTACATAACATTGTGGTCTGTATTGTGCAACTCAATTACCTTTGGACAGAACATTTCGGTATGTGCTATGAAACTCAGTCATTCTAGTACAAAATTTTCTTATATGTGCTGTGCAACTCAGTCATTCTAGTACAGAACCTTCTGGTATGTGCTGTAAAGGTCGATCGCATATCACCTTATCTAATCTTTACAACGTTAAATATGACTGATAGCCATCCAAATTCTGGGTGAAGAGTTGATGTAGGCAAGTAGCCGGAACCACTATAAAAATCTTGCGTCCATCAATAAATTGCAATCACATTCGTACGTTCTTTCGTACATAAACATGTCTTTACGGTTCTATTTTACAGAAGCTTGCTTCCGCTGTGAGGTTTGTCGAAAAGGAGTTAAAAATCATTAATTGGACTTTAACACTAATTCACCTCCTCTTAGTGTAACAAAAATATTTAAAACGAGTGTACTAAAAAAATTAATTTAATTTGGGGGTTTCCTTGGAAATAATGATTTGGCCATTGAAATTATTCGATCTTAAACTGAGAACCTTCAACGGAAGATTTCCCAACCAATGGGGGAATGAACATGTTATTTTATTGTTGTCAACATCCAATACTTCCAATTGCTTACAATTTTATAGAGATCTTGGCAATGGGCCTCGAGTTGATTTCTACTGAGATCAAGTAACGTAAACAAACTTTCTTCATAAAAAATCTTTGGAATCTAACTGCCAAACTCATTCTCACGTAGGTTCAAGAAAACAAGACCTAAGGTAAGTTTCTTCAGGCATTCAGGCAGGATGCCCATGAGACTATTATTTGACAAGTCTAGCATCAGAAACTTGGTAGCATTACATATCAGTGAAGAGAGGTTCCCCAAAAAATGATTATTGGAAACATAAATAATATGAAGTTGTGGCGGGCGGAACTGGAAGCGGGCCATCAAATTTATTGTTCGACAGATCAATATAACCCCAATAAACTGACCGAAGAAAGATGTCTGTGGGCCACCGACCACCGAGATTATTGTCCCACAAATTAAGAGTATTAATGGATGACGTGGATAACCAGGTGGGGGGAGCACCGTCGATGCCATTATAACTGACATCAAGGTTCCACAAATATGTGCAGTTGGCCAAAGAAGGTGGTAGAGGCCCACTCAATGAATTGTAGCTCAAGTCCAAGTACAGTAAATCAATCTCAACTTGTTGTGTACTAGCCATTACTTTCTCGCTAACAAAATGAAAATCAATCTCCACATGCTTTGTCCGAGCATGAATAATTGGATTTGCTGCCAGCTGAATAGTACTCACATTATCACAATAAATCGTTGGAGTTTGTTTTTCAAGTACTTGGAGTTCTTTTAGTAAACCTTGTATCCATACTACTTCAGCAACTCCATCAGCAGGGGCTCGGAATTCAGCTTCGGTGCTTGAGAGAGACACCACCCGCTGTTTATGTGATGCCCATGAAATCAAATTCATACCCAGAAAAGTGCAGTACCCTCCTGTGCTCTTCCTATCATCTGGGCAGCTTGCCCAATCAGCATCAGTAAAGCAAGTAATATCTAAAGAATCAGCAGCTGCCAATGTAAGTCCATGAGAGATAGTTCCTTTGAGATATCTCAGAATTCGTTTTTCTGCTTGTAGATGAACCGTAGTAGGTTGTCTCAGAAATTGACATGTATTATTGAGTACAAAACTCACATCAGGTCTTGTAATTGTGCAGTTCTGCAGAGCACCAACCAAGCTACGATATACAGTGGAATCAGCTAACACTTTCCCTTCATACTTAGACAATGGACGTGTTGTTGCCATTGGTGTGACCACTGGTTTGCAATCCAACATACCAGCCTTCTCTAACAGTTCTCTGATGTACTTTTCGTGGCATAAATGTCTAGTACCAAGTTTTTTTGTGACTTGAATTCTAAGAAAATAGGACAGATCACCAAAATCTTTTAAAGTAAGCACACTATGCAGTTGCGGAAGTAAATTTGTAATCCCAGATTTGTTAGAACCAGTAACAATAATATCATCAACATACACTAGAATTATTATCATTCCTTTAGTCGTATACTGGTAAAACAAAGAGGCATCAGCCTTTGAATTTTGAAAATCCCACTGAAGCAAACAATTACTCAGTTTCATATACCAAGCTCGAGGGTTTTGCTTTAAGCATATATAGCTTTCTTCAAACAACAGACATGAGATGGATACTCTAAATCCTCAAACCCTGGAGGCAGTTGCATATACACTGTTTCCAGAAGGTCCCCATTTAAGAACGCATTAATAGAACTTATAGAGATTCAATGGCCGTAAAAATAACCAGCATGGGATGATGATGATGATGAAATTGTAAGAAAATCAAATCAATCCAAGATCACCGTAACCGAATTCAGGACACGAAAAGTGCGGAAAACATAGTTACGTACCTGGCATTAACATATCTCTATAATAACCCGATTATCAAGCATTTAGCGCAATATCTATTTAAGAACCGTTGTCCGACAAGATCTGCAAAACATAAGGAGAAATCGGTAATTTGGGTCTTCTTCTCCCTGACTTACCGACGATCGATGGAGCACCACTGTTAGGGTTAGAGCAAGCGGGAGAGGGGACCTAGCACCTATTGATAAAAAAAAGTGTGATGAGTCCTTTCATCACGGGCTTAAGTCAACACGTAGGCCTACACCGAATGTCTTCCTGCCCACATCAATCAGATTGTGCAAAAACTCAAATAAAAGATCACCTAAACTGAACGAGCTATCATGCATTGTCTCGTATACGGCCTATTTTATAAAAAACTGAAATCGATAATTGATTATAACTCAACGGAAATTTTATAAAAACAAAGTAAAATAATAAAGGTAAAAATAAAATTCCAACAGAAAAACATGCATCTTCTCTCATTATTGTGAAATTTTGTTACTCAAAGGGGATTACTATTAAACCGAAGAGACAACATTTTAAAGGGGGATCAAACATAATCAACATCCAACTAATTATTATTAACAATCCCCTCCCTCTGAAGTCCCGGGTGAAAGACTATTCTCAGAGAGCAACATTGTCTGACGTTTGCACAGCAACTGAGATTAATTGGGTGATGGGGTTAAAGACTGAGATGTAGACGCCAGGAGTCTTCCCACCCGTCGGAGACGGCTGATAAGTCAAACATGCTTAACTCCTTTTTCATTTCTTTCTTCTTCTGAAAAAATAATGGTAAAATCAGTAAGACTTGGTCTTTGTCAAATGTAAGTTCATCTCTCGACCTGCAAAACATTCCCCATTTTGTCTTTATCTCTCCGCAATCTACTCTGTTAAATAAAATATGTCATGCAGATGGAATCAATCATCCTTTTGGATGAACAGCGTCCATTCAGATAGATAGGTAGATAGTTAGAAGGTCCCAAGTGATTGCTGTTACCACGCACAGCGCACGAGTTTCCCACAAAGCAGATAGCACGCGAGAAAGTCTCGAGAGTAACTGGGAGTTTGGTTACGGGGAGAGAGAGGCGTTGGGAATATCCTTGCTTCTTCCTTCACTTTAGGACATTGAGGAAGCATTCCCACTTTTCTGCGTGGCTTATCGGTAGTCTCTTGTGGCTCTGTTGTAGCTCTCACAAGGTGGTGGACTCCTACTGATTGAGGTGGTTGATAAACCACTGTTGGCAAGGCATTGCAGGACTCCGTTTTTAACCGTCGCGTGAAAGTAATATAGGCCACAATCATTTTGCCTGCCATCACCGGATGACTGCACCCGAGGGCCTTTGCGAACAAGATAAATGACCAACCCCTAACTTTTAGCTCTTTACCTGATAGGAAATCACAGTTGCTAGTTGATTAAGGTTGTCTGCACACTCAAAGGAAAGTATTAATTATTTTATGATACCATCTAAACAAGAAAAATATCTAAATTATTTTATGTGGGTGCATACAAGTAACATATGATAATTAATCATTATTCGGTGTACATAATATTTTACTAAATGTGCATATAAGTGCGGACTGGACAAAGACTTTATGAAGGCTCTAGAGGTCATCCCCCCAACCACAACATTTTATTCTCAGAAAGCAACTCTGTCTCACGTTAGTCCACCAGAGACAAACAAAGTCTCCCTATGTTTCCATCCGATATAAATGGCTGATGGATAAGACGAGATCAAAGTCATTGTACCCCGTCGGAGACGGTAACGACACTTAACTTGCTGTGAACGACGGGGTGCATGATGCTGTCAAGGGAAGAAGAATATAATTCCATGATAATTGACTCGTCTAAGTCATTCGGGAACTATATATTTGAAGTTTTGGATATTTTTTTCTGTTAATTTGCGAAAAGACTCACTTCCAAATTAACAGAAATTACAGAGATTCAATGGCCGTAAGTCACTAGTGACCTTGATCGACTTTATTTGTTTTTGCAATTCGTTGTTTATTCCTCGTTTAATCTTTTCCCGGAGACTACATCCTCGAACCTCTGTTTCATTTGCCAAATATATTCTCGACGTGTTTGAATGTTCTACAAAGTTTTTTGAATTTAGGAAGATTAATCAACACGAACGCCTGATAGAACCAACCATAATCATTAGAAGAAGGGCTGACTTGATGTTCCCAATCGTAATGAGACATAGGCATTTAGGCAGAGATCCACATAACCCACAGACAATAACTGGGGGAGAGAATTCGATACCAAACTCAGACTCTATAAAGGCAAAAACTGAAGCTCCAGAAAGCAGAGAGGTGTTGCATCCACATCCGCATCACATGTGTGGTGTAAAACCATCAAATAGAAACATTCACTTAATCAAAAGGGAGTGAAATGCTTACTTAAGGGTTGTTTCTCTTGATCGAAAATATTGAACATACTCTGTCGTCATAACATTTAGCTTTGAAGATGTATGAGTAATGATTGTTGTTTGCGACTCACACGCTTTCATGAAGAATTATGTCCCTTATAACTAAAGATTAGGTTTGATTGCAATAATGAGTTGCATCGTCTCGTGTACAATGACTAGTTCTAATAACCAAAATTTCATATCTCTATATATACACACATTAAACAAATGTTTGCATGAGTGAGGTTAAGTCGACACAACTCTAAAAATTTCGATTTTCATTTCTCTTTGAGGTTTCTTGTTGGAACACTTGGTTTTTGAGGACCTACATATTTATTTTCTTTTCTTAAGTACTCTTTGGAGGGATATTTGCAGATTATTCCCCTTCGCAACTTAATAACGAGGGCAAATAATTTCTTAAAGAGATTGTTCTGTGCGTGGTGAAATCATACATGTTGTTAGTTGGTGATCAAGATGGAAGCTTTATCACCGGTCATGATCAAATCAGCATGCTACGATTTGAGAACCATCGAAAAAGGAGGTAGGAGTTCAACAGGTTCGAGTGGAAAACGTAAACCCGGAACTTGTGGAAAATTAACATTGAAGAAAGGGAGAGTTTGCAGCCATTCTTCTAAGCTCCTGGTGGCTTAAACGGGGGATACAATTTCTAGACTCCTCTTTTGAACAAAAAGAAAATGGGAAAGAAGCTGATGCAGTACAACTAGGTAATGTCCGTATTTACTGTACGGACATAGATTTTGGTCACCTCCAGCCCAATCACATCACGCCAACTGTCCCAAGGGCAATTTAGTCTAGTCGGTTTATAGTTTTAAAACAAGACGTAGTAGTTGTGAAGCCGCCCCGCCACTCCAACAAATATGAGTCCCAACCCATTATTTTATCGAAATAGCAGGGCCATGGGCCTGAACTAAACATCTCCGTAAGGCCCACATTTCCAAACATATCTATACGAAGCCCATTTATACAATGAATTATTTAAACAAGCTTATTTCAATCATCTAATTAGAACCCCCCAAAGATTTTCTTAAGCCTATGGTTTCTTAAAGATCAAGCCTTGCCTAAGGCTTACCTTTGTGGAGACACCTCTCAGATGCGGCTGCTTTACGCATCAGAAAAAGCCCATAAACATAAGAGAGCACTTAACTGTTTCCCAGATAAGTTTGTAGCTGGTCATAAATGTAAGACACAATTAAATAGCATAGAGACGATTGCAGAGGAAGATTATCAGGTAGCTGCAGATTCTGGGAAGAACAAACAGAAGAGGTGAATGACGATCCACCACCTTTAATTTCACTTAATGCAATAATTGGAAATCCTGCTTCTCAAACAATGGAAGTCGCTGGGAAAGTTAAGGGAAGCAATTCGGTCATTCTTATAGACTCAGGAGGCGGCACATACAACTTCCTGAATGAAGGGACAACAACAAGCTAGGTTGCAAAATCAAGACAATCTGTCCGGTGGCAATATCTATGGGAAACATCCATTAACACTGTCCTAAATTTTATTGTCTATTATAAATAGAAGGATTGTCCAGAGCTACGAAATAGGAGAGTCGGATCGACTCAAGTTTAGATCCTCACGCTCCGAGGTCACTGCGAGGACTCGGGGTGAAACTTTCTCAGGGTCATTCACTGGAAAATGAAACACGTTAAACGAAAAGGACCGGGAAAGAAGAAAAAGAAACAGGAAAGGAAAAGGGAACACCATCCTGGACAATGTCACTGTCTAAACCGCTGAGAATTTTCCAAGAATAGGGCCAAAAGTGTGACGAGTTTCATTGACTATTAGGCTGAAGACAATTTGCAGAAGGCATCTTAAGCGCGATGCCGTCTCCTGACAGGATAAGAAGACTTTGACTCTGGTGGGCGACGTCTACATCTCGTCTCATCCATCGGCTATTTATCTCCGATGGGGACACCACACGATGAGACTTTGACTCCCTGGTACGCATCCTAGATCTCTCCAACAATAATTTTGAGGGAAATATGACGGACAAATTCATCAGTGAACTGCTTGGCTTGACACAATGTAATATTTACTATTTCTCCGATCAATATATGATTCTGTATTATGTGAACGGAGGATATTACTCGGTGATGATTGATTTGAAAGGGGTTGAGACAGATGATGAAGATCAATGTGCAATTTGCAATGCTCGATTTTGTGAGCAATCGCTTCGAGAGAGAGATTTATAAAATCATTGGATTTACTTAAATCGTTCAAGGTTTGAATTTCTCTCACAACCACTTTATTGGAGGGATCCCTCCATCTATTGGGAATTTGATAAATCTGGAATAGTTGGACTTCTCTTCTAACCATTTAATGGGAGAAATTCCAAAGGAATTGGTGAAACTATCATTCCTTGAATTTTTGGATCTCTCACGGAACAACCTCACGGGGCCTATACCACTGGGAGGATAGTTCAACACCTTTTCGAATAGTTCGTTCCAAGAAAATTCTGAACTTTGTGGAATCCAACTCACAAGGTCGTGGGGTCATGGAAACAAGGAAGCACAGCCATCGTCGGAAGGAAAGGATGATGGAGAGGAGGAGGGTTGGCCTGTTACACATTGACAAACTATGTTGCCTCTCTTACTCTTTTTAGAGAAAAAACATGAAAATAAGAATAAAATAAGATTTAATAGCCCGTTTGGTTTCCGGAATAGAATGGATCAAACCAAACGCAACATAAGAGTGATTTATCCCAACTACTGTGTTGGTTTGGATCAAGGCTAGTGGAGAAGAATTCTTCTGTTCTTGTCTTTTGTCATTTCCTATTGTCCTTAGTGGTGTCTCTTTATTTCTTTTTGTTTGGTCTATTTAAGTGTTGTGATGTAATGGTTTCCAAAATCACTCTATTATTCTGTCAATTTAAAATCCAGAAGAGAGCATTTGCACAAAGATTGTTTGGGTTTTCTTAAGTTTAGGTTCGGCCTCCATCCGGAGAAGGTCGCTACAGAAGCTAACGTCTGCAGAAGGTTATGTTGTTTTCCATTTCGCTTCGATTGTAGTTTTTGCTATTTGCTGATTTGTTTCCTCAATGTGAGAACATACGTACTGTTTATTTCTCCCATCTGAAGATACCCGTTTACTGCTCTCTTTGTCACCACTGCTAAATAATTAGCATAATAATAGATTAGCCAACTTTGATTACTCGGTCATCGGCAACAAAATAAAACGTATAAACATTTGTTGTTTTACATGAGCCTGATGTTTGGCAGGGAATTTAGGAACGACCTCTTTCTCCTTGTATGTGTCCATGCTGTAACTTGAACAGCGGTTAAGGTTTATTCTGTAACACCACATCTTACCACAATCTGGAAATTAGACTAATACATTTTTGTATGGTGATTAGATGGTATGACCGTGTTATCGTATTCTCAGATTTTGCTACTTGTGTGGTATATTCAAGTTATCGGGCTATTCCTGGGAAAGGCTTGCCAGGGCCAAATGTCCGCAGGGGGCTCCACCAGATAAGAATGCGGCACAATAATTTCGAATGTTCAGTCCAATTAGCCTGACAAAGACCACCATAGAGATGGCCGCGGATGTCTGGTGCCCCAGTTATTGGATTGTTGCCGGATACTATTTGAATGGTTCGACCATGATGTGCAGTTGGCCAAGGATGTGGGCAACTACCCACTCAATAAATTGTTGCTCAAGACCAACCTTTGTATATTTGTTAGATTACCGAGACATTGAGGAATAAGTCCCACTAAATTATTTTCACTTAACTCTACGGAGGACAGAGAAGTTAGCTGGCATATGGATGGAGGGATGCTTCCGCCAATAATATTATCATCAAGAACCAAATCCCCCAATGTGTCAATTCCGATGCTCCAGAGTCAGCTGGGTATCTCTTGTATCTTGTTCCCGGAGAGGTAAAGAAATCTCAGTTCCTTTGAGAGAGACAAGAAGGAAGGGAACTTGCTCTGATTGCAACTATCCATATACAAATCTTGGAGCTTCGGCAATGAGAACCCGTGGTTTGCATCCTCACCCAAGATGGAGAGTCCAGATAGATCGAGGAACTGGAGATCCACAAGGGTTGGCAATATCCCCAGGTCAAACTCACCGGTGAAACTGTTATTTGATATATCCAAGTAAGTCAATCACGAGAGGTTTCTGATTGAATTGGGAACTGCTCCCGTGAAATTGTTCCCCGATAGATCCATGTATGCACTCAACTCGCAAAACACTTGATATTTCTCAGAAAGCAGCAACTTCTGTCTCACGTTTGCCCGCCAGAGTCAAAGTCTTCTTACCCCCCTTTCGGAAACGGCAATACGCTTAACCTTTCTATTTTTTTATTTTTTCGTAAATCAACAACATGCTTAACTTGGTATTATGTATGATGCTGTCAATGTAATAAGAACTTTATTTCACGAGAAATTAACTATTTCGAGTTGTTCATACGAAGGATGTTTCTTTATGTAAATTTACGAGAAAAGTGCGAAATAAGTTTCGTACTTTACGAACATGTCTCATGTTTTACGAACGGAAATACGAAACTGATTCGTAAGCGTTTCATACTTTCTACGAAAGAGTTTCGCACTTTAGGAAATATTTACGAATAAGTATGAACAAAAGTATGAATAAGTTCGTAAATGTTTTATAAAGTACTAAACTCATTCATACGAAACTCTAAGTATATTTCGTAAAAAAAGTACGAAACTGTTGAAGTTTTTGTACTCGAGTGGCACATAGAAAAATAGCATCTTCCGTGAGTCCCCTGCTTTGATTTTCGATTTGTCTTATCTCAACCCACTCTAGTCATTGGTCTTTCTTATTAATTTATAAAATATATATATATATATATAATAGAACTTTTTATCTTCCTTAGTTTTATTATACCAAAAAGAGTCCTAATTTATAAAAGTTCTCGAACACAGTAACGCTTTGTTTCTGTTATCAATTGTTACGTTTATCTTTAGTTTTTATTCTAAAATATTTCAATAATGATGACGAGGGAGGACTGGAATAATGTAACTTTTACTATCCAAATTCCATGAAATACTGAAAAGAAAGAACAATATTTCTTCTTCTTCTTCTTCTTATGATTATAGCCTTGGTCTTAATATCCCACCCTCCTCTGGTCTTTGGTCTTTCTTAATTTTACATGATTCTGCTTGTCTGTGGCGAGGATGCCCAGAATACGATGAGCTCGCTGTGGTCGTCGAGGGAATTGGACTTCTCGTTGATCTCTCCAAACTTGCTGGAGAGAATCCTGAGGGCGACTCCAGCGATGGAGTCCGCATACGCGGAAGCACACGAGACGACGACAATGATGGAGACCTTGGGAGATAACTTGCGAGGGTTGTTGAAGAACAAGAGTATGACTTGCAAGGCCAGGCTCGCAAGACCATCTTTCTCTTTCATCCCTTTTAGTCAGAATTTAATTGATTTGTTCAAAAAGTTTTTTTATTGAATTAAATTGGAACTAGTTAAAATGAAAAAAAGAAGTTTATAAAATTTGTAAAAGAGTAATTAATAAAAGAATGAGTCATGGAGAATATATCAGGTTCCCATCAAGTCAAACAAAGTCTCCCAGTGGACATAAACAGCCGGTGATTGAGACGCCTTAACTTGCCGTGAATAATGGGGATGGTGGATGATGATGTTGTAAATGTAAGAAGCACTTTATTTCATTATCAGAAATGAATATTCCAACCCCCTCCATCCATACTTAATTCATACGTGAATCACGCTTATGATGTTTTTCTCTGTTAAAATTTGCGAGAAGACACTCGTCCAGTCATAAGTTTTCTTTTCAAATATAAAATTTTTTTAAAAATAGAAGTAACTAATTTATAAAAAAAAATAACTAAAGTACGACACAATCTTCCCTCATTTTAACTTAGAAAGGACAAACAGACACTCTACAAATACTCCAAGGGAGGAATTAGATGTTGCAAACTATTTCTTTATGGGCTAAACAAAAAATCATATCTTAATCTTAAATTTAGTTGTTAGGAATGCTCAAATATTTAGAAACAAGTATAATGAGAACACGATTGAAATTAGTTTGTGGTAGAATTGATCATTTGGCATTAAAATTATAATCTACGGAGGCCAACATGCCGGTAATACGGTACAACACAATATATTTTTTAAAAATTATTTAAATTTTGATATAAGGGATTGCATCTTATTAGGAAGAGGATGACTGAACACAGATTCATCTATCGCGGTGTCTTTTAATCCTTCCAGGGGTCGCAACTCAGGTCAGAGGATGGCCATGCATCCAAACAAGGGCCGTCGGGATAAATCTCCCAGCGCATCCTTTGATACATGCTATACTTAAGCCCGTTGTAAATATCGTAATGGTGAAAGCTCCAGGGCCACCGGAAGCTACAGTAGAAAAGCGTGGTGAAAATCAAGCTCGAATGGAAGCAGAAACTCCATGTCTATCCTGCCTTCACGTCGTGAAAGCCCAGGTCGTCGTCCTTAGATTTACAGTGGATGGTGAGCACCTGGTCGACACAGTACTTCATCACCACCGTCACTTTGAACCAGAAAGCATCTGAACCATTGTGGGAGAGGTCCATGATGCGTGCCATCGGGAAAGGATGATTTTCCTTGGAAATAATAACACGACCGTGGAAATGGTTGGATCTTAAACTGATGATCTTCAACGGAAGACCCCCCAACCAATTGGGGAATGAATCTAGTATTTTGTTGTTGCCAACTTCCAGGGCTTCCAAAGATAAGCAATGGGATAGAGATCTCGGTAACGGTCCCTCGAATTGATTTATGCTGAGATCAAGCGACGTCAACATACTTGCGTCATGAAAAATATCTGGAATCTTACCATGAAACTCGTTTGCCTGAAGGTTCAAGATTACAAGACCCCTGGTGACGTTTTCCAGGCAGTCAGGTAAGGCCCCGGTGAGACTGTTATTTGACAAGTCTAGCAACTGAAGATCGGTGACATTGCATAGTAGCGAAGAGAGGCTCCCAGAAAAATGGTTATTGGAAACTGAATAATGAAAAGTCTTGGCGGTTGGAACTGGAAGAGGGCCTTCGAATTTGTTGTAGCTGACGTCAAGAACCTTCAAATATGTGCAATTGGCCAAGGACGTGGGCAACGGCCCACTCGATGAATTGTTGCTCAAGTATAACCCTTGTAATTTCGTAAGATTGCCGAGACATTGAGGAATTATACCTGTCAAATAATTTCCACTCAATTCTATGGAGAACAGAGAAGTTAGTTGGCAAATGGATGGAGGGATACTTCCCTTGATAAGATTATCATCAAGACACAATTCTTCCAAGGTGTCAATTCCGATGCTCCCGAGCCAACTCGGTATCTCAGGAATGTTGTTCCCCCGGAGGTATAGAATTCCCAGTTCCTTTGAGCGAGACAAGAAGGATGGGAACTTGCTCAGATTGCAACTTCCCAGATACAATTCTTGGAGCTTCGGCAATGAGAACCCGTGGTTTGCATCCACACCAGAAACGGAGAGCCCAATCAGATGGAGGAACTGGAGATCCTCGAGGGTTGACAATATCGCCAAGTCAAACTCGCCGATGAAATTGTTATATGATAAGTCCAGATAAGTCAATCGCGAGAGGTTTCCGATTGAATTGGGAACTGCTCCCGTGAAATTGCAATTCCAGAGGGACAAGTAATCAAGACTGGGACTCCACTTGGATTCCGGAAGGGTGCCGGTTAGATAGCGATTCCCCGATATGTCAATCACTTGTAGATTTGGCAGCCCAAAGATAAATTCCGGAAATTTCCCTCCCAACAAACAATCTAAAAGCTTGAGGGAAATCAAAGAAGAAGATAAGTTCATAAAGGATGTAGAAGTGACCGTGGACATATTGACAGACCCAAGATCGAGTTCCTCCAACTGAGTTAGGTTGCTGACGAGCATTCTCGTGGTATGATCTTGCATCTCCAGCCTAAAATTATCAGACAGATCACGGGAAACCACCTTTGACAATTGTGAGATTTCGGTTGGAAGGATGCCTTGAAGCCCAGCATTGGTCAAGTTGAGGCCGATGACGTTGCCAGTGGAATTGTCGCGGGCGATGCCGTCCCAGGAGCAGCAATCCTCGTCCTCCATCCACGAAGCAACTATAGGGCCAGTGATAGAGAAGGACTGTTTAAAACGAAGCAAGGCTTGTCTCTGGTTAGGAAGACAGGGTAAGGAAGAGGTGGATGGTAGGGCCACGAGTAAAAATAAGAAGCAGGGGATGACAACGATGATGAAACCACCTGCATCTTGTCTCATTTTTTTGGGCAAATTTTGTTACTCAAAAACGAGGGAAGAATTTGGCATTGTCATTTTTTAGTGCTCCTAGTAGGTATTTAAAAACATATAATTTTTGTTTTGAAGGAGGATGTAGAGAGGTCATCTCCCCCGACCTGCACCCCCACGCAAAACACTTGATGTTTCTCAGAAAGCAGCAACCTTTGTCTCACGTTTGCCCACCAGAGTCAGTCTTTTTACCCTTGGGAGACGGCAGGAAACACGCTTAATTACTAATAATTGGCCCAGAGCAACACTGGTGACCCCAGCTTTGATTTTGATTCTACTTTGGTCTTTGATCTTTCTTATTAATTTATGAAAATAAATCATGCAGATGGAATCAATCATCACTTTTGGAAGAACAGCTATTTAGATAGAAAGATAGATAGATAGATAGCAGGAGGTCCCAAGTGATTGTTGTTCCACGTGGGAGGAATACCTGTCATGCTGTTGTAACCGACATGAAGTGCCTACAAAGATGTGCAATTGGCCAAGGAGTGTGGGAGAGGCCCACTCAATGAATTGTCTCTCAAGGACAACCCTTGTAAATTGGTAAGGTTACCCAGGCACTTGGTAAAGTTATTCTCTCCAAGATCACCATTTCTTATTTTCAAAAACATTCTGTTGTGTCTCAAATTTTAGCATTCATTTCATGCGACACAGCAAATCCCCGATTTCTAAATAACCCAACATACATTACATATTAGTGAAAAGAGGTTCCCAAAAAAATCGGACGGAACTGGAAGTGGGCCTTCAAATTTGTTGTCCGGCAAATGAATAAAAGGAGCTCATTGTTCTGTTTTCATGAGAGGCTTGTTCTCTAAACACCCTGTACAAATATAGCCTAAACTCCTCTCAAGTCTCTGTCTCTCCTTCAAAACACGTTTCCATAAGTAGCTTTTGTATGTGTAACCCATGCCCCCCTACTCTTCGTACGCCACCTCCCATTCATCTTTTTGTGTCAGTGCTAAGTAACAAAAATTACAACCCCATAGTTTACATTTTCAAAAATCCGCGCCACCAAACTCATTCTTCTAAGGGGTTGTTCAAAGCAGCAAAGTAAAAATTCACCCATGTGCTTATCAAGAACATAAAGATCAACTGTTAACCATCTATCGGAGTTCCCCCTCCCCATCGATGTTCGGATTTTTTTAATTGGCAGTTACATCTTTATGTGGCAAGGAGTTCCTGTTTTCGGGAGATGCAAGAACAAAGAGGGTACTAACCTTGTAGCTTTTTGGATAAGGAGAAATAAACAGGAGTTGGGATAAAGCTCTCTTACTTCTGCAATTTTTTAACATTCGAGAGGTTGCACGCTTTATTAATACATAACATATCATCATCATGTTGAAGCAAAATCCAGAAACATTCAACATTCCATATAAATTGGATTCTCACAGTTTACCTTTGACCATTCCTCTGTTGGTCACCCTTCTTCCTCTTGGACATTTTCCTATAATTAGCTTCCAGTCTAATAACCACTCTAGGGAAGCCTTCCCAATTCCAGCACCATGTATCCCAACGATATCCCCATCCCCATCCCGCTCCCGAAACCCAACACCACGTAATTCCACCAGCCACCCTCCGCCCCCCTCTCCCCCGTCCTTTCCTTCCGACGGTGGCTGTACTCCCTGACCGCACGATCTCAAGAGCGGAATACCACAGATTCTGGGATTTCCTTTGAATGAACTATTTGAAAAGGTGTTGAAGTGTCCTCCCAGTGGTATAGGCCCCGTGAGGTTATTACTTGAGAGGTCCAAAAATCAACGGGATGTCAGCTTCACCAATTCCTTTGGATTTTCTCCAATCAAATGGTTAGAAGAGAGCTCAAGTGATTCTAGATTTGGCATGTTCCCAACAGATGGAGGGATTGCCCCCGTAAAATGGTTGTGAGAGAAATTATGACCCCTAAGCGATTTAAGTAATCCAATGCTTTTAGGAATCTCTCCATGAAAGTGACTACTCGATAAGTCAAGCATTGCAAATTGGATATTGATCTTCACCATCTCCATCTCTATCCCTTTCAAGTCGATCATCACCGAATAATATTCTGAAATCCCACTATTTGAACTCATATATTGATTGCCAAAATCGTAAATATTGTATTGTGCCATGCGATGCAATTCACCAATGAATTCGTCTGTTATGTTTCCCTCGAAATTATTGTCGGAGAGGTCTAGCATGCGTACATGGGAGAAGTTTTTAGTTTCCTTGGAAATAATTCTTTGGCCATTGAAATTGTTCGATCTTAAACTGAGAACCTTCAACGGAAGATTTCCCAACCAATGGGGGAATGAACCTGTTATTTTATTGTTGCCAACATCCAATACTTCCAATTATTTACAATTTGATAGAGATCTTGGCAATGGGCCCTCCAATTGATTTCTACTGAGATCAAGTGACATCAACAACCTTTCTTCATAAAAAATCTCTAGAATCTGACCGCCAAACTCATTCTCACGTAGGTTCAAGCAAACAAGACCTAAGGTAAGGTTCTTCAGGCAAGGCATGATATCCATGAGACAATTATTTGACAAGTCTAGCACCAGAAGATTGGTAGCATTGCATATCAGTGAAGAGAGGCTCCCCAAAAAATGGTTATTGGAAACATAATAATAGGAAGTTGTGGCGGACGGAACTGGAAGCGGGCCATCAAATTTATTGTCCGACGAATCGATATAATCTGACCGAAGAAAGATGTCTGCGGGCCACCAACCAGCGAGATTATTGTCCCGCAAATCAAGAGTATTAATGGATGACGTGGATAACCAGGTGGGGGGAACACCGTCGATGCTGTTATAAATGACATCAAGGTGCCACAAAGATGTGCAGTTGGCCAAGGAGGGCGGTAGAGGCCCACTCAATGAATTGTAGCTCAAGTCCAAGTACAATAATTTCGTAAGCTTACCGAGACACTGAGGAATGACATCCGTCAAATAATTTCCATTCAGTTCTACGGAGTATAGAGAAGTCAACAGGCATATGGACGGAGGGATGCTTCCCATGATAATATTATAATCAAGAGACAATTCCTCCAAGGTATCAATTCTGATGCTCCAGAGTCAGCTGGGTATCTCTTGAATCCTCAGGAGGTATAGCGTTCTCAGTTCCTTAGAGCCAGACAAGAAGGAAGGGAACTTGCTCAAATTGCAACTTCCCATATTCAATTGTTGGAGCTTCTGCAATGAGAAATCGTGGTTGGCCTCCTCACCCAAAACAGAGATGCCATATAGATCGAGGAACCGGAGATTCTCTAGTGTTGACAATATCCCCAACTCAAACTCGGGATGACAGGGTAAGGAAGAGGTGGATGGTAAGGCCACGAGTAAAAATAAGAAGCAGAGGATGATGAAACCACATGCATCTCTGTTATCAATTGTTCCTTTTATCTTTAGTTTTTAGTCTAAAATATTTCAGTAATGATGACGAGGGAGGACTGGAATAATGTAACTTTTACTATCCAAATTCCATGAAATAATGAAAAGAAAGAATAATATTTCTTCTTCTTCTTCTTGCGATTATAGCCTTGGTCTTAATATCCCACTTCTCCTCTGCTGTTTGGTGTTTCTTAACTTACATGAATCTTCTTGTCTTTTTTTCTCTAAATAAACATGGTTGATCTATTGTTTATATTTATTCGGTTTTGTTTTGTTTGCTTCTTCACCGCTTGTGGGTAGTAGTACTGAAAACAACTTGTAAGGACATAATAATTTATTGTATACCAAATTGTAATGATCATGTAAATGCCATCATGATCCATACGTGGGTCCTGAGCTTCCCCTCCTCGGCACACCTGCTGGGCATCCCTCTCTCCTCTGCACTGGTTCGACGCGCACAGGAGGAGCTCCCCATCCACACCTTGGATACCATCTCCCACGTCAGCCGGATGTCCGTATAAGACTTCTGGTTCGTAAACGCTCTAAATTGCTTTTTAAACCCACTATATTTCTTTTTAAATGCCTAACCTTTTTTAAGTGGTAAAGTAACAATCTTCTTTCCCTGTCATTTGGTGGAGATACAGTCAGACCACAACTAATCTAATAAAGCTAAAAAGTTTCTCAGCCCATATCATTTCTTTTCTTTGCTTTTATTTTGGGGGTTTCACACAACCACTTTGTTTCACTTTGATATTTATATTCATCCAAGTCTTTCCAAACCATCGGAGATGGCATTTAACGATGGGGTCGGTCTGTATAGGATGAACAGAATTTATTGTATATATATACACATGATTGAAGTAATTTGTGAATCGAATACAAGTATTTGATGTCTCTTTCTATTAATCTGAACGCACTCTATTACAGTCATAAGCTTTCTTATAAGTAAATAGCAAGAAATGAAATGTAGCTACTCATTTAATTGTACTACATCACCATAAAAAGATTTGTCATTCCCGGCATCAAACGTGTAGAGTTTTTCAAGGAGCTTCTGGATATAACAAATTAAGAAGGGTGTTAAATGTCATAGTAATTTTAAATCAACAATGTGGTCACAACATTAAATGGCCTAAGAAGTTGATAGATGTTAGTAGCTTAGGAAGTTGATACAAGTTAATGGCATAGAAACTTCTATAGATCTTTCTTATGACTTTATATAGGGATTAATATTCTCCAAAAATGATGTACTGCAATTAAGGAAAAGCCAAGAAAGCATTTTGGCTACAAGAAAAAGAAGAAAAGGCTCCGCGGTTAGTCAAAATTATTCTCTCGACGATCATCAATCCTTATTTTCAGAACCACCTCGTTGTGTCTCAAATTTTAGCATTCACTTCATGCAACAAAGCAAATCCCCGATTTCTAAACAACCCAACATACATTATATTATAAAAAAATAATATAAAATAGCACTTTTTACGAGTATCTTCCTTAATTTTATTATACCACAAAAGAGTCGTAATTTATAAAAGTTCTCTAACACAGTAACGTTTTGTTTCTGTTATTAATTGTTCCATTTATCTTTAGTTTTTATTCTAAAATATTTCAATAATGATGACGAGGGAGAACTAGAATAATGAAATAACAATATTTCTTCTTCTTCTTCTTCTTCTTCTGATTATAGCCTTGGTCTTAATATCCCACTTCTCCTCTGCTGTTTGGTGTTTCTTAACTTACATGAATCAGCTTGTCAGTGGCAGGGATGCCCAGAATTCGATGAGCTCGCTGTGTTCGTCGAGGGAATTGCAGTTCTCATTGATCTCTCCAAACTTGCTGGAGAGAATCCCAAGGGCGACTCCAGCGATGCAGTCCGCATACACAGAAGCACACCAGACGACAACAATGATGGAGACCTTGGGGGATAACTTGCGAGCTTTGTTGAAGAACAAGAGTATGACTTGCAAGGCCAGGCTCGCCAGGACCATCTTTCTCTTTCACCCCTGTTAGTCAGAATTTAATTGATTTGTTCAAAAAGTTTTTTTTAATGAATTAAAGTGGAACTAGTTAAAATGAAAAAAAGAAGTTTATAAAATATGTAAAAGAACGAGTCACGAAGAATATATCAGGCTCCCATCAAGTCAAACAAAGTCTCCTGGTCGGAAATAAATGGCCGGAGATTGAGACGCCTTAACTTGCCATGAATGATGGGGATGGTGGATGATGATGTTGTCAATGTAAGAAGCACTTTATTTCATTATCATAATTGAATATTCCAACCCCCTCCATTCATACTTAATCCATTAGGTGAATCACGCTTCCGATATTTTTCTCTGTTAAAATTTATGAGAAGACACTCGTCTAGTCATGAGTTTTCTTTATAAAGATAAAAAATTTTAAAAAATAGCAGTGAGTAATTTATAAAAAAAAACTGAAGCACGATACAATCTTCCCTCATTTTTTCCAAATTTTGTGACCACAATAAAATGAGGAACTTAGAAAGGACATACAGACACTCTGCAAACTATTTCTTTATGAGGAATTAAAGTATCAATGGAAGAGTTTCTTCTGTTTTGTCAATTCTTTCATATAGTGATTGTATTTTATTCTCGTTTCGTTAATCTTGTGCCTGAGTAGTTCTTCTTTTCTCCTTCTTTGGTGTGTCATGTTTTGCTTGTTTTCTGTACTCCTTGTCCGCAAGAAGCCTGAAAGGGCCAGAATAGGCAGAGTCTGGCAGCATCCTTCGTGTTAAACCTTTAATAAATAAAACTTAGGCTTAAGCGATACAAACATTTAGATATATGTTCTTGTTTGGCTATTAATATTTGTCGCCTCTGTTCAGTAAGGATAATGATATGTGCCTCCAGCGTAATTTCCATTGGTAAGCTTTGGATGCACAGTGCGTTGCTGTTACCTCAGTTTTAGTTAGTGATTGATTGTTTTCATTCATCTCCTTAATTTAGTTTTTTTTTTCTATTCGAGAAGGAATAATGGATTTAGTTTCTTTTGCAATGCTTCTTTTCATTCCTCAGTTTCAGCTTTTACTGCATGCCTTCATTTAAGTTTACTGGTATGGTTAGATGAGAATATGTAGTAGTAGGAGAGGTTTAAGAAATTCTTATAAGCCCATTTATCCGACTAAATGTAAATAAATAAATAGATAGCTTGGGCAAGTTGATTGCTACTATTTAGCAAAAACCATGAACATGATTGATTTTGTAGGTTTTATTTCTATTTTTAAAGAGTACGACTGATTGCATAATTTGTCGACGTATGGTGCATCATCATCACCATCCTATTGAAGTGACGAGCAGACAAAAACCCGGAAACATCATACAACAATTACACATTCCTCCTTGGGGCTCTCTTCCTCTTCGACCTTTTCCAGCTACTGGTTTCCAGTCGGATAACCATTCATACCAGCCAGATGGGCCTTCCTATTTCCAGCACCATGTAACCCAAAGATATCCCCATTCCCATTCCGATCCCGAAACCCAACGCCGCGTACTCCCACACCATCCACCCCCCGCCTTCCTTCTTTCCATCATCCTTTCCTTCCGACGGTGGCTGTGCTTTCTTGTTTCCCTGATCGCACGATCTCGTGAGCGGAATCCCACATAGTCCGGGATTTCCTTTGAATGAACTATTTGGAAAGGTGTCGATGTGTCCTGCTGATGGTATAGGCCCCGTGAAGTTGTTCCATGAGAGGTCCAAAAATCCAAGGGATGTGAGCTTCACCAAATCCTTTGGAATTTCTCCTATCAGATGGTTAGAAGAGACGTCCAGTGATTTCAGATTTGTCAAGTTCCCGACGGATGGAGGGATTGTCCCCGTGAAGAGGTTGTGAGAGAAATTCAAACCTTTGAGCGTTTTAAGTAATCCAATGTTTTTAGGAATCTCTCCATGAAAGTGATTACTCGATAAGTCGAGCATCACAAAATGGAGATTGATCTTCACCATTTCCATCTCGACCCCTTTCAAGTCGATCATCACCGAGTAATATTCCCCAATAACAATATTCATCTCGTTCCCTTTCAAGTCGATCATCACCGAGTAATATTCCCCAATAGCATTATTTGACTGTAGATATTGTTTGATAAAATCGTAATTATTGTCTCTTGTCATGCCGAACATTTCGATGATGAATTCATCTTGGAGATTTCCATCGAAACTATTGTGGGAGAGGTCCATGATGCGTGCCATGGGGAAAGGATGATTTTCCTTGGAAATAATAACACGACCGTGGAAATGGTTGGATCTTAAACTGAGCACCTTCAACGGGAGATCCCCCAACCAATTGGGGAATGAATCCTCTATTTTGTTGTTGCCAACATCCAAAACTTCCAATTGTTTACAATGGGATAGAGATCTCGGCAATGGGCCCTCGAATTGATTTTCGCTGAGATCAAGCGACGTCAACATACTTGCTTCATGAAAAATCTCCGAAATCTGACCCTGAAATTCATTTGCCCGAAGGTTCAAGATAACAAGACCCCTGGTGACGTTTTCTAGGCAGTCAGGTAAGGCCCCGGTGAGACTATTATTCGACAAGTCTAGCAACTTAAGCTCGGTGGCATTGCATAGTAGTGAAGAGAGGCTCCCAGAAAAATGGTTATTGGAAACTGAATAGATCTGCATGGAATTAGAAGGTAGTGGAAGGGGCCCTTCCAATTTATTGTCTGACAAATCAATGACAGAAATGGATGACGTGGATAACCAAGTGGGAGGAGCACCGCTGATGTTGTTGTTGTCGACATTAAGAATCTCCAAAGATGTGCAGTTGGCCAAGGACGTGGGTAACGGCCCACTCAATAAATTGTCGCTCAAGTCTAACCCTTGTAATTTCGTAAGATTGCCGAGACACTGAGGAATGATACCCGTCAAATAATTTTCACTCAAGCTTATGGAGGACAGAGAAGTTAGTTGGCAAATGGATGGAGGGATACTTCCCTTGATAAGATTATCATAAAGATACAATTCTTCCAAGGTGTCAATCCCGATGCTCCAGAGCCAACTCCGTATCTCTTGAATCCTGTTTTCCGAGAGGTCAAGAAATCTCAGTTCCTTAGAGTGAGACAAGAAGGAAGGGAACTTGCTCAAATTGCAACTCTCCATTTTCAATGCTTGAAGCTTCGGCAATGAGAAGCCGTGGTTTGCATCCTCACCAGAGACGGAGATCCTAGACAGATCGAGGTATTGGAGATCCTCCATGGTCGACAGTATCCCCAAGTCAATGGTGAAGTTGTTACTTGATAGATCCAAGCAAGTCAATCGCGAGAGGTTTCCAATTGAATTGGGAACTGCACCCGTAAAATTGGAATTTGAGAGATCAAAGTATTCCAACTGCGTGAGCACGCCAATCTCCATTGGTATAGTTGAACCGAGAAAGTCACTTCCAGCAAGGGCGAGTCGACGTAGGTGACGAAGGGAAAACAATGGGCTGCTGGAATTGATGGAGCCTCGAAGGTGAGCGAAGGTCAAGTCGAGGCCGATGATGTCTCCGGTAGAATTGTCACAGGTGACACCCTGCCAGGAGCAGCAATCCTCAACCCCTCTCCACGAGGCAACCTGAGGACCAGTGATAGAGAGGGTGTGTATAAAACGAAGCAGGGCGAGTCTCTGGTCAGGACGACAGGAGAAAGAAGATGAGGATGGTGAAGCCACGAGGAGGTGGTGGTTGGGAAGGCAAACGAGTAAGAAGAAGAAGCAGGGGATGACGATGAAACCACCTGCATCTTGTCTCATGTTTTGGCAAATTTTTGTTACTCAAGTGAGGAATTGGGGTTGTGCCATTTATACTACATTGTAAACACTCTACACTACTTTTTATTATTCAATGTATAAAATTTTGTATCAATCATCTTTTTTAAAAAGAAAAAGAAAAAGTATTCCTGGAGGTACTAAAAAGGTGACAATCATGTATCTTTAAAAAGAACACGGCATTTTAAAAGCAACCAATTTTGAACGATCCACTCCCTAAAGTCACTGGGGAAAGACTACTTTCTTTCCAAGGCTCTGGAGGGAGTTCATCCACACGCCAAACATTTTATTCCTCAGAAAGCAAACTTTTGCCCACCCAGAGACTCAAACAAAGTCTCATGGTGTGGTGTTTCCATCGGAAACAAATGACCGATGACTTAGACGAGACGTAGACGACCACCCGAGTCTAAGTCTTCTTACGGACACCGCGTTACGCGCTTCATTTTTTTTCTTTTCAAGTCGGCACGCTAAACTTTGATGTGGGAATTATATCCGATGTTTCGCCATGTTAATTTGCAAAGACAATCTTCAAAGAATAGGTTCTCTTCTAAGATAAAAAGTTTTTTTCTTTTTAAAAAAGAAATAATGGTGACTAAACCTTTTTTTCCTCAAAGTAATGGTGAGAATGGCAAGTCTAGGTTCTTTCTCAAAAAGTAGCTTTGATAAATGATAATACCAAGTCCACAAAAACTGAGGGACAGCGATATCTGTAGTTTTTGTAGTTCAAGAAGTTATGTGTTTCCTTGGAAATAATAACATCGCCATGGAAATTGTTGGATCTTTACCTGGAGAGTGACTATGAACCTCCATGCTCGTCTCGCCCTTCTTCAACTCACTGCCCCCGTTCTGATCCTTCTCGAGCATCATCCGGTTCATTTCTATATGTTATTGCATCCCTTCCTTCCACTTGTTATGAGTTTGTTGCAGCAATTCCCGCACTGCAGAGCGATTCCTTCGAGTCGATCAATCATACTACTCACCAACGCAGTCGTCGTCTCATGTTCCCTCTTTTTAAGCTCAATCATCCGTGTCTCCACCATCACGCCGTAGCTTCACACTGATATCTCTTGATGCAAGCTAGACCAAAGAAATAATTCTGCAATCACCGACGACCAACCACCCTGAAAATATCTAACCCCGTCACATTGGCTTAGCTATCCTACTAACAACCACCTGGGCTGGGTTCATTAGCTGGATTGAGTCCACCTAGCCATCCTCCTCTTCCTCCTCCTTAGCTTGAGCCCAACAATTTTCCCTGCATCAGAATCCATGATCGATCATCGCCGATGGGTTTACCAGCGCTCTTGGGAGCCTCTAGGTCGCCCATCGCTGTTGGCATCAGAATCATCGACAGTTGCCTGTAGGAGGTGGCTCTAATCCTCACCTCCCGCCGCCATCAGCTTAGCCTCCGACCAATGGTGGTCCATGAAGGAAGAAGAACAAACCCAAACTTCCCAGGTTTCGTAATCGATCCGTTTGGGAATTTGTTGGATTTTTACATCCTCGGTCTAATCCGACACATCATCATCGAGTTCTCTCCTCTTCTTTGTTTTCTTTCCTCATGACCTGTGTAATCAGTGGCAAGAGCTCGGGTTTGGTATCTGAAGCCTCGGATTGGACAAAAAAGAGCCCGTTTGAGGACAGCAGTTCTTCTTCATTTGCTTTCAGGCCTCTCGGAGACTCAGGTGGCTCTTCGTTCTTCGGTTCTGGAAGCAAAGTAAGCATCATTTACTCAAGGATTTTGGCCTTTTCCTGTCCTGAATGAGTTCTGTAACCAGAGTATTACCCGAGCTATCCGCATTTAGTGACTTTCGCGTATGTTGTTTCTCATAGCTTGTCTGCTAATTAATCCCCTTCATATATTGCACCGTTTATTTGCAGAGATTTTCAAGGAGCTGTCCTCCCGCGCCTTCCCGACATCATTAACAACAACAGAGATGACCAGACGACTCCCGAAGCTGCTCCTCTGTCACCTCTCATCTCAGCTACCCTGTTCTCCCGAAGCCGGCGCCAACAACCAGCTTCTCACCGACGTCCCTATTCCAACGATAGCCTCCTCCTGAACGTTCAACGACCGACCCCTGTTCTTCCTGATCACGCCTACAGCAGAGAACCAGTCCTTCCGCAGCGACCCACCAGCATACAAGGGCAGCCGCACCAACACATCCATAACCCAGCAACGCCAAGCTCGGCCCCAGAAGCAGGGCCGGCCGCAGCAAGCCTGTCCCTCAGGCGTCTCCTGGCGACTGGCGGAAGCAGACCCTTCTCCTCCTTATGTCTCCAGAACAACGGCAGTGACTGACCCAACGACCAGCCTATACGGCAGCGACTGACTCAACAACGAGCACCCCAAAGCGGTCTTCCCACTTTGCCGATTCCAGCGACCCAGCTCAGCTCCCGACACCACCGAGCCCGGAGAACAGCAACCCAATCTTCCAGCGCATCCAGGCTCAGCGCAGCGGCGACGGATTTCAAGCCCCCGCTCGAATTCCAGACCGCCTCAGCTTCGGTCTCGCCCTAGGCGTCCCCACAGGAGCCCAGATCTGCAGTCCTTCTCGGCGAAGCCTCCCCTCCTCAAGCCCCCTCCGGACCTTCCCAGCACCACGACCTGGCGCTTCCACTCGCCCTCGTCCCGGCAGCCTTCCTGTCTCGTCGCCGCGATTATGCCGTCCCAAGGAGGATTCCCACCTCAAACCCCCGCCATCTCTAGAACCTGCAGCGGAGGGTGCGCCTCCCTAGAGTCCCGCAGAGATAGCCTGTCTTCGTCCCGACTGCCTGGAGACCCAGCCCGCAGACAACGTAGCCTCAACAAACCAGAACACTCCCCGGCGAACCCACAGCAAGTCCAGGTGGCTACGACCGGTGGAAGCTCGTGCTATCAGCAGATCTAGAACTCTGAGGTGTATCCCCCACTCCAGTGACACCGCGGCAGCCTTGGGAGCCCTCATCTCCGGCGACATCCAACCCAAGACAGCCCCGATTCCTCTGACTTCCCGCGGCGGCAACTCCCACTATCAATGGCGACAAGGCATCTCCTAGATCCAGTTCCGACGGATCCCACCCCCTGCGACGCGGTCGACGACACTGGTGCCTCTTCCGTCAGGCAATCGCTCTGGCTCCGCATCTGGGTCGTGCTGAAGAATCTTCACCTTGGTCGAGCTGAGGGACTCTCCAGACGGTTTGTGAGGGCTTCATAAAGGTAAAGTCACTTTTTCCCCTTTTTAGAGGAAAGTACTGGATAGTGTAATGGGGAAATATTTACGAAGCAAAGTAGATATTTAGAAATAACTGAAATAATAAATCGAAGTTGGACTTTAAGTTCAGCTTCATTCACGAAGAAAGTACGATTTATAAAGTTCGACAAGTCCGAGTTCAAAGAAAATAAAAAGTGAACTCTGATTTATAAAGTTCGATTTTTTAAAAGGTGTATTGGAAGTCAGACTTTGTAAATCTAACTTTTGTAACGAATAAAGTTGGCCTTATAAAGTCCGGCTTCGGAGTATTATTTTCGAAATTATTTAATTTATTTCGTAAATTTTTTTTCATTACATTAATATTAATATTGCACAACGCCCGCCTTTTTATACAATACAAAACAACAAAAGTATTTAAACGAGTGCAAATAATTTTGGGATTTCGAATGAGGTCAATGTTATTTGCGTACATGTGATGTAGATAATTAATCATTATCTTGGTGGCTGTGGGAAGTCACCCCCGACCTGCCCCAACACAGAACAATTTACTCTCTGAAAACAACTTATTCTCGCCTTTGCCCACCAGAGTCAAAGTCTCCCGGTCGGAAATAAATGGCCGATGGTTAACGGGAGATGAGATGTAGACTCCCTAAAGTCTTCTTACCTGTCGGAGACAGCAACACGCTTGACTTGCCGTGAACGATGGGGTGGTGTTAGATGCTGTCAATGTAAATTTATTTCATGAAAATTGACTATTCCAAGTAGTTCGTCCAAATTTAATTTGTTTGTGAATTACATAGATGTTTCCGAAGTTTCTTTCTGTTAGGAATGGTGATTCAGTAGTTTTGGCAGTTCAAGTGGGTGAGGAGATGATCTTGTCTTGACCAGTGGACACTTATAGATCCCTGCAAAACAAAAGTTAGGACATCAATTGTCATAAAGGGGGTGTGCGAAGTGTTTCTTTTAGCTTCTAAAGGAGTTTTGTAATGTAACTCAGTGATTTGCACTAACATAATCTTGTTGGGTAAAATCATCATGCTTTTGTAGGATGACACTGCAGTAAAAAGCTCGGTATAAGCACTAAGCTCATGTTACAAATGCTTTGTGGGGTCATCTCTGTTTGCTACCACAAGGGACTGCTACTGATGCTTTGTTTCTCAATCCTTGGTGCAGTAATCTTTTGAAGGAAGGAGACATGCCGGGTCTCAGGGAGTTAATCAGACACCCACGGGACGAGTCTGTCCTTATCAGATACATAAAAGATTCGTTAACCATAAATCGGGGGGAGTTAAATCAATGTTCAGATTGTTTTAAATTGGCAGCTAAAATCTTCATGGTGGTAAGGAATTACTGCTCCCGGGAGATGCAAGAACAAAGAGAGCACTAACCTTGTAGCTTTTTCGGATAAGGAGAAATAAATAAGGGTTGGGATAAAGCTCTCTTTCATTTGTAATTTTTTAACATACGAGAGGCTGCACGCTTTATTAATACATAGCATATCATCATCATGTTGAAGCAAAATCCAGAAACATTCAACATTACATATAAGAGAGCAACTGAAACGACCTGAAAAATTTTTTTCACATTTTATCAGAAGGATTCTCCGTCCTTTGACGGTCAAGCTGCGGAAGCGACAAAACTTTACCTCCACCGTGGCAATATCTACTGTCTTAGTACTCCAATCCGTGCCACGCATCCATTTCGCAGTTCTTTCCCCAAGACATGCCATAACCCATTACCATGAAGAATAACAGAGCTACACAAGATTGTCGCGGAAGAAAGCAACCATCTGACAATTAGCTCCCAAAGATTTTTAGCTCTGATCGAAAGGAGGGAGGAGGAGAAGGAAAAACCATCGTGGAGATGTTTTGGAAGCATACAATTATAGGCCCTTTGAAGGAAGAGATAACGACACGACCAGTACATGAGACAGGTAGAGAAGGAGTAGCCCTCGACCAAATAGATGTTCCCAAGACATGTATAGAAGTAAGATTAAATTCCTTTTTGGAAAAGTAATCGACCTTCTATGTCCTCATTGTAAACAGACCACGATAGAACAGTAAGACCACAGATATATATAGACAAGTTTCTTTCATAACAATGTTTATTATCCAAACGAAGATGTAACAATCACGTGATGTAGAGAACACTACTCTTAAAATACTTCTAGGCACTATGTAAAAAATCTCTGCTTGCAAAACAGAAGCAAAATTTAAGGAGATGATAAGAATGAAAGCCAACATTGGTACATTAACATAGGTAGTTTTTCCGAGGCTGGCACATTTGTATACCAGAATAGAGAGGCAGCAAATTAACAAGTGAGGCAAGTTCAAAAGATTAAGCTATGCATTTTACCATCCATGATTCCTATTGACATGCATCGAAGCAAATCATGTTTTAGAGAAATTGAATTTTTTTCTTAAACATCTCTTTTGATAGACATCTCAAATTGTGAAAAAGATTCACGGCATAATAGATTCTTTCATAGCCAAGGACTTTTTCGAGGCACACTGAAACCTTCATCATCTTATTTCCTTCAACGAAACCTTTATTGCAGCCCACAAGCAAGACCATTTCTTTCCATGTTCCCGGAGTAAACAATGAAAGACATGAAAATCATTAGAAGGAGAGTCCATATCTCAGATACTATTGGTAGAAGATAAGAGGCAATGTCAGTGTTCCCTGCAAGCAAATGGTTATGTCCCCCATAGTTTGGGTAATTGCTTCCCAACAAGAGGAGAGAAGCAAACCAAAAGAGAACTGCCCGAAACCAGAAGAAACAAAAATCATCATAACTTCATAGAAGCACAGGATAGGAAGGCCCTTGTGGACAACACCTAAGAGTATGTAGTTGACTGGCAAGACATGGACCATTGCACAAAATACAAGATAGGATAATACACTGACGGAGAGCCCACGGGTTAAGTTATGAGAAGTTTCCCCCTCTCCAGACCAATTTCTTAAACTTGCAGGGGAAAGATGAAACCCCACAGATGGAGAATATATTTAGCAAAGGGAGGAAACTTGTGTCATCTAGAACGAAAAGCTAGCTCTCCCAGTGAGTGCTACTGAATTGTGCAGAACAGAACGGGAGTTGTCAGGAATCGTGGGGATTGATGCTCCCAAAATGAAAATCAAAGGAATTCCACCCAAAAATTGAACTCCATAACTGTTGCCGGTCTACTAGCTACACAACTGTATTTCAGCAAAAGCACATCTTGAAAGACTACTTCTAAAGATCGAATGCGTAATAAAGTAGCATTTAAAACATATTTCAACTATCCTACCTTACTCCTCATCAGCTCTAGAAATCTAATTAGGCCTAATCCTCCAAAAAAAACCGAGTCTCGTCGGCGATGTCAAAATTATTAGTCAAACTTTCCCTACGGTGGAAATAGATGATATATAGAATCTGTTTGACCCCGTATAGCTAGTCGCAACCGTAATCATATTTAGAAGATGAAGATAATCAAGTAAACCGAGGTGACCCACTAGAGATTTTCCTGATAAGGACATGGGGCAATCCTAGATGAGTTTTCGGTAGAATGGGCAGTGAAAAAGGTATGTTACCCCACCTTTGTTTTCGTCTAAATCCCTTCCACTCATTAATGGAAGTTGATAACATCCTCGCTAGATGAGGAGTCATAAGGAGGATCTAGGATTTAGAAAGTATGCGAGAGGTGGCCATGGTACCTTCATGGTGAACTAATCCGATGTGATGTGATTTTAACTTCTGGTTGTACCTTGTTGTGTCTAGTTCGGATTATTGAATGACGATATTGTACATGCTTTTATTGAATGACGATATTGTACATGCTTTTAGTTCGGATTATTGAATGACGATATTTTACTTATGTGAGTTTAGGGCGTTCAAGGGATGGTGGACGACGTATTTTATGTACTTGAGGGCGATTTTCCATGTCAAACATTAGCTCTGTTATCGCCATTTTGAGCGGTATAGGTAGTTTGTTGGGCAACGAATATCATGAGGCATTGCAGTTTAAGTTGAGGGAGCCTAACTTGGGAGCTCGGCTTTTCTGGGGCGATGTTGGAGTGCAGAAAACGGGTACGGAATTCGCGACAGCCATGGGAAATATGGACGTAAGTAGTGAGTGTGTCCTCAAACTCAAACACGAGATCGAGGAGCAGTGTGCCGAGGCCTCTCCTATACCAGCAGATAGAGGGAGAATGAAATCATGTTTATCTGAATCAGGTGACAAGAGTCACTCCTTTAAGCAAACTGATTTAAACAGTGTTTCACATGGAACTGAAGCTACCGCTGTTGATGGTGAGGTTGGCGAGATTTTCGCTGGGGACTGTTCCAACTCTGTGGCTTAGAAGAAAATATCTCAAAAGCTTGTAGACGTGTTTTTGGAAATTTGTAAAAAAAAAAAGAGGAAGGTTCATGCAAGCTGCCTTGCAAACATGTGAAGGATGAGGTATATTTGGAGGACTGGGTCAGGACCAAGTGAAATCATCAATCTGATTAAGCACAAATGCTAAAATTTAGCAATTCTCCATTTTTGGTTGGAATCAAGTTGGGCGAAAGTGTTGATCGTTCAGCGGGTGTCTTGTTGACTTGATTAGTCCATGATAGAATTGGGCTTGATTCTGAATTTGTGCAGGATATTATTGAATGCCTCCCAGGAATAGAAGGCTGTGGTAAGTACGAGTGTCTTCAGAATAGAGGTAATTATTTGGAATTACCTACTGCTGGAAGTATGAAAAGAGAAGATGGGGGCACATATCAGAGACCCATCATTGGTTAATCTGTTTAGGAAATGGGACGACAATGGTATTACCGAGGACAATGAGCGATGTCGTCCACCTGGGAATGGGTTTTGAGTGCATACTTCGTCATGGGATCCTTTCAGTGGGATATTTTTTTTATCTCGACAAGTAAGCGACTCTGTGTCCATCGAACAAAATCAGCTCCCGCAAGGTGCATGGACAGCTCCTCTCCTGAATGCTCCTAGCAGATTAAGGCGATTCATATCCATCTAGCAGTCCGAATCCTATGGGATGGGTCAAACTCTGTTCTCAGTGAAATTTCGAATCGTTTTAGTCATTAAATTCTCCTCTTCTAAAATTGCCGTTGAGTTATTGGTTGGAGATTCTTTTGAATGGGACTGCTGTTTTCAAAAACATGGCCACTCAAGGGACGTGCAGTGTTGGCAGTCAGGTTCGAAGTCATCCATGATCAACAGCTCTTTCGAGTACTGGGTTACAGTGCTTTTTAGTGTTATTTTCGATTATGCTGCTGATGGCTGGCTTTATTACTGGGATCATGGAACATGGCTTTGGCAGTGAGTCGAATGGGATGCCTGCCTTACAGGGGAGGATTACTTTAACTTCATGGGTAAATGAGATCGATGGTGTGAACAGAAATTTCAAGGAATGCAGAAAGTTTTTCACCCGAATGGACTTCTTGTGGTGCCATCAAATGAAAGTAAGTTAGCTACTTCGTTACATGCTACAGTACCCTGATTTGCCGATCCTGTGATCATAGTTAATCAGTAAGTATTGAGTGTGTGATTGTGTGTGGTGGCATTTCTTTATGTCTGGAATTTTTAAGGTTTGTTCCCGTCTTATAAATATATCTGGTCTTAATACTCAATTATTCTTTAGTTGAATAAAAACTTGAAACATTTGACAGCAGTATATAGCGACAAAAAGCTTTGGCATCGGTTATGGAGTCCTTTTTACTAGTTGGATGTTATGTGTCATTGTTGAGAAAATTTAATATTTTCGTGAAACTTTGTTGTTCTTTAGATATTATTTCATTAAATGTTTTAAATAGTATAGAGAAATACAATGGTTGGACTTGAAGTGATCCAGGTGGCTTCTGATCTTTCTAAACTCTGATAGTTGCAACATTGGTAGTGATATGCAGAAAGGGGTTGTTGATGTTTCATGCATATCCTTTGAATGGGATGGACCTGTAGGCTTGGAGACATAATTGACAAAATGGTAATATTTTAATTTTTGACATTCTCCAAGTAAATCTTGATTTATATATTTTAAATCAGTGTTGGTTTATTGCTATTAGTTTTCTTTTACAATCTGAAGGTGTTACTATTCTATGGGGAATTTGATCTGGTTTATTCCGAAATGGAAGTGGAGTCCTTAGATTATATGGACACGTCTTAATTTTGTTGTGTGATTAGGTGTCTTCCTTACCTGACAGATTTAAGTAAGAGTGTGGATTATTCAGTAATCTGTTAGAATGTTTCATCTTTGGGGGCAGCTTGCCGTTGGATGATTTCTCTGGTGTAAGTTAGGGAATCCCAACGCTTGTTAAGAAACGATTTACTAACACTAATAAAATAAAATAGAGTCTGAAGCTTTTTGTCTTCTATGTTTTAATGGTGAATACGTTATATTGATCACATTATTTCATGATTTCTCTGTAATCGGATAACAATTTCTTTGAATAAGTTTGTTGAATTTGTTTCACTCATTCTATGTTCCTCGGTGTAGAATTTCAATGTGGAGGTTTCTTCGGGTTATCGGTTTAAATATAAAATAGGAGTGACATGGTAGGGAGCATTTAACCTATTTGCGAACTTGAGGTGGAGGCCTTCTAAAGCTTGAATTTTTGTTCAGTTACGTGGATTTCCATGTTATGTCAAGAGGAAATTGCTAGTGTCAGTGACTCTTTGCATCAAACAGAATCAAATTATTGTATAATTATGAACTAGGATCTCAAATTAGCACCCACCAGGAGAAGCAAGTTCTAAATTCATCTTATAGAGGGTACCAGAAATAAGGACAGGATATTCCACTGTGGCTTGTTCAGCCTTGGAAGTAAAAGGTAAATTGGTAGATCGATCACACGGATGGAGGACATAAGAGTGGATGTTTTCTGCGGTTACGTTGTGGATGCTGCTGAGGTTAATATCGTCAAATGACCACCTAGTCAATAGTAGGTGCTTAAGAATGTTGATGTGTCTTTCATCAATTTCTGTGAATGCCTTATAACTAGGTAGGTGCGTTAGTCATTATGACTTAGTCAGTTCTGTGTATCGGCCTCATGTTACATACTTGTTTGAGTAAGGTGAGGACTTTCTAAGTAAATTTCGAGGACGAAATTTATTTAAGGGGGGTGGATTGTAACGACCCGGAAATTTAACATTATATATATACACGTGTATATGGCTTAGTAGAATAATAATTGTAGGCGAGTCAAAATTGGACTTAGTCAAATCCGACGTGGACACGATAATTTAATATTCTCGTAGTTAACTAATGTTATTAACGGACACTATCGAGACCTTGGATTCGATTTCGTGTGACTACGTCACGCGGGAAAGGGGACGTCCCGACTCAAGCGTAATCGAACTCGGGTAACAATTTTGTTCATTTGTTTTACTAGGATTTCAGGATGTAAATTAATGAAATGACGAAAGTGCAACATCGGATGGTTTTTCAAATAATAATAATAAAAAAAATAAGTAATTATAAAACAAAATAATATACAAGGGGGGATCGTTCTAATCCGGTGACTTGGAGGGGAAGGCTCGTCATTCCTCGGTTCTCCCTCCACACGAAAGAAAACCCTGATCACTCTTGCTCTCCGATCGGGGTTTGAAGTGTTGGGGAGAGAGACGATGCCCGGAACTTGTCTTAGACCTGTACTGAACAAACAGAAACAAACTGCACTTCGACAATGCCACAATAACCAGCCCAACAACACCAACTTCCAGAGATATATGAATCCCGACGTCCACCGAATAGCAACCAGCGCAAAAGGAATAAAAGAGAGACACCAAGATTTTACGTGGAAAACCTCTCAACGTAAGAGGAAAAACCACGGCCCGAACTCCACCTTTCTCCACTATCAATAACAGGAATGGGTTACACAACAAGTCCTTCTTCTCTAGCCAAACTAGAGTATAACCATCGAGATCCTCAATCTCGGCTCACTCCAAGGCTAAACATCACCACTCAAGGGCGGATTACAACAAATAACCCGGCATCTACTTCAAGAGCACTACGGAGATAATGACAACATCTCGCAACGATTCAACCACCAAAACGACGGGCTCGTTGAGAGGATCAATACCGTGAAGTTTCGTCGAAAACGGACGACGAATCGAACCCCGATCGGCCGCGTCTTCTTCTTCTTCTTCCTCTCCTTTTTTTTTTCTTTCGCTCTCTGATGTCTTCAGCTGTTTTTTGTATGTGGGGTGTCACGCTTCTTTTTCAAAGCCACTGATGGGATTTCATCCCACAATTGAACTGTCAAACTTGGGTGGGGCCCACATGGGCTTGACAAAAAACCCAACAAATCTCCCCCTCAAGTCCATGTGGGGGACTCGACCATACCCGCCTTGTCTCGACACCATAAGAACTTCATTGTTGACAAAGCCTTCGTCATCATATCCGATGCATTCTCATCGGTATGGATCTTGTCAAGTCGCAAAGTCTTCATCTCCAACTCATTCCGAATCCAATGATAACGGACATCAATATGCTTCGACCGAGAGTGGAAGGTCGAGTTCTTGGCGAGATGGATAGCACTTTGACTGTCACTGTGAAGAATATAACTCTCTTGCCCAATACCGAGCTCAAGTAAGAACCTCTTCAACCATATCAGTTCTTTGCCCGCTTCGGTGATAGCTATGTATTCTGCCTCTGTGGAAGATAAAGCTACACATTTTTGTAGTCTTGATTGCCATGATACTGCTCCTCCTGAAAAGATCATCAAATAACCTGACGTAGATTTCCTGGAATCAACATCACCAGCCATGTCCGCATCTGCATAACCAACTAAGATCGGCTCATCAATGCCAAAGCATAGGCAAAATCGAGAAGTACCTTTCAGATACCTCATAATCCACTTAACCGCCATCCAATGCTCTTTTCCAGGGTTTGATAGAAATCGACTCACAACACCAACTGCATGAGCAATATCTGGCCGTGTACACACCATAGCATACATCAAACTGCCCACTGCAGATGCATAAGGAACTTTACCCATGTGTTCTCTATCCCTCTCTGTCGAAGGACAATGAGAAGTACTCAACTTGAAATGGCTCGCAAGTGGAGTACTTACTGTTTTGCATCCACTCATACTGAATCTCTGCAAAACCTTTTCGATATATCTCTCCTGAGACAACCAAAGCTTCCCACTCTTCCTCTCACGGGCAATCCTCATCCCAAGTATCTGCTTAGCTGGTCCCAAGTCTTTCATTGCAAAAGACTTGCTCAAATCTGCTTTCAAAGACGAAATCTTTGCAGTATCATGTCCAACAATTAACATATCATCCACATAAAGCAAGAGAATAATAAAAACATCATCAGCAAACCGCTTCACATAAACACAATGATCAGAATCTGTTCTTTCATACCCATGGTCAGTCATAAAGGAGTCAAACCTTTTATACCATTGCCTCGGGGCCTGCTTAAGGCCATACAGGCTCTTCTTCAGCTTACAGACAAGATCCTCCTTTCCGCTCACTACAAATCCTTCCGGCTGATTCATGTAGATCTCTTCATCTAAATCACCGTGAAGGAATGCTGTCTTTACATCAAGTTGTTCAATTTCCAAGTTTCTACTTGCTGCCAAACCAAGAACAGCTCGGATAGAAGTCATCTTGACCACAGGAGAAAATATCTCATCAAAATCAATACCTTTCTTCTGACCAAATCCTTTCACAACTAATCGAGCCTTATATCTCTGTTGTGAACCACTCTCATCAGGCTTAAGTTTATAAACCCATTTGTTCTTCAGCGCTCTCTTGCCCTTAGGCAGCTTCACCACCTCAAATGTATTGTTCTCACGCAATGATCTCATCTCATCTTGCATGGCTCTCATCCACTGCTCCTTTTGATCATCTAACATAGCCTCATCAAAGCATTCAGGCTCTCCCCCGTCAGTGAGCAATACATAATCATGTGGAGAATACTTCTGTGATGGTCTATGCTCTCTGTTCGATCGTCTCAAAACCACTTGAGGCTCAGCAGTGTTGTCTCCGACCTCAACTGTAGGCTCATCTGTAATAACATCATCTGTCTGATTCTCCGTCACAGTAGGAGGCATAGAAGATGATGAACTCAAATCAATAGGTGCTTCTGTAGGTAGTTTCCTCTTTTCTGACTTTTCACAGTCATCAATCATCTGGTCTTCAAGGAACACTACATCTCTGCTTCTGACAATTTTTCTTTCGGCAACGTCCCATAATCTGTAACCGAACTCTTCATGTCCGTACCCCAGAAAAATGCATTGCTTTGACTTCGGGTCCAATTTAGCTCTTTCATCTTTAGGGACATGAATGAATGCCCTGCAGCCAAATATCCTCAAATGATCATAGGATACTTCTTTTCCTGTCCACACTCTCTCTGGAATATCAAAACCAAGAGGCACTGAAGGTGAAAGGTTAATCAAATACACTGCAGTAAGCAAAGCTTCACCCCAAAAGGGTTTTGGAAGTTTAGCATGAGAAAGCATACATCGAATCCGCTCCTCTATAGTGCGGTTCATTCTTTCAGCAACTCCATTCTGCTGAGGAGTCTTCGGCACTGTCTTCTCAAGCCTAATTCCATGTTCACGACAATAATGCTCAAATGGACCTCGATACTCACCACCGTTATCTGCTCGGACACATTTCAGTTTTCTGCCAGTCTGTCTCTCAACTGAAGCATGAAAACACTTGAAAGAATCAAGCACCTGATCTTTCGATCTCAAACAGTAAGCCCACACTTTCCGAGAATGATCATCAATAAATGTCACAAAATACAAAGCACCTCCAAGGGATCTATCAACCATGGAGCATACATCTGTGTGAATAAGATCAAGAATGTGCGATCTCCGAGAAGAATATGACCTCTGAAATGCAAATCTATGCAACTTGCCAGCAAGACAATCAGTACAAGTCTTCAGAGATATACCTGTAATCGGGAGTAGTTGCTTCTTCATGAGGATGCCAAGTCCCTTTTCACTCAAGTGACCAAGTCGTCTATGCCACAACTCACAAGAGGAATCTTCAGAGACATTGACCTCCCCCTTGATCAACTTGGCATGAGTCATATACAAGGTGTTGGACTTCTTCCCTTTAGCAACAATGAGGTTGCCTCGGCTCAACTTCCATTTTCCGTTGCTGAAGGTGCTAGCATAACCTTCATCATCAAGAACGCCCGTGGAGATCAACTGAAGGCGCATATCTGGGACATGTCGAACATCTTTCAACACCAATCTGCAGCCAATATCAGTTTCCAAGCAAACATCTCCCTTGCCGACAACATTCACAACAGCTTCATTTCCCATCCTTACGCTACCATAATCACCAGCAGTATAGGATGCAAAAGAATCACGCATAGAAGTCACATGAAAAGAAGCGGCAGAGTCAATTACCCAAGTAGAGTCCTGACAAGTGAGATTAATAGAAGTCTCATCAGAAAGAATGGCAACATCACCATCAAGAGCAAGAGCAGCTGTCTCACTCTGTTTCTGGTTACTATCTTCACCTTTCTCTTTCAAATTCTCCCTCTTGAGTATCCTGCACTCTCTCTTAATATGACCCAACTTTCCACAATGATAGCACTTGATCTTATTTCTGGACTTGGACCTCCTCTTAAAACCATCCTTCTTCTCAGGATGAGGAGAACCCTTGTTCCGACTCCTTCCTCGCCTTTCGGTCACAAGTGCTTCGGATCGTGGAGTAAACCCTTGCTCAGCTCTTCGCGTTTCTTCATTAAGCAAGCTTTCTGTTACTAACTTCATATTCAACTTCCCATTCGGAGCTGAATTATTGAGCGCAACAACCAAGGTCTCCCAACTCTCTGGCAGTGTACTCAACAAAAGACATGCCTGCAATTCATCGCTGATCGGAATTTCAAGGTTGGCCATCTGATTCACAAGGTCTTGGAACATACTCATGTGTTCCGATATGCTCGACCCATCCTTATATCGCAAATAGACAAGTCTCTTGATCAACGAAGTCTTATTCTGAGGCGTCTTCCTCTCATAAAGATTCTTGAGCTTCTCCCACAAGGCATGCGCATTTGTTTCCTCTGAAACATGGTAGAAGATGCTATTATCAATCCACTGTCGAATAAACCCGACCGTCTTCCTGTGGAGCTTCTTCCAATCCTCATCAGACATTGTACCAGGCTTGGAATTTTCAATAGGATCATATAAATCTCTACAACATAAGATGTCTTCCATTCTCGGCTTCCACATAGAGTAGTTTGAAGCCGTGAGCTTTATCATAGTGCTGCTGGTCGTTGTATCCTCCATTCACTCAGCACAATAGTCTGACAACTGAGCTCTGATACCAGTTTGTTGGGGAGAGAGACGATGCCCGGAACTTGTCTTAGACCTGTACTGAACAAACAGAAACAAACTGCACTTCGACAATGCCACAATAACCAGCCCAACAACACCAACTTCCAGAGATATATGAATCCCGACGTCCACCGAATAGCAACCAGCGCAAAAGGAATAAAAGAGAGACACCAAGATTTTACGTGGAAAACCTCTCAACGTAAGAGGAAAAACCACGGCCCGAACTCCACCTTTCTCCACTATCAATAACAGGAATGGGTTACACAACAAGTCCTTCTTCTCTAGCCAAACTAGAGTATAACCATCGAGATCCTCAATCTCGGCTCACTCCAAGGCTAAACATCACCACTCAAGGGCGGATTACAACAAATAACCCGGCATCTACTTCAAGAGCACTACGGAGATAATGACAACATCTCGCAACGATTCAACCACCAAAACGACGGGCTCGTTGAGAGGATCAATACCGTGAAGTTTCGTCGAAAACGGACGACGAATCGAACCCCGATCGGCCGCGTCTTCTTCTTCTTCTTCCTCTCCTTTTTTTTTTCTTTCGCTCTCTGATGTCTTCAGCTGTTTTTTGTATGTGGGGTGTCACGCTTCTTTTTCAAAGCCACTGATGGGATTTCATCCCACAATTGAACTGTCAAACTTGGGTGGGGCCCACATGGGCTTGACAAAAAACCCAACATGAAGTGCTCCATCCGCGGGGCGTTTGACGATTTTCCTGTTTCCTTGAGATGGACGAGCAACCCAGAGGAGGAGACGTTGCGTCGGTGCGGAGGACGCCTGAGGAAGCGGACCGTTCGGCGGGAAGGTTCGGAACGAGTCGTGTACGTTTTTTTTCACCTCTTCTTTTCCTGTCTCGCTTGGTGTCTGCCTTCGTAAATCCTGTGGTGTTCTGCTGTGGCACTGGTTGTGATGCTCTGTTTGTGGGTCGGTTAGGTCCAGATGTTTGTGTTGGTGTGTGGTCCTGTATGTTTCACCCCCCCTTGTTTGTCCTTCCTTGTTTCCGTCCCGGTCGAGTTGTTAGGTTCCAGTTACTGTTCGTGATTTGTGGACTGGTTCTTGGGGTTTTGTTTGGTCAGTGTGGCTAGGGGTGACGAACATGGCCATGTTTCGCATGGTTTCTGTCTTGTTCGAACACGGTGGTAGTCTTGCTGTGGTCGTGGCTGTAGATCGCGTCCGAGTTTTGCGTGAGACTGGATATGAGTGGATGTGATGTTGGTCGTGTATTCTGTTAGCTTGGAGGCCAGCTGCTCTTCTTCGTGCGAACGATGGATTCTCATAGTTTACCTTCGACCATTCCTCCGTTGGTCACCCTTCCTTTTGGACATTTTCCTGTAATTAGCTTCCATTATGATGACCACTCGGACCAGCTAGAGAGGCCTTCTCATTTCCAGCACCATGTATCCCAACGATATCCCCATCCCCATCCCGCTCCCGAAACCCAACACCACGTACTTCCACTTCAGCCACCCTCCGCCCTCCTGTCCATCGTCCTTTCCTTCCGACGGTGGCTGTACTCCCTGACCACACGATCTCGTGAGCGGATTACCACAGAGTCCAGGATTTCCTTGGAACGAACTGTTCGGGAATGTGTTGAAGTGTCCTCCGGGAGGTATAAGTCCGGTGAGGTTGTTACTTGAGAGGTCCAAAATTTCAAGGAATGTCAGTTTCACCAATTCATTTGGAATTTCTCCTATCAAATGGTTAGAAGAAAGGTCCAACGATTCTATATTTTCAAGGTCCCAATAGATGAAGGGATCATTCTCGTAAAGCTGTTGTGAGAGAAATTTAGGTCATTGAGCGATTTAAGTAATCCAGCACTTTTGGGAATCTCTCCGCAGAATTGGTTACTCGATAAGTCGAGCATTGCAAATCGGACATTGATCTTCGTCATCTCCGTCTCAACCCCTTTGAAGTCGATCATCGCCGAGTAATATGTCAAACTTCCATTATATGAACCCATATATTGACCGAAAGTATTGAAATGATAGTATCGTGTCATGCCAAGCAATTGACTGATGAATTCGTCCGATACATTACCCTCGAAGTTATTGTTGGAAAGGTCCAGGATGCATACTTGAGAGAAGCTATGAGTTTCCTTGGAAATAATGACATGGTCATGGAAATTATTGGATCTTAAACTGAGTACTTTCAAGGGAAGGTTTCCCAACCAACTAGGAAATGAATCCACTATATTGTTGTTGCCAACATCCAGGGCTTCCAAGTCCTTACAATTCGATAGAGATCTAGGCAACGGCCCCCCGAATTGATTTTTGCTGAAATCAAGTGACATCAACCTACTTCCTTTACAAAATATCTCCGGAATTTGACCGCCAAACTCATTGGCATGCAGGTTCAAATAACGAAGACCGACGGTGATGCTCTTTAAGCAGTCGGGCAAGGTGCCCATGATACCATTATTTGACAAGTCAAGGACCCGGAGATTGGTCGCGTTACATATTAGTGAAGACATTTCTGCAAAATGATTATTGGAGGCCAAATAATAGAAAGTTGCGGCGGATGGAATTGGAAGTGGGCCTTCAAATATATTGTCCGACAGATCTATAGAATATAACAAAGTTGATTGGAGAAAGATGTTCATGGGCCACCTACCAACAAAATTATTATCCCGCAAATTAATATCATATATGGATGAGGTGGACAACCAAGTGGGAGGAGCACCGCTGATGTTGTTGTAGCTGACATCAAGAATCCTCAAAGATGTGCAATTGGCCAAGGACGTGGGCAACGGCCCGCTCAATAAATTGTCCCTCAAGTATAACCCTTGTAATTTCGTAAGATTGCTGAGACACTGAGGAATAACACCCCTAAAATTATTCCAACTCCAGGCTAATATGGACAGAGAAGGTAGTCGGCATATGGATGGAGGGATGCTTCGGATAATATTATGGTAAAGATGCAATTCCTCTAGTGTATCAATTTCGATGCTCCAGAGCCAGCTGGGTATATCTTGAATCATGTTTCTCGAGAAGTCTAGGCTTCTCAGTTGCTTTGAGCGAGACAAGAAGGAAGGGAACTTGCTCAAATTGCAGCTTCCCATTTGCAATTCTTGGAGCTGCGGAAATGAAAACCTGTGGTTTGCATCGTTCCCCAAAACGGAGATCCCAGACAGACCCAGGAAATACAGATTCTCGGTGGTTGACAATATCCCCAAGTCAAATTCACTGGTGAAATTGTTATATGATATATCCAAGTAAGTCAATCGCGAGAGGTTTCCCATTGAGTTGGGAACTAAACCGGTGAAAGAGCAACCCCAGAGGGACAAGTAATCAATTTTGGGGCTCCAGTTGGATTCGGGAAGGGTGCCGGTGAGATCGTAATTCACGTTTAAATCAATCTCTAGAAGATTTGGGAGTCCAAAGATAAATTCAGGAAATTTCCCTCTCAATAAACAATGCATGCATTTTAGGGTAATCAAAGAAGAAGATAAGTTCATGAAGGATGCAGGAACGACCATGGACATATCGACATACCCAAGATTGAGTTCATCCATCCGAGTCAGGTTGCTGACGAGCATTTTGATGGTTTGATCTTGCGCCACCAGCCATCATTATAGGAGAGATCGAGGGAAATCAGCTTTGACAGCTGTGAGATTTCCATGGGTAAGATGCCCGAAAGGCACGATGAAGAGAGATCAAGGTATTCCAACTGCGTGAACATGCCGATCTCTGGTGGGATGGCTGAGCCAAGGAAGTTGTTTCCAACAAGGTTGAGGCTATGGAGGTGGCGAAGAGAAAACAGGGGGCTGCTAGAACTGATGGAACCATGAAGCCCGGCACAGGTCAAGTCGAGGCCGATGACGTCGCCAGTGGAATTGTCGCAGGTGACGCCCTCCCAGGAGCAGGAATCCTCGTCCTCCCTCCAGGAGTCAACTTCAGGGTAGGAAGCATTCTGACAGTAATTATCAGTGATAGAGAAGGAGCGCATAAAACGGAGCAGGGCGTGTCTCTGGTCAGGAGGACAGGAGACTGAAGATGAGAATGGTGAGGCCACGAGGAGGAGGTGGTTGGGAAGGCAAATGGAAACCAGTAAAAATAACAAGCACGGGATGACGAAACCATCTGGCATCTTGTCTCTTTTCTGGGCAAATTTTGTTACTCAAAAGGGAGGGAGGAATTTGGGATTGTCATTAGATGAGTAAACAACGCTCTACACTACTACTGTTTTTTAGTCCAATATATAAAAAAGACTAATATTTTGTTCTGAAGGATATGGAGAGGTCATCATCCCCCCCCCCCCCGGCGACCTGCACCCACACGCAAAACACTTAATATTTCTCAGAAAGCAGCAACCTTTGTCTCGCCGTTTGCACACCAGAGTCGAAGTCTTCTTACCCTTGGGAGACGGCAGGCAACACACTTAAAGGATTTGTATTTCCTGGCTTCATATTTGAAGAGGTCCTCTATTGATTAGCAAATTTGGCAAACGAATACGGGGTGGTTCAGTATTTAATTTGATGATGTTGTCAATTTTGAATAAAGATTAATGAAAAATACGATGCTTAAGCAAGAACAAATGCTTACAGAGTACACTCAAAGAAAACGCAATAGAGAACAAGAATGCCTAAAGACTAAGGACTAAGTGGCATCCTAATTTCTATTTGAATTGTGATTACGTTATTTTACTCTATTTACAATAATTATATATATATTATGAATCTCAACCGCTTTCTAAAATATCAGACTAGTCTTCGTGATGAGTCGCCTCTTTTTGTTCATCGTCGGATCTCAATTGTCTTCTTAGTCTCGTGACACGTATCCTTAGGCAGTACCCATATCATTCTCCTAGATGGATTGAAACCTGCTACTCTTTTCTGGACAAATGATGGGACTTAGGCAATACGCAAAATTAAACGAAAGATGGAAATAGATTGTGGTCTCAACTAACCGAGGGTTGGAATCTCCTACATTCTGGGAATTATGGAATTTACTCAAGATCAAGTGACTGATGCAAATATGTTATGGTCTTAACTAAGCGAAGATTAAAACTTGCTACTTTTTGGGCGAATAATGTAGACTCCCACCAGAGTCAAAGTCTTCTTACCCCGTCGGAGATGGCAACAACGCTTAACTTGTTGTGAACGATGGGGTGTATGATGCTGTCAAATTAAGCTGTTTTGTTCTTATCTTTCTTGCAGACCAAACTCCCTTCACCTCTAACAACTTTCTTTCCATAACAGCTTTCTCCACTCCCTTCTTCATTTACCTTCAGACACCATAATATTTTCAAAATCCATAGTTGCTTTTTCTATCACATCTTTCCTGTAGACCAAACTCCCTTCACTTCTTGCTCTGTCATCCTCTGTAGAAGCTTCAATAGTTCTGCTTTTAATTCCTAGTTTGCTGAAAACATTCAATCTACTCCGAACGCTGATGTATTTTTAAATTGGAACAACTTTATTCGAAGGATCAGCCAATTGATCCTCAGATCAGACATGTTGTACTTGTAGTGTACCATCCATTAATTTCTTATTAAGAAAATGAAAATCAATCTCAACATGCTTTGTTCGAGCATGAAGAATTGGATTCGCTGCCAGCTGAATAGTACTCACATTATTACAGTAAATCGTTGGAGCTTGCTTTTCAGGTACCTGGAGTTGGTTTACTAAACCTTGTATCCATACTACTTCAGCAACTCCATCAGCAAGGGCCCGAAATTCAGCTTCAATGCTTGAGTGAGATACCACCCGCTGTTTATGTGATGCCCATGAAATCAAATTCGTACCCAGAAAGTGCAATACCCTCCTGTGCTCTTCCTATCATCTGCACAACTTGCCCAATCAGCATCAGTAAAGCAAGTAATATCTAAAGAATCAGCAGCTGTCTTTGAATAACATCAATGTAACTACATACAAGTAACATATGATAATTAATCATTATTCGGTGTACATAATATTTTACTAAATGTGCATATAAGTGCGGACTGGACAAAGACTTTATGAAGGCTCTAGAGGTCATCCCCCCAACCACAACATTTTATTCTCAGAACGCAACTCTGTCTCACGTCTGTCCACCAGAGACAAACAAAGTCTCCCCGTGTTTCCATCCGATATAAATGGCTGATGGCTAAGACAAGATCAAAGTCTTCTTACCCCGTCGGAGACGGTAACGACACTTAACTAGCCGTGAACGACGGGGTGTATGATGCTGTCAAGGTAAGGAGAATATTATTTCATGATAATTGACTATTCCAAGTTGTTCGTCTAAGTCATTCGTGAACTATATATTTGAAGTTCTGGATATTTTTTTCTGTTAATTTGATAAAAGACTCTCTTCCAAATTAACAGAAATTACAGAGATTCAATGGCCGCAAGTCACTAGTGACCTTGATCGACTTTATTTGGTTTTGGAATTCGTTGTTTATTCCTCGTTTAATCTTTTCCCGGAGACTACATCCTCGAACCTCTGTTTCCTTTGCCAAATATATTCTCGACGTGTTTGAACGCTCTACAAAGTTTTTCGAATTTAGGAAGATTAATCAACACAAACGCCTGATAGAACCAACCATAATCATTAGAAGAAGGGCTGACTTGATGTTCCCAATCGTAATGAGACATAGGCATTTAGGCAGAGATCCACATAACCCACAGACAATAACAGGGGGAGAGAATTCGATACCAAACTCAGACTCTATAAAGGCAAAAACTGAAGCTCCAGAAAGTAGAGAGGTGTTGCATCCATATCCGCATCACATGTGTGGTGTAAAACCATCAAATAGAAACATTCACTTAATATCGACTTGCGTTTGTTAGGAGCTCCCTTACGACCTCGAAGTCTCTGCATGTAATATTGGATTCAAGCCCCCGAGATGAGTCCTTCGTGGGTTGTAGTTGTTTGTTGGTGTGGTCGATGGAGATTTCGGGTTCCAAGAATAGCCAAAGCTGGAGTATTTATGTACGGACATAAGGATAATAGTCACGCGCTCTGTCCCTCACACTCGGGGCTTAAAAATGTGAAGCATTCGGGTTTCATCTCTGTCCAAATATTATACAAACCAAATCCATTGCACCACAGAAGAGCCGACGCCAAAAGAGAGTTAACAAACCAAGGAATCCAGAGACGAGGTGGACCACGAAGAGTTAGGGGGATTGGGAAAAATAAATATTCTTTTCCCTATGCTCCGTGGGCAGATCTTTTGAAGGAGAAACTTAGGAGTTTAGGCTGTGTTTGTGATAACTCTAGTAAAATAGAGTTATATTATCACATTTAGGCTTAATTCTAGTAGTTTCGAGAATTTCAATTGTTATTGTTTGCCAATTGAGCTTAAATTGTCATTCATCACGTTTGCTTTGTGATCGTAGGAAGTAAATGAAGGCATGACGGAAAACAAAGCAAAAGGGTGAAGGATGAAGAGGAATAGAAGGCGGAGGACACGGTGCAGCTGCAACCAATCTTCTTGCAGCTGCACAAGTGAAGCAGAAGGATGACAGAGAGGCTCGTGCAGCTGCAACTCCAAGCTCGTGCAGCTGCACGACGAGAGGAGGAATTGAGCAAGGACATCAGACTGGTCGGTGCAGCTGCAACGCCAGTCCCTTGCAGCTGCACGAGTGCGACAGGGCAGAGATGAGGAGAGCTTCAGAGAGGTCGTTGCAGCTGCAACGAATTCTCTTGCAGCTGCACGACGTAATATTGCCCGAAAATTAGATTTTATTTTAGATTTGCTTTAGGTATAAAAGGATTGGATTTTAGGTTTTCGGGAGCACCCCTTATCTCTTCCCCTCCTGACTTTGGTTTTGGCACCCGACGGCGGCTAGGAACAAGGAGACGAAGACGTTGATGGAGACTTCGACGATCCTTCTTTTCTCTTTGCTTTTTGTTCTGTTTTCGATGTCGAACTAAACATCTTTTCTAGGATGATGATGAACCGACTCGTGTAGTTGGTTATCCACTCTTTCGAAATCAATTTAAGAAGATTTATCGTTTACTTGTGTTTCTTCTGTGTTTAATGCTTACCTATCGGGTTGATCGCCGGTTTGTATGAATTCTTAGTTCTAAGTGAACTCGAGAGAGACTTAGGATTAGAAGAGGGGAAACATAACTTAGGTTAAGGCCGAGAGATCGGCTTAACTAAGAGAAGTATAGAGATATACACTCGTAGGTAACCGGGAAAACAATTGGATCTCAAGGAATTCTGATTATTCGTGATTCGCTATAGAAATATAGGTTTACGGGTAATTAGTAATTCACAGTTACAGCCTCGAGAGAGGTGTAGCGATTGTTAGGGAATTGTGGTTAGTAAACGGTAAAACGGATTGAATTGAGGAAGAGAGAGTGTGATAATCTACGAATCGATAGGGGATTCAGAGTCCTAGGCTTTTATTATTTGATTTACAACCTTGCTTCCATTTTTCTTGCGATTTACTTTCTTGCACCCAACTTTTCATTATTCAACCTTCTTGACTAGAATTTGAACTTAATAATTGACTATTGGCAGTAGATTCTATCTAATCAGTCCTCGTGGGAACGATACTTTTTCTCATCATTATATTACTTGCGCGACCCGTATACTTGCGTGTGCGATTTGGTTCGAACAAGTTTTTGGCGCCGTTGCCGGGGACTGAAATAGAATTATTTCAGTCAGTTTTCGGTTATAAGTTTTATTCTAGTCACTGATTATCTTTTCATCTTTTGCAGGTGTATGCGACATCGCAAAAGTGATAAAGAGCTACTCTTTGACCCTGAAATTGAACGAACTTTTCGTATTTTACGAAGAGGTCAAAGGGACACCATGGCAAACGCCAACAACAACAATAATGTTGTTGACATTGCGGCGCAGCAACAGCCGAGGACGATGAGGGACTATGCGCAGCCGACTCCCCAAAATCATGCTGGTTTTCTACGTCCTGAAATTCAGGCGGATACGTTTGAAATTAAACCTTCAATTATTCATATGATCGAAAATTCGAATTTCGGAGGTTTAATTAATGAAGATCCACACTGGCACCTAACGCGTTTTGAGGATTTGTGTGGCACTTTCAGGTATCATGGCGTATCGGCAGAAGCAATCAAGTTGAGGCTGTTCCCGTTCTCGCTTCGAGACAAGGCCAGAGCGTGGCTATATTCGCTGCCTGGAGAGTCAGTCAGCTCATGGGACGACCTCCGAAAACACTTCCTGTCCAAGTACTATCCACCGAGCCGAACCGTGAAGATAAGGAACGACATTACTTCGTTCCGCCAACTAGCAGGTGAATCAATGTACGAAGCATGGGATCGCTTTAAGGAGCTGCAAAGGTTATGCCCCCACCACGACATCCCAAAGTGGATGTTGGTTCAGAGTTTCTACGACGGGCTAGCGGAGCAACTCCAGTCCACAATCGACTCTGCTGCCGGAGGCACCATTATGAATAAGACTCCAGATGACGCGTTAGAGCTATTTGAGGCAATGGCTACTAATGGCCAGAGGAGAGCACCAGCAAGAGGAGGACTCCAGCAAATTGATGCTATCACAGCCCTTAGTTCTCAATTGGAGACTTTGACTAAGGAGATGGCTGCTTTGCGTACGTCGACGCAATTATCTAACGCTCCTCGCTCTAATATGCAGGTTATGGAGATGCAGGAGTTGGAGGAGGCGAATTACGTGGGAGGCAACAACAGGAATAACCCGTACTCCAACACGTACAACCCAGGATGGCGCAACCACCCCAATTTCTCGTGGAGAAGCAATCAGGAGCATCAGGATGTCGGGCCTTCGCGACCAAATCAGCCACCGGGATTTGCACCACCGATGCGACAACCCGTAAGTGAACCTAAGTCTAGTGTTGAAGATTTGTTGAGACAGGTTCTGGCTAGCAATGAGGAGGTTCGGAAACAGCAAGAGGAGACGAGGAAGCAGCAGGAGCTCATACTGAAGGACCACGCGACCTCGATCAAGCAGCTCGAGATGCAGATGGGGCAGATAGCAGGATCATTGGTGATAAGACCGCAGGGGACGTTTCCGAGCAACACAGAGCTCAACCCCAAGAATCGGGAAAACTGCAGTGCTATTACCCTCCGAAACGGGAAGGACCTGGAAGAGGAGTTTGAGCGGCAAGAGACCGAAAAAGCGCAAGCTAGGGAGAAACGTCAGGCCAAGGTACGTGAGACGGAGTCTAGAAAGGACTCTGAGCATCAGAGTATTGAAACACCGGTACGTACTGATCCTATGCCTGTAGTTCCTATTATTCCTCAAGTTCCGTTTCCGCAGCGTTTAAAGAAGCACACTGACGAGCAACAATTCAAAAAGTTTCTTGAAGTGTTTAAAAAGCTGCAGATAAATATCCCTTTCGCGGAGGCGCTCGAGCAAATGCCAAGCTACGTAAAGTTCATGAAGGATATCCTGTCAAAGAAGCGGAAGCTTGGTGGTAACGAAACGATCTCGTTGACTGAGGAATGCAGTGCGATCGTGCAAAGAAGACTCCCACCAAAACTCAAGGATCCGGGTAAGTTCACTATCCCGTGCCACATTGGAACGGATTTTTTTGGTCATGCTTTATGTGATTTAGGGGCGAGCATCAACTTGATGCCATTTTCAGTGTTCAAGAAATTGAACATCGGCGAAGTAAGACCGACGTCTCTGACTTTGCAATTAGCTGACCGATCATACACGTACCCTAAGGGTATTGTGGAAGATGTTTTGGTGAAAGTGGACAGGTTCATCTTTCCCGCGGACTTCGTCATCCTGGATTACGAGGAAGATCGAGAGGTCCCCATCATCCTAGGACGACCGTTCTTAGCAACGGGGAGGACACTAATCGATGTCCAGAAGGGAGAGCTTACCATGAGGGTCCACGACCAAGAGGTGACATTCAACATGGACAAGGCTATGAAGATGCCTAACGAAATTGATGAATGCAGGTACGTGGACATACTTGAGGAAGTTGCCATCGAGACATTCCTAGAAGCATTTGAGCTACAGCCGGAAGAAGAATTGCCGAAGGAAGATGCATTACAAGATGAGAAGTCTGAGGAAGAAGTGGCCTTTGTGCGGCAATTCCAAAGGGTGGAACCCCTCGACCGACCTGCGACGACCACTAAGCCGTCCATTGAAGAACCCCCGAAGCTGGAACTAAAACCGTTGCCTGACCACTTACGGTATTCCTACCTGGGTAAGGACAATACTCTTCCGGTTATTATTTCATCGTCATTAACTAACGAACAGGAAGAGATGCTGCTACGAGTGCTTCGAGAGCATAAGACAGCTATTGGATGGACCATCGCGGACATAAAGGGGATTAGTCCAGCAATTTGCATGCACAAGATTGTCCTGGACAGTGACAAGAAGCCATCAGTCGAACATCAAAGGCGATTGAACCCGCATATGAAGGAGGTGGTAAGGAAAGAAGTTATTAGATGGCTTGATGCAGGTATCATTTATCCGATCTCGGATAGCTCGTGGGTGAGCCCAGTCCAGTGCGTGCCTAAAAAAGGAGGCATAACGGTGGTCGAGAACAGCAAGAATGAGCTCATCCCGACAAGGATGGTCACGGGGTGGAGAATATGCATGGACTACAGGAAACTCAACGCAGCCACGTGCAAGGATCATTTCCCGCTACCCTTCATCGATCAGATGTTGGACCGTCTCGCAGGTAAGAGTTTTTATTGTTTTCTGGACGGATATTCAGGTTATAATCAGATAGCGATCGCACCGGAGGATCAGGAAAAGACTACCTTCACTTGCCCCTACGGTACGTTCGCTTTCCGTCGTATGCCGTTTGGATTATGTAATGCGCCTGCCACGTTTCAGCGATGTATGACAGCAATTTTTTCGGACATGATTGAGAAGACCATTGAGGTATTCATGGACGATTTCTCAGTTTTTGGAGTGTCATTTAAAAATTGCTTGGATAATCTTGCGGCTGTTCTTGCGCGATGTGAACAGACTAACCTGATTCTGAACTGGGAAAAGTGCCATTTCATGGTGCGCGAAGGCATTGTGCTTGGTCATAGGATTTCGGAGAGTGGTATCGAAGTGGACAAGGCCAAAGTGGAGACGATCGAGAAGCTACCCCCTCCAACATCAGTGAAAGGAGTCCGAAGCTTCTTGGGACACGCTGGCTTCTACAGGAGATTTATTAAGGATTTCTCGAAGATCACCAAGCCGCTTTGCAATCTCTTGGAGAAGGATGCACCATTCCTTTTCGACAGTAAGTGTATGGAAGCATTCCTTACACTAAAGGAGAGGTTAGTATCATCCCCGATTATTGTCGCTCCTGATTGGAACTTGCCTTTCGAACTGATGTGCGATGCGAGTGATTTAGCTGTAGGAGCAGTGTTAGGACAAAAGAGAGATAAGCACTTTCGTGCTATTTACTATGCTAGTAGAACACTTGACTCCGCCCAGGTTAATTACACGACAACGGAGAAAGAAATGTTGGCGATTGTGTTTGCTTTTGATAAGTTTAGGCCTTATTTGATTGGGTGTTCAGTGATTGTGCATACTGATCATGCGGCCATACGCTACTTGATTTCTAAGGCGGACTCAAAACCACGACTAATCCGTTGGGTGTTATTATTGCAAGAGTTCGATCTTACCATTGTAGACAGGAAAGGTTCCGAGAACCAAGTGGCCGATCACCTATCCAGGTTGGAGGAGGGAATGGCGAGCACACCTTCAACTCTGATCAACGATTCTTTTCCTGATGAGCAACTGTTCGCTGTGGAGGTAGCCGCGCCTTGGTATGCCGACTATGTGAACTACATAGTCGCAAATATTGTTCCTCCGGACATGACAAGCCAACAGCGGAAAAGGTTCGTCCATGACGTTAAATTCTATATGTGGGATGAACCTTTGCTTTTTCGGAGATGTGCAGACCAGGTCATTCGGCGTTGCGTTCCGGAGGAAGAAATCAGGCCGATCCTTGAGCAATGCCATGCTGCCCCGTACGGTGGACATTTCGGTGGTCAGAAAACCGCAATAAAGGTCTTACAATCAGGTTTCTACTGGCCCTCATTATTTAAGGATGCTCACGCTTTTGTAGCACAGTGCGATCGCTGCCAAAGGGTAGGAAATATTTCACGTCATGATGAAATGCCCTTAAATAATATCCTAGAAGTCGAACTGTTCGATGTGTGGGGGATAGATTTCATGGGGCCCTTTGTTGATTCTTTAAAGAACAAGTATATTTTAGTGGCTGTTGATTATGTGTCCAAATGGGTAGAAGCTGTCGCCTTACCCACTAACGATGCTCGTGGAGTTTTGAAATTTCTTAGACAGATTTTCACGCGGTTCGGAACACCACGAGCCATCATCAGTGACGGTGGAGCTCATTTCTGCAACAACAAGTTCACTACACTGATGCGGAAATATGGAATCAAGCATAAGGTGGCGTTGCCCTACCATCCTCAGACATGCGGCCAAGTAGAAGTGTCCAACCGCGAAATCAAGAGGATCCTGGAGAAAACAGTAAGTACTAATCGAAAAGATTGGTCCACCAAACTTGATGATGCACTATGGGCATACAGGACGGCCTTCAAGACCCCGATTGGGACATCGCCGTACAAGCTAGTATATGGAAAAGCCTGTCATCTGCCGGTGGAGCTAGAGCACAAGGCTTATTGGGCGGTTCAAAAGCTTAACCTGGACCCAAGCGCAGCAGGGGAGCAGCGATTAATGCAGCTGAATGAAATGGAGGAATTCCGGAGAGACGCATACGAGAATGCCCGCATTTACAAAGAGAAGACCAAGACGTGGCATGATCGTCGACTTAAAGAGCGTAAATTCTCCCCTGGTCAATTAGTACTTTTATTCAATTCACGGCTGCGGTTGTTTCCAGGGAAACTCAAATCGCGCTGGTCAGGGCCTTTCGAAATTACCCAGGTACTACCATTCGGTGTTCTCGAATTAGTAGGTACTGACTCTTCTGACAGGTTCAAGGTGAACGCAAGTCGCGTCAAGCCATACTTTGGAGGTGTTGTCCACCGGGATCCGGGGACACTAATGATGAAAGACACGTAGAGGATCAAAGCGTCAGGCTGACGACGTTAAATCAAGCGCTGCTCGGGAGGCAACCCGAGTCAAATTTATTTCCTTTTCTTGTTTAATTTGTTTTGTTTTAGTTTTTGAGTTGGATTTTGGCTAAATTTTTTTAGGGAGCAGAAATTACGGAGCGATAAAATCACGGGACCGGTGCAACTAAAAGGAGAAGTCAGACATAATGGTGCAGCTGCACCATTATTTCGTGCAGCTGCATGGGGGACAAAGGAAGATCGTCTGACACAACGGTGCAGCTGCACCGTCAAGGTCATGCAGCTGCACGACTCATCCAGAAGGACAAGCATCGACAACAGAGGACTCCGTGCAGCTGCAGCCCAAGCTTTGTGCAGCTGCACGCTTTTAAGAAGACAATTCAGGGGGCGGCCAGACCGGTCGTTGCAGCTGCAACGACCCCTCGTGCAGCTGCACGAGGTCCTCAGAAGTCCAGCACAGAGCATCCGACAGGGTCGTGCAGCTGCACGACCCGACCGGTGCAGCTGCACCGGTTCGGATCTTCAGAAAAAATAAAAGAGGGGTCGACGCCCCAAACCCTAAAATCATATTATTTTCCTCTCTCCCTTACAGATCGCCGCCCCCAGACGCCCCACCACCTCCGGTGCTTGACGATTCCGCCGATTCCCGTCGTCCACGCCCTCTTCCGGTGTAAGTATTGTCTCCTACGTCTCGAAATCAAGCGCCCCTGTCCAAATCTTCTCGCTCGGACCTCAGGTGCGTTCTCTTTCCGTCGTTTCTCCGGCAATTAGTGGGTCTTAGCTGTTAGGTTAGGACGTGCGTAAGTGGAGATTTGGATAGATGGCTCCGAAGAGACAGAAATCCGGTGTCGGGTCATCCTCGGGTCAAACCGAGGAAGATAGGATTAGGGAAGCGGCAATGACCCGCTCGATCATTGAGGAGCGAGGGATCAACGCTAATGAGCGGTATCTCGAAAATTTCCAGTACGTAATTGATAAGCTAGGATGGGTAGAGTTTTGCTGGGAACCGACTCCGGCTAGTATACCTTTGGTTAGGGAATTCTATGCGAATGCGCATACCTATGACTCGAACGGTGAAACGATTCGAGTCAAGAATAAGAAAGTGGTATTTAGCCCGGATGCAATTGCGTCACTTTATAACTTGCCTCGTTATGAGACTGATGGCTGGAATGCGTATCTCGCCGAGTCCTTTGATGCCCAAGCAATATTAGAGTTATTAACTAGGGACCGGGCAGGAGCACGGTGGATAATGTCGACATCTAACGAACCCATTGCACTCCAGGGTTCAGATCTCCATGCGACGGCGAAGATGTGGCAACTCTTCGTCTCCGCACGACTTATCCCAGGAACCAACGTCTCCCGTTTAACTAAGGAAAGGGCGGCGCTGATATACTGCATATTGCAGTTGAAACAGATTGATGTAGGGGTAGTGATTAATGGTATGATTCATCGCTGTCTTCGTGAACTTAATCTTGGATTATGGTTTCCCACCATAATCACTGAGTTGTGTAGACAGGCAGGGATCAGGGTGGACCCTAAGGATGGGATGCTCCAACCTCAAAAATCGCTCAACAATGCATCATGGCTCAGGATCCAGCACGAGATCACGGTCAAGGAGAGACGCGATGGAGGTATAGTCCCGGTTCATGCTGCTACTGGAGGGGAAACATCCCAACCCGATCCGACTCCGGTACCGCGTTTTCCCTCTGAGGAAGAACGTTGGGCTCAAATGACTACGTTCATGCAATCCACGATGGACTTCCAGCAGCGCGCCTTGGCATTCCAGCAGAGTTCCCTGGATTTTCAAGCGCGTTCGTTAGCTTATCAGCAACATACCATGGACTACCAGAGGTATCAAATGGATTGCCTCCGTCACCTCGGTGTTTCTCATGGCGTGGATTTTTCTTCGTTTCAGGAGCCCGTTTTTCACTATCCCCCTCCTACGGAAGACGCAGCGGATGACCCTATCTCTGAGGATGAGCAGCCCGGAGACGATTGATCAGGGAGCACCCTTTCCCTTTTGCATTTACTTTTCGAGTTTCTATTACGGAGTTATGTTTGCACCGAGGTCGTTGCAATGTTTAGGTTTGGGGGTGGGGTGTTTGTCTGCTTGTGCGTGATAGGCTCCTTTATATTTGTTAGAAATTTGGTTTAGTTTTCGTTTTCGATCATTTTTTTAGGTACGTAAAAAAAAAAAAAAAAAAAAAATAGTTCCTAGATTCATGTCGAACCTCCTCAGGTAGCCTTAGGAATTTGAAAGTGAAGAGTCTGACTCTAGGATGATGCCTTGAGGTAGAGCACACCTAAGGAAGAGAAGGAGGTTGTTCTGAGTTAGCGTGTGGAATTTGAATAAATAAAAAGAGAAATACTCAGTAGGGAGCATGATTAACAGTGAGAGCTTTACACCTTCCTTGAAAGTATAGCCACTGGGATAAGTAGGGGTTCTTAAACCAACTCTTGAAGCTAGCTCTGACCTTTGTTAAAAAAAAAAAAAAGAGAAAAAAAAAAAGAGAAAGAAAGAAAACGGTTGCCAAGGCTCTGAGCACCACTATCCAGGTTAAAAATGTGTAAAAAATTGAAAAAGAAGCAATGATTAGTGAGTAATGAAAAGATATGGCCTGGATATGTGCTTGTGGTGTTAGTCTTCCTTGCGGCTCGAGTTTTCGTCCTAGGGGTGCTTTATCACCTAGTGCCTTGGTCCAACTAGACCGGGAGACACTGATTGAGAACTCGCTACACGGGCGTTTGCGGGAATTGATTAGCATTTAGAGTCGTGCAATCGAGAAAAAAATGAAACAAGAATGATTGAGTAGAAGGTTCATGAGTAGGTGGAAGGAGGCGGCAAGAGGTAAGTCCCTGAAAATTCCTCGGTGGCTATGAAAGATTCGAGGGTGTGTGGTAAGCATTGTGAAAGGGTAACCTACTGGGATGAGTTTTAAAGCAAAGTGTTAATAGCACACGCTAGCAGTGAATAGACTCTGACTCTGAATGAAGTGTGCGACCTCATCTGAGGGTGTTTAAGGACAATTTGCAATCAAAGGATTAAGGTGGTCTGAGGAGTGACGTTGAGTTGTGTTTGCTTCGCCTTGGCATGTTTTATTTTGTTTTGCTCGGGGACTAGCAAAGATTAGGTTTGGGGGTGTGATAACTCTAGTAAAATAGAGTTATATTATCACATTTAGGCTTAATTCTAGTAGTTTCGAGAATTTCAATTGTTATTGTTTGCCAATTGAGCTTAAATTGTCATTCATCACGTTTGCTTTGTGATCGTAGGAAGTAAATGAAGGCATGACGGAAAACAAAGCAAAAGGGTGAAGGATGAAGAGGAATAGAAGGCGGAGGACACGGTGCAGCTGCAACCAATCTTCTTGCAGCTGCACAAGTGAAGCAGAAGGATGACAGAGAGGCTCGTGCAGCTGCAACTCCAAGCTCGTGCAGCTGCACGACGAGAGGAGGAATTGAGCAAGGACATCAGACTGGTCGGTGCAGCTGCAACGCCAGTCCCTTGCAGCTGCACGAGTGCGACAGGGCAGAGATGAGGAGAGCTTCAGAGAGGTCGTTGCAGCTGCAACGAATTCTCTTGCAGCTGCACGACGTAATATTGCCCGAAAATTAGATTTTATTTTAGATTTGCTTTAGGTATAAAAGGATTGGATTTTAGGTTTATGGGGACCCCATCTCTTCCCCTCCTGACTTTGGTTTTGGCACCCGACGGCGGCTAGGAACAAGGAGACGAAGACGTTGATGGAGACTTCGACGATCCTTCTTTTCTCTTTGCTCTTTGTTCTGTTTTCGATGTCGAACTAAACATCTTTTCTAGGATGATGATGAACCGACTCGTGTAGTTGGTTATCTACTTTTTCGGAATCAATTTAAGAAGATTTATCGTTTACTTGTGTTTCTTCTGTGTTTAATGCTTACCTATCGGGTTGATCGCCGGTTTGTATGAATTCTTAGTTCTAAGTGAACTCGAGAGAGACTTAGGATTAGAAGAGGGGAAACATAACTTAGGTTAAGGCCGAGAGATCGGCTTAACTAAGAGGAGTATAGAAATATACACTCGTAGGTAACCGGGAAAACAATTGGATCTCAAGGAATTCTGATTATTCGTGATTCGCTATAGAAATATAGGTTTACGGGTAATTAGTAATTCACAGTTACAGCCTCGAGAGAGGTGTAGCGATTGTTAGGGAATTGTGGTTAGTAAACGGTAAAACGGATTGAATTGAGGAAGAGAGAGTGTGATAATCTACGAATCGATAGGGGATTCAGAGTCCTAGGCTTTTATTATTTGATTTACAACCTTGCTTCCATTTTTCTTGCGATTTACTTTCTTGCACCCAACTTTTCATTATTCAACCTTCTTGACTAGAATTTGAACTTAATAATTGACTATTGGCAGTAGATTCTATCTAATCAGTCCTCGTGGGAACGATACTTTTTCTCATCATTATATTACTTGCGCGACCCGTATACTTGCGTGTGCGATTTGGTTCGAACAGTTTGTACAGGGGGTTTAAAGAACAAGGCATCACCCCGGTTAAGGCTAAAATCCCGTATCTGGGGTTCCGGTGAGTTCGAACATATAACCGCCAATCCTAGTTCCAAAACCCATTGCCACGATGGTACAGGCCCCGTGAGGTTGTTCCTTGAGAGGTCCAAAAATCCAAGCGACGTTAGTTTCACCAATTCCTTAGGAATTTCTCCCATCAGATGGTTATAAGAGAGGTCAAGCGATTCCAGATTTGTCAAATTCCCGATGGATGGAGCGATCGATCCCGTGAAGTCATTGTGAGATAAATTCAAGCCCTTGAGCGATTTAAGCACACCGATGGTTTGAGGAATTTCTCCATTGAAGTGGTTACTCGATATGTCCAGTATTACAAATTGCTCATTGATCATCCCCATCTCTATCTCGACCCCTTTCCAGTCGATCATCACCGATTCACCCATACCTCTATACACAATCCATGAAAGACCATGAGCTATGTAAATCTCGTATCATGTCATGCCAAGTAATTCTCCAATGAATTTGTCCATTAGGTTACCCTCAAAATTATTATTGAATAGGTCCAGGATGCATACCCGGGAGAAGTTATGAGTTTCCTTGGAAATAATAACTTGGCCATGGAAATTGTTGGACCTTAAACTAAGGACCTTCGATGGAAGATTCTCCAACCAATTGGGGAACGAATCCATTGTATTATTGTTGCTAATGTCCAAAGCTTCCAATGGTTAACAATGAGTTAGAGATCTCGGCAACGGTCCCTTGAATTGATTTCCACTGAAATCAAGTGTCATCAACGGAATCCCTTCATAAAAAATCTCTGGAATATGACCGACAAACTCATTCTCATGTAGGTGTAAGTGCTCGAGATCGGCGGTGACGTTTTTCAGGCAGTCGGGCAAGGTGCCCGTGAGACTATTTTGTGACAAGTCTAGTCACATGAGTTTGGTAGCATTACAAAATAGTGAAGAGATCTCTCCCGAAAAATAACTGAATAGTAAATTTTCTTAGCGGAGCCCTCAAGTCAATATAAGGTATCGTGGACAACCACGTGGGAGGATTACCTGTAATGCTGTTGTTACCAACATTAACTGCCTGCAAAGATGTGCAGTTGGCCAAGGAGGGTGGGAGAGGCCCACTCAATGAATTGTCGCTCAAGGACAACCCTTGTAAATTGGTAAGGTTACCCAGACACCGGTAAAATTATTATCATTCCTTATTTTCAGAAATGCTCTGTTGTGTCTCAAATTTTAGCATTCACTTCATGCGACACAGCAAATCCCCGATTTCTAAACAACCCAACATCCATTACATATTAGTGAAAAGAGGCTCCCAGAAAAATCGGACGGAACTGAAAGCGGGCCTTCAAATTTGTTGTCCGGCAAATGAATAAAAGGAGCTCATTGTTCTGCTTTCATTAGAGGTTTGTTCTTTAAACCCCCTGTACAAATATAGCCTGAACTCCTCTCCAGTCTCCGTCTCTCCTTCAAAAATTCTGTTGTTAAACATGTTTCCGTAAGTAGCTTTTCTACATGTGTTATAACCCAATTTTTTTTCTTTTCCACAAAAATCACAAAAAATACTAAAATCATCTAAAATCAATAAAAATCAACGTAAAACCAATAAAAATCATCCAAAATCACTAAAATCCCACAAAATCATAAAAAATCTAATTAAAAATAATAATACATATTCCTTATAGATAGCTAGACCCGAGACTCAGATAGAGACACACAGATACAAACACTAAGAAGAAAGGAACGCTTAAAAGAAAATCGAGACCTCGTCGTCACCAAAGGTAGTGATCTTTTTTATGTTTCCTCGGTAGAGATTGCATCAGATTATCCCAGCCGGCCGAGCGTCCCCTCGTTCATCGACACGACCCCCAACTCGTTTCCCCTGGAATGCAAGATGGTCGACAACTCCGTCCACGACTCGCGTTAACCGACAATCCGGTAAATTCTTTCCTTTGCTTCTGTGTAATTCGATGAATTTATCTACTTTGATTCTTTTTTATTTTTATTTTTCGCAACCAGTAATGGCAGCGTCCGCCACAACACGTTGCATGAAATCTTCAGACACGACGATCTGTCTCGTTGATTCATCCGGTTTCATTAGTTTTTTGGATGGCAAACCCTGAAGAACTGCTCGTGCCCTATTGGTCACCATCATGGACATGGTCATGGCAAGATGTAAGAATCTTTGTATAGCCAAAAAGATGAACAGAACCGAACCCGGTTTGGGGGTTCACAATGGACAGCTTAGAAAATTCATATTCCAAAGGAGCATCAGATTTCACGATCACTCCCTATCCATTCGCTAATCTGATTATGGACAACGTGGAAGATCTTCGCCACAAAGATCCGTCGTAAGCTCCGCTTCCTTCGCCCCCGCAAGAAGAAGTCCGTCCACGTGGCAGGCCGCAGCCGACTCCATGGCGTGGTGGGCCGTCCTCCCTTGTTCAAGAGAAAGCAGCAGCGACGCTCCCCTGTTTTCATCGACGAGCTCTTTAGGCGGCCCGTACAGGACGGAACGGTCCTCAAGCATGGCGGTGAGGCAGTCCCAGCGAAGGACGGGATGTCGAGGTTGATCAAGCTGCCGGGCAGTCGGCTGAAGGCCACGCTTAGCGCTCGAGACATGGACTTTGAGATGGAATTCCTTGGGTCAGAAGCTCAAGCTGCCAATAACCAGCTGCAGCAGCTGATGGACGAGATATCTCGTCCCACCTCCATGCATTGCATATGGTCTTGCGAAGCACAGGGATGGGCGATGGGAATGGGCCATTGCTCCGGGTGTCTCCCCATCTCCAAGATACCAGCATGCTGCGGTCTTTGTCAATGCAAGGCTCCATGTGTCTGGGGGTACACTTGGTGGAGGAAGAATGGTGGAAGACTCATCGAGTGTAGCAGTGTTGGATACTGCAGCAGGAGTCTGGTGTGATACAAAGTCTGTTGTGACCAGTCCAAGAACTGGTAGATACAGTGCCGATGCAGCTGGTGGGGATGCTGCGGTTGAGTTGACCAGGCACTGTAGGCATTGCAGCTGCAGCTGTCGGAGATCTGATTTACATATAAGGTGGATTACGTGGAGGTGTATTGCTGGATGACCTGCTCGGTGCTGAAGATCTGGCAGCAGCAGAGACAACACAAGCAGCTTCTCATGCTGCTGTTGCGCCGCTGCAACTCAATCGGCTCGGTTACCTGGGGGATATGGCTATGTCGATGAACGAACAAGGCAGTTGCATGAAACAGTTCCTGATGGTGCAGTGGTTCTGGGGAATCCTGTTGATATAATCTGGTTTTGATGATGACAAAGGTTATGTATTGCTAATGTGTTATTTAAGTGTACAGAAGAACAGGTCTTCGGGTGTAGAAGCTGGTCTCTGTCATTCGTGCAATACGTAAAAGAGTTATGTGGAGTACTTTAACAGGGGAAACGATCTAGCCATCAGAAATGGAGTTCTGAGGATAAGATCTACTATCGAATCCACTATCTCTGTTACAGAGATGAGCATCTGTGTCACAGTTGCTATAACTCTCCTTGCTGGAGTACTTGCTATGGTTTACAGAATGGTATTTCTGTGAGTGACGATTTCCTTCTTGGAGATTGTCCTATATGCGAGCACGTGAGATATTTATCTCACACAGGATCATGTCTAGGTTCATCTTTGAACCTTAAGTTATTTGGAAATATTTATTTCCTTAACTAACGTGATCTTGTGTTTACGTAATTTGGCAATGACCTTATCAGGTTAAGATCCCCCTATATGGTGAGAATAATTCTACGAAGGGAATGTTTTCATTTTATGGAAACTTATAATCCCAATGCCAAATTCGTATGAGAAAGAGTGCTGGTTCTGCTGTCGCAGCAAACAGCTTCTGAGCAGAAGTCGTTATCTCTTATTGAGCGATCACTTTATTTTATTATTATCTAACGTAACTAAGGGTAATGCTTTATGCTTTTGAAAGTTTTCCCACAGGATTAAATCATGGAGAATATGGCAAGTGAATCAACTAGCCGTTGAGATTGATTGGGAAACTTCGTTCTACGGACAAGCTTAAGTGCAAGTGTGAAGCAACGATTCCAAGCCGCCGTTCTACCAAAAGCTTACTAGAATCCTTGTGCCTTCACCGTTGCAAAAGCTGAGAGCGTCCGTCGTGCATTCACCGAGCCGATCACCGCTGACAGAGAGCGTCTTCTGTAACTGCAGAGAGTTTGTGCTGTAGTTGCTAATCTTGTCTCGTGCAGGTTGTTAGTCACACAGGTTGTGTGCAAGGGCAGGTGGTAGCCGTCAAGCCACGTTTGGGCAGGTGGTAGCCGTTAAGCCACGTTGGGCAGGAGGTAGCCGTTAAGCCTCGTTGGGCAGGAGGTAGCCGTTAAGCCTCGTTGGGCAGGTGGTAGCCGTCAAGCCACGTTGGGCTCAGTGAGGAGCCGGAGTCAGACACGTTGCGTGCGGGTTGTGTTAGACACGTGATAACGTGCAATTTGTTAGTCACATTTCTGGCAGAAGTGTGCATCTGTAAAATCCCACATTCCAATCATAGTGAATACGCCCTGCTTGGGTGAGAGCTGGGAGAGTGGACGTAGGCATTGTTTGCCGAACCACTATAAATCTTTGTGTCTTACACAAAAGATAACTTGTCTCAGAACTGGGAATCTGTTTATCAGATCCAGCCTCTGTGACCTAACAGAACCACGCTTCTGTGAGCGAAAAAGTGTCATAACTCTTACGGCACTAATTCAACCCCCCCTTCTTAGTGCAATCCTATACCAACAATTGGTATCAGAGCAGGCTCAACGATAAAAGCTTAACCGCTTGTTGAGAGATCCGATAGGATGCAAATGGGATATATGCACGCTGTTGGTTCCAACAGTAATAGTCCACCATTATTTGATGGACAAAACTTCTCCAGCTGGCGCAGCAGGATGGAGTTCTGGATTGCATCCCGAGAACCGAGGTGTTTAGGGATCATCCGAAATGGTCCTCTGCTTCTCAGAGGACAAGATCTGAAAGTTGAGCATGGCAGCACGACTTCACTTTCTGATCAGGAAGTTGAAATCATCAAGCTGAATGCTGTGGCTGTCAACTTTCTTCACTGTGCTCTATCTCCTATGGAGTACAACCGGATCTCTGCCTGTACCACAGCAAAAGAGATCTGGGATCGACTTGTTCTAACCCATGAAGGGACGGATCAAGTCAAGGAGACACGAATAAATCTGTTGGTCCAGCAGTATGAGGCCTTCAAAATGAAGCCTGATGAGTCTATCTCTGAAATGTATGATAGACTCAATACAATCATCAACAGCTTAGCCCTTCTTGGGAAAAATTATTCTAATGCTGAAATGGTGAGAAAGGTCCTCAGGTCTTTACCCATGAATTGGGAAGCTAAAAAGACCGCTATTGAGGAAGCCAAAGATTTAACAACTCTTAGGCTGGATCAGCTTATGGGTTCTCTTCTCTCCTACGAGGAAGAGAAACGGTCATCTGTGCCTCAGACGACCAAATCTATTGCCTTTAAGGCATCAGCTTCTACTGATGATGAATCAGATGATATAGAAGCAGAAACTGATGAGGAGCTTTCCTTGTTAGTAAAGGGTTTGAACAAACTTCTTTACAAGAAACGCTTCAAACGAAGTGTTAAACCCAAGTCTTCTAACTTAGAGGACAAAAAGGGACCAGTATGTTACGAATGTAAGAAACTGGGACACATGAGGAATGAATGTCCTCTGTTGGCTGATAGGTCAAAATCTTCTCGAAACAGAAGAAGAGCCTTATTGGCTTGGAGCGATGAGGAGGACAATGAATCTGAGTCTGAGGAAGAGCAGAAGGCAAACCTTTGCTACATGGCTCGTTCCAAATCAGAATCTGATTCAGATGAAGAGGTAATCTCGACATCTATGTCTAATTTATCTTCTAATGATCTTAAAGGTTTTCTGACAGAAATCCTTGAGAGAGTTAAAGAGCTATCCTCAAAATATCGCTCGGTGAAAAAGCAGAACAAGGTTCTGCAATCACAACTCACTTCTCTGCACAGAGAAAAGATTGCCTTGAAAAAGGATGCTGAGATCTTCTGCACAGAAGCATCTCCTCTGATCAGAGAACCTCTTCCTGAGGTATGGGACGAGCTACTCGTTCGTGACAAAGTGGTTTTTCCACTAGATGAGTCTAACAGAGGTTTATTACCTGAATGTCAGTCTCACAATTGTCACAGAAACAAATCTGAATGTTCAGATGATGTGCTATGTGACACAGAACGCATGTTCTGTGATAAGTCCCAAAGTTGCACAGAAACAGAAGTCTGTGGTGCCACAGAAATCTGAATCTGTGAAATGTTATACTTCTGAGCAGAAGCATAACAAATCTAGGATTAAAAACCTTGTCGGACCGACAGAAAAGGTTAAATCCTGTCACTATTGTGGCATGCTTGGACATATGATCGGACAATGTCAGATCAAGAAGTCTATAAGCATAACCAACGCGATTCTCTCACGGAACAAATCACAATCCTATGGAACCGGCTTAAGGTGGGTTCCTGTTGTAACCTAACTTGTTCTTAATCGCAGGTACACTTGAAAACTAAAGCCAGGAAGGATGAGTGGTACCTGGACAGTGGGTGCTCACGCCACATGACCGGGGATCCTTCTAAGTTTTCAAGTTTGAAGTTACAGAACGGTGGGTCTGTGACATTTGGCGATGATAGCAAAGGCTACATCAAAGGCATTGGAACTATCGGTAGTTCACAAACAATGCAAATAGACGATGTTCTGCTTGTTGCAGGATTAAAACATAGTCTATTAAGTGTGAGCCAACTCTGTGATAAGGGTTATCAAATAACCTTTAACGCAGAAGGATGTTCTGGATCCACAGACGGATCCGTCTGTTTCGTTGCTGAACGAAGAAAGAACGTCTACATCGTTTCTCAAGACAACCTCTTGTCTTCTGAGAAATGCCTTGTTTCTTACAAGGATGAAACAAATCTTTGGCATAGGAAATTGGGACACATCAATTTCCAATTATTGTCTAAGATTGCCAAAAGGAAGCTGGTACGAGGTTTACCGAAGCTCTCTTTTGAAGAGAACAGCTTCTGTGAAGCTTGTTCTTTGGGAAAACAAACCAAAGCTTCTTTTAAAAGCAAAGGTTATATTTCCACCTCAAAACCACTTGAACTTCTCCACATGGACCTGTTTGGTCCCACCAGAACACAGAGTCTGGGCCTCAGACGCTATGCTATGGTGGTTGTGGACGATTACTCAAGATATTCTTGGGTAAGGTTCTTGGCTCATAAGAGTGATGCATTCGGTGCGTTCAAAAGCCTTGTCACAAAGCTGCAAAATGAGAGAGGAGCCTCTCTCAAAAGCTTAAGAACTGACCATGGTACAGAATTTGTAAACCATGAGTTCAAGTCCTTCTGTGACATGAATGGCATAGAACACACATTCTCTGCTCCTTATACTCCACAACAGAATGGAGTTGCTGAGAGAATGAATCGAACTCTTCTTGATATGGCCAGAACGATGATGTGTGAAAGCAAGGTTCCACAGAATTTGTGGGCTGAGGCAATTAACACAGCATGTTATGTGTCTAACCGTGTACTTGCACGAAAGACACTTGACAAAACTCCTTATGAGTTGTACAAGGGCAAAGTCCCTAACATCTCATATTTCCATCCCTTTGGAAGTCCTTGTTACATACTAAGACTTCCTAAGGACAATGTTGGTAAATTCGATGCTAGATCAGATGAAGGAGTTTTCCTTGGCTATTCTGAATCAAGCAAAGCTTATCGAGTTTTCAACAAAAGAACTCTTGTTGTTGAGGAATCTATTAATGTCATCATTAATGACTCTCAATACACAGAGGAATCTGTCTTATCTGATAGGCTAAGTACGCAGCTGCCTGCTGCTGAAGTACAGAAAGAGAGCGCTGTCCCTCTTAAGACTAATTCTGTACAAGTCCAGTCCGTCGTTGGACAGGATGCAAACTCTGAGGGCCCCTCAGAGGATAATGATTCTGATAAGAAT